>CP019380.1:1369434-2738869 GCA_001302255.2 Trametes hirsuta
CCGTAAAAGAAGGAACATAATATCGCGGACAAGACGGAGCCTTGTGGAATACCGACGACTTGCCGATAGTACTCGTTTCCGATCTTTATGGTCAGTCGCATGAGCATAATGTTGATTGTGTAGCGAGGGCTTAAGGCGACGGTCAGTTACCTTCACTATATTCTCCGTAATGTGCTCCTCAAGCAGTGCGATGATATCTTTCTTGCGAGAAAACGGGTAAACAACCTGTGCTCTAAGTTAATAAGCCGAAACAGTGGCATGGAGCACACGCGTACCTGGTCGGAGAAGATCGTGTTGCGCAAGACTTCAGCCAGCTGAGCAGCGTAGGTTAAAAAGTGCGGGTGGTCGTCTGCGTGCAGAGTTTTGGTTTGTGAACATAGACTTGAAGGCAGATTCGTCACCTTCGGGAACAGCTTTCTTCACGTATTTGCGTTGCACCTTGTCTCCTGCCTTATTTACCGTGCCATAACGTTGCAACATGTACGAGTCCTGGCGAGATGAGGATGAGTCGTTGTGTCTCTGGAATCCGGGGGTTTCCTACCGCTGTGAGGAGATCCCGCAGTATCCCCAATAACTTGGTCTGTTCAATCGTATCGAAGCAGGCTTGAACATCTACTTTCACGAAGTACAGTTTCGGTCTGAGAAATCATGTCAACCAGGGCCGAGAAGCTTAGCACGGCATGGCTTCTACTCACAGTTTCGCGGCGGGATTATCGCCGTTAAGCCTCGTCTTTAATGCCTTCAGCTTCGAGTAGATCTCGTTTGGACCGAACACGGATGCGCCGAGACGTTCGGGTTGATGGTCCTGCACAGGGGACATGGGTCCTTAAGGGTTTCACCTTGGACAGGAGAACATACCTTCTCATAGGTGAGAATCTGAAATGCGGCTTGCAAGATCTGATTGATCGACTGTCCAGGCCGATATTCGTCCTGGTGCAAGCCACGGTAAGACCATAGGACACCACACGATATACTTCGCTCCAACACACTCACCTTATCCACCCGGCGCCTTAGATTCACGATAGGCCTTACACCTGTCTCCTTCGGAAGCAAACGCACAAATGAGAATCCCAACCTCCTCTGCCGTAGGATCTCTTGTGCCTCGCGCTAATCGTTGGTCAGCACCCCTACAGGTAAATATCCCTGGAAACCCGGGCGTACCTCTTCAATCTTCTGAAAAGTATCCGAACTCAGCTTCTCGACCAGCGGGGCGCAGAGCGTGCTCCAGTCGTCGTGCCGGAAATAGAGCACCCTGTTTCTGAAAGCCGACGACTCGGTTACATAGAATGTTGTCTGTTCTGCCTCAGCATGGACTCACCCAAAAGAGCTTCGCGTTACGTACCTTCAGCAAAGGGATAATAAAAGAGTCGAAGTACCAGAACAGGAACTCCTCGAGCAGCTCGCGCCGTTTCAACGAGTCGGACACCGAGACGCGCGTTTGCTTCCTGGCGCCTTCTCCCGAGGGCATGAGCCAGTCGCACTCTGAAGTTTGGAAATTCTGTAGAACACAGTGCAGTGAGAAGGTTTCGTAACGACGGGCCGTGATCATGCGCTTGACGTCTGTACAGAAGGACTGCTATCAGCTCCATTCGGCGGCACGAGAGGTTCCACTAACTACTCATGACGACTTGGAAATTGCTATCACACCCCCAGAGAGTCTTTGGTATGACAGCTTTCGTAACGAGCACTGCGTACCTCCAGACCTGAACCACACGCGCGTCAATAATTGCTCACCTACCAGAATTCCACTTACCTCTCCCACGTCACAAGTGAACTCGGCGAATTTAGGCTTGTGCTGAGCCTGCTTACGCGTCTGGGACGTATCGTGGAGGAGGATAGGCCTGCCGCTCGAGTTTAGTGACACGCTACTATCGACCAGTGTCGCTTGAGTTTGTAGCTGAATGGACGTTTCGGACATAAGTTCCTAGTCACACCGCTATCAGCAGCACGTACGTCAAAACTCATGGCCATGATCCTCGTACCAAGATAATACTACTATCCAGAGGCGGCAAATCCTTTTTTGCTAACTGTTCGCCCTTACTGTGAGAATTATACGCTCGGGTCATGGCGAACTTGGGTACCTTGGAAGGGCATGCGAGATGAAGTAGGGATTTGTATCTGCATTTATGATGCCTCCATATCATCTTCTCCAGTATGTTCAGAACATTCTTCAGCCTCTTGGGTGTCTTGCAGGGGCCCTTCGACTAAGACGCATTTCTATGATAAATACTGTTCCAGCCTGTGGTTGCTTAGCATACCTTGATTTCCGCCTCTCGGTCAAGACAGTCGGGCGATCGAACATTGCCGGGGCGCAGAGCTGAGGCAACGAATGGGCTACTTAACCCGTACTGTCTCGGAAACACATACTTCGCCAATTGTCTGGCGTGCTCAATCTGTTGCCTAGGGTCAGGATCAACCCACTGGCCGGCGCTATCCGCTTGGTGCCAGCTAGGATAGAAACGATTGAGTATATCTGTTGCGGAATCTGGTGTCAGTATAGACGAAAAGAAGAGAAAGAAACTCGGGCAGACGTTTTGGAGGCAGTCCAACGACAATCTTGGTTGTGTGCGGCACTAAACATGGCCGGGAATAGAACATACGAGCGCGAAGGAACGTTATATCTGCAGGCATTACACTACCATAATGTCAGCGACCTGACGTTCTATTCACGGCATGGCACAGTACCGATTAGGATCCGTAGTTGAGGTGATAGCGTCGTTTGCGGTGCTGGCAGGGTCGCCATGGCTTTGTTTTCGTCGTTTAAGAGGTCGGTCGTTGTTGGGTGTACCAATCGCCTTCCTCTTAGTGCCACAGATACAGGGGACATTCTGCCCTTCGAAAATTACGCTCCTGCTAACACTTTGTGGCGTATATGGAGGTCTGAGGTTGACGATAGGATCCCCTGTTAGTTGGCATAGACAACCATTCGGCAGGGGAACAAAGATGGAGGTTTCAGAGAGCAAATGGAACATAGCATCCTCCCCTATTCTGAGATATCGGTTTAGTAGCCTGCAGTAAAACTCATGCACGAAACAGTCGAGTACCTTTCAAGCAATGTCTCCCATGCAGGAGCTTGTAGCGCTGTGACGACCGTGTTTACGAAATAGTTAGTGAGCGGCATTCGTGTCGCCGCGACCCTGGCCCTAGTGTCTTGCTGTGTAATCTACAGGGGATGTCAGTTGAAATATGTCTAAAGCAGCGGGCGCCATGACTGTATACCTTCCGGTAACCTGCGGTGAGTATATTTGACGGCCGACTACCTTTCGCCCTGATAAAGAGCCTCTCTTGCGCACGGTCTATTGTCTAGAGCGGGAGCAGTCAGCCACACTCCATAAATCTCACACCAATTTCTACTTACGTCGCGCATATGCGACATGGGTGCTACCGGAACGAACTGCCTAGTCTGCTGCAGTGACGCTCCCCCGGCCACGTATGACGTTGTGAGCATGGCCCGATAATAGTCGGAGTCGCCGCCGTGCACCAGGATCGACGAAATATCCTCGGCATAAACAGTGTTCTCAATATATTTCTGCAAGCTCTCAACAACAACATAGTGAGCACGCAGCACGGAGACGGCGATTGTTGGTCGAGGGGCTTGCTCGGCGTGTTGCGCAGGTTGCATGACGATCAGACGTCGTTGACCTGAGCGTGGGGCAAGTAAATTCAATGAAGATATCCGAGAGGCCGATTTATGCGTCTTTGCGGAACTTGTGGTCGAGAGTCAAGAGTCAAGAGGCGAGGCAGCTTCAGCCACAAGCCTGTGATCTTGGCCGCGTCCCAGCGCGGCCACGTGCATGTGCGTCACGCGTTTGTTACGCCGATCCCATCGCATGGCGAAGCGAGCTGAGGAACGTCGCCAGAAAGCGTGGATCGATTAGCCGATGGGCAATGGCGGGTGAGATAGTCAGAAACATGGTACATTGCGGATTCGTAAAACATCACAAAGCATCGTACACCGCGAAAAAGAGACATAACGCCGGATGAGTCCTCAATCTGCTCCTAGGTCTATTTTCTCTTTGTTCAGGAAGCCTAGAAAGACGGATCGATCGTTCGTGAGCGAGGGTACTACGAAGTGCAGCGGACTGCTGACCCTTCATCTTCTGATTATGCGCCCTTTCTCGCTCCTTATCCGCGGCGCGTAGTCGGGCAAGTTCCGCCTCACACGCAGACTTGTCTGTTAAGTAGGATGTCCCATTTACCTATCCTGGGGAACGCCACAAGAGCAAATGAGCCTGCACAAACCTGTAGGGTCAGCGTCCTTGATGAGCTCCTCCAAGATCTTCTCGGCCTTCTCAAAGTATCCTGTCTCTCCCAGCGCCTTAGCCTTACGGAATGATGCCTTGCGGTTCTTCGGGTTGTGGGCGAGGGCCTATGACATCTCGTGGCATCAAGTCATGCTGCACACGACATGGGAATGAATAACGTACTTTGTCCGATGTCTCGATGGCACGTTTCCAGTTTCCATTCTTCAGGTGGCACTGAGACATGTTGGAGTATATCTTCTCCTGCAGCTCATCGACCTAGAACGTACTATTAGCTTCTGTGGTTTAGAGAGGGCAACCACATATTCTGACCTACGTGATAGGGCCCGTGTCAACCTTTCCGTATATAAGAGAGTGCACGCCGAACTCACCTCTGTCCTGGGTTTATCCTGCGCAGCCTGATCCACAGCCTCAATTGGTGGTGGGGCCGGTACAGGCTTCCCGAGTGCTTTTTGCAAAGCATTCCTTAATACGCCAGACCAAATAATGTCAGATACGGTCATTACCTCGCACTTCGCGAGATTCTTACTTGTCGAGGCCGTTCAGATACAGGAGCGCCTGAGCAGGTGCGTAAGCTTTCCATCCTAACACCAGTGGCACAGAACGCTCACCGTGTGGTACTTCGCTAGGGCTACACATCACATTCGCACAAGTCACTACAAGCATCCCGTCGCGATAGCAGTGGGGCTAGGTGAGAAACGCACCCGCCCTCAGATCGCCACCCTGGAACGACTGGTCGCCCTGCTCCTTAAGCTCCTTCGCCTGATCAAGCTTCTGGACGATATCGCCTCCCGCAGCAAGCCCTGCGGCGGCGGGTGTAGTAACGGCCTCGACTTCCTCAGACATATATCGACGGTGGATGGCCTACGGTGCGAGCGGATGGAGTGCGGGTGAAAGCAGAAGAAAGGAATATACCCAGGTCCAATAGTCTGCGCGTCGAATACGAGAGAGCACAGATCGCTAGGCGCCCGCCGCCACACCTTCGGGCACAGGCCTGCACAGGCACGGCCTTCACCGGCCCGTTCTGCCGGGACAGAAACCAATAATATCGCCTTCATTCCTCGCGCCCGGGATAAGGGGGGTTATCGCGCGAAACGTCACAGACGGCGCCGACGACTCCAGTCCCGCAACGCCTCCTCACCTCACCTCGCCGCCGCCATGTCCCTCGTTGCGAACATCGTCGGCTTCTCGCTCTTCGGCCTCGCCGCGCGCGTCGGCCAGCTTGGTATTCAGAAGCGCAACATCCTCGAAAGTGCGTCGCTCCCTGTGCCTCCGTTCGTCGAACACGCTTATTGACCAACCGTTCACTTGCTTCTGTCCTGCCTTGTATTCAACCCCGCTCCTCTCGGCGCGACACCCACCCTATCATATCTCACTCATACCACGAACATCTGGCGTGCAAAACAGACCCGGTGGGCCACGCTATCGCCATGGGTGCGTTCGGCTTCGCCGGCTACTGGGCGTACCAGTGGGACCAGCGCGCCGCAGTCCTCCTCCAGCAGAAGCGTGCGGAGATCGCAGAGAGGCGGCTGCAGACAGAGGGCGCGAATGCAGAGTCATCATGAACCCGGAGGTCTCTCGGTATGTCCTCTACGCTCGTCCATGCACATGTCCCACGGAGGCTCACCCAGGGTTGTTATTCCTGATAGCTATGATGATCCATCCGTCTCTAGAGCATCGTGCATGTTGTAGCGAGCATTTTATATGTTCTCAGAAGTGCTCTGGGAGTCAGCTTCCGCCCCCCAAGTGCTTGACCCGAAACGCAAGTTCGAACTCTCGGTACAACGCCTTCTGTGCAAGAAGCGCCCTCCTACAAAGCCAGCGTTCAACATCCAATGTTGTATGTAATGTATACCCTAGTGTGGCCCGCCCCTGCAGTGGCCCAGAGCTCGAATTGTGAATATGAGTAGGTTGTCGCTTGTTATACCACGCACAGGATGCGCCATTACAAAGTGGTCCCCGACACGTCCCGATGGGTTCACTCGTGTCAGGGAGAGATGATTGCTGTTTGCAAGCGCCACGTCGCCGGCGCCTATCCCAGGTTTTTTCCGCCATTCGCTCTCGCTTGCGTTCGCGCACCCTGGTCTGGCTTCGAACGCTTGTATCTCGCTTAGTTTCCCTCGAATTGACTTGATTCCTTGACCTCCTTACGCCTCTCGTCTGCCCGCATTCAACGGCTCCAATTTCACCAGTGTCCGACAACTCGGTCATCCAGATTCTCGGAACAAACATTACCTGATCGCTCATTGTTCAGTCCTCGTTCTGGGACGCATAAGTAAACCGTTGGAGATAGGTTCTGGGAGGTGGGGAAGCTTTATGAAGTGCTGGTGAGTGTTTCCCATGAAGCACCCCTCGCCCACTCTACACGACGTCCCCTCCGTAATGCTCCCACCTTCACACCCGCTTGTTCCAACCACATCCGATGTCCGTAGGCAATGTACTTCTATACCGTGAATGTTCCAGCGAACGTAGTCTACTCTAGGACTGTACAATCATGTCCCCAAAAGTTTAACGATGCTACTTGTGTTGAAAACTACTTTTTGAGAGGAGTGGAAGTATGTCACCAACCACGCCAGTCGAGGTATCGACCATGGCATTCTGAGGCTGCATCAAGGTTACAAAGCATCAGGAATATCTGTTTGAAGACATGCACGCTACGTCCACTGAGCCCAGTATAAAGCACATTGGAGAAACAACTGTGGCGAGCGGAGGAGGAAGAGGGGGATAGATGAATGATGATGCGAAAAGCAAACCTTTAAGCCTAGAACATCCCTAACGCGTCCCAAGATCCATTAACACACTCTTGTGCCCTTTACAAGTGTTTTCTTGCTTTGATCCTTCGGGATGCGCGTGAAGTAGACATCGAACGATCGCTAACAGTGATGTTGGCGTAGTATGTTGTCCAAAACCGGTGGTTCTTGCTCTGTTAGATGCGGGTAGACGAGAGGCGTAAGGAGGTCAAGGAATCAAGTCAATTCGAGGGAAACTGAGCGAGATACAAGCGTTCGAAGCCAGACCAGGGTGCGCGAACGCAAGCGAGAGCGAGTGGCGGAAAAAACCTGGGATAGGCGCCGGCGACATGGCGCTTGCAAACAGCAAGAATCGATTGAAAGAGGTACATGTACACGAACGACCCGATGAGCAGGAAATATGGTACACTGAGAATCCCAAGTTGCGCATGCACTGCAGACGAAGGGAGCAGAAGCAGAATTCGAAGTAGGTATGTACGGGGGAAATAACAGTGCGCGGTGTGCGGCCCGCGGACACGAGCCATGCGCGAAGAAGCAAAGACGCATGAATAAGGAAAGAACAGTACCTATGAGCAACCAACGAACTTGGAAGAGGATGGAGGGTTGTGGGTGAGCCGAGCTGTGAGAGCAAGTCAATTGCAGTATGTTCGCGAAGTGTGGCATTAGCGCCTCGGGGTAGCAATGGACAGACGCAAGGGAAAAAAAAGCAAGGACACCATGTATGATGAGGCGGGAGCGTGTGAGATCAGTACAGCCGAAAACAAGTACTTGTGTTGTTGCGGAGGTGGGTGGGGGGGAGCGCGGAACCAGCATATAGTACACCATATCACAACCAGCGGCGGGGCTGGTATACACCGCACCGGGGCGGGGACACTCCGGGGCATTGTTGCCGATAGTGTGGGAGGGGTCGAGACAGCTGCGACAAGCGCATCCTTTGCTGCCTGGCCGAGGGTGAGAGCACCCGGGATCGGAGAAGAGTAGAAGGACTGTGTGGTGTTACCGATAGGAACGAGCGTGTGACGAGCTTGAGACTCCGAGTGAGGCACCGAGGCGAGGGAATGTGGATGTGAAGCAGCCGCTTCAGCGGAGAATAATCGAGGGGATAAACAACGAGGGTGTGTGCCGAAGGCGACTGGCTGATGAGAACCGTCAATAAACATATATTGAGATGCCTCCCGAAGTCGAGGCGTGGTTAGATGCGTGGGGTTCGCGTGGGCGACGAAGTACGGATAAGTGAGCGAACGATTCTCAGTTCAGCTGGAAAGCGCTTCCTAATCCCAAGCCCGCCGACGGACCGGTATTCTCTCCTTCACCGGATGTGGCCAAGGCCCCGAATGAGATCTTCCTGCCCACCACACCACCGGCCAATGGGGCGCCCTTAGCGCGGCGAGAGGGTCTACGCGACGAAGATGACGGGGTCTGAGCAGTGTACGGAGAGTCCCGGGGCGATGAAGACGCATGGACGAGGATAGCAGGCGACTTGCGAGATGTGCGGGTCTTGACAGGAGACGGAGTGGGTGACAAGAAACGCGACGAGGGCGACTGCGGGGCTATAGGAGGAAGCTCGGGTCCTAGGATGCTTGGATTCCGCTGCACGTTGGCCTTAGGCCTTGACCCACGACGCGGAGTATCCTTAGTAGGCGACGGGGACGCCGTTGATGGTGTCTTCACGATGGTACGCGTGGACCGCCGCAGTAACTTCCCCTTTTCAGGGGATTGAACTGGAGACGTGACCGCCGGCGGGGTGGGAGAGCTTGCCTTCACACGGGGCTTCTTGGCCTTTTTGCTCCGCAACTTCTCTTCCTCATCGGAGGAGGTAACATCAGAACGGTTAGAGCAGTCAACGCTCATAGCATCCGAGTGCCTCTTGGAAATCGAACCATACGAGGGTGCACGCTTGAGGGGGGAACCAGGGCCATAGAGCGCAGATCCGGCGAAGGAGTCGGCACGTCTGATGCGCTGAACACGCGGGTCGACGGCGGGCTGGACATACGAATCGGAAGAGTTCGAGATCGAAGACATGGACCTTTGCAAGCGCGGGATGCGTGAGCCAGTGTTGCAAGAACTCTCGGAGTTGAGGGTAGTAGAACTGGGGGTGGAGGGTACAGCTCGCATGCCTGAACGAAGGCGCGGGGAGTTGCGGGCGTAAGCAGGATTGGGAATCATACGTTCAGTGTGTTGCAAGCGGTATGATAGACTATACGCGCGACAGTGTTAGCCGAGATTCAACAGACCACCTAAGCGCTCGAACGCACCGAGCGATTGTGCTGCTCTCATCGGGATCGAGCTTGGAGGACTGCATGAAATCCATACTCGACTGTCTATATAGGGGTCGTTTGGGACCCGTGTTTGTTGTCTGCTGGAGGACATCCTTGTCTGAAATCTCTTCTTCCGCGATGGTGTCGCTGGAGGTGTCTCCCGTCCCACGAAAGCGAGCCAACTCGACGATCTTTGCACGGGTTGCGCGCAGTGAGTGGGGCCATTCCAAAGGCCCCTTGGCAGAGATGACGCTACGCGCGATCTTATCGAGAAGGTTCGAAGGTGGGACAGGGCCGTTGAACGGGGTCAACAGATGTTCGGGAAGAGCGTCAAGGGTCTAAGCCGATATTTCAGTACACCAGTACGCGCAAAACGCGGTATGTGGAAGATAAAACCAAGGGGAGGGGTAATATCGCGGCGAGACGCGTCGGAGGTACTCACCCTGGATAGCAGACGCGTCTGCTCCGGCTTCCATTCCCACTCGAGGTCGTCTGCTCCGTCGTAGTTTGAGCTATTCCAACTGTCTGAACTCTTCCTGTTGGATGCCGAGGACATCATGGGCAGCGGAGAGTTGCGCGGGGGCGGAGTGTGCGGGTCGGAGACAGACGAGAGCATAGACGAGCGTCGGCGGGGGAGGGAGGGGGGCATGGCGAGAGAGAGAGGCGTAGGAGCAGCGGGACGCTGCTCGTGCATACTGTGCCTAGTTAAAGGAGAGGAATGTTGCGAACAAGACGAGAGAGGTAGAGTACGGAGCACAATGGGGGAAGCTAACAACGGCCAATCCGCTCAGCCATGACCGCCCCATCGCGAGAAGCCCCAGCCACGTTCCCGGCTTCAGGGCAGGCTCGTTCGTGACCAGGCGCCCATCCCCCGCCCAGATAGGCGCCTGCCCAGATCGTTCCGTTAATTGAGCAGCCTCAGGGACCGCGTCGGTGACGTCGGCTCCCGACCCCGCGTCGATCATCGTCCTCGGACGCGCCGTCGACGGCGACCACGCTCAGCGTGCGCGGGGCGCCGGCCGCAGGAGCGCATACACACAGCACATTCACGGGAGACAGCGAAGGCTCACCGTCGGAGTCGCCGACGCCCTTCTCCAACACTCGTGGTGATGATGGAACCCGTCTGCGATGGAAACATCGCGACAGCGTCATCGCGGCTCCGGGAACATCACGGCGGGGCAGTCTAAAAGCCACGACGCAACCAACTTGGAGAGGACAACCGCGGTGACAACTCAACCGGAGTCGTCGCGCGGCATCTACCAATCTGGGACAACGCGGCGCACCTGCTCAACATCGTTCATCGTAGTCCCGATATAGGTCATGGCGGCCTGTATGCGCGTCCCTGGCGCGTCGAGCTTCGGTTGGAAGGACATAACGCGTCGATTCTCTCTGATGGGCGCGCGCGTCGTGGAGGAAGCGTCCATCGTCAGAAAAGGCACCAGTCGATGATGTGAAGTCGACCAGTCGCTTCGGAGATATAGCTCGGAGTGGACTTGGTAGGTTGATTGGGACGTCCACAGGAGTGTTCAATAGGGTTCACGAGAAAGGGGCTGGCGAGCATGTGCAAGTTGAACCAGTCGGGACTTGTTTCCGCCCGCGTCGAACCAAAAGTTAAAAGACAGCGAGATCATATCGCGCCTTCCGACACACGCTCGCATCGACGCGGACACGGGCTCGCACAGGGCCAGCGCAAGCAGAGAGGACGGCGAGTGGGAGAAGCGGCACGAGAGCGTTCGGAGGTGACGATGCTATATGTTGGTCTCTGAGCCGAGCAAGTCCCCGAGACGCCACCATCAAGCGTCCGTACAGAAGTCGCTCCAACAATACATGCATGAGCATCTGCCACCACACGCAAGTCGCGACTCGGACGCTCTCCGTAGACCTCCTCTTCATTCCGCACCGTGCATTGTTGCGTGGTGCAGACAATGAATGCTCTAGCCGTCGCAGCCCGTCGCTAACGCGACGCATTTTTTGTTGTACTTTCATACAGCTGTACATGTAGCGCGCCAGCGAGAACAAGGTTGTTCCCCGGAGGCAGCCACACTGATTGAGCAACGTCACGGTCAATAGAGAACGACCCCGCGTGTTCATGTCCGGGGTGTTAATGAGGAGCTTCGCCGGTGTGAGACCGCTGCGTGCTACGTTACTGAATCAGACTTGCGCTTCACTTACATTGTTAGTGAAATTGAGCACTAGTTCGGTGCCTTGGGCCCTTCTTGAGTAAGGGAAGTGCCGTCGTCGACATGATGCTTTGTCCAATTTGCTTCGACGCTCACGGTAACTACACATTGTGCAGTACACCTCGCGACCAACGGCCGACGGGACCGGCACTTATTCACTAAGGTGCAGTATTGCTCAACACCCTCAGGCCATTAATCAGTACCATGCATCCAGAGTTCAGACGTGGTTTCGTACAAGTTCGCCTTATGCACACCTCCGTGTCCCACGGAAGCCGGGGTAGCTCGATCGCGCCGAACCTCGAGCTTGCGCACGTTTGCCCACCGCCGCCCGCCCCCGCCGGTTCCTACTCAAACAAGAACACAACACCGCGCCGCACGCGAACAAACATGGCCTCGCCTACGCGATTTTGGCTCGCCATCCCGTCGCTTCCCTTCCCCGCCAAGCCGCGCGCTACATACTTACCCCGGAGTCAAACAGAGTACGGATTCCCCGCGCACCGGGGCACCGGGGGGCGGGCCCAGCTTGGGTGCGAACGATGGCTCTAACTTGTTGGGTTCCCCGCACTGGAGCTCGTAGCCGCGCGCACGGCGGCTGCGCGGGGCCAGTGCGGCAATGTTGAATGCGAGAGGCGCGCGAAAGAACGCCTACGAGACTCGCGAAGCGGTCTTCTACACCCCACGGGGAGGGGGGAAACGGCGGCGTCGATATTTAGGCCGCTGCTAATTGTACCTAATGACGGGCGGGCTCATCGACCTAGACGTAAAAGTGAGGCACGACGAAGGAGGAGGCGCGCACTTCGGTACCCACCTGAGTTCCACGTGAGAGCTTCTATCGCCCATCGCTGTCGCAGTGTTCTTGGGTGCACGCATGGCGCCCGTGGGTCTATCCTTTGTACCCACAAAGCTCCGTATGACGGCAGTTGTACGGGCCTGTGGGGCAGTCGACGCACTCAACACAGCGGGGCTTTCTCGCAGCTTCGAAGGAAACTAGAAGAAGGTACGATACGCAGAGCGACGAACAATACAAACACAGACGACAGATCACAGATAGAGTCCCTCCGGCGTGCCCTCGTTCTTCCTGTACAAGACCTGACGAACGCACCGTGAGCGATCTCCTGGATATCAACATGCCGGAAGAGAGAAAACGTACCTTCTCCCGCGCAGATGTGAAGTCCGCCTTCGTGACCCGCATCCGTCGTTCCCGCAACGCAAGAAGACCCGCCTCCGTACACACGGCCTTGATGTCCGCGCCCGATAGGTCGTCCTTGGCCGTCACGAACTCCTCGAGGTCGACGTCCTCTGCGAGGTTCATCCGCGACGTGTGCAGCTTGAAGATATGCCGCTTCGTCTTGATGTCCGGGAGTGGGAACTCGATCTTCCGATCGATACGCCCTGGTCGGATGAGCGCAGGGTCGAGCGACTCGATTTTGTTTGTCGCCATGATGACCTTCACGTCGCCGCGCGTGTCGAAACCGTCTAGCTGGTTGAGGAGTTCCAACATGGTCCGCTGGATCTCGCGCTCGCCACCGGACGTTGAGTCGTACCTGTACGGCTGTCAGAAGCCGCTCGAACGCCGGGAGTAACAAGAGGTGCTTACCGCTTGGTGCCAACGGCATCAATCTCATCAATGAACACGATACTTGGTGCATGCTCCTCCGCTACCCTGAACAGTTCTCGCACGAGCTTGGGACCGTCTCCGAGGTACTTCTGGATAAGCTCCGAGCCGACCACACGCAGGAACGTCGCTGATGTCTGATTCGCGACCGCCTTCGCCAGGAGGGTCTTGCCGGTACCGGGGACACCATACAGGATAACACCCTTTGGTGGCTTGATACCCATTTCCTCATACAATTCTGGGTGTGTCAAGGGCAGTTCTACGGATTCCTACACGAGCAATTCAGGATGCGGCAACAACCGTGAAGACAAGGAGACACACCTTAATCTCCTGTATTTGCTGCTCCAGACCACCAATATCCGCGTAACTCTCTGTCGGCGCCTTGTCGAGTTTCATGACGCTGACCATGGGGTCCGTGTCGTCTTGGAGGACACCAATAACTGCTTGGTTCTTGTGGTGCAACAGTACTTGGCAGCCCGGCTCTAGTAGGTCCTTGTCCACGAAGCTCATAATCGAAACATAGAACTCGGGCCCGGACGCAGTGCTTATGATAGCGTGGTCGTCGTCGATGATTTCCTCAAGGGTGCCGACAGCCATGGGCGAACCACGAAGGTCGTCGACCTTCGTGCGGTCCTCCTCATTCTTCTCCTCGCGCGCGGACTCGGGCTTGAGGCGCTCCTGGTTCTGGATGAACTCCTCTTCCATGAGCAGGTAGTCCTTGATGCGCTCCATCTTGAGCAGCTTCAGGCGGCAGCGCGTGGTCGGGAACACGGTCGGCAGCTTCGACGCCGCGTCGGGCCCCTTCTTCTTCTTGCGCTTTCCGACGCTCGTAGGGAGCGGCGGCTCCCACTTCTTCTTCTGCTCTTGTTTCTTCTCTTTCTGGTCCCCGGACTGGCCGCGGCCACCGGGTCTCTGTCCTGGCAAACCGGACGGTGCGTTGCCCTGCACGTTTGTTCAGTACTACGCCTGTGTAATCTGTGGACAATGAACATACCATGATAGTATTTGGCGGGGTGGGAGAGGGAGGGAGGGATGGGTGAGTGTGCGGAGGAGAGAAGCGTCCTACGCCGCAATGACACTGCACCGCGACGCGTCAGCTTGCCCGTCGAGTCGGTCACGTGCGAGTGTCCTGGAAAGGGCCGGACGGGCGCTTCGTCCGCGCGACGTAGTGCGCCCAGTTACACGCTTGCCTCCGCACCGCCAGCAACACTACGCCGTCTTATATCCTATCCCTGTGCTGTCTCGAGAGCGCGTACGACTATGCAGCGCATGGACAACACGGACGTGACGACGCCCCTCACGTCGACGTCGCAGTTCATCGAGGCAGGTGAGGGCTTTCCGTCCGCGTGCCTTGCGTGAGGTTTATGGGCGTGTGCTAAGATGCGGCCGTGCGCGGATAGACGACGATGACCTTGACGAGGAGTCCATTCCGGGGTTCACGCATCCAGGACTGGCTTCCAATCCGATCTCGCCCGTCCCGGGAGACAAGGGGAAGGCACGCGCCCCGGAGCAGTTAGCGCCACCCTCTGGGTCCGGGTCGGCGAGTGTGTCGGGGAACATAGGCACTCCCGTGGAGGGTTCTAGCTCCGGTGGGCAGCGCTCGAATAGGAGGACGGTCGGAGGTGTCCAGGTGGAGACACGGTATGTGGTAGGCCCGATGTGCGAAGACGCGATGATAGACGTTGAGGCGCAGCTACACGGGGGTGGACACGTTAGACGAACCTGTAACAACAACGATCGTGAGTGTGTTTCCCTCCGTGAAACTACCTTGTCCTGTTTAATGTGCTACGCTTAGGCAAGAGACCTGTTGTCAATATACACTAAGCTCATTCAAGTGTTGTACCCACCACGGAGTAGCGGCAACAGAGACCTCTTGAGGTATGGGATATGCATTTTGTTCCACGAGCTTGTGACACCATTACTGCCTTCTACAGGGATTGGGATCTATGGGGACCGCTAGTCCTGTGTCTGACGCTGGGAATACTACTGAGCATTAACGTACGTTGACATGCGCCCGCCGTGTTCAGCTAACACTGCAACTTGGTTTTGCGAATATAGGCACCACCATCTCAGTCATTGGGTGTGTTCACAAGTGTCGTGGTCATTATAGCGGTGGGATCGTTGGTCGTGACCGTCCAAGCCAAGGTATGTTTGCGCCGTCTAGAATACACCGTGCTATCGACCGCTAATGACGCTGCCTGTTATCCAGCTTCTCGGTGGTCGGGTGTGCGTGCACAGGCCAGCTCTCATTGCAATGAATACTTACATTACCCTCCAGATCATTCTTCCAAGGGCTGTGCGTGCTAGGGTACTGCGTGGCCCCCCTCAATGTGGCTGCGTTGGTGTCAACGTTCGTGCACTTGATATATGTGCGCGCGCCGGTGGCCCTCGTTGCATGGGCGTGGTGTGTATGGGGTGAGTATTTGCCAGACTTGTTACGTACGTGCGTCAATTCAAGGTGCCTGCTCGCTATACGTACAGCGTCTGTTAACTTCCTGGACGGTACCAAGATCGAAGCCCAGCGTATTCTATTGGCGGTGTACCCCCTCTTGTGAGTCGTCATCCTGAAGACACGGCGGGGCTAACGCTCAGCTGACCGTTCACAGACTATTCTACTTCGTTCTCGCCTGGATGATAATTATCCAATAGGGTAGCTGGTTGTATTTATTCTCTTCGATGTGCTCCCATTCGCCTGGAAGGGGCCAAAATGCTCGGACGGATGGACGATGTGTGCTTCGGGTTTCCGAAAGGTATTCGTTGGGGAGTGTCCAGTGTACAAGTCCGAGAGCCCATGCGAGCATTCTTCAGCTGCATTCGAGACTCGACGGCCGTGGCATAGCGTCGTACTGTTGCGGGAATGGAAGAAACGTATATTCCGGAAACATTTGGGACTGCAGATATGAATTATTCTGACCGGGGCTGTATATGTACACATGCAGGATTTATTGGTCTCAGCCTCATCGGGGGTCGGCAGCGGCAACGGAACGGCTCGGTGACAGCTGGCGGCGCCGACGTTGATGGGTGCCGAAGACGGGGCGGAGGAGGTGACATCATGGCCTGACGCAATGAGGAATTGGGTGGATGGAGTTGTCTCTTCCCGATGCCGGAGCGAGAAGTTGGTGCTCGCTTGCGGCCTGGGGGTCTTGTTGGGTCCGGTGACGCCCGTCGAGGCGCGTTCGCCGCCGTTTGTGCCAGCGACGGCTCGGGGCCTCTGGGCGCAGAGCGTCGAGAGGAAAGAGGGAGCGGCGTTCCGGTGGCGATATCGGGGGAAAGGCTATCTAGCGAGAAGCCGAAGTCGAAGTCAGGGCCGAATTAGTTATACGGGATAAGCGCTGTCAAGCGAGAATTATTATGGCTGGAGCACTGCCACCAACGTCGGCGCGGCCGGGCGTGCCATGACCTAATAAGACTATAATCCCCCGTCTATACCTTTCACCTCCTCCACCACCAATCCTCCATGGCCGCCTCCTCCCAGTCCCGCTGATCTCCTCCTCCATCTCTCCCTCTCCCGCCCTGCCCTCCCTCCCTCCCACCACAATGTCTGCCGTCGTCTCGCCCCGCAGATCCGAGCGGCCCCTGCCTCCTATACCCTCTTCAAGCCGCGCCGATCCAGGCGCCGTGCTCCCGCCAATGCGGTCCATCGTGTCTCGTCGATCGACACCGACACGCGTCCCCCGCCCCTCTGCCCGTTCCCCCCGCCTGCTCTTACACGCCCTCACGCAACCCGGTGTGCTGGCTCGCCTTCTCGGGGCCGTATCTTGGCCCGACTTTCACGCCCTCGCAAGCACCTGCCGCTCTCTCAGGCAATGCCTGACGTCGAACCCCGAGTGCCAGGCTGTTGTCCTGTCGCAGTTCGTCCCGGGTTACAGCTACGCTTCCGCTCTAGGGGACTCGGAACAAAAATCGGACATCCAGGTCGATTTTCATCAACTCACCCTCCTCAGTATGGCCTACAATTTTTGTTCTCCGTTTTGCGTTGACCGTAGCTTGCCCCAGTGTTGTCACAATACGTTCCACTACACGCGTACCCCATGCACACCATGTCAGTACTTGACGCATTTGCCCGCGCTTCCCAGGACCCCCGGCTCCACAAAACCTCCTCTCGACTCGCATCCTTTTGCCTGGCACATTCGCGTTTTGTCTTGCTCATCCAATCGCTTGTGCACAATGCTTCGCCCTCTCCCGCATCCGACTCCGAGGATTCGGAGGATGCTATTGCCTCGCCGCTGCGCCCCGGTTCTCGGCTCGCGCAGCAGCATGGTGTCCGGGAACTCGTGTTTCCCGCACCGCTGTCAGCCATGGACGGTGGCGCTGAGGTTTCGGACGATACGGTATCGACAGCCTCGCCGAACAGCGCAGGCCGTCGGGTGCTCACCAGATCGGGCACGATCCGCAGCGCACCCTCGACGGGTCGCGCCTCCTCCCTCAGTCCACCGCGGACGCCAACTATTGCGGAGGCAATCCCCCGAAACAAGGCCGGTGGATCTGCCAGGAGCAAGAGCGGGCTGTCAACACTCTTCGGCAGGTCCAAAGTGCCCTTACCGCCACCATCAGCAGACCCCCTGGCGCTCAAGATGTATGCAGGCAGCTGGCGAAGGACTGTAGCTACTAAAAGCCGCACCAGCAATTACTTCGCGGCCGACGAAGACGGATGGGTACCAAGGGTGCCTCATCGCCGGTTTGCTTCAGTCAGCTACTCGAGCGAGTCCTCGCTCTCAAGTCCTCCGTCGATCTCGCGCACTAACACCGATTCGGAGGGCAGTCCTCCCGCGCGCGAGCGGCGGGGGGCGTCTATCGGGGCGCCGCTGGCCGTGCCGAGGGGGACCTCCGCCCACGACTTATTTTTGGCGACGTCCCGTGTACGAGCACCGGTCCTTCGCGTCTTTGTGCCCTGCAGCACTCTGAACGAAGCCGCGATCATGGCCTGCGAGGAGCAGTTGATCGGCGCCGGCCTCTGGGAGCACCTCTCGGATGGCGACATTGTGACCAACTTCGGGTATGTGCCCCCGACACCACCACCAGAAGCACCGCGCCCGCTGTCCAGCGGCGAGCCAGACGATGGGCAGCCCAGACAGACGTGGCTCATGTACAATGGGTACTGCCTTGTTCCCTATATACCCCCAAGTGCACCCCCGTTGGACAACCCTCTGACGCTCCCCTCTCCCTTCTACTTCGCCAACATTCTCCCCGCCTTTATGAACCCTGTTTTCATCCTCGCGCTTCCCCAGGACTCCACTCGTGCGAGTGGTTCACCAATACAGGAACCCGAGATGCAGCTTGCCAACATCACAACGCGCGTTCCTAGTCCGCACTCCCCATCAGGATATGCGATTGTGCGCAAGTACATGTGGCTTGCTCGCATCCCTTACGTCGGGCCTGGAAGTGCCACAGAAGCCGGAATGGCGCTCGGCCGTGGCTGGCACGGCGAGTGGATCCTGGAAGCCGAGGGTACCCGCGAGGGTCGCCAGGCCCTCATCGATGCTCTTTCAGGAAAGACCAACGGCCCAGGCCTGCGACAGCGGGGTCAATGGGAGGTCGTGCGCGAGAAGAGCGGTGGCGGGCGGTTATGGCTGAAGTGAGTCCCTTGCGCTCGTTGCGTTCTGAATGGCGCATGCTGACGTGCTGCATTCAAAGGCTGCTGGTCCCGAACGTGGACGGCTACATCGACACCCTCGTGCACCCCCCAGAACCCGAAGACCGTCCGCGGGCGGCCGTACCAGTCTCGAGGACAACGCACTAGACGTTTTTACTTTTTCTTGCATGACTAGAGACGCTTATCGCACCGCCTCGTTCACGCCCCAGTATTGCATTTACGCCCTCTACTTGCACATAACATCTCGTCTCGAAGTGTAGCCCTTCTCCCTACGGTGCATATTCTGCTAATCCTTTACCACCCTGGCCCCGCCCTCTCACCATTGATGCCCGAGTGGCTCGATGTCGTGACTTCATACCTGCCTACCTACGCGCACATAATTGCTGCCGTTGCCACGTCCGTTACTCTACTTATCCGCTTACCCTCTCTGTCTCTCCATGGCTGCTAATGCGGATAATCAAACGTCCTGCGATTGCTCCCGATCATCATCCCTCCCTCCACGACTCCTCGCGCGACCCCACTCTACCCCACACCCTCTGACCACAACCACGTATCTACCCAGACGCTCGTCGCTCACGCTTGACTCATCCCGGCGCAGCCTCCGTAGTATAGCAACCCACTGAATTGTTTATTGCATAGGGCTATGTATGTAATACGGATAGACCGGGGACAGTGCCCGCGAACTGCTTCCATGGTGTGTGATACTCCAAGATCCGTGGGCCACTCCCTCTCCCCAACGGCTACTCGTACACCGCGCGCGGGCCCGCTCCCCCGTATTCCCCATCTTCTGGCGTTTCTGTTCCTGTCGGCTTCCACGTCTATACGATCCTCGCAATGTTCGCGTCGACGAACTGCGCGACGTCGAAGCCGCCCTCGGGGCTCTGCACGAATCCGGCCTTCTGCAGAACGCTGAGACCACACACGGGCGCCGGATCCCGACGATGAGTACCGCACCAGACAACAAAAATAGCAGCAGGGGAGAATGGAGGGGGGGATGGAGGAGGGGAGAACGCACTCGAGCGTGTCCAGGATGACCTGCCGCGGGATCTCGGCACAGTTAGGCGGGTAGCCCACCGTCTTGAGCCACGCCTGCCATCGCGCGCGGGTGCAAGTTTCACCGCGAATGCCCACGTTTTGTCAGCGCGCGTCCGGGGTCGCTAGTGAACACTGAACGGGGAATAGGCGCGGGCCTGGCGTACCTGGATGTCCGCCTCGGGGTACCCGAATTTGTCCTTGATGAACGCGACGTCGGCCGCGGCGCGCTGCTCGGGCGCGTCGAACGCGCGGACGTACCCCGAGAGGGCCTCGAGGAACGGTTTAAGCGCCTCCGCGGGCGCGCGCGTCGGGTGCGCGGCGATGAGCCAGGACGGCCAGGGGGTCGGGACCGAGCCGATCTACATTCGGGCGAGAAGAGTGAGTGGGGGGTTGTTCCGGGCGCGGATGGGAGAACAGTGCAAGTACGAATCGACATTCGCCGGCGTCGACGAAGGGCTTGGTGGTGAACCATTCCCACATGAAGGCGCTCGTGGTGCCGTCGTTGACAGAGTCGATGAGCCCGCGGATGTCGTTGTTGACTGAGGGTGTACGTCTGTCAGCGATAGCCCCTTGGATACGAGCATTCATCTGGCTAACGACCTTTGAACTGGAGCTCGCTTGTCGGCCAGCCTTGCTGGAGAGCCATCACGTACGCCATGGTCTGGCTTCCGCTACCGAATATAACAAGTATGAATCCGATCTGCATATGTTGCGGCATGACAATTGACTCACCTTCCATAGCGCGAGATGCCAATAGTGGTGTCCTTTAGGTCAGAAATGCTGTTATACTGGCTGTCCTTTCCGGTAATCACTGCCCTAATTTGGGAAGTTCGTTTAGGAAAGTCCGGAAGCTGGGGCTCGTCGTCTGAGATACTCACCAGTTCAAGGGAGTAGTTACGTAGCTCCCGACGAGCTTGTACGCCTTCGAGCCTTTGGCGATTCCAGAGATCAGTGGGTCCGTGAGGGCACTGGGGTATGAACGTCAATTCCAAGATACCCGAAGTATGCCTGATAGCAGGATGTGGGTGCATACATCGCGACATCGATCTCGTCCTTTTCGAGGCGTCCAATGAGCTGACCGGTACCACCTCCATGATCATGTTAGAAGGCATTTATTGGGATAGGTTTTCATGACGCACTTGGACACTCCACCAGCGTGAAAGTCTTCCCACCGTCAGCCTCTGCGAACTGCAAGAGCGGAGATGAAAAGTGTTCCCGCACTAAGCGACTCGAGCACATTCATTTCGCGTCAGTAGGGAAGTACATAATGGGTCTGCTCACCGTAACCGATTCTGAGTGGCATGGCGGAGATAAGCTTGGCACTGTCAAGCTCCAAGGGGACCTCTATAGTGGTCGATCTCAAGTCTAAGTATTCAAGTTATAGTATCACCGTGACCGAGCCTGAGAAACAGACGAGATGACGAAAGATCTAATCTAATCTCGGCACGTATGTTGTGGGTCCCTGAGTCGAGGTTGACGTTGATCCACCACCTCGCGGCTTGACTTCACCGCGTACCGCCACCTTCTCCCCCATAAACCTTTTTCTGATGATCCTTGCCGGGCAATTGAGTCTTTCGGATGGATATGGTAAGTATTATTGCATTGCTCCACGACGGTGAGGCACCGAGGAATGGTGATTACTTAGACGCTCGCTCAGGCACCTTGACATACGCGTGACGGCGTTGACGACTCATACCTCCGAGTCAGGGACGGTTGTACCTTGCTATACGGTTCGCCTCGCGACATTCGCGGGATTACTCAAGAACGCGTAGTGCAAGGGTCAAACGAAAGCGCCGCTACTGTCGGATGTAGCTCGCTGCCTCCAGCCCGCTGTCTCGTACTAAAGAGTCATTGCGAGGGCAACCGAAGCTTCGCCTAAATTGACGACAGTGGGCGAGACGTGGTAAAGTATACTAACGTTTTTATGTGACTGAACCGTTTGCGCCCATCCGCGCCGGCCGTAGCATCTGCCTACTCATCCGCCACTCAACTTCTTGAACCCGACAGGCGCAGTATAGGCTGTGTGGAGCCCCTTGTCTAGATGGTGCACTCAGACTCAGGGATGATGCAGCTCACAGCGCATATATGTGTGTACCTTATAGCCTGAGTGCTCCCGACATGTCGTGTCGACCCGTATTATCAGCACCTAAGCTACTATGCTCTTCAACGCTCTTTTCATCCCACTCATCACATTCCAACTATTCTTGATTGCCGTGCAAGCCAATACCATGGACGGAAAATACCACAAATCCCTTTCCATGGATACTACTCCCTCTTCCGGCACTCCTCTATCACATCCATTCCATATACATCAGGAAAAACTCGATTTGCGAATTAGTGATATGAGAGGCTCATGAGGGCTAATGAGCCACATTAGTGCTTTAGACCTAATTCGGTAAGTCCCGAAATAATGAGTCGCGAACATGCCTACGATAGTTTGTATTATGTGGATCAATGTACCAACAACATAGGTGTATCAAAGCTTTACAAAAGCCAAATATGAGGTTCACTTGAAGCCTTATTATGTGTCAAAACTTGGCACGAGTTGAGCGTGAGCAGAGCAAAATATAGATGTATATATTGGTATATATCGACTCGCTCGATGACGGTAGGGGCCCCGGATCGGCATTAGGTACCTGCTACACATAGTCGGACATGCGATGAAGCACTGGTGCAATCACCTCTACTCGCGAAGCGTAGGTATCGATGTGGAGGGGGTAGAAGAGTGAGGAGACAAAAATACTTGTAAAGACAGTGAGGAAGCGACCATGGGACGTGATTCCAGGGCTGGGTCAGACAGAAAGAACAAGTAACGAGCGTGTGGAGGATGATAAAACAAGGATAACGGGGAGGCAGAGCTAGCAGTACTACGTAAAGACAGGACGGCGCAGCAGGGCGCCTAGGGTCGGGATCGCATTCGGGAGGTTTACTCCATGTCCATATCGTCAATATTGACTTGGGCGAGGGCGTCGTTGGCGGCAAGTAGGGCGGGGTGATCAACGTGGGCTCCACTATGATAAGACAACCCGCATTAGTAAATTGTGCACAGATTAATGATGATAAGAAAGGAATCATACGTAGACTGCTGATACAGGTGATGCATCATAACGTGGTACGCCTTCGGATTCTTGAGGAGTATGCCTTTCAGGAGGAGCACATGCTCGTTGTATGCGTCAGCATACGAATCACCGGAGAACGGTGATGGCTTGTGGATACCGGAACGCCATTCTGACAATGATGCGTGAATCTACACGGGGTTCAATGAGTCAGTGCCCGACGTCCGACCGTATTCACCACAAAGAATGGAAAACATACGGATGCGCCCACGAGCGCGAGCATCGCCACCGGAATTTCCTTCTCGTCCGGGCGCGCGTCGAGGGTAGAAGTGAAGCGATCCGCATTCCTAGTCTCAAAAGAGTTCGCGCCAGCAAAGAAACATGCGCGGAGGACGGCCACAATGCTTGGGTTTTGGTAAGGCTTGTGCCAAGGCACGGTGGCATGGCCAAACTGTGGGCGGAGTCAGTGGGCTGTAGAGTCTGGCGAAGATACATGAACGAAATGCGCACCTCTGCAGGATAGATGTACGTCAAATGGTTCAACAACCACACAACCTTCTCCTCGCATTGCGCGCCCTGCCCAAGACCGAAGAAAGCGACTACGTGAGTATCGGTACACCTCTTAATGCCTCCTCGGAACGTGCTAATCCGCTGGCTAGGCTGCAGGGCATGTAAGAATCTGACAAGCTTAACAGAACTGTCATACACTCACCAGCGCACTAAGTGTGCGTGCAAACCGTATGTCCGTCGCAAGCCTCTGCTGAAGACCCGTATACCCGAACTCTCGAGCCGAGTCGATCATGGCCATAGAGATAAAGCGGGTACGCCCGACCGCGTTCGGGAATGCGTTGTCGAAGGCCAGTCGAGCTTCCAATCGAGCAAATGATGCCCGCACGCTCGCGCTCACGTGGGGATGTTGTGCAGTAAGTGACAGGGACCCAGAGGTAGTGGGCGGAACAATCTCGTAGAATGCGGCAGGGAGGACAGCATCAGCTGGGACAGGAGGAGGTTGTTGGGCAGGTGCCCCCGGCAAGATAGCAGCGGGAGCCGCTGCATCGTCATCATCATCCTCCTCGTCACTGAGCGCGTGCGGATCGGAAGCCACGAGAGAAAGAGGGAGAGGAAGAGGCAGGGGATGATGTTTGATGGGCGCAGGGGTTGCCGGGGCTGGCGTAGTAGCAGTGGGGGCCGGAGTAATGGTCGACTCGATAGTTGAGGAGCTTTCACTGCTTCCAGATCCGGGTGTTGCTTTCCAAACCGGCTGCTGGTAGATATAAAAAGGTTAGAGGGTAATAGGGGGATGGGTTGTGATGCTTACCTCTGCAGCGTGCTGCAATGCACGCTTACTAGGGCCTACGGTACCAGCCTAGAGGGAAAGAACGGGGGTGAGGGGACCGTTGAGGGCCCTGGGAAAACCAGCAAGGATTAGTAATGCTGACAGAACCTTGTTAGAGTTTGCCTTGGGCACGGCACTTGATATGTAGCCTGGAAGAGAGCAACAACGGCGCGTTAATTAGGTCTTGCATGTCTCCTTCGACTGGTCTCTCCGGCATCCTTTACCTTGCTCATTCTCGTGACGACTTCGCCCGATATTCTCAGGAAACTTGTCTTCGGAATCTGCCAAATACCAGGTTCTGTTAGTGTCAAGGTTTACATCTTGGCTGTCCGAGACAGCACTGCTGAAAACTGATTACCTGGCGACACAGCAACTGCACGGGACTTAACCTTTCCCGTCGAACGTCCAACCTCTTCGTTAGCAGCGGAATTGGTTGTCCAAAGAGGCCGCTGCAATGAACATCGGAGGTGAGCCTCCGAAAGTCCTGCTCACGAGTTGATACTAATATAAACACACTTCAGCAATGAGCTCAGCTTCGACCAGCTCGGCGTTCTCAAGAGTGAGATCGTCACCCGAGTCAGATGACTCGATCGCTTCGCTGCTGCTCAACTCGGCGATATCGTCTTCATCGGTAAGTCCGTCACTGTCAGGCTTACCGACATCGATTTCAAGGACGTGAGCACCTTGCACAGCCGCAGCATTACTGACGCCTGTAGCTCTCGCAGGCTGAGACGCCCCCAACACGCTGCTTAACGGTGCATCCTCCCCGCTGGAGTACTCAAGGTTGACTGTACGGCGAGTCTCTATCACATGGTGAGTACAATGCACACGCAGTAATTTAGTAGTGTTCTCAACTGGTGTTCGGTTTGCTTGATCTAGGGACCGTTTGAACAGTACCCGGGGTGGCTGCAGTAGTAACCGGCGGCCTCGACGAGCCCAAGGCCAGCGTGACACCTGAGTTCCCAGGTAAGTAAGCCTTTTACGCATATTTAACCTTTCGATGATGCTTACCCGTCTTGCCAGACTCTTTAACCTTCTTGGAGGGTATACCTGGAGAACCCTGTACAACATTGTGACTATCAGCAGGAAGCGACCGTTTGCGGCCTCGTGCTTCGAGCGAGTCGTAAGGTTGAGGAAGTTGCGTCCCTGTAATTGTGTAAGACATTAATATATACAACATTGACAGCCTAGGAAAAAATTGCGTACCAACGGCAGGCTTTCCGCGGCGGCGTGGCTTTGGCACCGGGCGGCTAGCAGCGGCGGCGAGATTGGCCATCGTACTATTGGGGATGCTGGACGCGTCCGATGCGGCCTTGAGCTTGGAGCTACGGGGCCGGATGGCTTCGGCCGGAATGCCTGTAAGCTCTGCTGGCGCTGCGGTGTGAGTTACATCCCCACTACCCGGGCCAGCACCCGCGCCGGTGCTTGCACGCGTCTTACGTCGCGCTGACATGTGTGGCCACCTCTAACAGGTTGAAGAGAGAGAAAGGGATGCGAGAGCAAGCGGACGTGGTTGCACGTCACAGAGTGCGAGAAGAGGGAAGGACGAAAAGGAGGAAAAGAGAGGATGACAACGGTGCGTTGCGCTGGCGAGTAACTTTGTAGCATGCAGTCGCACTGATTAATCGCTGTTTAATCTGATTTTATCCTGGGTGATGGCAGGACGATAGAGCAACGTGCGCTCACCACAGATACGAGTCAGCGCAGATGCAGTGCCTGCCGACTCATCGGCCGGTGCATGTCTTGGCCCTCTCCCGCCCGTCCAAGTCTTCTCTGAAGATTTAGACTGGCCTTCCGTCCTCTCCCCTACTCGCTGACTCTCAAACATGTCCTCCGCATGTCCTGGCTGTGGTCAAATCTTCTCTATGTCCGGTCTGGGGAAACATCTCTCGCTCACAAAGAATAACGAATGCATATCTGCCGTTAGTCAGGACTACGCGTCGGCGCCCCATTCCCCAGCTCCAGGGTTGACTATACCACTGGAGCCTCACTTTCCGGACTTGGATTCTCCTCCAGAGCCGTTTGAGGGAGACTTCTTTGGAGTTTACGGTGATGCAGACTTCCCTGAGCAGGAATCCCACTTTGCACCTCCTTCTGACGAGGACCGCGATGACGACAGACCGGATGACACCCAGGACCATTTGAACGATTCTTCAGACGACGACGAGCTTCCCAATCCTTCTGATGGTGGATGGGAGCCGCCACTTCGAGCAGCAACGTCTCCTGGCAACTCACGACACCCTCAGGACAGCGCAAGTCCATCTACCACCGATCCCATTGCTGCAGGACCACGCCTACCATCACCCGCTGAACGTGAGGCGGCCGAGCGTACAACTCGAGCCAAGACTTACGTGGTCCCCTTCCCCGGCCATGGTGCGGGTGCGCCTGTACCTGACTCTGAGAGGATAGTGGACACATATACGCAATATCAGAATGAGCTCAAGGCACCCCAAGCCGACAATCCGTACGCGCCGTTCAGATCTAAGATGGACTGGCAGGTCGCGCGATGGGCCAAACTTCGTGGAGCTGGTTCGACATCCTTTGATGATCTTGCGACGATTGAAGGTGTACGTATCTCTCATTCTCTCATGCTACTACCAGTACTTACCCTTATGTGCCCCCTCAGCTCGTCGAGGCCCTTTCCTTGTCATACCGCCGCATGCGCGAACTCAACAAAATCATCGACAAGCTCCCTTCTGGCCGACCGCCTTTCGAACGGCATGAGATCATCGTCGCCAATGAAGCATTCGAGGTCTACGTGCGCGATATCGTTCAGTGCATCCGCGCGCTGCTCGGAGATCCCGAGTTTGCACCACTTCTCCTCCTCACGCCTGAACGTCATTACGCCGACCCCAATCACAAGATACGGGTGTATTTTGATATGAATACAGGGAAGTGGTGGTGGGCTACACAGGTGAGCGGTGCCCCGCACGGCTTCGGTGTTTCTGCGAACGGCACTTACACGATGGATATTTGTTCGCAGACCGCACTGGAGAAGGAGCGGCCGGGCGCGACAGTCATCCCTGTCATTATCTCATCAGACAAAACACAGTTGACGTTGATCGGAAACAAGACTGCGTACCCCGTCTATATGACACTCGGAAACCTGCCCAAGGACATCCGATGTAAGCCATCACGCGGCGGTCAGATCCTCCTCGCATATCTGCCCACATCTCGTCTTCTTCACATTCCAAACAAATCAGCACGCCGCCGCACGCTCGCCAACTTATTCCATGCATGTATGACGCGTGTACTCAGCCCTCTAGCCACGCTCGGTGTCTCCGGGATGCATTTCGCCAGCGGCACGGGTGTCATGCGCCGTGGGCATCCCATCTTGGCGACGTTTGTTGGCGACTACCCCGAACAGCTGCTCGTCACAGGCTGCAAGACGGGTGAATGCCCAAAGTGCAATGTCCTGCGCAACATGCTAGGTGACTCCGCTGATAGCTCACGGCCCCTGCGGGACTTGGGTGCTGTACTCGATGCTCTCGCCGCAATAGACGAAGGACCCCTCGCATTCACTCGGGCATGCCGCGACGCTGGAATCAAGCCCGTTCAGCACCCATTTTGGGAAGACCTGCCGTACACGAATATCTTCGCTGCTATCACACCCGACATTCTTCACCAACTCTACCAGGGCGTTATCAAGCACCTTGTTGCCTGGCTACAGACGGCCTACGGGACAGACGAAATCGACGCACGATGCCGTCGTCTCCCTCCTAATCACAGCCTTCGTCATTTTGCGAAAGGAATCTCTAGCATGTCCCGGGTGACAGGCAAGGAGCACCAGGATATCTCGAGAATCATCCTCGGACTGATCATCGATCTCGAACTTCCAGGAGGTCTGTCACCTGCTCGGTTGGTACGCGCCACACGGGCGTTGCTGGACTTCCTTTACCTTGCCCAATACCCCTGTCACACCACCAACACGCTCAAACTTCTCGACGAGGCACTTGTAGCCTTCCACGCGAACAAGCAAGTCTTCGTTGACCTCGGAGTGCGTGAACATTTCAAGCTTCCAAAGCTCCACTTCCTAGAACACTACCGTCGCTCAATCGAACTTTTTGGTACTACTGACAACTACGACACCCAGTACTCCGAGCGCCTTCATATTGACTTCACCAAGGAAGCCTATCGCGCCAGCAACCGTAAAGACGAGTTTGCACAGATGACCACATGGTTACAACGTAAAGAAAAGGTCCTCCGACACGAGAAGTATATCGAGTGGCGCCTCCAAACATACCAGCCTCCACAACTGGCATCCGGTGACAGCATACAGTCCACGCCAGCTGGCAATGCCGGCACGCGGACACTCTCCACCGTACCTGCCTTACGAGCGGAAGGTGTATCCCCAAGTGTTCTCACAACAGCCCCATTCGAACCCCCCCGCGCGGTGCCTCCCGGTGGTACGTCTATGATCCACAAGTGCCAGTGCATAATTCCCTCTTCATAAGCTCATTTCAGCGCCTCAGGACGTCCTAGAAGCGACGCGCACACAACACAGACACGTATAACGGTCGCGCGCTATCCGTCCGTAACGTCCTTGGAATTTAACGATGCAGCCCACAAGTACGGCGCGCGGTACTTCCGTGACGCACTAGCCCGTTTCGTCGCCGAACGCAACAACCCTACGCTGACGACACATCAAGTGGAGCTGGCCTCAGGGGGCGTATACTTTAACTTTGCTGGTGTGCCGACATTTCACAAGTTGAAGATTACTTTGGACGACGTGCAGGGCCTGGGTGTCTTTCACGCGCGACCACAAGACGTTGTGCACGCTCAACCCAGTCGGACTGGCAAGTATGACACCGAGGTACCAGGCCGCTTCGACACCGTCCTCATTCGTTCCCGAGACCCAGGTGACGCGCATGCCATTCGAGGTACGTAGGTCCATAACAGTGTGGAGCATGCTAGACTCATGCCGACACTATCCTCCACAGGTTTCCGGGTCGCCCAAGTCCGTCTCATCTTTAAGATCCCCAGCCGCAAGCTCGCCGGACTCTTCCCACGGCTTCCTCCAATGTCTCATCCCGATGGCCATTTGGCATATGTCGAATGGTTTACGCCGACGTCACAAAATCCACATCCAGATCATGGGTTGTACAGGTTTACTCGGCTGGTAAGACGAGGTGAACGACTGGCAAGTATACTCCCTGTAGAAGAGATCGAGAGGACTTGTCATCTCTTTCCCGTTTTCGGGGCTGTTGCACCGCGGGATTGGTCGAGCAGTAATGTTCTCGAGAGGTGTGATGCCTTCTTACTTAATGCTTTCGCGGACAGGTACATGTATATGCTCGTATCCTAATATACCTGTACAAGAACTCGTCCTCAGGCTTGTCGAGTGGGCTTCGTGAACAAGGATTCCCGCTACTGTCATCCACCATAGCGGTGAGCGGGTTTTTACACAGGAGGTCGGGTTGGTAAGCCTGCGCCCATAACATACTACGACCAGCCCGAGCAAGGAATCACCAACAGGGCTCGAGTGCCAGGTTCGCACGAGGGCACCGGGTCACTGATTATTGCACGCCAACAGACTATCAACTCTAAATACACCCGGTATACTGATGTTCGTGACAGCATATCTTAGCTTAGCTCTCTTCGCAGCGAAACATCTTGCATTAGACAGTTTCGCGGCGGCACATAACTAACTTATCGCTAATTCGCAGATTGGGTTTTTCCTGATGTAGTGCGCGGGTCATTTCGGCAGCACCGCCGTTTCAAGGACAGCGACTGGCACATTCGGCCGTGGGCAATCTACCACGGTCGACCGATGCACACCTAGAAACATGTTTCGAAGGCCAACGGCCAGACCACGATAGTGAGTTCCGCAAAGTTGTGTAATCATACCATGTTGATCGTTGAAGCTTCCCAGGACTTTGGCGGGAAATGGGCAAGGTGCCTCGGACGTCTGGTCCTTCTTAACATTGACATGTCTTCATTAAATTCGCTACCGTGTCGACATAGCCTTGCCGTGATTTATATCTCAGCGCTCTCCCCACACCTCTTCAAGCCCTTTTACTCGGGTTGTCTTGGCCGGGGAATGACTCAAACTTTTGCTCCCCGACGCAGTCACCTCCGAGGTACTCCCCAAATACCTATTAAATTCCGACATCGCAGGAGGGTTTACGTGCATATACACGCGACATAATATGGCCGTTTGTTGTCTTCAGAGTGATCGTCTGAGGGAGTAAGCAGTACTACGAATTCGATCCACCGAGCTTGTTACTCGATTACTTCAATAACGCTACCCTTTAGTAACGGCAGCTACCAAAAACGGATTTAGGGTGTAAGGATAAGCGCCCGAATGTGAGCTGAATAAAATGTGGATCAACATGATGGATTGAGGACTCTCCTTGTCGAGTTAGACAGCAGCTTCATCGGGACCCCCGCATGATGACCTACCCCTCACCGTGACGGTACCATTGCGGATGCTGTACACCAAGACCTCGAGGAGTAGAGCAGGAGTGAAACATAATAGAAGCTAAACGAACGGCTTCCTGACGGTTTACTAACCACACCCGATGTAAGTACTCCAACCCCATTAACCAAATACTCATGTCTACGCGGGACCAAGTCCGATTGCATGGTAGAAAAACAATTCATACACGAAAAAGTTCCTTGGACTACTCGGCATTTGTGCGCGGAGGCTGACCCAAGCAGTACGAGTAGTCCGGGCTCGATACCGTGGTCTGTGGTGAGCAGTGGCTATCATCTCATTTTGGCCCGCAACATGGAATCGGAACCGTTCCCTCACGCGAACAGTGGGTCTCTGTCTACCTATCCGGCGAATCATAAGGTTAGCCTCCCAGAGACCACAAAACCTGCCGCATCCTAGGCAGCCCCGATCATCTGCTCTTTGCCCGCTGCCCCCACCTGCTCTACCAGTCATCCTGTTTTCTCCCCTGTCTTTGACAATTTCTGTTTCTATCGCATCCACCCATACAACTTCGACCTCCCCCATAGGAACAAGCCCTGTACCCACCAGCTCTTTGGTGTTCTCTCCCATGACTGCGATCATCTTCGCCGCGATCTTTCTGCTGTTTATCTTCGTCCTCGTCGTCCTCTCTCTCTTCGTCGCACTTCGCCGCGTCTACCATCGTCCCCGCGACTAGGCGCTCTTGAACATGTCTACGATCGGTAGAGGCGACATCGAGGCGCAGGGAGGTCGCCACGTCTCGTTCGGTGATGAGAAGGCACCTCAATCTAGGTGATTCTCTGCGCTATACGTCTGGGCTTTCTCTGGGTTGACTCGGCGCTCTCTGGCCGACACCGCAGGCGATATTCTTCCTCTTCCTGTCTCAGCAAGCATCGTCTTCGGCTAGTGGTGCGACCCTCGCTGGGAGGCTGACTTCTGCTTTCCGTTTGTTATATAGGGTGTATGGGCTTTACAGACAGTCAATTTAGCTAATTGAAAATGTCAACCAGAAGCTGCACCTCAACCTCAAGTGTCTCCCCTGTTTCGTCGCCTCCGGTGCAGGTGGTTTCCTCGGTTTCGCCCAGACTTCTTGGCGCACTCCCCGCCCCCGTGATGCCGACATTGAGGCCGACTGTTCGGCTCCACGCGCCTTTCCTGCCGAAGAGGCCCGGTGGGTCATCACGCTGCACAGCGACGAGGACATCGCGCCCGAAGCCTCCAGCCCTGCGTCGAAGTATGCACAACTCGACTCGCCAACAGTGGAGACGCCGATCCTGGGCTCTTCCATCAAAGTACGAGTACACGAGAACGCCTTCGAAGGCGATTGTGTGTCACCCCTCGTCGTGAATCAAGTCTACGGCTGTTCTGAGACATACGATAGCAATGCGCTCGTCGAGCCTGGTAAAGATTCCCTCACCGCCGCCTACGTTCCCGGCTTCGACTCGCACGCGGAACAGCGGGAGCAAGGTGATCGTCTCGTCGGCGCATTAGTCGCGCTTCTCTCGTCTGAGAGTTTATCGGGCCCCATTGGAGACGACGTCGGCGATGACGGCGCCAGCGAAGAACCCTACCAGGCGCGGTTCGATGACACTACCGAGTACCTCGTCGAGGTCCAGACGGCATTCAAGCATGTCGACTCGTGCACCGCCATTGTCCACTGGCGGTATGGTTCAATTCCCTCTTCTGAGACGCAATCGGCCTCGGAGCGCTCCCTCGAGGGCGTCGACTGGGGCTACCTCGAAGCCAATGCATCGTTCTACTCGTACTCTGGGTCTGACTTCGCCAGGGGTGTGGATGATCGTCAATTTATGCGCGATTTCTCCCTTTCTCCTGTAGCCTCCGGAGAGGTGTGCTACGGCTGCTACGGCTGCTACGGCTACTACGGCTGCTACGGCTGCTACGGCTAGTTCGTGGCATGGCCCTCGAGCGATATCTCATCGCTGCTCTGGATAGGCAGGCTCGCTTTTGTCTACTTGGCTCGGGCGGCTCCCTTCTTTCTTTCTAGGTCCCTCACTGCAACCATATCCATATGGCGTGGAGGTGTCCGGCAGCGATCCGGTCGCTATTCGTGCTTCACGCTCTACATTGCCTCCCCTTTACGTATAAAACGACAACTCCAACGAGCGTCACTACATCTCACAACAAACCCGCATACCGCATCTCGGCGCCAGGGCTGGCAGTATAGATATAGTCAATCATATATCTTCGTCTTGCTAGATTGCTGCTGCTTATGTGATCGGTTCCGAGGCCGAAGTCCAAACCATGTACGACCCCCCAGTCAGGCAGGGGGTCGGCTGAGAAAGAGACATCAATATTGATCTTTACCAGCTCATTGACGTTATGGAGCCCGGCAAACATGTTGACTATCCTCCCTCGGAAGCGATGCACTTTTGTATTGGAGCCAAAGATGCCAAACTTGCCTGTCAACGAAGGAATACTAGGGTTCATCATGTAGATGCTAAGGACGTCATATCCATAGCATTTGCTCGAGATTCCATATGTGCTGTAGAGAGTCCATTACGGTATAATCAACAAGATTCCGTGCTAAGAGATGGTGTACGATATCAAGCGGCAGAGAATGCAGAAAAGCAGCGTCGGAGAACGAGTGAGCACGATCATGGAATAATTCACAAACGAAAGGCGGTGGATGGGTTAAAAGCAGTCCATGGATGTGAGCGAGGGTCAGTCCTAAGTCTGAGAATACGCCTACTGGGCGTTGGAGGGAGGGCCCGAGGGGTTCTGTGAACCCTCGTTCGAATCAGCCGGGCGCGAACCAGATGGTGAGGCCTGCGGGCCTGGAGAGCTGGGATGAGATGAGATAGGACGAGAGCCGGAGGGTGTAGAGTCGCCTTGTTGACGGGTAACGCCCTCAGCAGCACCGGGTGAGAAGCGGGGGTCGAAGGTCGATCCACCCGTCATCTGCATACCCATGCCACCGCCGCCGCCCATCATGGGGTTCATGCCCCCCATACCGCCCATACCCATGCCAGGGTTCATGCCGGGGTTGAGGCCGCCCATGCCCATGCCCATCCCGCTCATTCCGGTGTTCATCATAGGCATCCCCATCATCGACATGCGCGGGTCGAAGCCTCCCATACCCATTGAGCCTCCCGTCATCATGGGGTTGAGGGCGCCCGGGGCGCCTCCGTCGCCACCACCGATCTGGGAGCCCGCAGTGGAGAAGGCTACCATCGCTTGCTGATATGCCTGAGCGGCTGCCTGCTGGGCTGCGAATAGCTGCTGTGGGTTCGCGAAGCCGGGCATCATGCCAGGGTAGCCCCAGCCACCAGTCATCATAGGGTTCATGCCCATCATCATCGGGTTGGCCATCATTGGGTTGAAGCCCATGGGATTCATGCCCATGCCGCCATACATCGAACCGCCCTGCTGCATCTGGTCGAGTTGCTGGCGTTGCAGCTCGTCGAGCTTGCGCTGTCGCTCCTCCACCATGCGCTTCTCGCGCTCGCGCTCGGTGAGCGCGGCGCCGAGGCCGCCTTCGCGCTTGCGTTCTCGCTCGTGGGCGGTGACGGCGCCAAGTAGACCGGTCTGAGGAGGGGGTGGCTTGTTCGGGACGTTAATGAGAGACGCGCCGGTTTCCCGCGCGAGCTCTTCCTGACGCTTTGCGGACCTGTCCTGCTTGTCTTGGAGACCAGCAGAGAGGAGGCCGTGGGGGGTGAAAGCCTTGGTCATTGCAGCCGCGGGAGCCTCCATCTGGATGAAGGTGTCTCGACCATTGGTAGGTTCAACATTGTTGCCAGGGTCGAGAACCTGGCTCCAAATCGGTCGCGAGGGTGCCTGTAGTGCTGCGGGGGCCTGCTGTGGCGGGAACTGTGACGCCGGACGCATTGAGGAGGCTGCCAAGGACGGGGAGGCTTGTCGGTTCATGCCTTCCGGGTACATGGTGCGACGGCCGCCATCCGTGTAAGTGTCGGATACGAAGCGGCGAGGTTGAGGTTGTGCCCCAAGGTAGTCTTCTTGATCTATAAACGGCGGCGGATGAGTACACCGGTACCGGGATAACGGTACAGTGAATTCACGAACCGGGGATTCTCTGACCCGGAACTTGAGGAAGGTTACGGGGTTGGCGCTGAGGAGGGTACGCGCCGGTATTCACATCGACTTGAGAGCGAGCGGGAGAGCCCGCGCTCTGCGCATAGGGGGTTCGGCCGCCAATGCTGGGGGGTGCGCCATGTCCAAGAGCAGAGGCCTGGTCACTCACGCTAGTCTTCCTGGGCGCAGGCTCGTCATCGGAGTCTACGTCGTCATCCTCCTCTTCCTCCTCCTCTTCGTCTTCGTCCTCCTCGCTGCTCTCGCCCCACGCGCCGCCGGTCTTTGGCTTGGCCCTTCTTCCGTTCGCCTTCCCTGGTCTGTGCGCGGCGGCCTGTTGAGCGGCTTGCTGGGCTTGAGATTTGGCTTTGCGCTCCGCAGCGAGGCGGCTAGGCGCGAACGAGGATCTCGGTTCAGCCGACACGGATGGACGCGTCTGCGACGGACTTGCTGGCGTGGTGGTGACCTCTGGGAGCGGCGGGGATCCGGGAGAGGAGATGGCCTGCCTCTGCGACGGGGACTGGGGCGCTTGAGGAGGTGCGGGGCGTTCCTCGCGCTCGAGGAACGACAGCGCTGCTAGCGCGTCAGCAGCGGGGTCGTCAAAGCCGTGATCGTGAGCGGAGGCGGATTCTTGCACAGCAGCAGCCATCGAGTCAGTTTGGTCGTCGTCCTTGTCCGTCGTCGTCGGCGTCGTCTCGCTCGGAGTCTGGGTCTGGTCAGAGGGGAGCGAGTTTTGCAGGAAGGCTGACATCCGTGTCGACGGAGCCGCACGTGCGCCGCTTGGACGATTACGTAACGTGCTGGGTCTGGGCGCGGGCGCTTCTGAGGCTGAGGGAGAAACGGGTAGATCGGCGGTGGGCCTGGGCGATTTCGTCTTCATAGGCACTGCAGGCGCGGCTTGGCTGCCGGGCGGAGGGCTGGCATGCCGGACACGAAGAGGTGAAGTGGCGATGCGCGGAGGGGGCGTGTACGGTTCAGAATCGGATTCTGAAGGGGTCTCGTCCTCCTCTTCAGTGGGCGGTGATTGGGGCGGCGGTCCACGCTTGCGGATGGGAGCCGGGGCGTCCTGTTGCTGCATGTGTTGCATGTAAAAGAGCGCAGCGCCGGCATCGCCCAGGATGTCGTCGGTCTCGTTCTTTTGAGGCACTGCAGGGGGCGGCTGGGGCGAATTTGACAGAGGAAGAGGAGGTTCCGGTTTGTCATAACTCATGCGGGACACCGGCTTCTGAACACTCTGCAGAGTTGCGGGTATCGAGGACTGAGATATCGACCGGTCAGGTACAATCCGCACGGAGCTGGCGGTCTCCGCTGGCGTGGGTTCGGGTTGTTGAGGAGGAGAGGCAACGCGGAGGGGAGAAGCGGCGCGGGGCGGAGTAAGAGCACGAGGAGACTGAAATCGCGGAGGCGTGCTTGAACGAAGTTCTGGAGACGTAGGTTGTCGTACAGGCTCCAACGTAGATGTCCCAGTGGGTTGTCCGAAGGTGGCGGGGGATCGCGAGGAAACATTTGCGGTCGCTTCGAGGCTGAATTTCGATCCAGATCGTGAGGCCTGACCCAAAGACTCTACACTGCGCCGGCCGAGGTCAGGCGGTGGACTGGTAGCGATGGGACTCGTGACGAAGGGCTGGCTCAGAATAGAAGGAGATTCTTCCGGAATAGTAGGCTGAGGTGGAGAAGGGCCGGGCTGCGGTTTGCCCTCTTGTGATTTCTCCCCCGAGAAAGATCGACTTGCGGCCTCGAGACGGACGCTCCTCTCGGTGATAGGGGTGAGGGGTCGCCTTTCGGGTTCTGCTTGGGGCGCAGACCGTTCTTCTTGCATTGGCGAGGAATCGAAGCTGAGCGGCGGTAGCTGTAAAGAGCTACCGTCATTCACAGCTGCGGGTTCACCCGGTGGTGGCCGCGGCTCTTCAGCAGCAACATGTGGGACAGGAGGAAGCCTGGGAGGCCCGCCAGTGGCAGAAGGCCCAGCAGGACTGCCAGGACTGACTCCGTTCATGCGGTCTAGCAGAATGCGTTGTAGCTGTGAACGGATGGCGGAGGTGCGGTCATCTCGGGGGTCCAATGTCTCCGCGAACTCGCGATCCAGGAAAAGCAGCTGTAAACACACGGTCAGCAATATCAATTTGACGTATGAGACCGATACGTACATCGCGGTTAGGCCCAATGGGATATGCAAACATCATTGAACCAACATCGCGCGGGTCCCAGCTATACATAGTCGGCCGGCCATACAGCGTGAATGCGTCGTGAATGGCTTTAGAGACCCATGCGTTAGCCCCGACATATCCACAAGGAAAGGGCAGACTGACCAATGATCCATCGAAGCATTTCCGACGCCCGTGTGTTCTGACCCTCAAGCTCCGGCATAACGAGGAGCCAGGCCTCACGCATCTTCAGCACGCCGGCCATATCCTCGTCGCCGAGCTGACCCTCGAGCTTCATGAGTGTGCTCCTACTGATCAGCTCCGGCCGTTCGGGGTATACCGCAAAGGCTTGTGAAACCGAGCGCATCGTTAAGAGTACCTTTTTCTTGTCCTTTGGTCTAGCGGAGGCAAAAAGCTGGATCATCGGCCGCGCGGGAAGGTGGGAACGCGTAGGACTCTTCTCACGAGAGAACAGATGGGACATACGTCTCTTGCGAGGTGCATTCGGTGAGTCGGGGCGGTCGTGTCCCATTGATGAGACTGAACCATGGTCCGGGTGCCCAAGATTACTCCCCGCGGCGACGACCATCCACAGCCGTTTCCAGTCGGTCTGACCGGCTATACGAATGCGAACCCATCCTTCTAACCTTCCGTTCATCAAAGTGCTGGGCGTGTTCCTACCTACATCGCGACTGAGCAGACCGTAGGCGGTATCTCCACAGCACTCACCGTCGTTCATGGTGATACGAATGAGATGAGCGGTGTATATCTCCTCCAGGCGGGACTTCTCCCATGCTGAGAGACGCAATGCGGCGGTCCACTGCACCAAAGCCTCCGCTGAGGGGCAGGAAAAAAGATATAAGTTTGAGCCGGCAGTATTGAGAGTGAAGACGTTGGGGAACCGCTTCTGAGGTGCGCCCGGACTTGGGGGTGGCGCGATCGAACCCAAAACATGCACGAACTTGAGAGGTCAGAGGGGATCAGAGCGACGACAGCTACTGTCCAAAGTGTTGTACTTACAGCGTCTGTCACATTGATATACGTCGGCGGGACCTGTCTACCCTGCTTGCTCGCTTCCTTGATCTCCTCCATATCCCACACGCTCAGCGTTGTACCTCCCAGCTGCACCCACACTTCCCGCCAACCATCGTCTCTCGCAGGCTTTTGGCCGTCGGGTTGTCGCTCGATATGTCGTACGAGAGGGCCGGAGAAGTAGACCTTATGGGCGTGCGCTAAGGTTAGTTGTACCACGGACCGAATCTCGGGATGCAAAGGAGGTATCGGGGCGGAGGGGGCTTGGTTTGTTTGCGAGCGCGAGAGGGGTGGCTCCTTCTGTAGCACGCGGGGTGAAGTTGCGGCGTTTGAGTCGTCTTGGGAGGCCCCGCGCGGTGGGGATGGCGGCGGCGGTTGCCTCTGACCGCTCATCTGAGAGTCCGACGTCTGTGGGGGTGGTCGCGCAGGGGGAGAAGATAACGGAGGTATGTCATCTTGTTGCGAAGACTTGCGCGAGAAGAAAGCGGAGAAGGAGTTCTTCGAGCGGTGTTGAGGTTTGCTGGGAGTAGTACCGTTACCTTTCGGATATACCTCAGTCACTCGTGCTCCCTGTGGAGGGCGGGTCGCCGCGGTTTCAGGTTCGGGTCGTGGTTCAGGGTCTGGCGGGGGGCTGGAGAATGTATGGGTGCGTTCATTCTCCTCCTTCCATTGCTGCAAGCGGGCCGGAGAAACGAAGCCCTCGTTCCGGCTGTCCCAGCGCGGGCTGCTAGTCGGACGCGGCGGCGGAACTGCAGTCATGGTCGCTGAGGGCGATGGGTACGATGGGGCGGCATGCGACGATGACGATGGGGGACACAAGCAAGCTCGAGATTCCCTCGAATTCGAGAGCCCGCAAGCCCATCCCCCACGACCAGAAAGGCAGGTCCCTTCCACGGCGCGCCCGCACGTGATACCCATCTAGCCCCACCTCGCACGCGGTGGTGGCGATGGCTGGAGCTCGACTTTGTAGTCAGGTCGAGGTCTATTCTGGTAGGACTAAAGCCTCGACTCCAGTGTCGGTAACTCTGAGCTCTGAATTGCTTGGAGCTGGGCCTCGCCAAGTTGCGCACCAGTGTACACCGAAGTGAAGGCAGCACAGGAAAGCGTGAACCCAACCACTGAATGAGTCGGACTGAGAGTCGGAGGCCTGGAGCCTTTCTACTGCTTAGGCACCCACATAGTAGATACGTTCTCCGGCAGATGTATACGGCGCAGTACGTGCCTCGGCAACGCACCCTCCAAACCCTGAGCTGGTCGTTCATACATTTGATGCTAGAGAACATGATGTTCCCAACGTGTGATGATGTCGCGCCACTTGCAGCAACCCCCTGTGGTGGCGTGCGGTACCCTCAGTGTGTGCACATACCACACCTGCGAGTGATGCATTTTGAATCCAGCCAGCAGGGCTTGAAATGAAGGTTATGTGAATATATGTGATCCCGAGATGTGTCTCATTGCAGAGGTTTTTTTCGCGGTGCCAAGGGCATAGGATATTATCTGTTTACCAGTCGCAAGCCCACCTTTAGCATATGAGTGCATATTGAACGGAGAGCCCATTCAATACAGCTGTACTCCTCACCTACAATTACCCCCATAAAATTCTGGGTATGGGACGGGGTCGGCTGGGACCGTATGGCGAAGGGTGGTTTTATAAGGAGTCCACGCCACGGAAAGAATGTCCCCGACGCCGCAGTGTACTGTCGAACAAGCCAGGAGCATTCGGCCCCACGGGGGCGGTGGGCAAGTGGAAGCCACTGAAACCGAGTGTTTATAGGGTTTCATACTGACCATGAACGGTAGGTCTCGAGTTGTGCGATGCCTTCAGGCTTCAGCTCACACCCAGGGTTTCAGGTAGACAGCCAAGTAGGGGTACCGATAAATTAATTGCCAGATCGCAACTCGTCGTGAGATGGCCAACGCAAGTATGACGATCCCGTCATGGGCATCCGACTTCTTAAAGAACAGGCTCACCGCATAGATAAAAATCAAACGGACTCTATGTGCGGAATCCGTCTAGCCCTTCGAAATATACACCGCACAGCCTGCACGGTAGAGCCTTCGGGATCCATGGTTCATGGTGAACCAGTGACTGCTGGTAACAAATAACAATGTGGCTTAATACATCAGCGTTCTTACAAGTCCAGGGTTCGCTGATGACCCCAAGGAGGCCGTCCGTAATTAGTCCTACATGGTAGATCATAGCTTGGATGGCGTATTCGCTACTTGCACAATACTGGGTACGCCATCAGTCGTTGAGATCCAGCTAGAAACATGAAAGACCTACAGCTTGCCAGTATTTCCGCCCGTGAAGAGCAAGTTCAGCGCATCCGGCGCATTCTGTAGTCCCTGCACGATGTGGAAGCGCCGCTTCAGACTTCCGTCTTTTAGCCAGGACCCTATCTCGCGAAGAGCCTCGGGGTAGCGGTCAGCGTAGTCGAAACTAGATGAAGGTGAGCATGTCGGCGCTGGTTCCGCATGAATGGTCTTACACGATGAAACCCTCAATCTTCGCTCGTTGTGCGATCAGATTGGTGTAGGCGGAGAGGCCTTTAGGGCTCCCGTTGTCTACGAGCACCGTCAGCTTGCAACTCACACATCAAGGGGTTAGCGACTCGCTGTAATCAGAGATAGCACCTGCGTAGCACATTGGTGAACTTTTTCGGGTGCCGATTCGGCAGGATGCGCTTACCGCACAGTACAATTCTCGCCTTCTGTTTCAGCCTCGTCAACATAAAGTTAAGGATGTCCCCGCCGACGTTGTCGAAGTAGACATCCACATAGCCGACAGTCTTGCGGAAGTCTTGAAAGAACGTTGGGCTCTTGTAGTTCAGCGCCTTGTCAACGCCAATATCTTTCTCGAGCCAATCGCACTTGTCCTGAGAGCCTGCAATCGCATATACTTTCGCGCCCTTCTTCTTGCCGATTTGGCACACGACAGAGCCTGTGGCACCAGCGGCTCCAGAAACGACTAGCGTTTCCCCTGCCTGAACCTTTCCGACATCGAGAAGACCCTGTGTAATAGAGGAAGATGAGAAGGACCGTAACGTATGAGCGTATGGAAAGACACGCACAAAGTATGCAGTAAGACCTAGTATAAATATTTGAGTACAACGACAAGATACTTAGTAAAAATTGCACACCGGTCAGGCCGAGAGGGCCCATGTAGTCCAACACTTCTACACCAGGCTGGGTCCTACGAATACGTCGGTCAGATGATATTTTGGCAACCCGGAGGCCGTAGCTGGCGCTACGACACCTACTCAATCTTCTCAGCAATCTTGTCGTCAAACACCCCATATTCAGTCCAGCCTTTTAAAAGTTCTCAGAGTTTGCATGGAACCGCCTACACCTAGCCATAGGACGTACCGAATATCCCACTGACAATGTCACCCTGTTTGAACTTGCTCCCCGGTCCGGCATCAACGACCTGTCCAATCGCCCCCGCGCGCATGACCTCGCCGATCTGGACGGGCCGAATATAGCTCCGTTTGTCGTCTAGCCAGCCGCGCATGGCAGGGTCGAGAGAAACATAGAGCGACTTGACGAGAATTTGTTTCGCGCCAGGCTTGAGGTCGAAGGGCACGACCTCGCGCTTGAAGGTGTTGGGCGTGATGCCCGCGGTCGGTCTCTCAGCGAGAGTGAGCTTCGTGTATTGGGGCGGGGGCATGTTGTGCGGTGGTTGCAGAGCAAAGGAAGGAAAGAGGGGTTAATAACCTTGCGGGAGTCGGGCTTACCCCGCAATTGGCTATGACCATCCCCGGTTCGGGGACTCGGGTTTTTGGGGGAACCGAAAGTCATGGGACGGCTTGGGGATTCAACACGCTCGGGTACCTCGCTCGCAGACGACATAGCTCATGTTTTGAAATAAACATAGCAGCAATCCGGTCGTTGGACTAGATAGTGAAGGTTGGAGTACAAAGCAAGAACAGATCGAACTTTACACGGCCAGACGTTTCATCTCGCAAAAGTACAGATTCGGAGGGCGATGCTAGGTCTCACCCGAGCATCTGTACCCCAGGGATCCCGCGCCTCATCGTGGGCTATTATGCAGTTTTTGTGAAATATCCAAGCGGTCTGTTGGTGCCAGGCATCGCCCGTGGCGGGGCGAACCCGCGCATCAACTAGAACGGGGCGCCTATCTGGCCCCCATCACTCAGGCCCACTTAGGCGCGCAGATAGTGGGCGACGGGGAAACTTGGTTGAAGTTTTCTTTCATCTTCGACGCTGACTCACACTCCCACTCGCACGTCCTGGCTGGCCTTGTCTTCCTGCTCACAGGCTCAATAACTCTCTGGTTATTCTAAGTTACCGTCTTCGTTCTTGGGCTGGCAGGAATGTGTAGTCATGCACGGTAGTCTCCAACTAAACGCCTTCACAATGGCCGTTACCTCTTGCGACCCAAAATCGTATCGTCGAATCCTTACGGCCGGAGGGGCTTTCCGGATGCGTAGATCATGGACAGTAGGTGTGTGCAGCATTTGTTTGTAATTCATGGTATGTTAATCCTGCGCAAGATCGGGCATGGATGGGTTGTTGATTTACTGCAGTGGTTCTCGGGGGATAGGTTGCGTACGGTATGTTGTGTTCAACCGTCTCTTTCAAGCTTACCCTTCATTAGCTTACTATCACTTCTACCTACCTCCCCAACACACCTTTGTAGGTAGAGGAGCTGAAGGTAAGCACCTTTGCAATGTTATGGGATCGTTCTTCCTTCCCAGAGGTCTTGCCGCTCGAATAAGGAGATTCTACTCCTTTTGTATGGCATGAAGCTCGCATATCTAAAGCCTGGACCACCCGAATATGAAGCAGCGCCTTGCATTGATCCAGTAAGTGAGAGCTATATCCACACCCCATCCTGCGGCCGGTACTGATCAAAAGGACATGTTCTACCTACAGGTGCAGGACAACGTGGTGTCTGGCTAAACTCCAATGGCCCCTCGTAGACGTGCAGACCGATGCTGCTGCATCACTTGCAATACTAGGTAGGTGAAGGCGGATGAAGACGTTCTTTGGACAGCTCGAGCATGTGAAGTTTTGTTCTCTCAGTTTTGTCTTCCCTACCTTAGCACACCTTTACCGTGTATAGTCAAATAGCATCATTATATAGTCTCTTGCATCCCAGTACTAGTGCAGTAGGACCCGTCGGGTTGTCGAGTGAAATGTCTGTTCTTGGGCGCCAACAATGCACCATTTCGGGAGGGCTCGATTCATCAGAATCACGTAATATGTGGCGTTGGTGCTGGGAGTCAAAAGTGTTTGCGCTCGAACTTAGATTTGTCCAGGCTCAAACGGGGCGGCCTCTGACAAAAATCAACTCAGCATCGTTGTCCTGAACCCGAGGTCGACCCCCGCCCGCTGAAGCCGGGGACCGTACCGTGTCCTGCCCGTGTACGCTACCCCACTTCGAAGATCTCAGTTCAGACGCTGTGGACACGAGCCTCCTCCACCGCGGCAGACGCCCGTGTTGACGCGCGACGCGTTTCCCGTGATCACGACGCGTCATAGACATGTGAAATGTCCGGATCAGAGCCATCCACGCGCGTCTGACCGCATTCACATCCCTTGGGGTCTGCTCTCTTTCGTATTCGCATATATACCACTCCTGGGCAGGCACCTACCCCTTCTATTGCTTCATCTGTACTGCAACCACTACCCCCATCGGATACAACAGCTATGGGCCGCCCGACGACCTCACAGCAGGAGAATACCCCTTCGGACAGCTTGACGGTCCGGGACAATCGTACTGGGAAGGTCTACACGATTCCGTGAGTTCATACAAGGGTCGGAGGACTAGCTGCTATATGAATTATCTCCCAGTATTCAGGACAATGCGATATCTGCGACTGCTTTCAAGGACATGAAAGCGCAGAAGAAGCCGGGTGAACGAGAGGAAAACGAGACCGAGAAGGGCCTCCGCGTTCAGGACAAGGGTTTCTTGAATACTGCGGTCATTCGCAGCGAGATCACTTACATTGACGGGGATGCAGGCGGTGCGTATATAACTCATCCTATGCTGACTTTACGCTCACTCGTTCCTTACAGTACTCCGATACAGGTGGGCTTTGACAGTTAACACATACAGGGAGTGGGCTCTTACTTGGAAGTAGGGGGTACCCCATCGAACAACTCGCTCTTCGCTCATCACACTTGGAGACGGCATACTTGCTCATCTATGGCGCGCTCCCTACTGAAGACCAGTTCAAGTTTTTCTCGAGTGAGATTATGCGGCATTCGGTGATGCACTCGGACGCGGAAGGCTTTTTCAGATCTTTCAGGTGAATATACACGCCATGTTCAAGCGCGAAGCGGCCAAACTGACAGGGATATCTGCGACAGATATGACGCACACCCGATGAGCATGCTCACAAGTGCATTCTCCATGCTTGGGTCCTACTACAGCGAGGCCAACCCCTCCCTTCAAGGTTTGTAGACACTTCCTGAAACTTCTTCACGACGAAAAGTGACTGGTTGTATGGACAGGTCAGCGCCTGTACACACAAGGCGATGCAGCTTCGCTTGCGACCATGGACAGGCAAATATACCGTCTCATTGGCAAAGCCACGACGCTCGCAGCGTAAGCCGTAACCTCAGGGATGAAGGCTGCACGAATGCTGACGTGCCGCTAGGATGGCCTATCGTGTGCGCCAAGGTCGTGACTTCATAACGCCCCCGACGGGCCTCAGCTATACTGGCTCGTGCGTCTTTCGCGAGCTTTTCGTGTGGGACTAATAGGGCTTAACCGTGTGCATTAGGTTTTTGTACCAGATGGATCATCTCGGCGAGGAGAACTATACCCCTAACCCCGTCCTGGAGAAGGCGCTTGACGTGCTTTTCCTCATCCATGCCGACCACGAACTGAACGCATCGTGTACGACCGTGCTGCAGACGGGCAGTTCTTTGGTCGATCCCTACTCTGCAATCGCGTACGTACTGTTTGGTGCGCACAGACACAGGATAAATCGCTCATTGTTCTCTTTAGCGCTGGTTGTGCTTCATTATAGTAGGTGGATAGTTATTTGGTTTACATGTATGAGGCTGACGTGTTCCTCGCAGCGGGCCGCTTCATGGTGCGCTGGTTTCATTTATGTGAATATATCATTATGCTAAAATTAGGTTCAAGGTGGTGCAAACGAGGCCGTTATTCGTATGCTCATCTCCATCGGAAGGTAAGTAAGTTCACGCTTGAGAGACCATTTTATCCGACATCGGATAGTCCGCAGAACGTGCCAGCCTTCTTGGAGGCAGTCAAGAAGAAAGAGAAAACCTTGTCAGGATTCGGTCATCGGTGCGTAATTTTTGTTGTATTGCTGATAAGGTCTGTGATCTGACCCGCCAAGGATAGTGTATACAAGACCGTGCGTTCGCCTGAGTACATCATCACGGTTGCGAACCTGCACTGACAGCCCCGACGCCGCAGTCTGATCCGCGCTCATTCATTGTCCGCAAGACAGCGGACGAAGTATTCAAGGTGTAAGTCGGCACATGCCGCGCTCGCTGTTTGGGGCGTGTCACCGACAAGTGATGCATTAGGACGGGCCGAGATGCGTTACTTGAGACGGCAATGGCGCTGCACGATGCAGCGATGAAGGACGAGTACTTCATCAAGCGGAAGCTCGCACCCAATGTAGACTTCTGGTACGTTTCTTGCCTCATGCGCGGCATCATATCGGTAGCTGATCCCATGTTCCCGGCTGCAGGAGGTAAGCTTTTCACGACCGATGGAAAGCCGCGCGCTCACCGTCTACAAACCCCGCGGTGACGCGCTCCGTTCACTGATTCAGCGGCCTCATCTACCGTGCGATGGGTAAGTCCGTGCGAGGCGACGTCCTCGGTGCCTAGGCCCGTGAATGCCCCCGACAACGTGCAGCGCTGACGCTGCATGCCGTGAACCTGCAGGTTTCCCGCTGGACTTTTTCCCGGTGCTTTTCGCGGTCCCCCGAGTGGTCGGATGGCTCGCGCACTGGCGGCAGATGATGCTGCAGGAAGGGGGCGTGAAGATCTGGCGTCCACGGCAGGTGCGTCCGCCTCGCGGCCGTCAAGGTCTATTTTCTCGCTCTCGGGCGTCGTTACGACCGAGGGGCTGTGTAGTAGCAGCGATACCAAGGTTATCGGTTATTGACTTGATTTGCGTCGCGTGCAGGTGTACGTCGGGGCTTCGAAGCGCGATTATGTGCCCGTCGAAGAGCGGGTGCCAGTCGAGGGCGCGAGGCAAACGCCGTCGCGGGTCGAGCACGGAGGGTGAGCGCGCGTTGATGTGCCCGGTACAGGCGTGTTTAAACTGTGGCTGACGCCGTCGCCGCTCGTCGCGCAGGATCACGAAACGGACGATGCTGGCCACGTTCAAGGGGAAGAGCAAGCTCTGAGCTACAGGCCCCGGACAACGTGGTGGCCGGTCCGCGCGCGGTGGTCAGTGGGCACTGGGCAGGCGGTTGACGGCGACGGCGTTCGAGAGAGGATGGGCGCGGCTGGTCACCAACCTGGCGGGAGGCTCAGGGAGCCGGCGGCGTCGATCATGTATCCATTTGCGATGTATTTACGCACGGCCCTGGGCCTGTTTGGACAGCGACCTTGGCCCTTGGCATCAATTTTGGCGGACGACCGGCGAGAGCGGCCGTGGCAGGGCGCGCGCCCAGTGGCAGGGACCCGCGCGGCACGGTGCCAAATATGGGCAAGCGGGGGGCCAGCCGGCGCTGCCGGCCGGAAATCGGGGGATTTGAGTTTGCGGGTGTTTGGCGTCCGTGCGGTTGCCGGGGAACGGGGCCCACGCGGGGAGCCTGCCCGTTTTTGCTTTTCTTCGCACCTTGTCCTCCTCCCTCATCTTCCGTCCTCGCATCCGCGCCTCCCCTCCCCCTTATAACACCGCCAGCTTGAGCTCCCTGCTCCGCTCCTTGCACGTCTCACGATGTACTCCACCCTCGTTTCTGTCGCTCTCTTCTCCGCGCTCGCCATCCAGGGAGCTCTCGCCGAGTTCACGGTCGAAACCCCCGAAATCACCCAGGTACCGGCTAGCGAGCATCCTCGCGAGGAAGGGCAAAGGCTAACCTTGTTTGCGCTCCGCTCCCAGTGCGAGCCCGTGCACCTCAAGTGGGATGACACTGGCGCCAAGTCCTACAACGTCCTCATCGTCCCCAACGACGACCCCTGCAACGGCATTGAGTGAGTGACACCGCATACAGTGTGGGTTGGGCGGTGAGTTGACGGAATGACTCCAGGGCCGACCTTGGCGACCACACCGTGAACCACATTACCTGGAACCAGCCCAACCTCAAGGAGGGCTCTGTCGTCATGGTCTCCGTCGCCACCGACGACGACGAGGGCTGGTCTGGTGCGGTCACCGTCAAGAAGGGCACCGACACCTCTTGCATCGCTGGCGCGTCTTCCTCCGCCGTGTCCTCTTCGTCGAGCGCGAGCGCGTCCTCTTCCTCGTCCGGTGCTTCTGCGCTCGCTGTTGCCGGCACTACGTGAGTGGACCTGCTCATTTTCTCGTCGCGTCGAGCGGTCACTAATTGAATTCTCTAGCCTTGTCATCAACCCTGCCGCTGCGCCCACGAGCAGCCACTCCTCCGTTCCCGCCGCTCCTAGCTCGTCCGGCGCCACCGCCGTCGGCGCTGCGAACGAGGGCATCTTGGGCAACAACAACGGCGCGTTTGCGTCCGTCAAGTTCTCCGCGTCTGCCCTCTTCGTCACCGTCTTCGGTGCGGTCGCCGCCGTCGCGCTCTAAACAACCCGATCGCAGGGTCAACAGCGTAATATACCCCAACCGGTCTTGGTCTTCAAGTCATTTCTGGGAAGCAAACGCCATGTACAGCTACTAGTCTGGTCCCTCCTTGGCGCCGGGCCTTCCCTCGTTCGTCCGGAAGCCCTCGAGAGCCTGGGCTCCCCGCGGGTTTTTGGCTTCATCTTCGGGTGGATGTTGTTGTTATTTTATTACCTTCAAACGTTGTTCAGCAAACGTGGCTCCTGGTCGCGGCGGCGATATACACACCCCGTGCAAGCGGGCCTGTCGATCTATGTGGTGAAATCTACCTAGCGGATGTACTCCCCATCGATTGCAAACAATCATTATTCCTATCTATTGGTTGTTTGACGTCTCAATAGACTGGTGTTCTCAATGATTAGAACAGCCGAAGAACTTGGTAGCGAGACGGCATAGTGGAGTGTATCTGATAGTCAACTTCGAGTTCAGAGTCCCATCACGGGAGGCATATGTTCGTTGTCATGGACTCATTGCTAACCCCCCACCCACACTGTACGGTGGGGCGATTGTTTGCCGTACCAGCAACTTGTGGCGGATCGCATCACACTTGTTGAACTAATAGAGCAGATTGGGCAGTATTGTGAATGCCCTACACATTTGTGGCATTTCTGCGGTTCGGGAGATGGTACGGCGTCTACTTCAAAATTTCATAGAATTACAAGTGTACATAAGCTAGATAGCGACAAGGAAACGCAAAGGCCGAGACAGAGACAGAGAATACAGAACGCTCACGACTTCCCGGTGATCTTCCGCGTGAGGCTCTTGAGCCGCTCCTGGTTCTGCTTCCGCCGCTGAATATCCACGTCGACCGCCATGTTGTTCTTCGAGAGACCGGCGTTCGAGCGAGGCGCAACGGTGTAGCTGCCAAGTTGGCTCTGCGGGATCATGACCGCGTTCTTGCGCGTGCGGTTCTTCTCGCTCTCCTTCGCCCGCGCGAGAATAGCGTTGAGACGCTCGCCGCCGCGAGACGTGCCGCCCTCGCCGTCCATGGGGGCCTGGGGAATGATACGGTCACGATATGACGCAGACCGCTTGATGATCGGCCGCGACCACATCGAGACGAGGTCGTTCGCGGCGCGCTGGATGTCGGGCGTAACGCGCTTGCACTTTGTATAGAAGAGGATGATCCGGCCGAGTTTGGACTCTTTGAGGACGTTCGTGTCGATGAAGTCCATCTTCTTGAGGATCGGGAAGAACTCTTTCTGAATGTCGAGCGCGGGCAGAGAGTGGTCGGGGAGTGGTTCTAGCCATTTCCGCACCCCTTCCAACAGGTTGTTGTCGATGATAGACTGGGCCAGAGAGGTCCTAGAGTGGACTGTCAGCATGGAGACCAGGAGAGGAGGGGTGTAATGCGCACTTGCGAAGAACTTCCATGACCTGGGGGAGCAGCCGCAGTTTCGATGTTGCCGGCAGCTTCTCCTTGTTGGCCTGTTCGTCGTCGGCCGCCGCGGCCAACATAGCTTCCCTAAGCCGCGACACCTCCTCATCTGCGTATTTGTCCAGCACGTCGTCATCGTCCTTGCGCTTGCGCTTCTGCCGGTTACCCTTCTTCGACTTCAGGATAGCGTCAAACCTCATGTCAAGCGCCATCTTTTTCGCTATTATGACCTCAGCACACACGACCTCGTCCTTCCGCACGTCAACGCTACGCACCGACTTCCGGGGGGTACTGGGACAGGTCAATCTCCTCCGGGGGTGCGCGTTTCGACACACGCTTCCGCTTTCGTTGCGACCGACCCTCCTCCTCTTCCCCGCTCCTCCTGCCTTTCGTGCGTCGCTTGGGCTTCACGGGGCGCTTCTTCTCTTGTACATACTCGTCTCCAGAGTCTCCCGACGACTCCGCTGGTGGCGAGTGCCGCCTCTGGTTGACGTCCAAATCTACACAAAGAGCGAATTAGCGCAGCACTCAAACGTTCCGTGCATGCAAACACACCATCCTCGTCCGAGGATAGGTCAGAGTCGGAATGACCGAAGATGGCCGCTGCAAGGTCGTCCTGTTAACAAAGACACGGGGAGTAGTTTAGTACACTAGCGGAGGCACATAAACGCGGTGGCTTGCCTCTCTGTCAGGCATGCTGAGGATAGAACCGGTGAGTGCTCCTGCTGCTATGGATGTGGCGAGTGTAGGCCAGGTTCAAGCACTGTTCGGCGTCAAGTGCTAACCCGTGGGCATTACTCGAATTATTTACTATTAATTTTCCATCACTTATATAACTGTGCCTTGTCCCGAAAGCGTGACTCATTACGCGCGACGCGTCCGTGCAGGCGCCTAAATTGGGGGAAGGACAAGACGGCCACAGTCAGACCGACGACTCTCTACTGCTTACTCTCATATGGGCTTGTCTCGACGCTTCTGCTCTATGTTCTTGCTGACATACAGCTTGAGTGAAGCTGCTATAAAATGGGTGTGAAAAGTCTCTGGCAGCTTCTGGAGCCGGTCGGTCGCCCGGTTCTGTGCGTGTCCTGAAACTTTTGTCGGCAGCGTCTTCAGCTCATTGTTCGACAACAGGTTGGAGACCATGGAGGGAAAGGCAATGGCGATTGACTCAAGTATTTGGATATATCAGTTTCAGGCAACGATGAGGGACAAGGAAGGCCGCGGTCTAGTCAACGCTCATGTACTTGGTTTCTTACGACGAATCACCAAGCTCTTGTTCTATGGCATCAAGCCGGTGTTTGTTTTCGATGGCGGCGCGCCTGCCCTCAAGATGTCTACCATCGTAAGCGATATCTGTGTTTGCAGGATATAGTCGGAGGTGTATTGACAACACCAGGCAGAACGCAAGAGCAAGAAAAGCGGCGCTGCAGCCAGCCATGCGAAGATTGCTGAGAAGTTGTTGGCTGCTCAAATGCGCCGTGAGGCCCTAGAGCACGCTTCTGGGAAGACGTTAGTAACCTTGGTTTATCTATCGCGCACGTACTAACCACCGATGGTTTCTATAGGCCTGATCGCAAAGGGAAAGGCAGGGCACCTACGGGACCAGCCCGAATAAACGAGAATACCGTCTATCTCGAAGATTTGACAAACCCAATAGCACAGACGCCCTTGGCCAAAAAATCTCCCACTCAGGGCACCGAAGCTACTCCTCCATCGTCTAAGAGGAAGTCGCGTTGGCAAGACCATGATCCGTACAAACTACCTGACGTCAATCTGGATGAAGTGGTAGCTAAGGCCACCGCTTCCGTTGCCCCAGACCCAAGGTTAGCGACCGAGGAGGAACTCCGAACATTTATCGAGGAGATGCGACCTGAGGACTTTGACGTGACCTCGCCTGCCTTTCGCGAATTGCCCACCGAGGTACAATATGAGATCATTGGCGACCTGCGGTTGAAGTCCAGGCAGACATCCTACAAGCGCTTACAGACCATGCTCCGCAAGGCGAAGACACCCCTTGACTTCTCCAAGGAACAGATCAAGAATCTGAAGCAGCGAAACGCGTTGACACAACAGTTGCTGGTTACTACTGATAGCATCGGTAAAGCGCACATCACTATTCCAGTTCGAATCGCCAGCGAGCGTAACAAGCAGTACGTTTTGGTCAAGAACGAGGGCGAATCTGGCGGCTGGGTCCTCGGCATTAGAGACGAGGGAACAGCAGCCAAACCCATCGAAATTGACCCAACACCAGCTCCCGTCGAGGACAGCGACGAGGATGACGAAATGGAAGAAGTGCAAATGTATGCGCTCCCATTCACCACATGAGATAACGGTCTGTTTACGTCCTCATTGCGCCCAGCTCAGCTCCAACAGAGGCGCCCTATGATCCAGACCTGCGAGAATTCCGTCGTGGTCAGGCCCTTACGGCCCTGGCTAACCGCCACACCTCGAAGGGGCTAACACCACTGACGACCAAGGTGACGAGAAAGCGAGGCGCGCGTCCGTTGTTCGAGCCTGAAGAGGATGAACTTCCTCAATTAGGCGACGACGTAGACGATCTGGAAGACCCGGAGCTCTCACTTGCTATCCAAGAGTCCCTTGAACTTGAAGAACGGACGAGTCTTCATCGCGCTCTCGAGGAGTCCAGAAGGGCCGGTCCAACCGTAGCATCCGCCGAGAAGGTTGGTGAATCCTCTGGGGCCGAGGTCTTAGCCACCCCACGGCCGCCATCCTCCACTGAGCGGCAAAGGACACAACAATTCCATTCTGTCAGCGACGCTTCCGATGATGACGACTTGTACGCGTCCCCAACTCGACTGGAGACGGCTTTGTCTATCGGCGGCGCTGCACCGCGACGACCCCCGTTATCGAGGTCTAAAGGCCCAACACCATCCACAAGCTCGTCGATATTTGGCGTACCCACTCTACTCTTTCCGGAACAGCCAGTTCCTAAGCCGCATATGGAAGCATCTCCAGCCGTCGTAGACTCGGACGATGATATGGAGGAAATCTCCTTGGATGTGGGTACTAAATCTCATGTAGGAACGGCGCCTTCACCTCCCGTCACTTCGACCCTCCCTCTGGCGGGACCTGACGTGGCACCCGTGGATCGTCCGACCCACCCGGTACCGATTATGGTCGAAGCAGAGTCGGACGAGGAGATGGAGGAAGTGCTTCTTGTTTCTGAACCAGACACGTCGGTGGTATCAGTTGACTCCATTGAACCGAGTAACAGCGGTGAAATCTCTCGTTCCAGCACGGCGCCTTCAGTTCCTCCTCGGGGACGGGCGGATAGTGTCAGCATTCAACCATCGTCCCCAGCATCCTCCGCGTCTGGCTCTATGTCGCGAACGTCTCTTCCAGAAAAGCAAAACACAGAAAGACAGTCACCCAAATCTGTTGCGCACGCCGTTGATGAGAAGGCGGGCGAGTCTTCAGACTCTGAGCTTGAAGGCGATGCGGGCAGGTGGTCGCGTTCTCCCAGCCCATCCGCCGACCCCTCTACCGCTGCTGCCCGCCGCGCTGAGGGTGCTGAAGGTGCCAAAGAGGACTGGGACGCTGCTCAAGAGATTGATTCGCATGCAGAGGAGGGCGAGTTCGCGCGTTTCATCTCGCAGGTGAAGGGCAAGGATATCGATGCTGTCCGGCGAGAAATAGACGACGAAATACGGGAGCTGAACAAGCAGAAGAAGAACGCCATGCGAGACTCGGAGGATATCACGCAGCAGATGGTTTCGCAGATTATGGTTGGTGCTATCTTCGTATGTCGAATGGTGAGAGCTGACCAGCAGCTGTTGTTATAGATAATGCTTCGCCTTTTTGGGATCCCATACATCACCGCCCCCATGGAAGCTGAGGCGCAATGCGCAGCGTTGCTCTCACTTGGGCTCGTTGATGGCATTATCACCGACGACTCCGATGTCTTTTTGTTTGGCGGAGCGCGTGTACTCAGGAACATGTTCAACCAGTCCAAGACTGTGGAGTGTTTCTTGCTTTCGGACCTCGAGCGCGAGCTAGGGCTGGACCGTGACAAGCTTGTCCGCCTTGCGTATCTACTTGGAAGCGATTACACTGAAGGTTTGCCGGGTGTGGGGCCTGTCGTTGCGATGGAACTTCTCAGTGAGTTTCCCGGGCAAGACGGGCTACACAAGTTCCGAGCATGGTGGCACAAGGTACAAAGCGGACGCGACAACCCAGAAGAGTCTGCCACCCGGTTCCGTAGACGTTTTGTGAGTATCTTTGGGGTCCTTTGTAAATCGGGCTAACGACCAGCGTGCTGCCTGCAGAAGAAGAAATTCAAGGATTTATACTTAGCCGCAGAGTGGCCGAATCCTGCCGTCGTGAGTTTCGGCCAACTCCAAAACTGATCGGTATTAACCAGGATGCCCTTCCAGCGGGACGCGTACTACCACCCGACGGTGGATAGCTCCACGGAACCATTCAAGTGGGGCATGCCCGATCTCGATGCTCTTCGAAAGTAAGTAAATCGCCCTAGCGAGACTTATATCACCTCATTCGGGTTAGCCTCTTCGACTCGGAACTTGGATGGGACCAAGCCAAGGTGGACGACCTACTACTTCCGATCATCCGCAAAATGAACAAGCGTACTCAGGTGAGCCTCTTGTACACCCATCGTCTAACAATTTGCTCATCCCTATCCAGAACGCAACCACAACAATGCAGGGAAATCTTGCGGGATTCTTCGACCTCCCTGCGGGTGGCAACGCAGCACCGCGGAAGCGCCAGGCGTATACCAGCAAGCGGCTACAGCAAGTAGTTCAGGACTTCCGCAAGCAACAAGCTAAGCTGCGCGGCTCGGCCACTCCTGCGCCTTTTGGAGACGACGGGGGGAGCGACTACGAGGAAAGTGAGAAGGCGGCGGAGCGCCCAGCGAAGAAGCGGAAGACCACCAAGGGGAAGGGGAAGGCTCGCGAGGTCTCCACCAACGAAGGGGACGGTACCGCGTCATCGACGTCTTCCCGTGGTGGGCGGGGAGTGGGACGCGGCCGCGGCCGCGGAAGAGGAGGGAAGAGAACGTCGAAGAAACGCACGAAGTCACCCGAGGAAAGTGAGGAAGACTCGGACAATGTCACTATAGATGGTCCTACTTCCGTGGACGCCGTGCCGGGCGTCAGCCGGGAGGAATTGGGACTACGTCCCCGACCGAAACCACGGCCTATACGAAAGGTTGCCAACCCGGTGACGGAGGAAGGCACGGATGCTAATTGACAACTAAGCACATTTCTAGCGACTGATTTAATACTTCGGCGCTGCGTCCTTTCCGTAGCTCTAATGCACACAGATGTAATTCCCGGGAGTGTAATTGAGATCTTAGCGTCCGGAATGACCCTCGCCTCGAATCGAAAAACGGAGAACGATCCCAGTCCAAATTAGCGATAAAAACAAAACAAAACGTGACAACCGCTGATAATGAAAAACACCGATGCAGATACAAAAATGAAGCACAAGGTTCGTAAGTACAACTCTGATTACAACACATGGTACAGCGCGTGGCGCTTCGTCAAATGGACATGAAACTCGTCCCAATCATCGCGAGCAGCGTGGCGCAGCGCGGCGGGGGGTGAGGCGTTACGCGGCGGGCTTCCAAGCAATGAAGCCGCGCATGGACCGGCAGAGCGACGCCTTCTCCGACACATCCCAGTCCGGGTTTTGCATCTGCGGGTCGACAATGTGGGGGCGCTCCGAGGACGCGCGTGGCGAGCTGCTCCCACGGAAGCTGATCAGGTCCGGATCCCGCCATGCGATCGTCTCTTGTACGTGTTCGCGCATGCCGATGCGGTCTTTCATGTCGCTGTCGCACAGGCGCTGTCAGCCCCTGCACCCTTTGAAGGGGTAAGTGAAAACAAAAAGAGAAACTCACCTCTCCCACGCGGCCCACTCACGCTCAAACTCCTCGCGCAGGTCTTCGCGCGGGGGCCCTTTCGCGGCGTCATCTGGGTGGAGGAACGCCTCGCGCGCGGCGCCGGTGAGCGCACAGTATGCCTCCCAGATCGCCTCCTTGCACGCGGACACGAGGTGCACCTGGCGCGCGAGATGCAGCGCGCTCCAAAGCGTGACTGTCGCGTTGGAGGGCTTGCTTGCGCGGAGCGCTGCCGAGTGGCCCTTCTGCAGCCCATCGGACGTCGAAAGACGTACCGCATGCGAGCGCATGTCCTCGACCCAGTGCGCGACGTTCTCGTTCTGCACGCCGGGCTGCAGTGCATGCTCGATAACCCGCCGCGTGCCTCGCTGCGCTGACGGCGGCGGAAGGGCGACGTGCATGGTGGGATGCACATGCACGTTTGAGAAGAATGAGGAGAGGTAGAAGGGGAGGACGTTGAGTAGCTTGTGCGTGAGGAAGCGCTGGCTCAGCATTTCCTCCCAAGCCTCTTTTAGACGCGGATGATCCTGAGCGAAGAGCGCGTCTTGCGAGTCGGCGTTAGAGCGCGAGGAAGAGGTCATCATCGAGTCGAGGCTGTTGCTCTGTGACGAGTGCTCTGTTGTGTATAGGTAGCTTGAGGAAGTTGTGGTTGTGTGCGTTGAGTGTGTCGTGAGCCTACTCGCCGTTGAGTCACTACGTATTCGTTCGCCTGAGGCACGTAGCATGCTTGGTGATTTGGATGTCCGTTCTCCGTCAGGCTTGCGGGTACGGCCAGCGGGAAACAGAAGGTCTTCCTCTATAACCTCTATGCTCCCGCCCGGTCTGAGTACACGTGCGCATTCCTGATACGATACGTCAGTATCGACACCTACGCCATCGCACGGCACCAACCTCTAGTAGATCTTGCCAGCGGTCTTCCGGTACATTAAGGCCAATACAGCATATTCTAACCAAGTCAAAACGACCCGTTTCAAATGGAAGAGGGTTCAAACTGCCCATCTGTATCAGCGGTAGTCCTGGTTCAAGTTCCGGTGATGATAACTCACAAGTCACCATGGACCCATTTTACTCTCTCGGAGAGCTCTCTATATTCAATCCCGAGCTTGACCAGTGTCAAGTCAGGCTGTATGGGGAGGATGTCGAACCCGACGACGTTGCAGTGCTGTTGAATGATATGGGAATTAGTTGTGGAGGTTTGATTTGGGGCACTAAGAATTCAATGAGAGGGGAGGGGAGACCTCGCTCCAAGCACTCAAAGTTCTGTTTTGCAGCACTTTTGCAGCGGATGTAGCGGTAATGCGCGGAGGGACCGGTGTGAATCGCGCCGTATGTGCATCGGGTGGGTCCTCTTTTGCACCAACGCGATGAGAACGTATAGGATGATGAGGTAAATACCCTAGTATGACCAGACACCAGTGCGCCTGAATACTGGAAGGCCGCAACGTTTACATCCCAGTGACCCCGTATACAGGGACGGGTGAGCGGTACTGTGGCAGAATGGTGGAGCGCGTCAAACGGCCATATCTCGCCGTTCGGACGACTTTGAGTACTTGTGAAAGAAAGTGGAATAAACAGCTGCCCAACGCCCTGATGAACTATGCCCTTAAGCACGGCATTGCAATTAAGCATGCTGAGTAAAAGAGCCATAACGCAGGGCATTGGCTTATTATTTGACAGCCGCTTGCGTAACGACGGTCCACCACGAAAGTGACAGTACACAGGGATTTGGGGCGCTGACCCAGGCCACTAACCCCGCTCCTACTCCTTTTATGAGAATATCTTTTCAACGAATAGCTGTGATAGCATGCCGAGACACAAAGCCGTAGTCGTTATGCAGTTCTTTCTGTTGACTACATTGGCACCTCTCGGGTCTCATCCCGTGGGGTGCGGGAAACATGGCAAGACTCTACCCACGCACCGCCAGAATTAAAAGTGCGTGGATAGAGTTAGGGCAGAGGCCGAGGAAGATGCTTTTGGGTGGTCGCACTGAATGCGGCACAATGATTCCACGGACGCGACACTTTCGTACGGTGGTCCCGAAAACACGAGCGAGATGGAGATGTGACACTGACCGGCCAAGTCTTCGCGACTTCGATCGCCCACAGCCCGGTTCCGCATCCCAGATCGAGCACGTTGTTGAGCGGTTGCTCGTAGGGATGCATGGTGACGCCGCTGGATATGTGGTTTAGGAACACGCAGTTCCAGTCGTCACTTGAGGTCGACCGAGGATCCGCAGACAGCATCCGAGGCAGATTCTCAGTATCCCACAGGGGCGTTCCCTTCGGCTGCACTCACCCGACAATGAGGGACTTTTCGAACTGAACAGGGCTTACGCCGCCGTTCCTGCGTCGTTTCTCGGTGTGCTGCTTCAGGAGCTCCTGTTGTACATCGCGTGTTACGCCGTTTGGCTTCGGGGTCGTGACGGTCATCATGTGTTAATTAGGGATTCAGTCTGGGACGCGCGAGAGACGACGGGAGGGAGTAGAACGGAGAGAAAGTCGGGGGCGGGCTGAGGCGGGGTACATGAACCTCAGGGGCGGGGGGATTTGCCTGATGAGGTTGGCGGTGATGGAGGCCACGAACTCGAAGAGTCGACGAAGACGCACACAACTCTCCAATCCCCGCCCGATCATCCCGCGTCCCTCGCTCCCCTGCCGATAAATAACCCCTCGTTACCAAAAATAACCATTCTTATAAGCACTTATCCTCGGTGATCAACGGACGCACTCCCACTCGCCAGCGCCGGCGCTTCGTCCCCTGCACGCTATGAACACATCGCTCACCGTCGCCCGCCGCGCTGCCCTCCGAGCGAGGGCAGTTGCACCCCGCATCCGGTCCTATGCCACCCCAATCACCGCGGCACCGACGTCGCCAGCACCCTTGACCTCCACTCTCCCAGAGGACGACGACCCGCAACTCGCCGACTACCCCCGTCTGCCCTTCGTATCGAAGCAGACCCGCCCCGCTCGCGGATGGGAGGACCTGCAGTTCAGGAGGAACTACGGCGAACCCGTACGTGTATTCTCTCGTATTCCGGGACGCGTTATTCTGACACCGCCGTAGCTCCACGAGCAAGAGGAGGTTCTGTCCATGTGGGGTCCCGACGTCCCCGTCGTGCCACCTCAAACCGCTATCCGCTGGTTCTCCATCGCGGTCCTCGGGTTCGTGTCGTTTGGCGTCTTGTGCAACTATGGGCACCCGGAGATCCCTGCTGTGCGCCGGGAGTACCCCTTTGGGGGCCTGGTGAATGAGCTTGGTGGGCTCGATGAGAACAAGGTGAGGCGTGCATCTGGAGGGATGGCACACGTCAAATATACTGACACTGACAACCTTCTCAGGCGAGAGTAGAGCAGGACTCCGAGGCGGACGAATAGATCTGTACTCTCCTTCCGATGCATCAACGCCTCTTCCTCAATTAATGAGCATCGTACCGGGTGTCCCAAACGGTCTCTGCGTGCCCTGAAAGTGCAATTCACAGTCCAATACTCTGGACACAGACAGAACTTAAGACATTTAACGCGGCAACTATAGACTCAATTGCATAAGGGACACAATGTCGGGGTCAAGTTGTTTCGGCGACTGTAGGCGGAAACAATGCCTGTGTCCTCCAACACTCACCCTCCTCCGCCGGTTACTTGTATTAGGTGTTCCCCCTACGTTTTTGTGGTCCGTGTTTTTCTCCAGGTCCACCTACGTTTCTCGAACTCGCCCGTTTGGGCACCCGGTATCCTCCCGAAATCAAGCCTCTGCTGTAAACACGCTCCGTCTATGATTTACCGACTTCCATTCAACGCACTGTTTCGAATCGTAGTGGAGCATGCAATGCTCTTGCGACGCACTAACAATTCCGCGTTCACGGCGTTCACGATTCCACTTGCCTGGCCATTATGTCAACTTACCGCTCTATATTCTCTTTGGTGCCACCGAAATATCCCTGAGGTCGTCGTTTTTCTGTCCATATTTTCCGCATTTTCTACTCACCAATAGAACGCCCTCCGTGCTCGCCTTCGCGCCCAGCTCTGTCCAGGCCTGCGGCGTTGTCGCGTGCTCGAACCCGAGATACTTCCCGATTTGGGACGAACGCAGATTAAGATTGATCTGCCTCTGCGCCTCCCCTGCAGCCCGTCCCCTCCACACCCTCCTCCCTCCCCCACGCCTCTCTAGCTTTTTTCTTACTTCATAACGAGACATGTCTGAGCCTACGAAGCAGGAGCCTACGGCGACGAAGCCCGAGGAGACGAAGGACTCCACCGCGGCGGTCGATTTCACCAAGTACAAGGTACGTCCGCGGACGCGGGAGCGGCGGACGGCGCTGCACGCGCGCGCCGCTTAGATTTTTCGTTCGCGAGCTCGAGGCGGGATCGACTGACAGGCGGCCCACGCGTGCCTTCTTCGTATCGTTCTTGCTCGGCGGTTCATTGTACACCTCCGCGTTGAGAACAGACGGCGGCGGACATTGTGAACAATGTGCTGAAGAAGCTCGTCGCGCTCTCCGTCGAGGGCGCGAAGGTCTTCGACCTGTGCGTCGAGGGCGACAAGCTCATCGAGCAGGGCACCGGCGCGGTGTACAACAAGTCCGTCAAAGGCGTCAAGGTCAGCAAGGGTGCGTCGCGCATTCTCTTTGGGCGTCCTTACAGCCGGGATACTGACGCTTTTTAACCGCTCTTCTCTCCAATTTTTATTTGTATTGCCATCCTTCCGTCCACCTCCCCTCCCCTCCCGACTCGTCGACCGATCCCAACCCGAATTCTCAGGCGTCGCATTCCCGACGAGCGTGTCCGTGAACAACACCGTCGCGCACTTTTCGCCGCTCTCATCTGATCCGTCCGCGGGGCAGACGCTCGCCGCAGGCGACGTCGTGAAGCTGCACCTCGGCGCGCACATCGATGGCTTCGCCGCGGTCGCAGCTGAGACCGTTGTCGTCGGTGCCGGTCCCACTGCGCCTGTCACGGGCCGCAAGGCGGACGTGCTCCAGGCGGCGTGGACCGCGGCCGAGGTCGCCCAGCGCCTGGTGAAGGTCGGCAACAAGAACTGGCAGGTTACGGACGCGGTCGCGAAGGTCGCCGCGGCGTTTGACTGCAAGCCCGTAGAGGGTGGGTGGGCCTGCGGTTTTTTTTCTGTGGGTTAGGGAGTGCTCATGAGGTTTTGGATAGGAATGCTATCGTGCGAACAGTCGCAGAATGTGATCGATGGAAAGAAGCGCATCATCCTCAACCCCGTAGGTGGTGCAAACACTGAGGGTCCGGCAGGGGTTGACATCCTTGCAGAGTGAAGCGCAGAAGAAGGAGTTCGAGACCGTGACGTTTGCGGAGGGTGAAGTTTGGGGTATTGACATTCTCGTTACGACGGGCGAGGACGGCAAGGTACGCTCCCTCCTTTAGTCATGCTGAAGAGAAACTCACGAGTGCCTCTCAAAGGCTCGTCTTGAGGAATCAAGAACCTCTATCTACCAGAAAGAGTCAACGGTGACGTATCAGCTCAAGATGAAGACGTCGCGTGCCGTGTTCTCCGAGGTACAAAAGAAGGCGGGCGCGTTCCCCTTCAACATCCGCTGGCTCGAGGACGAGAAGCGTGCTCGGCTCGGCCTCCAGGAGGCTGTCCAGCACAACCTCGTCAAGCCTTATGAGGTCATGTAAGTGGCCCCCCCCCTGCAGTCCGGCCGAGGCACATGGGACTGACGATGTATGCCGTAGCTTCACGCCTGCGAGCACTTTTGTCGCCGCGTTCCACTTCACGATTGCGCTTCTCCCTGGTGGTCCCGCGCTGATCACGCACCCGCCGGTATGGTACAAGCCCGAGCTCGTCAAGTCCGAGAAGCAGCTCGAGGACGCCGAGCTCAAGGAGCTCCTCACGAAGCCTTTGCGGGAGAGCAAGAAGGACAAGAAGAAGGCGAAGGCGGAGAGCCAGGATGCCAAGGCGTGAGCCGCTCGGCGCGCACGATGCTGCGGGAGAGAGAGAAGTAGGAGACGATGTGCAGAATACAAATGTGTCGTGTAGCTCGCATGTAACACCAGTGGACTCTTCGCTATCTTGACCCGGACAGGGGCCCGCGCTCGGCGTCCTCACCGAACTCTCCGATCGTGCGCACGACGAGGTCGACGTTCTCGAGGAACGCGTTCGATGTTAGGCGGGCTAGCCGGACGGTCAGTGTCGTAAATGTTCTGAAGACGTCCCCGTCAGCGTTTCTTTTCCGGCATGTAAAGAACACACGGCCTACGCTACGAGAATATTCTCTTCCGCAGTTAGTGTGCGCTTCACCACCTCGGGCTGCAGCTCGCCGTCGACGTCGATGACCTGCTTGGCGATGTTGGCGTGCTTTTCAGACGCGAACGGGATGCGCATCGTACTTGGACACACGGCTTCTGAGCATTATGTAGATGTTCTGTACGTAGAATGTCTTACACAGTATGCCATTGCGACTCGGACGAGGTAGACATGGTGGTGGTATGGATTCAAGAAAGGAATCTGCGAACGATCGAAGCTCATGTGTCCTCGATCAATTTGTGACGAAATCAGCGCACGGTTATTCCAAGCTCTGTTCGCGACCGCCATCATACATAACATCCCCGCGGAATAGGGTTCCCCTAATAAATCCCGGAGACTTTCTTACATTTGTTTATAAACACCAGCCCTCTGGGGGCTTTATTAACACGTGTTATTAACTTTTATTAACAAATTGTAATAAAGTGTAATAAACACGTAAGAAAGTGGTTTATTAACACTGTAAGATAAGTTCACGGTGTAAGAAAACCATAAATGACGCTGAAAGTCTGAAAAACCGCAGGAGGCTTCCAAGTACGTCATGAGCGTTAGCTTCAGTGTCCATCTGCGTCAAGTCCCACTGTCAGAGCCCAGCACAACCGTTAACGAGTGTAGTTGAGAGTAAGCGCTGAACACAGATTCGGCCACGTGAGCGCCTAGGGCTGCTGTAGAACGGCGCGCGTAGGATCTACCCTAATCTAAGCTAGTACTAAAGGCTACTCTCTGGCATGCTCTTCAAAAAGGAACGTCTGTCTTTAGCTGAACGATATAGTTGTCTTGGGAGCCTAGTCTAGCACTACCACCCCGGTACGTCAAGCTATTTCTTACATTTCTTACATGGCAAATCTGGCCGTCCTCCAAGCTTGCACCGCTCAGGCTCGAACCCGTGAGGGCCGGAGCGGCAGGACTATACGGTTTCGCCCGTGCGAAGGGGCTCATCAGAGGGCTTAACCGCTGCCCTAACCGCGCCTGTGACAGAACTGCACTACCCAGCGTAGGGTGCAGAGGGGGAGTATGATCACATGCCACTGCGGGCCATGTGACTGCCGCGGCCGGCCGCTGCGGGCCCGGCCCGGGACCCCGAGCTGGTGGGTATTCAAGAGGGGGTGCAGAAGGACCCCCGACAATTCACCAAGATCCCTGATGCCTAATCCGGACAAAAATCGGTTTCGAAAAGGTCCCATGCCTGATATAATCCGGACAAATGGGCCCAAAATTGCGTACGGACCTCATGACCTGATCCGGACATGGGGCGAACATATTGGCCAGGGCCTGATCCAGCGCCGGACATAACCGGACATTTTTGGCCTTTTATGCACACTTGCCGGCCGTTCACTTGACGCTTGGATTTTAAGCCTCGAAAACCGAAGGTTACTTAACTGCATCACACTCTGACTGTCGGATTTACTTACTGCCAGTATCCAAGTGATATCTTCGGGACTCAATGAATTAGAGCTCCGGTAGAGGCGTTGAGCCCTTAAAATTCTATTCTGCGCGCTTGTTTCACAGCTCTATAGAGCCACGTTACGGGCGTCTGGACCGTTTGTACCTCTGGATGGCGCCGTAGCATGCTTTGTTATACCCTTGTTACACTTCCAATGCTTTTTTTCGCATCCGGGACTCCAAATTAGCGAAATTCCAAACCTTTCGGAGAATTTTGGGCTCTGACGAAGGCCTGATCCAACAAATCCGGACAAATTGGGCGGTGGGGCATGCCTGGTCATTTATCCGGACGTCGGACGCAAAAAAGCCCAAATGTCTAGTCCAATCCGGACAAAACGGCGATTTTACAGGCCTGATCTACCAGACAGACATTGCAATTTTTGGCGATTTTGGATCAGGCATTTTGGTGGATTGTCGGGGGTCCTGGTGCAGACTAGAACAAATCACGGGGCCACCTCCCGATCATTGCCTACTTTGGACCGGCCCGACGCATCGCGCGCGCCGGACGCCCAGCCGACTGCCTGCGTACGCCGAAGCGCACGACTTTGTGTGCGTCTGTTTGTGCGTCACCTGAGCACTATCGCAGTCAGTCGGCCATCTCCGAAGATAAGGTCGAAACACCACGAATAGTCATGTTAATAACATGTTATTAACACGTTATTAACACAGTTTATTTACAATGTAAATTAATCGCGACTTATTAGGGGAACCCTACCGCGGAAGCCTCTTACTCGTCCGTTCGATATCTTAAGCAGACAAAAACAATGATTTCAAGCTAGTTGAGAACGAGGTACGGTCCCTTGAAATCCGCAGAAGGCGTTCGTTGACGCGGATGGATTCGTCCCGACAGTAGGATGCGGACGCTCGATCAACAGCACGCATACATGCGCCTGGATGGATGCGCAGGCATCTATGGATAATCTCTAGCGTACAGCCCGCACGAGGTATAGAGTTTAGCCTCGCAGCTCAGAGAGGCGTGCAAGCGGTATGACTTCATCTCGGGCCTTGTATTGGGCATCGCCGCTCCGAGCGGCCGAGAGGCACTGCGAAGGTGTACCCCCCGATTTACACGTGTGTGGGCGGTGGGCTCTCCACGATATCGCGTCTTCGTGGCTTGCAGCAGAGCTCTACCACACGTTTCTACTATCCTCGCCGCCAACTTCTATAACAGACGGCGATGCTTACTACGGAGACACGACGCATCATTGAGGAGGAGCTGGGTTCCGAAATTCAGGATGCGAGGCTTGTCACCAAAGGTGAGATCGCGGATTATATCCCTGCTGCACCGTTCACTCCGTTGGCCTTCAACCTAGATGAATTCACTATGGTGGGTTAATTGTCATTATAGGCCCTATCGCGAAGGCTGATAGCCCAATAGACTTATGACCTCACACTCGCGAGTGACCTCGAGGTGGTCCTCCGTATGCCATGTTTCCACAGCACTTCCATTGTTGTCAGCTCGGAGGTATGTCGAAGCTGTCTTCTCTAGTCGCGATGCTGATACACAGTTTGCAAGCTGGCGACTACAAGATATTTATCCCAACACAGTTCTCTGCCAGTAGCGAGAGTCCTGGCCTTCCGAGATTATGCCGAGGTCAACGGATCCACAAATGATTGTTTTGCTCTTTATGAAAAGGTAAGCGAGACCAACTGGAGCGATTGGATAGAGCTTAATAACCTCCAAAAAGCCCGCAGGGGTACTCCTAGACACTATTTTCTCGAAACTGACTACCAAACAACAAGACAAAATCGTTGCCGACCTCGTACGTTGGATCGTGGAGCTCTTCGGACATCGCTTCGACAAGTTGGGAAGTTTAATCAACCACGCGGGGGAAGTTGGGCCCATATCATCCAAACCATTCCTTGCGGAGGGCCGGTCACGTTTCGGGTTGGACCGGGGCCCGTTCACCACGGCTCGGGCGTATTACCTGGCCTGCGCACAACGCGAGCTCGATGCTTGTCGGATGCTGTTCGCGCAAGACGCTCCTCCATCCTATCAGCGTGATCTGGAAGACTCCCGGGTGATAGTAGAGCGGATAGCGGGGCTATTATGTGACCTGACAAATCGATGTCATGGTCTCGACGACGACGATCCGGCAATGGCGCCGTTCTCGTTGGACATCCACAATATTGGACTGAAAGACGTCTTCGTTTCCCGAGAGAACCCGACCGAAATTGTGGGGCGCACTATCGCCTTTCCAACGGGTGCAATATCTGATAACTGTTTTCAATAGGTTGCTATTGCAGGCTGGCAATTCATTACCACACGCCCGCTGTGGAGTTGTGCGCGGCTTCCCGCATGGCTGTCGCCCTCGATGTCCGCACATAACGATAATGCCAGGCTAGCGACTGTGTCCAAAGCCGAGGTCGCCCGTCTGGATGGGCTCGACTCGTTGTTCCTCCGTGCACTTGAACTTGAAGACACCAGATCAACTCTCAATGATCTCTCCGACTACGACGCATTCCGGGACGGCTTCCTCCTCCTTCCCGCCCTCGAGAACATGTGAGTCGCCACGGTGCACACTATCGCGGGTAGGTGCTAACTTCCAGGGATAGTTTGGCCACTCTGCCGGGTCATGAGGACTTCGCGGGACTGAACGCCCTCCTCGACCCGTCCACGCTGCCGGGACGGGTCGCACGCATCAATCTCCTCACGCGTGGGTCCAATGCTATGTTCCTCGCCATGACCCCCCCGCGGAGTCCGCTGATGGTGGCCGTGAACGACGAGGGCACGGAAAAGGCAATGCCCTCCGACAGCTCCGTCCTCGTTGCGTAGAACTCGCATCCGCACTCCTCCGGTCAGCTGGCAGGCGCGCTCACCGGAAGCGGAGGTTACATGAGAAGGGACACGCATGCACCTGGGCATGTATACTTATACGGCTCTCGAGATGCCACACTTAAGGTGCTTCGTGTTCGCGCGTCGCTGGACCTGAATTGTGCTTTGTCACGGGCATCGAGAACGCCGTTAGACTTCGCATTAGCGCATCGACGACAGGGGTCAGTGCCTCGATGCTCCCGGCCTTGCGCATCGAAGTCAGCTCGGAAACTCAAGGGCAAGTGCCGTGGTTTCGTATGCACTCCGAAGGCTCTATACCAAGTTTATCGCGATGCTCGCTCTAAGCGCTTCGGGCATGAACAGTCAATAACGATAATGCACAGATACATGCCAGAGTCGTAACTATCATCGCGTGTCTAACAAACATGGACATACGTCCCGTTCGGGCCCGGCAGAGGGTCCCGGGATGCCGCCCTTGTATTTGTTCTTGCAAAAGACCATGTCTGGTAGGCTCACTGCTCTCTGTGTCGTATTGTATGAGGGACTTAGAGGGGAATTGGACAAGGCATTCTTACCGAGGCAGGTCTGCGGGGAGGCATCGGCGAGTAAGAGTGCGGTAGGACGGAACCATTCGAGCGAACAGAAATGTCCGGCACCGAGGAAAAGATGGCAGAGTCGCCCCGCGATACTTCTGGGGTTGGGAAGAACGATCTTGCGTTCAAGCATGCCATGAAGGAGTTGGCGTACACTAAAGAGACGGGTGAGCGGGAGGTCAACAATGGATCGTTGAAATACTAAGCGCACATTTTCCCATGATGAAATCCACGGTAATGAACCAAGCCGTCCAGGGCAGAATGGTAAACTACAGCCCGCCTATAAGGCACAACCGATGATGCACGAAAAAGTAAGTCTTACCGCGACCAATCTGATGAAAGCAGCAACTCTGGAACGCAATTGGTTATATCATGGCACAGCGAACATGCGAGGGCGCGAAGGATGCTTACGTGACCAGAACACAGCGGTTGATGGCAAATGTAACAAACTGCATTGTCATATTCTGTATCCTCGGGCTAGAGTCCACCGCGATTCCTTGGTGTCCAGTTCCTTGAAACTCACTAGGGACTCACCTGTCCCATTCGGGTGTCCTGCCTCGCGACAACTGTATCAAGGTACACGCAATCAAGGCATCGGAAAGGAGCGCAAGGAGAGTATAGGGTAACGCGGCGGTGTACTACATGCAGAGCTTCAGGGTGAGCATTGAACAGCCTGAGCTAGCATGGATGGGAGCCTTTGGAATGAGGCTTACGGCAAATCGTGACAAGGAGTCCAGGGAAGAGCTTCTTCGAAGTCAGCTTTGAGATTACTGCAGTCTGAATGGCGCCACCTTTGGAACGACAGTATCACTTTGACGGTGGCCCCTGATAAGAATCGTAAGAAGAGGTTACTTTGCCTTGCCACCCTTACTTACAAGCCCCAAGAGCAAGATGTCCAAGCACAAAGACGGTCTAGATTTCGTCAGCGGATACCGACACCGGTTCGCGTTCTGAAATCGTACCAGTACGGATGGCACCGTATATCGGGCGAATCTTGTCTGGCATACTACAAGTAGAACACTATCAGGATTTAATTCTGTACATGTCGCGGGTGTGCTTACATCTGTAAATTCGCCGAATAAAGAAGCTAGACGATGGGAATAAGTACGGTTATCCCGGATATATTGCCGCGGGACGAACCTTTGAACAACCGCGGCGACGGCAAGCTTCAAAGCGCAATTAACATGTCGTGTCACCTGTTGAGGTAAATTATAACACCCATACATTCAGTACGGCAGAAATCTAGTACGTGAATCAACCATTCCGTGAGCGATACCCTGTGTGTCTAATGATGCTGACATACGAAGAACGAGCTAATCATCAGGAAGCCTGTGAGTTAGAGTGGTACCAAGTGCAGTAAGGATGACGCACCGCCTGGCCCAAGACTCGTGGTTGGCAGTCGAACCTTGCCCAGGCATGTTACCGACCATCCCCCACTAAGGAAAGCGGCTTAAATAATCGCATGATATTGGCAGGGACATTCACACTGACCGCCCAGTAGTAAAGCCCGTGACAGACTGATAAATATATATATCAGAAACACCTCACGCGTGGTATCTGAAAACGTACCAAGTACGACATTAACCGAATCGAGCAACCTGCATTACTTCAAAGCATGTCCCGCCACTTGAAGACGGGGTGATGCTTACCAGACCACCAGCACCTTCCCCGAGAAAATCGGTGCCTGTCGTCAATCGTTGCCCATGAACGTTGTCGGGGAAGAGGCTTACCCATATTTTGAGCTCGGGGCTATCTCGTGGAAATCGGATCATGTATACATATGTCTACACAACACCAACCTCAGCACCGCAGGAGCCACATACCGGAGAAACGTGGATCTCGTACCTGCAGGGTACTGATGCCGTAAAGGCTGCGCAATGCGCACCGAGTTAGTACAAGGTTATCACGGATCACTCTCGAAGGCATCCCGTGGGCCTCGTGAAGGGGATTCGTACTAACAACGTCGATATCATCTGCCCGATGAGAAGCGCACCTGCATACACAAGCAGCCTGTCAGCCTTTCGCGGGGTCGGTACACGGGAGAATCGAGTCCACTAACCGAGGTTGTCGTCATAATGGTGCCCCATATTCGCCGACGACGACGAAGGCCAAATAAACCCTCACGGCCGCCTACGCGCGCACGATTCCAGGCGAGGGCCGTGCACCGAAACGAGACAGAACTACGAACCGACCGGTCAACAACTTACGGCGTGGCACGGCGGGCGAAGGAGGAAGGAGGAGCGGCGAACTTACCAGGTGTCCCTTGACCCATCGCGTCTAGATGATATACCGACTTTGGGCCGCGAGCCCTCGTCACGGCGCACCCGTGCGCACACAGGCGAAGTCTCCAGACCAGCGACCTATAGGAAGCGCGAAGCACTCACCAAATAAAACTCCGCCACTGGGTGTGCGAACCCAGCGTACCCGACCCCGTGGGAGTACCACTGCGATGAGCACTGGGCCTCGCGTTAAGTAGTGGGTGCGGGCGTCCCCACGCAGGAGCAAAGGCGGGCGCGGATTGTATTGGCTGCCACGCCTCCGACCACGCTATCTAGTGGGAGCGGGCGAGTGCATGTGCGGTGCGCAGGGATCCTCTAGCTGATCGTCCAGAAAGGATGCCGCACAGTATATTGCGGGCGGCGGGTAACCGGCGCGCATACAATGGCCCCGAAGCGTCGAAGGGAGTGGACGGCATAGCAACCAGCATTTGCGCCTTTCGCTCCGCTGGGTAGTATGCCGCCCCAGCGCGCAAGGTCCCACAGAGGCTTCAAGTCAATTACGGGCGGTGCACGAGGCATCGCGCGCGGAGCGCTGCACACCGGGGCTTCCGCCAAAATATACGCACGCCGGGTGCGCAGCTCTAATCTGGGACGCTTTTCTCTCTGCATGCCACAGCGGTCGCTATCGCAAGGATACGGGCCGCTGAGCGGTTGTAACAGGAGGCTTGGCACAGCTCTGAGCACTTCGCGCGTTGTCCACTGAGTCCCGAATCCCAAGGGCGGGCCTTCAATACGGTGTGCTGACCGGGCTAGAAGGCGCCATCAGGGCAAATCGGGCACGCGTAGTTGAAATCGTTGAATGCACCCACACTACGTACTCACTCCAAGGCTGCGGGTGGGAGGTCTCTCGGCACCGAGGCATCGGACCTCTCCACACGCACATCGCAGCGCAGTGAAGTGCACAAGGAGTGCAAAGGTATATCATATGACTTAAGGCCTCGGCACCATTGCACGGCCGCCGAGGACTACGTACGTTGGGAAGGATACCGCGCCGCACGAGACCGCCTGCCGTCAGCAGAGTTCCTATGCTGGAAGAATCGTCCGGGGACTCACCAACCTCGACAATCCGATCGACTGAATACTTCGGTACCGAATGACCCCCCGCTGAGTGACGGGTAGGCAGTGGCGATCCCTTGACCGGCTCGGCACTGCCTTCGTCCGTGAGCGAGATGACCTGCATGCTCAATGAGTTGATGGTTTCCGTCGTTTGAGAGTGGTCTAAGCTTACAGCTGATGGATAGGCCGTAGACCTGCTCTGGCAGGTTGCAAATCGACCGAGCTTACTGGCAGCCATTTAGCCGAAGCACAGCTGCTGCCTTGTGTAGCGCATATAGCCATCGGGTCACGACCATGGGCCGTCAGTGGTATAATTCGTCCACGGTAGAGCGGCGGCCGAGAAGCTAGAGGAAGCGTGCCCCTGGAAGCAAGAAGCTTAGCTGCATTGGAACGACTGGGTCTCGCCACTGGCCATGGTACCTGAGCCTGCGGTCCCGTTATCGTCAACCGCAGACCCGTGATAGGAGGTCAAGAGCTCACCTCGTCCCATACATACGCCCATCCCGTCCGCGGTCCTGGCGGGGATTACGTGAAAGGGAGCTTTAGATACGCAGATTCAAGAGGTTGGCCTCCCACCTGCGATCCAGAACATACATACATTCGGCACTGAGTTAGCATTATCGGTACCTTGCAATTGCTTGATGTGCATCCGGCGAGTCCCTCGGGGTTTGGAGCAGGTGGACGCTGTGGACGCTCATGCACCATGTGCACATCCGGCATCGGTTTCAAGAAACGACGTCGGTCCCGAGGAAAGGCGTTGTCGTCCTACAATCCAGTGATGCATATACTTCGGCGGGGGTCATTAAGAACATTTCGTGGGCGCGACAACTACATATGTAAAACACACGACAGGAATAATAAGAGAAGAGAAAAGGGCGGAAAATGACGGAGGCGACGGAGTCACGCTAGACGGCGGCCTATAGAGGAGAGGAGGGAAAATAGTGATATATGGGAAAGCAAGAGAGGACCGCGGGCAGCGGTCGACGGGACGAGGCGAACTGTATGGTGTATGTATCGCGGCAACAGAGAAAGGACAGCGGGGATGGAAACGGCGGAATGATACAACGGGGGCGTCTGTCATGCGGACGTGAGGGCCACCCGGTGATGGTACGTACCTACACAATCGTATGTGAGGGGCGCAGAACGCAGCGGATGGATCGGGGAAAGCCGGCGCGATGGGCAACCTCCCCAGTCGACAGCCAATATACACGTATACGGCGACGCAGGGACACGGTGCACGATGCGCGCGCGACCGCCGAGGCTCAGAAGAACACGCCCTGGAGGTTAGGGAGGAAAGAGCTGAGGACGGATGTGGGAGGAGAGGAAAGGAGAGGCCAGTCAGCCAATCGCGTCACGCCTAAATCGGACCTGCAGACGTACATAGCACCCAATCCCGCAGCGAACGCGAGCGCACCCCACGCGAGCGACTTGCGTTCAGGCGGCAGCTGTGAGAGAAGCCGCACTCTGCTGTTGGTCGCAATCGCGCGCTCGCCGACCTCTTCTGCCCCATCTCCGTTCTTGTCGAAATTGAACTGTAACACTTTCGGCTCGTCCTCCCGCACTCGCTTAGTACCGCTGGGTTCTTCCTCCTCGGTCAAGGCCTTCTCTGCCTCACGTTGACTAGGGCTTGGGGCAGTCTCCTCCGCTCGCTGCTTCTGCTGAGCCTTGGCCGCTTCCCGGTCCGCTTTCAACTTCGCAATGAGCTCCTTCTGCTCTCGGATATCCTCTTGAATGTCCGGCTCCGCCACCTTTGCTGCCTTGACGTCATCCTCGTCCACAGCCGTCTCATCGGAGCCAGCAGGAGTAGGCATGGCCTCGCGTGCAGCCTTCCGCGTCCGAGGCGTCTTCGGCGCGACAAGAGGTTGTGTAGAAGGTCCATTCGCCCCAGGACTCTTGAGCCGGGCCGAACGACGAGGAGTAGGAGACGTCGCCGTACGGGATGGGGGTGGGGAAGGAGGAACGGCCGCTGGCTCTTTCGCCGCCGGCGCGGGGGATGCAGGGGAGGCCTCACGGCGACGTTTGGCAGGAGCCGGACCTGGGTCAGCAGTAGGTGAAGCGGTGGGTGTGGGTTGTTGGGTAGCGTTCCTTGCGCGTCGGAACGTAGTATTGGGATCAGGGACTGCGCCAGCGAGCGCGGGGATGATTGTGCCAAGCGCGTAGCTATCGGCCAAATAGAGTGCAACCTCGGGGGTCACCCAAGTGCCCGCAAAGCGCGCCTTGCCCGACTTGTTTGCACCAGCGGCGTCGAAGGACATCTTGACCCAATTTGTTTCGTTCTTTTCAGCTTCGTCGGTAGCGGTAGGGAACGCCGCTCGGAACATCGTGGTTTGACTGATCGCGCCCGTATCAAGTCTACGGAGGATAAACGCATGTCCATTGGGCTGGGAAAAAGTCAGTGTGATGCGCTTGGCGAATAGTACATTAAGGTAATAGAAATGGTCAAGACAAGAACGTGCTCGATGCTCTTTTTTGGCAGGGCATTGTCTGCTCCTACTCCACTGGAGACGTTCAGTCGGATGGAGCAGACACCATCCCACAGGTACTCATCTACCTGAAAGAGCAGCGACAATAAGGAGCGGCTGTAGGCCCCGCAGAATGATGCAAAGAGATCCCGCCGTAGACCTTGCACGACCACAACCGGCCTTGAGCCGCTGATTCTGTCATTGAGCCCACCAGCTACTAGCCCTCGCCCCTGAGTATCCGACGAGCGGCGGCGGCACTCCTGCATTCACCAAGCATATGATCGGTGTTCGGTGCTACACTGCTCTCGCCACCGCACCATTACACATATAGCTTATTTCAGTAGAGAGGATTGCCGTGCTTTCTAGACGATGACCCAGAGTGCCGCTGGCCCGAGCAGTCCGAAACGAAGTAAAAGCCTGGCAGGAGCAGATTATGCGCAGAAGCGGATGCGAATGCAGAAACACGTTTTCCAATGACAAAAGAGACATTCACTACGCCCTAGGACAAGGTTCTGCCCAGAGAGAAGTGCACGTGGATCGTTGAATGCGACGACGAAGAGCAGTGCGATGTAGCCGATGAGCCGGAGCCAGTTGGCCAAGCAAGCCACTTCTCGAGTTTCTGGACGGCCTGGACGGGATGCGTAAACACGAATGTAAAAGAAACGTACCGTAGGGATCTTGATCCTGCCCACCTACAAGGGTGCGTTAGCCACGCCCCTCTGGTAGAAGATCGCGCATCACGTACGATAGTAGATTGTCCATCCCTCACAATCTCCTGGAACTTGACAGAAGGTGGCTTGAACGCGTCTACTATGTGGAAATGAGTGCTTCGACGCGAGAAGGAAGGGGGAGCGACGGACGCTGTCTGATGTTGGGGTTGGTGTGTTCGACGGGAAGCTGGGGCCGGGGGATGCCCGGCTTGGGGACCGCGAAGTGCTTGCCGTTGGCGAGCATGGGCGGGGCGTGGGCTCGGAGGCGGGTGGTCGTGGAGAAAAGGCGGAGAGGGGCGTGGCCGACTCGCGATCGCTCGCGGAGGACGTCTGAGTCTCTGAACGGAACAGCGCGCGCGGTGGCACAGTCCAAGCTTCTAGGCGCCCGCACCAACACTTCAGCCACTTTCCAAACACCCTTTCATTCTCCGCTCTCCCTTTCCCACGCCCCTTTCAGTGTAACTCTCCTCGTTCGCCACACAGACGAATAGACGACATTAATGAATTGTACCCACCTCCGACCTAGGCTGATCATATAATATGCGGCCCAATCACGAATAGCATCTTGACTCGTCTCTCTACCTGCAAGCGTCTGCGTTGCTACAATACATTGTTCTATTTGGAGCCTTCACCTCTAGGTAGATTCTACAAACACTTTGATAGTATGTCTTCAAATTCGCCTTCAATGCATGTACCCAATCACAATACCGTCTCCTTCTTCGCGACCTCTCCCGTCTTCGCAAGAATCTGCGGGCGCGCCACGAGCGCCTCAACAAGGTCGCGCTGGCCCTGCCACCACGAATGCTTCCCGCGGCGGTTCTTCATGTCCGCGTGCTCGACCATGTCTTGCACGGGTACCCACTGCACGGCCGTGCCCTGGATCGTGATCACCGCAGCCGACTCGGGCGGCGCCTGCTTTGACCGCGTTTGCTGCTTCAGCAGTTCCTCGTGGTGTTGCTCGAGGAACGCCATGCACTTGAGCGAGAGTCTTACCGCGCGCGTGCGGTCGAGCGGGGAGGGGATCCCGCCTTGGAGCGTGTGTCCGAGCGAGGCTGAGCGCGAGTCGAAGAGCTTGCCGCCCTCTTCTTTGAACATCTTCGTGATCACATCCGTGGTATACACCTCGGAGGACACCTCATTCCTGTCGATAAATATTTAGTGCATGTGTAAAGCGGAAACCCGCAGGACGCACCTGAGAACCAAACGACCCTCGGCCTTGCCTTTGGCGTCCATCGCATATCTGCGCTTCAGGTACTTGACATCATTCCGCAGCATATCGAGGCCAATCCCGCTTTCAGGCGTGTAGACGATGCACGCTCCGGTCTATTGCGGGGCTAATGAATCTGCGGCTTGCTATTCCGAAACACGTAACTGAACTCACCGCAAGTGCACCCATCGTGGCGATGTACCCACACTTGCCACCTTGCGTCTCGACAACAAATACACGATTTCTGCTCGCCGACGCACTTTGCTTGATCGCATCGCACGCATCCACCAGCGCGTTCAGGCTCGTGTCGCTCCCGAGACTGAACTCAGTCAGCGGTACGTTGTTCGAAATCGTCGCGGGGAGGTGCACCATCGGGATGTTGAACGCGGGGTAATGTTTGCGGCCCTCCTCCAAGATGCGGAGCGAGCTGAACGCCTCGAAGCCGCCGATCATGATGAATGCATGGAAGTTGTACTGTTGGAACTTCGCCGCGACCGCACCAAGGTCGATGTCCGGCAGCTTGCGGTTCGTGCCGAGCTCGGACCCGCCCCGCGTCATCCAGTTGTCAACCCCAAGCCATGAAAGTTGGTGGACGTTGTCGTCGAGTAGGCCAACGAAGCCATTGTGGATCGCGAACGGCTTGTGGCCCTGCCGGATGCAGTGGCGGACGGCCGCGCGTGTAGCGGCGTTCATACCACCAGCCGGAGCTCCGACGCTTGAGAGGAGTCAGCTTCTCCGAGAACTAAGGACTTTTGTTATGCCATATACTCACTGCATGATGGCTACGCGCATGCGCTGATTGCGCTCTCAGTACGGACGAGAGTGTTTGACAATTAAGGCACGCACGAGGTGATGGGGCAATCTCGGCTCGTACTCGAGCACCGAGGTTGTGTAGAAGCCTTCCAAACTCTCGCAGAATTCGGGATCACGAAGCGACATCGCCTTCTGGAAGTCTTTTTCGGAAATGGCTTGGGCGACTTGGCGAGTCTAGATATTCATTCAGAAGCGATCAACCATAGAACATATCGATACACATGCGATCTGCTTACCATCTTGACTGCGTCCATCAATGGGACTCGAGTTATCTTATTCTCGCTCACGCCGATCATGTAAGAAGGCGTGTCCGGGGTCGCCTCAAGAAGCGCCTCGACTGCTTCAACACCTTGCAACGTTGGCTATCGTGCAAATGGTTTAGCTAGGATGATATCATATGCTCGACAGACGAACACACCAGAATGCGATCCATGGCACATGGTTTACCTCCACGTTGAGTGTGCCCGAGAGTCGTAACCCTCGTGTCGAGACCGAGACGCTCCGAAAGAACATTCTTGACAAACTCCGCATGGATGGGCTGGAGCTTGGAGTCGTGCGCGCCTTCTGCTACGATAACGATCGTCTTTCGCTTCCCTACGTCGCGGTGCTAGACACAAGTGAGTGCATAATGTAGTGTGCAAACGCATATATTGACCTTTTGAATCATTTGGCACATCTCGTCCTCCCACTTATCGGCGTCTGGTGGGCTTTCAGGAATGAAAATGAAGTCTGCGCCACAGCTAGGACGACCGGATGAGCTACCCTCCCAACATCAATTTATATGGAGAATTACCTAACCCCTGCCATCAGTGCAAGCCAGCCGCAGTGACGGCCCATCACCTCCAGAACGAAGGCACGCGAATGCGAGAACGCAGTGGAGTTGATGTTGTCGATCGACTCGCATATACGGTGGAGTGCCGTCGGTGCCCCAATAGTGAGATCCGTCATAGACATATCGTTGTCGATAGAGCCAACAAGACCAACAATCTTCAGGTGGGCGTGCTTCGCGGCTTGCTCCTCAGAGATCTTGTCCTGACTGCGGAGTTCCGCTACAAGTTTGGGCCACTCCGCGCGGAAGACGTCGGCACCAGTCAGAGAGCCGTCACCGCCGCAAACCACGAGCGCATCGATACCCTCCTTAATCAAATTGTGCGCCGCGGTTAGGCGGCCTTCCCATGTGCGGAATGCGGTCGAGCGTGCTGTGCCGATGAGGGTACCGCCCTATGACTTGACTTGAGTCAACTCAGCCGCGAGGCAAGCAGTCGTAAAACTCACTTCGGCAAACCAGCCCCGCACGTCGTCCCAACCTACACGGACGATGTAGCGACCCCTAAGTGTTCTACCGCCTGGATGATCGCCAGTGCCGTCCTTGAGGAGTTCACCATCACCGAAGCGGAGATTGTGCACAAAGTCTTCATGGTTTTCGGGGCCCTTGTGAGGCTTAGGGCTCATCGAGCCTTTCTCTGCGTTTTGAGTGTGGCGATAGCCCTCGGTGTTTCCACGAACGAGGCCCTCGTATCCTTCCCGGACGATCCAGGTTTCGCATCCCCTGCAATGGCAGTGTTAGTATCGTCTTCCGCCTTCGGACTAAATAAAATTCAAGAGACAGGAAACACCTTCACAATGAACACCGAGTAGGATACCAAAATGTACTAAGTAGTAGAAGTAGGTTTACTCGGGATCTACCTTCACCATCCTGATTACGTTCCTAGAAAGTAGTATATGGAAGCTCACTTCAAGATACCCGTCTTGACAACAGCGCGCACTACTGCATTCATGCCTGCGCTGTCTCCTCCCGATGTGAGAACCGCGAGCTTCATCTTCTTGCTCTCCGACATGTTGAGCGAGGAGTGTCCCTGTATGCGCACAATGCAGCAGCGGTGTGGACGGCGTTAGAGCGGGTGGCGACGCTTAGCGAGTGGCGAGCCGGGGGAAGATGGTGGTTGTGAGCCAAGAGTGGTACGTTCTGGGCGAGCGCAGGACGGATGCAGGTGGATGGCAATCTAAAAGCGATAAACGCGAGGCGCGTACGGACGCGTCGAGATCTCCAAGCCAGATCGCAGCCAGATCGTTCCCGTCGGCCCGCGTCCTGTTGGTTAAATATGATGCGCCTCCCGCCCTCAACCGTCCCGTCCAGCCACACTCTCGTCCCCGGCCACCATCCCGCCACCCCCCTCAGAGTCCACGCCCCCCGCGCGTCATGGTTCACGTCAGGCTCAACGAGAAGCAGTCAAACCCAAACCCCCATATCAACTTCATCACGCCGCTGCCGATAGACGACCCTGTAGCAGAAGAGGAGGCAAGGCAGCTTCTGCGGGCTCTTGCGGCCCAGGTCCGACCCGTCATGAAAGCGGAGGGCCTCGGGGTGAACAGCTTTGAGGAGGTGCGTTGCATGACTCATGGAAGAGAAGAAACGTGTTCAAATTATATCGCATCACCAGTACCAGCACAACCAGGTGTTTGCGGGTCGAAATTGGAATAATGGGGAGGTCGTAGGTAAGAATGCCCTCAATGAAATTGCATGTTTCATTGTTTCTGTTACGCCCCGTATGGATATATTTGTACCTCAGGATGATGGCGTTTACCCTCAAAGTCTCCCTAGTATTATCTCAACAGCGACCGATTTGGTACAGCTTGAAGTTGTACTTCTCTAAGTTGATCCATCAAGCACACTCTCAAGAAGAGCCTGTGCAATTTTGGAGGTCCCCTGCAAGAGGATGAGGTTCTGTCATGTCTGGATTCCGGAGAAATTGTGCAGTGCGAGATCTTTGCGGGGGCGCATTATTACTACATCACTCAGCACCCGCGGTAATCGGTTCGCTGCAGTATCAAGTACAATGTCCCATTCCGGAGAACATACTACCACGTATGCATGTAGGCTGACACACACCGTTGCAGAACTCGTCTTGCGTAACCCCGGTGGTGCATTCCTTCCGACGGCTTGGTTGCTCAGCACTTTATGTCATGAGGTACGCCATGCCATAGTAACATCTCCATGAAGCACCGCTATTTACGATGATGGCGGTAGTTGGCTCATATCAAGGTGTGTCTCATGTCGCGGAATGTATGCTTTGAATAGATCTGGAGAGTTTATACAGCACATGAACCACGGACCCGCCTTTCAAGCGTACTGGGCCAAACTCCGAAACGACGTAAGAAGACTGCAAAGCCAAGGTTACTACGGAGACGGTGGGTCGTGTGTCTCCTCCTAGCGCCCCGACACCGGCTCAGAATTGCCTATAGGATACTGGTCCTCTGGCACGCGTCTAGCGGATTCCGCACGCGTAAGCAGTATTGGGGAAGATGCCTTCGGCCTACCTGAATATATGGTTTGTCCGCTCCCTCATGATTGTCCGCTAGCGTATGTTACCATGTTCATTGAGCCTCGACCCATCCGACAGTGCGGAGGCGCACAATCCCGCGCTCGTTCGACAGGTCTCAGGCGCCGGCGACGCCAAGCAGCAGCTTCTTCTAACCACACGGGCGCCCAGACTACGAAACGCCGCAAGGCCGGGTCCCGCATTACCGCGCAAGGAACCTTCAAGGGTGCGGGTCGGGCGCTCGATGAAGACGTAAGCGACGAGGACCAGAAGAAGGCCGGGGCGGGGTTCCGCAAGAAGGCGGCTAGGTGTGTGGAGTAACGACGAAGGAACGCTGTTTGTCGGAGGCTGATGTAAACCGTCCGCACTTTCTTCGCAGTAAGCGCGCTCGGGAGGAGCGTGCGCTGGCGGCGGAGCGGCGCCTGCTTGCCCTTCAGGGGAAGGGTAAGAACACGCGTTATCGGATTATTAACTTATATCTGACACCTGACTTCGTATGTGACTTGCGCTAACAGCTAGCACTTCCGGGGCCAAGGACGAGTCCGACGATGACGATGACGACTATGAAACTGCGCCGGAGACCGACCAAGACCGCCGCCGTGTTATGCTCGACGCCACAGACAAGGCGGAGCTAGACGGCCTGAAAACATCAAATCAGCGTTTTATTACGGAATTCATCTTCCCCAGCTCGGAATCAGCGCCCTCTTCCGGATCGTCTTCGAAGCTTGGCAAGGTCTCCTCCCAGAGTAATACGGCGAAGCACCTCGAGCCCGATGTGCTAGAGCTATTTTCGGACAACGACGACGACAAGCCACCCCACCCTACTTCCAGCGGCACACAATCAACATCGAAGGGCGGTACTGGTGCCGCCACAGCCTCGGTGGTCCCAATGGGAAAGCGGAAAGCAAGACCTGCGAGTGTGGGCACACAAGCTCGCACGGGTGGACAGCCTGAGCCGCAAGATGTGAGGGCTCCCCAGCCAATTGCAGAGGGGAACAAATTACCTTACGGCTCGCTAGTTCGGGATGAGATCCGCTCGAGGAAGCGAGAATCTCTCGGCGGGATGAATGAGAACGGACGACGCCTGGGCGGTGTGCCTTCAAAGAACAACCCTGAACCACAGTCCCCCCTGCGGGATGTCACACCGAAAGTTGGGGACCTACTACGACCTACTCTTCGAGGGGCTGGCGGGGATGCTGTGTGGGCATGCCAAGTGTGTACTTTGTACGTCACGCGTCCATTTTGACTGAGTGTTCGCGTTCTGTTACGGAAGCTGATTTCAACAGGATGAACGAGGCCGCGCATCTTGCTTGCGCAGCTTGTGCCACGCCTCGTGGCGAGGCGGTGTGGTCCGGTAGCTCGGATTAACCACCACGCTTCGTTGCTCCTTTCCCCTGGCTATAGTAGGCTGTATCGAGTGCACGACGAGAGGCTTGTTGAACTTTGCAGCACAATTGACACGGTATATTCTCGCTTAGTTAGCCTACACATGTATCGTACTCGGATTTTGTAGCAGTATAGGATTTTACACAAGTTACCCGAACAGAAGCTCGTTGGCACCTAAGCGGCATTCCTGCTATACCTTGCTATACACGGTTTGACTTCATATATCCGCCGCGGATCTGATGACTCTTGACAATCAGTAGCGCCAGCATCTAGGGCACAGTCGGTTAGCTGTGAGGAAGTATTTTGTAGGGTGATGCGGGATTACAGGAGGGCATAGTCACGAGTGACAACGTGCTCTTGTCCGCCAAACGGCACGTTCGCGCCACCCTATCAGAGATACTGTCAGAACATCCCCATCTGAACAAGATTATTTGTGCCATACGAGGTGATCGGCCGTCTTCCCGGGGACGCGGACTCCATTGACGTTGGCGAGAGCATGGTACAGCTTCCCGCCGTCCTCCTCGTATCCGCCTTCGACGGGGCGTCGGCCGTCCGGTATCCTACCATAGGACGTGGGAACCCACTCCATCGTGTTCGGGTCGAACGGGAGCAAGTCGTACCGCCCACGATGCTCACGTTCTTCGCCGCCGTACGAGACGCGAACCGGCGGCCTGAACGACGGTACAATCTTGCACGGGTGTACCGCGTTCCCAAAGAGTGCGCTCCCGACGAACACGGGCGTGCACCCGTCCGCGTCATACGCGACCGGCTGGCCGGCTTGTTCAGAACGGGGGAAGGGCGCGTCGTCGGTTAGGGGAATCCGGAATCCGGAGGGTGGCGCCTGCTGGGTACCCGGAGGGCCGCTGTGGACACCAGGAGAGGGGAATTGTGCACCAGGGACGCCCGGGGATACTTCAGGTCCACGAGAGCCGTGATCGCCGTGTGTTCCCGGCACTGGTATGTGGGCGAAGTCGTGTCCGCCAGGGATAGGGAAGGCCGGGGGCACGGGCACCGCGGTACCATGCTGGCCCGCTTGCGGAACGTGCGCGTACGGTGGAGGCTGGCCGTGACCCCCGGCTTCAGGAAAGCCTGGCGCAGGGACGCTCTTGTTGTGCTTATTGTGTTTCTTCCACTTCTTATCCTCGTCGGAGCCCGAGGACGAACTCGAGGACGAAGAGCTTGAGCGACTGCGGCGACGTGCGTGGGATCCCATTATCGATCAACTTGTCCGTTCACCGGCTGCGAGGATGGAGGTGTTCGTGGCTCGTCGAGGCCGAGGGATGGAGCGGTTGTAGGTCAGGGTTCTGTTATCTGTGCGCCGTTCCGTATGCTTTTGAGAGGCGAGATGCCGAGGCAGTGTCACGCGGAGATAAGCTGTGCCAGCGGGCGGCTGTGCCCCCCTGGCTCTCGTTCAAGTTACGCTTATGGAAGCAGCACAGCGCCACACTGATACTTAATAGGTTCGTAAAACACTGCTACCACCTGCATAAGTAAGGTGGAGTGAATGCCAAGGCGGAAAGCTATGAACAACTTGCAGACTAGAGATCCCTCAGACTAAACGATGCCAGTTGACTGGGGCGCGGTCGTGGAATCTCTGTTAACCCCCGGACTACGTATGGCGGTGTGCGCACTGCACAAGACTACCACAACCGCAGCAGGCCGGTACGGGAATGAAAATGTTAACGATTCACGGCTAAACTAAGGGAGCGGACGGCTAGATCTAGACCTTGAGACAATACATCAGAACATAGACCCATGATGACCACGGACACTTCGATAGAAGAAGCACAGGTACACTGGACCACCGCCGCCACCCCTTATGACGTACTCGGAGCGTCCTCTGCCGCCTATGCTGGCTCATGCTCTCTGCGCAGAACGTGTCACTCTCTTCTTGAAGTCTGCTCGCGGTTTTGAGGGTGCCGTGGGTGCAGGCGGCAGCTCCAATGCTTCCCATTCGTCTGAGTCTGGAGGGGGGAGGTAGGGGGCTGAGCTCTGATCTTGCTTTCGCGAGGGCTCTTGGGCTCCTTGGCTCACGGGTTCGTTGGCTGGCGGTGCAGACGGTTCGGAAGGGTATGATGCCGCAGGATCTGTTGTAGGAAGAATGACCACAGAAGTAATTGGACTGCCGGTGGAGAGTGAAAGATTGGCCACGGCGCGTGTCAACACGCTGCGTGCGATGTCAGCCACGCCTGTCAAGAACAACGAGCTACGAAACAGCGATCACAAGTCGCGAGGTAGCGTACCTAGCTTCCTCCCGCCGCGCGGAAGCGTAGTCTTTGCACGCTGCCCGGAAATCGGACAACAGAGTTGAGAAGTCATTGTAAAACTACCGAGCAGAGCGACGTATCAGGCAAATGACTGCGGCATAGGGGACGGGAAGAGAAGACATGCCTGCTGGCCTTCTTCCAAGTTCCGGACGATCTCCTTATACTTGTGATACGCCAGGTCCAAAGACTGCAACGCGAGCTCACGCTCCTTGACAATAACGTCTTCTTTCCGCGATCGAATGAACTCGGCATGACGTTCCTACGTGAAGTATCACCTAGCATCAGCCGCGAGGCCGGCACAAGAGAATCGCAGAAGCAGACACGGCCCACGTGCCTTGACGGAGCGCAGAAGCTCTTCTTGCTTCTCGCCGTTCTCTTCGAGCTGGACACGGAACTTGTCGTACTTTGAGAGTTCCTCGTCCAATATGTCCTCAAACATGGCCGGCTGCACGTTCACCCATTGTTCCATCGCTGTGGCCGCCTTGGAGACACGCTGTGTGATATCATCAGACCCAGCGAGGCGGTCTACCCTGGCAACGATTTCGACTCTTGACTTTGACAGATCCTCGAGCCTCTCTAGAAGCGTGCGCAGAGCGCGGGCATGAGCGCGCGTTGGGTCGGCCATAGTCGTTCCGGCGTGGTGGCTGTAAGCCGCCGTCGAAGACGGAATCGAAAGCTCCAGTTCTTCCTGCCCGGCGAAGGCCGCGTACATTGAGAACGCGCTGCGGTCTCAAGAAGAACAAAAGGTAAACGCACTTCTGGCCAGGTAAGTTGCGTGATGCTATCCTCCCATTCTTCCCATTTCGTTCTGACCAGTGAATCGCTATCCTGTGCTTGCTCCAGAACCTTGCGGTACTGCTGTTCCCTAGTGATCAGCTCCCGATTCGCTTCGAGTGATGGGGGGCGTTCCAGGCCAGGCCGGTTTTCCCGCAGTGTCTCGTCTTCGTCGACCTCCTGGTCCAAGACATCCATGGCCTGGAACACGAATCAGAGGGTGGGGGACCCGGAAACGGCCCAAACTACCTCGTCAAGGAGCGAAGCGACATGCTTGGCTAGCGCTTGTACATCCCGTATGTAAGTCTCAATGCGATCAGGACCGCCTTCTAACCTAACTTCTCCTGCCTTTTTAACGAGGCTTGGGGGCAGTCCGATTGGCCTATCCAGCGCGTCTAGGGAGGCAGGAAGATTCAAGCTCTCTAGCGTGCTGTATTGTAACGACGTTCCCAGGATCAGTCCACCTCGATGCGTATGACAATAACGCCGGCTCTCTGACCTGGAGAGGGCATCATCCAGGCCTCGCTGACGTGCTTGAACTTCGTCCGCAATCCAGTCACGCCTTCTCTCGCTGTATATGTCTATCAATGTCCGAAGATCAGAAGGCCATGCTATTATTGTCAAGAAAAACTTCCCTCACCGATCGCAAGTCGCGCCCCCCACCCCATCAGCTCACCAAAGATCACGGCGTCTCGCCCAACAACAATTTTCGGGTCTTGGAGACCCGGTTCCACGACAGGCTGCGCCATTGCGACCTCCGAAATGGCCGGAAGCGCGGGCGCAGGAGGGACATCCTTATGATAAATGAGGTCGTTGTCGCGCTCTGCGCGAGTCACATTCTTCTGCACAATGTCCAAAAGCGACTGATTGGCTCTGTCAGTCACGCCCTCAGCGGCGAGGGAAGCGGTCTGAATTACTTTTATGTCCTGCTGCACCGCCGGTGCCACACCGCCGCGTCGTGCGATGTCGTATCCCTTCTTCGCAAGAGTCTGAGCTTCAATCAGGCGTGCCACCTCGTGGCCATAACTATGATCGAAGGCGTCGGGGTCTATCTTGGCCGAGACGGGTGAATACGCACTTATGGCTCTCGAGATCTTCTAGACTCTTTCTGTACTGAGCCGCTGCTAGGAAATGGAAATACTTCGTTTCTAAATGGGCGACCCAATACTGTGGCATGCTGCTCAGAGTATATGATGCGTGGCAGGACAGAGAAACTCACCGGAGGATATATGTGCTTGATGGAAGGTGCGTCTTTGATGTACTTGACAGCAGACGCATAGAAACTTCCGACCTGGAAAAAAAATCCCACTTTATTGTAAGCCATATTATATCTTGACGGTTACACGTACCTTGGCAGCAAGTTTGGCAATTAACCCATTCTTGTAGTTATCTACACAGATTGAGACGAAGACCAGGGTGGCGGGGAAGCATCATACCCATGACAGCGCGTTGCCACACGCACTCCTGAGCCTGCGCAAGCATCAGGAATTGAAGGCTTTTGACGAAGGCCTCCGTAAGCTCCATCAGCGGATCATCTGCCGCAAGCGCCGCATGTAACTGCGGGAGTGCAGAGTCGTTCAGGTAGTTAAGGGTCCCCGCTGCGCTCTACAACAGATCACGGCGTCATGAATAAGTCGTCGGCGAATGTGCGATGCAAGTCATACCTGATAGAATTTGATGGCCTGCTTTAGGCCTTGAGGCGTTGAACGATCCTCTGCACTGCCGAGCTGCGAATAGAGTGCTGCCAAATTATACAAGAGAGAGGCGCGTTCGTATACTAGATTCTTCAGAGATTGCGGAAGAGAATCGCTGTCGAAGGCGGGTGCATAAGGAATCTCGAGGCCAATCTGCACGATACGCGCTTAGAAGGCGGCAGAAATGTAATGAAGCACTACTACAGACGTCTGGAGGTAGTTTCGTCAAAATAAAGACAAGCTGCGCGTGATAACTTCCAAAAATTACTCGTCAAGAGTCGTCAAAGAAGTTGAATTCAAGTCAGGAACCTACCTAATCAGCGCGCTCACACGATCGATGTGGACTCCGCCACTCGTTGCCTCGGCACGAAGTTTCTCCCAATGGCCGACATCCCACCTATATGCATCGGGGTGTGTATTGATGTAATGGGTTAGAATGTAGTCTCTGACCGCTTGACGGATCGGGACGACGTATGTCTTTTTGAAGGGTATAGATAGTTGATTCGGCATTGCCAAGCCCGCCTACCAAATGGGACGATGAAGTTTTAAGAGTTTCGGCCTCGGAGAGAAGATTAATGCGCAATTTGTGGTTGAATATACGGTCGTAAGGAAGAGTTGTGGGTGGCGTAATCGGAGAAGAATCTAGCTGGGGAGAAGCGAGGGCTAGTACTGTGACCTTTCAAGTAAGTAACCCCGGCGCGGCAGCTCGGTTAGCGGGCGCTTATTGGGCGTCCTATGTGACAACCTCACGTGCCACGAGCCTCTGTCGAAGCGCTACTCGTGACGCACATGTTCATCGGGGAATTAGCAGCTGTCTTGCAAGCCACGGAATGCCTATATAAGACTCACAATGTGTTATGACTGTTGAGGTCCGCGTAGGTACCGGTTAACGCGTTCCGGATAATGCTAGTAATTGTAAAGGTAGTAGCAGACTTCTATGAGAGACAAGGCTGGTGGCAACTTGCAAGACGTGAGAATACTTTGAGATATGTACGAGGCGCGCAAGGGGGCGCACCGAGAGTATCAGTCCGGGGTCTCTTGTCAAGGGTTCTTCTCCCGTTAACTTGTTGCGCGTACATGTGGTTGTCATCAATATATGTATGTCCTTTCCATTAATGCAAAGCGAACAGCAGTCGTAAACCGACTTGTACGTATAAGAACAGTATTTGGGCACTCGAAACATGTTACATGAAGCCTCACATCGTACCACCTTCTTACAATTATCAGTGACAAACGGGAAACAGGCGAGGGAATACCCGGAAAATGTGACCATTATTGTGCACTGCCAGGAGCCTTTATACAGCGTCGAGGACGAGAAGATTATAATACAGCTCACACGATATACGAGTAATTACATGACAATTTACGTGCTACTGGGACTCGCGGATATGTGAGTTAGTAACCTCCACAACCTGAGTGGCTCCAGCTTCACTACCAGTCTCGCCGAGCGTCGCGTTATAGGCACGAAGAGCCTCGCGCATCTGAAGGAGGCCGTGGTTGGCCACGTGCTGCTCAGCATGCTCTGCCGGAAAGACCTGTCTATTGGTAGTCGAACGTCAGTCAGGCGTGCGGTATAATGAATGACTAAGTGGATTCACCGGTTCCACCACTCGAGCAGCTCATCGTTGATGGCTTTGAATTCGGGGTCTTCGAAATAGTCAAGAATGGCGTTGTAAAGTCCAAACGCGTCACAGCCCTTCTGACTCTTGCAGAACGTGTTGCAGTCAGAAAGTGCGAAGAAAAGCTGTGAGACAGATGATCAGTCAATGAAGAATGCAGATACAGGATGAGATACTACTTGTGCGGCCGTATATGCGATGGAGGGCGCATTGACAGAGGTCATGCCATAGTTTGCTGCGTTGCCGGTGCGTGTTGATCGCGAGTTGTCTGTAGAGCTGGAGGTGCCTTGAATGCTATCACCGTCCACTTTGGCAGATGAAGGTGATGTGAAAATGTGGCGATACGCCTGCCAAAGGTCAATCAAATTCATATGCAAGAAGCGTCAAATGATTACTAACCTGTACGAGATGCTTGCCTCGGAGGAACCCAACCCAGGGCAGGATCGGGTTGAACGTCCCTGAATAAAGGAAGTTTGGCCAGTGCGAGCCGTTGACGAGTACTCCATTGATCTTTGCGGTTCGCTGGAGGAGTGCGGTACGCACACTGAGATTCCACAAACCAAAAGAACGATTTAATAGCTATAACGACGTAAAAGTATACACATTACCTTTCATCGTTCCAATCGAGCACGGCGGGACAAATGAGACGGCCAGTAATATTGTTGTAAAATCCTCGCCCAACCTTCGCATCGCGAGCAAGCTGTATTGGTGGCACAGCTGAGTTCAGGGACCGTTGGAGCCAGTCGATGACTGCGCCCTTGAGAGAGCGGGTGTCATCTGACTTGGCCCCGGAAGCTCCTTGCTGCAGCTGGGGAGTAGTCGGTCATAAAAATTGAAACGTAACAAGATCTAAGACACACACCACCGACGCGAAGCCGTCCAACCACCCCTGAGTCTCTTCAGCAGTTGCACTGCCATCGTCCACTTTGATCGCGAGAGCTGGCACCATCTTGACTATGCTTCGGAAAGCGGTGTAGCGACGATTTTCGCTGGAAAGGTGTCAACAGGAGCCGTGTGATGGATAGGTACTGCGCCAACAGAAACTCACATTGCGCTAAATGTATTGGGGTTGGCGTCTGGCTCGCGGAGGAGACCCTCAGTAAGGATCACGCTGGGAAGCGTAATCATGTCTATGGTGCGGACGAGATGTCGACCGTAACGTGCGAATGGGGAGTCCGAGTCAGCGTAACGCCCCTTCTTGGCCTTGCGGCGTCCAGACGGAGTGAGCAGCTCCTCAGTAGGGAGTGGACGCTTTGCAGCGGGCGTGGGCGTAGGCAAGGGCGAGGGAGAACTTGGAGAGGAATGAGGAGAGGACATTGTGGGCCGGACCATAACCATCTCAGGAATGCGTCTGTCTTAAATGCAGCGGAGTCAGTGTTGTTTGGGTAAACTGATGCTAGCCAACTAGACTAAAGCAGTCGAGTAGCATCCGTCACTCACACTTGCCAACGGTAGACGTTTGGTCACCGTTCTACTGGGTTTCACCTTTGCTTGACTAGCAGGCCGGGCCAGGCCGCCCATATCGAGTACTTTACCACACAGCTGATTCTTGAGCATTGCGACATCCTTCAGCTTGAGATCCAAGGGTGTACTCTAGCCCAAGGATGAGAAAGCAAGGCTCCGGGCCTTTGAGGTACGGTGCGAAGGCCAGGGAGGTGAAATATGGTTCGTACTGCAGCTTAGCGGAGGTCGCAGTCAGCGTCTCGTATTCTAATTTGCGCATTTCTGAGTTCCAATCCGAGACATGTCCACGCATCTGAGTTTCAATTAGTAATCTTTCTACCCGGTGCTTGGATACAGAGCGCTGTCTCGCAACGCGCCTCCTCCGAGACGTTCAGCTCAGGCTTTCCCGGGGGAAATCCGCTAAATTCATGGTGGGATTGGGTGGTTATGGTGAGGGAGATTACAGCTGGGAGAAGGGGGTCGACTTTACATTTCGTACAAGCTATCAGAACTACATTCCGAATCGTCATCCAAATCTGAGCCTAAATCTGGCACCACGGCCGCGCTCACAGCCGCGCCAGAGTGTTCTTCCAGTTCTTCGAGTACGAGCCCTCCAACCTCACCGGTGCTATGATCCGTGTCCCCATTACCCAAGTTTATCCCTCCTGCCGTAGTGGCCATAGTTGCCGCACATCCGCCAGTCTCCTCCAAGTCTTCTGCAACACTTCCGAAATACCGTTCCTGTTCGCTCACCGCCAAAGGTCCGCCATACCCCCGGTGGCCTATGCCACCGCCCAAGTACCGCATGAGCATGTCACGATCGACAAATCTAGACAAGAACGTCATAAATGAGTGATAATTTTGTGTTAACACCCCCGCTCACCTATTGACGTAGTATCTTTCCCAGTCATCGTCTTCATCGCGAGGGCGCGCAATTCTTGATTTTCCTAGTAGTGCCTTGGTACGCCCTTCCGCGAATGCTGGGATCAAATGGCACCCTCGCACAATGTCTGCCGGATCGACAAACCCAAACGCGTCTGGGTCAGTATCTGGAACAAAGCCGATCTGCTCAAGCCGGCGGTTGGCCCAGCCGCCTTCCCAATCCACGTCCCGCCCGAACCAACGGACGAAGCAGAACTCCATGCGCTGCGGGGGGGACAGTGGTCCATTGCGTAGGTCCAGGACATTCGCATGATAGATCCCTAGTACGCGTGCATACCAGAAGGGTGTTTCGGTGGGTGCGGTTATCGAGTGGGTTGTATGGTCCTCATTTGCTACAAGCATCACGTCGGCACGCTGGGCTGAGGGGTGTATGAGGTCTTGTCCACGTCGTATGTCGTATGTGGTGTAGTTGACCCGCAAGATTTGGTGAGAATATATTCGCTGATTCTCGATAACGAGATCCCCACGCCGGTCTGCCTCTGTGACCTCCTGTTGACCATCCGAGCCAATCTGGTTCCGCCGCAGACGGCTGAGCAGGTGAGCCTCCAGCCTCGGAATGAAATCCTATCAATGCGGAGTATGTTAGCCTGGTAATCCTCGGCGAAGTGTCAGCAATTTTAAAACATACCTTCATAGCAGGGTCGGCTTGGTTCTGATGTGCATGGTATGGGAGGTAGATGTGATCGCGCTGCGATTTTGCGATGTGATGGTGGTCCTCATGGGGAAAGAGTTCGAGATCCTCAGAGCTAGACAGTGACTCGGAGGCTACATGAGCCATGCTCGCTGCAGGTGGGGCTGAAGGGGTAAGAGGGTTCGATTTCTGAGAGGGCCCCTCAGTAAGCTGGTGTGTAATGTGGTGTAGATTAGCTTCGCGCCGCTCGATCGCCGCCAATTGCTGCGTGTAATCCTTCTTTGATGTACGCTCAAACCTTCGTTTTGCATTACGGTGCTCCAATTCGCCCTGAATCGTAGTTAACATGTTGACGCCGTCTAGAAAGTATCACAGTCCAGGTGCCACTTACGTTCTTCGTTGTATATGAGTCTTGAGTGCCTATAGTGCGGAAACACAAAGTGTAGTCCCCTAGAGAGTGTAACTTATACGTATTCAGGTTGAATTCACGCTTTCGCACTGATCGGGGTTGTGCCTTTGTGAGGGCGGGCTGCACTGCTGGCGGCTCCGAACTGGCAGGTGCCGGAGTTGGGCCCATGATGCTCCCCGGGGTTGGGCCGACCGGCACGTCGACGTCCTGCAGACCAGGTGGGCCAGGGTCCGCAGATCGTGCAGATGCGCGGGCCGGTGCAGCCTTGGCCAACTGTTGTGCAGTGCGGCGAACACGGGCGGCAGCTTCTTTGGGTAAGTCGACCGTAGCAAATGCCGCACAAGTGACGCTCTTGAAGCGTCGGAGCGCTTTGCCATACTCCGCCAAGACAATGTCGGAAATGTCAGCTGTGGCATCTGTGTGCATATGTAGTTTATGGAGCCCATGAAGCAATGCTGATAGGAAAACAACGTCGAGAACAATGCTGTTATGAGGCTCGTCAAGTAACCGATCGATCACCGGGATGAAGCACTAGTCAGTTCGTGTGAGCACTGAGCGGATACACTGTTTGGACGGAATCAAGAACTTACCTGCAAGGTATCTTCGAAGTTGTGCGCAGCAAATTGCTTCATGTCCGCGACATTTCCGCTGAATTTGCGGATTATATCCGTCCCAAACGGAGGAATCAACCGAAATCTACATGATTGTGATGCCCGCGTTAACAAGCATGCACGGATACAAAACTCACATATGAGGAGCTCGCAACATACCGGGAATTAAACTCGCGGACTACTCCACCCTTGGCTGCATGCAGGATGCGCACGATGTGGGTCATGAGACTCTTCCAAACCCCCAGTTCCCATTCATGCATCAGGTCAGGAACAAAGAGCGTATGGAAATTGGGCAGGATATCGGGGGCCAGACGCTCTGAGAACGCATTCTGAAGAGCCATACATTTGGTTAGTGACTCGACCACCGCAATGCCTATGAAATGGTGACTCACTACTGTAGGAACCAGGGAGCAACCTTTCAAAAGCCCTTCAACCACGGTAGATGTGATACCCAAACCCTTCTTGAGAATCTGATGGCGTGCAGTTTGGACTGCATGCCGACGTGCACCATCGTCTCTTCTTGCTTCTGTAGTGCGCCGTGCACGGTCTTGTGGCGTGCCAAGCTCGCATATCTTGCCCTTCGGTACGAGGCAGCGAGGGCAAGGGCAATTGCCCATGTCCCGTATCGTAGCGAGAAGGACCCTGCAAGGCAGTGAGCGTCAGCATCAAATTGACGTCGGTGAAATGGTGTTGAGAGCTTGCTTCTCTGGGTAATCCGCTGAATATGTGAAGATCCGTATGTAAAGCCGTCGGGTAACCCCGTCATAGCACTTGACTACTATGCCATGACGACAGGCAGCAACAAAGTCGTCACTGAGCAGTAGTCTCCACACAGCCTGCATGAGCTCGCGTCGACAATGCGTAAGGAGCGGGTCGATTCCTTCCTTCTTAAGGTGTTGATGGATGAAGTCTTCGATCTCGCTTGGGAGCTACACGAAAACGCCACGACCAGTCAGCCTACAACCGTCTCCGAGGGTACAATGATAGTTAGACAGACGGTACCTTGGGAATGTATGCGGCATGATGGCACGCATGTGCGGTAGGCTGCGCGCGCGTATACTTCGACTGGTTTCCAAACTGCACGTAGAGCGGCCATAGCGAGGCGGTGCCAAAGTCGGCGAGGTGCGTAGAATCCGACCAAGGCATAAGTGCAACAATTGCGCGCGGGAGATTGCATCCTGGCTCGCGCGGCGATTTCTGAAGTGCCGCGTCAGCATCCCGAAATGTCTTTGATGTGTACAGTTCTCCGAAAACTTCCTGAAGGGGGGGCACCTCCGTATCGGCACCGGGAAGCGTCGGGGGTTGCCAGAGCAAACGGAACGGGTGGTAATGGAAGCGGGTGGATGCTTCGCTCTCACAGACAGACCGAACGACTTCTTCGAGTGGTCTGTACATTAAGCCAGACACGCTGAATGGCCTCGGGGGAGAGTCTTTACCCAGCGGCACCGTGATAGAGACATCTGCGCTACGCCACCCATTCTTCGTACTGAGATTGCTACCTGAGCCCCCACCCGCAAGTTCCCTGTCGATCCTTGTCCAGTTGAGGCCACGCAAGTCCTCCTTCTCAAACTCCGGATGCAAGATGACATTTTTGATGAGATCGTGCCGGTCGTCTGTTGATTTGGTGCGGGCACCATTCCAGTACCAGTTGCCCAAGAGATAGGACGAAAAATTGGGATAAGGCGCAATGATCGTACTCCGAGGCAGCACGAGCGGCGAGCTCTCAGAGGGGGTCGCCAGAGGTATGATATCTGATTGCGATTCCGAGTCGACAAACTCCCCGAGCGGAATCTCGTCGTCGGGGTCATGTGCCGGCAGAGCCCCAGTATACTCACGTATCAGGCCAAACCGATTGGGCTTCGTCCGCATTACAAAGGGAGGGTGCGACTCAGGAGGGGGAGGTAAGGGGATCCCAGTAGCACCATCTTGGCCTGCAACACTGGCGACCGAAGGGTTTGGTGATGATGGAAGGGGAGCGGGTCCACTCGGGATGAATTCTTGGAAACGTCGAGGTAATTGCATACGGTTGCTACGTACCGGCCGCCGTTCTTCTCGTGCGGGCTCGTCAGGGACAGGGAGGCCAACCTCGGCTTCAGGTACCTCGAAATTGTGAAGTACGTCGTCCACATCGCTAGTCCGTGATTCCTGGGGCAAGACCTTGCCGGCACGTTCAGAAGACTCTGAGTCCACCAAGTAACAGAGACATGAACATACCGTAGAGCCAGTAGCACTCCCCCTCGGGTCTTCATCGTCCTGCATATCTCCAATGCGACGTCTTTTCCGAGGCTTCTTGCCCAGGGACACCCCCCGCTCACGGAACTGGTTGATGGCATCGGTTTGCCGAGCATGATGGACCGCACACTTCGCCTGGTGCCTTGCAAGGCCGTCGACAGAAGCACAAACTTTGTTGCAAATACAGGACCAAGTTGAATGCATTACGGAGATACAGACGTAGTAGCGTAGTAGGCAAGCGCGAGAAGCGAAAGATGTTTACCTTGAGAGAACGTTGAACTCGCCAGGATGCCGACGGGCCTCTGCGCCACCATCATAGATTACACGATAATCAGCGGCGCCCATACTCGACCGTGCGAGGCACTTTGGAAACTCACCTCCAAGTATCTAGTTTGCATCGGAGTCAGAGCGGCCTTTGCGTTTCTTGCCGATAGAGCGAGTAGGGTACACAAGCACCTGCGACTGCTCATCGGGATCTAGCCATGCCTCGTCATCATTTGCATACACCCGCAAGTCACATTCTAACTCCCGAACACGTTCCGCATGAATCTCGCACAACCGCCGATAGTACGCCAGCTCTTGTTTGAGTGCAGCTACCTCGAGCCCCGACTGAACAAGTTGCGCCTTGAGATCCTCGGTGGTGCTCGAGGGCAAACTCATAAGCCCAGCGTCCTGCCCGTTCAATACCGACTGTGGGCCGATGAGTGCAGGTTGAAGGTCTGAGCGTACAGTGAGTTGATGCAGATCCAGTTCGATTGCGAGCACCTTGCTCACCTATATTTGCCTTTTCTTGCACACTTTCACCGATAGAAAGGGGATTGACTTCCGCATCGCCGTCGAGATGATTCCCTGGTACACAAACAGGAGTCTTCTCAATTTCAGGGGGGCGCTGAGTCAACGTGGTCGTGTCGGATTGGGTCCCAACTAGGCCCCACACGAACTGGGAATCTGTCGTTTGGGAGTCCAGCGCGCCGCCCTCTGCAAACTGTCTGAGAACGAATCAAGTATTAATGAGGGCTGCATTGTTCCCAAAGATGTAAGAGTCATACTCAGCAATGCGAGCACGCGTTATCGTAGAGTCTCGAAGACGTGCTTTGCCGGGCTCAGAGGAGAGTGAGCTGAGATCGCTTTCCACGTCCTCCGTCTTGCACGCTGTTGCGCCATATTCAAACATTCACAAGTCTTAGTCAACCAGGACTGCACACGTTAAAACAAAGGAATGTACGAACCGGCGGTACCCATTTCTGCTGCCGCCTCTTGTCCTTCCGAGCGTGTTTGTAAAGGGCGACGGGGCGACATGATGGGTAGCAAGAGCAAGAACTTGAAGCCTGATGCACGGTGACCGACTCGGAGTCGCCGTCGGACTCGGAATGGCCTGGTTCGGAGGCTAGCCGCTGCCACTAGTGCAGTGGTGCCGGTGGAGAGTCGGAGTTAGCGTCCCGGGACGGCCCCTCACAAGTGCGAATTACAACCGGACGTGAGGGTCCAACATACCTGAATGGCCGTTTGGACTAGACTAGATATGTCCAGTCGCGTCCATGTGGGCCCTGTAGCCTCTGGGGTGACTTTGCGCGCCGATGGGCAGAAGCCGGGCGAGGCCTACACGTTCATGCAACCCTACTAGAACGGTGTCAGATAAATGAACATGCATAACGCGACCGCCCACCTGAATGACCGGGGTTATCGGGTCCAGCGTCGCGAGAGTGTCGAACTTAGCATGGCAGGTCTTGGACCGTCAGTCTGCTAAACCTGTTGGCCATGCGTGCGGGGTCGTTACGCGGCTTGGAATGTGCGTGCGGTCCGCAGATAACATTGGGGGTGCATGTGATGACACCCAAGACATTTCGGTAGATCACAAGCTCAGACCAGAGACGTACAAGGTAGGCCTCGAGACGTCGCTCGCCGCAAGGCTGTCGTAAAGGCATAAGGAACGCACAACTACGACTAGACGCCGAAAAGGCTCTATATGTTATTACATTCTCACGCCATCGTGATTCGGACTTGCCCGAGGTATCAGCGTATACCAGCTCGATGCAAATTCCCCGATGTTGAGGCTCCGAGTCTTAAACACCACCGTCTTGCTGGCCTGTAGTACTGCTGTTCCTGTGATTACTACCGTCTAGGCTGCGTGACGCACGGATAGGCAATCTATACTGCCATGTATCTCTGATCATACTCGTTGGAGAACTTACTCTAGTGTGTCGCGGTTGGCTAAACTTCTCGTCATCCCGAACTCCCTTCTGCCACTGGTCCCGCAAAGAATTTGAGAGCTTGGACTCTGAGTGTGTGCGGTATATCATTTATTCACGAAGGCTTCTCTCTAGTATCTAATATCCTCTGTCTCCTCTCCCTCACCTCTGAGGATGTTGAATCAATTCGATTCCCGGCGTCCTGTAAATAGACCGGGAGCTGCTCGCTGGAATTTTATCTGGCAATAAAAAGCGATCTCTCTTGTGGAAGCACCTGGCCCAGTGATTTCTGACATCCCCCTGTTTGGACTTAAGGCTGGCAATTCTGCGATAGCTCCTGGGAATGATGTGCCGTAAGTGCCTCTACTGAGCTACGAAATGTGGCCTCGCTCCACATATAGGTGGTGAACCAACGGGCAATAAGGGCCCGGTTATAGGCTCCCGCATGCTCGTCAGGGTTCTCTTCCAGCTGGCCGGGCGCTCAGGTGGCTGTCTACAAGATCGATTGAAGAACATGTCATTCCTGCCTTGGGCTTCGACTGTCGCTCGTCGGGTTGTGAAAGCTCAGACTATGGGGGCTGTGCGAGTCGACCCAGATCGGCTCCATCTTCCGGACCGGAAGAAAAGGTTGTATGTGGGCTGAATGTGCATGTTCGATGCCTGCGATTACCGCGAATTACCGCGACTTACCGAATCAAAGCCTACAGCCTATATAAAGTCGCCTCCTACGGGCGATGCACCCACCAGTCTGAGCAACCATCATCCCCTTCCCAGCAACCATGGGCCCTCCTACCCACCCCACTCAACGCCCCTCACGCGGTCAGCTTCCTCAACTTGCGGGAGGCGGCGGTGCTACGGTATGTAGAAGCTTATCGGCTCATTGCGGCTGCCCGACCTCATTGTCAGCTTAGAATAGCGCGGACGTTGGGCAGCATCCGGGGGCCGCCGGAAGCCTCGATATGGCGCCAGCATACGTGAGTGGGCCTTCAGCGTCTCCGCCGGTTCTGTGGCTGATTGTCTTTCAGCGAGTGGTGTGTGACCCTCTCCCTCTCAGCAGGCTGCCTTCTCGCTAATACCTCCGACGCGACTAGAACGACCCCGTTTCCGTACAGTCCCTCCCCAACGTTTGGATTCCCGGGGTAGTTGTCGGCCTTACCTACGACACGGTGAGCACGCCTCGCTGGCGGCGGCATCTACCACTGCTCATCAGTCGTGTATACCCAGCGCCGCACGTGTGTAGTCTACCAAGTCGAGATCATCGTTACCGGTGACTCCCCGCGCCCCGGGCAGCGCATCAACTTCGTGACTCGCGATATGCGTCGAAGGGAGTGAAGCCCATACCCCAGAACTTCGTCAGGCGCTGCTTCGTGTGAGCTGTAGCTTACTTTGTAGCCAAATCACATCTGTCTACAACTCCAACCTCGGTGTGCTAATAGGTGTAATGCCGTGGCATCACTCCCAAGGAATTGTTATTATGCGGTCGTCGGAGATAGGACCATAGACTCCATCCGTTTTCAGTGAAAATTGCCAGCGCTGTTGTAGTTTTTAACGCCATCGTTGCGAGCTCAATCTCTCCCCAGGGGATTGGGACCAGAGCCGATCGCGGAAGAAATGCGGCGGCCGTGTTGCATCCAGTTTCTTGTCACCGTACCGCCACTGGCATCCGCCGGCGATAATGAATCAAAGGTGCTGGCATTAACGGTGCTTCGGTGCGCCCGACAGGGCGGCCAGGGGGGCGTTTTGAAGACTCCCGGGGGTCTCACTGACGCGGACATGGAGCAAGGTGTTCCAGCTACAAGCAGCAATAAACTTAACTACGCCGTGCATAAGACGAGTCTTGCTATCATAATACCGGCGGCTTGTACTTCGACGTCGACGCCGAGGTATCAAGCCTGTTGGGATTATGGTACCGAGCCGCGGTGCGGAAGTAAAGAAGTACTTCGACCCTGCCATGGTAGTACTAATAGATACCGCGGCGCCGCATACGACCATGTAACTATGACCATAGCGTGCCCAATGGGAGGAGACCCGTGGCAATAGCAGAAATCAGGCGCGCTGCGTCCCAAAAAATCTTGTTCTGTCACCTGCGAGGAAGTGCCTGAGCCCCGTTAGTATTTGGACGTTTAGCAACTATGCCAGTAGTTGCGTCAGGGTGCTATAACCTACCCGGCGGCCGGTAGCGCGCAGCCGGGAAAGATCACGGCCTGACGAGGAAGCCACTACACTTCCTATACGGATCCACCACGAGTTTAGTGATTGATTTGGGAGTCTTTTTCCTGAAAGAGATCATTACGCACCCCGTAACCGTTTCCTCGGATTCATATACAGCTAGCGCTAATGTGCCACAACCGGCAGCACGCGGCGACGCAGCGCGAGGGGGCGATATAAATGAAACTCATGGCCCTTTGTTACGCCCCCTTAGCTAGGCATCCACCCCCGCAATGGCCCGTATTTCGCACCCCACCTCCCCTCATAACCGGCGTGCGTGGATGACCACTCAAAGCGTCCCTGTCAGTCGTCCAACACAATGCTTACCTCCTCATGGGGGCCTCATGCTAAACATTGTTCATCGTCTACAGAATAGCACGACCAGAGAGCAAGCACCAGCAAACGTCGTCGCCGTGGCCCCGACATACGTGAGCGTGTTTTTCGCCATGTTCTCGCATATCCGTCTTACCGCTCGCATGCTCTACCATAGCAAAAGGGGCAACTGGTCCTGGTCCAATTTCACAAGGATATCTGGATCGGCGGCACCGTTATCCGCCAATTTTACAGCAGAGTAAGCCTCTCGCATACAGACACACACCCTTGAAGTGACTCACACAACGGCCGATGTCGTAGCGCCAGGCGCGTCGGGTGGTCGAAGTAGAGTACTACGCCGCGGACGGTTCTCCAGGGCGCGACACCTTCACTGATCAAGATGTCCGGCCGGCGAACTGATCCGGAGGATGAGGGACGTACGCCGGTTGGTTACGACAGCGTTCAACTTGGATGAAGTTCTATTGGGGCGTCATCATATTATCTCGTTTCTCTGTATACGGAGGTATCGCACCCTTCCCCACTCTTATTCCAGGAGAGATGTATCCCTGGTCGGTGTTTGGTTTCGAACATCGATGTTTCTGTATACTATTCCGGCTTTTCTTTTAATCCTGACCCTGTGAACCCGTAAGCATGCGTGAGACCCGGACTCGGCGCGGCAGAGAAGTAGAGATAAGGTTCGTCGACCGAGTATAAAACGCGCGGCCACATTCGCGCAGCACTTCAGCAACTGTGAGCAAAATGCTACACGGCGGTGTGGCCAGCGACGAGAGGGGAGTCTCCGTTCCATGGCAGTTGACATGTAAAAGGTTGGTAAAAAAAAACAGCAGCAGGCCGGTGTTCCACACGATCGTCGCGTCGCGGCGACCACGTTGAAGGGATCAACTTGAATAAAGGCTCGTTGCGGGATTTTGAACTTGGTGGATACTGCTGGGACGACTCGGATGGGTCGCCCTGTTGGTATGTATGTATGCCTCAAATCGGATGATTCGCTATTAGAACTTCTCAAGACACAAGCGATGTGATTCCTCAGACTGGCGAATACTCTGGACTTTGACCATCCTGCTCCCGGACTACTGGCCGGGGAGATATAAGATGAATCACATACTTTTCGAAAATTGAAGGAGCACGATGAGCTTAAAATTTGAATCGTCGCGTTTCACCACAGTCTTAGAGAGCTACTTGCTTGAAGACTCAGCACGTAGGCTGGGTCTCAGTAGTGAACCATCGGGCGAGCTCCGACAAAAATCGCTACTATAAGGCTTTAGTCAGATCCTAACTTCGTGATTGCATCGTGCAGTTAAGGAGGTAGAACGGACGCGAAAAAGAGGAAACACCACCTGAATGGATCGGATCTTTGTCGTACAACTTGCAGTGACCGTCTCGGATGGCGACCAACGTAGAGACGCCCGCAAGTGCACCACGTAAGCCCGTTGAGTGTAGATTAGATCTAGTTGGCGCCACAACGTCCGCGCGTTGTGGGAGTCCGGCCTGCGCACCGTTCAGACTGTCGATAAACATCCTTGAGTCTCAGGCTCGTCCACTTCAAGATGAGTCGCCTCGCCGCTATGCCACAACGTGGGGTGTGGTCTCTGGTTCACCCGTCAATGCTATGGTTTCATTCGAGTCGGCGTCAGACCCCAAGGCGAGGTTGACTCGCATCGGCACCACGCGCCGAAAAGAATTTGCTCTGCACGATTAGGCCTCGTGCCTAGCGTACACCGTCCGAGGTCTGCTCCTCACGGAGTAGCTTGCGCCCCCTTCTGACTCTCACCGGCGTCGTCCATGCCCTGAAAATGCTCCGCTCTTTGCCTCTGCTTGCTATTTTCCTCGTGGGATTCGCTTTGTGGACACCCAGCAGCCACGCGCAACACTGTCGCCTCGTGCCGAAACAACAAGTTCAACTAGGAACGATTCCTCAGGCACCTTTGGGCGGGGCGGGTAATAATACCGTTGCCGGTAGTGGATCGGTACAGCCGTCTCAAACTGTCCCCACATCCATTTCCGCGAGTCCGTCTGCCACACCGTTCAATTATGGGAAGGACACTATTCGCGGGGTTAACCTGTGCGTCGCATCCTTCAGACGTCATCACCACTTGTTCAATTATAACCGCGTATCATTGGCAGTGGTGGCTGGTTCGTTCTCGAAGTGAGTCCAGCATGACAAAACTCGATGACGTCCAAGGCAGCACCTCATTTAGTCGTCGTAGCCGTGGATCACACCCAGTATCTTCGAAAACACGAACAATTCCGACATTATAGACGAATACACGTTTGGCCAGATGCTAGACCCAGACTACGCGCTCGACGTTCTTCAGAACCACTGGAATTCGTGGATAACTGAAGACGACTTCATTGCAATCAAGGCTGCCGGGCTCAACCATGTCCGGTGGGACTGCTCCCCTCTCATCGCATGAAGATACTGACAAGCGTGCCGATATAGCATGCAGATAGGCTACTGGTCGGTCCCCATCACATCCGACTACACTAACTACACTACTTCTGTCTCGCCATACATCCCTGGCGCCTGGCCATACCTCCTCCGGGCACTCAACTGGGCCAAGGACCACTCCGTCCACGTCATTCTCGACTTGCACGGCGCTCCGGGCTCGCAGAACGGCTACGACAACTCTGGGCGACGCGGGTCTGCGAACTGGGCGCAGGGATCGAACGTCAACCGCACGCTCGACATCATCCGCTTCATTGCGGACCAGGTCGGCGGCATGATCGACGTGCTGGAGCTGTTGAACGAACCAGCGGGGTATCAAAGCGACATCGGGGGCGTCATTAGTGGATTTTGGCAAGACGGGTATCACGCGGTGCGCCAAGTCACCGGGACATCGCTGAAGGTCATGATCGGGGACGCGTTCCTTGGCGTCGGGGTACGTTTATTTGTTAGTGGTCTCCGTATAGTAAATTCAATCAATCAACGTTACCAGAACTGGGATGGCTTCTTGACGGCCCCGTCTGCTCAGGGTGTTCTCATGGACTACGTGAGTACCAGCTACTTTGTTCTTCAATAGAACAATCTGACGACTTGTCCATCCCGCATAGCACGAGTATCAGGTATTCAACTACAACCAGCTCGGCTTCTCGCAAGACGCACACATCACTGTACGTTTCCTATGCATTGTATCGTTTCACACACGCTCACCCTATCTTACGCCAACAATCTGCATCAGTCCTCCTGCCAAGTGCTCAATAATCTCAAATCATACGCATCCTCAAATCTGTACACGGTTAGCGGCGAGTGGTCGAACGCGATCACGGACTGCGCCAAATGGTTGAACGGTCGGGGCGTCGGGGCACGCTGGGACGGGACGTGGCAACCCGGCCAGCAGGTGTTTGGCAGCTGCGACGGATATTCGGGCGACTCGTCTACATTCAGCAGCGACTACAAGAAGTTCCTACGGAAGTATGCGCCATACGTGCTATAGCTCTCTGCATTTGTGAAGGCTTGACACATGTCTTCCAGATATTGGGAATCCCAAGTCGCAATCGGAGAAGCGGTACAAGGATGGATCTTTTGGACGTGGAAGGTTCGTTATGTTCTTAATGGATCTCTCTGACTGGCGCTGACCGAGAGACGGCGTATGTCTCTTAGGCTGAGAGCGCAGACGACTGGAGCTATCAGAAGGGCCTTTCGGGAGGATGGATACCCCAAGATCCGACAGATAGGATGTATCCCAACATCTGTTCATAGCGTGCTTCAAGCGCTGATCGTGGAGGATCTCCCCAATGACAGTCCGACCCGACGACCGCGCTCGACTTGTATACGTCTATAGTTGTATTTATCTATCGCTGTACTCTACTGTATATCATGTTATCGACGGGTGCAGTAAATTTGCGTACTTTATCCAGCTCGGTTTCGGCGCCCGTGAAGTGAACCTCGGTTCGATTGTAGACTGATCCGCAATGACGAATTCGGTCTGCACCGTTAACTTCAGCAATGGGCGCCTGTTTGGGGTAACTTCTACCCCGTGCCACCGCGAGACGTGCCTGTACAGCAGCCCGGTCCCTCCTTCGCCTTTCTCCGTCATTGCCCTGCCACGCTCGACACTACCACCACGGAGATCTATCCAGGCACCTTCAGCCTAACGCGATGGCTTCAGGTATGTCATATTCAGAATTACAGGGACTGCTTGCCGAGTCTCGCCTTCTGCTCAAGTGCCGCCCCGGATCAGAGGGCCGAAGGGTCGAATTGTGAGGATATGCCCCACCCTGTAGGTTACACTTTCTAACTGCCTACGACAGAAACCCGTGAAGAAGGTATGCATCGCCCTCATGCATGCGCCCAAAGTGTACACTGTCTGACTGGCGCGTTCTCGCGCGCGCTGCCGCAGCATGGCCCGGACATCTCCATGGACGAGACGTGGGCGAAACTGTCCAGGAATATCATCGAGATCCAGAACCACAACGCCGCGAGCCTGTCCTACGAGGAGAACCACCGATATGCATACAACATGGTTCTCTACAAGCACGGCGAGAAGCTGTACAAAGGGTCGACACAACTCGTCGCGGAGAACTTGGACAAGCTGGCCAAAGAATTTCTGATTCCCGCGTTCCCCGCAGGGGTCACCAGCGACCCTGTACAGAAGAGCCAGGAGGGAGAGATGTTGCTAAAGGCTCTCAAGAAGGTTTGGGACGACCATACATCAAGCCTATCTAAGCTGCGAGATGTGCTGAAGTATATGGTGAGCCGGTTCTTTGTTGTGCATTATGCCACAATGTGCGAATTGTCTACAGGACCGCGTGTACACGGCGAACGCGGGGGTGCCTCAGATATGGGATGCGGGTCTTATACTGTTCATCAAGCATATCATTAGACCCCCAATCGAAGACCATGTCATATCTGCCATCCTCACTCTCATCCAGATTGAGCGAGACGGATATACCATCAACCGCTCCTCGGTCAAGGGATGTGTAGACGTCTTTCTTCAGCTCATGGACAACACTAGTCGCGAGGAAGTCCCTTTGTATCGGAGGGACATCGAACCCGCCGTCTTGAAAGAGAGCGAGGCCTTCTACAAACGAGAGGGTGAGCGACTCCTAGAAACATGCGATGCACCCGAGTATCTGCGAAGAGTGGGTATTCTACCTTTGTATATGCCATGCGTCGATTGATGGTTTTCAGGTGGAGGCACGATTTCAGGAGGAGGAATCCCGAACACACCATATTCTCTCGACCCTCACTAGTCTTCCCCTGCAACGAATACTGGAGCAACATCTAGTCTCGGCCCATCTCTGGACTGTCGTCAACATGCCTAATTCTGGACTGGATGCTATGATCGACTCGGACAAAATTGAGGACCTAGGCTTGCTATACCGACTGTTTGCTAGGGTTTCTGCGGGACTGCCTTGTCTTCGGAAATCGCTTCGAGAAACAGTGATCCGGAGAGGGAAGGAGATTAACGACGCTAATGCTGGGTTGGGCGGAGATGGAGGGGAGTCACAAGAAGAAGAAGGGGCCGAACCTTCTGCAAAGGCCAGGGGGAAGGCGAAGGCTCGCCCGCCAAATGCCGCCGCGCAGACACTTGCTCTAGCTCTGAAGTGGGTCCAAGACATCCTGGACCTCAAAGATAAGTTCGACCGAATATGGAGCAAAGCCTTCGTCGGTGACCGCGATCTCGAAAGTGGTCTCAACGAAGTACGAGAGCCACCTTCCTTCAAATTATCATATGCTGAAATGCTTTCAAGGCGTTCGAGACGTTCATCAACTTGAACGAGAAGTCCCCAGAATATATCTCCCTGTTCATCGATGACAACTTGAAGAAGGGCTTGAAGGGGGTGCGTTGTCACAGTGGGACCTCCTCGGCTGTTCCTCTGAATGTTGCTGCAGAAATCAGATACGGAAGTCGACATCGTACTGGACAAGACGATTACTGTCTTCCGCTTCGTCACCGACAAGGATGTCTTCGAGCGGTATTATAAGGGTCACCTAGCGAAGCGTCTGCTCCTAGGCCGATCCGTATCTGATGACGCAGAGCGAGGCATGCTAGCGAAGCTAAAGGTGGAGTGCGGCTACCAATTCACGCAGAAGCTCGAGGGCATGTTCCACGACATGAAGATCTCCGCAGAAACCATGCAAGCCTACCGTGACCATCTTGCGAAGAACGCCATTGTATGCGCATCACTGCACATCCGCAAAGTGGAATCTCACCAGGAATTTGTAGGAGCAAGACATCGAGATCTCCGTCACCGTGATGACTTCGACCTTCTGGCCTATGTCCCATTCAGCCGCGTCATGTACCTTCCCTGAACAGCTCATTGGCGCGTCCAAATCTTTCGAGCGGTTCTACTTATCACGGCATTCCGGGCGGAGGCTCACCTGGCAGCCGTCCCTAGGAAACGCGGACGTACGGGTCAAGTTCAAGTCAAGGAAGCACGATCTCAACGTATCGACATTCGCGCTCGTAATCCTCCTGCTCTTCGAGGATGTTCTCGACGAGCAGTTCCTTACATACGAGGTGCGCCGCGACTTACATCGCACACCTTTTGAACGTACGGGTGGCGGCGGCTAACATGCACGTGTTACCACGGCGCAGGAAATCGCGTCCGCCACGGCGATCCCGGATGTCGAGCTCAAGCGGCAGCTGCAGTCGCTCGCGTGCGCAAAGTACAAGATTCTCAAGAAGCACCCCTCAGGGCGCGACGTGCATGCGGGCGATTCGTTCTCGTTCAACGCGGACTTCTCCGCGCCGCTACAGAAAATCAAGATCAGCACCGTCGCGTCGCGCGTGGAGAACACCGAGGAGCGTAAAGAGACAAAGGACCGCATCGACGAGGAGCGCCGCCATCAGACGGAGGTGCGTGCGTCCTGTCTGGACATCGAAGCGTGGCTTCATGCCGTCTCTCCGACGAAGAGTTTTTGTATGATACTGATGGGTGTTTGTGGTGCAGGCGTGTATCGTGCGCATCATGAAGAACCGCAAACAGATGACACACAACGACCTGGTGAACGAGGTGACGCGCCAGCTTGCGAGCCGCTTCCAACCAAATCCGATGGCGATCAAGAAGCGCATAGAGGGCCTCATCGAGGTGCGTCACCCCTCCCCGCCCCGGCGCGTCTTCGCTCGTCGTTCGCGTGCTGATAGCGATGTGATCAGCGCGAGTATTTGGAGCGCTGCGAAGACCGCAAGTCTTACAACTACCTGGTACGCATGCTGACACCTGCCATTGGGACAGACGACGCTGACCGCCGTGATAGGCATGACCGGACATGTATCAACGCATTTGTATCACCACTGTACTCTCACTTCACCTGTTGTCCGTTCTACAATGCAGTCCTTTCGCTTTCGCTTGCGTTTTTGCTCGCTTCAATGGGTGCAGCAGCGACTTTCGAAAGCAAATAAGATTATGATGTCCGGCGCGGTAGGTGCGCCGGGATTACTCTGCAGTCCTGTAAATCTATAGCTCGTCCTTGGAGTGTTCCCCGCGGCTCTCGGGGTGGAAGGCAAGGAATAGACCTAGCATGCGTAATGAGACAATAACTGAGCTTAGACGAAGTGGGAACGTACGTTTCTTCGTCTCTGGCGAGAGCTCTGAGGGCAGGACAACGTTGTACTCCACGTACAAGTCCCCATACTCGGACTGTTGGAAGACGGGCATGCCCTCGCCCTTGATTGTTTGCACATACCCTAACGATCGCAATTGAGGTAGGACTGTATGACAAGGGCTATGAGATCTTACCTGGTTGTGTCACACCAGTGCGCTTCAACTCTACAATGTGCCCATCTAGATGTGTGAGATTGCGCTCGAAACCAAGCAAAGCCTACGAGATCGGAACCCATGTCAATATGGCGGATAGTCGATATACACTGTTGCGTACCTCTTCAACCCCAATAGTCTCCTTCCAGTACAACCCACTCTCTTTTCTCCTCCAGCCGCCTCGCTCCTTCCTGCTGCGTATCCGCAGCACCACGTCTCCGGGCTCCCAGTCTGGGCTCTCGTCCGCCTCACCCTCAAACACGACTTCGTGACCCTCCGGGGCACCCTTGGGCACCTCGAGCGTGTAGTGCTGCGTGTGGTCCATCACCTTGTTCCCCTGACAATGCGGGCACTTCTTCCCGATCACCGACCCGCGCCCGCCGCACTCATTGCACGTCACCTGGCTTTGCGTGAACATGCCGGGCATGATCTGCTGGCGCACGACGCGCACGCCGTGGCCCCCGCACGCGTTGCACGTGTGCACGTCCGCCGAGGACGCGGCGCCGGTGCCGCGGCAGTGGTCGCAGAGGATGCGCTTTTTGACCATGAAGTCGATGCTCGCGCCAGTGTGGACGTCCGCGAGCGAGACCTCGAACTCGCTCACGGACGTCGGCCCGCGGCGCGTCTGGTGCGCGGCGTGTCCGCCGAAGAACGACTGGAACATGTCGAACGGGTTCGCGTGCGGCTGCTGGCCGCCCTCGTGTGCGCGCAGGCCCTCCTCGCCGTGGCGGTCATAGATCTGGCGCTTCGTGGTGTCGGAGAGGACCTCGTAGGCTTCGAGAAGGCATGAGACGGTAGACTGCGGTGGGCGAGGGCAGCGACTAACCATGGGCGATTTCAACGAACTTTTCTTCTGCGCCGGGGTCCTTGTTCTTATCCGGATGGAATTTGCGACTATTGTAGCGGTCAGACCACCACGCAAGTATAGAGCGGTGGGGGGTCGTACCTAAGCCGCTTGTACGCTTTCCTGATGTCCTGCTCCGAGGCTGTCCTAGAGACTAGAGGGCGGGTCAGTGAGAGACCTGCTGGGCTCGGAGGCTGCGCGCCTTCAACTAACGCTCTAGGACTTTGTAGAGGTCGGCGGCGTGCACGAGAAAGACGGCGAGCAGAAGAACAAGAAAGAGGAGGCCGGGGTGGCCCATGGCGGGCAGACGGGCGGGCAGAGAGAGGGTGGCTGGGAGGCAAACGCAAAGACTGGGAGACGGAGGAGGCGTTGCACTCCGCAGACGACTCGCCTGCCCGATCCCATCTGACACGTAGCCTGGGGCACGTGGTCCGGGGAACCACTGCGCTGCTCCTAACCCTGGTCTGGGGCTCCGCCGCAACTAGGGTTCCGAATTGGGTGGGCGCCACAACGCCCAACACGGGTCTGGCCGTCTCAGGTCCTGGCAGACGCGTCTCAGTCTGCTCCTTTGCCGCGCCCGCTGCCATGCTCTCATGGCGACGGCATACACACTCACTCCTCGCGACAGCCGCAGCGCATAGAACGGCGGCCCGCAGGTCTTACTCGAACAAAGTCAGAGGTTGTTCCCTCTGCCACCCAACACCGCTCTCATTCTGACGGCTATCCTCAGTCTTCCCCTTCGCCATCTCCAAAGAAAAGGCCATCGCCGAGCTCAGCTGGAACACGTCTCTTTTTACTGGGGAGAAACTCTTTGGGACATGGCTCAGACATCTCTTGCCCGATCTCGGCATTGAGGCCCTGCGACCCATCCGCGTAACACCAGTTTATCTCCCGACATGGATCATCGACGCAGAGCTAGAGGCCACGGTTTGGTCCAAGAAACAGGAGAGCGATGACCACTTTTCAAAGGTGCGTTCACCTTTCGCTGTGGATTGGCAGGCTTGACAATGTTCTCGTAGGATCTTGCCCAGGTCCAGTTCAGTCATTCGTGCGTTCTCACCTATGTTGTCGTCATATACGCCCTCACCCTCTCTAACCTGCAGAGACATACCAGGTTGGTTGTTCCTCACTACTCTAGTAACTTTCAGAACCCTATCCACCGTTTCCAACCCTTGTCCATCCATACCCGCTAGACGCTTGTGCGTGCCGCGGAGAACTCTTATGAAGTTTCAAGGAGCTACGTGGATTGAGGATGCCGTCTTTAGACGAGGCCCCGTCCGTGATAGCACCTCAAAACTGAATCGAGATACCTCAATCCCTATCTTATGTTTCGGACGCATACGCGTTCATGGGGTAATTCTGGCGCGATGCTCGAGGTACTACCGAGAGCTACACGCGGGAGAGGCCGTACCTGACTAAACTTTCATGTTGTTCAATTCATCAACTCATATCATACCTACAGGATTCGTCTATGTGCCGTTATCGAGCATGAGCTTGATGACTCCGCAGCTCATCGACACCCAAGCAGTCCCTTGGTCAGAAGAGCTGCGGCGATATGATGGAGACAACGTATTGTGCCTGCCCTACAGCTTAACACCGTTCCGATTGCCTGATGTCGCCCGTTCATTATCGATGACGGATGCCAACGTCTCTAACCTATTACGGTTCGAGCCGTCTACTGTCAAGGAGACGATGGTGAGCATCCGGCACGCATTGTCATAATTACCGCACAATTTATAACCCATTTGTAGATGGCGGCGTACCCTGTTCTCATCCCAATCTACCTTGCGCAATACAAGGTTGAGGCTTTGATTCACGGCAAACCTCAAGACGCTACTGTCAGCGCGTTTCTCGAAGCGGCCGTCCCCAACGTGAGTCCCCCTCTTCGCGATGGACTCGCGGTGCGTTTCTTAACCTAATATTCTTCAAGGGCCGTGCTGTAGTAGAGGTGCTTCCTGGGGTGGAAGACTTTTTCAACATGTTCAACGTGCCTATTCCGGACCTCTTCATCCGCGGGCCTGACGGCCCCTTGACGCGTCGCTTCACCAACACGCGCTCTCTCATCGCCAACACCATCACGCGCACGCACCGCACCCAGGTAGAGACTTGGACTAACAACGCACTCGGACGCAAAGCTGCGCTCCAACGGTATCGCAACCGCTTCTTCGGCACGAGCGAAGCGGAGGCCGCGCGCAAGGTTGACTGGAACGACGTGCGCATCCGCCCCTTCGACCCCGAGGAGCGCCGCGCCAACATCGGCTGGCTCACGGCGAGCGCGGACCTGTTCTTGCTGAAGGTCATGCTCCAGGTATACAACGCCAAGCGCGAGGTACGTAATGTTGCCCCTCGTTCCTCCCGCGTTCCATGACGTGCTGCCATCGCAGAACAAGGTTGAAGAGCAGCAGGATGAGGGCGTGCCGTCAGTCCCAGAGAGCGAGGTCGAGTGGGTCAAGACGCAGATCGCGACGCTGGAAAAGAGTAGGGAGGACAAGAAGCCTGAGTGGCTTTCTCAGTACGAAATACAGCAGCGGTTGCTGTCCGCGGGTCCCGTGGACCCAGATCCGCCGCAGCGACCGTAAGATGCCTACTAGATAATCGACGCAGCCATCCGATGTCGGGTCGACGACCAATTACTACCGTTGGCTGTTCTCTCAATTTCCGTGAAGGCCACATTCTGTGATTACGTGTGACAGGGCTTTAATGAACGGAGCGCCAGGAGTTCGCGTTTCAAGGATCAAGCGTCGGGAAGCGGAGTATAAAATATGTTGACTTGTGTTGGTATCCGTGGTAAGCACCACTTTCGCTTGGTAGTTTGTCCCTTCTACTAAATAACGTCTGTATGTGCCATGTGGGAACTTAGGACGGGCAGGTAGTATCATGAGCGTCAGCCGCCTATCTTCCGGTTGGCGCGTTCATAACCCGTCAAGGATCGTACTATTTTGATCTCTATGACCTGCCCTTACCAACCCAAAGCGCATTGTGGATCTGAGAGATCTGAGTTCCGCAGAACGGGCAGCACAACCGATAAAAGTGGTAACTGGGTCGCTACTACTTACCCAAAATCTGTGCAACGGCATCTGTTCGGGGGCTTTAAGCCTCTTACGTGGGTTTTAAGCTTCTCAGGCCTCGCCCCGCTCTCCACAGCTGAGATTGCGCTGCCACCACGCCTATAGCTAGCGGCTTGAAAGTCCGCCGCCCGGGCAGAAGCGAACGCTTACACCTTCGGAGCTCAAGTACGGGCCACCCGGTACGCGCACGGACCATTCCAGAGTGCCAGACCGATGCTAGTAGTATCAAGGTGCGTCGAACTTTCTTCGCAGAACTTGCGAGGACACATATAGATAATGTTTTGCATTCCAAACACCAATTGCGTCAGTCAAACGTTGAATCCTTGCGGCAGCGCTAAGGGTTTCCAGTTTCTCGGAGTCTCTTCGCCTTATTGATACAACGTGTTACGCATGAGGATTATGAGGATACCGGTCCTAATCCGTAGTATCACGAGGGCTCGCAAGTACGCTCTAAAATCCCTCAGAAAAGATCCGCACAACCTGTGCAGTGATATTTCTGCTCATTTATAGCCTGCCCATTTTTCTCTATACGCTCTGAGGTCTCTGTTGCATCCCCCTCGATGGTACGTGTCTACTGTACATATCATGCCGCTCCGCCTCCTCTCCACACATGAGCGTATCTCTTTTCAATCCTTCATAACCCCCGAAGCAGTCCCCGGCGGTTACGCCATTCTTTCGCACGTCTGGAGGGACAGCGAGCCTTCTTTTGAGGGGATTTCTCTATTAGCAGATCGTGGCACGACATTTGACGACCCAGGTGTGGACTCCAAGATTCGCCAGTGTCGACGGTTAGGCAAGGACCTCAACCTCCTCTGGTTTTGGTCCGATGCCCCATGTATTGACCAGCGGAACAACACCGAGCTCTCTGAGGCCATCTCCTCCATGTACCAGTGGTACGCGAAGGCCACAATATGCATAGCCCATCTCCCAGACGTCCCAGGCGACACCATTATTCAGCACCCAGACTCGGCGTTCCGAAACAGCATTTATTTCAAGCGCGGGTGGACACTGCAAGAGCTCATCGCACCACGCCGTGTTATATTCGTTGCGGAAGACTGGACGGTACTGGGAGAAAAGTCGGAACTCGCAGGTCTCCTCGAGGAAACCACCGGTATAGACGCCGATGTACTCAGGTTCCGCCTCTGTGTAAGCGATGTCAGTGTTTCCCGCCGTCTCTCATGGGCATCCGACCGGAAGACGCGCCGGGTGGAAGACGAGGCGTACTGTCTGATGGGCCTGATCAACATCCACATGAACATCCGCTACGGAGAAGGTCACAAGGCCTTCGAAAGATTGCAGAAGAAGATATTAAAAGCGGACTGCGACCACACCCTCCTCGCCTGGGGAGGCGCGAAGGTAATCCGCCTCCCTTCCGGCCGAATGCACAAGCCAGAATCCTCGCCTCATGTGACAACACTATTTGCACCCTCACCGGCAGCCTTCTCAGGCTCTCGCTCTCTGACTTCTATATGCATCGAAGAATTCGTAGCTTCGATGGAGAAGTGGGGCACCGTGGTCGATGGGGACTCGGAGGTGCGGACAATTTTACTTCCCATGTCAGTGAACCTGCCGCTTAATTAATACGACTCTTCCTACGCAGCTTCTGCCACGGTTTGCGCTGTCAGACCATTACGGCCTCGAGTGTCATCTTCCTATCTTCCACATCAGCCCCTCCCTTCTCGCCGCCGTCCTTGCTTGCAAGCACGAAAGTGGCTCTCTCCTCGCACTCCCTCTACAGGCACAGGGGCTAGGCAAACTAGCGGTCTACAGTATCTGTTGTGAGGCGCAGCCGTCCAGCTCGGGCGTGGGGTTGGACAGCCCTACCACACGATTGCTTCGCATTAGCTATGAAGACCTAGGGATGGTGCCCCACGATGCCGCCGCTGCCACGCGGCCCGTCTCAGGCCATCAGACCGCTGGATGCGCGCCCACTATATACTTCACGCACTTCCACATTCTAACGGACCCTTCCTCGCGCTCTACCCGCATATTTCCGCCCCATTCCCCCATCTCGCCCTCCAGTCGCTGGGCCGGCACCCTGTCGCGGAGCCTGTTTGCGGGCGGCCTTTCCCGTCCAGGCGACCAGATTCGCGAAGTTGAACGTCCGAGTCGGGGTCCGCGGTACCCAGTCATTATCCTTCGGGCGGCTCGATGGCTTTGTTCTGTCGCGGGCGAATTCATGGGTTACGTCCGGTACTTTTTGGCTTGAAGAGGAGGGATGTTGCCGTTTCTACACTTTCTCACTGCAGGTCTACAAAGCGGCGTCCCCCCATCCGCGCCTCAGGCTCATAGTCGCCGACGCCAACTTCGCTGCAAATTCCCACATACTCAGGAGAAGTCAGCGCTCTAGAGGCGACTTGCATCTTACGTGCCCTCCGCTATTTATCTAGCCCACGGCACGCGTGTTCTCGACTCACTGCCACCTTGCGTAATCCATGAAATGATACCATACCGAAACCGGTCCAACAACGCATATATAGACCCAACATCGCCCACCTTTCTCGGTTTCTGCATCACCGTATCTTGTGGATTGTAGCTATATTTGAATGTAGCATTATCGTTACTGTCTCGCTCAGGTTGCCAGAACGCTGGCGGTGTCGCGCTCTGCACTATCTAGTTGCTGATTCTTATCACCTCTCGTCCCCATCTGTTATTTGAACTCCACCTTTGAGATACGTACTCGTGTGTAGAACACTACCGTGAGACGGTATCCCGCCAATTAAAATGGCATGAAGCAATCGCCATTTTCCCAAAGTTACAGCCCGCACTACAATGATACATACATATGCAAAAGAACAAGATGACAAAGAAGAGAGACAGATACACCCCGCGTAACCGGTAACACAAACTCAACGGAGTAGAAGCGACCATCTTCGGAAAGCTGGCGAGTACCATATGAATATCTAATCTTAGTATAGTGGCTGTGGCCAGTCCGGAAGGCTGCTGAGCGCCGCATTGATGGCCTCGCGCACTCGCCGCTTGGACGCGATGTCGCTCGACTGGCGGTACCCGTCGAAGACCTCTTGCATCTGGAACGCCCCCGCCGCGATCGTGTCTGTCGTGCACATGTCAGTCCTGCCTGCGTTTTCGAAGGGGTACATGACAGCGAACGGGGACGCTCGCGAGCCTCACCGATGTGCAAGCCGGCCTCTTTCGCCATGCTTTCCAATTGCGCGTATTGCTGTGCGGGGCCACCGCCGTACATACCACCGTAGCCACCGCCTCCGCTTCCGAATAGCCCTGCGCCACCTAGCGCGTTGAGGCGCGCCTCAAGCTCCCGTTTGCGCGCCTCCCACGCGGACTTGAGCTCCTCGAACGAGTTCTGTGCCTGGGTACGCATTTAGAGCACAGGTGGTCAGAATCCAGTGCGAGTGTATTAGGACGCGAAAGCGCACCTGTTTCCACGTGTACGAGTCCCACGTCTCGAGTTCTGCCTTGTGGGACTGCACAAACTGGCGTGGGTGTTGGCGGTTCCCATTGGCATATTGCGCGCCCTGCCCCGGACCCGCGCCCGCGGGACCGTTGGTGGGAACACCTTGACCCTGCGAATATGGATCGAACTCGGAGAGATACTGAGGCTGCTGCTGCTGTGGTTGCTGCCCCGTATATCCCTGTTGGTACGCCTGTCCATACTGCGGCGACCCGGGGTAGCCGGTGGAGTACTGGGGCTGTTGCTGTGGCGCGGCGCCGTACGCGCCGCTCACTTGCCCGACAAGCTGCTGCCCGAACGAACTCGACGGTTGGAACGGGCCAGAGGACACCTGTGGTTGTGTTGGGGGAGACATAATCTGGCCGTACGGCTGCTGTGGCTGCGAGAAGCTTGAACCACCCGTACTCCATGCCGTAGGCTGTGGCTGCGGAGATTGGTATCCACCGCTATATCCTGTGGGCGACGTCGCGCCTTGAGGAAAGTATCCGGTCTGGTTCGTGTTGATTGCGGACGTCTGCGGCCTGTTGAGCCATGATGTAAATTGGGCGGAGGAGCCTGAGAGGTCCTCCGAGCCTGAAATGTCGGGGAAGCGGGCGAGAGCGTTGGAAGAGTGGTCGATGAAGGGGTTATTTGAGAGTTCTGGTGGTGGCGAGTTGTATGTTGGCCGTGATGAATACATCCTTGCAAGAAAGCTAACGAGAAAAAGCTCTGGTGGTGGAAGTGGGAGTGGAAGAGAGAGAAGGACCGATCGCAGACATCACACGGAGTCGATTGCTGCGCCGTCCGGAGGCAGTGGTGACGCCACGAGCCCGCAAGGCACGTGATGCGCGTCTCATTACTCGCGACGCGTCCTCGCCGTTTTCGAGCCAGTCCCTCGACCGCGTTGTGTTGTACAATGCAGCGTAGACAGGAGGTGAGACTCCATAATAAAATCCATAGAAGAAACCGGCTACGCGGTGCGACGCCAAGCGCGGATTCTACGAACATAGTGTTACATACATACATACATCCTCTGACGATATATCATACAAACCATTCGAGCTAAATCATAGAGGTGAACTGGGAAACGCACGACATAGTCCATACCGATGAGTCCGATACTTCATTCGCGACCGACGGGCTGCGCACGGCGCGTCCGCCTGTCCGCACGACGCTCTCGGCGATGCTCTCGACGCGTCTCACGCCTCTCCTTCCGCGCCCAACGTGCTTCCTCCCAAAGCGCCTGCTTCGACGCCACGGTCTCTCGTAGTGCCCGCGCGTTCTCCCTAGCCAGGTGCACTCTGTCGCGCACGCGCGCGCCAGCCTCGTACGCCGACGAGAACCAACGCCCGCCGGCCGCACGGATCTCCTTCGCGCGTTCTCGCGCGCGTTCATGGCGAGCCCGGACCGTCCGGCGTACGTCTTCGACGACTGCCTTGGTCTGCACCAGCGCTGTCTCACTCTGTTTCCCGAGCGCTTGGCCAAGCTCCTCCAGGGCGTCCATGATCTCCTGCACGTCGTTACGCGTGGTACCGAATGAGATGCACGTATCGAGATATTCCGTCAAGGCCCCAGCGATGCGGGTGCTCAGCGCGTAGAGAGAGTCATCTTCTGTTGCACGAGCCTTGCCCTTACCCATAACTGGTGCGGCGGGGGCGACGGCCGTCAACCCACCCTTGGAGAACGCGGGACCGACCAGTGAAGGAACGGGAGGCGTGGGCCGAAGCGCAACGTCCGTCGTCGGCTTGGTCTTGCCTGGCCATGTGATCAAGCCGCAGCCACACTCGCACTCGGAAGGCGCACCAGCTCCAGGCGCTAACTCCGGAACGGCAGCTGCTGTGGGGGATGGGACAGCCTTTGTAGCGACGGAAGAGGTAGACGCAACGGGGTACGGGCTGAGGACGGCGAGAGCGAAATCCTTCAGAGAGGACGAGATCAGGCCCACCGAAGACGGCGTGGGTACGACCGCAGACGCGGACATATTGACGACCGGGGAAGGGGGCAAGGAGCGCGTGACGCTCCCTATAGTCGGGCTGGGACGGCGAACGCTTGATGAGGTGGGGAGAGACCCGTTCATCAGATAGCCAAGCACGATAGAGAGGATAGCGAATCTATTGGTACGTTAGTCGATTTTCCACGTGAAGTATAAGCGATGAACAAACATGGTGAAAGCATGGCGCGATGATAGATTCTGAATAGACCATGCTTCCGTCCATGGGAGCAACGGTCTGAGAGCACGCGCCACCTTCACAGGGGAAGCCCGTTCGATCTCTTCCTCTTCAACAACCGACGACTGACTGCGAGCGAAGGCTGCAGAGATAACTCTTCCCTTGGGGATACCGAGGGTGTCCCAGTGGTGTTCAGCATCGAGCAGACGATCTCCGGGTTCGAAGAGGTCGTCATCGTCGTCAAGAGAATTCTGCGTCAATACGGGAAGATAGAGTGTATGTTCAGGCACGGCCTTGACAGGCGCCGGAAGGAAGACGACCGCGAGCGACGGTTTCCGCACACCGGCGAGCGTACTTGGCTATACAAGGATGAAGTCAGGTCCAAGGGAAAGAATGAATGTACACCTACCTCTTCTTCGCGCGGGAACGAATCAGTATGGTCGACGACAGAGATGATACAGTGCATCGTTCGCCCGCCATTCACTAGGGTGCGGATGTTATGTGGCACGTCTATTTGTGGCAACGCCGAAAACCCGCAGCCGGTCGCAGTCATGAGCTTCTCAAGGAGTCGGTGTACTACACGGTGCTTGGTTGCCGAGGATGCGCCGTAGAGCACGACAGAGAAGTCGACGACGTTGCCGGAGTGGACGTCTATGTTCGCGCATGCCTTGTCGTCGCCAGTCCGCGCGACCTCGGGTGTAGGACTAGTACCCGGACCCACTACGGGGGGAGGCAGGTCTGCGAAGACTTCTCGAGTGTCTGCCGGGGCTTGCACGTCCCCATGGGCGGCATCCAAATCGGTGTCGGTTGGGACGGAAATATCCTCGTAAGACGGACTAAGCGATTCAGCACGGGGGCTGGTGAGAGGATCCGGGAAGGAGAGACGCAGATCGCGCGAATGCACGACAGAGGTCTGCACGGATCCGTTCAGGGAGTTGGAGCGTGATCCGCTGAGAGTGCTGACCATGCTCTGGTCGAGCGCATCTTTGACCCTCTGCTCCTCTTCCGGATCCACAAGAGCAGTGTGCCTCGCAACCGCAGACTCCGAGAGCGCCGCAGTCCTGAATGACAAAGAGAGGTGAGTGAGGCGCGGGTCGGTCAAGCCACTTATGGGGGCGGTGGCGGCGAGAGCGGGCGCCTCGTCTGCACCGTCCTCGATGATGCCCTCCCAGCCCTGAACGTCGCCCTCGCGGGAACTGTCGGTGCTGATGAGGGAGCGGCGAGAGGGTGGGCGGTAGTCTGACTCGAGATCCTCGCGATCGCTAGAGTCCGAGTCGACGAGGGAGTCGTTGTCTTCTGAAGCCCTGCTGCTCGCAATGTCGAGCCAGTCCGAGTCAGACAAGCTCTCGACCTCCGAGAGGGAGTTGAGATCGTGTGGATCCATGGTGGTAGAGAATGAGTATGGTCCTCCGTCGACAGAGGGGAGGATGAGTACGGGGAGGACAGGGGAAGGGGCAAAGGACGCTTATATGGTGCGGAAGGCCGGCCGGTTGATGCCTGTTTGCCCGAAGCGGAGACGAGCTATCTTATCGGGCGCTACGCAAGTGTACTAGCATAACGCGCAAGCGCTAACCGCGTTCTATCTTGGTTCTATCCGACCTTCTACCCTTCGTCTTCCCTTGTGCTTGGGAAAAAGCGGCAGTTGTCTAGAGACGCAACATAGCAGTGAAAGTGTCAATCGCATATTGGAACCCTCAGTAACAGCAAGAGCACTGTGCGTATGTGGCAGCGGCTGTCATGATTACTACAGTCGCCTCGCGTTCACGCCCGTGGAACCACCTTTGTGATCAACGTATTTGTTCTTGTGCCGCACACGCTTCGCGTGGCAGACACGCACTCTGTTAGTGCATATTCTCTCATGATATGATTCTGGCGTTTCTGCGATACGGTCCGTCAGGCTGTCGTCTTGATTGCTGCGCGACGTGCCCAGCTGCCCGCAGCGGGCGGGATCCCATACTGATGCAGCCTTGATTCTGTGACCCGGTGGAATATCCACGTAGGATGCATCGTGGCATTCGCATTGCAGAAAAAGGACGTTGGACATCGAAGTCGGCAAAACCGGTAGCGCAAGAGTATGACTACCTTTGAAGACGACCGTTGGTTCACTTTCGAGGCTTTATAATGTAAATATATCTCGTAGTGCCTTGTGACAAAGCTCGCATACACCTACACAGTGAGGTACAGCTGAGGACTGTTGGGATTACACGTTGGATCGACGTGGACTGGCATGGCCACGACGCCGCGCTGCGTTGCAGAACCTGCACAGATGTGATCATGAGCGCTCCAAGGCCTCGAGGCGGTGATCTCATCAAAACTATGCTCAACATAATCTTATCTGATAATCTAAAGCAGCCTGGCGCAGCCGGACGTATTCACAGCTCGGACTCCTACCGTCCGAGTCGTCCGAGTCAGCGAAGATGCCCCCTTTCACCCCAACCACCACTTCCTGATGTTGAAGCATGCTCACATACCTTCCTGAAGACATCCTCCTAGATGTCCTCCAGTATCTCGGCGTCAGAGATGTGCTAGCTTTACGCCGGGTACGTCCGACACCATCCGCCACCGTCGGGGGCATCGCGTGACTACTCGCTAACATTGCACTCGAAGACGTGTCGCACTCTGCACGCCTTCGGAGGCAACGACTATCTCTGGCATCGCCTCATAGCCGACTTTCAGCTCCCACTCGACCTACCCTATAATACGCAGCCCGCCTCGCTGCCTGGAGAGGAGCTGCAGCGGCTCGCCATCAAGGCCATTCGACTGGATGCGAATTGGCAGGCTACCAAGACCCGAGTGCGCGGGCTGCGCGCACTCATCGATGACAAGAGCGGCCAGTACGTTGACCAGATGCAGTTCCTTCCGGGGGGAAAGTGGCTGTGGACGGCCCAGCGCGCGCTGAAACGCGAGTCATGGAACACGCGGATGTCCTTGTGGTCGCTCGAGGACGTCTCGGCCTCGCACCGCGTGTGGTCCACCGAGGTGCCGGGACTTTTCCGGAGCTGTACCCTCGTGCAGAGCAGCGAAGGAGAGTGCGCGACGCTTGTTGTCGGCGTTTGCGACCACCGGGAGTGAGCCCTACCTTAATCGGTTTGCGTCCAGGTTACTGACTATCGTGACTAGGGTTATCGAGGTGCACAATATCTCCCTCGAGGATGCAAAAAGCTCGCAATACGGAATATACCCCACGTACCCGTCCGTCAAGTCGAAGCAGCTGCAAATCGTCCCGCATCCTCGTGCCCCGCTTCTCCGCCCTATCATCCACGAGATTGCGGTGTACGATAAGCTGTTGATCGTGACCATTTTCGCACTGGATACTGGAGGCGGAGCCGGTTCCTTGCAGATCCTCTTTGTGAATCCTGTGACTGGCGCTACGAAATGGGTGGATCCACGCTTCGCACAGGTACGTCTTTACGATCCCCGAGTTCCTTGTTGCTCATAAGTATGTTGGCAGTCATTCTCCTTTTTGTGGGTTCGTGTATGGGGTGACTACCTGTTCCTCATCGGAGAGGTAAACGAAGACTTCGTGGTTCAAGTGTACAAGATCCCCAATCCTTTCTCCACACCCGCAAATGGGACCCCTCCTACAAGCCCTCCTCCAACTGGGACTAACGACGACTCCGATGACGACGAAGAGAGTGATGATTACGCCTATACCGATTTGGGCCCTATGGTAGCCGAATTCAAGGGCCCGACACCAATGGCAGTGCCGGGACACCATATAGCCCAAGTATCCCCCGCGACCTCTTCGCCGAGTGTAGCAGCAGTGATGTTCTACCATTCCGTTCACCCGCACAGCGCACAACTATTGCGATTCTCCTTCGACGTCACTACCGCATCGGTCAAGCTCATGGACATATCTTCGAAGGACTTTCCCATCGGTAACGAGTCGTCGGCGCAACTTGCTCAAGTCGGCGCGCTAGGCGTGCGTGGGGTGTGGCTGGAGCATAACTGGGAGACGCAACTCAACCGGGTGATGAAGCTTGCCTACGACCCACAGACGTGCACGGCAAAGGTGGGAATGCTTCTCCCGCCTGACCCGGAGCTTCCGTTCACGCCAAATATGTGCCACTCGCTGGCGTTTGACGAGGTGTCGGGGAGACTATGCTTGGGAATGTACGACGGTAATGTATATATCTTGGATTTTGTATGACTTTTTAGACACAAGCCCTCGAGTTCCTCCTGCTCGTAAATAATAGTTGTAATACAGAGTCACCACCCCTCCGACGCGACTGGTGCGATTGCAGGTTTGTGATGCGCGACGACGTAGGTCTGAACACGCGAAACGCGTTCATGGCACGCGTCTCACGTGCGCGCACAGGCCGATGACCACATTTGACTCGAGCACGACGTAAGAAACGGAACAAATCGCAGCAACACGCACAGCAGTAGTACGCATTTTCTTTCAGCATATTCTGCACCCCTGTCCACCATACTCGACTGTAGCACAAAGCGGACACTTTGAAAGGACGGCTTCGGCAACGCGGCCCTCAGTTTTTGTCGATCTCGTAGCACGTGGTCGCGAAAGATTAAGATAATCGACGGCCGTGGCGCACGTCTTGTAAGGTCCCGAAGCCACAGCGCGACAAAACACCTTGCCTCCGCTCCCCCAACCACCCTTGCCGTCGTCTCTGGCGACACACGCGCACCACATCTCGACATGGACCAGGATTTGAACCAATTCGTGCAGGCAATCCTGATTGCGTCCGATCCCCAGCAGAGCTCTTTGCACCAGCAAGCCCTTGAGTATCTCTCGGCTATTCAACAGAACAGCACAACTTGGCGACTTGCTCTTGCCGTATTCGTTGAGACCGGTCCGAATGGAGGCAGGAAACACCCACCACAAGTGCGCTTCTTCGCGCTTCGCGTGCTGGACGACTTTCTGGACAACCGGTGAGTCTATGCGCATGCTCGATGGCGATGAATGATATTTAGGGAGTGAATGTCCTGGGCATAGCCTGGACCCACTAGAAGACGATACATTCTCAACATTACGACAATCTCTCCTCAACTACATCCAGTCCGAATATCTTTACGGCCCTGCAGAGGCCGACGCCTCGTGTGAGTCTCCGTGCAGCCCTTGTTTTGCGGTGGTTTGACTTTTGCACAGTCTTGCGTAACAAATTCGCTCATGCACTCACACTTTTCTTCCTCTGCACGTACATTGACAAGTGGCCAACCTTCTTCACCGACTTCTTCGCTCTCATCCACCCTCCCGAATCGACATCCCAAACCACTTTCAATCCTCACGTCTCGCTCCTTCTGTTCCACCTCGTCCTAGAGATCTCGGGCGAGGTTGCAGACCAAATCATCAAATCCGCGCGCCAATTCACTGCCGAGCGGCATGCACGCGACACCCGTGTTCGGGATGCAGTCCGGGAACGAGACGCTTCACGCATTAATGAAGCTGTACTCACAATTGTCGCTGACGGCGTTGAGCGTATGGCGCGGCTACGAAAGGGTGACTCCCCTTCTTTAGAGCGAGAATTAGACTCGGCGATTGAAGTGGTAGATTGGGGCATCCGGACGTTCGCATCGTACGTCGGATGGATCGACATCAACCTCACTGTCACGCGAGACACGGTCCCTCTCCTCTTCACCCTGCTATCCGATATCTCGCTACCCATCCGTCTTGCTACCTGTGGTGCACTTACACGGATTGTTGCAAAGGGGCTCAAGGAGCCGGGAGACAAGTTGCAACTCATCAAGGTGCTCTCTCTGGGGCAGGTGCTGGAGGCGCTTGAGGAAAAAACTCGCTCTGAACAGAAGAGCCGGGGGTCTGATACTGACGAGGGGGAAGAATCCTATCGCGAGGCCCTCGGTAAGCTGCTCAATGTGCTCGGCCTAGAGCTCTGCAAATTGACGGATGTGAGTGTGCTCCGGATTGGTATCGTTGCCGTTCGAAATATAGGTTTGATGGTTTGCTTTAGGAGTGCCCTGATGAGAACATCCGCTCGGAGGCGTTGCAACTACTCCTCCAAATCTTGCCGGTGATGCTTCACTTCATGGCCGACGAGTACGACGATACGTGCTCTACCGTCTTCCCCCTTCTTCAGACTATTCTTCTCAGCGTAAGTAGATGTGGAATGTGCACTGCGACAGGGTCCTAAATTCGCAACATTTCCAGTATAAGCGACAACGAAAATCGTCCACGGATCCACTCGACCCAACAAAACGCTCGTTCCTCTCGTCTTTACTATCCGTAATTCTCGAGAAGCTCAAATGGGACGAGGAGTCAGATCCCGAAGATATGGACGAGGATGACAAGACTGCGTTCGAGGATCTGCGCAGGGTGTGTCCGGAATTATCAGCTGTCCGTCCTTACTGCTCATTCAGATGCACAGGATCTCAGAACGTTCATGGACTCGACGCTCATAATCGACCCAGAGCTTGTCACGGATTCCGTCAGGACCCTAGCGCTGAACACGCTGACCGCATACAAGAACGGTGCTGCGCTCAAGTGGAATAATGCCGAACTCGCCGTATACCTCGTGTACATATTCGGCGAAATCAACAAGAGTAAGTACGGGCCCTCATAGCAACTTTTGAGATAGTATCTCATTTTCTCATGTTTGGCAGCTGGCGGAAAAGGACGAGCTGCTTTCTGCCAAGCTCCCTCTGTACAGAGGGATAAGCGAAAGGAAACAGACTACTCCGAATACCCGCTGACAAGCCACGGCGAGATGCTCTACGCACTCATTCAGTCCGGTATTTCTGCGTATCCCCACAAAACGGTTGTGATGCAGTTTTTCGAGACTGCGGCCCGTTACGGCGACTTCTTCAAGGTCCGGAAAGAATGCATCATGCCCACCCTGCAGTCCATGCTTGGTACACAGTAAGCGATCGTATCAGTCATGTCGAGTCTTGTAGCTGACCTCTGGCGCTCAGAGGATTGCATAGCCCAGAATCGAGCACCCGTTCACGCGTCTACTACCTATTCTACCGCTTCGTCCGAGAAGACCGCAACGAGATCTCTCCTGAAGTCGCGGTTCTACTTCTAGACAGCATTCGCGATCTCCTCATTATTCAAGTTGAGCTGCCAGAGCTTGAGAACCCAGAATCACAGGACATCCTCCAGGAGGCCGTGACTACTTCAACCATTTTCGATTCACAACTATATCTTTTCGAAGCCGCTGGAACGCTAGTTTCATTACTCCACAGAACTCCAGAACAGGCAGCTGCGCTGCTGCTATCCGTTGTCCGACCACTGCTCGACGAGCTCTCGGTGAGCTTGCAGGCAGTGAAAGGTCCCGAAGACGTACTGGCGATCCTGAAGGTTCACCACATCATCATGGCCCTGGGTAACGTTGCAAAGGGGTTTCCCGAGTATCCGAACCCAGTGCCAGAAGGCTATATCGCTCCGCCCCTTGATGTGTTCAGGGAAGTGGGTCAGGCGATCCTGGTCTGCCTTGAGTCCCTGAACGTGTTCAGGGTTGTTCGCGATGCCGTATGTGTGTCCCACTTATACTATATCACATCACTAACGGGTAGCATGTTAGACGCGCTTCGCCTTCGCTCGAATCTTGGCCACCACTGGCTCGAACGTTGCCCAGCTAATCCCCACGCTCATGGCGAACTTGCTCGCTCACTTCGAGCCGACGGAACTGATTGACTTCATGAACTTCATTGGGCTTTCGATTCACAAGCTTCAGGTGACCAATCACCATCTTTCGTATTCATTAGGAGAATTCTGACCGTCGAATAGGAGGATATGCTGGACGTTCTTGATCAGCTCGTCGGCCCCCTCAGCGCCCACATCAACGGCATTCTTGCTCAGCCAGTCACTGGCACCGATGACCAGGTCACCCACATCGACACTAAGCGTGCCTACCTTGCTCTTCTCAACAGCATCGTCTCTTCGAAACTCCACACGGTATTCATTTCGGATAGTAAGCCTTCGCGCGTTCGGCCTTCTCGACGAAGCATTGACGTGATCGGTTAGGGAATAAAGGGCAGCTGGAGAATCTTCTGGGGAGTATGCTCCGGCTGGCCGAAGACCCCTCGGATCCCTCCAGCGAGAAGGCCGCATTCCAATTCCTCGGGCGCTGCGCTACGGTTTGGGCAGAACCGCCGAAGGGGCCGGGCGGCCAGCAGGTATTCCCTGGATTCGAGCGCTTCGTGTATGAGCGCGTTGTGCCTACCGCCTTTGCCGTGCTGTCGTCACCACAGTTCAACATCAAGGACGGACAGATCGTAGTCGTAAGTCGTATCTATCTACCGAACAAGCTTTGTGCAAGGATCTAAGCCGTCCGTGCGTAGGTCCTGCAAGAGATCGCCAACTTCCTGCAGACCGTTTCGAAGACGAGAGGGCAGGAAGCGTTTGACTTCTTCGTTTCTGTCTTCCTTCCGTCGCAGAACTGGCCACCGGCGACCGCCGTCGAGTTCGCGACAAAGATGCGCGAGCTTGACCCCAAGGCGTTCCGGAAATACTTCACCGATTTCGTGCGCGCGTCTCGCGCTGGATCATGAACCGAAGTACGATTCCCCGTGGCCCTGTCTACTATCAAGATTGGCACAAAGTAGTATCTTATTATCCACGACCGTTCTACGTTGCACATCCCTCTCGCTCGCTGTCCCTGTCTAGTAGTAGTAGTACATTACCCCCGCCATCTACACGCACATCTTTTTCGCAATCGTCGCATTCTTTCACTCAGCTCTTCCACGCGCTCGCCTTCCATGCCCATTAGCGACGTCGACGCCGTCACCGTCGTCGGCGTTGCCACATCAGTACCATCGCTGTATTAACCACGACCCTATCTGTACTCATGAAGATGCCCCATCTGTTACTGTAGTCGCTAGTGATAGTGCTCGCTAGATTCGAGGAGTAAAACAGGCGCAGGAGAACTGTTTGCGCTTCCTGTGTTTGTCCACGCATTCGGACGGCACTGCACTCCTGCCATAACTCAAAAGTCGCAAGGCAATCGAGCTGACCCCGAGGTGAAGGCGTTCGCCAACAAAACGAGTCCACCTGGTGCTGGATCTGTACAGCGCGCATATTTCAACGTTAGCACTTTTCCAAACTTGGCGTTCATGCAGACTTACAGAACCCCAGAATATCCACACGTAAAATACTTGACACGTGAGAAGCTATCGGTGACGTTGATAGTAGCAAGAAGCGCGCACTCACCCGGTCAACCAAGAGCATTACGCTTGTCCGGCCGGGATTCTTCGTCAACTCTGTTGGCATTTGATTCGCTCCCCGAGCGCTTGAGCGACGCAATCTTGTGAGGAGACAATGCTGCACTCTCAGGCGACTCCATTGTGTTCAATAACTCCGACTCGGCAGTGAGGTTGCGAGCATAGCCAGACCTTGCGCCCAGCTCTGGTGACGAGGGGTGTACAAGATGAACCATCCCGGGAGTGATAGTGTTGGCGATGATTGTCAGTGTGTCGCGGAGATCCCCGTAGATGGGCGAATAAGAGGACCGATCATTGAATGAGCGGGCACGGCGGATGTAACCCTCGTAGAGTGAGTTACGCATGGCGAGCAAACCCTCGACCAATATTGACGGCAAGCTTGGTGAGAGGTCTTGCAAGCGGCGTAGACACATTGAACTATCTGTGAAAAACAAATAACGATCCATGTTGAACCTTGGGTTCCCGCGGCGGAAAAGACTAGCCATTGCGGCAGCGCAGTCAGCGCTTTCGGTACGCGTGGAGAGAAGCCACGTAAGTATCCAGAAGACGGATTCCATGTCGTGCTCAAAGTTATGACGGATGGGAACCGGAGGTTCAGGCTTTTGCAGTGATTTCAGTCTCGTGCCAAAGCTGGGTAGCTTGTAAATGGTCCCTCCAGACTGAAGTTCAACCGCCATGAAAATGGCAGTTCCCTGAGTAAAGCACCATCAATTCAAATAACCGAGCTGAAGTGACGATGGACACACCGGTTTGGGATCCGAACTTGAAGAGCACCTGCCCACGGACAAGTCGAATTCCTCTGCGTATTCGAGATCACCCAGCTTTCCCCTACCGTTGTGAGAGAGTATATTTCCCGTACTGACATCACGATGTATCCACGAGATGAGGAACAATATCTGGAGCGCTATGGGTCGGGTCGGGTCAGCCTGCGGAGTCAATAGATGGTAGAGGGAAGTCGCACCTAGTAATGCATCGAGCAGAGCCTGTACTGCAGCGTGCAGGTCGTCAAGCTCGTGCAGCGCAGAGCACACCTCCTCATAGACAACGAAATTCCGCTGCCGCGGTCGGTAGTCGCGAAAGTCATCGGCCCGTTGCGCGCGGGGAATCGAGACATCGAGGGTGCTGAGGGCGCGAGGACTGGGGGTTCGATTAGTATCCGAACCAGGCCGTGTTGCTTCCCGGTTAATGTCCACGAGGTCAGCAAAGAGTTCAGGCGCAGCCGTGAACCCCTCCGCACAACTCTTGGATGTCGCCCCTCGGGAATCCGCACTAATCGTCAAAAAGAGATCTTTGTACGACCCATCCTGGAGGCGCCGCCGCAGGAGCTCCCGAGTCTCCTCGTCGACTTCGTGCAGCCGAGGATCGTCGTCAGCGGGAAAGGCTTTCGCAAGCTCGTCGCAGCGCTGAAAGATCTTCGTCTGAATCTCGCGCTCGGTCTCGCTGCCGTCCTCTAGCCAAACGTCCCTCAAGACCATTGTACGCCTTGCGTCCGAAAGCGGGCGTGTGTCGTCGAAGCTCGGGACCTCAACAACCTCCCAGACTCGGGTCGCGCGTCCTGAGATACGCAGATCATCGTAGTCGTCACGGCATTTCACGGTCTTGAAGAAACGGCCCTCAACTCGGTAGACGTAGTGGATACGATCCTCCTCGGTTCCGAGTCTAGCGTCCTTCTCGACGACCCGCCTCACGTCGGTGTCGTATCCGAGATCCTCCACGGTGGAGAAAATAAGAGAGGCCAGCGCCTCTACGACAGCCCGAACATCCTGCGATTCCTTATGAGTACAACAGTGCACGGAGCCGACGAGAAATACCTACGAAAAAATTAAAATCTGTTGACTTTGCCGAGTGCGAGCGGGAGAAATACCAGAGGGCTACACGGTCGTCCTCGATGGTAATCTACGTAACCCGCAGGTTAGCTAGCAGGCAGATGGTGCACAAACAAAAGAACGCACGCTATACGTATGTTTTCGCCGACAGTCGCCGCGCAGAGTGTGATACGCCGAATAGAGCGTTCTCCAGCGGTTCTACGAGGCTGTCAGTTTTCGGGCGTACGCCTGAGCGGCGCACACTCACATCGCTGACCGTGTCTGGAGTGTCCTCGCACTGGAACGCGAAGTTGACGGCGATGTCCAACGTCTGCCAATTTCTCGCCTTCTTGTGATCAGAGGGCGAGCTGGTCTCGACGAGTCGTAAGCCGCCGTCGATGTTGTGCCGAGCTTCTGAGACCTCTGATTGTGTGTGGAGAGCTTCTCCCCAATGGTAGCGGCAGGAGGGCGAGATGTTGGGAAGGGGGACGTCGGCGATGGCGTTCACGATGGCGCCGAGAGGCCGAAAAATCTCGCTTTCGGCGGACATGCTCCTTGTAGCACGCCCCTGCCAGTGAGCGGGTGTCGACGCCGTCATGCCGGCATCTTGGTCGTATAATCCCCCAGCCTCGTCTATGCTCTGCCCTTGCAGAACGGACGGCTTCGCCGGAAAATCCCTCCACCCAAGGTTCCCCATAGCATCGTCCACGACGATACCGGATGACTTGAGGCGCGAGATAATCCAATCTACCTCTTTTTTGCCGACACGGTTCGAAGTATAGTGTTGGATCCAACTGGCCACGGGGCCTTGTAATATGTCTGGTGGCACCACAACTTCAAGTTCCATGCCCTCTGCGGCCGCCGGTCGCTTGCGAATTGAAGTTACCTGTGTCGCGGTGTTGAGCGGTCCGAGTCCGTCCGAGGGTTATCGTCCGCGAGTCGTCGATGATTGCTCTATGTTTCGTTTTGTCGGCGCATGTTTCTCAATTTGCCTTGGTGTCGACGTTCGGATGGAGTGTGACTGGCAGTCGTCGAGCACGGCCTGGCGCTTCGGCGGTTAGTAATAGAAGGTCCATACCGCACTTTCCCAGGCCCTTTTCAAAAGTGTCATGCGGCGCTTCACACTGGCAGTACTGGTGTGCACGTCGTGCAAAGAGCCATCATTAAGTAACGATACACAATTCTTATTCTACGGTCACTCTGTCGCTATCGTCCACCCCGGGGCTCAGGTAGTTGTCGTCATATGTGGCAGAGACAATACCCATCATTAGTATCAGCAATATTAATACAGAAAAAGTGTCCAAAGCTTGCGTCCGTTCCGAAAGAAGCGAAAAGAGGGCACCCTACTACTATCCGAGAGCAGCGAAGCAAAAAAAAAATCTACCAGAGATCAAGGCAACCACAAAAACCGCTTCACGAGCTTGGGAAAGTTGGGCGTGCCCAAGCCCGTGACCGGGTCCCATCCAGGCAGCGCCGGGAACCCGTCCGTGCCACAACCTGGGTTCGTCCCGTTCGTGATGTCATGGAACGCGTCCGCGAACCAGTGCGAGTATATCTGTACCGCGCGCCCGACTCATCAGCACGCCGTCGCCACGCAAAAGTCGTCCGGGAACCATTGGTAAAAGAGATCGGACACGCACCGCGGGGTTGATCCACCCAACGGGGCCCTTCCCGTTCGCGAGGCGCGCGTCGTTGACGGCGGCGAGGATCGCGCCGAAGATGGGCGTGCTCGCGGACGTGCCGCCCGCGAGCGTGTAGTTCTGGTCGATCACGACCGCGGTCGGGAACCCGTTCGCGGACACGTCGGGGATGCCGCGCCCGGACGCGTTGAAGAGGCGCGGGTCGACGCGGCTCCCGAGCTGCTTCAGGTACGCCTCGACTTGGCGGTGTTGGAACTTGGGGCGCGGGAAGACGTTGGAGAAGCCGCCGCCGGAGCCGAAGGGCGAGGTTGCGCTCTCGGGGTCGTGGACCTGCATCGTGCACAGAATGAGTGTGTGATTAACGAGAATAGAGAGCTCGCGCACAGATTTGCCGGGGTCGACTTGGGTCGCGCCGACGGCGGTGACGAACGGGCACGTCGACGGGAAATTGGGGAGAAAACTCCCAGGGCCCGGGGCCGCGGTGCCGTTTGGGGAGAGGCAGAGGTTGTCGCCGTTTGATGCGACGCCGTTGTCCCCGGAAGCGAAGAGGAAGGTAACACCCATCATGCTGATCTACGAGAGGTACGAGTGAGCGCGCTATGACACCAGTAGGCAGGAATTGCAACAGACCTTTCCAAGCTCCGTGCATTGTCGCTGCATGTAGAAAGGCGGGAAGTCCTCACCTCCAGTGAAGGACACTGAGATGACGTTGGACAGGGGCGCGGTGCCGCAGTCTTCGGGGTTGAGGACACCATCGATGTTGGGGTCGTCTCCGCCCTCGAAGGTGCAGTAGCTGCCGTCCAAACCGTCAAGCAGAAAGTTGATCGAACCACCTAGTGAATGGAACGAGTTGGGTTTAGTGCTGATGTACGCGAGCATCGAGAAGGGGAAGGACGCACTGGCGCCGACCTGATAGTTCCTGACTTCTTGTTGCGCGCCGAGGAGGCCTATCATGAGCTCGAAGTCGAGGTCAGCCTCGGAGATGATGTTAGGGTCGGTCTCGTTGAAGTCCGGCAACGCTAGGTGATGGTTAGAAAAGCGTCCCATGCGTTTGCGGGTAAATGCAAGGGGCTCACTGGAGTTGAGCTGGTCAATGGGGATGAAAGAAGGCAGTGCTTTGGCGGCCTCTGGATTGAACTTCTTGAGGAACATCGCCAGGTCGTCGGAGTTCAGCGTTTGGTCCGCCAACTCAACTTCAGAAACCGGGTCGTAAGTTGTTGTCTTCTCGTCTGAGAGGGACGTCCTTACCGACGGCGACAGTATTCTTTTTTGTCTCCTTCAGATCAGGGTAGAAGTCGTACAGGGCTCTAAAGCAATCGAGCGTAGCCTGCTGGTCGCAGTGTTCCGCATCCGTGTACACTGTCTAACAATAGGTCAGATCTCACCCGACGCATCTCATCATCGGGAGATAATTCAACAAACACTTACACCGTTCACCCTGGACGTAGGCGCACCATGTGGTCTCTGCATGTTAGAGTAGGAAGGCTTGAGGTTCCTCTTGCGCATGGCGTGCGACGCGAACCGGAGCATCTCGAAGTGCACCGTCGGGGAAACGAGGTCGACATGGTTGACGATGTGCTCGGGGAGATGGTAGCCGTGGTGGCATCCGACGTGCTCGTACCCGTCCTCGTGTTGGTACACATAGTACTGCGTGGCGAGCAGGCTCTCCGCCTCCGCGACGCTCACGTTGGCGAGCAAGTACGACTGGTCCTTGCTCGCCCGTATCCGCGACCCGTCGATCCCATCGCCTGAGAGCCATGCCCGGACGGAATCGTGCGACTCCTTGGACGGGCGGAACGTCTCCAGCACCCGCGAGGGCGTCCACCACTGTCCGTAGTTGGGCGACTCGGGGTCCGCGATGTCGAGCAGGTATTCGTCGAGGTTGTCGATGTTGGACTGCTTGAGCGCGATGCTCAAGGGCACGACGGTGTCGGGGTCCGCGCGTCGTCGGGGCGTCCAGCCATGCGGTGGGGCGCTGCGGCGCTCGTGCAGAACGCGTCGTGCGAGAGGTGTTTCGGAGGCCGCATGCACAGCTGCAGCGGCGCCGAGAAGGGCGACCAGGATGCTTGAAGTGATCATCGGGCGTCGGGTGGAGAGAAAAGGAATTGTAGGGGAAGGAGGGCTGGAACCCGAGCAGGGGGGACGCCCAACGGGATGTGAGCTGGGAGGAGCATGCGATGGCCGCTGGGTCTGATATAAAGGGCGCACGGACGCCACACGCTGGACGAGCGCATCGAGGGAGGAACAGGCCGAAGAGAAGATTCGCCGGGGACGCACCCGCGGGCAGAGAGCAACTGCCAGATGCAGACGCACCATGGCAGCTTCATCATCCTTCCTCACCGCCACCCCGCGCAGGGACCAGTGCCCCCACAGTGCCCGGTCTCAACGCTCGCTGCAGTGTGCACGGGGGTCCATAAGTACGTCTTTCCTGACACAAAGACGCAACGGGAAGCCAGGAACAACTAGTCCAGGGTCGGGGAGGTTGAGAGACACCATGGTGTCCAAACAAGGCGCGGCGAGACCCAGTTCTATCGGCGCGCCGACACTTGGAAGTGCGTGTATGCGCAGCACCACGGCACCCTGGCGGCGCGAGGCACATCGACGCTTCGCTCGTCCCACGAACAACACTCCCTGATCGCGACGCGTCCACCAGGAGGGGTCTACAATGAACACACAAAAGTCGCACGACGCATGATAATGGTACTCACCCGCCCTGTAAGTGCGCACCCCGGCGGCGCCGGCCATCCTCAGCTCGCGATCGCTGCATGGCAGTGGTGCGCGGGAAGAGGGTTGGCAGTAGCGCTGCGGGGAGCACGCCGAGCACGCCGACCCAGCGTATACGGCAACTTGACTGGAGGGCGGCTGTGCGGCCGCGTCGCGTCGTGTGGCGGGCCTCCTCGGCGCAAACCTTGAGTCGGTGCCTTCGGCCCTCGGGCTGTGGGCCTACAAACCGCAGACTGGCGGTATCCTCTGGTAGAAGAAGCCTTCACACCTAGGCGCACGTCAATGGGAGCGGCCTTCGCGGGGACAGCCTCAAAACAGCGCTCTCCCGCCGGTGGGCCAACTTGTTCGCAGATCGATAGAGTCAGCGAAGTTTGGACCAGGTAAAACTACATTTTATCGCAGCCCAACTACGAGAATTTGGAATGTCTGTCAAATAGTGCCTGAAAATCGAAAAGCTGGAAAGCTGACATCTCATGGTCGCTAGCAAAAGGCGTTCCCCGGAAGCGCCACAATGGTAGCGGGCGGCTAACCCGAGCTGGCATCACAACCATACCAGGTAGGTTCTGTGGTTCGCAATTTACTCCGCGGCGGACTAACGGCGCCCTCTGCAATCCGCCAACACTGGAGCATTCGTAGCGAACATTACAGTAGAGCGTTGCAGCAATCGTGTACATTGACGTCTAATGACATAGGCTTTGTGTCTTCCATAGGAACCGGATGTGGGGGATGTATGGTAGGGGTTGTCGCGAGGGCAGTGCTGTTGTGCCGGAAAGGTGTGTAGCGTCCACCTACGCCTTGCCAGTGAGCTGCCTAATCTTGGCCTCCCTCTCCAGCTGTCGTTAAAAACCCCCGTCAGAATTCAAGTTCATTAAAGCGACCAAGTGGAGAGCATACTCACGTCATCGACGGCCTTCTGCGCCCTCAGCCACTCGACCTCCCTGTTCTTCTCTTGCAGCATCTCGGTCGCCTCCGCCGCGTGCTGCTTGGACGCCTCGCGCGCGTCCTCGTGCGCCTGGAGGTCGGCCTGCGCCCGCTCGTACTTTGCGCGCGCGGCGAAGAACTCGAGCTCGGCTTTGTGGAACTCGCGGAGGACTTTCGCGTACGACGAGTAGGACTTGGCTTCCTCCTGTTGACAACCCTGATGTTTAGCACCGTTCGAATAATGGGTGGACCGGGAACGGGCTACCTTGACGGCAGCCTTCTGCAGCTTCTGTATGTCGGCAAGCTCCTTAACAGCCTCATCGAGCGCCTTCTTCTCCGCCTTCCCCTCCGCCTTGATGACCTTGACGACCTTCTTCCCTTCCTTGACTGCAACAAACGTCAGCCCACGAGCACCACCTCCCGACAACCCCAAACCTGCACTCACTCTGCGACTTGTTCAGCTTCGCCACCCGCTTCTCGCTCAGACTCATCTCCGCGCTCCGGCTCCGCGCATCGAACGAATCGTCCATCACCGGGCTCGCAGCGGGCCCCACCGTCCCCGCCCCGCTCGCGAAGCAGCCCCCGCTCAGGCTCACCCGCCGCCTGCGCAGCACCGACGGCGCCGTGCGCACGCTCCCGGAGCGTTCCTCCCCGCCGTCCCGACCCTCAGCCCCGCTCAGCGCGCTCTCGCGCCGGCTGGCGGTCTGGAACGAGCGGAGCGACGACGCGCGCTTGAACTGGCTGTCCTGCCGGCGCCCCGCGGGGCGACCGCCCTGCCCGTCGTCGTCGTCATCGATCGAGCGCTGCCACGCCTGCGCGCGGTGGTGCGCCTCCTGGCTAGGGGACGACTCCGTCCAGAGGATAGGAACGGGCTCGATGCCGGCGCTGGTCTCCGACGTGCTGGACTGGGGGCGGCGCGGGCCGCCGGCGCTGCCGTACCCCGAGTCGGAGGTGGGCGCCGAGGTCGAACGGCGGTGTGTCGAGCTGCCAGAGAGCGGGGAGGAGGGCTCTCCCCGGTCGGCCATCTTAGGGGTGGGCATTTGGTTGGGTGCCTCTTCTTCGTCGCCGTCTGCGGGGCCTTTGCGCACGATGGGGTCGCGCGGGACACCCGTCGAGATGGAGGGGTGTTGGCTGACGGGGGTCGGGGAGTCGAGTTCGAATGCCCCCGGGAAGGTGGCATCTTTCTCGGCTGCGGAAGGGCCGGGAGCGGAGGGGACGCCGTCAGAGGGCTGTTTGTGCCAGTTCACGACGGGGGCGTCGAAGTAAACGCTCTGCTCACTGGCTGGCGTGTTGGTGTAGTCTATGTGGGTGGTGCGGTCGGCCATGCTGCTTCACTCCAAGTCTCAGGAGTAGAGTATAAAAGGGGGGGAGGTGTCTTAGCAGCAGAGTATCGAGGAGGTGTGGTATCGCAGGAGAGTTTGGTGAGCGTTAGAGACGCAGGGGGGGCGTTTAAATGTGTCTGGGCGTCGGAGGATGTCATTGGAGTGCGGACCTGAGCGAACGCGCCGATCACGTCCCCCCACTTCCGCCTTTCCCGATATGGCAAGCCACCTGCCAAACACGTGCATGACGTAATGTCTCACCTTCGGATATTCGCCTTGGTTTTCTCCTCCGGTCCCTCGGTTCGTGTTTCCCGTCGCCGAGGTGCGCTATCCGACATGTCAAGTCGATACCGCGTTGTAAATGCAGCCCGAGGATGCACTGTCCCGAAGCCGGGCGTCTTAGCCGCGGTGGAAATGTCGTTCTGGAACGTTCTGAGTTCATGTCAGGATGGTGGACACTGGGTCCCAGTATCCAACGTGCGGGAGACGCACCATGTCGGCGTGTTGCCGGTTATTGGCGGATCCAACCTGGACCAAGTAGCGTTGGAGCGGAGGGAACATGTACCTTCCAGAATGTGTTCTTTATAGACATCTTCGACTACAAAGCGGCTATTGCCGCTAGCACTCCCGAGAGCGGCTGTAAACCCAGCCACCGCGCTGGTATATTCCATCCAAAGCCGAAAGAATAACAGAAAACGGATAAGTTACTTCACCAAACGGATCGAGTCTAAAAGAAGTCGCCTACGACCTCCCGTTCGTCCGACGCGAGGAGCACGTCGCGATCGACATACAGCGCCTTGACGACCTCCTTCTCTCTCCACCTCTGCTCCTTTGAGTCGTGGCCGGAGACAGGCGTGAGCGAGTACGTCACGGAGAGTGCAGACAGCGCTCCGCCATAGGCATGTGAGATACCTATCACAGCGCTAGTTAAAGAGGTATAAAAGAGGAACAAAGTATGTGCTCACCGGTATCGATAATGATGATCTTACCTCCGCATCTAGAAACGATTTTCTACACCGCAACGCTCAGCGCTGTGGCCACCGCGCCTGATATATGCGCGCACCTGGAAGTCCGGGGTGTGACCCATCACCATCCGTCTAGTCCCAGTACGGCCCAGGACGTCGTCCACCTCCTTGCACACCTTCTCCTCCGGATCGAGCGCCCACCCACGGTACCACAGCGGCCCGTCGGACGCGTACAGCCGATGCTCATGATGCGTCGCCTCGTGCGGCAGACCGGGGTACGGGTTCGGCGGGTGCGGTGGCGGCTGCTTACGGTGCTGCAGCTTGTGCAGCAGCGAATGCGAGATCTCATTGATACGCGACGGGAATGGGGTCAGGTCTGGGTACGTGGGCGCGAGCCCCCCGTGGACGAACGAGATCGCGGCGTGCGAGAGCGGCGAGGTCGACACGGAGTCGGTCTCGGGGTCGTAGTCCGTATTCGGGGGGCCGAGCGAGGGGTGCAGCGGCAGGCGGGTGGTGGTGGTGTAGTTGGCCGCCCAGCTGCGCCCGATGCGGCCGGTGGAGAGCATCTTCTGGCGCGCGGCGACGGATCCGAACGTCTTGATTTCGCTCGCGGGCACGTACCTTGCAGCAGGCAGGTCAGCGGTTGCGAGTTACGTATCGGGTGGAAGGACCCAGGCTCACCTCCAGTCACCTGTATTGGGATGTTAGACGCATGAGTGCCCGTCGCAGACGTGAAGTGGTAGAACCTGGTACTGACCGATGGCATTCATCCACTCGTGATTGCCCAAATTTGTCAAGACTGTGCCGCCTACGGCCTTTGCTTGTTCACGGAGCTGGTCCATCCACAGGTATAGCTTGATCGTATCGTCGCCCCTGCGGCGGGGAAGGACGTGGGCGTAAACACTTGCTCGCCTACGCGTGTGCGGATCCACGTACCGGTCAATGATGTCGCCCGTCTGGACGAAGAAGTCTACGCCTCCGGACCAGTTGCCGTCTTCGTCCACTACGCCTGCCATTTGCAAGACCTTGTGGGCGTTTGGCAGGTCACCGTGCAGGTCGCCTACCGCGACGATAGTCCGCTCGAACTTGCCGTCTACGTGCTCCGAGTTCGCGGCGGATGCGTCTCCGCCCAGCTGAGCGTCTTGGTCTGGACGGTGCTGGTCTACGACATGGAGATGTTGCTGAGCGGTGTCGTCGCCATAGACGTGCTGCGCACTGTTCGCGTCGGGATGCACGGCGAATGGCCAAGAGAGCGGCAAGCTCGCCACGAGATCAAAGGTCGGGATGAAGGCCCGACATACCCAGAGCACGGCGAGCAGCGGGACGAAGAGAGAGAGAACGACGAGGAGGCGAGGCATGATGCGACGTTATCTTGACTGCATGCACTGCGAGCACCGTCCACCGAACACGCAGAGAGCAGACTGGCGGCCAAGGAGAAGCAGTGGGAGCGGTGCCACGCGGGCTGAGAGTAGCAAACGGACTGAGCGCCCAGGGACAATGCTGCGTCGGGGACGGTTGATTAAAGGGAGGGCTTACGTAACGAAAGGCAGCTGCCCCGGACTAATGTGCGGTTAGCGCGCAAGGGCAGGGGAGCCCGGCGCAGGCTGCGAGAGCTGCGAGCCAGGTTTACCACACTCTGCTTATAACCGCCGCCGCCGCCGTCCCCGCAGCCCCTCGCTGCTGCCTCCGCTCTTTTCCCCCGCCCGCCTTCTCGCCATCCCGCGCGTATGCTCTCAGCCTGCTGAGCTAGCCCTCTCCGGCTCAGTACCACCCCGCCATCCGCCATGCTGCCCTCCGTTCTCGCCCTCTCCGTCCTGGCCCTCCTCGATGCCACCCACACCGTCACCGCCTCCTCCATCGCAGGCCGCTGGAGGCCAGACATGCGTAGGAGAGAACAGAGCTTCAGCATCGGCTCGGGCCTGCACGCTCGCCAGGTCCTAGAGGGCATCGCAACCAGCCTGCCCCCGGCGAACAACTCCACCATTGTGCCCGTCGCACTCGCCTCGGACAGACAGTCAGTCCATACCCCTCCCACCGCGCGAACAACGCGCGCCAATTACGGCTCTCTCTGACCCGCGAATGTGCAGGACGTACTACGCCCTCGCGGGCGTCGGCAATGTCTCCCTCCGCCTCGCGCTCGACACCGCGTCCGCGGACCTCTGGGTCGTCTCCTCCGACTGCACCTCCAACGCGTGCAACGTCCCCAAGTACCCCCTCGCCTTCCAGAGTCCCACATTCGTTTCCGTCAACTCGAACGCGACCGCGTTCAATGTCAGCTACGCCGATAACACGGGTGCGTCCACCCCCCACCTCCCACCGTTTCAGCACCGCCCGACCGCAGCTGACGGCTCGTTTTGTCCAGCCGCCCAAGGGTTCATTGCTCGGGAGTCAGTGTCTCTGGCGAATCTCACCGTCGCAAACCAGGCATTGGGTGAGCGCGCTCTCTCTCTCTTCTTGGAATACGTCTCAGTCTGCCGATGCCGTGGGCTTGCTGCGGAGCCCCGATATTTTCGGCAGACGGGAAGCGATGACCGCGCCCAGTGTGTCCATCGATTTAACTCCTATTCTGCGGCCTGTGGTCACCAGTGAGGCAATACGGCGGTCATGGCGCCCCGTCGCGAGGTTACATAGGGCAATTTGTCGGTGGCGACATGCGCTCGTATTCTGTCTCGCGAGTTTGAATTCCGTGTGGATTGAGGCGATCCGCCTGGAGAACGAAACTGACAGACGGTTTGCTCACATTAGGATTGGCAACATCCTCCAATGTCAAGTTCCGGGACCAAGTCAGTGGAGTCCTAGGCCTGGGCTTCCCCCGTCTGTCATCCATTGCTAGTAAGGCCGTTAACGGTAAGCTCTTCTCGGACTACTGCGGCGACCTCTCGTCTCACTGGATCCGTTCAGCGACCCCTTTCTTCGCTACGATGGCACAAAATGGACAGCTGGACTACCCCCTGTTTGGTGTGAGCCTGACACGAGACTCGAGCGGAACCCTTGCGTTCGGTACGCCCTCGCGTCTGCATCCGTACCCGCGCTCGTGCGATCAGCTCAATCAATCCCGCCAGGCGCCATCGACGGCTCTGTGGTGACAAACCGGAGCCTCATCGAGTGGAACGAAGTCGTGCCGTTCGCCCCATTCGCCGCCGAGAGCAACAGGTCCACATACCTCCAGTGGGCGGTCGCCCTGAACAACATATCGGTACGTCTGGCACACCGCACGTGTGGCGATCTTTCTGTGCGTGGAGAGCGTGGACCCACGCGTCGCAAACAGGTAAACGGAACGGTGGTCACGCCACAGCCGACGTATCCCATCCAGACCCTGAACTCTTCGCTGGCTCTGATCGACATGTACGTGCCTGCGCCCCGCACCGCGAGGCCCCTTCTGTTGTGGATCCCTTCCCATATTGACTTTTAACCGTGTTTGCTCCACCCCTCCGTGCCTGACAGTGGCACCGCTGGCATCTATGGCCCGTACCAGGACGTGAGTGCTCAAATGGGCGTCTGTGGGGCGCCGGCGAGGGCTAATCTAACGGTGGGGCTCGCGCGCAGGTCTCGCGGATATTCTCGCTCATATCGGGGGCGCGCCTCGTGGACGACGGTACGTCATCTCAGCTTGCGTTTCGTATCGTTCCTTGCCAGGCACTGAGGGGCGGGCTTCGCGGGAAGGCGCGGGACAGTGGGTCGTTCCGTGCGACACGGAGGAGACGATCGCCCTAAACTTTGGGTGAGTTGATTGTGTTTGTTAAGGTCATGGGGGGCAGAAGCTAAGGCGCCGTGCGATGTAGGGGGCGCGATTTTGTCATGCAGCCCACTGACTACCTCATCGGCCCTGCGTCTGGGAACCCGAACCTGTGTCTCTCGTGGCCGAGGGCTCTTCCCTCGAGCTCAGATGGTATTGACTGGCAGCTAGGTACATCGATTCATACTTCTCCCAATGACCGACACTGACCATCGACTTTAACAGGATCCCCCTTCCTCCGGACGGTGTACTCCATATTCAGGTAAGTCCACCCACAACACCCCCTCCACCCAGACCCCCAACGCCCCCGCAGCTTCGGCATCAACACCAAAGAAGCCCCCATGGTCGGCTTCTACCCCGTCAACAACGCGACGGCCCCAATCGAGCCCTACCCCTCCGTCTCCGCCTTCTTCGCGTCCTACTCCGCGACCGTCGGCACGACGCTCCCCAACTTCCCCCTCGCGACGCCGTCGCCCACGCCGCCCGCGTACACGTTCAACGCGTCCGTGACCGCGTCCGCGGGCGAGCTCGTGCGCTCCGGCCTCGCGACGAGCACGTACGTCCCGCTCCTCGCGCACGTGAACGCGTCCGCGCTCCCCGCGATCACGCCCTCGCCCACCGTCGCGACGCTCATCATCACCGACACGAGCGGCCGCACGCTCACGAGCGTGTCCACCGCTGCCCAGGCGTCCGTCACGCTCGGCGTCCCCGCTGGGTGGGCCGTCAACGGCGCCGCCGCCGCCGCGGTGGGTGCGGGGCCCGGGCCGGCGGGGCTGGTGCCGGTGGCCGCGGCGCTGTGTGCGCTCGTGTGGGGCGTCGTCTTGTAGACCCGCCCCGGGGAGTGTGTGTAGGCTGTGTGTAGCGTATTTATTTGTCCTCGTCCCGATGCTTTCGTACCCTCGCCCCCTCCCTCGTCCCAACTTCCGCCCCCCGCTCCCGCCATCCTTCATCACCCCGCCCGTCCACCCGCCGCTCACCGCTCGCCGGTACTCACGACCCACCCACGCCCTCGCCCCCGCCTCCACCCGTCCTCGCTCGCTCGCCCTGCTGTCCATACTCGCACCCCTATATCCGTATATTCCGGCGCCCGCCCGTAGTCCGCAGTTCGCAGTTCGTATACTTCTACCCGCCCATCGTGCCTACCCCCTTGTTTTTGTTTTCCTCTTTTGTTTTCCTCTTCCACGGACGTTCGTAGCACGTGTGTCGGATTAGGGCCTGACGCTTGTTCATGACGTACTTTTTTGTTTTCGCATAGAGGGTGGTGACCTTCGTCGCGCCCCCCTCGCGTACGTAGTGACCGACGCGGACGTTGTTGTGTACATACACGGTAACATATGTGAGCCATTTTGGCGTGCATGTACATAGCTATACATGATGTTTTTCCTGCCGTCCGCGAGCGCGGCGGCATGCAAACAGGAGAGAACAAGCCCGCACTCCGCCCGCGTATACCTTTCGTCTATCGCACGAGGATACATCGAATAGGCGCGGGCCATAAATGACATTCAGATCTCGCTCTGGCATTATTACAAGTACACCCAGGGAGGGGGGAGGAGGTTAGATACACACGCTTCTCGCTTCTCGATCACAGCTCCGTCGTCACGGCAGTACTCGGCGGGGCGGGGCGCAGTCAGAGGAGCTTCGCGACCTCGGCGTCGATCGAGTCGGGGGACGTGGTCGACGCCCAGCGGTGGACGACCTTGCCCTCGCGGTCGATGAGGAACTTTTCAAAGTTCCACTAGACAAACGACGCATCAGTCTCATATTCGGGACCCCGCAAATAAAAGAAAGAAAGAAGGAAGGAAAGAAGGAAACGGGCGCGCGATGCGATGCGACGGGGACGGGACGACGGACCTTGATGCGGGTGAGGCCGAGGATGCCGGACTTCTGGGCCTTGAGCCACTTGTAGACCTCGTTGGCGGCGTCGCCGTTGACGTCGGACTTGGCCATGAGGGGGAAGGAGACGCCGTGGTTGAGCTCGCAGAACTGGGCGATGTTCTCGTCGTTCTCGGGCTCCTGGCCGCCGAACTGCCCGGACGGAGAGAGAGAGAGAGAGAGAAAAGGAGAAAGGAGAAAGATAGCGTGAGTGGGATAGCTGTTAGATCGAGGGGGGGACGCGCACCTGGTTGCAGGGGAAGCCGAGGATGATGAACCCGCGGTCCTTGTACTTGTCGTAGAGCGCCTGGAGGCCCTTGTACTGGGGCGTGAAGCCGCTGGAGGGGGGTGACGGGATGTGCGTGTTAGACTTTGTGGGTGCTCGGGTAGATAAGAAGCGAGCGGGCAAGTGAGAGGGCGCACCACTTTGAGGCGACGTTGACGATGAGAACGACCTTGCCCTTGAGGTCCTCGAAGTCGTAGGTCTTGCCGCCGGGGCGCTGGGCCTTGAGGGAGTAGAAGGACTGTGCGTCGGACATGGTGGCGGACGACAAGCTGCTGAAGCGGGGCGCGTTTGTGGTAGTGGTAATACGGAGTGTGGGACTCGGGCGGGCGGATGGTGTGCGGGGGTGGGAACGGAGCACGGGGTTATATAGGCAGCGCCGTGCGAGAAGGGCAGACGCAGATCGCGGGCTCGGGCTGGGCGGGGGGAGTGAGCAGGGCGATCGATGGGACGGGCGCAGGCCGAGGGCGCGGGACATGTGCACGCCGGGCAGCGACCTGGACACCATCTCTCCTCCAGTGCAGGCAGCGGCCGAGGGCGATTGCTGGGCGATTGGCCACCTCCAGCAGCCCGCCACCGCCCCGGCCCCTCGGACGGCCCTGGCCCGGTTCCCGGTCCCCATCCGCGTATCTCGCCTGGCAGCCGGCGGCCGGCTACTTACCAACCCTCCGGTCCCTCCCTCACTTCTCGCAGAAATCATGCTGCCTGCCAGTACTTCCGAGTCTCGTATTGCAACTTTATGCGAAACACTAGGCTCGTGAACCAACCGTTCGGATATTGAAACTCCGTCGCTCCACTAGTGAGGATATCCGAACGGCTGGTCAAACTCGGAGGGGTTTTGGCTGGGTGACCCGATTTGGTACCCCGTGTGAAAACGGACTTGGTGAAATCGCATCCGTTCTCTTTGTAGCGCCGTGCCAACTCTTTCTCCTGTACTCCCGTGTGAGCATTTGGGGGTGACGAAATGTGTTATTCCATTAAAGACGACATGTTATAAATTGAATCTTCTAATTAGAAATGGTGAAAAGGGAGAGCCGTGTCATAAACCGCTTTTTTCGACTCGTAGAGCTTCACTATTGTGAAAGTCCACGCATTGGTGAGTATCCCGGGAGACTGGTATACCGGCCGCTTCCGAAGCTTTGACGCCCACGCTGTGGCGTCCCGTCACGATTTCCAGTGGCCGCCACATCGCCTTCACCGGCCGCCACATCGTCTTCACTTATTTTTCGCTCCTTGTCATGGTGCCCGCCGGTGTGCCCGCTGTTTCTCAGCCTCTGCATGTAGTACACACATCACAAATCCAACCACGGGCCACGCCCATGCCTTTACACAACGAGGATTGCACCAGGGTGTTTGCTATGCCGTAGCCCATCTGTAAGCCTCCACCATGCCTACTCCAGTCGGAACGGCACCTATCGCTATCACCACAAAGCCTACATGTTCCACTTGTCATCGACTTCAGTTCTCCACTGTCTGCGCCCGTAAGCAGTGCTCCAAGTGCTGCCGTACCGTACTCGACAAGTGCGGCTACATAGGGCATGACAGCTATAAGGCCCATCTCGCACTTGCCATCACAGATCCTTCATCAACACCTCTACTCTCCATAGACCCTTCCGACGTAGCCGATTCCTTCGCCCTTACACGCCCACCACCCATTTGTCCACCTGCACCACCCATCAATCCTCCCGCACCTTTCCTAAATGCCACGAATATTTCTACTGCCTCCGCACTTCCTGTCGAAGCTGCCGCAGTGCAGCGCTCCTTCCGACGGCGGATGGATGACATGTTAAAAGAAGAATGGGATGCTTCCCGTGCAACATGGGATGCGAAGTTGCGTGGAGACGCTCAGAAGAGGGAGAATAAGTGGAGGATCGACCACTCGTTTTTTATATGGTATTGGCGAAAGGTGAATTATGATCCATATATGACCCGGTATCTCCTCTGAGGCAATTCACAGGATGGCGAGAATCCTACTCGCATTTGTGTACAAGGTATACAGACTATCCCTAACTTCGCCCTTACTCAAGACTCCGACCTTATGGCTCGTCTGGGCGTTGCAAGAAATGGCGAAATTGACATGTACCAGCCCCGTTATGGCATGTGGCAGACCCAAGCCGTCAACGAAGCGTTCACGGTCACTCCGAAACAGGTCCGTGTCGTATTCAGCACACAGCCGGTCCGCTGTACTAACACACTGTAGATTCTACTATTCCGCTACGTCGGTGTCAAGCACTGCCCTTTGTTTGATGTCCTCCGGGCAGAAGCGGCTGGGAAGGCGGTGTATAACTCACCACAGGCTGAACCGCAACCTGTGCAAGTCACTATTGTCGCACCCAAGCCACTACGTACACCAAAGCGCAAGCGTACGAGTACAGAGGATATCAATCTGCCACATTCTCGGTTTCCGTACGGTACTCCCCGCCTGCACTCTGCGCATATGTCCCCATTCACACGCAGCCCTTGTCCGTCCGCACCTGTACCGGCCGTGCCACGCTCAGCATCGGCAACTATTCACACCTCTACAGTGGACTCTGTCGGCCTCGGCCTCTCGGGACTGTCGCCCCTGCAACCTATGGCATCGACGGCACCATCTGGCATGCGCGCTTCCATTTCCGCACCCATGCTCGTCTCCTATGGTGCACGGGCATGCTCATCCTCACCTACTCCCCGCCCAACCCTGCTTGCCTCCTCATCGGCCCCCATACTACCCCGTCTTCTTTTACCGACTGGTGCAGGGGGCGTGGATGGAGTTACATCCGGTGCGAATGGAATCTCCATGCTACCGCTATCCATTCCGCTAATGCTGTCGCTTGCAGTACCGCACGGTGCAGGGGGTGCGGATGGAGTTATGGCCGGTGCGGGGGGCACGGATGGAGTTACGTCCGGTGCGGACGGAGTTGCAGTGGGCGCGGATGGAGTTACGGCCGGTGCGGGGGGCATGGATGGAGTTACGTCCAGTGCGGACGGAGTCGCAGTGGGCGTGGATGGAGTCATGGTTGGCGTGGACGGTGTCGCGGTCAGCGCAGATGGTGTCGCGGCTATGGCGCATCCGTACAGGCTGCCATGGCCAAATGGCATCTATGCGCGGGATATGGCTGAGGGCTTCTTGCTCCTCGCAGAGGTGAGGAAAAAAGACCTCCCTGAACGCTTTGGACAGGTATTCTCAGGGGCCAAGTGGGTTCACGCCACATACTTCTTCCAGCGTGCCGCATGGTATAGGTCAAGTGAGGCTGAACGGGCTTCGGTGATGACTCTCCCACGCACACCAGAGAATCTCTGGACAAATGTCCGAACACAGCTATCCGGGTGGGCTGTTCGTCGGGAGCGGCGTATGTTGTAATTGCATGGATGTAAAGCAGGTTTCTTTACAATGATTTTTGTTTTGTAATTCTCCAAATCTACGCAATATTGATGTGCATAAAACTCTGATTGGTCCCGGTTTCCCCCTCCCAATGCTCACAAATGAACACGGGTGAAGAGCATGCGGCGGCACCTGCGTATATAAATTAGGATCCAGGTTATCCCCATTTCTACTTGCGTCACCCCCTTCTCCCGTGTATTGCTCTCTCTCTCTTCTTCTCTCTCTCGTCTTCCTCTCCGCCCTATGATGTTGACTCGCAACTCTGAATCCACTGATGAGGATCTATTCACGAACACGGATGGTATCGTCAAATGGGGCCCTATAAAGGGGAGTTGTCATCGCTGTGGGGAATGCGATGCCCTTTTACAAGTGGCCCAATGGCCAGGGAAGCATAACGATAACTATGGGCGTAGCTATGTTTCGGTAAGATCTCTATTATCTATGTGTATTCCACCGAGTTGTGAGCTCATAAACAGCAGTGCCATCCCCACAACCGATACGGTGATCCGCTACACAAGTGTTACTTTCAGTTCGTGAATGATCCCATCGAAACCGAGAGGACGAGTGGCACATCCGATACTCCCACTGCAACACCAGCTCGGCCGCCAGCTCCTCGTCCCGCCCGTCTATGTTCTATAGTTACCTGTACTAGCCGACAGGTTGCGAAGACGTGCGAACGAAAATACTGTGGTAAACACTGCGTGGCTATGGGAGGGTGCAGGGCCCATCGCGCGCAGGCTAGGGCCCCCATAGGTGATAACTATTATGTTGAGTACGTCCATTGGCCTTTCAAATTCCATGTCTCAGTGCCTGCCAAGGCTAACGAGCCCAATCACACTAGTCTGCCGGACTCCTTGCCTTCCCTAGGTTCGAAGCGGGCTCGGTCATCCAGCCCACCAGCGGCACAATTGGCTTACGATCCGAATTCCACTGCAGAGAAGCGTCCTATGAAGATCATTCGAATGCAGCCAACACCTCAGGCTCACCCCATGCCACTTCCGGCGTTTCGAGGCGCACCCGCACTCCTGCCATCAGTGCACAAGTCATCTGCCCTACAGTCCCAGCTCTCCGTCAAGGACCTTGAGCAAGCCCAGTTCACCATAGCACTCGAGGCTTCTCTTGAAGATGCGGCCCGTGAGGAAGTGCTTCGACGCGAAGCGGAGAACACGGAGCGTGACCAGCTCACTGCCGTTTTTGCAGCCTCCCTCGAGTATGCTAGGGTCGAAGAAGCCATCCGTAACAAGAACAACAGCCTTCTCGAGGCCGGCATTGAGGCCTCACTCAGTCATGCATCTAGCCTATACGCTCCGGACCCTGCTAGTACGTCCTCAGGCTCTTCGTCGACAACAGGTACCTCCGACAACTTGTACAACTGGGATCCAACAATCCTAGCTCATGCACGCGCGGTCACCAGCACTTACGACTCGGTCTCGGGCTCTTCGAGAGGCTCGTCTCCATTTACAGAGTCTACTCCCTCGTCGTTTGGGAAATCCGTCGAGGCAGAGTCCATAGCAGGAAGTCGGGCCTTTGGTGCTGTCAAGGGGAAGCACATCGACGTCGATCTTGCTGAGTTCTAGGGGGACATCACGGACAGACTATTACATTGTTCGATAGATATCGTTTCTTTAATCGATTTGTGCATACACTCCCATCGTCCTCGCCAAACCGCACCTTTGCATTGCACTTCGCGCCGCGGAGGCGCGCCGTCGACTTCGTGACATGCTCCTCGCTCCCTGCGCTCGCCGCCGACCCGACGGGAGATCAGACGGGTCGTGCGGTACATGCGGTACTTGTAGGCCTGACGGCGTCGAGTCCCTCACAGGAACCGCCGCAGCGTCGAAGCTCGGACGTGCATTGAGCGACGGGAGGGGCGACGACGGGACGGGTGTGAGAGGAGCCTCGCGGAAGCGGTTGAGCTGTAGCGTCGAGTTGCTCCCGCTATGCGTGCGGCTGTTCTCACGGCTGTGCGAGGGCGAGAACACACTGGGGCTCTGGCGTGCGCTGAGCACGCCCGACGTGCGGTGGGACTCGCGGCCGGCCATGTATGCGCTCGAGCGGAGCGTGGCGGGCGCGGTGACAAGCAGCTGCGGGAAGTCGGGCACGTCCGTGCCGTAGATGGTGGCCATCCCGAGGATGTGGCCGATCTCCTGCGACGAGACGGACGTGGACGTTTGGCTGCTTGGCGGGCAGCGCAGCACGCTGTCCGGGTTCGATGCGAGCGAGTTGTCCGGCGTGATCACGAGGCGTCCGAAATACACATCACGGACAGCTTAGAAATTCGCTTCGGAACACTCACTGCCAACATTACTCAAGTACAGGTACTACATGCCCCCGTGCCTTGCATCCGCCGCGTAATCGGCAGTGTGTTCGACAACATCCTCGCTCACAGGTCTTGCTAATCTTACTACGTCCACATGGCTTGACATCACAAGGCCCCTGTTGTTTGCTCCGTGGCCGCGGTACGCGATAGTACTTCTGTCCATTTGTGTACGTGAACGCCGTCCGAGCCTTGCATGAGATCCGCGAAGAGACAGAGGCAGCCCCCAAGGTAGATGGTCTGCTCGAAGCACAGGAGACAGAAGTACCAGAGGATGTAGCCACAAGGGTAGAGCCAGAAGTACGAGAGTAGCTGGTAGGGCTCGAGTTACAGTCGGAGGCGGAGTGGTTGGCCGAAGTACGGGGCCAAGACGCCAGCAGAATCGGTGTGAGAGCATTCAGTGCGGCGAGCTTCTCCAGGGCAGCATTGAGCCTAGAAAGAGGAGTAGTCTGGGGCTGATGTATGTTGAGTTGCGGAACAAAGCAAAAACAAAAAACTGGGCGCACCTTGTCCAGATTGTGGGAGTCCGACACCATAGAATGGTACCCTCCGGATAGGTGTGATAGGTGTGAGGCGACCAGCGACTCCGGCGCGTTAGAATAAACGGGGATAGCTTGCATGAAGGTGGAACAGTAAGAATATATGCAGTTGGTGTAGGATTGTGTAGGTGGTGTACTTGATGAAGGCGAGCGTCGCGCTGTCCCAGCCTGGTTCGAAATCCAACCGTGGGATAAACATTCGGAAGACCCCGACTACGACTCCGCCCCCACGACTCTCTCTCGATGGTTGCACGTCAACCCTTCTAGAGTCCGCATACTCGAACCGTGTCCTTCGTAAGATCCTGTGATGGACTTCAAGACCGGGCAGCGACACCACGACTGGTACGTCGTCCTTGGATATCCCTAGAAGCCATTCAACTAATACGTCTCTTTTCTCGTTTCTTCATATTCTACGCTCACAGAGGGCGTGGTCGCCGTACACAGAGACTCCGCCAGTGCCGCTGCACCACCGTCGAACCAGGACCGCCCGCGAATGCACTTTCACCCCGAAAATCGGCGCCGTCCTGACCAGGCGGGGCGAATCTACAGGGGTTTCAAACCAACCTCAACTGCGATTTCACGTGCGCCCGGACCGAATCCGCGCTCGCATGCAAACGGTTCGCTGCCTCCACTAGCTCGGCCGTCGTGCACACAGACTCTGGGAGCGCGGCGGGAACGTTGTCGAAACGGGGTCCCCCGCGAATGCGTTTCCAGCATCAAAAATGCTCCTCGACCCCTCGCATGGCTCCTCGACCCCTCGCATGGTCTCTAAAACGGTTCAAACCGACGCAGAAACGGTCTCCTGAACGTTTCCGACCTGCCCTGCGCTTGTCGCGCTCATCCGCGATTCTGTTCTCGCGCGCGAACGGTGTGCCGCTTTCCGCAGCGACACCGCGCACGACGCTAATACTCAATTCTTTTGCTTTGATACCCGGCGATCACCCTTGGACCCTTGCCATCATGCATTTTTGTGCTGCCTCGTTCACGAAACAATATGGAATCTTTCCCCCCGCCCCGGTGACTCCGTGTCACCTCCGCAGCGCATATAAGGACCGGCCGGGGCCATTCCTCCGTCGGTGCAGCTTCGTCTTTCGCTTCTAGCGCTCCTTCTTTTGTACTTCGCCGCCCACCCCTTCGCCTCTGTATTGTACACCCATGGCTGTACGCGCTGCCGACTCCACCACCACCACCGACGCGCAGGAGGGGACCGTCATCCTCGAGTTCCGACGCGCAGGAGGGGACCGTCATCCTCGAGTTCCCCGACGTCATCTCACTGATCCCCTACCCTCTTCGCTGCCACCCGCAGGAGTATGAGGTCTCGCGCGAGTCGGAGGAGTGGCTTCTCAGCATGGCCCACTTCTCCGAGAAGCAGTGCGCCAAGTTCCTTACCTTGAACGCCGGCCTTCTAAGCGGCATGTGCTACATCGACTGCACGTACGACGAGCTCCAGGTATGCACAGACTTCATGAACTTTTTGTTCACACTTGACGACTGGACGGACGCGTTCGACACCACGGGCACGCGCGGTCTCGCGGAGTGCGTCATGAACACGCTCTACAGCCCGGAGACGTACCACTCGGATACCGCCGCGCACAGGCTGATCAAGTCGTAAGTGGCCGGCGATGCTCCATCTGTGGCTGCGCTGACGGATACACTTAAGGTTCTGGACGCGCATGAAAAAGACTGCAGGGCCGGGATGCCAGCAACGGCTCATGTCGACACTTGACACGTACTTCCAGGCCGTCATGCAGCAGGCGGCCGACCGTGGGGACCACAACATCCCCGAGCTGGAGGAGTACATCCTTCTCCGCCGCGACACCAGCGGCTGCAAAACGGGCTTCGCGTTCATCGAGTACGCGGCGAACATCGACCTTCCCGAGGATGTCATGGAGCACCCGATTATCAAGGCGCTCTCGGACGCGACGAACGACTTGGTGTCGTGGGCGAACGTGAGTGCCGCCCGCTGGCTTCCGCAGGACGTTCTCTCCTACAACGTCGAGCAATCACGCGGTGATGTGAGTCTGCGCGATCGCGCGATCATCCCTCCGCTCCTGGTCCATGCTGACAGTGCTCGCGTCTGATAGACGCACAACTTCGTCTGCGTGCTCATGAACATGAACGGCGTCGACCGACAAGAGGCGATCGAGCAGGCCGGCGAGCTCTGGGCCAAGACGCTCGACTGGTTTTTCGAGTGCCGCAAGGTCGTCCCGTCGTGGGGCCTCGAGGACTGGATCATCGCGAACGCGGAATGAATGAGCACACGCGACTGGTGTGCTTTAGTCTCCCATCTGCAAAGCGTGTGTGCCCGGCGAAGGTGCACGACTTTGTCGAGTCGCTCCCGCGGGGGTACGACACGCCCGTCGGCGAGAACGCGGCGCTCATCTCGAGCGGTCGCGCGGGCAGGCACAGCGGCTGCAGATCGCGCGGGCGGTCGCGCAGCCGGCGCGCATCCTAATCCTGGATGAGTGCACGTCCGCACACGTCCTGAGCCGTGCGCTCTCCCGTATAGTTTCACGCCTGTATGCATATCGTATGCTTTCGTACTTCTATGTACATTGTCTACATTGTCGCTTGGACCGCCTGTGATTGAGAACGGGACACATAGATACATTGACTAGCAAATTATACAAATCAATATGTGCACTTGTGAGCAGAGACTAGTCGGTATGTGTAAAACGAAACTCCCGATAGCCCGGGAGGTACCCACGAGCCAGAAGTCTTTCTCGGGTGATTCTGTTTTTCTCCTTGATTACCTCGTCCAAGAAGAAATCATACAGGATGCAGCCCATCTCCCGAATGATTGAGTGATAACCACCAAACCATACGTTAGTCTGTTCGGCCACTGAGGAGTTGAAGAACCAAGAGCCGTCGTCAGCCAGGAGCTCCCTGTAGTTGTACGGATTGCAGTGGATAGCGCATGCGTCGTTCGTCCGCTTGTGTTTGCACTTCCAATGGAATACGTCCACCGGTAATCCGACCTCTTCATGGAGTGTCTCGCCGCGTGCCTGCGAGTGCTGGTATAGAATACAATTGCAGTCGTAATGAATATAACATGGCATCGAGCCTGGGATTTGATGTCGTTTACGGACCATGTCCTGCCAAGGTAAATTACAAGTCAACACTCAAGTACCGTGCATAGTACAGATGAGGCATACCAAAGTCTGAGTGACCGTCTCCGAACCAGGAAACGTTTCCCGATAAAGGATGATCCCGCAAGGTCGTATGGCGAGTTGCTCATTGTGAGTCCGACGTCGCCCAAAGTTGGCCTTGAGCGTTCGGTTACCCACATCAGGCTTTGATGGGCAGGCTGTCCGGGGCAGAGTACCAAGGCTGTCAACACGCCCAGGGACATCGGCAGGGCCAGAACTGCTGTCGGAGTTGCCGCCAGATCCAGAGTCCCTACTAGTAGCACCAGAATCGCCAGCATCGCCACTAGTACCATTGGTGTCCGAGTCCGAGTTGCGGAATGAGGAGCCATGCCTAGCAGAGTCGGTGGTAGCAGGTGGAGCGTCTACCTCGCCACTAACCTCGACCGTAATTATCTCGTCCACAGCGGCGGATGAGGCCAACGCATCTGGAGGGTGGGCTACCCTTGCGCGTTGGGCACGGCGGCCTGCTAGAGTGAACATGCCTTTGCCGTGCAGCTTGTACCAGTCTTCAATCACGACATGGTCAGGGGTGGTGCATACACGACGGCCTGGCTGTTTAGGAGCATTACAGCCCTCTACCGCGCATTGCCTGTGCAGCTCCCAATGCTGGGGGCAGAAGTGATCCTGTGTCGATAAAAGCTCTCCAGTACAGTGACGTACACCACAGCATGGGCGTCCCATGTCAATACCATCGATGACGATGGCATCAGAGAAGTCTGCGGCCGGAGCAGGTGTGATAAGTATATCATATTGCACTACATAGACCGCAGGTGCATACCGGTTGATCCGTCATCATTGTCATACCGCCGGTGGCATTTGGTACACCAATGCGCAAATTCAGGTTGGCCGGACCTGCGCATATACTCGTTACGGGCTCGCATTGCCGCCGTGAACCGATCCTTTTGATTACCGATGTGTGGGACCTGAAGGACGTAATGGCGGTCGCAGGCATCTTTGAGGAGTGAATTGATTATGAATCCGTCCCAGACGTGCTCAGTCCGTAGGCGATAACGAGGGTTGTCGCGGTCGCCCGGTTCGAGCCGTGAGAATGCCTCATGATAGATCTGAGCAGCGTTGGTAGCAGATGTCCAGGACAGAACTGTTAACGTCAGAAAAAACTCAAGTACGTCACGCTCTACGTAGATGTGTTCGGCAACCTGGACTGCCGACGGGAGACCTTCATAATAGGACCGTACACCACGATGGACCGAATAGTCGTGGTGGTAGTTTGTTTGACATGCTACGAGTCCAATGTGAGAGATTTATGAACAATATTGCTATTATAAATACCTACAATAGCAATAAAGATGTACTGAGCGTGCCTCGCAGACCCCATCATTGCGCGTGAATACTACGGCGCGAGCAGGAATGTCTTTATGGCGTAGGAGCCTCGGCGCGGAACATTGAGGATTTGTACAGATGCGGTGAGGTGCATATAGCATACGTCCACCTAGATATACGAGTGAGTGGGGGTAAGAATAAATCAGGGAGACCATACCTAGCCTGAAGTCCTCCGAGAGTTCATCATGCAAGCGAGGTGTAGCAGCCGACCGGGCCGCATCAATATCAACGGAACATGTCCAGATTACAATGGAGAGAGCATGCCACAGGCCAGAAATGATGTCTTTTGAGAGACCGAGGCGTTCTGATGCATATAATTCAACGCGGCCAGGAAGAACAGACGGTATTTCAACAGGAGTGAAGGAGGTCGGCTGATGGTGAATAATGACGTGCTTGAGGCTAGACATAATATGAATAAAGCTTAGCATGTTTTCCAGAGTGACGCTTTCCGCCAGCCCGGGTGTTTCCTGTAGTAGAGCATATATGGTATCGACGGATAGCATGTCGGTGGGAGAAGAGAGTGGAACAGGGCAGATTCGCTGCGTTCAGTAGCCTGAGCACAGCGCCCACCGCACCGTATCTGGTTGGGCGCCAAAGATAGCCCGATCGATCGTTCGGCATTGCCTGTGCCGGTCACCCTCTTCGGTTCAGTAGATGACAGATTCGGTATCCCGGGAGACCGGTCTCTCGGGAGACTGGGATATTCACCAACTCCTGGACGTTCTCTCACTATTGGGGGGCCCAAAGGCAGTTTAAGCGCCGGCGCGAGAAAAGGATTATAAGCGCCCGCTCGAAGGTCACTGGTCGTGAACTCACCGGTTTGGATGTCCAGCTGCAAGACCAAGGTGTGGGGGGAGCCAAGATGCATGACACATTATCTGGTGAGGTTCCCAAAGGCATCCACTACCCGGAGAGGTACAAAATCAACCAACCAACCACCGGGTAAGCCTGAGCGGTCATGGGCACTAGCCAACATAGGTACCTTGCAGAGCAATGAATTCAGTGCACAATTGGCAAGACGAAGGTAAAATAGTACATACAAGTTGACAGATGAGGTGAATGCTTGCACATGGCATCATTGCTACCGATAGAGCGCTGCTCGAGCTCTGCAATAGCAACATAGTACTGAAAGTTCTAAGAACTTTCGCATGCTAGAACTGATTCATGTCGACTGCAGCACAGGAGGTGCTATTAACCTATTCTATCCTACTATAACATACCCCGGTCAGCAAATCTTTGAACATGTAGGTATCCAGAGTGATCGGGGGTAAATGTACCAAAGTGCACTAGAGAGCTCGTTGAGCGCATTAGACGAGGAACAGACACCTAATACGGCTTGCATGTTTGCGGTAATCATGGTGCTCGCGTTGAGAGAGGGGACGGACAAGTGATCAAGCGATGCGTCGAACAATGCGGAGTGGAGTAGGGAGAGCAGTGGTGTTCTCAGTGAGCAACGCGCGCAAATGCGAAGTCCGTTTTCACACGGGGTACTAAATCGGGTCACCCAGCCAAAACCCCTCCGAGTTTGACCAGTCGTTCTGGGATATGACCTGCCTTTCACACTCCGCTTCTCAGAATGGCAGGTAATATCCCGAACGACTGGTTTCGAGTCTAGCGAAACACGCCGGCCAAATCACCCCTCCGGGAATACATCCAAAGGGAACCCGTTTCACCCAGTTTGTCTTTGGTTGACCCGTGCTTTAGTGCCAGAGTCCATTACTGGCAGCACAACTCCTGCTAGAGGAAGCAAATGCAGCTACGCAGCTGTCGTTTCCTCAGCTTCGAGTTGGAACGGTGGAGAGACGCGCGGAGGCAACCCCGCCTATTTAAAGACGGAACAATGTTTGTTAAGCAATGTGTACGGCCCCAGCTGCGTAATGCTCACCTTTGCATAGACCCTCTCCAAAATCTCCATCTCGGTGACGGTCGTCTCCGCGTCTATCCACGCCCACGGCGTCCTCCCCCGAACCTTGTCTACGAACGCCTCGAGCTGATAGCGGTATCTGCAGCATACAACGACGTCGATCAACTTTACAAAGCCGTCACGAGGTCGGCCACTAGTACTCACGTAGTCCAGGATTTCTCGCCCCTCCCATCCGCGTACCGGTACACCTTCTCGTTACGCGCACCCCCGCGCTTCGGCTTAACCTTGATAGAATGGTACACCGTCGGGACCACAAAGTTGAAAAACTCGACGTCCCCGCCCTCCAGCGATATCACGGCCGTGAGCTTGACCGCGCTCGGGAGGAGTCCGAACGGGCCCCACCCGGGGAGGGCCCAGTCCGTCGTCGTCTCCGCCGTGAACGAGTCCGAGCCGGGGAGGGCGTACGTCGCGTGCATGCCGCGGTCGATGCGCGTGGGGTCTAGAGGGTGGCCGGTGGATTCCGCGGAGGTGACCTCGAGCGCGGTGTGCTCGGTCCCGGTGACGTACCGGGTGACCGCCACGGAGTACACTGTGGACGCGACGCAGTCAGCACGCTTGTCCACCCGGTGCTATGTAGTAGAAGTGCGAGTGTTCGCTGGAAATGAGCGCGACTGACCCCCCATGTCCATCGTGCACCCGCCCGCAAGCGCGTACTGGAACCGCACGTCGTCGCCCGGGAACAGGAAGCGCGACACGACGCTCGGCAGGCCAAAGTGCACGCGCACGCTCTGCACCCTGCCCAGCTCGCCGCTCCGCACGATCTCGCGCACCCGCTGCATCGCGGGGTGGAAGCTGTCCGCGTGCAGCCGCCCGTGAGTCCACCGGATTGCAGGCGTTCGGGCAGAAAGCGGGAAACGAAGACTGACACGGAGTGCATGGCCTCGAGGACGACCAGCCCCTTCTTCTCTGCGAGCGCGAAGATTTGGCGCGCCTCTTGCGCCGTGCTCGTCGTCGGCTTCTCGAGCAGAACGTGCTTCCCGGCGTGCAGAGCACGCATCGTCCACTCGAAGTGCAGTCCGTTCGGCAGCTGTACACAGGATGCATCAGACGTTAGAGACGTTGAAGCGAACCCACCGCACTGCCAAACGCGAGGCCGGAAGACGTTAGTGCCACACACCGGATTGTACACGACGTCTACGTCGGGGTCGGCGAGCAAATCTGCACAAATGTCCTGGTCAGCCTAAAGTTCGCTCCCCGGACATAACAACAAAACAGAAAGACGTAAAGGAGCCAAAAAAAAAACACCCGAAGCGCACCGTAGTACCCCCTCGCACCGGCGTACACCTTCGGGATATCATACTTGCGCGCATACCGCGACCCCTTCGTCTCGTCTCTGCACGCGACCGCGACGACGGCGACCTCGTCGTGGCTCCGCGCGGGCTTCAGCAGCGCATCGGGCCCGATGCGAGCGGCGCCCAGGATTCCGAAACGTAATTTCGCCGCTGGGGTTGCGGTGCTTGCCGCGGTAGCCTGGGTTGGCGGCGGGGCTGGGGGTGCCTTCCCGTCGGCGGTGGCGGTTTGGCTTGTCGCGGCCGCTGGCTACGTAAAGGTGGAGGCGAGCGTTAGGCCGTAGTGCAGGTTATACTTAGTAGAGGATGGCCATGGCATGCACGTAACAGTAATGGTGCTTCGAAGTCGAGGACAATACCACTGGTGCATACCTGGCTCGGGTCCGACATGTTGGTTGGCTGGGTTTCGCTGTGCTGCTGTCGGCAACGTCCTCAGGCGATTCTCAACTTCACGGTGCACGGTCGTTCAACCGAAGCCTATGGAGGACGCGCGCGGGCGCACGCGTTCAAGTTGGGCAATCTACCGTGGGATTGCAGTAGCATGGGAAGCGTGAGTTGAACTTGTGCCGCCAGTGACTACGGACCCTATTAGTACATGGTGACATACTACCATCAACAATTTCCATGGGCCGGCCACGGCGCGAACAGAGCGACATACGGGCATTGGTATCCTCCCTTCTATTATGGCGTGCATGTAGTCCAAGTCCGAGATCTCAAGCGCCATTCTTTGAGCAGGGACATACCATCGACGTAACTACCATAGGTCTCTTCGGGAAAGCACTACCTGATGGAGGTACCAGGTACGCAGTACTTGGATGATCGACACCGTGCTCCGCTAGACATTCAATGCTGTGTCAATGTCTCAGCGCTCGCGCTCAGATTCACAGCGCATGCGCAGAGTCGGAGTTCGACGATACTCAAATTCCCGGGCCCGCCCGCCCAACATGCGTGCCTCGCTCGCCCGTCCGGGCACCCGCGGCATCGCGGAGTATCGATATCAAGCTAAAACTCACCCCGCTCGCGGTGGCTTATAAGCACCCCAAGCGTCCATGTACATGATGGGCCCGGGACCCAACTGCGGCGCCCACACCAGTGCCAGAAGCGTCCCCTAACTCACTGTACTCACGCGATTTAACTAGCATGGCGTCCCCCGCCGATAGCACCCTCCCGGACCCTACACACCCAAGCTACACCGAATCGTGGCTCGACGGCCCCGACGGCCACCGCTTCTACACGCGGACCTACGCCGCGACCCCAGCGGACGCCGCACCACCCACAGCGGTCCTCCTCTTCGTGCACGGGTACAACGACCACATCGCGCGGCACGCAGACACGCACACGGCGTTCGCGCGGCGCGGCGTCGAGGTGTTCGCGTACGACATGCGCGGGTTCGGCCGCACGGCGCTGGACGAGGCGCACCGCAGCCCGGGCGAGATGTTTGGAAAGACGAGCCGGCGCGAGGAGGTGCGGGATCTCGAGTGGTGGGTCCGGTGGCTTGCGGAGAAGTATGCGGGGACGCCTGTTTTCCTCATGGGCTATTCTGCGGTCGGTTTATTGGTGGGATGTTGGTGGGATTCGTGAGGTCGCTTATGGGCGTTGTTTTGCAGGGTGGAGGTCTGACGCTTGCTTTCCCGACGCGCTCTGCGGAGCCTCCTTCTCCGGAGACGGTGTCGATGCTCGCGGGGGTCATCGCGGTGTCCCCGCTCATCGGCCTGACACACCGACCGCCAGAAGTGGCGAAGTTGTTCGTTCGTGCGGTGTCCGCTGTATGGCCTACCTGCCCCTTCCCGGCAGGTCAGCCACCAGAGGTACGAATGCCGACATAGCGCGCGGGAGGCAGAGTTGATGGATGTTCGACAGAGGTTTTCACGCGACCCGAAGGTGGCCGAAGAGTTGGCGAAAGATCCTCTTCGCAGGCCTAATGGGACGGCGTTAGGGTTGCGCGACATGATCTTGCAAGTGCGCAGGGACCGTTTATGTTCTGAAATGGTAGTACTGACCAAAGGATGACGTAGGGCGAAGAGCTGCTCGCGTCAGACTGGCGACACTGGCCGGAACAACTTCCCGTACGATCATCTCCGCGAGTGCGAAGGATAAACAACTGACCTCTTTGATTGATGCAGATGCTCATGTTTTGGGGAACGGCGGACGAGGTAAGCGGGAGCATCACAACGCACTGCCCTCGAACAATGCTCTCATGGATTGCACGTCGTAGGTGAACTCACCAGCGGACGGTATTGCGTTCTTCAACAAGGTGGTCTCGAAGGACAAGGAACTCGTGACGTACCAGGTGAGGCAATCGTAACGATAGGTATCGTTGAACGCAGCTTATGTGAACCTTCGCAGGATGCTCTTCACGAGCTTATGCATGAAACGGGTGATATCCCGCAACGATTCATGGATGATTGTGTAAGGTGGATAGAGGCTCACGCCAATCGGCCATAGGCCTTATCTGCGCGTAGTATATCTATTACAGTCGTCGTTAGCACCCAAATGAAGATACCGTTGAGGGATAAAACGGGGCGTACCGATTCCACCCAGGCGGCCAAGGAGAATCTACTGATGTTTAACTCGAGGCTTCAGCAGAGGTGCATCATTAAATTGTGAGTAGTGATGTGCAGAAATTATGGTACATGGGTTCTATATGAATGCTAGAGCGGTGAGGAGTGTGGTGGAACATCTACAAAGCATGGAAAGCGGAGCGTCACCAAGAATCACGAGGTATCAACCATTGTGGTTCCCGTTCAGGCAGCCTTTTCACTACTTTCGGAAGACTTGTGCTCCTCGGCTTTCCCGAACGCCATTTCCCAGAGCTCAGGACCGTCCCGTATAAGGCACTAGAAGCACGTGTTAGTGTAGGTTTAGCCTAGTACTACGGGCGATACGTACAATGACCACCTCGACGGCGATAAGTGCAATGATGATGAGCTCCATACTATGCGCGGAAGTCTAGCAAACCATTAGATTAACCCAGGACTACGAATGACCTTGTCTGTACGTACCTCCGTGAGAAGTTCCCGAAGGACTGATTGCATCTACACGCCCGACGTGAATAACAGATTATGAATACAATCGAAAAAAGCTGACCTCGGCCGCGTAAGTGATTTTATCGTTCACTGACCGTGCTCGTGCCCGTATTTCGAGCGCATTGCTCAGCGAGTTGAAGTAGGCTGTATATTACTTTAGAGAACACAGCGTTTGCGAACGGGCGGTCGCTTACCCTCCAGGACAGGCTCCGACCAGTAGAAGTCCGGGGTATCCGAAAAGTTTTCGCGGTTGAGGTTCAGGCCCTGGCGGAAGACCAAGAGCTCTCCCAGCTTCATGACGATTGCGCGCCGCCCAAGACCAGGTTTACCGGTCTTCTGTAGCGCTCGAGGGAGCGATGCGACAGACGTGAGGTAGTCTTCCAGAGACGACTCAAGAACAGACAGGGCGGTCGATCGAGACAGCGCTTGGGAATAGGCATATCGTGCGAACACGGTTTCTGAAGGCAATACTGAAGGAGGGAGCTCCACGGGCATGGTATCTTCGCTGCTGAGGGGCGAAGTTTTCCCGAGGACGATCAAGTCTCCCTGTAGTCGTGTATTCCTACCGCCAAGTCAGAAAGACGTAAACTGTGTGACCGAACAAACTTACTCTTCCGGGTCCGTGACGAACTCCAGGTCCTCCGTCTCGGGTTCCCTCAGCGGAGCAATCTCAGCGGCGGACTTTGCCAGTACCTCCTTCGCAAACCGCCTTGCCTCATCCTCACCCAGACCCCAACACACGAAGCTCCCGTTCGCGAAGAGGAACACCTCGCCGTCCTTTCCGGTCTGGCTGTCCGTCCACTTCGGCACCCACCACGCGTCATGTAGCAATACCGCACCTTGGGGCAGCGAGTTCCGCAAATTTTGCATGAGATACCGTTCCGCTGTCGCGTACGTGAAGATGGGCTGGATGTCACTCCGGGTCGGGTTCGGGTTGGAACGGATGGGTAGCGACGCGGATGCGGCTCGACGGAGAGCGGTTGACGCCTTCGGTTTCTGCTTTGGAATGTCCTGCGCTGCATGTTTAACTTCTGCGAAGCCACGACGGATGTTCAGGGCGGGGTGAACGGTGAGCCGTTGGTTTTGCTGCCATTGCCGTACGCGTGGTACTGGCGCTGTCGTGAAGCTTCGTCGAACCTGGCGGCCGGTGAGGGAGAGAAAGTTCATCCTCAGCAGTGTTGGTTGTCTATCTCCTGGTAATTAGCCGTGTATGCACTTGCGAGAGAGACGGGGGAGGAAGAGAACGAAGGCGGAAGAACAAACTGGCGCGCCGTTCCTCCAAAATACCGGCCCGGGCGCTCAAACGCGAAACGTCACCGATCGGCAATCGGCCGTCGGGATCTCACGCCTGCTGATGGGAGCGCTCGAGGTCTCAGGCGAACGTTGTTTTGTCGGATTCGATGGACTGAACGTACGGGGATAGCCCGCGTGTGCGAGCACTCGGCTGGGCCGAGTGAACTCCGGATCTCAATCGTACTCCGCCAAAACACTTCAGGGAACAAAAACCCCACAACCTGTGAGCAAACAAGAATGAGATAGTACTAGTACACGGACTTCTAACACCAACGAACACCGTAAACTACAACACGGATACACAAAGACCTATTTACGAGCCAGGGGCAAGCGTCCGTTGTCGCAAGCCGAGAGAATGCGTATCAAATGTTCTCCAAATGTCTACGTTTCTTCAACGCGTTTCCTCTTGGGAGTGATGGGTCGGTCTGTCCCAGAGCCGGGTTCAGAGTGAGACAGTGAAGCGGTCATACCGCTTTGACGAATGCGTTCCGTGTCCGTAGACATGGTGGCGTTCGTAGAGTCGTCTCGTTGAACCTAGTATTTTTCAGTGTCCTGATCTCGGTTGATGGCGTAGAGACCAACTAACCGTTGGTTGCGCGGCTGGATCGGAGGGCGTAGTGCCCCATGTATAATCAATCGAGTCCTCAAACATCGCATCATCATCCCCCTGCAACAGCTGCGACCCCTTCGGCTGCGCCTCATTGGGCGGTTGCGTCCCGTCGAGACGGGAGAAATATATCCGTCCGCTACTAAGCATCTCGAGAAGCAATTTGTTCTGTGTTGTAGATAACGTGGAGGGGTTCTGCAGTGGCACGTTGGCGGGCCAGCCGACGAGGCGCACCCCGTAAGCGTGAAGCTTGGAGTGATTCGTCCACTTCATTTCAGCAGTCCGAATCCCAGAGGCCGCCCTTCACATGGCATAGTCAGCGAAGTGCCTTGTTTACGAGAGGTCACCGACCTCAACGCATCGCGCATAGCGGCATAAAGTTCCCCCTTCAGTTCGCGGGCAGACCCTTTATTACCAGCGGCCGTGGGCTGCGCAGGAGGCTGTTGAAAGACCGCGTCCACAGAGGCTGACGTGTGATGATAACTATGTATGGCGGGCGCGATGCGCGCGCACCGAGCTTTGAATGCTTGAGCACCTGCAGCGCCACAACCACGATGTCCACGCCAGAATTCGCGGCCTTGAAGGGATCCTCCTAGAAAGCCATCATCATCTTGGTTTATAGGATCCACCACCAGGAAGAACGACTGAAGGCCGGCCAACGTCTCAAGAGACTCGAGCTGTTGGGAGACAACCAGGAGAATACGGGTCACTGTGTGACGGGTCAATACAGTATTCTTGCGAAATAGTAGAGAGACGTAGCGTGCGCGTACCGAGGTCTTTCTTCCTCGATGACTGTGGCGCCGGTATGGAATCGTCGAAAAGGCACTTAGAATGTAGTTCCGCTACACGCCTTCTAACCTACCAGCCGGGCACTCAGGATACCTACATATTTCTACGTTGATACGCACCCACCTCATCGAAAGGTCTGCTTTCTCGTTCAGCGAACGCCCGCAGGTCCGAGAGGTTCTGTTGGTAGAGCATCTCAAGTCGCTCCATAAAGAGAGCGTCGTCTGTCGCTTTTTCTTTGCCATTTCCATCGAATCCGTCCATCTCAACGGCGTACGCAGGCAGCAGTCACTACTCTGGCGGTGCAGTGGGAACAGGTTGTTTAGGTACAGCAGCCACTCAGACTCGATATTATAGTAGAAACATGCACAGTCGTTGGTAGAGGCAGGAACCAAGTTGCAGTGCCACCACATTTGATCGAGGCGCCGTGCAACTCCATCTAAGCGCCCAATATTCTTTCTGCCATCCTCCTCTCCCTGTAGAAGCCCTTTCCGCCCTCCCGTCTCTTTCCTCCCTGCACCTACAACATGGGGCGCACTCGGCCAAAATCACGCAAAGCGAAAGCGCTATTCACGGAGAACACTGCAGAGCCCGCCGCGCCGCCGTCTGTGCCCGCACTCCTCGAGAAGGCGCAGGAGCTGATCGTGCGGTGCGACTACGAGCTCGCGGGCCGCTTCGCGCGACGGGTGCTCGACCGCGAGCCCGCGAATGCTGAGGCGAAGGAGATGCTGGGCGTCACGCAGCTCGAGACGGGCGAGCTTGAGGCCGCGAAGGAGGTAAGCACGCTCGCTCTACTCGACGCTTTCGATCGCGCGTCCCAAAGGGAGATCTTAACCGAGATTTTGCACCTGTGCGGGTTTTTGTCTTAGACCTTCCTGTCGCTCATCCCTCCACACCCCGAAGCGCCGGCAGTACCACCTCCGTCGGCCCATTTGTATCTGGCGCAGCTGAGCGATGAAGATCCCCAACTCGCGCTCAAGCATTACCAGGCGGCGGTGGACACTTTGTCGACTCAGCTCAAGGGCAAGGAGCGTGCGGTCAATCCCGCCGCTACGGACGACGATGAAGCCGAGGTGAAGCGGAACATTGTTAGAGCCCTTATAGGCATGGTGGAGATCTGGATGGATCCTTCCTACGACTTATGGTGCGCTGCCTTTTCGCTGCTCAAGCTTTCTGCGGAATGCCGGCTGACTCACGTTGCACCAGTTTCGATCCTGCTGCAGAGAAGACATGCGAGGATCTGCTAAACCTTGCACTTCAGACCGACCCTGGCAATACGGAGGCTCTGCAGAGTTTTGCGTCTGTACGCATGTCGCAACAGCGACCTGACGAAGCGAAGGCGTATCTCGAGCAGGCGTGGAGTTCGTGGAAAGACTTAGACCTCGGTAAGTTAGTTATTCAAAATACCCATCTAGCTGTGGCACTGACTATTTGCCAGACGACTCACGTCTCCCGCCAATACCTAGCCGGCTCGCGTTGGTGAAGTTGTTCCTGGAGCTCGAACTTTACACACCTGCCCTACTTGTGCTGCAAGGGATTATGGCAACAGACGATCAGGAAGTGGAGGCGTGGTACCTGGAGGGCTGGTGTTTCTTCCTGATGGCCGAGAAAGCGCAAGAGAGCGGCGGCAAGCTCGACGAGCTTATGTGGGAGGATCTTGCACGCGACGCACGGGATTGCCTGGAAACATGCCAAATGGTTAGCTTACCGCTCTGCTGTCTGCTTGGAAACCTTTGCTCATAAGGATGTCTTCTAGCTTCATATCAGCCAAGAACACCCGGACACACCATTGCTCGAGCACGTTAGGGAGCTCATTTCCAAGCTAGAAGCGCTTGGTATACAACCATCCCCAGACAAAGAGGGCAGTGATGAAGAAGGTGGATGGGAAGACGTAGAGGGAAGTGACGATGACGATGGCGATGTTGAGATGTCGTAAACAACATCGCGTCTGAATAGCCCCACGTCGTCGGGCAGACACGAGAAAAGTACATTACACTCATGCTTTTTAACACCGGAATTTGTGCTATGGATATCCTTTGCCGATTATTCGCTCATTATTCTGAGAAAAAGTCGGGGGTTGATGTACGCTGCCAGTGGTAGCTTGCATGGTTCTACTCTGTGCACCGGCATATTGGATATTTACGATCGGAAGGAATCCACGTCGATATTTTAAAGGCTCCTGCTGAGTATACGTAGTAGTCAATAGTCACCCGGTAAAGTGCAAGGAACGGACACGGCGGCAACACTCTCGATGCCTGGTAGAGACACGTGACGAACGCGTAAACTGGGCAAGTCGCGCGCCACAAACGCGTCTCTGTACCAAACTCCCTCCTCCCCACCCAATTTCTCGCGTAACCAGACTTGCTTGCACATCGTTGCTTTTTCTTCACGGTCCAAATGAGTTCTCCGGCACCCGAACCTGAGGTCTGCGACGCGACCATTCCCTCCATCGCCGACCCCTCTCTCCCACTCATCGACTCCTACACGTACCACTCGCCCACACCTTCCGGGGCCGGTCCGTATATCCTTGGCGTAGACGAGGCTGGAAGAGGCCCTGTTCTCGGGCCTATGGTCTACGGCGTCGCGTATTGCCCTGTCGCGTACAAAGAGCAGCTCGAGGGCTTGGGTTTCGCAGGTGCGTTTCGGCGCGTCAGGAGTTGCATTTGTGCTAACAATACGCCCCTTAGACTCAAAAACGCTCACGGCGCAGATCCGCTCATCGCTTCTCGAGACACTTGGCTCGGATCCTTCCAACCTCGGCTGGTCCGTCCGCGTCCTTAGTCCAAAGGCCATCTCGGCGGGCATGCTCCGCCGCCCGCCGTTCAACCTCAACCAACAGGCGCAGGAGGCGACGGTGCTCCTTATTCGCGAGGTGCTTTCCCGTGGCATTGAATTATCCGAAGTAAGCTCTTCCAATTCATCCCAGACCTTCTCCCCACGTCCAACCCGAGGCTTGCAAGCTAAACGTTGCGGATGGATATAGGTCTATGTCGACGCTCTCGGAAAGACAGGTCCTTACCAGGCGTACCTCTCCTCGCTCTTCCCGGATATCAGCTTCACCGTAGCCGCCAAGGCAGATCAGAAGTACAAAATTGTCGGCGCGGCGAGTGTTGCTGCAAAAGTCACGCGCGACGCATGGATCGAGGGCTGGATGTATGAGGAGTGTTACGAAGATCCTTCCGGGCGCACGTCAAAGTACTTTGCGAAGGAGGAAGGGGGAAAGCCCCAGGTGGCGGCAAAATGGGCGACGGAGATGGGGAGTGGGTACCCGTCAGGTATGTCTTCCTGCATACTTGGGTCGCGCACGTTCGATTGTCCTTAATGGGCGATATACAGATCCAAAAACACAAGCGTGGATCAAGAACTCCCTAGATCCTACATTTGGGTACCCTTCCCTCGTCCGGTTTTCTTGGTCGACGGTCAAAGTTGTGCTTGACAAGAACGCACATCCAGTCAAGTGGTTCGTCTTCATGCGTGGTCTTCGATGCACAGCTCGAGACTTACCATGCTTGTACAGGACGGATGACGGCCAAGAATCGCTCATGAAAGCATTCGTGAGCGCAACAGGCCCCGACAAGGACCGCTGTGCGGTCACAAAGGATCTTGGGCTCAAGAGCGTCAGCACCCTATGAGCCCGAGTTACATCACGCAAGATACCCATATTACATGTATACCGTCAAACCGTCCGTGTAATGTACATACGTTGTAACTTATTTAGCATATGCATGTATCTCTAGCATCACGAGGCGCACATCCTCGCGAGCAGATCTACGACCAATGCGACCGCCCCAGCATCCATTAAAGGATCAATACCTCCTCTTCGGGGGCGGCGAGCCCATCGCCTCCGTCGTCGCCTTGCGCTTCGTGCCCAGTCCAATGACGACCTTTGACCTATCTGACGGCACGGGCGTCGATTCCTTCGGCGTGTCCGACTCAACCACAGATGCAATGCGCGAGAAACCGGGACGCGGCGCGGGCGAGCCTGTCCCCGCTGACCCAACCCCCGGCGCGGGGCTGCCGCTCAGACTGAGCCCGGGCGCGGGGAGCGTCATGAAGCCCGTCGCGTCGAGCTGTGGTGTGCCGCTCTTGTCCGTCTGCTTCTTCTTCTCTTTCTTCTTCTCCGTCTTGCCTTTTGTTAGAGGCTGGCTGTCGAGGAAGTCCGCGAGCTGCGGAACTGCGCTGTAAGAGAGCCGTGGTCACGTTAGCAAGGTTCGCGCTATGGGAGAATTACAGAAATACCGACCCGCGGTTGCCGACAGAGAGCACGAAGTGCGCCTGGCCAGTCTTCTCCTGGCGTTTCTGGAACGCCTGGTTCATGCTGAGCGGCGTGTCTCCACTCGCCATCGCCTCTTTCTTGCGCTCCTCGGCGATCTTCTTTAGGCGCTTCTCCGTCTTGGCCTTGCCGGAGCCCTTGCCGTGGAACTTGTGCGAGAGCGCCTTCCACGCCTCCTTGGGCGTGAGCTCGCGCCCGAACTCGTCGTGGTACACGATGTTCACGTCCGGGCGGTAGTCGCGGAACGCGTCGAGCACTTGCCGCGCCTCTTGCTGCTCGCGCACGCGGTTCTCGTATTCGCGTGTTGCTTGGTCCTTGTTCCCGCCCCGCTGCCGGGCCTTCTCCAGTTCCCGATGTGCTTGCAGCCGTCGGTACTCAGCCAACCATACGTCACGCTGTAACTGCACGCGCTCGCGCTCGCGCAGGTCTGCACTCGGCTGTGCGAGCACGCCTTGCTGTCGCAGGATGTTGAGCGTTGCGGCCATGCCCTGCCCGAATGTCTGCTCGACTGCGGTGCCGACGGGGGCGCCGCTCTCCTGGGCTGCACGCTCGGCGGCCTCGGTTTCGCGGATCGCATTCTCAATGGCATTGAGCATCGCTTCTTCGTCCTCTTCCTCCTTTACGAGAACCTCGCCGGCCTCGACCTCCTCCATGGGTTCGTCGACCGGTTCATTATCGACTGGAGGAGCGGATAATTGTCTTGAAGCCTCTCGTGATGCGGCTCGCTGCAAGGAGGCTTCTCGAGGTTCTTTCTTGACGGGCGTGGGGTCGAAAGTGATCGCACGGACAAACTCTGAAGTATCGTCAATTGTCAAACCGCCGTCGTCTTCTTGAAGATTGTCGACATCGATAGCATCCGTCTCCTCGGTTTTGACTCGCTCAGCAGCAACTGCATACGTTTGAAGATTAGCATGGGACGCTGGACCCAATGAGCACAACGCACTTTGCTTAGCAATTTCCTCGGGTGAAAGTTTCTTGGGTTTCTGCAGCTTTGCACGCCTTGAACGCGCCAGCGCGGCTTGCAGTTCGTCGTCATCTACGAAATTGACGTCCAGATTACGCTGTCGAGGGACAATCGGCTTCTCGTCTACCTGCATCTGGTCTTCACCATTCACAGGCGGGATATCGGACTCCGCAGCTCGCCGCGTTGAACGCTTCTTCTTAGTCTGAGGCAACACTGTATTAGACAAATTTCTTCGGTGCGAGCTTGAGGAGCTTACCTTGGGCTTCTTGAACCCGATATCACCTGGTTGCAGATAATCCGCAGATTCGATATTCTCTGCAACATATTGAATCCGCCGTGCCATAAATCGGTCATAGTTGGTGATACTCACTAGCATAGTCTATAGAAAGCAGGGTTTTGTTTACTGACATTGTTGACGATTCCTCGTTTTTCTGTCGTGCTGACGATGTGGAAGAGCTGCCCAAACGAAACCCCTAACCACGCCATATTAGAATCTAGTAGAACCACGTACTGACAGAACTTACGGTTTCTTTGGAACCCTCCAAGAACTCGTCGTATTTGGCTAAAACTGCGCGCTTCATACCGGCTTGCCCGGGCGTGAATTCGTCGTCGTCGTAGCCAGTATAGTCTCGCCTCTTAATCTTGAGTTCCTGGTTTTTCTTTTCTCGTTCTCGCTCTGCTAGCTCGACGTTCTGTAGCTCGTCCTCTATGGTCCCTAGTCAACATTGACCTCAAGAGAGAACGCGTCGCATACATACCTTCGTTATCGAGTATACGGCTGTCTTTGAGCGTAAGGATACGGGCCTCTCCCTCTTCCAAACCTTCGAAGTCATGACTGACTTTGAGACCCTCGAGATCCTCTACCAATCTGACGTGAGTTCAAAGGTTGGAAACCCGAAGAATGGAAACATACTCTCAGAGTAGTCATCCCCTTGGAACATCTTATCCATATTTTCCAGTTCCTCCTGTCGCTTCTTAGCCAGCTCTTTCTCCCTCTTCTTGCTCTTCTTGATCCATTTCAAGGTGTCGTCTACATCCGCATCGGCGTCACCGAGGGTCGAACCCTTGAGCTTCGCATTGAGTTCCCGCTTATTCCTCACCCTACAAAGAGCCGCGCGTAAGATTCAAGGTTCTTGAAACCGGCACGAGGCCTGAGCTGGCCATGGGAGGTAGAAGTGGCTGCGAGAGGCTCAGGCGGAAGGATGGTACTTACTTCGCGAGGCGATCCTGGACAGCCCTATAAAAGCGACCACATGAGCGTGCGGGTACACCTAACAAATTGTACACACTTACTTTGTTTCCCGCTCCTTGGCTTCGCGTTCGCGTTGCTTGGCATAGTTCTCCTCGGCCTGCTTCTCGGTGTCGTTGGCCGGAGTACTATCGTCTGTAAGCGGCTTGAGGCCCAACGAGATACGGATCTTGTTGGTCTCCTCCAAGCTGATACTCTCCTCGTGAGACATGTTAAGGGTGCTGAAGGTGCGACGGTGGGACAAAACGAGTGGGTGACCGCGGCCGACGGTGGTGGGCAAGAGTAAGCAGCAGAACAGCGCGTCCGCGACAGCAGCCCAAATAGACGCCCGTCTCGATCTCAGACCCTTTTCGGCCAATCATGGCGAAGAACCACCAAATTCATGCCTCCTCGCACCCATACCGGTCCCTCGCTCCCCCAAGCCCTCCTCGAGGAGTTGAACGGAGAAACAAGCGAGTATATACCTGTGCGAAAGTAGTCCGACCACTTACCGCGTTCACTCTGCAGATTCCGGGCACAAACATAAGCGCAAAGGAGGAAGCCGCCAACTTTCTCGCAAGGATGCTCGGAAACTTGAGAGAGACAGCCGCAAGCAACGCAAGGCGGAATTTTTCTCGTCGCATCCTTCAAAAGGCCTACAAAATGGCAAACGAAGAGCCGAGGGGGATCACGCCGATTCTCCTCAGCGCAAGAAAGTCAAGGTAGAACCAGCGCAAGAACCTGCTTCTCGACCCGCTCCCTCCACGAAGCCCGTCAAGAAGGAACAATCAGGTTCCGAAAAGCATAAGAAATCCAAACCGAAGAGTGCTCTTGAGAAGCTTGCACAGCGGTCTGAATCCTCGAAGGTAGAGAAGCAAGCGAAGAAATCATTGCCGGTGCCCTCCCTCCGAACGCCTCAAGAAGAGGAAGAGGATGCGTATATCGCCTATATGGAGCGCAAATTGGGCTGGGTAAAGGGCGGGAAACGAACCACTAAGTATGGCCGAGGTGGAGAGGAAGACGAACTCGACGGTACGTGAGCCCCCGCCACTCTATGACCACAGCTAATTTTCCCCAAGAACTTTTGAATGACCTGGATGCGTTCGAGACGTCGGCGCCATCGTATCTAGTAAGCTTCAACGTGAGTAAAAGAAGCGCCTATCTAATTATCTACAGAGCGGGGATCTCGAGGACGAGGAATCCCAAGATGCGGAAGACTGGGAAGACGAGGAAGACATGTCGGGGGACGACGGCGCTGACAGTGCCAGCATGAGTGATGAAAATGCGCAGATCTCGGCAGAGGATGCTGAAATGGAGTGGACGGGGTTCGGTAGTGTTGATGCAAGCGGTGACTCCGAGGACAAATTCGAAGACGACGACGAAACACTGCTAGATACACCCGAGGCGGCACCACCCGCCTCGTCAGGTAATTGCTCCTATCGACGGCTGCGGTTCAAAGGCCTTACCGAGCTGTCCGTAACAGGCTCAAAATACGTCCCTCCCCACCTTCGTAAGCGTGCCGAAGTCGAAGGCGGCCAGCAGTCGGAAGCTCAGCTCAAGTTGACGAAACAGCTGAAGGGCTTGCTCAACCGGTAAGCATGTCCGCACTCTACGAACGGAGTAGAATACTCACGTATGGAATAGTATGAGTGAACAGAATATCGCGTCAATCGTAGATGGGGTCGAGGAAGTATACAGAAATAACCGGAGACATGGTGTGTGCGCACCCGTTGACTCTGTCCCCGTAACTAATGGAACGGTAGATGTTACCGAAACCCTGACGAAGCTCATCATTGATGGTATATCCGCTCACTCGATGCATCTGGACCAGTATGTGGTGCTGCACGCCGCCTTCGTTTCCGCACTCCACAAGCTCGTTGGCATTGAATTTGGTCAGTCTCCCGGTACACTAAATCCTTTTCTGTCCTTACGACCCAAATGTTAGCCGCATTCTTTGTTCAACACGTGGTCACCTCTTACGACAAGCACTTCGCTGCTTTGAACGACCTAAGCACTGGCCCTCCCCCTGTATCCACGAGCACCGACGAGGAACCTGCGGGGAAGGAGTGCTCAAACCTGGTTGTTCTATTATCGGAGCTGTATAACTTCCAGGTCATTTCATCCTTGTTGATGTATGACGTTATTCGTGCGCTCCTCGATGGAGACCTCACGGAGTTCAAGGTTGAGCTACTGTTGAAAGTGGCGAGGAGTATGCGGTTTTATCCCTGCGTATGGTACACCCAACTGAAGAGATTACCATAGACTCGGGACAGCAACTGCGACAAGACGACCCGACGGCGCTGAAGAGCATCATCCAAATCGTTCACTCCAAGCTTCCTTCAGACGCCCACGCGCTGAGCTCCCGTACCCGTTTCATGGTCGAGACCCTGAGTAACCTCAAGAACAACAAGATCAAAAAGGCTGCAGGTCAGAGCGCCGGTAATGAAGCCGTCGAGCGAATGAAGAAATTCCTGTCTGGGTTGACCAAGAAGCGCCATGGTATGTCCGTCTGTGTACGGAATATCGGAATATTGAATTCGGAAACTAATCAATTACCACAGTGATGTCCCACGAGCCTCTCCGAGTCTCGCTCGATGACCTGCGGGCAGCCGACACAAAGGGCAAGTGGTGGCTCGTCGGTGCTGCGTGGGGAGGAGACCCGCTCGTTGAGCACCGGCAAGAGGTGCAATCCCAAGCGACAATCGTGCCTGCACCCGATGCCCCAAGCGAGAACGCTCTGCTCAAACTTGCGAAGAAACAGGGGATGAATACCGACATCAGGCGCGGCATATTCGTTGTACTCATGAGCAGTGACGTATGACCTCACTTCTCAGTGCCGCGGTTCCCTTGACTCATGCCTGCGCAGGACTACGTGGATGCTTGCGAGCGACTCTCGCAACTCAAGCTGACCGAGGTGCAGCAACGCGAGATCATCCGCGTCATCCTGCATTGCTGCGGCAACGTGCGCCTACATCTCGCCGCGTCCCCGTATGACCCACTCTGACGTCTTCGTTCACAGGAGAAGCAATACAACCCGTACTACGCGCTCGTCGTACAGCAGCTCTGCCGTCTCTCGCACGCACACAAGATCACCCTGCAGTTCTGCCTGTGGGACTTCCTCCGCGACATGGGCGAGACGACCGTCGGCGGCGCGGAGATCCTCAAGACGCTCACCGACGACGACCGCGCGGGCTTCAACGTGAAGAGCATCTCGTCCACGCGCATGCGCAACGTCGCGCGCGCCTACGGCTGGTGGCTCGCGAAGGACTGCTGCACGCTCGCCGTGCTCAAGCCCGTCGACTTCACCGTGCTCAAGCCGCAGGCGCGCGAGTTCCTACGCGAGCTGTTCGTGCACGCTCTTGCGAACACCCAGCTCGCGACGCCTCTGCTGAGCTCGGATGACTTGCCTTCGACGCGGAATAAGGGCCCGCTGGAGGAAGTGTTCCTGAAGGGCGCCAAGATTCAGGCGGTGGGGTTGGGATTGGTGTATTTCCTCCCCATTACGTTCAAAGGCGACGAAGGTTTCTTGAAGTGGGCGAGTCAGGTCGCGCTGGACGCATTGAGGACAGGCATGGATGTTGTCCCTACGTTTTAGGTAGTGCGTCGTATGGTACGGCGGACCGGGTTTCTGCTTCCTCGGTGGGGCGCCAAACATTGGCGACTATCGCGTGCTATGCCTTCTGGAAAGCGACAGACGAGTACACGTTTCCACTATGACCCCCGAACGAAAACGTTGGCCAAGCTATCCTAGAACTGAAGGGGTAACGTCGACATGAGCATACGTGAGAACGTGACGAGTACAATGTACCCACTGATACCGCAGCCCTGTCTCGCCGTTTGCGAACTTCGTCTTCAGCTCTTCTTCGGTGAAGTTACACGCTGTGGTCGCAAGTCCAGCATCAATACTGAACGGCATGAGAGTTACGCGGACACGTACAGGTGATGAGGAAATAACCGCCGGGTTTCACGACTCTCCCAACCTTCGCTGGGTAACCGTCGGCGGGTGCCCTACCGAGCTCGTCCTTTTCTGCCAGGGCGATCGCGTCGAACGTCCCCTTATCCAAGACAAAATCCCAGACAGCAACAGCATCCAATTCCGTGGTTGTCGTCGTCCCTTCTATCCGCGCAACGTCGTCTTGAAGGAAATCGCACGTCGCGAAAGTGATCTTGTCCACTCCGGCTGAGGACCCACCCTCCTCTCCCTCCTCCGTAGACGCAGCCGCGGCTTTTGACTTCGCGATGCTCCGTGCGAGCTTGACGGCGTCCTCGCTGTAATCCACACCGCATATCCTCTCGGGGGCGTAACCCGCCTCGCATAGCGCGAAGAGGAGATTGCCATTGCCCGCGCCCACCTCGAGGACGTACGGCGCTGGGTCCGTCGGAACGTTGTCCAGCGCCCAGTCGACCATTTTTTCTACGCTGTCTTCGCCAAACCTGCCGCGTCGCAAAAAGGGGAGTCATAAGATTGAAACGCATACAAGAAGGACGTTCTCGCGATGTGAATTTTGAACGAGACTGACCAAACCTCGCCCTCGTCCCCAATTTCCGCGAAATTGGTGAGCTCCGAGGAGTATACCTCATCCCAGCTACGCGCGTGTCAAGGTTGCCGAACACCCGTTCTACATTCGTTTGCACTTACTGTGCTTTCGTCCCTAGTTTGGATGGCGGAAGATCGGTGGAGGACATCACGGTGAAGGATAAGGAAAAGCTGCTTAGTCAGCACGAGGACTGCCTGGTAAACCGCCCCAAGCCCCGGCGAGCTACCACAGAAGTCTACCGCAGAAATCGAGGGAGCGCATAGTACTTGGAGTAGCCTGGTAGTGCTGACATTGCCAATAGGGATGGGGAGGACTGCGAAACAAAGTAGTGGGGATGTTGAAGCTGCTTTGACCAAACGCTTTTACGACCACCCGGACTTGTGAAGCATCAAAGGAAGGGAGCTGATATTATGTGGGTGAAATATACATCATTAGGCATGGATACATCGTAATTCCGGAGCAGTCATCTAGGAGACTATGAGGCAATGAAGAGACGAGGGAGGAGACGAGTCGGACGCACCAGCAGGCCGAACTATCACAATCACCGCGTCTTCCCGTCTGTCTTGTCCAACAGGTCTTTGGCCTCGTTGATTTTGCTAGCTAGATATGGTGACCCGCCACGGTCGGGGTGATTCGCGAGCATGATATGCCGGTGCGCATCCTTCAGCTGTTTTCGCAGCTGAGGGCCGTCTCTGTAAACCCGAGCACATGTTGAGTGGGAATTTTCGGGGTATGGGAGGTCAGGACCTTACTTCAGCCCGAGGATGGCGATTGCCTCTTTCCGATCCATCTTAGCCTTGAAGCCACCTTTGACCCATTGTTCCGCGGCGGTCTTCCCTCCGAGCAGTCCTCGACGCATAACCGCCCGGCCTGCGACGGCCGCAGCTATTGCACCGACGCCAATGAGAATGGGAGTGGACATGGCAGAGACGACGACAAGCAACGAGAGGGATGGTGCAGGCGGAAGGCGAGAACGTTGTGCAAACAGTCACACCGGTGGCTTCTCGCTGCGAAGCGCTCAGGGCCTGTTCGGCAACCAGATCCCGGTAAAAATACCGGTATTTGTTGCCCATATATAGTAACGAAAAATTTGATGGCACTGTTTTGAGCACGTGCATAAATCTCGCGTTCGGATGACACTTCGCGGAAAATACGGGCGTCTATATCCTCGAACTGCTTGTAAGCGCCAATACCACTGTTCGACGACCCACCTCTCGCGTTCTCTCCACCGCGTTCTCATGGTTCGGTGGGATGCATCATCCGAAACCGTCCTTCTCGATGGTCTTAAAGCTGCTGTAAAAGAGGCTCAAACCGGAGACAATAACTTTCAACCACAAGTTTACCAGCACATAGCCGAGCAAATCTCAGCGGCCGGAAATCCGGTCACGGCAGAGCAGGTGAAGTCGCGTTGGGGGCGGGTATGTATTAGTCTACTCTCACAGAGCCTCTAACAAAATATGAAGCAGTTTAAAAGTGCTCGAAATACCGTGTGCTTCCTCCGGAGTCTGTCCGGTTTCGGGTGGGATAATGAGCGGCAAGTTGTAGTTGCTAGTGAGGAGCTATGGAGGAAGCTTCTGTATAACAAGGTATGTCATGCTCTTCTCGGTTCGACGGCATGATATATAAGTTCAACAGGACGGAAAAAGGGTTAAGAAATACGAGGCTTTCAACAAGTGGCGGGCGAAGGCATTCCCGGAGTATAAGCTCGTAACCGAGCTTATGGGCGGAAATCAAGCTACTGGTGAAGAGGCTTTCTCTTCAGCGGTTGGGTCGGATGCGGTTCCTGGGTCACGGCACCCTGAGGGGGCAAGTGAGGATCACTCCGAGGTAGAACGTATGAACATGAGGGATTCTTCCGGTACTACCGGCGGTGAGGCGGCAACACACCCTGAGCTAGGTGTGGACTTGGTGCGTGCTCGGCATCTGCTATTACCATCTGTGTACTAACAAGATTGGATTCTCTCTATGCTAGTCTACCCCTTCCACTCCTGCCGTTCTTGTACCCACGCAACAACTTGCCCCTACGCTGCCAGTGCCCCCTGCCCCTACTACACCCCCCACCAGTTCTACGAAGCATACCCTGTCTCCAGCACCCTCCACACCTGCCTCGAAGCGTCATAAGTCCAGGGACAGCACACGGTCCCAGCTCAAAGAGCTTGTGGGCTCTGTGGACCGCCTCGTCACCGGTTTAATTTCTGCCGGTGATATCGAGGATGCTTCCATTGCCGCACGGCGGGAGGCTGCATGGGAGAGGGTCAAGAATGAAGAACAGCTGTCTCCGCATTCTCTATCCCGTGCCCGCCGTGTCTTCCGTTCAAAGTCAGCTGTAGATGAGTATCTCAGCTTTGATGATCATGATGAAGAAGCTCGTGCCTTTTGGCTGCAGGATGAGATTGAAGCCCTTTATAGTCACTGATTATGGCCTGCCCTTGTTTGTGAGTTCACGGGTGACGGGTGATGTTATTTGTAATACAAATCATAATTTTATCCCTGCTCATTTGGTACTTTCCATATCTCTATGTTAGTGGTGGGCTCGGCGTGTGGCCAACTCTCCCTGGTACTGCTCCCACATTTGATTCGCAATTTCCTCCCTGCGTAGTGTTGCTGACTCGCCCTCGGAGTGTGAGATTGTTGAGCGGAGGGAGGCCTGGGGTTGATCATCGCCATGTATCTCCATCGGGGGTTCATCACGAAGTCGGATGTGCAGCTCTTTATGATGCCGATTAGGATCGTGTGTGCGATAGAAGTTGTGTAGAATGGCAAGACCAAAGGGTATTCTGCATTGAACTTGGATACCATACTCGCATGCCTCCCGTGCCATCTTGAACTCCCGTTTGAGAACCCCAAAAATGCGTTCAATTACGTTACGAAGCTGAGCATGTCTGAGATTGTACAGCTCCTCTTTGTTCTGTGGCCTTGAGATATTTTTGAGTATTATAATGCAAGTATAGTGTAGTATTTATAACTCACCGCCGGTTTCCAGCTGCCCACTCACGCAAATGATATCTTGTATTGCGGTATGGAACGAGTAATGTTGAGCAGTTGGCAAATCCCGCATCCGCGATCCAATACAAGCCATCCGTGATCGTCAGGCCACCCGAGGATGTTGCACGATCGTACAGGGCACTATCTGCAATACTGCCTTCCCATCCTACCATGACAAAGACGAAAAACATGTTGAAGTCACAGACAGCGAGCATATTCTGTGTTAGGTTGCCGTCTCGATCACGCCAGCGTCCCCGGGTCAGAGCAGGCGGGTTAACAGCGAGGTGGCTTCCGTCAATAGCTCCACGGCAGTGCTGAAAGAAAGGATAGAGCTTTGGATCATAAAGGATACGGTTGGGAATGGCATCATTATCAGGAAGCTTCATGTAGGCCGTACGGAAGTTAGGGGCAAGCAGCAGTGCATCGAGAACAGCTCGGAAAGACCTGGGTATTTGACATTTTCAGTAAGTTTATTATTACTAAAAGGGCTGATATGCTACCTTGAGATGGTCTCGTTACTCCTCTGAAAGCGCTCTGCCACTTGGCGGAGAGAGTTGTTCGTGACAGCCTGGTATAGGAAGATCGCTACCTGCTCGCCCGTGCCAATGTAGCGTCGTGGTGTGAGGCCTCCGAGGCGAATGAGCCCCCTCTCCAAGCGTTGAAATATTGTAGAGGAGACTCCTAAGCTCTGCTTGATGCGTTCTCGATGGCCATTTAGGAGTTCCTGCACCCACTGCGAGCCCGATAAGATTGACGTATGGAGAGGTTCAGAATGCAGCCGGTTCCAGGTGTCTTCGATTGCTGCAAAAGCCGTTGTAACAGAAAGTACCGCTACACACGCAGTAATAGCAAGTCGGCGACGCCGCGCAGGGCTCGTCTGAGGTGCCGGAAAGGCGTGCCCCCGTGTGCGCACCATGAGATGGAGACAGGCTATGAGTGCGAAGTAAGAGCGCCTAAATGCGGCCCGTTCACCGTGACTTTTTGCGTGATTTTTGATGGGAAGCCAAAATTCCGCGATTCTCGGAAATACCGGTATCTCTACCTGAACCTGGTTGCCGAACAGGCCCTCAGAGGACGATCGGCGCTGTGGAATGGAGCGCCGGCGAGTGCGGCAGGCGTCTTGTTCTTGTGCTGCACTGTGTTCTCGAGCGGACCGCCGCCTTCGCCGCGCCTGCCTATCGCTCATTTCCGCTCGGACGTCCGCTCGCAGCCTGTTACACGTACGTCCCGAGGATATGTTTTGTGGTCGCGTCGATCCAGAATACATTTGTGCACTGCGGCAACGCATGTGGGCTGCGGCAAGGTGTGTGCACGGTGCCGTCCGGTGAATCAGAAGTTTGCGCCCTGGGTTAGTATAAGTAGTGGCATGGGAGCGGGAGAGTCAAATGCCCGCTTTGTGGCCCAAGATGCCGCTTCTTGTCCAGGCTTCTTGTCGACACTCCCTTCCCGCATTGTTCGACCGTCCTTGTTTCTCTCGCCCATTTCGAGCTTCACCCTCGAGACGACTCCCGTCATCTCGTCCTCCCAATAGCACCTCCACCATGGCCCCCAGGACGCGCACAATCTACCAAAACCTCATCGACGACGATTATCCGCCGATCACCGTCAAAGAAGAGGTGATGGAAAGCAAAGTCACCAAAGAGCTCTTTCAGGAGCTTCTGACCGACTCCCCGACCCCTCGTCGCGTTGGACTCGCCCCGATCTACTCTGAGAGCGGCAGTCTCTTTCGCCTCGCCGTCGCCACCACCAAACAGGTGTTGATCGTCCACTTCCACGCGAAGGGCAAGGGCGCGAACGCGTACAAGGGCCGCCAGATCCTCGCGTCCGATGTCCTGTGCAACCCCGACGTCCTCCTCCTCGCGTTCGACTTCGCCAAGCTCGCCATCGCGCTTCATGCCGATCAGGACCTCACCGTGGTCAACGGCATCGACATACCGAGTGCATGCGGATGTGAACGCGACCCGCTTGCAGCCATCGAGTTCGCCGTGGGCGAGGGTGTCCCAGTGATGAAAGATAACGTCGTCGCTGCCTTCGAGAGGACTGTGGAGGACGCAAACTCTGCTATCTCGTTTGCTCAACAGGCCTGGGTTGCACAGTGCCTCGTTGCTTTCCCCGGGATGGAGGATAGATTCCACGGAGCGCCCAAGATCAACACCCGTAGCATGTCCAAGACTGTAAGTCGTCAGTAGTTTGTCATCAGTGTTTACACCATGGTCCAACTGACCTCTTCCCGTGTCATCAGGAACTCGAAGGATATGTACAGCTCGTGCGAGGTGAACATCGGCTTGTACACAACGCGCCCTCTAGCACTGTGCACGAGTATTCCACCGTCCGAGGGACGCGTAACAGCCAACCTGAACTGGTGCACATACAGGCGGATCGATTCCAAACACGGTTCCGCAAGGGATCGGTGAGTCTTAATGACATGACCATCCCATCATTGTATATTCACAATGGTCCCTGTAGAGAACACAAAAGGTCACAGTCCATGATCCTACCATCGGATTGGACTTTACTGTCGACGCCACCGTCAATGATGTCAACGGGCGCTATGGACTTCTCAAGACTAATATCAACCTCAATGGGAGGACGGTTACTTCTGTCGTCTCCCAAGGACGTGACGATCCAACAAATGCTGACCAAATGAGGGATAAGACAGTATTGCAGGCCTTGCAGGGTCGTCAAAAAATCTATGGCAGTCCCTTCCTACAGTACATCTTCCAACACTCTGATGACTTCACATGGCCTGGAAACTTCCCTGATTCTGATAGCATACCCCCTATTGTCTCCACACGCCCCCTCAATGAGTCCCAGCAGCAAGCTGTCACTCACATGTTGACCAATAACCACAACACCCATATTTCCATTATCCAAGGCCCTCCTGGGACTGGTGAGTGCTGTGTGATCTGATGAGTCTATGGTCCTCAACTTCCACACTTCTCCAGGGAAAACATCAGTCATAGCTGCCTATGTTACTTCTGCCACTGCAGCAGGGGAAAGTGGGATTTGGCTCATGGCTCAGTCCAACATTGCTGTCAAGAACATTGCTGAGAAATTGGCTGATGTTGGCTTTCAAAACTGGAGGCTGCTTGTCTCCAAGGACTTCCACTTGGGATGGTGAGTGATCTGGCTTTACCTACCAAACTGCATTGACCTCTCTGCAGGCATGAACACATCTATGGACAGGTCATCAGGAATGTCATTACCTCTGCTGAGTTTCGACATGCTCCACAGAAGGTGCAGGGAGTTCCTGTTATTCTTTGCACCCTATCCATGCTTTCCCATCCCCGCATTAGCATATTCACTCGTGCTAATCCTATCAAGACCATGGTCGTCGATGAGGCCAGTCAAATCACCCTTGGCAACTACATTCACCCTCTCAATACCTTTACCACCATCAACAAGCTCTGCATGATTGGGGATGACAAGCAGTGTCAGTGTGCTCATTTATTCAGAAACAATTTAACTCATATCCCTTTTAGTACCCCCATATGGCTCAGATGATGACTCTAACATGAAGAGCATCTTTGAGGTAGATTCCCTCCGTGAGACTGCACTCTTTCTAAACACTCAATGTAAGGTATCTTGTGCATTCCTAGCACAGATGCTAATCCTGCCCTGCTACTTCCAGACCGAATGCCTCCTCTGATTGGTGATGTCATTTCTGAGGTTGTCTATGATGGCCAGCTCCAGTCCAACCCCAACCACCCCATCTCTGGTGACACCCCTTGCTGTTGGTTTGTCCATGTTGAGGACTCTGAGGAGCAGCAGCGTGAGAAGAGCATCCATGTGAGTTGTCTTTGATATCTAGTGCTCTCACACCATTGAAAATCTGCACCTAGAACCCCACTGAACGAGCAACTGTGCTTAAAATTGCTGAAAAGCTCCAAGAGGAGGGAAAGAGCTATGCCATCATCACTCCCTATGATGCCCAGCGCAGCTTCCTGGAAATGGAGATGAAAGAGGCAGGCCTGGTCTGGGAGGACAAGTGCTTCAATGTGGACTCCTTCCAAGGTGAGGGGATCACCTCATACACATAGAGACTGTCCTTATAATATTCTGTGCAGGGAATGAGAGGGACTACATCATTGTCTCAATTGTGCGCTCCAGTGGGCTTGGTTTCCTGGCAGATGAGCGCCGGACCAATGTCATGCTCACCCGTTGCAAGCGGGGCATGTACATTGTCAGCTCCTGGGCCTTTGTGACCAACAGGGCTGCTCACACCCTGGTGGGGCGCATGGCAGCTGCCTGGGGTGATGAAGCCTGGGTTACCTCTGAGCAGTGTCTGGAGATGGAGGCCTGATAGCCATGCTGGCTGCCCAAATTTGCTGTTGTACTTTGTATACTTTGTGACATGTCGACACCTGGGTTCAATGCATACCCCAATTTTTACAATAACATGCTCAATGGACCCTCAAGTGACTGAGCAGAGATGATGCATTAGGTGGTATCTATAGATGTGACAGCAGTGGAGGTGCACAGACTGCTCTCATGTCCTGCAAAGCATCACTAATAGCAGACATGAACAGCTGTGTGTTTGTCCTGGGACATGAATGCTTAGATTCGACACCAAACCTGATATTATCAGGGGCAGGCATATCTACCCATCGTACATCAGTGCCATACACCAAGGAGACCACAGACTCATACACTCACAGTTGACCCCATAGCCATCCTCAAACGAAGCCCCGAACCTGCACACAAGCACTCAGCAAACTTGCCCCCCACATATTACCACAAGCCGACATACCCAGTACCCCGGAACTGATATCCTGCACTGAGCCCGCTCGTGCTCAGCTTCCACTCCTGGCTCCGAGCAAAGAGCTCGTCATCGAAGAGCGCGTGCCGCTCGCCCGCCTCGCCACGAAGCATCAGTCGCAGCCCGAGCAAGTGTCGGTCGATCCCGCGGCCTGTCGCGGCCTCGCGCGTCAGCTGCGTGTGCGTCTGCACCGCGCGGCGGAGGAGCTCCAGGCGGGCATCGTTCTGCGGGAGTGGCCGAACGTCAGCCCGCGGTCGATGCGGCGGCAGGGGAAGGGCGGCGGAGGAGACAGGGTGCGACTCACGGAGACGGAGGCGTCGGCCATGGCGAGCACCCACGCGCGGCTGTCCGCGCTGAGCGTGCGCACGGTCTCGGTGCGGCCGTGCTTGTAGAGGCGCGTGAGCGCGGTCTCGTACGTTGCGGTGAACTCGCCGCGGGTGCGGTACCACGCGAGCTGGAGCGCCATCTGGATGTACGCGTCTGGCGAGAGGCGGGCTGGGCGGGCGCAACAGTAGACGTCGATGATCAGCACGCGTGTAGACCACGACGGGACCGCAGCGCCACCTATGGGGAACACGCACCTTGGCTCTTGATCCAGTCGACGCCGTACGCGTCGAATAGGAGCTCGTCGTTGTCCGAGTCGTCTACGATCGCCTTTGCGCGCTTCGCAGCACCCTCACACTCAGCCGCGATCTTGTCGTCGGTAACCCAGTCGAGGCGCTCCCACCCGTCCACGTTTTCCGTCTGGCTCTCGGGGTGCAGGAACGCAGCAGACGGGCCCGCATCGCCTAGCCGGTTGGGGAATACGCTCTCATCAACTTCCTGCACGATTGCGTAGTCGGCGATGATGCTCGGCACGAGCGCGTCGACGGGCGAGTGCTCCCCGAGGACGCCAGCACGTGTGTTCGCCTCGACGACGAGCGTGAACGGTTTGTCGTACCAGCGGTTGTATCCCGGGCGCGCGCCGTGTCCAGAGCGGACGTTGTGCAGGTGCGCGGTGAGGTCGGGGTCGGGCGTGCGCTGCGAGGATGGTAGGGCGTAGGAATGGGCGTCTAGGCTGACAGCGAAGGCGGACGCGGTGATGGTGTGGAAGGTGCGTTGGTTCGCGGGGGAGAGCGAAAGAAGATACGTGAGGTTCTAGATGAGTTGAGTACGCGTTTTGTGGGTACTTGTCAATGGTTTGGACTTACATCTGCCCAATGGTCACGATCGTCAGTTGTGAGTACGCCCACGGGCGCCGCACGTTCTCCACGGCGGAGGCGGGCTTGCGCGTCCGAAATTACCGCACGTAGCCGTTTCTCTATCACATCGGCGGGTAGAGGTGTGCCGCCAGGAGCAATGGTCTCGATCGCGTACATCCAATCGGCGACTTCGACGACCACCTTCCGAGCGTTGGCATCGGTGAGAGGGGGAAGCGGTGAAAAGATATCGCATTCACGCTGGGGTACTCTGCAGGTGTTGAATACCCGCAGGGCAGCGTGGCGGAACCAGAGACCTGATCAGCGTCAGCATGCTGGGCACCACGACGAGCTCCCGGGACGGTGCGTGCCTGATCGCGTGGTGTCTGGGTATATTTCCTGCCTTGTTGCAGCTCAGCCAGATGCCTTCCCGAACAGCGGGCGGCTCACCGTTCAAGTTGATCCTTGAAGCGTAGTGTACGATGCACTAGCCAAGCCGCGCGGCGAATTTGCCAAGCAGTGTAGCCCTCCAGAGACTCCAAATGATAGCGCACAGAAGGGGGCACGGTGGAGTCGTCCCCTAGAGCCAGCCACCAGTTTGAATTGACTATAAGAGGTGCACGCCATTCGTGGTATGCTTTCTTGAGCCAGATGTTGTCGTCCAGCCAGTTGTTGGGCGACTTTTGGTCCAGTTCTCCAAGCGCAGCGGGCGGGTATAAGCGACAATGCGCTTACACGCTGTTCCTCGGCGAGGACTTACCTAGTAGTCTATCCTGGCAGACCGGCCCTAGGCCATGCTCGAAGTCGTGGACGAGCTTTGCACGAGCGTCATGCGCGGACTTGAAGTCCGGCCCCCCACGTTTCTCAGCCTCGAGAAAGATAGGCTCAAGAGATTTAAGGTACTTTTGAAGTGTTTTGTGCAGGTCTGGTACCGGCAGGCGCGGCAGAGAACGAACAGCCGTCCGAGAGGCAGCTCTGGCCTGAGGGGAGGTCAGGTGCGGAGACTGCATGTGAGGGCGACGAGAGAGAGCACGGAGGGCAGGAGGAAGCATCGAGGATGCAGTGGGGGCACGGCGGCCGTCTTATAGCATCGTCCGCGGGAGTTTTGGCGGGCAGAGAGCGTCGCGCTCAGGCTTCCCGTCTCCGGCTTCAGGCGAGAGACGAGCAGCGCGCGAGCACACCGAGGGCGCCAGACGACGTCACAGACGAGCCCTTGTCACGTGGCAGCGCGTCACGCGTCGCGGCGCATGGCACGCGTGCGCGCGGTGAAGGCCAAGGAACGCGTCCAGTCAAAGTCGGCAAGCCATTCCCTCTATCTCCCCGACCACCACCTCCCCGCGCTCCCCCGCCACGGCCCCCAGACGTGCTTTACGACACCGCCCCTCGCGCGCGCACGACGCTTCCAGCAGATACCCGCTTTCTACCTCCTCGCGCACGTTCACGACCGGTCGTCTCTTTGACCTTTCTTCGGCCCGACCACGATCCCCAGCCACTCGCTTCTAAGTTTCAACGCTTGCTCCTCGCGACGCAAAGGACACACTCGCTGTCCTTGTATTCAGTCGTGCCCCCGTTCGAGGTGTGATCAGCGCTGCAGCCAAACTAGGCTCCCCGGCCACCCATTCGTCCAGAGTGGACAACACTGATTGAAGTTTCAACGCCACAGCAGATCGCACCGCTCTTTGGCCCCTTCAACTCCGATCTTGCATACCACTGCGAATCCCCTCTCGCGTTACGCCGCTTTTGTGCATATAGCTCTCATAATTTCCAACAGAACATCATCCTCACCTCCGGCGAGTGCATACGCCGGTCGTACTGTGCTACCATCATTCTCACTGCGCACCCTCGTTCAGTAGAATTTAATACTTGCGCCTGGGTCGCGTAAACTACGGACATGACACCTCCACCCGCCCAAGTTCTCCAATGGCTCAAGCGCACTTATCCACGACCTACGGTCGACCCTGTAAGTCTCGCGTATCGATGACGCTCCCGCCTTCCCATTCACACGTCCTATAGGAGTGGCTGGAAGGCTGCTACACGTGGATCGAGCAAGAACTCCACCTTGATACCGCACGCGACATGTCTGAAATACTCAACAACGTGGACACCCAGCTACTTGAGTCCAGCTTCTCCGACAGCATGGTCGCCGGGACTGGCTTCCCCCCGAACGTGCTTAACGCGAAGCAGACCTTCCTCGAAGGCCCCATCCTCGTCGAGGTAATCGGCATTATGGAAATTGGACACAGCGCATACAGCTTGCTCCAAATTTACGAATCGCGTCAAGAATACCGCAAACAGGCTGACCTCAGAGCAGCTGGCGGGGATGCGGACGTTGAGGGGCAGAAGCCTATGCCAAAGTATCCCAGATCGATGTTGCAACTCCAGCTGAGCGACGGTGTATCGACTCTGCCGGCAGTTGAGTCAGTGAAACTCCCGGAGTTCGAACTAGGCGAAACACCGTTGGGCTACAAGGTCAGTCGTGCCTTCTTGCTGTTCGCCTTAACGTGCCCAATCGCCAAGCACAACTGCTAATACGAACGAAGGGCAGATGATCATAAAGAACGTCTGGATACGCCATGGAATAGCCCTTCTGAAGCCCGAATGCGTCGAGCTGAAGGGACATCATACTGCGGATCGAGACGAGCAGCGTGATGCCATATTCATCCGCGCCCTTAAAGAACGATTAGGGTAAGCGGCGCCTTCGCCCTTATGCATTCCGCTCGCTAAGATTCGCTCGTACAGGGAACCCCTTGAAGACGAACCCGCCGCGGCACCCGAACCAGCAGTTGCTCCCGCACCCGAGCATGCTCCAGCCCAAGCTGCGGCTCCAGTTCCCCGTTCGCCCTTGCGTGAAATTTCCCCGCCTCCAGCAGGCGCAGAAGCAGGGCCTTCTCAGTCACCCCGTAGAATCGAGCGCGAACACGACGATGACGCCGGCCAACCGCGTCGACGCAAACGGCCCAGTCGTGCAGGACGATCACCCTCGCTCGAGCCCCCACCCCGCGAGGCCGCCCTCCAACGCTCGCGCTACTTCTCTGGCCCTGCGGGCGACCTAAATGGCTCAGCGAGCAGCGAGACCGGCGCTAATGCTGCCGCAGCTACAGACGACGACGGCGATCGGGTACGCGTTGAGACGGGCGAGAAGCGTGCGATGCAAGACCTCGCGCGCGCCATCGGGCTTTCCCAGCCCCGCCAGGCCCCACTTCACCTACCGAGCAGCGACGACGACGACGACGAGAACCCGTTCGCGCCCAATGCGAGCCTCCCCGGTGCGAACAAGGGCGCGGACAAGGGCAAGGGGCGCGCGGAACCCGTGTTCGGCGAGCCCGGCTCGGAGGATTACGACTTTGACTTTGACTTTGACGACAGCTTCCTGGAGCAGGTCGATCGTGTAGAGGAGGAAGCGCGTCTCCGCGCCGCCGCGTCCAACCTCAACGGGCACGGGCACGCCAGCGTTAACGTTAACGGCAAGAGCGACGCCCAGGCGCCGACGCAGGTCAAGGCGGAGCCGCGCAGCCAGTCCGTGGGCACCAACAAGTCGCTCCTCAGCGCGGCGACGACGCTCGTCGGGACGCAGCGCCCGCCGGCGCACAGGGCGCGCTCGGGCACGCCTGCGGCGACGGCGGGCGTGGCGCTGGGGACGTCTGGGGGTGGCGGAGGCGTGGACGTGCCGATGGAGGTGATCGACATCAGCGACGACGAGGTTGAGGGCGACAAGGAGAACGTCCCGGCACCGACGCGGCATGTGCGCAGGCGCGTTGCGCCGACGCTGGTGGACGAGGATGTCATCGAGCTCTCCGACTGAGGAGAGCACGGGCGTACGATGTGAAGAAGAGATGCACGAGTGGGACGATATTACTGTATGTCATTGTAATTCATATATTGCTCAATGCTTTTAGAAGCACAAGTAGTATTCCACCGGCGGACATTGAGGTCTTTCCCAAACCGGCTTGCTGTCCGGTTTCCTAATAAATTGGAGCACCGACTTGTATGGCCGGTTGTGAGACTACATTATGGTCCAAACACCCGCCGCCACATGTTTTCGGTTGAAGGCGCCGCCTCGACCACCACTCGCATTGATTTGACGGGCCTCGTCCTCCTTGACCCACTTTCCGCAATGCCCTCTACATTCCGTTTAAGATCAAAGGGAAGCATTACAGCTATTTCCATAAACAATGGACCGGCGCCTCCGACGACGCGACTGAATAAATTCAAACTACACAAAGTACTCGAAAAACAGCTACAATGTGTAGAACGGCCTCTACTGTACACTTTTACTGCATGATACAATGTAAAATCAGCCGGGACTCAAGAAGAGATGTATTGCGCTGGTCCGGGTGGGCTGGATGGCACTCTCTGTGGCCGATTTTCTTCGAGTCTCGCGACAGTGTCACCCAATGGGTAGGCTGATCAACTGTCCTTCGGGGCCGGCCGCGAGCTCTCGGGTGGCGTTTCTGTAGAATCTCATCGCTTTCATGTGTACTGTTCTTTATGTGCACTTCGGAGAGATCGTGACTAACTGACTGGCATGAACATCTTACCGTGGCCGGCCTCATTAATGTTGTTTATTATAGTGTTCAAGTTCGCATCCCTTCGTCGATGGTGCCGTGGCTACACATGTGCGAAAAGCTCCGAGAGTCTGGCCAGTGTGGTATAAATATGTAATGTCCGGGGATGTCACGGGCTTGCTCTTTCGATGGGCATATGGTACATTAGTGAAAGTTCAATCACCCCACTGAGATGCCACGTCGTGCCCATGTTCACCTATCTCAGAACATCCAGTGGCCGAGATAGAATATTCTCGTCCCTCATTAGCCCTTCAGAGAATGGCATATTAATCGTTAGTGAGCACTGCTAGTAGACAGACCTACGGGGTGTAAGCCAGAGGTAATAGTACCATAGCTATTTCCCTAGAGGCTCACTGTGAAAACCTTCATACTGAGATCCAAGACTACCCACTTAGGACTTGAACAATGTTGACTTGGAGGGGGACATCTGATAGCCCTACAAACTCCATTACATGGATCGCCGTAGAGCCGGGACCTTGGCTACTAGTACAACAAGGCATGAAATGTATCGGGCTTTTACGGTCCCAGCGTAGCCGGAACTCCATGCACCGCACTCGGGCTGTTAGATACGTATCTTTTACATTCACCGACGCCCATTATACATTCATGCGACAGCCCGCGGAGGGTACGAACATTGTTTGAGTTTTTCGAGTTTTTTGATTTTTTCGCGTCGAATGTGTGCTCGCGTGGCGGAGTCCAAACATTTCGCAATCAGCTGTACCTCTATGGTTTTCCATCCAAGCCTCGTCTTATTGCCCGCTCCAATCCCGGAGTGTGGGTGGAACCGACAGGTCTGGAGGCGTACCTCCAGCCCAAGACCCCTGCCTACTGACGTTTCGTGAACGCCATTCTCTCCCAGCGTTCGCGCGTGCATTCTGTGACGCCCGCATCTTTATCTATTCTCGACGTTTAAACACTCGGCGTGTAACTTGTCGAGCCGCAGATGTGTGCCCCGGCAGTGACGCACATGCTCGCACCGACGGCGGCAGACATGTGTATGCTATCGTCTTCGTTGATAAATCAAGGTCGTCGATCTATAACGATAGTTCCCGGTTTGAGAGATAGTACATACACACAACCCAGCTCCGCGTTCAAGATGAACACGGACTCTATTGTACACGTATCTGCAGCGGGGTGACGGCCAGCGTTCACCCGAGAAGCGTGACCTTCGTCTTTTTCTTCTTCTTAGAGCCGGCTGCGAACGACCGCCAGCTGCCCACGCGTTCCTCTCGGGTTTCTGAGTAAGGTAGATAGTCAGGGCCACAAACGCGATACAGGCGACCGCACGAACCTTCCCAGCGTGCCTCCTCCTCCGCCTTGCGCTTCTTCGCATTGACCTCTTCCTCCTTCTTGCGCGCCTCTAGGCCTTCGTTCGCGAGGTTCATCTTGATCGCTCTGCACAGGAGGCGATCAGTCAGGTGGTGCAACCGCAATCAGGGACGAGCGCGCACTTTCGCCGCCGGACCTCCTCGTCTATGAGCATCTCCTTCGCCTTTGCGAGGAACTGCTGCTTCCAGGGCGGAGACAGGCTCTTCACGCGCACATCGTCGTCACGTGTGTTTGGGGGGAGGCCGTGCGTTTTCAGCAGGATGCCGCGGGCTTGGTTGATCACGGCGTCGAGCTCTTCGCGCTTGGTCTTGTCGGAGAGTTCGGACTCGGCCTGTGAGCAGTAACGGTCATGAGCACCACATAGTACACACAGTGATTATGGGTCGTGTGCCTAACGACCAAATGACCACGGGGCGGTGGAGTGTTGAGACGTCGCCGTGAATATAGTACGACATACCTTCTTCAGGAGATCGAAAGCTTCCGGGGCGCGGGGGTGGGGGGCCTTATCGGGGTGGATGACTGGATATCGAGCAATGCGCAGCGTCAGTCAGGGATCGCTCAAGAGGCAGGAGGCACACTACTCACACAATGAAAGCTGCCTGTACTTCTTCTTAATCTCCTCAGGCGTAGCCTCCTCGGTTATGTCAAGGACTTCGTAGGGGCTGCAGATACCGCGCGCAGAGCGCACCAGTAAGCGTATGGGCGGGGTGTGTGAGAAACGGAAACAAAAACATACTTGAGCTTGAAGGCTTTCAAGATGCGCTCAACCTCCAACTCGCGCTGGAAGGCGGTGGCCTCCCTGCTGAGGAGCCTCTCGATGTCCTCGACGGCGCGGTCATTGGGCTTGGACGAGGACGCGCTCGGGGGCTTGGGCGCGGCGGACGAAGACGACGCTGCTTCAGACATTACGGCTGAGTACGCAAGACGACCTTGGACGGATATTTACAGCGCGTTCTATGGCACAAACGGAGGATACAGAGCGCGGGGGCTCGGGGACGGGCGGGCGATACGGCGGGAGTCTAGGGCTGCGATATAAGCGGCGGGCGGTAGACGGCGGAGGTGGGGGTGTGTGGCAGACGTGCACAGGCGCCGTTCTCCGTCTGCGCTCACTCTCGCCATGAACCACCTCCGCGCTGCGTTCCTCCGACCGGTCTGTCGGGCAGCGTCCTCGCCTTCGACTTCTCGCACCGGCATCTTTGCTGGTCAGGCGCATGTACGTGCACGCACTGCTCTGTATTTGGCACGCCGTATTCACCCGTACGTCTCCAGAGGGGTCTCCACGGGGCTCCGCGGGGTGCATGGCGAACACCGACATATCCATTGCCCGCTGGGGGTATTCGGCCTAGCAGGACTGCCTGGCGTAATGCTTCAACAAGCAGCGGGCCGTCCTCCTCAAGCACCCCTCCGCCGGGTTCCAGACCACGGTTCAAGACCAGGGAGGAGGTCTATGCAGCACGGAACCGTAGCTTGCTCATGTACACCTCCGCAGTGGTATGTTCCCCGGGGCCGTCTGTTGTGACCGACCATTTACGCGTGCAAACCTTTGGCGTTTGCCCAGATTATCTTTGGCGTCGGGGTAACTTACGCCGCGGTCCCGTTGTACCGCATGTTCTGCGCCGCGACCGGCTTCGCCGGTACGCCCAAGGTCGGCATGGGCAAGTTCGAGGCGGACCGCCTCGTACCCGTGGAGAACGCGAGACGCATTAAAGTGCACTTCAATGCGGACACGGCCGATGCGCTGCCGTGGCAGTTCACGCCGCAGCAGAAGTTTGTGAGCGTGCTCCCCGGGGAAACGAGTCTCGCGTTCTACAGGGCGAAGAACAAGTCAGACAAGGACATCATCGGAATTGCGACTTATAATGTCACGCCCGATCGAGTATGTCCTCGGATTCATAGTTTCTGGCTGATGTTGTGTTAATGTCGTGATTTTCTAGATCGCCCCTTACTTCGCCAAAGTGGAATGTTTCTGTTTCGAGGAACAGAAGCTGCTCGCAGGGGAAGAAGTCGACATGCCGCTGCTCTTCTTCATTGACCGCGACGTCCTCGACGACCCTGCGTGCCGTAGTCTAGACGATGTCGTCTTGTCTTACACGTTCTTCCGGTACGCTATTGGCACCGTGCTTTACCGTTATGCATTTCTGACTACATTGATCCCGCAGGGCACGGCGAAATGCCCAGGGTCACCTAGAACCCGATGCCTCTGACGAGGTCGCGCAAGCCTCTCAAGGCTTCTCTGGTTATGATATTGCACCCAGGGTCGAGGATCGAGCAAAAAGCGAGAAAACCTCGTCTTAATGATGGTTGTACCGTACAGCATGCTAATTCACCCCGCTCAGTTGGATCGATGATCAGTCCTGCCCCTGAGTGTTTGCCACGATTGCGATGTTCTAGAGACGTTGTGTCACTCAGGAACTCGGAACAGACAGCTACTAATTCGTTTATTGCGTGTCCGGGACCGTGGGACGGTGGATGCAGCAACGTTTCCCGTGTCCAACGGCCGGATCCGTGACAAACGCGATTTACACGACTATATCAAGGCACTAATCGACTGGCACGAACTTGGGTCGCAACGTCCAACATCACACTGTATCACCGAGTCGCCTTCTCCCCATCCTACGGCCTGTTCACATTCTCCTATCCTTGCCATGCTTCACAAGATGCAGTTCAATGATCTAAACACTGACATTTTTCTATACCTAGCTAGATACTTTCTCCCACGAGGGGAACGCTTGGCACTCACTAGAACCAATTGGTGGTTGAACCACACCCTCACCCATACACTCCTACAAGGAACTGTATCGCTCCAGAAATTTCACCTACCGTCGTTCCTCGACTTCATACGGCCTAGATCAGGGCAGGAACTTGCACCCTATCTACGCCGTCTAGTCCTAGAACCCTGTGATCATGGGCACAGTGTGTCAGCCGCCTGGTCTTCCATCTCGGATTCGGATACCCTACGCGCATTCATCGATATCCTACAGCTCGCGTCTCACCTCAACTTTTTATCCATCGCCTCTCCCTATGCCATTTCTACCGAAATGACCCCGGAAACTCTGCAGCGTGGCCTTGCACACCCGCCCAACCTAAGGGAGATTGTACTCCGTACGTTCCCTCCCGAGTACCACGACGTGCTTGCGGGAGTTGGCTCCAACCTAACGGCTGTCCAATTTGGCCCGGATAACATTGGGCAGTGCGCCGACTGAAACCGCTCCCGTTCCTACAGCACCATCGTACAACCCTCACTTCCCTCCGTCTGTCCTCGCTCCCGCTGATTGGCAACCCGCCACCATTCTCTCGCGTCCGCAAACTCAAAACTCTCGTTTCTGCATGGCTATCAGACAACGAACTTTCTTGGGTCGCACCGCTCGCCTCCCTCTTTCCGTGCGTCGAGGAGCTAGACTTGCTCGGCGCACTTGTACCAGAATCTCACTCCCTAAGGATTCCTATACCCCCCGACACTCACGACATACCTCCCTTCGTAGAACGGTGGCGTGAGTACGCAGGGATATGGCAAACCCAGCACAGGATGTGGGCTGCGGGCCTACGATATCTTCGGGTGCGCTATCCTAGGTACGCCTACTACCTCGGCTTGACCTGCCCCATCGCTCGTGTCGACATATACAGTATCGTGCATGAATACCACCTCATTGAACCCATTATTCGATCCGGCGTCCATCCTAGGTCCCTACGTTTCTCTGTGTGGCACGAGGAAGATTTTGCTTACGGCATGCCCATCGTACTCGACGCAGTGTCGCGGACCGCCTCTGTCACCCACCTCATGGTCGATGTTGCTCCCCAATCGTTTGCACCTGGCTGGCGGACTTTCGACGCGTTTCTGGTCAGTCATTCCCTACCCCTTATCGGAGTTGCGTACTGATATCACTCTCAGAATTGGCGCGGTACCACTAGGCACAACTAAGCCAACTCCTCGACTCATCGTCCCTATCGCATCTCCTAATTTCCTTTAGGGATCCTCCTGATCCCTGCTTCTATGGTTTGGAGCGATTTGCATCTCATGATACTACAACCGAAGCATCCAAGGTCTCCAACGATTCGTGCTGTCACGCACAGGACTGGGTGGCTGGTCTTACACACGCCATTCCTACCCTCCGGTATATTTTATTCGATGTTGACCCACGTGGACCTAGTGGGTGGCGGCGCACAAGGTCAACCGAGGCTGAAACGATTTTGTGGGAGGAGATGAGTAGGTGCCAGGCGCTGGAGGTCATGAAGGCGGAAGATATGCAGGACCACCCCTTTTTCTTGTAAGAGAGGGCTTGAATCGCTTGCCGCACGAAAATTATGTCTGTCACCGGCCTGTAGAGCCTGCGTATCTGACAACATCACGACGCCCTTAATCTCTTGTTGAAGTAATCCGGATTTCCTGTATACAGACCCGTCCGGTGCGAAACGATCGTCCTGTGAAGCTACTAAAGGCATGACATACAACGTAAGGTAAAGTACACGATAAAACCTCGACGAAAATTATATACAAGCAAGCAACCTCAACCGTGCATGTTCCCAAACTCGTCCATGCTCATCCCACGCGTTACCCGCCGGCGCACCTCGGGGGACATTGAGCCATCCGGTGCCATGCCGCCCATACCCATCGCAGGGTTCATGCCCATCCCTGGTGGCCCCATGCCCATGCCCGGATTCATAGCCATCCCGGGTCCCGGGCCACGCTGTATCGGAGAAGCCGGGACTGCATCGCCGCCGTAAAACTGTGCAGGGGGGATGGCTGCCATGCCTCCGTACGGACCGCCCATGCCTTGGTTGGGGCCTGGGTATGGATGTCGCGGCGACGCCATTTGTTGGGGGCCACCGTACAGCTGGGAGTGGGACATGGAGGGCGTCATACCGCCCGGAGGTATGGAGCCGCGGGGCATTCGCGGGGAGTTGACGGCATCCATTTGTTGTCGCTGCGAAGGTCGAGAGGAGGAAGGTTCGTCTGGTTGAGCGTCCTTGAGGTACTCCTGAAGCGGTTCGGGGTCATAGTATAGCTCGGAGTGCTCATCTACGAGCCACCTAGCACCTAAGGCCTCAGTAGACGAATGTGAACGCAGCACAGAGAACGCACTGTTGCGTGCCGACATCCCACTGGGGTCCCCGTGCGGCTCGGGCAGTCAAGAGAAGCGAGTTCCAGTCTGACGCGCTCTCCTGTAGGCTTACGTTTAAGCCGAGAGACTTCGCATTCGAATTGACGGTGCACTCACGATGGCCTGTGCGAGCGCACTGGTCGGTTCGAGTGCTGTTTGACGGACGTCGACGCGGACTCTGTCCTCGTGGGCGACTGCCTCGACATTGGCGGTGAGAACCGGCCCTATGCGCTGTGAGTTGTGCCTGGGGACGTTGACCTTCAGGTCGCGATGGGCTTTGGTGGTGGGAGACATGGCATATATAGCAGAGGGCTCAGGCAAAAGGCTCGCCGAGTACGCCACGGACCGCGGGCTTGAACTGGACGCTTGAACTCAAAGTCTCGTGAGTCGTTTCGTTTGACGCGTCGTGGGCGCCAAAATACTTCGCGCGACTTGAGCTCGACCACCGCGGCGCTGGGCACAACCCTGCTTTTCCTACCTTTTTCTTGTTCCGTAAAACCAGCGAAACACTCTCGCGAGCTCAAAAACGCTTCTGACAAAAGTACACAAACGGGCTTCTCATGTCTGATCCCAATGCGGCCGCAGGGCCATCAACATTCCTCAGAGGGCAGCAGCCAATCGCGCCCGCGCCTCCTCAGCCAACCCATGCTGGTATGTCTCTTTCTGACAACCGCGTTTGAGATATAGAAGGTCATATATGGGGGAAACAGCCTACTATAACAATATCCGGCAGTGGTCGAACTCGGTCACACCGCCACCTACGAACGGACGCACGAACCCCTCCCGACGAAGTACGCGACCCACCCGCGGAAGCACCCTTGCGCCGACACCGCAAACCCAAACCCCCGCCCCGCCTACTCGTCAGTCCTCCATACCTCCAACGCCGCAGGCGCCTCCCGCACAACTACACGCCATGGCGCAGCAACCACATCCCTCGCGGCAGGTACTACCTACAACCCCGCAGGCCCTCCAGTCCACATATGCGTCGCGGCTCAAGACGGGGACCACCCTGCTTATGCAGCCAATTCTTGCGCCATCGTCAGTCGCCGCCGTCGCGTCGCGCACCCAGCGTCGTGGGGGCGTCATCAACTACACAGAACCTGGTTCTGGTGATGAGTTCCCCGACGCGGGGGCAATCGACTCAGACGACTCGGACTTCGTCGCCAGCGGTGGTACCCGACAGGCCGTTCGGGCAGCTAGACTCTCTAGTCGCGCCCCAGTTGGAAGCTCTGTATTTCATGCGGGAACAGGGGTCGGCATAAGTGTAGTCCAGGCTGCTCCTGCTCAGCAAGCGCAGAAGGAGAAAACGGAGCTAGATCAGAGTTACCTAGGCCAGATACCTCCCTCGAGGTTCATTACCCCGAAACCAATGCCGCCGACACGACACGACTACTTGTGAGTAACCTCTCGTTGGCTGTCTTCTCCCCAGGGCTCAACGCTCCCAGTCCGCAAGCTGCCTTAGAAGAGCAGGCAGAAAAACCAACGGCCCTCATTCCCATACGCGTCGAGTTTGAAACGGAAACGCATCGGATACGGGATTGCTTCGTATGGAATGTGAACGAAAGCCTCATTACTCCCGAGAGCTTCGCGCGCATCTTCTGTACGGACCTGGATTTGCCGCATAGGCCATGGGTCGACACAATTGCCGCACAAATACGCGCACAGATCGAAGACCACGAAGGTGTCGCATCCACTTATATGGGAGCTGACGCGGAGATGATAGAGCCTGAAGATGAGACCCCCGGAGACGAAGTCAACGAATGCCGGGTCATCCTTAGTGTATGTACACAACTTTCACCTTCGCGCGCGAGGCAAACTCACAGGTCGACTGCAGATTGACGTGCAGATTGCAACACACCACCTGCTGGACCACATAGAGTGGGACCTCCTCTCCCCACTCACACCCGAAGAGTTCTCCGTGACCCTCTGCACGGAACTGGGGCTTGCGGGCGAGGCCGCGCCGCTCATCGCGCACGCGATACACGAAGAGCTCGTCAAGCACAAGCGCGATGCGGTCGAGTGGGGTGTCCTTGGTGGCGACGCCCCCGACGAGGGTACACCCGCCGCGGACCGCCCGCGCGACAAGAGCGGGCAGAGCCTTCTCAAGGACAAGACGGGCCTCGGGCTGGCGTGGGGCCGCGCACCGAAAGACGGGCGCGGGCCGAAGCCGCTCCGGAGCGTGTGGCGCGACTGGGCGGAGGCCGAGGAGTTCCGTACGCGCTTCGAGGTGCTCACCGCAGAAGAGGTCGAGCGAAGGGAGCTCGAACGGGAGCGGGCGAGCAGGTGAGTTGTTCCCATATCTAAATAGTAGGGCGGGCGGTGTTCTGATGCTTCGTGTGTGCGTGCAGACGGCTTCGGCGCGAGACGTCCAAGTTCCAGTCGACGGCGCGGTCGAGGCGGCGGTGACAGCGACGTGAGGATTGTGAGGTATGCACTTGTACTGTACAGCGGACTCATTGTAGCTCTACCGTAGTAGTCACTATTCATTGCGTTGCACGCTGCCGTGCAGTCCATCCTCCTCCTGTGGCGCAGCAAAATGATAGAAAATTAGTACGTATCGTTATGATGCAGCATCCCCTCCGCATGAGCAGCCTCGTATGCTCGCCGCTGGTCCAACTCTTCCCACAATGAGCCGTTCGTGTCTGACGTCTGGCCTCGCGTCCAAGCTCGCAACCCGTAGGGTTCAAAATACAGGAAGAAACCCAGCAGTGCCGAGGGGTCACATACGAGCCCTTCAATGAGATCTGATTCGCGAGCGTACACAGCAGTGAGCTCCAGGGGAAAGTCTGGGGCGCGTTGTGGTAGGGGTTTGCGCTGTCCTGTCTCCAAGGACGGAGGGTATGTGGGAGGCGTTTGAGAGGAGTCTCCAAGGAGGATATGGGTGACCGAGGAGTGTCGCAGAAGTGCGCCGAGATGAGACTGGGGGATGAGCATTCGTGTGGTGGGATGCGTATCTGCAATGAGTACGTGTACACTAGAAGAGGGACAGGAATACGTACAAGCAGAGTGTCCATGGTCATGCTAGTTAGCAATTTTCGTGGCACCGCGATGATGAGATGGGTAAGCGTCCTGGTATTGAAGACAGGGCTAAGCGAGACGGGACTAGCGGTGTTGAAGGCGTCTTCGAGGTGTACGTCGAGCCGCAGCTTCCGCACGCGAATGTCCGAGAGCGCAGTGTCGATAAGGTGTGCGGGAATGTATGGGGCCCACTGACGAACGTCCAACCACGCAACTTCGCAGACCAGCCCAAGCTGATACAGGCTTAACATGGTGCGCACGTTCAGATACCTTAAGCCGCCCGTCCATGTGCCATGCTGCGCCTGCCATGTACGCGCCCTCGCACGCCATCCGCTAACAGCCTCGATAGATACATCCGTGAGCGGGAGGGTACCATCGAACGCTATAACTTCGGAGGCTGTGGCGAGCACAGGAATATGGAGGTGTTCAAGGTTAGGGAATAGATGTATCAGCGGCGCGACCCAGCACGTACTATCGTCTGCACGATGTAGACGAAAGGTGTCGAGTTTGCGCATGGCAGGAAACGGCGGCGTGCGGCTGTCCAGTTTTGAGCCGTTCGTGAATAGCCCGAGAGAGGTGATAGTCGAACTGAAATTCCGGAGGAATGGGAGGGGATTCTGAAAACCGATGTTGCCCCAAGTTCGCGACGGTAAATTACGGAAGTGGACGGTCCGCAGATGGGGGTTAGTTGCAGCTGCGAGAGCTTCGCCGTACTCAGTCGTGAAATTGTGCAGCGTGAGATGCTCGAGACGGGGTGCCAAGGCCAGTGCCAGACGTAGGTGTTCCGGTGAAAATATCCAGGGGATGAGGCCGAGTGAGAGTGAGACGATATTCGGGGCGCAACGCAGGAGTGTTATGAAAGTTTCTGCTACTTCGTACCATTTCATGTGGGTGGTGGGTGGATTTCTGAGGACTTTGCCATCGGGTACGCCCAGTGCCACGTCGCGTAGGTACGGGCGAAGTGGGGATGGGTGTTCGCCCGTCAGATGCATGAACTCACAGAAAGATCGCATGTTAGCATTTGAGAGGCGGACACATTCCCTAAGAAGGGTGTAGACTAGAGCGTCGTGTAAAGTGCGGCAAGTCTTGGTAAGGGTAGAGAGGTCGTGTCTCGACAGATATTGAGAGATATAGAAGAGGATGTCGGTATTGATATCAAGAAGTCGCCTTCTGCGAGTGAGCGGCATGAGCGCATTGAAAAGCAGGTAATAGCAGGATCGGTGAGGATCTGCTGGCAGGATTCAGGAACGTGAATCCGTTGGTACTTGTTTATAGTAGAATCACAGCCTTGTACTGCGCGTGATACTGAATGTTGACGTTTCGGCGCTGCGGTCTACTTGGTTGTGATGATTGAAGGAAAAGTCAATAAAGTTATACACGAGGACGAGCCATGATGAATAGTTGTCCAGGGACACACGAATTCTTGGCTGTACGACTTCACCCTATAGCGGCTAGGTGCCAGAAGGCCTGCCGCCCGCCATGTAGGGTTAATGTCACGATGCACTGTGTCAGAAATAGGGTGTGAATGCAAGCTGCATAGCGTCGATAGTAGCTGTCTCCGACATAGAATATGGCAGAGAACCACTGATGCTACGAGTCAGGAGCATGGAGGAGAGGAGTAACAAGACAGCAGCAAACTCGTCGTGTCCACGCGATATTCAAGGTTATGTAGCCAGTCGCAGTCAGGTGACCGTCGCGCCGAACGCGAGGGCCACGCGCGCTCCGTGCTCAACTGCAAGTTCGACCGCCACGACCGCGACTAGTCCGTTACCCGACCCCTTCCTCAAGATTCTCGCTTGTCTATGGATGCAGAACGCGCCGCAACTCTTGCGAAGGAACGCGCCAATTACAGGGACCGGCTTGCGGTCGCTCTCAAAAAGGACGCCGATCCGCTTGCGACCTACTACGGGTTCGTGAAATGGACGGTCGACGCCTACAAGGACAATCTCGGGCAGTCTGGCCTGATCGAACTCTTGGACGAGGCCACAAGGCACTTTGTGGACGATGATGCATATAGGAGCGACTTGCGGTATCTGAGGCTTTGGTTGCTCTATGCCAGGCACGTAGAGGACCCCATCGCCATCTATGCCTTTCTGTTGTCTAGAAATATTGGGAAGATCTACGCACAGACATACCAGGAGTATGCGGAGGCGCTGCGTCAACGGGGAAAGTGAGTCTGCAACTCTAAATCCTTGGTTCGAACAGTTTCTATAAATGCCATGGCCCTCCGAGGGGAGTTACTTCGTGATTGGTTTGCATTGCTGGCTCGGGTAGGGGAAGCTATTGATGTGGTGTGGCAGTAGAGCCGGGGCCGTGATATACCACCCTGCCGCAGAGAGGTTGCTCATGCATATACACCAGGTTGGATGAAGCTGACAAGATATTCCAATTGGGCATTCAGCGCCGCGCCCGGCCAATAGACCCTCTCAAATCCCAGTACGAAGAATTCAAAGCTCGTACCCTTGCTCCTAAGCGAGATCCACCCTCCAATGGTATGATGTGGAAGGACGCTCCGGCGGAAACGCGGGCCCTACGCAGCGCGCCGCTGAAGAACCATCTCCCCAAGAAACCTCCTGTTTCTAGTCGATCAAGCAGGGCTACGCAAAATCGCTCTTCGTCGTCGTCGGGCCCGTCGTCGTCGGCTCCCGCGCCGCCGCCTCAGCATCAGCTACAGTCGGATCCAAACAATCCTTACGGACTCATGCTCGCCCCGCCCCCACCGGGCAAGCGCCTAGAGAAATTGCGGGTTAACCTTTCATTGCTCTTTACTGAAGACGGCGTCGAGTATAGCATGCAAGAGGCACGCGCCCGCTCTATGGGCCTTCTGGGGAAGAAATGGGGTCCTCCTCCGGAAGCACCCCGTCCACAAGTTTCATTTGCTGATGCTGACGAGGGCAACGAGGACAGCCCAAAGACTACGACGCGCAGGTTCGGGGGGGCCCCGGAACCTACGGTTACGCTTGCAACCAAAGAGGCACTCCGGGACGTGTTTGGAATGTATAACTCGCCAGATAAGACTTCACGTTACACTCCGGGGAGCAAGCATGTGCCTTTGAGATCCGTTGTTCCCGTCACGCCAATGACATTCCAGCCCCTCGTCGCCCCCTTGAGCGACGAAAACGCCCAGTCGAACTTGGCTGCAAAAACACCAAGTGAGTACCCGTTCATGGGGCGGTTGCTCTAGAACTTAGATTGCACCCACCAGCGTTCCGACCTTTCGTTGATGAGAATGCGCGAAGAGAGAACCAAACTCCTGCGCCTGCACCCAAGGTTAGATATACTCATTATATCAGCATACCATATCGTGACATTCACCGTTCCAGATGAGGCCATTTGTGGATCCAGAGAACGCGAACGTGAGTATGTCAGCGTTCACCCCAAATCTTGGTCGGCCCGCCTTGTCCTCCAGAGACCCTTCTGCACCTTCAACTGGCACAAGGCGGGATGAAAACGCGAACAGTCTGAAGAAGCTTGTCATCCACACCGACCCAGAGGGCTCGAAGCCCCCACCCGTATTTTCGCTCACGCCTGCTTCGGCAACATACCGGGACCATCCTCAAGGCAGATGGGAGAACCCCACAGACGATCCTGACAAGACCTTTCGCCCTCCAGCACGTCCAGAGAACGCTGGGGCAGTCAGATTTACGCCGTTCACAGACGAAAACGCGCCGAAGGTGTTCAGTCGCCCCGTGCCCAAGTCCGAGAACGCTTCGATCCCCGTCCCAACGTTTACTCCGTTCGTTGAGAAGAGTGTTCCGCCCGAACAGCCACTCGCGTCCACCAGCTCCGGCCGGCCTGTTCTTGGGGAGCGTACTCCTTTGCGTGCCGTCTTCGCGCCACCTCCGACAAGACCGGAGCCCCAGGTGAACCCGGTACCAGAGAACGAAGACGAACAAGAGCAATCGCGGGAAGTGTCCGAACCAGACACGCCGACCACCGAATCCGAAGGCGATCCGGGCGCACGAGAGCAATTTGAGCTCGAACGGCAACAGGCACATGAGTCACTGACGAGCGAGAGCTCCGAAGACGCGGATGATGACGACTACGATCGCTTTGAGGCGCAAGAAGGCTACGCGGGCGGCGCTGACGAGCCCGTCCCTATCGAAGGCGGCGAGGACAGCATGTTTGACGAAGGATACGACTACGAGGGTGCCGATGGCGATGGCGATGACACTGGCGGGTACCGTGGACCGCTCGGCGGGCGGCTTGGCCAGTTCGATGTGATGACGCCCATCACGGAGCGAACGTTTGAATACACGATGAGCACCCGCGGGTCGGGCACGCCCAATGGTCTCACCGTTCACCGAGACGCAGTGGAAGCTGCTGTGCAGTTAGCGGCCGAACTACAGGAAGACCGAGATGATGATGAAGACGAGAGCCAGGTAGACCAGATCGAGGAGAGGACCGGAACGCTCAGTCTCGCCGATGCTTTGGGCGTCGCGTCGTCGTTCAAACCATCGAACCCGTGTAACCCATTCGACCCGCCGATCGTGTCCACACTCTTGCGGCTGATTCCTCCTGACGCCGGATTCCACGACCTGCGCGTCTCAGAGTCTCAGAGACTCGACGCCATGCAGAAGTTCGCCAAGAAGAAAACACGGCGTGCAAGTGGCAATTCGACGTCGAGCCGCACAATGCAGGACACCGAAACCTTCGATGTGCAACTGCAGGACAGGCACTTTGGCGTCGTGGACAAACTCGGCGAGGGCGGTTTCGGGACCGTCTTCGAGGCAGTAGACTTGGACCTGACGCGCAAGAACGATAGCGAAGACGAAGACGACTACGACTACGTGTCAGATGACGAGGACGGCGAGAAGAATCGTGTCGCACTCAAGGTCGTCAAACCTCGCAACCTCTGGGAGTTCCACGTCCTCCGCCGGATTCACAACACCCTCCCAGCTCCCCTCCGCCGGTCCATCATCGCGCCGCAGGCCCTCTACGCATATAAAGACGAGTCCTTCCTCGTGCTCGAGCTCTGCAAGCAGGGCACGCTCCTCGACATTGTCAACCGCGCACCCGCCGCGGGCATCACCCAACAAGGCGCATGCCTCGACGAGCTGCTCGTCATGTTCTTCTCCGTCGAGCTCCTCCGCCTGCTCGAGGGCCTCCACCGCGCGGGCTTCATCCACGGCGACGTCAAGATCGACAACTGCCTCCTCCGCCTCGAGGACGTCCCCGGGCCCGCGTCCGCATGGGAGGGTGTCTACCAGCCGTCCGGCGCGGGCGGCTGGGCGCACAAGGGCATCAAGCTCATCGACTTTGGCCGCACCATCGACACCCGCCTCTTCCCCGCCGGGCAGCGCTACGTCGCCGAGTGGCCGACCGACGCGCGCGACTGCTTCGAGGCGCGCGAAGGCCGTCCGTGGACGTTCCAGACCGACTACTACGGCCTCGCAGGCATCATCTACTGCTTGCTGTACGGCAAGTACATCGAGGCGGCGTCGGTCGTCCCGGCGTCTGCGCCGAGTGCGGACGGCAAGATCCACTACAAGCTCGCGACGCCGTTCAAGCGGTACTGGCAGGGCGAGCTGTGGACGCGGTTGTTCGACTTGCTCCTGAACCCGACGTTGGTCCGCCCGGACGGCAAACTCCCGGTCAGCGACGAGTTGGGCGCGTTGCGCGGCGAGATGGAGGCGTGGCTGCAGGCCAACTGCAACCGGGCGAGCAACAGTCTGAAGGGGTTGCTTAAGAAGGTCGGCCTGGCTGTTCTCGGCGGGAAGGACGCGCGGTGACGCGTTTGTCTTTGAATCTGTATTTTCTCTCGTTCTGCTTGTATAATTAGATTATCCCTCGTCCCTGCGCGAATTCTCGCGCGAAGTAGACTCTCTCTGGCGAACCACCCGCCTTCTGCATCTGTACTTACTCCTGACTCCCCTCAAACTCCACGTTATCAGCTTACCCACACGGCCGCTACACAGTTTCAATAATCGTCTCACCGACCGTCTCACTCTCGCACACACTGTAATATCGTATCGCTCCGCCATATGCATCTCTGCGCGTACGAATCCATTACATCCAGTCCAGACCAAACCAGTCCGCCGCCGCCACCCACGAAACCGACGCGCACGCAAGCCATGCATGATTTTGCTAAGTGAGAGTGTGTGTGTGGGTGGTAAGAGAGGTGAGAGGGGGGGGGACGTGAGTGTAGGTGTGGGTGCGGGTGGGTGTGCGGTAAGGGCAGGGGCGAAACATTGCATCACAACAAATTGCAGCTGACAACACGGGACAAACCAAAACAACACTGGGTGGAGGGCGGCCGGGACGACGGGGAGCGACAGGCGTGATCGATGAGCAGAGAGGGTGGGTGGTGGTGATGGTCGGGACGGTGGGGACGATGACGGACGAGATGGCGATAAGGAGGAGCGCGCGTTCGCGACGGCCGCGCGGGGAGGGGAGGTGTGCGCGGGCCCGTGCCCCGCTCACACCGAGGAGCACGCACGCGAGGGCGCGCACATCCTCGACTCCAGAGCGTGAGGCACGGCGCACGCACCACACCCGCGCGCGTCGGAACGGCATATGGGCAGTGAGCGGGGCTTTCGTGTCGTGTGATGAGATGAGATGCGGTGTGGTGTGGTTGGATGTGTGGGGCATGGACGGGAAGGCGGGGGACGGGAGACCGGAGATGGTTGACGAGCGGATGAGGGGGTGGATGCGGGCGGGGACGTGGCGGCGACCGTGGAGGGGCAGTGGGCGAGTGAGCGGGGCGGGGGCAGCGGCAATGCAGGGCAGACAGACAGACAATAAGGAGCAAGCGCGACGGGTGCAGGGTGCAGATGCGGCAGCGCCCGCTCAGGCGTGGCTCACGCCGCCCATGGGCACGGGCGGGGGCGGGGGCTGCTGCGAGGGGTCGTACGCGTGGGGCGGGACGCCGCCGGGTCCGGGCGGGGGCATCATCATCGGGTAGGGCATGGCGTGTTGCACTGCGGGAAAATAGCCGTCAGTCATCAGGGGCTGTCCTTGGGCGCCGACGGGATACGAGACGGGCGTACGTTGAGGGCTTTGGTGGTGGTAGTATGGGTGCGCGTGCGAGGGGATCGGCGTCGGGGGCATCGACGGCCGCGGGCCGGCGCCATTTGGTGGGGGCGGGTACGAGCCGGGCGGGGGCGGGGTCATGTACGCTTGGGGAGCTAGAGTGTCAGATAGGTGCTCAGACGGCCGTCGGGGGCGCGACGAAGGAGAACGAAAGGACGTACGAGGCATCTGTCCCATCGGCGTTGGTGGGTACATGGCTGGAGCGCCAGGCGGCTGCCGGTTAGGCCATGCCCCAGCACCGCTATGAACGAGATACGCACCGTTTGGTGGGGGCATAGGGTAAGGCATGGGCGGCATGTAGGGGGCAGGGATGAACGCGCCGGGCGGCGGGGGACCCATTCCAGGCATCATCGGCTGCACCATCTATTCCGGCCACGGGCATGTCAGCGTCCCCCCACGCACGGGCGCGTACCACGAGAGAGCATATGCACAGAATGCACGTACCTGACCGGGATAACCGTATGGCGGGTATGCGTAGACGTAACCGCGCGCAGCCGCCTGTGCGTTGGGGTCCTCTTCGTACGTCGGAGGGGGCATCTGCTGCGGAGGCCCTGGCGGGGCCATCGGCGGCGACTGCTGTTGCTGCTGCTGTTGAATGGGCGGGAACGTCTGCATGTACCTCTTTCCGCTGAACGGCCACGTCGGCGCTGCACGAAGACACACGCCCTGTCAGCCACGACGGCGCACCCGCGCACACGAATAAGCACAATAACGCACCGACTTGCGAGGCCTCGATAACCTTGTGGTTCTTGAACGGGTTGAAGTCGTCCTTGATGTGCACCGGCGGCGCCCGCTTCGGCAGGCGCGTCCCGAAGAACGGGTTCGGCGGGCCCTGCGGCGAAGCGGCCTCCGCGGGCTTGCCCTTGGGAGAAGACGTCGATGGGGTGCCGTTCGGGTTTGGCGACCCAGCCTGCGAAGAGGGACAGCCGGCAATTAGTATACACACACAGCCGCCCACGTAATGTCACAGCGGCGATCACGCACGGGAGAGAAGGGGGAGCCCTTCGCGGTCGGCCGGAACGAGGACGCGTTGACGTTCAGCCTGTTCGCCGCGGTCGGCGAGAGCGGGCTCGCTGCGGGCTTCGCGCCGCCGTTCGTAGAGGGGGCCGCGCTCTGCGGTTGCCCGGGGCTCGCGCTGCCAATACGCTTGCCCTTGAATGGCGGGATGGGCTGGATGTACATCGAAATCTTCTTCCCCGCATTGCCCGCCTTGGTCGGGGCGGTAACACCTTTGGCGGCGGACGCACCGGAGCTCGCGCTCGCTTTGGCGACGGGCACCCTGGCGGTCTCGGCGACCTGTTTCGAGGAGGGCGCAAGGCCCGCAGACGGGAGCGCACGGGCGGCAGGAGTGGCAGCGGGAGTGCCAGAGACGCCGATCGAACGCGCACGCTGGTCCTCAGCGTCGCGGACGGTCTTCTCCTTGATCAAGCGCTGCTTCTCCTCATCCTTGGCAAGGATGGGCACGAGGTCCTCGGGGATGGGCTTGTTCAGCTTGAACGACTTGCTGAAGCTGATGAGGTCCGACAGCCGCTTGTCCATCTCGCTCTTCATGAGAGCCTGCTTCTTCTTCATAAGGCGGTCCTTCTCCGTCGAGACGAAGTTCCTAAATGCCGGCACGGCGTCCGCAGGCTTCGTCGCACCCGTGGCTCCCGGAGCAGGCGAGGGGACCTTGCTCGCGGAAGGAGTAGAGTTCGTAGTCGACGGAACGGCAGTCCCGTCCGGAGCGTTCACAGCCACCTTCGGGAGATCCGCCTTCGCAGGAGGGGTGGTGGCAGTTGGACCGGTGCCCGCCTTACGGGCGCCAGGAGGTACATACGCATTTGCACCGCGTACTACAGCACCGTACCTACGTCCTGATGAGCACAGCCACGTGGATCACCAACGACGAGTTGCTTACTTGTCCTCCTCGTTCATGGTGGAGCCATCTGCGTTCAAATTCATGACGCGCTCTTCTGCGATGTGTGGGTTGTTCGACACGGTCTATGCGCGCAAAATCCCCGACCGGCCAAAAAGTGTTCACACGAGCCCGTCAGCAAAACTGTGCCACAGAGCGCACGGTAACCAGGACGGGAGCACTCACGCCCATGATCTCGTTCGCAATCTGCTGCGCCTTCCGCTCCTTCTCCTTGAAGTCCGGCGCACTCCTGTCGAGCTTCGTGGTGTACGCATCCTCGTCGAAGCCGGCCTTGACGCCAAATAGCTTCTCGTTCACCGCAAATTGGTCCCACGCGCCGCCGGACGCGCCACTACCGAAAGTGACTTCATCCACATTGCGTGTGGTGTTCGTCTGACCGCCGGCAGCGGCGGCGGGGGCGCCCTCGATGGACTCACCGCCAGCGGACTCGGGCTGCCAGGCCTGCAGCTCGCGTTCGCGGCGTCCTCCAGCCTTAGATATATCTGTATCCGTCTTGAAGGCTATCCGGACGGATTGACGGGGCGAGGGAGCGCAGATCACATTCCCAGGGCAAAGGGGGCAGCACAGCAGCCGTCAACACCAGGTATTGAGAAGGGTGGGGGGAGGATGCACGCACTGTCAGCTCCGTTCGGAACCTTGGCGTCGGCCGGGCCCGACGACCAATCCTGGATGTTGGTCGCGGCGACGAAGAACTGCTCCCTGAGGGGCGCGCCCGGGTTCGAGATTTCCTTGACGTCCTTGAGAGTGACGCCGTGGGTGTCGCCCTCTGCGCCGGTGGAGGCGACGACGCCCTCGAGGCGCATGTTGGTCTTGGTCAGAATCGTGATCGTGGTGCCCTGCGACGCGCGAACGGTCAGACCAATCAGCCACAGCGGGCCGGTTGCGTCATGGGCAAGCAGGTATCTCGGGATGGGAGAAGGGGAAGAAGGATACGCACAGTCAGGCCGGAGATCTGCTGCAAGACCCGGGTGTGTGGGTTGTTGTCCGAAGGGCGGGCTCCGTTCAGAGGAGGAAAGGCGCCAGCGGGCTGCTGCTGGTTGCCATTGGGAAGACGTGCGTTGGCGGGAGTAGGCGAAAAGTTGGGCGACCCGCGCGGACCCCAAGCAGGAGCACGGCTGTTGGAAGAGAGAATTTTTGCAGTCAGAATCCGCTAGACCAGAGGGGACGGAGGGGGGGAAAGGGCAGGGCTCGCGCAAGAAGGGAGAGAGACCGACCGAGCGTTAGGGTCGGGGCCCTTCCTGGGGGGCTTTGACTGTCTGGCTGTCGTGGCCATATGAAGATGAATGATAGAGAACTGAGTATGAAAGAAAGAAGAGAAAGCGGCGAAGCAGAACGGGGCGCGGAGAGTGGGATGGAGAGAGGGAGGGTGCTGGGCGATAACAGGGCTCGCTCGGGGTGGAGACGGGGGCGAGCGTGGAGTTGTGCGAGTGGGGAAGGCGGGGGCGACGGATGCTCAAGCGCGCGTGGACGTCGTCGTCGTCGTCGAAGTCGGCGGGGCGGACGGGAAGGGGAGCGTGGGGGAGAGAAAGAGGGGGAGCTTGCACAGGCAAGAGCGGGCGGGTGAGGGAGTCGTCCGCATCCCAGTCCACAATTCTAACACTCGCCTCCAAGGACCCCGGAACCCCCGCCCTCGCCCTCCCTCCCTCTCCCCTGCCCCCGCCGTCCCTCGCACGCCTCTCTGCCCCAGAACCCGGTATTGTTTCTCAAACTGAGCCGCAGAAGGCTACGCAGCCCACGCTGCCCGACACAGCCGGTGCTCCAGCACGGCGTGGAGGGGTGGTCCGTGCCCGCGCCGCGGTGTCCTGGCGCAGGGGTGGCCCGGGGTCCTCGCGGCGCGTGTTGCCATTCGAGACTTTGGCTGTCTTCTCTCTGTCTTCGACGCCTTCTGCATGAACTCCTGCGCTGCCACGCCCCGCGCCTTGCCCCTCCCCCCCGGTCAATGTTCGAATATTATTATGCATTTCAGGCGCACGCGCGCAGTCTACTGCTCCCCACATAGCTGTCGTACATCCTACTTTGCATGCGTGATCGTGAGACGCGCGGGGGCGTTGTGGCGCCTGCTTGCAGCAGCGGTCTTACCCTCCGTCGATTCCGGATGGGCCCTCTGTGTCGCCCCCCAGACTATCTCGGTCGCGGCGGAGGTACCACCCGTCAGGCACCCCGCCGCGCACACGACGCAAAACACAGCGGTCGTGCACCGCAAACACCGCTCCGAAGCTACCTTGACCTCGCTCATTGACACAGTTCACCGTGATATCTAGCCATAGCACGGCGGCGCTCGCTAGCTGCTTGGTCGTGCCCCAGCGTTCCGGAGTGTCCTCCGACCTACATCTTCAAAGTTCAGACTTCAAGCCTCGTGTGCCACGGCGAACAGAATTATTAGCAGCCCCTCGGGCTCGGGCCTCGCTCAGTTGCCGACTCACACACCCGAGTCAGAGTCCGACCTCACTTCCGTGTGCGCGCTCCGCAAAAGTGAGCAGCTGCTGGAAGCCTGGTGACCGAGGTAGTGCGGCTTCCAACGCCCAGGGCGGTTGGATCGCCGGAAGTCGCCGTACGATGTCGATGTGTGTGTGTGTGTGCGCGCGCGCGAACAATGAGATCCTGTCTGCACGCAACAAGCTTCTTCCTGTGGGTTCTTCTGCCGCCTCGGTGCCTCGGGCTTAAAAGCTCAAAGCTCCCCTGGGTCCGACTCACCCAGCACGACACGAAGAGCGAGGCGTGCTCTCGACTCCCCGAACACGAGAAAATGGACCGTATGGGCGGACAGAACCTAATTGTAGCAAGTAGTGCCAAGGCTTCCGGCAACTCTGAGTCTGAAGAACGACTCTCATTCAGAAAAATTAATGCATTACGCATGAGGACATACTGCAACCATACGACAATTTTTCGCCACTAGACCCACTCCCGCCCCCGCCCCGGTACTCCCTTCCCCCAAACGAGTGCGAACCCGCCAGCGCCTCCTCCACCCAGCGCCAGCGTCACCCAGTCTTCTCCAGCTCCCGCCCGAGCCCGACCAACACGCCCTGCTCGAGCGTCGTCTCCCACAGCGCGACCTTCGCGCGCTCCACCTCCCTCACGAGCGCAGCGCGCATCGCGCGTGCCTTCTCGATGACCGCCCGCCGGTCCTGCTTCCCCGTCACGGTCCCGTGCCCGACCCCGTTCCCCGTGCCTGGGATCGCCTTCGCCTTGCCCTTCGCGCGCGGCACTACGGCCGCTGTTGACGGCGCGGGCCCGGGCGTGGGCATGGGCGATGGCGCTGAGAAGCTCGACGTGGACAAGACGATGTGCGGTGGGAGGGGCAGGGGTAGGGGTAGAGTCGACGATGATGGTTCGGGATATGCGGCGACGGCGGCAGGGAGAATGGGTAGCTGAGCCTGGGGAGGATTGATTGCTGGTTGCAGCGAAGCTCCGGATGGGAGCCCCCCCGGGTCCGCATGGGCGGCTCGCGGCGTCGAGAGATCGTCCCGAGAAGCGTGCTCGTCCCCGTCGTTCTGCACCCCAACCTGATCCTCGTCACGGACGCCCCGCTCGGCCTGCACACACTGCAGCGGTAGCGCCGCCTCCGCCTCCGTCTTCGTCTCGCCACCCTGCGGCTGCACCATCCCCGCACCCGGACCCTCGCCCGCGGCCATCGCAAACGCGTCCTCCCACCCCTCCATGCTCATATCCACGTTCATGTTCATCACCGCATCCAAGTCCGCGTCGACGTCCATCCCCGCGAGCTCGTCCAGCAGCTTCATCCCCGCCTCCACCTGCGCCTGCGCGTCCTGCGTGCCCGCGAACGCCCAGTCCCACGACGGTGTCGCCGGGCCCCCGTCCGCATCGCGGTCGGCCGGGTCCGCGAGCGAGGACGCGGTGACGCTGGGCGAGTCCACGAGCGAGGGGGTTGCGGGGTGCACAGTCGTGGACGACGTTGCGATCGACGCCACGGCGGCGGCGCCTGTGTCGATGCCAGCGGGTCTCCTCGGAGTCGGGTTGGTCGACTGTGCAAGGCCAGACACAGGAGCGACAGCGGACTGGCCGGTCGTGGTGGACCCGGGCACAGATCCAGAGGCAGCGGCATCCGTCGCGAGGTCGATCTGCATACCCAGCAATGCAGGGTCTATCAGATCGTCAGAGATCTGCGATGGGCCACATTGCGTCGCCATTGGAGTCGACGATGAAGGCTCAGAAGAAGAAGGGGCAGGGGCCGTCGCTACACCAGGAGGGGACCCTGAGCCGACGCTAGGGTCGTTCGGATCGCCAGGCGGAAACGTGTTCAACATCTGGAGCCAGTTATCAAAAAACGCCTGAGTGGACTCGTCTGGCGCGGGTGAAGCCGACGAGGACTGGGGGTTCGCGGGTCCGGTTGGGTTTTGCTCGCCCAGGTTTGACGCGGTAGGCGGAGAAGCGCGGTGCGGCTCTTGCTGATGTTGAGCCGCGAGGAGCGACTCTACTAATTGGTCGAACGCATTAGGGGGCGCGCTGGTGCCATCGACGACGGGAGATATCTGAGGTGGTGGCGACATAACAGGAACGGGTACATGAGGTAGCCCGTGGTCCCCGCTGTATGGTCCCCCACCAGGGGTATTCGAGCCTGGCGTTGCACTCCGACTAGGGCCGGCGTGGGTCTGGGGTTGAGATGATGACGGCGGAGCGGTCTGACCGGGCTCAAGCCCATAGTAGAACGTCGCAGGTCGATAATATTTCAAGACCGGGGGCATTGAGGCTCTCTGCTGCGTTTGCTGTTGATACCACGCCTTCGTTGCCGCCTTCCGCGCAGCATTATGGACTAGCTGGACCAGATCCCTGAGGAGTTGCTTCCCTCGTTCCCGCTCCCAGATGAGTCGGTAGTTCTCCGGGCCTTGGCCTTCTTGAAAGGGGTACGGGACGTCCCAATCCGCAGCGCCCGCAGGAACAGCGTTAAGCTTACGGCGCTTTAACGGTGGAGCGCCAGAGGAACTCGAAGGAGAGCTACGATCGGTAGAACCTTGGGACGAGGTCTGTGCTTGTGCATGTGTCTGCGCCTGGTGCGCATAGAATGGATGGTGCTGTGGGAAGGGATAATGGGGATAACCGGGAGGCACGGCAGCAAGAGAAGGTGCGCTAGGGACAAGGTGTCGCAGCAAAGAGACCACTACAGGGAAGACGTTCTTTTGCTTCAGTAAGGTGCCCAGTATTTGCTCACTAGTAGGATGAGGCAGGTTCGAGGGATTCAGATGGATAGGCCGTTTTCCAATGGTAGGCTGCGGCTCGTCCTCCACGACTATGGGATTTTCCGCCGTTAGGCCTCGTGTGTGACGGCCTTTCGAGAGGTTAGCTGGATGGACTCCGCTAACCATGCCCGCAAGGCCCAAGAGAGCCTGTTGATTTCGAAGGAAGTTCGGCGGAGGGGGCTCGTTGGGCGATGGAAGGGGGATCGGAGGGGGGGTAGGCCTGGGCGTGGTAGCTTTTTCCCTCTCCTTGCCTTTCCTGGTTCTCCTCGGAGCGGGATCAGCACGCGCTGGGCGCGATGGCCCAGGAGTGCTCCTTCGCGAAGACGACGCGCGAGATTGAGACTGCGCCACAGGCTGCAGGACGGTGGACCTGGGCTGCGCCCGCGGTACCCGGGCCTGGCTCGGAGCAGACGCGCTCGCACTCAACGGCAAGGACGCTGGCGGATTGGTGGGTAGTTCAGCGACAAGGTGGGAACCAGGAAGTGCAAGAGCCCCCACGTTTTGTGCAGAACCTGTACCGCCAGGCAAGGCTAGCGGTGACGGTGACCTACCTCTCGCCGGGGACGATGGAGGAGAGCCAAAAAGGGAATCGTCATCGCCGCCGGTGTCGAAGCCTGGAGTGACAAGTGGGTCTGCGGTGTTTGGCATAGCACTGACCGAGTGCATGGAAAAAATTTAGGGTATGTGTGGATGATGTGTTGTGGGTTGCCGTACCTCGTGCGAGTGCTATCGATTGGTGAGGAGGACCAGTGAATTCGACCGATTAACTAGCCAGTTTGTGTCGTGAGATTCGTGAGTTATGAAGACTGAGAGGAGGTCCAAGGGCGGATTCCCCGACGCCCTTGAAAGCCTTCAACTAGTTATGAAGACCGGCGGACGAGGAGAGGGTATATCTTCAGTGGACAAGGACGATGGCGAAGGCAGCAAAACTTGTGCTCTGACCTCCGAGACAGATGGGATCCCCACTGGCGCTTCGGTTTCTGAGGTCCGCATCCATCCGACATGGGTCCGACGTGGCGGTAAATGAACTTATCACACACATTCTAGGCTCCGACGGACGGCGCCTGAACGCAGGACCATGACATGCGTCCATTGCATGTTCGTCATAGCCGACGGCGTGTTAAAGATCGTCGTGGCTGCAGAGGTCCTCGCTGTTCTCTACCGCGCTATGAAGCAATGCTGTGGCTTTAACTGGGCTGCCTGGCCATTTTCCGTAGAATGAATATATGAATGCGCTCGAACTCTATTTCAGCACTCTCCATTAATACTTGGCTCCCAGCAGCTGGCGTGTGATTGCCTCATCCAGTCTTTCCTAGCACACACAGTACAAGGAGCTTGCATTCCAACGTCCACCTTCTCTGTTCCAGCCCTTGCTCTCGCGCGCGAACAAATCAACTTTAGTTCAAAGATACTCGCGAAGCGGGAGCTAAAGCCGTCATAGGAGTGGTCAGCGCGTGCCTGGCTCTGCTTGAAGCCCGGACCGTTATCAGAGCGTGCAGTGGGTCGGATTCGTCTCGCAGCAGCATGTCCTCCGCCTCACCCGTAAGCCCAGGCTAGAACTCCTCCCCACCCTTTCCTGTCCCTGGCCAATCCATGGCACACCGCCCTCATCCATATGTGACTATTCCTCGCGGCGCAGCACCCCCCGCAAACCCTTCGCCGTCCGCTCACGACCCCCCGCTCTCTCCCATTAATCTATGGGCCGATCGCCGCCACAACGCATATACCCCGCCCTCCTCGGGTAGCACGCAAGCGCGGATTAGTCTCGATGTCCCCGCACGACCTCCAAGTAGAGCTGCGAGCGCGTATGAATCGGAGACGACTCACATCTCCTTCCCAGAGCCACAGTTATACCGCTCGTCTTCACAGAGGTCGTCTAGGTCGTCTCATCGACCCTCAAGCAGCGTAATAGCACTATCCCACCGGAGTTCCCGGAGTGACTCGCTACTCAGTCCAGAAAGCTTACTTACTCCGACACAACTCGCCAGAGGGGAATCGAGGCCACCTTCGTTCGTAGGTACGCCCGAGGTATGTTCTCCATCCTTCTATTCTATATTGTCAACCTACCGACAGTGCTCAGTCAACCGTCAGAGACTTGTCATCTGAGTTGTCTGACTTGACGTATGTGCATCAGCATGTTTCTCACCGTACCCTGAATTTGACGCGGGCGCAGCATCGACTACGAAGAGGCTTTGCGCAAGTTCCAGAGTGGAGAGCTGCACGATGATGACGAGGAGTGGTATCGCCTTGTCCCTCCAGAAGCACGCCAAGTACTTGGCCCAAACGAAGTGCAACGACAATCCATCTTGTTTGAGATCATCAAGTCCGAAAAAGACTATGTGAAAGATCTAGAACTAGTCAGAGAGGTAGGGAGTGGTATACTGTGCGCTCGAAACGATGTTCTCAATTTAAATGCCAGGTGTTCATAGACCCACTCATTAATACCTCGGCGGTTCCTCAACAGCGTGCGAAGGGCTTCATACGGGAAGTCTTCTCGAACATGGACAAGATTTTGGACCACCATCATCGTCAACTCGCCGCCCTCTTCGAGCGCCAACGCGATCAGCATCCCCTCGTTCAGAGTCTTTCGGATATCATCCTCGATAGTAAGCCTACTCCCTACTCATCGGGGCAGCGTGAGTTACCACCATATGCCCAGATAGTTTGCGCTTCCAGAACGAGTACGAAGAGTATATCAAGCATTACCCACTGGCGGAGGCTCGACACCGTTCTGAGATGCGTCGCAGTCAACGGTACCAGTACTTCCTCCAACAATGTTCGCTCGATCCTCGCGTTCGGAAGCGTGACCTCATCACCTTTCTCTCCCGACCCGTCACCCGCCTCCCGCGCCTCCTGCTGCTCCTCGAGAACGCTAAGAAGCACACGGAACCTGACCACCCAGACATGGACACGATCCCCTTGGTCATTCAGATACTCAGTGACTTCATCAAGAGTACACAGCCGGGCATCGCCGCGTCGGAAGACAAAGTCAAGTTCTGGAACCTGTGCGAAAGCTTGAACTACCAGAAGGGCGAGATCATAGTGCGTCAATTCTTGGTTATTCGGTAGCACGCGCTCGACTGAATACTACGTGGGCAGGATCTGGACCTATATGACGAAAGCCGCTCGTTGATCTTTCAAGGCCCGCTCTCGAGACGATACAAGACAAACATGGACTTGCATTGGGCCGACCTCCATGTCGCGCTCCTCGACAACTACCGTGAGCGCGCCGAGGCTTCCGTTTGATTCTTGAGTTAAATACCTGCGCAGTGCTCCTGCTCAAGCCGGAAGCGCGATCAAGCACAGTGACGAAGAATCATGTTGTGTCACGGGTCGGTGCCAACGAAACACCCAATCTAGATGTTGTGCTCTCAATTCCTCTAACTTTTTTTACAGCCTATACCTTTAGAATATCTGCGCCTTGGCCTATTCGACGGCCCAGCCGAGAGCCGCAAAGAGAAGGCGGAAGAAGGTAGCGGAATCCTGGAGCGGGTCCGCTCGCGTTATCGACAGATGTATCCATTCACGATATACCACGCATCGTCGAAGATGAGCCGGAGATATACCCTGTACGCCACGAGCGAGACATTAAGGCAGAAGTGGCGCGCTGCTTTGGAAGAGGCATTGGGGATTCGCGAGGTCAGGCAGTCGAGCAATATGGCAAGTCTTCCTACACTCTGCCTGAACGAGACGCTGACGGGGCGTTCTTGTGGACACGTTAGCTTTTTGCCCCTCACGTGCTTACCCAAAGTTTCTTCCGGTTCGCCGCACTAGGCGCGGCGTATGGCGTCGGAAAGGGCTATACGGGCAGGATCAACGCTGCAACGGAACTGTGTGCGGGCTCCCCTTCTAATCCGTATCATGCCTCATCTAACGCGCTCGCACAGCTAGTGGATCAAACAGATTCATCGCCGTAGCATGTACATCGGGTATCTACACTGCGAGACGCGGCGAGCAATGTGAGTCCGCCTACAGCTTGGGAGTATTTTGTAATGACTCATCGAGAGCGTAGCGTTTCGCAAACTGCTTACTTTACCTAATCCGACGTGCATGGTTGCTCTCCCTGCCGTCAGCAAGTTCTTCGTTCTGCACGAAGACGGGCTGTACTCGTACTCCTTGGACCTCATAGCACGTGCTGCACTGGGGTTCACAACGCCACAGACCTTGGATGCATCGATGGAGGTCATTGCCGAAGGAGTTATCATGTTCCGAGCCGGACGCATAGGCAATCGTCACATGGGTAAGTCTTTTCCCTATCTCATGGAAAGTCTAATCACGATACCCGTGACAGTGTTGTATACTGTGAAGCGCTTCTTACAGGTCTACTTGTACGCTTATGAAGTCGTGGATGTCCCCGGCGCACGACAGAGTACATACTCTGTTGCCTCTTCGCTCCGGTCGTTTGGCGATGTTAGTCACCAACCGCCTCTGCCTGTTTGCAACGATTCTGACCCCGCGCATTGTATCCACAGCCGCTAGTAGTACCCAAAGACGCATATAACATATCGGTGCTCAGCCGACGCATTGTCATCTACTCCGAAAAGGGCATCTTTCTCGCCGACCCCACAAAGTACGCTCAACCCATCTAAGCCTTTTGGAGATTCTCACACGCATCTAGCTTGGGTCTAGGCTTGAAGACTACGATGTTGCCTGACTTCAGCAGCGCGGACGACGACAATTTACCCATGGCTGGCCTGAAGGTACGCTGTGCAGCCGCCAAGCCGCTCGGCGTTCTGCGTTGTCCCAACTCGGACGAGCTACTGGTCATATACGACGGTAGGCACGCCCCCGACGCTACTCCCATATCACCATTAAGACTACTTCACGTAGAGCTCGGCTGCTATACAGACAAGCACGGCGTACCTGCACGCTCGTCGGGGTACCTCCGTTGGGAAACCAAGGCGGTGTCGTACGCGCACCGGGGCGACTACGTCATCCTGTTCTCGCCGGAGTTCGTGGAGGTGCGCACGGTGCATACCGGCAAGCTCGTGCAAGTCGTCGAGGGTGCGGACATGCGGCGCGTTGACGTCGGGCTGCTCAACCCGGACATGGATAACGCGACGCTCTTTGCGATGCGCGGAAAGGAGGAGCGTGGGCTCGTGCAAGACATGGTTGTCGAGCTCGTCGAGACTGCGGAGTTGCGTACCCCGCGGGCGTCAGAGGTACCGGGTGCATGGGACGAGTTTGATATCTTGTGAAGGGAGGGAGAGATGGCGGCATGGCGGTCGTCTTGTGGGGCTCAGAACTCGATAGGGAGAAACGAATGGTTGCAACCGAAGTATTGAGTGCTGTACGTTGAGGTATTTTATGCTTACTTAGAGTAATTGTTGGTTTGGTTTGTAGTGTATCCGCAGTGCCCGAAGGGTCAACGTTTCGGCGTTCGAATTCCCGTTCCTTGGACTCTGGAGCCGCTCAACACGGGGGCGACGTGGCTGCCGTCAACGTTCAAACTTCAAGGTGACTGTAGTTCAATGTGGCGGTGCTACTGGCATCGATAATCAAATATGTTTTGTGTTGCACGTTAGTGCTAATGATCCCCATTGAGGTCCTCGACGGCCTGAGAATGAGGCTCATTGCGTTTTCCCGCCTTGCCTTGCAACGGATGCTGAGCTAAGTACCTCAACTGGCAGCAGGCCAGTGGGCGTCATGAGCGTATTCAAGTTCGAGTGCCAGTCACGTTGCTACCGCCACGTCTCAGGTCCACGACGTAATCCCTCCACGACTCACGAGGACGCGGATGGTGTTCGGTAAACGCGCTCGTGCATGAGGAGCACAAAGCCCGCACGGTGTCTCTCAAGCTCGAAGTTCGGTGAACCTTCGGAGCAGGTGATCTTTGTCGTCATGGGGCTGCTACTTCCACTGACCTACTTTGTAGCACCTCCCTCGGAGTTATGACGCGTTTAGCGAGCATGCTTCCTTGGGCGGAGGTATACCCGCCTTCTGTCCCTCCCTCCGAGAATTGGGGGGATGCGTGACCTCTCAGTTTGCTCTGTCGCAGTAGGTCCGCCTGGGCGCACGTTGTTATCAAGCGCGTTCCAGGACATGCGACCCGCAAATACGTCGGAGAACCACATGGACCAGGGCATAGAGCTCAAATGATTCTGGCGCGCTCAGATATCCCGGGGTTACAGATGGACCTAACGTCTGGTATATGAACATCGAACAGTCGAACAACAACAACAGGTCGTCGAGCCACGCCGTCCGTGTGTGCATCTTTACCCCACTGTGCCGGTATGCTCTTCTTCTCAATCGCACTCGCTGTTGCCCTTTTACAATCTGCGGCTGCAAGGCCTTTCCGTGCGAAAGGGCCAGCCGTGAGGCTCCCCAAGCCGCCCGTCCCTCATCTCGAACTCGACTCCCAAAATTTCCCCGTATCTAGCCGTAATGGAACCCAATTACCACCTTACGACTATAGTTACTCGTTCCAGCAGCTTATAGACCACAACAATCCTAGCTTGGGGACCTTTAGGCAGCGATACTGGCACACCTACGAGTTCTATGAACCAGGTAAGAGCTGGTTTCGCTTACGGGTGGATCGTACAAGTTCAGCTACTCAACAATTTTACTAGATGGTCCCATTATACTCTTCACTCCGGGAGAGACTGATGCTTCCGGTGTGTCTATTTATCCTGTCAGTTGAAAGCACGCTCAGTAACAACGTTCACAGCGTATTGGTCGTACTTGACGAACTCAACCCTGAACGGGAGGATCGCGCAAGAGCTCAACGGTGCTACCGTAGTTCTGGAACATCGCTTCTTCGGCGACTCGAACCCTTACCAGAACCTATCCGTCGAGAGCTTGCGTGTGCACACCGTCGAGCAGGCGATACAAGATCTCGTCTACTTTGCACAAAATGTTCATCTCCCTATGCCTAGCGGTGACCAAGTCGCACCAGGCAAGGCTCCGTGGATCCTGATCGGCGGCAGTTACTCCGGTGCTTTAACGAGCTACACGATGAGCAGGTACGTCGTCAGTCCCTGGCGGTTGATCTCTCCCAACTCAAAACGCTACCAGCAACCCCGGGGTATTCCACGCCGGTTACGCATCGTCCGCCGTGGTGCAAGCGATTGTGTAAGATTATCTCGACTCGCTAGGTTCGCCGCTTGACGCGTATCTCAGAGACTTCTGGGGCTACTTCGAGCCCATCCGCCAAGCAATGCCAGCCAACTGCTCCGCAGACCTCGAAACTGTGATTGCACATGTCGATTCGGTTCTCGCCTCGAACGATAGCGCTCAGATAAACACCCTGAAAAGCACGTTTGGACTAGAAGGCCTCTCTCACAGCGACGACTTTGCCGCAGCGCGTGAGTGGCTCCGCTCTTTGACTTAGCAGTCTATACGGGCGGCCTGCTCACCAGCGGCGTGGTCTATCCCCGCTTATTCTCATAGTGCAAGAAAATCTGCTCGCTTGGCAGGACCTGCAGCCCGACAGCGGGCCCGGGTCCGATTTCTTCCAGTTTTGTGACGCCCTCGAGGTGAAGAACGGAGTGAGCGCGAGCGCATCGGGCTGGGGTCTAGATCACGCTCTTCAAGCCTGGGGAAACTTCTGGAAGTCCTCGTACTACCGACAAAGTAGGTGTTTTCGCTCTCTCTCATCAATGTGTGGTGTTTTGACAAAGGAACTAGTATGCGGGAGCGATGATGTCGAGTACGCAACCACGTTCTTTAACCAGATCAAAAACGAGGGCTCAGGCTCATGTATTCCAGGACGTGCCTGGGCACGTACGATGCCACAAACCCTTTCTGGACGTACGACTACCTCGGTCAGACCGACAGGTCGTGGCAATGGCTGCTGTAAGTGACGACACCACCCTATATGCCAGGAACTTCGCCAGGAATGGCAATGGATGACACCCCATTGTATCCCTCACCGTTAGGTGCAACGAGTTCGGCTTCTACTTCGACGGAGCCCCGGCCACGCATCCCACAATCGCCTCCCGCCTAATCACCCCAGCGTACGGAGAGGCAAGTGCAGTGCCCACGCTAACAGCTAATATCCTTCCACTACTCACATGTCTCTATCCCAGAGGCAGTGCGGGTATCGTTTCCCGGGGGCATTCGCCGCCGAAACGACGTCCGTCATCGAGGTCCCGAACGCACGCGGGGTGAACAGCGCGTACCAGGGCTGGAACACGACCGCAGAACGCCTGATCTTCGCCAACGGCATCAGTGCGTCTTATCTCCTCCTTCCCCCCTTTTCTACGGGTGTGTTACACAGGCTGACGCACGACTAGACGACCCATGGCGCGAGGCGACGGTAGCCGCCGATGGCTCGACGAGCACGGGCTCAGACCTACAGCCACACCTCCTTTCGGACGGGTTCCACTGCTCAGACTTGTCAATCGGCGAGGGAAAGGCGAGTGCGAAGGTCAAGAGCGTTCAGGACACTGCAGTTGCGTACATGCAGAAGTGGCACGCTGAATGGGCGCCGTCAGCGTAGTATCGGTTGCAGGTGGTCATGACAAGTACATTCAGCTGTTATATCTGTTTTTGTGCTTCTAAAAATCATGGCATTCATGCGTACGGACGTGGATACCGCTCCGGGCGACGTCCGTGGTGCGATGATACGATCTATGATACATGTTCGGAGACTCGCGCGTGACAAAGAACTCGCTCGACTGCTACACAAGACTGGCACGATTCCCATACAACAGCGACCCTCCGCGCTCCCCTCGTCAGCTGCACCACCGATGCAATCTGCTTCCACCCTGGCACAGCGACGGCCGAGCTTTCACCGGCGCCCCCTAGCCTTCCCCGGCACGCCTGGCATATCAGCGCGCCTGTCCGCGACCTCCATCGCGTCCGCCCACACCGCGTCCGCGCCCACCACACCCTGCCACTGGCGCACGAGCTTCCCGAGCAGCGTGTTCTTCCCGCCGCCGCGCTCGGCGAACGCGCGTTGCGTGACGAGGACCATGCCCTCCTGGCAGCGCGAGAGCATGACGTTCATGCGCTGGTCGGAGCTGAGGAAGCCAGGCTTCGTCGTGCGCACCGCGGAGACGATCACGAACGGCGCTTCGTGCCCTGTACGTGCGGTGGGGCGCGGGTCAGCGGGGTCTGCCACACACAGAGGTAGAGAAGGGTGTGCCGTGCGAACCTTGGAAGCTGTCGACGTTGTATACCGATTCTGCAGCTTCCGTGAGCTGCGCGGCATTGAGACCGCGTATGAGCGCGGCGCGTTGTGCGTCGTACGGCGTGATGATACAGAGTTTGCCTTGGCCCAGGCTCTTGTAGTAGTGTTTGACGAGGTTGACGACCGTGTGCACCTCCTCCGTGTTCTGCGCGACAACAAACGAGCAGGTAGGCTGAGTCAGCAGACGCGCGAAAGGGGCGGGTCGAAGGGAAGGAAGGGGACGCAGACCTGCCAACTGGAACCGCAGCGCTCCTCCTGACCTTTGCGCACATCAATAGCGCGGATGCACGAGCGCGTGGTGATGGCGTGTTCGGACTTGAGTTTCGACGCGTACACCATCTTCGAGATGAACTCGCCCAGCGGCACGGGCATCCGGTCTTACGCATTCAAGTGAGCGTTCTAGCACATCCGAGTGGCAACAAAGGAGTGAAAGGAGGTGTCACATACACTGTGTATCGAGGAAGTATGACGCGCCCTTGAGATGCTGAAAGTCGAAGATGGTCTTCATCTTCCGAGCTTGCTCCTTCCCGAACGGCGGCACTACAGCGCGGGAGACGACAGGTCGTCAGAACAGTGGTACGGCGCGGAGCGCGCGACGGTCGGCAGCGGGCACTTACGCTGTTTCGGGTCGCCAAACATGCACACTTTCTCCAAGCTCTCAAATTCATGAAACAGATGCTACACGTAGAGATGCAAATGTGGTGATGAGCGGGTACACCAGGCAAGGAGGAGGAATACGCACCAAGAACTCGCTGGTATCGATCTGAGAGGCCTCGTCGACGACAAGGCGCTGGACGGGGCGGTATTTGAACACACCCTGCGTCTGGAGCGCGGGGCTCGAGAGCATGGCGAGGGTGCATAGGATGATCTGGGCGTCGCCGATCCGGCGCGGCGCGTCGAAACCGTGTGGGCTGTTCAGCTCATCAGAGCGGATGAGCGTACGCTCCACGGCGCCTTCGTAGAGGTGCTCGTGCCTGTGAATGGAGGCAGAAAAAGTTTAGAAAATGCATGATCTAGAGCCACGGAGAGGGCTCAGGCTGCGGGGTATGGGAGGAGGCGAGACGGTGAGAGGTGAGGCGCACCATTCGAAATGGAACTCCTTCGAGACAAGGAGCTTGAACGTAATCTTGCGCTTCACGATGCTCCGTGCGATGTTTTTAACGCCGACGTTAGATTGCGCGATGACCCACACGGGCTGCTTCTGTGCCTGCCAGTACTTGAGCGCAGCAGCGATCGTCGTCGTCTTCCCAGTACCGGGAGGGCCTGCACGTTTACATCGTGCTATCAGACATTCGGCATGGTGGGAGGCCGACAGCTATGAGAGGGGGGTCCCAACGCACCGTGTGCAATTACGAACGACTCCTTGTCTGCGATCATTGCCGAGGAGACGACGCGCTGTGAGTGATTGAGTTCCAAAAATTCGGCCGCCGCGGCTGCCTTGCGGGATGTCCTCTTCTGAGCTTTGCTCTCGGGAAACCAGAGGAGTCGTACAAAGAGCGCCCCGGTCAGGACTGCGTACCCTTGAAGCAGCCGGGTGAAGAATTGGTCGCGGGCGACTTCAGAGCACGTTGCCTCTTCCCGACCAACGACGGTGATTGTACTGATTTCGGATGGACGTACATTCCCCTTGAGGACCTGAAGCTGCGTCCGTCGGCCGGATGCCGCAAAGGGCCGTGCGGTCATTTGTCCTCCGTTGATACTGATCAATGTCTGAAAGATACCGCGTTGAAACAGTGGGCCTCAAAGTGCAGTACGCCCATAGCGGTGACTGACCTGATCGCTCTTTCTTGCCCGGGTGCTGAAGCGGGCGTTGTGAAGATCCAGATTATGTTTGTCCCCTCGGTCGACTTTCGTGAATTCGTTCTCGAAGCTGGTGGGCTTGGTGGCCTCGAGTAGCTCAATGTTAGTAGCAAGAAGAGAGAGACATTCGATGTGAGGCGAGAGAAGATGGCTTGTGCGGAGTTTAGCTACGCCCAGCCATTGGCCTGGCTGTTTGGTAGCGATGCTGAACAGCTGGTTGAATGCTTGAATAGGTATATGCGCCAGGAAGATGACGTACCATGCGGATATCCACGCCCGCAGACACAGATCCTTGCTGGTGCTATGATACCAAAGCGCGTTGATATCATATCTCCGCGCATCACGATGAAGCACCTCAGACGCAATACGGCCAGGTCCTGGGACGCCTTCCTTGACAAGATGGCTGTAGATTGTCGGTAGATCTACGCTCTGGGAGTCAGCGCCAAGCTGCTGGCGGATGATAATGGCAGCGCGCATCATGGCTACTCCGAAGAGCAGACAGTGCGGGCGGGCGAGCGTGTCTACTAGGTCGCGAACGCCGTCTGAGGGATAATCGGCCGAGGAATCAACTGTAGTGTGGACGTCAACGGTGATTTGGACGACGCGCTCCGTGGTTGCCAATGCAATGGCGTGAATGGCGCCCTTCTCAGACAGTCGCAACGACACGCCGATAGCCTTGACCTCCACCTGGGCCAAGTTGTGCCCTGTGCCCAGACGCAGCAGAGCGGCCAGTGAGCGGCATGCACTGAGCTGCATGTACCACACCGGGACCTTCTCTGGGAGGCCGGGGACGAGGTTTCTGGTGGAGAGCGGGGCCATCGCGCGGGGTCGTCGTGGAGGGAGCAAGAGCCAGGCGCGCACGGGGCAGCCAGGGCGACGCATATATGCGTCCCCCAATAAAGTTCCATGGACGCGCTGCGGATCGAGGGGAACGAGGCGGCGGATGGGCGTCCGCACGGCGGCAGGGCAGTCCAAGAAGGAGAGTGGCTTCCTTAGGCCGTGTCCACAGACGTCGTGCACGACGTGCCGTGGCAGCAACATCGCCGCCGTGCCACAAGGCAGGGGCATGCCTGCGTAGAGAATCCCAACCACATCCGCAGAAGACCATCCGCACGAGATGGCAAGAAAGGCCATTGCGAAGATCCTTGGAGCCGTGGCAGCCCCGCGCTTGCCGTTGAACGCTCCCTGATGCACAGCCCAATCGGCGACATGCACCCCTCTGCGACGTCTGCAAGATTTCGCAAGTCTGTCAGCATGAGTCTGTCAGTATAGAGAGACGAGAGGTCCGAATCATGTCTACCAGTACCCAGGTCTCCCCTCGATCAACGTACCACCCACAATCTATCCAGAGATTAATTCGGCGTAATACGTATCCAGTTGCATCAAACCAGTGCATGATGTCCCAGGCAGACAGCGGTGCTCAGGTACTCGAGTTCCAATGCACGGCGTAGCCGTAGACAGCAATTAATGAGCTTAGTCGGCAGTTGGCTGTGCGGAAGCAAAGCCAGGCCGGTCGAAGTCAAGGAAGAGATGTACTTATGGGGCGCCGACAAGTATTTCAAAATTCCCTAGATAACCGTTTTTGGACATACAGAAATAGGCGCGGCAGGATTTAAAGTCAATTTGCCCCGCCCGTGCCGCATGTGCTACTAAGTAGCTTGGTTAATAGCCAACACCAATACCACCCATCGGTTCTCTCCACCTCACTGCTACTCGCCGCAAAACGATATGGGTGTCGGCCTTATGCATATGCTCACCCTCAATGAGGATGTTTTGCTTCATATCACTGCGTTTCTTGGGCGCAAGGAGTTATCCGAACTTACAAGGACGTGCCGTGCGCTCCATAGGATCCTAGTCCACACACTGCTGAGAGGAGGGGTCCTGCTCACTCGATCCAGCCTAACTTCGTTTTTCGCTTTTATGAGCATGAAACACCACGGTGGAGACATTCGACTTACTCCCTTTCTTCGCTCTCTGCAATTCAACATGTTCCCTGAGCTTCACTGTTCTTTGCCACTCGACGAGTCGGTCCAACTCTTCACTGATCTACTTACACGTTCTCCGAATCTTGTATCCCTATCCATCTACCACATCTGCATGATATTCACCCCGCAAAACTTGCGAGCCGCTCTCAACGCCCTCCCCTACCTAGAAGAAGTTACACTGGTTGGCATATCTTCCGAGTATCAAGACGTACTCGGGGGCGTGGTCTCCCGAAACCTTCGAACGGTGAACCTCTCATTACTAGATCAAGTTCCAGCGACGCCAGGCGAAGAGAATCAAGGCTCTAGATCACGCATAGATCCCATTCCCTTCCTTCGATATCATCGACATACCATAGTTTCCCTCAGGCTTGTCCTCTCCTGTGCCGTTCTAGCCGACCACGGAATAACGTTCCCCAGCGTTCGAAAGTTGAAGTTATCTAGCCTCTCGCCCGCCACCGACGAGACTGGATGGGTCGGGCCGCTTGTCCACTTCTTCCCCAACGCCGAGTTCGTTGATCTATGGACTCTATGCACACGCGTGGGCTCCCCGGACGCGTTTCCCCTCGAACCTCGTGACGAGCCGCCTTTAGCCGTGGCGAACAGATGGCGCGCGAGGGCGAAGGCGTGGCAGACGGAGAACGGCACCTGGACAAGAGGCTTGCAACATCTGCGTGTACGCTCTATCATGGTCCTATATTGCCTCGGCTTCTCTTGTCGTATCAAACGGCTGGATGTTTACTTCCCAAGTTCGTCTGCCTCTGTCACGACCGCCGTGCTCGCGGATGCACAACCACAGCGTCTATGGATTTGTGTCTCGTCTAGGTCCGAGTTGGATAATGGCCTTCCCGCCCTGATGAGCTCGGCAGCACAAACACCCTCCCTTACCCATCTCATGATGAGTGTTTCCGGCGGGTTGTGGCCGTACGTTGACCTAATCAGGTTGTTCGTGCGTATGCTGCTATGTCTGGTCCCAGGACATATCTCTGATAATAAATCCGCGTACTTCAACATTTCTCGTAGCACAGAACCGTCTAGGCGAGCTCCTCCGCGGAAGCTCAGTCACGAATCTCTCTGTGTACGTTGCTGGCACCCATTTCCCTGTACCGGCTCACTTCTTCGACGAATACACTTCCGATGAACTTCCAGGGGGCGCACTCGCATCTGAGGCACATCCAAAGGCGCTCGATCTGCTAAATGACCTCGCGAGCAAAATGAGCAATATACGACGAGTCTTCCTGGATCTGGTGGCCCATGGAATGAAGGCATGGGAGATTAGTCCTAGTTGTGGAGACTCGAATATGCGCTGGACAGCGCTCGATGAGTCGTTGGCGCGACAGCTTCTCATCAGCGAGGGCATGACACGGGCTCACGCCGACACCTTGTGAACAGGTGCGTACTCAGACATATTGATCCCCATAGATAATTAGTGAAAAGTGTACAACAGGACGCCGTCAATAACTTAGATACCTATCGAGACAGTGGGTATACCAGATCGTGCACGCGAACACAGAGCAGAATGAAACGGGACGGAACTTGAAGACGCATGATATGTACGGTATGTCGAGACTTGCGGAAGGACACGCGATCGATACTTGCCCATTTACCGAGTGAAGGTAGTCATGCCCTGGAGGTTGTTGGGGCCTGCATATCAGGTTAGCCGACGGTCACCAGTTTGAATGCTAACGCGGAATAGGCGCACTGATGGTGATCCCCGCAGCCTTGGTGGGACCGGAGAGGTCGAGCGAGGAGATCTTCTTAGCAGAGCCAGGCCCGTCGAGGAGCAAGACGTCAACTGCGGTCGCGTTGGGCGCCAAGACGTAGAGGAAGCTGTGATACCAGGGTGTGTATTAGTCATACAGCTGTTGGTGTCGGAGAAAAAGGCGCACTCTTGGCCGTTGACAGTAGCAATGTCGTTGTCAATCGTGGCGGAACCCGGAGCCTGGGGGTATTGCTAGAACATCATAGTCAGCACGGCAGCCCCACGAGCCCTGTCGCAATCGTGTGCGCACGCACCTGGACAATGGAACCCTTCAGGTTGTCGTCGACGTGCACCTCCGTCACTGTTGCAGTGCCGATGTCCGTGAGGTAGAAGTTACCGGTCTTCTTACTAAAGCTCGACCAGCACGTCGCGATCTGGTTGTCAATCTTGATCGCCGAGCTGCGGTTGTTGTCCTTAAGGTCGAAGATGTCGAACCCGAGCCCAGCATCCGTCGCGAGGATCGCGTTCTTTCCGGGGATGACCGTCATCGAGAACGGCAGCAGCCCGTTCTTGGCGGGCGCGACTTTTTTGAAGTCAGGCGAGAGGGAGCCGTCGTCCTTGACGTCCCAGACCGCGATAAAGCCTGGAGTGGGCGGCACACCCTTGACTGACGCGACGAGCTGCTTGCCGTCCTCAGTGAACACAATGTGACTCGCCGTGCCCGCGGGTCCAGTAGCGGGTGTTGTCTGGTTCAAGCCGAGTGGTCGAAGGGTGTTGGGTAGTGCAACCAGACCGAGCTTCTTGTCTACCTTGTAGCAACTAAGAGCGAGATAAGTTCAATGCATCGACTGGATAGAACCCAGAGGTGGAATCCTTACATAACGCCGTTGACCTGTCCGCCGTTCAGCACACACAGGCGGCTCCCATCACTGTTGAACGCGAGTGACATAGGGAATTCGCCCTCTGACGACACGACGTCGCCGAGTTGCTGAATGTTGGTAGGCGCGTTGGGATCAATGGAGAACAGCGAGACAGTGTTCGACCCAGACTACACGGGATTAATATTAGTACTCATTCGATTAAGGGGCGTCCATCCTACACTCACGTTGACCGTCGCAAGAACCTTGCCCTTGGCAGAAGCCTTGATAACACCCTGAGAGAACAGCGCGTCGGGACCATCCGCGACACCATGGGCACCGCGACCACCTGCTGCAACCGCTCTGTCAAGGTTCTACCAAGAGACGATCAGCATGGCCTATTCAAGGCAAAAATTGAGGGGTCGTACGAGGGTACCGTCGGAGTTAATGGTGGCAGCGATGACCATGTTCTCATCAGGCTCGTTCGTAATGACTGCAAAATGTGTTAGCGTCCAAGTAAATGACGTGGAGCTGAGATTACAACATACAGTAGATGGCACCAGAGGCATCGAACCGGGTGGCGGGCGTCATCATCTTGGTCTTGGCCCGGCGCACCAAAGGCGCTGCGGACACGAGGGCAGAGGCGGCGAGGACGGAGGTGAGGATGGCGGTGGTGAACTTCATCTTGGCTGGTGTTCGAATAGGACTAAGTTAGAGAATTATAGGTCGTAAATCTTGATAACGAGCGTATAGGCGAGCGTCCAGAGGCGTGCACACGATAGAATAAAAGAAGGAAAGTATTAGCAAGATGAAGTGAGCACAGCTCCTCGCTTCCAGGCGGTTGAAAGAAGGGAAAGGGACGGGCGACTAAGGCGAAGGCGAAGGAGACCTGGGGGATGTCCGATCCGCCCTCGCGCTCCACTTCTCTTTTATACATATTGATGGGATGCACCGGCACACATACCTCGGAGCAGGATCAGTCCCTGGCGTCGGCGGTGGGCGCCCCTCCCTGTCTTGGTCTGAGGCGCCGGCGCTCGGCGCAACGGGGCGGTGAACAAGGTCGTCGACATCAACCGTACTCCCTCCCACTGCCGTTGCTGCGACGCCCATGCCGAGGGAAACGGTGTCGAATTGAAGGGATTGAATTGGGCGGTTAGATGCCATCGACTTGGAGTACAGCGTCCTGCCCGCCGGGTTCCCCCTTGATCGAGGCGTGGTTGCGCTTCGAGATGCGCGGAGAGTGAAAGCCCAGTGGACCACCAGGGCCAGAGAAGATGCTCTCGCCCGTGGAACGCCATCGGGCGTTGATGTTCATCGTGATTCGTATGTAAGGGCGTTTCAATGCGGCATATTCACGGTTTCCCCGACGGGCATAGTTCGCATATGCGCGATCTAAACACGGAAACCCCTGGAGTTCACTAGAGGGAAAGTCCGTTGAATAGATGAGCTCTCACACAGAGCCTGTACTACTAGCCACGTACTTGTTCAGCGCATTGCCAGAGGTCCCTCTGTAACTTGAATATGCGAAGCATCCGTCGGACGGCAGCGGCCACCAATGATTCACCGTGTGAGACTCGAAAACCGGGCATAGATGAGCTCGGCACGGGGGTCCGAGTCTTTGGGACTGGATTTTCGTCGTCGTCGGAATCTTTCTACACTGCGCCCGTGAGCCGTGGGCGATGGGTCGTCCTGATGCATTATGCCAGCGCTTGCAAACTGTCTGTGGTCCTATCAACTCCGTGTGAGCCCTTGCTCGACAAAGTGGACAGCCACAGATGAATTGCTCGATGCTCACCTCGGACAAATGCATACTTATCTGTATGCAAGGCTGTATATTCATCGTGAGCTATAATCGTCCCTGGGGTACACACAACAGGATCTAGGTGGCCATACAGCCCAATACGAAGTGCAGGCCGGAGAGGGTTGAAGTCGGCTAGCGGCGTCCCGGCCGGTCATCAACAAAAAACTATCGCTCACATTCAAATTCACCCCTCACCGCGAACCCTCTGCGCAAAGCCAGCTCAGACATCAAAGACGAGAACCCACGGTCCCGCCGCCCCTCTTCCCTTCTGGCCCGCTCGACGCGTACCATGGCCATCTGCCATCAACTCGGGCGCTCACTTGGCCCCGACGCCGTATTGCAACGACTCGGACGATAGCGATACAGCGGCCGAGAAGTAGGTACCCACCTTAATTATCCGCGAAACCGCACAGGATATTCGCAGCGCACATGCAGGCCTAGAGACTACGTGAGCCATCACGCGTGCGCGACATCGCGCCTCAGTTGGTCCTCGGCGGCGGTACATACCGTCGGGTCGGAATGCTGGGACTCGGACTCCTCACGCTGGAGTCACACAGCGTGCGCGCGGGCGGCTTGGTCCCTTGAAGCTTCAAGCTTCGACATGAAAGCGGTTGCCCTTGTCGCCCTTGTCGCCGCCGAGTGGTCGGCAAGCAAGTACTCCAACGACATGCCCGCAACTCCGAGTCGCTCGTAGGTTGCTGACTGTTGGGCTTGGAGACCGGGGCGATCCCCACGCGACGACGATGACACCAACAACAGAGACGACGACGGCGATGGTTGGAGCTCGAGTGGAGACGTCCTTGTATTCGAGTCAGCAACATAGCGGCAAGGCGACTTCGAAAATCCCGCGTCGGAAGGAAAGCTAGGTTGTATGATAATGTACTATGCACATCTGTTTGTGGCGTGCGCAGATTAGACGACGGCCGAGGCCGTTCCAGCACTGAGAGCTTGAAGTTGAAGTCGGACCCGGAGTTGCAAAATCAGGCAAACGTCAGCGTCTGTGCGTCGTATCTTCATGCCCGATGTCGGACTCAGACACCATTCCCGCCAAGCTGAGCGCGGGAAACCGAACAGTAGCCAGTCGTCCGAAGTTCAGCACACTGAGACAACTACCTTCCACCTTCAAGTTACACCCACGATCATCTCCGCACCGAACCCCAACACATCACGACGACAACGACGACCGCCGCTTACTCCGTCACACAGCCCAACAAGTTGCATGGTCATAGCGTTCATTGGTATATAAGCCGCTACAACATCGATCCCAGCGAATCCGAACATTCATCGTTCAAGCAAGCGAGGAGGCGGAAGAGGAGAGTCAAAGAACGGGGGTAACAATCTGGTTCGATGGCAGACGGCAACCGCGAGTCCGTGAAGAAAGGGGGAGGAGGGCATGATCAACGTACGTACAACACATTGAAGGAGCCGACCAGCGCGAGATTAAAAGAACAATACACGTCGTAGCGTACGCGACGGGGAAAAGCGTAGGGTGGGACGGGATAGGGCGGCTGATAGCGTACGGGCAAGGAGGGTGGGCTATCGGTCGGGGGTGGCCTGAGGCAAAGTCTCTCTTGGGGATGAAGTTCGAAGCACCGGTGTCACGCAGTCTACTCCTTTTGCGGCCACGGGGCCAAGGACAGCACCAAGCGTTTAGGCGAGGAGGACAGCAGCGACGGCGCTGAGGACACCGACGATGCCGACCGACGCAACGTTGCTGAAGGCGCCGTTGTTGCCGCCGGTAGCGGTAGCGGAGGCAGACGCAGACGTGCTGTGATTAAAGTGTGAGCTCAAAGATTGCCAAGCCGAATACCAGAGGACTACGCACCCCGTGGAGGAACCACGCGAGGTCGAGCCGGCGGAGGAGTGAGTGCCAGCAGAAGTACCACTGGCAGCACCAGAGGTAGAGCCAGCAGCGGTCGTCGAACCGGACCCAGCGGGGGTGGTAGCAGACGACGCCGCCGAGGTGGCAGACTCAGTACCAGAGGCTGCCGAGGTAGCAGCGCCGTTCAAGCAGCTGTTGTCCGCTACGCATGACGTGAGCATGGTGACAAAGCCGTAAGCGGACATAATCGGCACATACGTCCGGACTGGATGGTGACGGCCGCACTCTGAGCCTGGTTACCAGCGCTGTCGGTGAGGGTGAAGCCAATCGAAGTACCTAGAATGGCTCGTGAGACGCTGTCCCTTTAGAGGACCACTTGATTGCAGGTACGCACCAGCGGTGATGTTCGTAGACCAGGTGAACGAGTTCGTGGTCAAGCCAGAGTACTGCTGGAGGGCAGACGCGGAAGGCTGGCCGCCGGGCTTGATACTACAAGCTGCTATGAGCCTCAGAGCGAACGGAACAGACGTGATCACTTACGCCTATAAAAGTATGCCAAGTGCCGTTCTGGTCAGAAAATCTTCAATTTGCTCATCCCAACATGGACTTACCAAGAAGAACGGAGCTAGAACAGCAGGTCAGAACCAAGCGCACAACTAGACACACGATTCAGAGACGCACCCTGACCGCCGGTCCAGGTGAGCTGGACGGGAATGCACTGAGTGGGCGGGTTGCTGCGGGGCGGTGAGCATCGCGGGAATGCGGGGTGGTCTAAGACAGCACGCACGGGGTGTTGATCTGGAAGTCCTGGGCGCTGACGGCGGCGACGAGGAGGGCGGCGGAGACGATGGAGGTGGAGAGCGACTTCATGGCGGGCGGAGAGAGGGGGCGACGAACGAGCCGACTGGTGTGGAGGGCGAGAGAGCTGGGGCGGAGAGACGCTGCCAACGGCCGGGGCGGATATATATGCGCGGCTCCGCCCGGTGTTTGTTTGTCTCAGCGCAGGCACGTAAACTTTCTGAACGGGCTCGTATCATCCGCCGCCATTCGAGACCCTTCCGCCGCCGTGCGCGCCGTCTATCTTTGCATGCACCCTCGACCCGCGCTGCTCGTGCTCGCTGCCGCCGACGGCGAGCTCGAGGATCTGCGCGCTGCACCGCACCGCGCAGGGACGCCCCTGCAGCCGGGCGCAGACCGAGGGACGGCATTCGTCGGCTCTAGCCCCCGGGCAGCCGTGATGATCACGCTCTGAGCATGCCGGCTGCCGCCTTGGACTTGCTCGGCCTCGCGCTTGATTTGCCGCACGCGATCGCTCGGCTTGGCTGCTGCTATCGTCCTCGCCTGCTCGTCATGCGCCCCGTCGCGGTCGTCGTCGCGCGCACTCGCGGCCAGAGGCGACCGCTTCACGTCCGGAGAGGCTGCGGGGCGTCCGTCGTGCGACAGGCGTGGAGGGAAATCCCTCGGCCGGTGCGGATGAATGCATGTTCCCGTCTGCACTGCGCCGACGTCATGCGCCGTGTGGCTGCGCAACATATGACGCATGCACGACATGCTCGTCCGCTCTCCTCGTCCTCGCACGACGCACACAGCAGCCTCGACGCTGGGCGACGCTGCGTGCCGTCGCTGGAGGATATGGCGCGGGCGGTCGCAGTTCCGCATTCGGAGCCCACGTCACATGCGGAGTTGACGAAGCCCGCAAATTTTGTGTTCTATTCGTGTACCCATGTTCCGATTTTGGCCTCGTCCACTCCTCGGGACCTGGCTCTAGAAAGAACTAGTCTCGTAACCAGACCTTATAGAGCGCTCCCCGATTTGGACACGTCGGAGTGCCAAAAAACCGGGACAGGGAGCGCTCTATAAGGTCTGGTGGATTATGGACGCAGGGGTAGGGGGTTGTCACGCCCACGTGCATCCGGCGAACTCCGATGCGCCAGACCGGCGTTGCAGGGTGCGTTTGCCGTCCTCAGCAGTGTCTTTCGGGTCTCTACGCACTGAGAATTTGCGTTACATATTGCAAGAGGGACCCCGGTATTCATGTGCTATTGATGGGCGAGCGTGAAAGCGGTCGTGCCAAATATCAATCGCGAGCAGCGAGGCCAGTCGTGTAATATTGCCAGATCTAGGAGAACAAAAACAAGCCAGACACTTGGGGAGAGGTTCACGGCGCATATACCGATGCATCTAGGGGGCCTATAGCTAGGGATAGTCATAGGCAGCGAGCGAGACCCTTGAAGAGGCGGGGCAGCGCCGACTTCTGCGACCGAGAGGTCGCGTAACGCGTTCCATCGAGAGGCGTCATTGTTACTCTTCGTGACAAAGGTGACAACCCCCCACCCGTGCGTCCAAAATCCACCAGACGGTATACGCCGGTCCCCTGCACGAAACTCTGACTGTCTCGTTTTGGAAGGTGAGTGCGGGCCGGCGTATACCGTCTGGTGACGAGACTAAGAAAGAACGAGGTCGACGCAGCTGACCCTGTCTGCTCGGTTCCACCATTTACTGTCTTCCGAACACTGGGATCCCGAAATTTCGCACATATCCTTGGTATAGACAGAGTACAAATATAAGTACACCGGGCACACATGTCAAGTTCAAGTGCATGTAGACATGGGATACAGAAAAGCAATGTCCGAAAATTCAGGTGTACACGATACGGTGAGGTACAAACATGTTTCGACAATACAGTCCACGACGGAGTGACCAGGGGCAAGCAATAGTACAGACGACTGCAAACAAAAACCGGACGCACCTCAGCCCGACTTCGACTTTCCCTCCTTTTGCTCTTTCGGCGCGTCCAACTCGGCCAGCCTCTCCAGCATCTCGCACACCACGCACAACGCGATCAGGGCGAAGCTGCGCGCCCCAAACACCGCTTGGTTGCGGGTCCCATAGTCCCACGCGAGCCACGCCCGCCTCAACGCGCCCACGAGCTCGTCCCTGCCCACGTCCTCCCCCGCGGGCACGCGCAGCCGCGCGTTCTTGACGCGTCGCACGAGCTCGCCGGCCTGCAGACGCATGTCGTGCATGCGGCTCTTGCGCCAGCGCGAGTCCGCGCACGTCGCGAGGATCGTGCCGATCACGACCTCCTCCTCGGACAGGCGCACGCCCCCGCGGTCCGACAGCGCGTGCGTCAGGCAGATGTACCGCAGCTCCTCCGCGTAGTGCCGGAACAGCGGCGCGAGCGCGTCGACGTCCTTGTCTGCGTTGTCGAACTGCTTGAGGTGCCGCTTGACCTCCGGCTGCAGCGCGCGCGAGATCGAGTCGGACAGCGGCGGGTCGCTCAGCGGGGCCGCATCGGATTCGCCGTTGGGATAAGACGAAGAGGGGGGCTGGACCGGCTTGATCTCGAAGTTGCGGAAGAGCACACCGAGCGCCCGTGTGGACTCGTAGTAGTCCGACGGGCGAGGGTCGTCATCTTCCGTCTGTACATCTTAAGTCACGCAATGGACAACGCGCGCGGGCCTGAAGAGCATCGTACCTTCTTCCAATCCGGTTTCATGTGGATCCTCGGAGTAGGCATTTTCTCTCGATCGACCGGGACGCCGTTCTTTGGGTAGTCGACCGCCTGGCTGCAGAGCTGCGCCAGCTTCATGCAGTCTTCGTCGAACGTGCCGTCCTAGTAAGCGTCCTCTGTGAGCGTATGCCCAACTCGGAGAGACAGATGTCTGATCATACTTTCGACTGGTCTGGCAGCGCAAGGAGTCAGACGACATGAACGCGACTCGCATCCCACCGCACTGGAGTAATGGGCTCACCTGCTATCTTAATGTGCACGTCCGCGGCCAAGCCCTGCCACACACGGACCTCTCAGGAATCGTTTCTGCCCCAGTTCCCATAACGCACGCACCACTACGTCCGACTGCATATACTCGACGAAGAAGTCGCAAATGTCGTCAACAGTGCTGGGCCGGTCAAGCCGTCGCGGCTCGACGCCTTCGTACGACGCGGGCTTGACGCAGTGGATCGGCAGCAGCGTCGGATCCTTGATGACGAGGAACTCGTCGCTAGGACGGCGTCAGTGTTGTTTGTTGTGCGTGCAGGGCTCGACAATGGCAGGTGCCCACCCATCAACGTCCCCTCCGGCGAGGCAAGATGCGAGCGACCTCTCGCCTGATAGTCACTTCATCAGCCCGACTCAAAAGGGAAGCGGTTTGACTACCACGAACCCACAGACGGCATGACGACGACGTTTCGGAGGTTGCGGAAGAAGCACAGTTTGTCGTCCGGGGGCTTCCCGATAGCGTGGACCCGTTGAACTGAGGGGCTTGTAAGGTTTGAGAACGAGTGTACAGATGTTAAGCGACTCACCATCACCCGGGTGGATGTGGGGGTTGCGGGAGATGGACACTTGACCTAAACGGACGCCGCTTGAAAATGCATTCCGTGTGCGCGTGAGCTCTTGGAGTGCTCACCTTTGACATACTGGGGCTCCCCACCATCTGGATCCTGAACGCACACTAGCATAGCGTTGAGTTTCCCGCAGCTAACCAGCAGCACCGGCATGAACGTACCGAAAATCTGACCCTCCTTGAGGCAGAACACATCCTTGTAACCCCGGTTGACGTACGCGGGGCCCTCGTCCACGACGCCAACAAGCTGATGCGCGTCCGGAATCGGTATCCGAGCTTCGTGCTTGATCTCGCGCAGTATGTGGCTCTGTGCGTACTTGATGAGGCGCAAGACGAAGTCGTTGTCGATGGCCGTCCGCTCCTTGCTCTTCTCCCGCGGCATCTGCATGCCGGCCTCCTCCAGGTGCTGTAGAATCCGGCGGAGGCCGTAGCCGTTCCCGAGGCTGTGCTTTTTCAGCAGGGCGCAGGTCTTTGTGATCGAGTCGTTGGCGGTCACCACGTCGGCCTTGGCACGGTCCTGGAGTTGGAGAAATGCCTCCTTTCGAACACCCAGATCTTCGAGTACCATGATGAGCGGTCTGGAGGTGTGGTTAGCCGTGAGGCATATAGGAATCGATAGGTCGGTTTCCTTACCGGCACAAACGGGCGGTGCCAGGATAGACGAAAGCCTTGGCGATCTCGATCTCCGCTTCTTCTTCGTCGTGCGCCTTGAATTTATTCATGGTAGGCCGTAGACGCATGTAAACGCCTTCGAGGGTCTCGTCGACCACCACAACGCCCTTGAAGCCTAAAGTGACTTGCTCAGGAAACAGCTGCTCTGTGGTTCAAAGTGTTTCTCACCCAAGAAACGAATCTGATACTGCACAAGGGTAGCGTTCAGCCTGATGTGTGGACTTCAGGAGTAAACGCATAAACGCACCGCCGAGGGTTTGAGGGTCAGGGAAGCCATGTTAGGCTGCGCTTTCACGAGTACGTCCCAGATCTTGTCACGTAGCCCCGGCGACATGGTGCCCTGGCCGTCAGTGTGCCAATACGGGTTGTTTCCCAAGTCTTCCATCTCGTCGTCCCATTGGTCTCTCGTGATGCACACCGAGGGGTCCGTCGCACTAAACGCCTGCGCGATCCGCGCCGCGTATTTCGATGGAATCGTATTGACCTTGGAGAAGTCGCCGAGATCCCCGCGTATGCTGTCTGGGGTGATGAGCCCTCCGTCCGGATGCTCGAAATTAGCCATGAACCACGCGGTGTGCTCGCGCAGCCCAGAGTTCGAGTATCCCAGAAACCGGAAGCGCCGCCCTGCGATGACCAGCCCTTTTTTAAGGACGTCCCCGAAGCGCTGCTCGATCAGCAACCGGCCGCTGACCTGCGCGAATAGTGATCGGCCAACGTTCACCACCCGGCGAAGTACAGCGATAACTCACCTCTTTAGGCCACCGGAGGGGCATGCCGGTTTCTTCACGAAACTCGATGCGCATGAAATTCTCACGATAGTCATGATACTTGCGTACGACGCGGTTGGATTGGGTTTCGAAGGGCCCTCGAAGGAGTACTTTCGTAGGGGTGACAATTGCATGGTAACACTTCAGTGTACCCCTCTTCAGAAGTAACCCCGCGTCTTCGCCCTCAGATAACGACTCCGCTGTTTTTTTATCTTCGGCCAAGGTTTTCTTAAAGCATTCTACGACCGTCGTGGTGCGCTGTTTGGACAGCATTTTCTCGGAAAAATGCCTCAATACGTCGCCTGCGAACTCGTAGTCAGCGTGGTGCAGGTTCTCGATGTCATTGCGCAAGTCGTGAAGGTCGCCCGAGTGCAGTAGCCCGTTGCGCAGGAGCGCATCAAGCTGAAAGGCCACTGGCCACCGGAAGCACTGGATCCATTCCCCTACGGCGTCCATCGTCTGCGGCCGGAAAAAGCCACAGCATCCGACGCCAATATCAACCTTCCCTGGAGGTCTGATCCCTGCCTCTTCGCAGAGGAGTTTGACGTTCCGTCTCGCCTGCTGGTTGTCTGTATTAAGCACGAGGCGGAGCTGGAAGGCGAAAGGGCCGACGCATTCGTGCGCATCGTCGAGGGAAGGTAGACGTTCGCGAAAACCTTTCTTATCCTTCTCCCGGTCACCGGAGTACACACGGTACATCTGCTGCCGTTCGAACCTCGGGGGGTAAGATAACTCAAAACAGACATCTACAAGGTACATCAGCTGGAAACAATACAATATCATTCAATGTACCAGGAATTGAGCGTCTTACAATTTTCGCGAGCCGCGCCGTACCCGATCTTCTTGATGTTGGCGAGGTCGATAACAATGTGCACTGCGGTGTAATCCGTTACGGAGTTTCCCATCTTCGGGAACAGCTTAGCCCAGGCCGCGCTTCTGGCATAGGAGAGGTCATCGTACTCACTTCGATGCGAAACAATTTGTGATCGTAGTCAAGACAGAGCTTTCCCGAGACCGTGTCCTCCCGGCGAATCTCGTATTCATTGGAGAAACGCCTGTTAGCACCTGGAGGGTCATCGGGGCATTGGAAGTACACTCCGAATTGAATGGCATCAAGGGAAACGTCAAGATGGCGTATGCGTTCGAGCCTCGCCCCCCGTTCTTCTTGCGCAGCTGGGTCTATGAAGGGAGTTTTGTTCAAGACTTCAAGAAGCCTACGAGGAGGCTTTTTGTCGCCAATTTTCAACCATAGCTTCCGCCTTTGCACGCTTATGCCGTTCCCATTCCTCGTAGCCCATCGAAAGAACCGGTCGCCCAAGTTGCGGTTCGGTAGTATTAGTACGGCAGTACCGTTGTTGGGCAAGCTGCCCGGCCCATTGCTCGGGACATTGCGTCCAGTGATAGGATCCCTGAACTCTATCTCAAAGTTGCTGTGACTCATTGATCAATTAAGTGTGTCAAGGAATGCAAAAGATTATTGCCGTACACCAGTCTAGCTTTATGTTCCTCGGGGTCGAAGAACGGGCTCTTATGCAGCACGTCCGCAAACGCACGTTTCACCTCTAATTTGGTCGCGGTGTAGTTCAGGTCGGCGATATGGATCTCCATTAAGTGCAAAACCAGGTTAGCAAAGATATGGAGAACGGGTGTCGATGCAATAGGAGGAGCGCTGACAGATCCAGGGGAGTCGACCAGTGTCGGGGCGGCGGCCTGCCAGAGCGATTTTATGTCCGTCCGAGTGGCTGCAGCCCGCGCCAAAGAAACGATTGTTTGTCATCAACTTCTTGATTCAGTCACCAGAATGCAGTAGCTACCCAGGATGCTGCAGCTGGGAAGCCAGCATGCGTCAGACCCTCAGCTATTCCGCAGCACGTCGTGAAGCATGGCTGCTGGGCTGCAGTTGTTCTGAATCGCGAGGAGTCTGGATTTAGGCGCCTACGGCCAACCACGAGGGTCACCTGTGTGTTGCTACATATGGAAGGTCGTGTAGTTCACTCATCCCCACCGGCAGTCTGGCTGACTAGGACAAGTCCTCTTTTCTAACATCATAACATAGCGTGGTTCGAAGAGATTATGCACTGGGATAGGTCCTTTTATAAAGGGTAAATGAAGCATCCGTCGGACACATTGTGTCATCATGTTGTTTGTAGGTTCTACTTGCAGCTACATGGTGCAAACTTCAGTCTCGTCAAGACGCAGCAATCTGGTGAGCTGTTGCGCGCGAGGAAAACAGCAAATAATGACGTAGAATGCGGAAATACGATTTCCCCGAATATTGCAACTATTAACCAACGACAAACTCTTCTCGCTGCTCAACGGCTCTGGTCTCCTACTATCTCGGCCGTTACCAGCGCATCGCCGGCTGGGGTGTGGAGACGTCAAAGCATTGTCCGACAATAAGGATATCAGCGACGTCTACACAGAGTGCTAGCAATACATTCCCAGCTGGATTCTTTATTCTTCCCAGACCGCCTACTCCGTCGGCCAGACGAGGCAGACGCCGTCATCTCCCGCGCTGACGACAACGCCACCACCCAAACCAAGTGCCGCACCTAATATGGGACCGTGATGACCCTTGTGCTCTCTCACCAATGTACCAGTACGAGCGTCCCACGTCCTTAGCGCGTTGTCAACGGAAGCAGAAACGATGAGGTGGGCCTTTGGAGGCGGCAGGTGGTGTAACGACGTAACGGCGTCCTAGAAAAGCCCTCTTAGTAGGCGAAACACAAACTGTCTGCAAAAGACCTACCCCGTGCTCTAGTGTAGCGCGCAACCTCATTGTACTAAGATCCCAGATATGCGCCTTTCCATCAGTTGCACCGGTAACCACGACACCGCTTGACGCCGCCGTAGTCGCAGAGAGTGGACCAGGCGTGGCAAGCTCCACGAAGTCGACCGCCTCCACGCTTTCGCCCTCGCTATGCCCAGCAAGGGCGCCCACAACATCACCCTTACTCAGGCTGACTACGCGTACACCACCTGAGGCGCCTCCCACGACAGCAAGAGTGGAGGAGGGGTTGATGGCTAGGGAAGTGATGCCATCCAAGGCAAAACGTGCGTCGGAAGGCGAGAGTTTGAAGACAGGCGTAGGTGAGCGTGGGTCCCAGTAGATGAGCGTACCCTCTCCATCGGCAGTCACTATGCGCTTGCCATCCGGCGTGAAGTCCCCGCATGTTACAGGCCCCATGTGCCCGGCGAAAACCTGCATGGTATTTCCGGATGGGACTGAAGCGACAGTCAGTCTTGTTCTGCCGCATGAAAGGGAGAATAACACATACGTTGCCAGAGCCATACTGTCGTATCATTGGATCCAGCAAGTAGTACATTGCCCTTGGGGTGCCAACGTAACCACTGCGTACGAAATCAACGTGAGTACTCAAAACTGGACGCGGTAGCTCGACATGCTTACCATGACCTCGTCGGGACCCGTCAGCTCCGTCAAGAACTCCCAAGTTCTCCAATCATCCTTGCCTACCCTCCTCCATATCCGTACCTTTCCGTCCATTCCGCCAGTCGCCACAAGTTCGCCATCTGCGCTGAACGCGGTAGACGTGACGCTGTCGGAATGGCCTGTGAGCTTCACCAATTCGTCTCCTGTTGTGAAGTCCCAGATGTATCCAAGGTCGTCTTCACCTCCGGACGCGGCTATGGGTGCGGTCGGATGTGCAGAAACTGCGAAGACGGAGCCCTTGTGATTAGGGAAGTGCTGTGTAGAGTTGTCCTCGTATACGATCGACTCGTCTGGATGTTCTTCACCATCCACGAGGCCTTCGTCGTCCTCATCCATGAACATATCTCCATCTTCTGCGACCTCAATGAGAACATCATTTGGGTCGATAAATTCGTCGTTCTCCTCGCCCTCCTCGAAGTGCTCGTCTTCAACGCGTTCTGAGGCCATTTCGATGGTGATTGGGGTGGTGTAAAGCAGGTGCACGCGTCCTCTGCAGAACAGCCTGTGGGCTTTGTAGCCCGTTCGGAACCGAGAGCGGTGACTGTAGCAGGGGCAGCTGAGTAAAGCGTCGCGAGAAAGATGAGCTGCTTTCAAATCCTCGATCGTACATTTCTCGAGATTTTGCCCGATCTAATCGGCTCTCCAGATTATCTCCGTTCGTCATAGCACGTGACGGGGGACCCACTCGTCGCGGCACGCACCGCGCCGCGCCCTCCCGCCACAAGCTGCCTTGAGGCCGGTTGTGGCTCGATAGGATCATGACTCGTGGCAAGAATGTTCACTCGTTGTGGTACAGCTCTCAAAAGATTGGGTCGGCTCAGCATGTCCGCTAAAACACTTGCAGGTTCGCTCTTCACTCGATGCCCCATCCGGGCTCGTTTACTCACCGTTTACTGACCGAGCAACACGACAAACGTAGACGATCCCGGCGAGGAGGATCATCTCACTACCCCTATACCCATCGTAGATGATCAGAAACGCCGCAATGTGGTGTATACACAAACGATTCCCAAGATATCGACAAAAAAGGATGGATCCGCTGAGAGCGAAGCTCGAGGCGGTTTGAACGAGGTAGTACAGCCTTTCTGGAATGAGGTCGGACCACGCAGCACGCCACTCACAAGTTATCCTATATAATCTGTGCAGCCACAGGAAAACCCGAAATCGCCGCATTCATCGCCGCAGTCCGAGACGCCACCTTCACCATCTGCCCTGTCTACTAGCTCGTCTTCATCCGCCTCCCCGGACATCCCGCCCATCATGACTACCTCCGGAGATACCATCCTTCCTCTGAAGGCTAAGGGGTACTCCTTCCGCAAGAAAAAATGGATCAGCCGTTATCGCAGTGCAAAGGAGGCACCTGCTGAATTACGTTTGCTCACTTGGAACGTGGATTTCATGGGAGCCCATAACGACGATAGGATTCGGCGCATCCTAGGCTACCTCGAGACGGCCATCCTATCTTCCACGCCCGCCCCTTCTATCATCCTGCTGCAGGAGCTAGACGTGCGGAGCCAAGCCGCCATCCTTGCCAGCGAGTGGGTGCGTAAGCACTACGCTATGTTTCCTACCACGCCCGAGCCCTGGCCACATCAGTATGGAAACGCCACCCTAGTTTCCCGGAACATCCCCTTCCAAAATGCACAAATGCTCCGGTTTGCCAACAGTCGCATGGGTCGAACCGCTATCTTCGTTGACATTCCTATCCGACTTACCGACTCGGTGACGCGGATCGTCCGCATCGCGAACACGCACCTCGAGTCCCTTCCGGAGGGGACAAAAATGCGACCAAAGCAACTGAGCGCCATCGCGGAAATGCTTCGCGCTCGCGGAGTTGACGCTGGTGTGGTCGGTGGCGACATGAACATGATCGGAGACCACAGGGATCAGACCATCCATGTCGCTGCAGGCCTTCACGACGCCTGCCAGTCTCCTGATGACCCCTCGTGTCATACCTGGGGTTACCAGCCCCCCACGTCTTTCCCCCCGCGGAGATTGGACAGGGTTTTCTTCACGGGCAAGCACGTTTGCGTCGGAGATGTGGAGGTTGTAGGAAAGGACCTACGCACGAAGAAGGGCCAGTGGGTGAGCGACCACTGCGGTCTCGTTACTTTTGTAGAGATGCATTCGTAACCGTGACGAACGCTTACCCGCCCTGACGATTCACTTGCTCCTACCCATCATGCTCACATTTGTTTTCCAAGCTCGCTATCGAAACTACTGCACCCACTGCGTTCCGTTGTATCAACTACTGGTGACCCCTTGGATGTTTTTCTAGGCTACGCACGTACGCATCTGCTCGCTATCGGATATGTTGTTGTGCTGGGATGTATTCTTGATAGATTCTTGACGTGAAAATTAGTCATTACCCGTTTGATGAAAGATTGGATATTTATGTGCTACACAAACCAATGGCCAAATTTAGGCGGGCGCATATAACGGTGCACCGCCGGAGTTCAAAATCACAAATTTCCGAAACTACAGCATGGGCGTCTAAAACAGCTTGCGGTTGAACTATCGCCGTGACCAGTAGTGAGTGTTCTCGGTGCATAGACCGTCTCAGGCTACAGCTTCAGGCCGTGGTGCAATGATGACTTAGGCATTGCTCTGGTATTTCAGATTGGTGCTCGCAATCTAGTGTGAAATGAACATACTGAATCGAACTGAACCGGATTTGCTGTAGGTCACGATGGTCCTCTTCTTCCACTCTATTTCCCCGCATGCCGGCAGACGTCCACACTCTCATAATCTCTTCAGTTCCCGGTTCGACCGCTTCTGTATCATATGGCTTGCGCTGCGGTCATCGATGGAGTTCAGGTCTTAGAAAGGCACTTATTCTGGACCGCGATTCGGAAGTGCAGCGCGTCGCCGTCGGCTAGCCCGTGAGATTCAATGTGGCAAAAAGACTCAGCTTCGGAAATGAAGACAGACATATCGACTACACCTTCGTCCTTCTGCAAATGTGGGGTGAGTTATCCCTACGTTTAATCGGCCATGTGTCTCGTGCCATTGATAAAGTGCCAGCGTCCTGCAGAGAAGTGGCAAATCTGCATCCAATTTGTGCGCAGCAAGTTAAGGCTACGCCGTAGATCTGTGAGTCGATACCGTTGCTATGTATATGATCTTCAGGACTACTACCATCACCTGAATGTACAGTTGGACACAGATAACCATAAACACCTGAGTCGCTGACCAGTTTACGTGCGAAGTTTAACCGGAGCCCCCCAAGACTTCTGAATTCACATCCAGTACCCACGCCTACTTTCTTGCACTTGGACCCGGCCTTTCTCCGTTCTCGTGGCTTCTGCCGGCACGGACGAGCGCAATGATGACCGTGACCAGTGCCGGCTACTGGTTCCTGGCTCGGCCTTCCGCATACCCCAGATCTCTCCCCAGATCGCGACTCTTTTAGCCTGGAAAAGGCGCCGGGCACAGTCTGGTCAGGAAGAAAAAGAAGCACGACTCTAACTGGGGATCTCAGGAAGAGCATCGCGCACACGGATATATAGCAGGTGGGGTATCTCATGGCCCGCGATGCCAGTGCCGCCCTCATATCAGCGTCTGCTCACTGCTAGGACGAGTGTACGCATCCGCCGCAAGAATGCCCCTTACGGAATGGACCGTAGTCGACTTCATTCACCGAGGCCCTTGGTGGAGAAATAATAGTGTGTCTCTTTGAATTGGGGTAAATGGTTGACACCATTCAAGCTACTACTCACCGCCGCGCACAGGCATCCGCGCTCTCAACCTTTTGTTGATAGTGCCCCTCCTTACCGCGTCAATCAATGGTCTGGACTCGTCGTTGGTCAATGGTACGTTTTACAGCTTGCCATGTCCAGAACGCATCAAGAACATAACCTGACTACATCTCGGTCACGTTCAGGACTTCAGATCCTACCTGCTTGGCAAGAATTCTTCAAGCATCCGAACGGCAAGGCGTTGGGTACTGGCCCATATAAATCCTGCCACTCTCTGGTTGAGCTCATACAACTTCCGTAGGTCTGATCAGCGCGGCGCAAGTCATCGGCTCCATAGCTGTAATTTGGGTCTCATCCCGTCTTAATGCGCGACACTTCCTTACACATCGGCGCCATAGGGCCTCCCTTTCGCTCCGTACTCAGCGGACTACCTAGGACGTAGGCCTACGTTGTTCATCGGGGCCATGATCATGCTTGCGGGTGTCGCGCTCCAAGGCGTAGCGGCTAGCATTGGCATGTTCATTGGAGCCCGCGGACTCAGTACGTTCCGGTCCCTCCGCCTTTGACGCTTCCTAAACACGTAATAGTCGGGTTCGGACTCACTTTCGCGCTCAACGCGGCACCCCTTCTCATTACGGAGCTGGCCTATCCGACACAGGTACGGGTCCCCGCCATGTTCGTTGGATGATCGTCCGATTCGAGCGAGCTCCGCTAGCGCGGCAAATTAACTTCGATGTATAATGCGTCCTGGTATATGGGCAGCATCTTATGTACGGGGCTTCTCCTTCTCTGTCTGTCTGGTCAGCTGACCCCCCAAAGCTGCTTGGACCTGCTTCGGCGCGTATTCCGGAGCGGCGACCTCACATTGGTCGTGGCGTGTCCCGACGCTGATCCAGGCCCTTGGGCCTTTGATACAGGTTTTCATGATCTGGTGAGCGGGATTCCGACGGTGTTATGCGGAACTCAGTTTTTAGCACTGACTACTCGCGATAGGATGGTACCGGAGTCACCCCGCTTCCTCATCGCCAAAGGCCGGGTAAGTTGTGCCCTGCTCGGTTCAACTAGTGGTTGCATTGAAAGGACGACATTCTAGGAATCGAGGGCCGCAAGAGCGCTCGCGCGATATCATTCCCTGACAAATGACGAGCGGGACCCACTGATCCAATTTGAGATGGCGCAGATTCGCCACGCGCTGAAGATGGAGAAGGAGGCCGCGACAAGCACGTCCTTCTTTACTCTGTTTGCCACTCAGGGGAACAGGAAGAGAATGCTCATCATCATCGCACTCGCTGTCTTCTCCCAGTGGAGGTAAGCAGATGTTGTCTATCGTTGTTCTAGGGCTCTGCCGGACGCTTGTGAACCTCACCCTACAGTGGAAATGGCCTGGTGTCGTATTACATTAACCTAGTCCTCGAGGGCGTGGGCATATCCGACGCCGGCACGAAAGCCGCAATCAATGGAGGGCTGCAGGCTCGTTACATCTTTTGGCTCATGGGTGCAATAGAATAACAAGCTATACTTAGGTATGGAACCTGGTAGCCGCTATGTCAGGTGCGCTACTGGTCGACAAGCTCGGCCGAAGAACACTCTTTATCATATCGAACGTCGGCATGCTGATCGGTACGCGAGCTCCTCGTTGACGCCCTTTCACTCTTGTGTTGATATCTTCAAATAGATTTCGGAGTATGGACTCTTACCACTGCCCTTTTTAACACTCTGAACGACAAAACAGCTGCAAAGGGTGAGCAGTCCCCGACGTTCTGGTCAAGGATAATAGATATTGCCCGCTCATATCATATTTTAGCGACCATCCCGTTCATTTTCATTTTCTATTTCTTCTACGACATCGCCTATACACCTATGCTCATCGCCTACACCCTGGAGATTCTTCCATTCAACATTCGCGCAAAAGGATTTGCAGTTATGGTGAATCGTCCCGCCGCCATCTCACGGATGATAGTTGCATGCTCACCGCCTCATGTTAGAACCTCGTCGTCTCCCTCACCCTCGCTTTCAATCAATTCGTTAACCCATGGGCTCTCGGAGCCATTGGCTGGTACTATGTGGGCACCTGGTTTAAGTTTAGTCTGGGGTCCGCAGACGATTCTGACGTCAACATCCATAGTACCTCGTCTACTGTGGCTGGCTCATTATCGAACTTGTTTTCGTCGTCGTGTATATTATCGAAACAAAAGGTGCGCCCCTTCATTCTGCACTAACCCCCCTCACTCATGCCTAGTTCCATCGCACAGGCAGAACGCTCGAGGAGACGGCCGCGCTCTTCGACGGCGAGCAACGCCCGCATGCGCTCATGCAGACAGGGGGCGAGGCCGCGACGCTGTCGCTCGGCGTCCCGCGGACCCCAGGCATTTGGGTCCAAGAGGAGAAAAGCACCGTTGCAGATATCGTCGAGATGCGCGACACAACGCCACGGCGCGTCGGCGAGTCGAGCAAGTACGCCGCGGCGCCACGGGTAGGCGTACGTTCTGACCCAGATCCGGACGAGGAGTCGCAATCGTCTTATGCGCGCACGGAGAACATACGCTCGTTCGAGGCGCTGTAATGCTCGGAGTTTGGAGGGTCGGTGTGGCTTACCACTGTGCTTTAAGCGCTAGGTGTCTGTCGCATGCCGTCCGTTACTGTTATCGTTTGAACTGTCGCTGTGATATCACCTCCACTGTACGCTACCAATACCAATGTCCCGTGTACCAATACTACCCTCATTACCATCTATCCCAGTCCTACGCTCCCCCTTCTTTCACCCAGACCTGCACGCCACCCTGAGGACAGGTGAACGCCGCCCAGCCATCGGCGGCGGCTGTAACGGTCTGCGTGAGCGGTTCGAATAGCGGCCGATACGTCGCGCCCGCGTTGCGCTGAACATACACCCGGATCAGCCCCATGACGGTGTCTCGCTTCCGCGCGGACAACGGGATGCCCTTACCGAGCCAACGTCCATCCGAATCGTGTGCGTGTGGGCCGGGACCTGTTCGGCGTCCCCGTCGCTGCTTCGCGAGCCCGTCAGCACCCGCATCGGGACCATTACGTGAACTTCGAGGGGAGGTTCAGGGGGAGATAGACCATACGCACCTCGCTTGCTCGGCGTTGCTGACTAGCACCGCGCACCCGTCGCGGGTCGCGTCCCCCGCGCGCGCGAAGCCGACACAATTCCGCTCTTGCGGGTACTCTGTGCGGGGTCCGTACGCGAAGCGGCGGCGGGCGTCCATCAAGATGCGGAGGCTGCGCGCGGTGGACTCGTCGTAGCACTCTTCATTGGGATATAGGTCGCCATAGAAAACACATCTTGGGGTGGTCGCGCGAGCGGGCAGAAGGGATAGATGAAAAGCACGGCATGAGTAGTGGGATGATTGGCTCGTGGGTGCACGCGGAAGGGACTCACGGGTGCCCTTCGCCATAGAGAAGGATGAGCGCGTAGGCTTGCAGTTTGAAATTGCTGCCGACCTGGGGTTGGAAGGTGGGTTAGCGCTGCGCGGGACGGGGCCGAGCAGCTGATGGCCAACACGCCCGATTTAGGCAGAGTGGCATACCCAACTCTCCAGCGTTTGTCCGATTTGCTGTGGGGGAAGCTGTGCGGTGAGTATGCCATCGGGGCTCGGAAGCGAAGGAAAATCTAGCAGTTACCGTGCTGGGAAGTGGGAATAGCCGTTAGCGGCATCGGTGTATTGAGAAGCTGGGGGCTTACTCGTGATTGTCGACGAACGTCACTGCGTCACCAGGTTGATATTTCAAGACGGTGCGGTCAAGGATCTTCCTAAGGTCGTACTGTGCGCCGCCCTTGCTTGCGTCGTGGAAGTTGTAGTGTAGGGGAACATCGAAGAACGTGACCTAAGCCGCATATATTGGCACCCTCCGTTATTGGATCGGCAACGGGTAGCGTACCAGACCCTCGAACGCTCGGATGTAAGGTTTTATCAAGTCTATGCTGAGAAGGAGGTTACGCCCGGGTCCCACTCATACATGTAGAGTACTCACTTGTTCGACCAATACTCGGCTACGGAAAAAATGTCGGTCCGTCCGAGGGTCTCGCGGACATGTTTGATCTAACCGAGTATGACGCAGCAATTCTCAGGGAACGGGTCGAGAAGGGGACATACGAAGCTCAAGAGGAAGCGACGATCCATATGCTTTATGGCGTCGAACCTAAATCCTGCGCCGCCCGTAGTCTGACACAACGGTAACGGTTGAGTCTTACTCATCGTACCGATAAGGTTTCTTTCACCTGCAAAACCCATGTACCCCATGACAAGAGGTCTTTACGAACTTCCGGGTGCCGGTGGTCAATCTGTATGGGTTGGGATACTGGTGAGCCATAGGTGCAGCCCACGTACATCTATACCCAAAAGGTAGTCGTAGTTCCCCAGTTCAGTATCTACCCAGCGGGACCACCCTCGGTGTTTTGAAGTGGCGATACGGAAGACGCCCTTGGAACGTGTCCGGTGATCCCAGTCAAGTCCTTGTAAGTGTGTCAGAGGAGACGTCGCGCTGGGGTGAGAGCGATCGTTAATGAAATTACCTGTAAAGTGTTCGTATGTCCACTTGAAGCTACTATACTGTACACACATGAGGCACCAGAACGCAAGACCTTACCACGCTCCGACCTACCTTGTCTCCTCTTCCGAGAAAGTCGAATCCCGTCCAGCCCTAGACATGCTTAATCATCACAGCAGTTCGTGGCGGCCCCTAGGCGAAGTACTAACTTCGATTTCTCGCGCAGGACCGATATCCTTCAACCGATTATTGGGATCCACAGGGACTGCCATGAACTTTTCCGGCCTGTCCGCTCCAAGTTTGTGCTAACAAACGCCGGACGTGAACACAGCGCACACGGAGGCAACCTGGTCTTACGTTTAGTACAGCATCTATGAGGACGTCTATTCCGTGCGCGTTTGCTGTTTCGATCGCTCTTACAAGCTCTTCCTTGGTACCCCATCTTGTGGCAATGGTACCCTTCTGATAAAATTCTCCTAAATCCCACTTTTAGTCGTCAGTACAACGCCGTACGGTGACCTAGCCTCTTCGACATTCCGAGAGGGTAGTGCTTACTAGGTCGTACGCGTCATACCCTTGCCCTTGCTGACTGCGCGGTCAGAGCACGAACTGGTCAGCATGCGCAGCGCCGGTGCCTCACCTTTCGCATGGCTTTGTTCGGCGGTGGAAGCCAAACCTGGGTGACTCCGAGTTGCGCTAGGTTGGGAACTTCGCTTTCGAAGTGTTTCCACCAGCTCAGCTGCGGGTGGTTGCAGTCCCAAGTGAAGAACTGGAACTGTATTTCCATGAATTTCTTATCCTGTCTCTCGGCCATGCTCTCTCGCTCACCATAAGCGGGTTCACGTCTCCGCCCTTTGGACTAAGCCTCATATTGAGAAGAGGAGGAGGATGGGTGCGCCAGAAGGCGAGCCACTCCCAGGCGTAAGAGAGGTGGTCGGCAAGAACATCCCAGATCATATCACAGGCTAATCGTAGACGAGGGAGGTGATGGTCAGCCAGCAGACCCCAGCGAGCACGCCGTCCGTCGCAGGCGTATTCTTGGCTATGTCCGACCGAGCCCTCGTGGCGTCCGATGTTGCTGAGCCCGTCCCCGCAGATCCGAATCCGCCGCGTCGCGCTTAGGCGCCCAGGTCGCGGTCAAAGAGTCATGTGCCTGCGGAGTTTCTCTTTCTAATCTCCGCTGGACGCGTCCCTCATAAGGATCTCGCGCTGATTTTTCTTCTTCACCGTTGCGGCCACCACGCGTCTCTGTGTTCTCTGTCTGCGTTCCGCACGACCATAGGGCATGGCCCAGACGCGCTTCTTGGAGCTCTGTGGTGGTTCTGACTGAAAAGCCTACTTAATCGCTCCGTTCACTGAGAATCTACGTAGAATGGAGTTTCATGATTCGGCGACATTCCTCCTGTACCCTTGTATCTGCTGTCAATGCTATACTCGTTCCGCGCTGCTCTCCTATGAAGAACCAGCGAATGTACTACGCTGTTGTGAGATCGGAAAGGTGTAGATGCACAATGCAGTGGAATCGTACGGAAATCATTAGCCATAGGTAAGTACTGTTGCACACGTTAGCTTCTTTTCTGCCCGAAATAAGACCTTCGTACTGCCGTCGTGGGTGCTGTCAATCACTTGCAAGTTGCATTGACGAACAATCAGTCTAAGATCAAGGAACTCTCAGTACCCTGAGATCGAGCTCTTTGGGTCTGGATCCAAGCACGCTCTGAATTTTGCTCGCTAGATTTGCTCACACGTATTGAATGAGGTGGGTTTAATGAATGATATATTGGTAGTTCGGAAATGATGATGATTGTAATAGGAGAAAAACTGGAAGAGCTTGGGAACAGGCTGCTCAGAACTGCATGCTGATCATCCCAAGCCCAACCACAGCCTCCCGCTGACCCATACTTCCACCACTACCAACGGGCGTCACAAGCCCCCGCGGAAGGTGGAAGTAGCTACTACCCGAGTCCACCGTCAACTCCGGCGTCGTCGCCTCCACACCCCCACACCCACAGTGCAGCGGCGCGCCCGGAGTCCGCCGGAGCGTTTCGGGGTAGACGTGGTGCGGCGTCAGCGGCGCGTCCTCCTCGACGAAGCTGAGGGGCACCCCGAGGCTGACCCCGAGCCCGACCACCGCTGCGCGCGGCGGCGCCCGCGACCGGCGGTGCGGGAACGCCGGCCGGGGCGTGTTCGGGCAGGGGGGTGTCGCGGGAGGCGGGGGCAGCATGCTCGGCGACGGGGCGCACGGCACTGTGTACGGCACACCCGCCTTCGGGAACGCGACAAGGTAGAGCGGCGACATCACCTCGGGGGAGGTGGTGGTAGTGGTAGTGGTAGGGGAGGTGATGTCGTCGCTCTGGGGAGAGGAGAAAGAGGACCCGACGGCGCGCGACGTGCGCGGCGCCGTCGTAGTGGTGGTAATGGTAGTGGCAGTGGTTGAGGGCCTGCCATTCCCGAGCGCCTCGCGGAGGCGACGGGTGTAGGCACGGCTCTGTGCCCCTGACAGGCACTCCTCGAGCTCGGCCCTGTTCGGGCGGTGGGAGCCGACGAGGGGAGAGAACGTCGGGGTGGGCAGCATCGAGGGGGAGGGTGCGATGCTGACGAAGTGGTGGGAGCGGACTGGACCGGCCAGGGTGCGGGCGACGGTGGAAGTGGCGGTGGGGAATGCCATGATGATGGTGAAGTGTGGTAGAGTGGAGGGTGGAAGGTGGTGGGTGGTACGGCTAGCGTGTGTAGGCGAGGATCTGCACAGCAGATGGAAGATGAGTTGTGGACGAGATGAATTCCTAGAGTTGGAGGTGCCCGGAATTTATGTCGTTCAGGATAGGAGGTTAGTGAGCATGGCGTGCTGAGTACGATTCGTCGGTAGAAGGGCGTAGAGGATGTCTAGAAAGCGGATGTGCGGGTGTTGGGCTTGTGCTAACAGTGTAGGCCGGTCCAGAACAAGCTCTTGCGGGAATACCTCTCCCGAAGAAGACGGAAGTCTGAATCCCGAGGTAGTATCCGCCACAAATCCTGGGCTCGATCGTAATTGTGTCATCGCCGGTCGTCGTCTGGAACGTGGATGTTCGCGTATGGCGTCACTAGTGCGGAGATATTCGAACCGAGTCCCCGTTTTATGCTGTTTATGGAATCAACCTGCAGGAATAGTACGCGGATTCGGAGGACTCACAGCGTGCCCAGTGCTGGTCGGATCATTGCTTGTGCTTAAATGCAGATTAACATTTCGTGAAAGCGAGAATATTATCAAGTTATATACTCCTGAGAAGCCTTGCCTAGGGGAAGACACTTCGACCATGATACAGGATGGTTGGTGTACTGTTCTAACGCGGACGAAGCAGGCTTCTTCCAGCTCGAGGAGTTGTAGGTCCAACACAATAGGCGCCCAAATTGTTTTGGCTGGTAGCCACTCGCCCCAGGGACCCCATCAACAAACTTCAACAGAAAACGACGGTTAACACAGACCCGACATCCCAAACTACAGGGACTAGTCGTAGGATAACCATGACGGTCAGAAGATGGCTTCTCTAGATATAGCGTTAACTATACTTATGCTACTCCGGGTCGTACATATAAATTACACGCGCGCGGGCGTATGTACGGATTAGTATACAGTCCCGGATCTGCGCCCGCGTCCGCATATCCGGTGGGAGCCTCCTGTTGGATCCCCGGAATCCGCCCCTGTAACAAACGGGAGGCCGGGTTTAATGTACGGCGCGAGCAGCGGCGCGGCACGATACAAGTACAAATGTGGGCGGGCTTTGCAAAGCAGCAGCGATCGCAGCGGGAAAGCATAGAAAGCATCCACGCACCCCCGGTCAGGCCAGGGCGTCGAGCGACTAGTGCGAGTCGAGGGCGGCAGCCTCCTGTAGTCTGTTGTTCGCCATACGGCGGTCTTCTCTTCCTTTCTCTTTCCCATTCTCTTTCTCCGGGTATCGGTGCGAGCCGTGGTGTCGTCGTATCCTCATGGGATATCGCGCATCCCCCGCCCAGGAATCCCACACCCCTTCCCTTCGTCGTCCCGCAAAAAGCGGAAGATCGAAAGCGTGCGCCCTTCGCGCCCCCTAGCGTCCATGTCATCCGCGCTCGATCACGTCCATCGCCGAGTCGAGGAGCACCTTCGGCAGGAGCAGCATCCTGCTCTCGAACGGGTCCGATGCGTCCACACCGTTCCCGATGACGCTGCTCCGCGCGTCCCGGCGGGTGACACAGCGCAGCCCGAGCTCCGTCGTGCACAGCACGCGCCCCACGTCCTCTGGGTGCGCCGCATGGACCTTCGCATGCCCGAGCCCAAGGCCGTTGGGCATCGCTCCGGGGCCCCCGGCAGGCATGCCGAGGTCCGCCATGGCGGTGGTCACGGCGGCGTGCTCGTCGCCCTCGCCCTCGCGCATCTTGTTGAGCATGCGGCCGGGCTCGAAGGGGATGCCGGCGTCGACGACGAGCACCTCGAACGTCGTGGAGAGGATGTCCTCGCGCGTGACGCGCGCGAGCTTGTACACGGCCTCGGCGATGCGCCGCAGCTGCGCGCGGAGGGACGCGTCGGCCGTGGGCGCGTTGGCGGAGCCGCAGAGCGTGAAGACGGCGTTGGACCAGCGGAGCATGGCCGTGACGAGCTCTGTCACGGCGTACTCTTCGAGGCCGGGATAGAGCATGCGTATGGAGCGGTGCGTGAGGGCGCGCCATCGCGAGGACGTGGCTTGGGGCTCTATATATGCGGCAGAGGAAGGGCGCGGTTCGCGTTGGGAAGGGTATTGAACGCGCGTGAGAAAGGGGGACGTACCCGAAGTCTGCATGTGCACTAGTATCCGCGAGAGCAGCGCGTCGAGTTTTGAAGGGAATCCGACACAGAATAATGAAAGCGAGCGGGCACAACATGTTGCGAGGCTGGCCTGCAGGGCGAGCTGCACGAGAATGGGGTCTTGCGTGTGATCCCGCAGCGCGAGGATGTGCGACAACGCGGGCCCCAGCCACGGTGTGCAGTTCTCCATCTCCGGGGTGAGCATCAGGGAGGCCTTGGCCTTTGACCGCTTCGCGAACGTGCACGAGTCCGTCGCGGCGGCGGCAAAGTGGTTGATCTCGGCGTTGAGGTCGTCGACGGCCTGGATGATCTGCGCGCCGGACCAGCCGTCCGTCTTGGTGAGGAAGACGTCCATGCTGCGCGCACGCGCGTAGTGCTCCGCTTCGAGAGTCATCGAGGGCCCCAGCGGGACCGGCGGCGCGTCATCCGGCCTGCGTGCATGCCGCCTGTTCCTGCTCCGGTCCCGATGCCGGTGCTGGCGCTCGCCCGCGCCCGCGCCCACACCCGCCCCTCCCCGCACGCTGCCGTTGACGCTGCTGAGATCGTCGTGCGTGCCGCTGCGGGAGCGCTCCCTGCTCACGCTCCTGCTCTTCGCCCGCGCCTCGTCGCGCTCGGCGATGAGGCGATCGCGCTCCGCGCGGAGCATCTCGATCTCGCTGTCTTTCTTGCGGAGGGTGTCCTGCATCTCGCGCATGGTCTTCTCGAGCGCTCTGTAGCGCTCCATGAGAGCGTGGATATGGGTGCGGGTGGCGTCGCGTTGGGCCAGGGTGGCGTCGAGGGTGAGCGCGAGGGGCGGTTTCGGGGGTGTGCGGGCCGAGGGGGGCGCTGTGCGGGTGCCGTACTGGGATATGCGTTCACGGCGTTCGGCGGTGGCCAGCTTGAGGCGTAGGGCACTGCACTCGCGGGTGAGCTTGGCGATGGGGTCGGCGAGGGGGCTGAGGTCTGGGGAGTCGTGGATGCGGATGCGTGGGCGTGAGGAGGTGGGGGTGGTGGATATGATGGGCCCTCCGCCGCGGAGGGTGTAGAACTCGACGGTGGTGTCGGTGGAGACCTGGAGGCGCATCATGACTCAGAGCGAGAGGGGAGGGCAGGAGGGGGGAGACTTACGATGTGCGGTCGACAAAGCTGATATGTATGCTTGTGCGGGGCAGGCGCAGGCACTGAGAGCGTCGTGGTTGGTGCGGAAACAGCTTCTCGGCACGCGGTTGCAGTCAACCAACACGGGCTGCTCGAGCTCAGCCACGAGCGGCGTCTGCCCGGAGATCACAAACGCATGCACCGGCGTCTACACCCTCCTCCCTGCCACCGACGTCCACCGCTGCCACGGCAGTCCTCGCATGTGCTGGTCACTCTGGAGTCGTTGCTGCTCTAAAGCTTTCTTTTCTGGTCTTTGATAAACCCCGAGGCCGGCGGTCTCTTCTTTGTGAGAAATGAGGTGACGCGTGAAGAGAGATGCTCAGGTGCGCAAGAGCCTTCCGACGCGTATTATCGCCTCGGGCTCGCAAGAATCAGGCTCGACGAAATGAAAGATTGGGTAAGTAAGACGGCCCACAGACGTCTCTGCGGAGTGCTAGATACAGCGCGCTATGGGATCGCCGAGGACCTAGGCTTTTTTGGTGCGGGGAAATAACTCGAGTCCGGACGAGTGTCGATCATCTCTTCCGCGGGCCACATCCACTGTAACGTCACCCTGCCACCCTTTGCCAAGATAGCGCCGCTACGTATTTCACGCAGGCATGTAGCCCGTTGCTGCATATCGGGCTGAGTCGGGTCATGCGGCATAGCACGATGGACTGTGCGTAACGTATGCCCGTGGTGTAATCGCGGGATCGTAGCTGCAGGCAGCGGTCCCTGAGGAGCGATATGAAGGGCTGCGGTAGGGACATGGTTCCGGTGCGAATACAGACGCAGCATGCCGTAGGGGTTTTGTCGGGGTTGGCAAGAACAGGAAGCTCGCAACTAAATCGATAGGTGGTCCAGAAGCGTAGGTTCAGGAGCAGTCCGTTCGGCGAGCTCGTTGCTGGATTGAAGTCCCCGCCTCGGCCATGACTGATCGCATCCCGGCTTCGTTGATGTGTTACGAACGAGTGCTGCAGGTGCGCCGAATGCGAAGCACTTCTCTGGGCGCATGCCCCTCCGTAGAGACGGGTGAGGACGGGAGAAGGCGATGGAGAGCACCGCCCATGTGCGACGATGGGCCGATATGTACCAGCCCGGCCTCACCGCGATCGTCGACGGCTGCATCGCGGCCGTGGCGCTGCTGCGAGCTGCTGCAGGCTGCTGCCGTTTTGCTCGCGCAGGGTCGGTCCACGCCACAACCGCGTTGTGGGGGCGTGTTCCTTACGTAAGCCCTCGTTCCTTGTCCGAAAGCGGCGTCCCGGCGTCTGCGAGCACCCACAGCAGCAGTCGGAGGGCGGAGGACATCAATTAGCAGCATGCCGCGTGTTTCCTGCCTTCCCTCCCTTGCCCCGTCGCCCGCGAGGGCTTCCTTATAATCTCTCTCGCGCGCCCACGCTCCTCCGACTCCGATCTACCCGTTATCTCCCTCACCCGCCGCTGCTTGCTATCTTTTTCCCTGATCGACCACCATGAAGCCCGCCTCGGGTACCCGCAAGCCATACATTGGCACAACGCGCAGCCTCGTACTCGCCCTCGACGTCGGCACCACCTTCAGCGGCGTCTCGTACGCGATTCTCGAGCCCGGAGAGGTTCCCAAGATCCACGGCGTCACTCGGTCGGTACCACACGCTGCGCAGGGCTGGTTTGAAGCTCATCTTGTACGCGTAGATTTCCTGGACAAGAACATGTCGCGGGCAACTCCAAAATCCCCTCCATCATGTACTACGACCCGAGCGGGTCCATGAAGGCGGCAGGTGCGGAGGCAGAGAACGCCAGCATCGTCGCAGAAGCAGAGGACGAAGGCTGGACAAAAGCCGAACTGTGAGTACCGTCTCCCCCCTCTCTCTCCCTCGATCGCGCGTCCTCAGCGCTGCCCCCCAGGTTCAAGCTTCGCCTGCGGCCAAAGAGCATGAAGCTCAAGATGAACGGCATGCGCCTCGCGCCGCTCCCGACCGGCAAGACGGCGGTCGACGTGTTCGGCGACTTCCTCTCGTACCTCTTCCGCTGCACGCGCTCGTTCATCATCGACACGCACGCCAACGGCCCCGCGCTCTGGCACGCGGTCGAGAACGACCTCCAGTTCGTGCTCAGCCACCCGAACGGCTGGGAGGGCGCGCAGCAGTCCAAGATGCGCAGGGCCGCCGTCTACGGCGGGCTCATCCCCGACACGGACGAGGGCCGCGCGCGGATACGGTTCGTGACCGAGGGCGAGGCGAGTCTGCACGCGTGCGTGTTGAACGGGCTCGCCGCGGACGTCCTCCAGGTGTGTGAGACGCGCGTCTGCCGATGTGGCGTCGGGTTGGTGTTGACTTGACTTTGTTCTACAGAATCCATCTGGACATGGGTTCATCGTCGCAGACGCGGGCGGAGGGACGCTGGACATCAGCTCGTACGCGATCCGCGGGACGGCGCCGCTCGTTATCGAGGAAATTGCACCTCCAGATTGTCAGTGTTTGGCCAACATTGCATTCGATCACCACACTGACCACGCCCCATAGGTGTATTTGCCGGCTCCGTGTTTGTCAGTCGAAGAGCACGCGCGTTCTTTGGGGGTCAGTCAACAAAAAAATTCATTCACGATACAATGCGGCGCGCGACTGACTATCTGACATTGACGCCACAGAGAAGCTCCGGAACTCAAAGTACGGCACGTCGGACGCGCTAGACCACATCACGAAGCGGTTCGACGAGACGACGAAGCGGCTGTTCCGCGACAGCAAGGAGATGCAGTTCGTACCGTTCGGCTCGCCGCTCGACAAGGATCTCGCTGTCGGCATCCGGGGCGGACAGCTGAAGCTCACGGGGTGAGTTGCATTTGCTCACAGTCTCTTGTCGCGCTCGGGCTCACCGGTGGGTCGTGCAGGGCTGAGGTGGCGGCGTTGTTCGAGCCGTCGATCGAGGCGGCGGTCTCGTCCATCAAGACGCAGATCGAAGCGTCTGGGGGAGCTGTCAAGGTATGTTTCTAGCTGCAAAGAGAATCATGCGTTGAGCAGCTCGACTAACTACGGCTGTAGTCCGTGTGGCTTGTGGGTGGGTTTGCAGCGAGCCCCTGGTTGTTCAGCCAGCTACAGGAACGGCTCTCGCGCTACCACGTCGCCGTCAGCCGGCCAGACACCCAAACGTATGCACATCTTTCGCAACGCGGGATGCTGTTGCTCACTTCATGTCCGTAGGTCGAAAGCCGTTGCGGACGGCGCGATCGGGTTCTATTGCGACCACCACGTCTCGGCGCGGATATCGAAGTTCATGTACGGCGTCGAGTACCTGCGGGAGTTCGACCCGAAGGATGAGGAGCACATCGCTCGCAAGCATCGTCTCTTCGAGATGCCGTCGGGACCCAAGCTCCTTCCAGACGCCTTTGATTGTATCCTCGCTAGGGTGCGTAGGGTCTCCCCTCGAACCTCCCTACCGTGACGCTCACCACTCTTCTACCACAGAGCGTGCGCGTGAAAGAGTCGAACGTGTTCAGCCGCAAGTACTGCACAGAGGTGACGAACCTGTCGACGCTCTCCGTGTTCGAGGTCGAGGTGTGGTGCTACCGCGGCGGCGACGCGGTGCCGAAGTGGATCCACCGCTCGTCGGACGAGTTCTCGACGCTGTGCTACGTGCGCGCGGACCTGTCGCCGCTCGCGGGGAGCGCGCAGGCGAAGCAGGGACGGGGAGGGAAGATGTACTGGACGATCGTGTTTAGTATCGAGATCCACTTCGGGCTGACGGAGTTCAAGGCGCGGATCAAGTGGGTGGACAATGTGCGTGTCCTGTTTGTCTTGCTTGGGGAGGTGTTCTGATCTTTCGTTGGTCCAACAGGGACGAACCAAGTAGTAAGTACCCCACAAACACTTCATCCCGACGCTCATGATTAACGTGCCTTTCTAGCGGCCCCGCGTCGATCGTTTACAACGAGAGCGGGCACAGGGCGGAAGAGGACGAGCCAGACAGCTCGCCCGAAGACAATGTCACCGTCCTTTCCTCGGCATCGGACAAGTATCCCTCCCGCTCCGTATCGCAGGCCCCCTCGCAAGCCCCCTCGCGAGACCCCAGCATGCGCAGCGCGCGCACCTCCGCACACGCCTCTCCGCGCATCCCCGAAGTGCAGCGCGTCCCCGACCCCGGCTCGCGCGGACTCGAGCTCGAGCGCACACGCACGACCTCGACATCGTCAAGCGCGTCGCGGTACGCGGACAAGGGCAAGTCGCGCGACATGCCCTCGAGCCTGTCGCACACCCCGCGCTCGTCCTCCGCGGTGCCGCCCGAGCCGATGCGCACCGGGGACCGCTCGGTCAACGTCTCCGGCCGGTCGGCCGAGTCAGGACGCAGCGGGAGCACGCGGCTCGGCGAGCAGCTCAACGCAGTGTGGGGCGCGTCGCCGTCCGTGTCGTCGCCGCTCGCGGAGAACCCGCCGTTCAACGCGTTCGCGAGCGTGTCGCGGCACGAGACGAAGGCGCCTACCCCGCGGGAGCCGTCGAAGGCACCCTCGCCCGTCAAGGTCCCGACGCCCCCCGCGGCTGCGGCGTCGGTCGTGCACACCCCACGCGAGCTGCCGCCACAGGATCTCCCGCAGGGTCGCACCCCGTCGGTGCTTTCGTACGCTACCCCGGCACCTCAGCCATCGACGCCTCCTGCCGCGACGGTCCCTCAGACTCCTGCCGCCCCCGTGTCGAAGATCCCAACACCGACGTGGGGCTCGCGGGCACCTACGACCGCAGGCTCGAAGGTGCCTACGCCGCAAAGCCACTCAAAGGCGACGACCCCGAAGGCGTCCAAGACACCCACGCCCAAGGCAGCGACTCCGGCTGAGGCCTCGCGCGCGGCGACGCCCAAGCCTGAACCCGCGCCGGAGCCTGCGCCAGAGCCGGTGCCGCCTCCCGTGCGTGAGCCACCATCGCGCCAGTCCACGATGCCCTCCGAGATCACCTATGTAAGTCCTGGTCGTACTAACTTCCCGAATGCGGCCTCTTAACACTCTGTTCACAGCCCGCGCCCGACGGGGACAGCGACATGCCCGTCATCCCGCCCATGCCTGGCCAAATCATGGACGGCACGCCGCCAGTGGGCGCCATGTCGCCCATGGCCGACCTCTGGAACACGCCCGTGCCCGACATCGCGCCGCCCTCGAGCCAGGGCATGTACTCCGACTTCCTCACGTCCGGCAGCGGCTGGGGCAACACCGGCATCTCGAGCCTCGGGCTCGGGAACGTCGGCGGGGCCGGCAAGCCCGGCGGCGTGGGCTTCGGCGGGTTTGGGAGCGCCATCGGGCACGTGAAGGATACGTTTAGCTCGTTCGGGTGGGGTGGCGTTGCGCAGCCGCCTCCCCCGCCGCTGCCTGCGGATGATGGCGCGGCGGAGAGAGAGGCGGAGGAGAGGAGGAAGCGCGAGGAAGAGGAGGCTGAGAGGCTGAGGCGCGAGGAGGAGGAGCGCAAGGCTGAGGAAGAGCGTCAGCGCGTCGCGGCGGAGGAGGCGGAGGCTGCGCGCAAGGCCGAGGAGGAGCGTAAGGTCGCCGAGGAGGAGGAGAGGCGTAAGAAGGAGGAAGAGGAGGCGGCCAAGAAGGAGGAGGGCTCGAAGACGCCAAAGAAGATGACCAAGAAGGAGCGAGATGCCCTGAAGAAGAAGGAGGCCGCTGAGAAGAAGGCGCGCGAGGCCGAGGAGAAGGCGGCGAAAGAGGAAGAGGAGCGCAAGGCGAGAGAGGCCGAGGAAGAGGCACAGAGGGCGAAGGAAGCTGAGGAGGCGGCGAAGAGGGCCGAGGAGGAGGCCGTTGCTGCCGCTCGGAAGGCCGAGGAGGAGGCTGCCGAGGCTGCTCAGAAGGCCGCAGAGGAGGCCGAGGCGGCCAGGAAGGCTGAGGAGGAGGCCGCCGTTGCCGCCGCCGCTGCAAAGACCACTGAAGAGGAGGCCGCTGCCGCTCAACTAGCGGCAGAGGCCCAGAAAGCTAGCGAAGAGGCCGATGCCGCCGCAAAGCTAGCGGAAGAGGAAGCCGTCGAGGCCAAACAGAAAGAGTTAGAGGAAGAGGCTGCCAGGAACGCAGCGGCCGAGGCAGAGGAGGCTGCCAAGAAAGCAGAGGAAGAGGCGGCCGAGCTGAAGCGCAAGGAGGAGGAAGAGGCGAAGAAGCTGGATGATGAGTGGGGCCTTCCCGTCAAGGCCAAGAAGGGCAAGAAGGGCAGCGCTGCGTCGACGGCTGCAGCAACCCCGGACGCCATTTCGCGCGCACCATCTGGCGCTCCCGCGGCGGCAGCGGCAACTCCAGCAAAACCACTCTCCAAAGCTCAAAAGAAGGCAGCGAAGAAGAAGGGAAAGAAGATGGGCTGGGACGACGACGAGGCTCCCGCCACGCCGACCGGCGAGGGTCCAGCGGAAGGTGGAGAGGACGACGGATGGACGATGACTTGAGTGCCCGTCCTTTGCGCGGGTCGCGTGTACGACGTCGTACGGATGGAACTCATGGGCCTAGACGTGATGTATCGTGTGGTTATTTCTATCTGCTTTGCTCGATGTTTGTACTTTTGATTGCTTTCGCTACGTGTACCGTCTGTTTCTTGCTTGTATTACGACGCGACGACCTGTCACTACGGCTCTTTTATACACTACCCTCAATCGTTCTGTGCTATGCTGTATTCTACTCCAAGTCATCTTCACCTCTGAGTTCCACGCTCTAGGATTCGGCCAACGCGGTCTGAGCGGTTGGACAACCGGAAGACTCAAGAAGGGACCACATAGCTGCACGTGACATAGACCCGCGTTCAACGACCCAGACGCGTGTGGCGTGTGCCTCGCCGACTTGCTTCTCTTTGTTGTCGCACCTCACGATCCCTCGAATATCTGCGTAGTTTGGAAAATTCAGTACTTATCTGCTCGGGCGGCCTCTTCTCTCATGCAAATCGTTCTGGGGCTGAACGGTGTGGACCTCTACCAAGCTCGATCCCCTCCATATATTCTACCACTCAGCATCTCTGGGCCCATTCTTGCATGATGATGCGCGATGGTCCGACGGGTTTTAAGTCTGCTTCTTCCGTCAGCCCAAGCGAGGCCATGGTGGCCAGCCAACAGCAACACATAACCGAGCTTGTCGTCCGACAGAAGACCCTGGAGCACACCATCTCGAAGCTCAAAGCCACGGTTCAAGCGGAACAGGAGCGCGGAGAGGCTGCCGTCACGCAAATACAGGAGCGGTGGAAGGCCGAGCGCGCGGAATGGCGCGAGGGGTGCGACTCACTACAAATCGCGCACCGGATCGCGCACCTACGGACGGCGAACGAGCTCGACCGTGCGCGCTATTCCTTACTCGAGATGAAGGAGACTTTGCGGAAGGAACGTCTGCTTCGCATGCAGCGCGATTCTCGGCTGGTCATGTTCCAAGCCAAGGAGCTCGACCTGGAGCAGCGTGTGATCGACCTCACACGAGATCTGGAAGAAACGAACGTAGAGAGAGAAGAGCAGGTCTTGGATGCTGAGGAGCGCGCGCAGGCAACAGCTGCCGGTCTGCAGGCACGTTGTGCGGAGCTCGCCAGGCGGTTGAAGGAAATGGCTGAGGAACAGGGCAGAGCACTCAAGGAGAAAGAGAAGGCCGAAGTACGTCCTGCCTTTCTGTGGTCCTGGTTCATCGTTCACAGCACCGATGGATACCTTATGCGCACTCGTAGGAAGAACTGTCTACACTACGAGCGGAACACGCCTCTCTTTCTGCAACTTCTGAGCGCACCGCCAAGAGCTTGGAACGTGTATCTCTGCAGCACGAAACACTCAAGTCTTCCCATGAAGACCTCGAGAAGAAGCATGCAGAATCAGAGGCCACTATCACGTCTCTCCGCCGCCAGGTCGACAAGTGGGCGTCACTCGAGAACCGGGAGAACACAGAACTGGAGAACCTCCGCAAGGCCCGCATCGAGCTTGAAGTGAGAGTGAAGCAACTGGAGACAGAGAAAGAGGCGCGCGGGGAGAAAGAGGCCCAGCAACAAGCACTCGTTGATAAATTGCAGCGGAAAGTTGACAAATACAAAGAGTCATGGGCCGCACATTCGGTCGGTCCAAGATCGGGGTTTTATGTATTGTCCGGTTCCCGAGTGGCTCATGGACCTCCCTGTAGAAAGCGACTGAGGAGGCCCAGGAAGATGCTGAACGGGTCCAGGCTGAGTTGGAGAAAGTGGAAGAGCAGAACAACAAGCTCAAAGCTCAACTGCAAACTCAGAAATCCCTACTAGAGGAAACCCAGAGCAAGCTCGAGCACGCCCAGAATCGTGTGCGCAGCGAGAGCAGCACCACCTCCAAAGCCCCCCGGCCGGTAACTATCCGCAATTTCTCATTATTGATATTCTCACCCCGTTGGTCACGTATCTTAGTCCAAGGAAGCCTCAAGTAGAAGACGGGAACCAGAGCCTCTAGACGACGATGACGAGGTCGTCGAGGAAGCGCCTCCACCCGTGCCCGTGGCCAAGAAACGCCCATCGTCGTTGGCCCATCCACAGGCACAGGAAGAAGAGGAGGACGAGATACAGGAAGTCGCGCCACCACCGAAACCTAAGCCCAAGCCAAAGGGCAAGGGGAAGGACAAGGAAACCATTCGTTCCTCGCCGGATAGCGCCGACGATCCCGCTCCTGCTCCCAAACGCAAAACGTCGGCCGACAAGGGCAAGGAGAAGGAAAAGGGCAAGGGAAAGGAGAAGAAGCCCCCAAAGCAGCAGCCCGCTATCAATGAAGACGACGACAGCGACGTGCAAATCGTAGAGACGAAGTCCAGCGCGCCCGACAAGAAAGGCAAGAAGGACAAGGGCAAGCGGAAGGAGAGCGATGCCGCTGAAAGCGAGGACCCCGGACCCAAGAAACACGCCAAGAAAAAAGCCGTTGAAGAGGAAGAAGGATCGGCGGAACCGCCCGCATCCCGACTGCGCGCAGGTCCCAAAGGATCGACGAAGCCCGCTGCCAGGGGCTCCGGGGTACACACCGCCCGCAGGGGACGGCCACCGGGGCGGGCATCGGTGGCGAGCGTCGCCCCGACTGCCCCCGATGACGACGACGAAGAGGAAGAGACGGTACCCAAGAAGAAGAAGCGGAAGATCAACCTGTTCCCGGTTTCACAGCCAAAAAGCTTCGAGTGGAACATAGGCGAGGTGGGTGCTGAAACTATGTTGGCCTTGTCTCGCTCACAGTGCTGCTCTTCGGATATTAGGGCGACGGCGGTCTGAACATCCCAACTGTCCTTTCGCCGGTCAAGGAGGGAGAGGCAGCTCAGCCCAGAGCGAGCATCGCGTCTGGTCTGGGCGGCCTCACCCGTCGGAAGTAGCTGCTAGGCTTATCATGATTTTTGGAGTGTACGCCGTTTCTATTCTTCTCTTTTACTCTAATAGCCCTAAAATCCACACATACCAAAAGATAATCGACATATTTCCTTCACCCGTGAGCCCGGAGAGAAGAGTATATTGGCGCTTGTTCGAGTTTGAGCTTGGTTTCCTAGGACCTGTGGTAGGGGCGCGCTGCGCGGAATCTCAACCTGTTGTATATCACATCATAATCATTTGCTTAGGGTCACACAATTGTCACGCCCGCCGTTTGACCAGCCAACTTTTCCCGAGGTCGTCAGGTAATAGTGATTTATCGCAGGCACGCCATTCACTCGTGCTGGTGGGAGCTCGACCTGACCGCCGTGATTAGATTCTAAAATGGACTGCGGTCGTGGGGAAACATCGGGACCAACTCCCGTCTCCGAAGGTCTGCTATAGGATCTCTTGAGTGCCGCAAGGCCGCTTTGGGCGGGAAAATCTAAAGACGGACAGCCGCGATATTTATTGCGGCCTGAGTGAACGGCAGAATTACCTCGCGAGGACTGCGAGACTTCCAAGCTTGGAACCGAGCTATGTTTCGCGCATGATACTATGCTGTAGGTCCTACGGGCGCTTGTTGCGTTGGACCCACAACTGCTCTGAAATCAGACGCCTGGAGGAACTGGCCTTCAAGTTAACTAACTCCTGCTCCCCCCTCCTTTACGTAAGGTAGTCCGCGACTTTCGAGACGGGTTTACGGGGCCTCGCACTGCGACCACTTGCGTCGGGTGCGACTACTAATAGGTGCTTCAGATTGTAACTTCGATCCGAGAACGCCTCAAGGACGCTCGTAGTAGCACTTCCGAAGGCTGCAATACTTTCCGATTCGCCGGCCCCATTTACAGTAAGGATTGTCGGTATACGGTACACTTCCGTCGACCAACACGGTGAGTTGTGACATATCCGCCGAAGCCAGGGCCGCTGGCAAGTGTCAATTATGATCGGGACCAGTAATCGCAGCAGGAACCGAGACGGAACTCATGCTTCCGCTTCCTCCAGGACAACTATTGCTTTCTTAGAACTCGTTCTGGACCGGCCTACACTGTTAGTACAAGCCCAACACCCGCACATCCGTTTTCTAAGGACTCTCCGTGCCCTTCTACCGACGAATCGTACTCAGCACGCCATGCTCACTAACCTCCTATCCTGAACGATATAAATTCCGGGCACCTCCAACTCTAGGAATTCATCTCGTTCACAACTCATCTTCCATCTGCTGTGCAGATCCTCGCCTACACACGCTAGCCGTACCACCCACCACCTTCCAACCTCCACTCTACCACACTTCACCATCATCATGGCATTCCCCACCGCCACTTCCACCGTCGCCCGCACCCTGGCCGGTCCAGTCCGCTCCCACCACTTCGTCAGCATCGCACCCTCCCCTTCGATGCTGCCCACCCCAACGTTCTCTCCCCTCGTCGGCTCCCACCGCCCGAACAGGGCCGAGCTCGAGGAGTGCCTGTCAGGGGCACAGAGCCGTGCCTACACCCGTCGCCTCCGCGAGGCGCTCGGGAATGGCAGGCCTTCAACCACTGCCACTACCATTACCACCACTACGACGGCGCCGCGCACGTCGCGCGCCGTCGGATCCTCTTTCTCCTCTCCCCAGAGCGACGACATCACCTCCCCTACCACCACCACCACCACCACTACCACCGCCTCCCCCGAGGTGATGTCGCCGCTCTACCTCGTCGCGTTCCCGAAGGCGGGTGTGCCGTACACAGTGCCGTGCGCCCCGTCGCCGAGCATGCTGCCCCCGCCTCCCGCGACACCCCCCTGCCCGAACACGCCCCGGCCGGCGTTCCCGCACCGCCGGTCGCGGGCACCGCCGCGCGCAGCGGTGGTCGGGCTCGGGATCAGCCTCGGGGTGCCCCTCAGCTTCGTCGAGGAGGACGCGCCGCTGACGCCGCACCACGTCTACCCCGAAACGCTCCGCCGGACTCCGGGCGCGCCGCTGCACTGTGGGTGTGGGGGTGTGGAGGCGACGACGCCGGAGTTGACGGTGGACTCGGGTAGTAGCTACTTCCACCTGCCGCGGGGGCTCGTGACGCCCGTTGGTAGTGGTGGAAGTATGGGTCAGCGGGAGGCTTCGGTTGGGCTTGGGGTGATGGGCGTGCAGTTCTGAGCAGCCTGTTCCCGAGTCCTTCCAGTTTTCTCTATTACCACCGCCATCATTTCTGAACCACCAATATTATTTATTCAAACCTCCTCACTGCGTGACTGGCCTGAGAGTGTAATGAGAGTGATTCTGAAGTCGAAATCCGTGATCGCATAAAACGTACTAACACAGGGACTTTCCGAGAAAGCTACATCCGGTATGTATAAAGCGAAGGTATCGCGGGTAGTGCACGAGGAAGGAGGGTAAAGTATAATGAGAAAGCAGTCCGGACGGGTATCATGTTGAACTATATAACGTTCCATGGCAGGTATGATGAGATTCCTACCCAAGCACGATCCAGGGGGAGAGAAATTAAATCTTCTGTCTGCTGGTCTCGCCCGCGGCGGGCACGTCCTCGACAAACCGGCCGCGCTCCGGGGAAGGCACGGCGGCAGAGCCAGAAGCAGCGGCAGACGCAGGAGCCTTCTCCTTCTCCTTCTTGCTCCCCTTGCTCCCGCGCCTGAACCAGCCGCCGCCAAACCCAGTCGCCGCGCGCTCCGGCTTCCCAGGGACGTGCTCGCCAGGCTCGCGGCCTGCGCCGGGCTTGACCGTCGCGGGGTTCTGCACGCGCTCGCCCTCGCGCTTGAGGTACTCTTCGCCGCGGATGCGGAGGAACTCCTCGAGGAGCGCGGCGTTGCGCGAGTTGGCCTTGTACACGGCGAGCACGACGTCCCCCGCGAAGGGAATGAAGCCGACGAGCGCCGATATGGTGTTGTTGAGCAGCATCCGGCGGAGAAGCCAGCCGGGGATTCTGTGGGACGAGGGAGGTCAGCGGGCGAGGGCGAGGGCGAGGGCGGGGGATGGGGAAGGAAGGAAGGACGGCGGCTTACTCGGCTTGCTTCGCTTTGCTCACGACGAGGAAATAGTTCAGCGCGGCGTCGGCGGCGTCCCCCGCCCCGGGGATGATACCTTCACGACAGACAATGAGTCGCGTTTACGGGGACGAATGAGTGGAAAACACACCAATGATGAACGTCCACCCGAAGCGCAGACCACACAGCGAGAAGCCCTTGTCGAGATAGTGCGCCCGCCTCTGCACCGACTTGAGGATCTTCGCATCGCGGGTCGAGAGCCCCGGAGGCGTCTCGCGCTGTAATGCCGATGCACCGAGCGTAAACATGCGCCGCCCGGGTTACAGCTAGAGCGTACGCCACGCACCCTACGTCTGCGCTGCCGCCCCTTCTTATCGACGTACGTCTCGTACATCGGGTCCGCGGGCTGGTACTGTTCGAGGTTCCGCTCGAAGAGCTTGCGCCCGGCCTTGATGGCGAGGTTGGACATGTTCTGTTGCTTTCAGCGACGGGGGTGCTGGGGTGGCGGGGACGGGGAGGAAGGTGGTGGAAGGGAGAGGAGAGGGCGCATGTCTGGAGAGAGGCTTTGTAGTGCAGAGTTTGTGGATGCGCACGCCCCCGACTCCGAGCATGGCCCCTCCCGCCGTCCCTCACCCTGACGTCACTCGCCCGTGCGCCCACGGCAGGCGCTCCGTGGCCTGCGAGTCTATTCCGTTTATTCACTTGCGCAGCCCGTGTATTTCCGCCGCTAATTAAATGTCATGCTAGAATCGGGATTCGGGAAACTCGAAAAAACTCGCTAGTAATACAACAACAGCATCGGAACGTTACAACAAACGAATACTTCGTTCAATAAATACCACGCCCGCACGAGAACGAACTCACATCATTCCGCGCGGGGGTTATTATCACCATACCCCCACGGGCTCACGGCCACGCATCCGCACACGTCCTGTCCGGGCGCTTGCTATTCCGCCCCTTGCACTCGAGCTTCCCGCAGTCCTGGCACGGATTCGTGCAGAACGCCCGCCCGCCCTTGCCCTTGCACTCGTTCGACCCGCACTTGCAGCAGTGCCGGATCCGCTTGTGCATCGGCTCGCTCATCCCCGGCTCCGGCGTCCCGTCCACGATCGAGAACGTCCGCTTCAGCGACGCCGACTGGTCCCCCCCTGCCGGCGGCGGCGGCGGCTGGGTCCAGTACGGGTATGGGTACGGATACGGCTGGTACGGGCCCTGCGGGTACGCGTAGTGTGGAGGAGGGGGAGGTGGGGGCTGCGCTGCTGCTTGGCCCTGAGCTTGGGGCTGCGACGGCGACGGTGCGCTCTGCTGGTTGCTGGTCGAGGAATCCTGGGGGCTGCTCTGCCCCGCGTGCGCCTGCTGAGGCGACATGTGCGGCGGGGCGCCGTTCGCGGTCGTCCCGTTCGTATTCCCCTCCTGTGCGCCGCTGTTGGCGTTCCACGCTTCGTGGTACTCCTCCTGGGACTTCTGCGCGTCCGGGGCGTGCGTCGTGAGCCCCGCGTGCGAGGTAGAGGCGGGGCGACTCACGTCCTTGGGATCCGCGAGGTCGCCCTCAACCTGCTGCACGTCGTGATTTTCGTCGTCTTCCTCGTCATCATCTGCGTCGCCCTGCGGGCCGCTGCTGCCGCTCCCGCCGGGAGCGTGGTCCTCCTCCTCGTGCTTGAACGTGAGGTGCTCGTAATCGGGCACCCCGAGCTGGATCGCGCGAATGATGTCGAGGATCGCCTCCTTGCGCAGCCCGGCGCGCAGGCTCGCGCGGACCATCGCCCAAAGCGTCGTGGACACGCCCATGCCCTGCCAGTTCCACACGTCGGAGCCGCTGCCAAGGTCGAGCCCGCTCTGCAGGAGCAGCGCGGGGAACTCGTCCTTGAGCTTCAGCGGGAGCGCGCGCAGGATCGACGCGTCGGTGCTCGCGAACTTGCGCCCCTGCTGGGCCGTCGCGGCGAGGCACATCGGGCTCGAGCACACGTACTCGCACCCGATCACGAAGAACGGCTTGCCCAGGTCGTACACCTTGATCGGCCCGGAGCTGATGCGGCCCCGGTTGGCGAGCGGGGAGGAGCACGCGGGGCAGGAGATGCCGTTGAACACTAGGGGCTGCGGATCCCAGTACAGGAATCGGTGCTCGGATGGTGTGCGCGCGGTCGAGGCTGATGCGGTCAACGAGAAGTAGACGGGGGAGGAAGGTAGCCAGAACGTCTTCAGGATAGAATAGAGCGATGGGATAGAGGGCGCTGCATTCTTGGCGTTCGGCGCGAGGGAGATGAGGTGCGACTTGAAAGCTTCTTCTACACTCGGGCCTGCCCCAGACACAGGATTGGGTGCCTCGAGGGCAGTGACGAGGGCGCGCAGAAACCTGTCATGTCGATTGCGCGACAGCATGTCCGCCCAGTCATCTTGGTCCAGCGTGGGGTCGATCGGAAAGACAGGGGGACGTCCACCATGAACCCCCATAGGCGGGGCCGACGCCGACCCCCACGCGGGCTCGCTCATAAACGCCGTCTACGGAGGAGGAGGGTGCGCGCATCCAATGAGACCACCGACCCCGCGACGAGACATTCTGTGTACTCACCCCATACGCGAAGCTCGCCGGGGGGGACGCCTGCGACCCGCTCGCGAACGAGCCCGGGGGCCGCTTCCGCGGCCGGCTGGGTCTCCGCGGTCCCACCGACCCCGCGGGCAGCCCGTCCTTGCGCGGACGGCCGACCGGCCGCTTGATCTTTGGAGGGGCGTTTGGGTCGATGGGTTTCTTGCCGCTCCCTTTCGGGCGCCCGGGCCTGCGCTTCACGGGCTGTTCGGGATTCGCGCCGTCGACCGGAGCTGGGGGTGGGGGCGGAGGGCCCATGCCCATGGGCTGCATGCCGGAGTGGTTCTGGAGCTCGTTGGGGTTCGCGATGTGCTGAGGGTGCTGGGGGTGTTGAGTGTGCTGTTGCTGTTGCTGGTCTTGGCTGCCGGGCGTGGTCATAGGCTGGGACGAGAGCGTGCTCGTCAGGCTGTGGATTGTGTTGCTATCCGCCATTGTCGTCGTGTCCGCTGTCTGTTCCGCGTCGAGTGGGGGGATCGTCTCTGGGTGCCGTCGTCAGCATCGTTGCAAGTGAGAACGGGCGGCACGACAAAGGGGTTGTGGTGGACGAGCGAAGGAAAGAGGGATATGTGGGTGAATTTAGCTCACCGAACCGCGGATATCTGTGTTGGACGAAATGGGAGGCCCTTTGCGAAAGGAATTTGGAGGTAAAATATCGAGTGGGGGTGTGTTGATGGAGGTGCGCTGGATAGCCTGTCTCGCTAAGGCGTCACTTATTTGTAAGGTAATCTTTTGGCTCGCGCCGGCACCCTCGGATCATTCCGGAGCCCCTTATCGGGGGTTATATCACGCGAGCCACTGACAGTGAATCCGCCAATATTGTCTCAACACATGCATGGAATTTTACAGTTGTCTGCTCGGAGAGAGGGTTTATATAGGCTGCTGCATCCGAGACAATACACTCGCATACATCAACGCCGTGCAGCTGTTGTTGTCGCTCCAAGACCGCCCCAAGGCCGTCCAAGCTGTCTTGAGCGGGTCGGGTTGTTGGAAGGGATTGATACGCGCGCTTCTTGGAACGAATTGACGTTATGGTGCCTGGATATTCTGTATGTGGCAAATACAAGACCTCGGCATGCTGCCATCGCAATGGACTTTTCACCGGTGCCACGACGTCCACCTCCCACCGTATTCAGCGATTTCCCTTTCCTCCATTTGCCGCGGCCGCCGACGCCACGTATGAAAGGTTCGTCTAACAAGGCGTTGTAGTGGACTTGCCAATCGGAAGTTATCTGACATCTCGGCATCGATATCGTAGCAAATCTTAGCGTCTTCCGGCAAACATTCGAGCGCTCCACCACCCTCGCGTCTACTGCGCTGCCGGTTTGGCGGGCGGCACGTCGGTCGTCTGGCGCGAGCTGGTGGTACGGCAGACCGCGACGGTGCTCGCCAGCTGGGCTGTGGTCTAGATAGCCCAGATGCGAGTCTATCGTGCGCGCCCCGAGGTGCTCAGGAGCGGGGCTCTTGCATGGAGGCTCGTATGGGCGGCCCCGAGCGAGGTGTTTTGGGCGGACGTGGTCACCAAGGGAACAGCCACGAGTAGCGAGGGAGATGCCGTCATCGCTCGTGGGCGAAGGCCATCGACGCGGGATGGGAACATCCGCCCCGGGCGATTGGCGATTAATTAACTCGCGCACAAGCAAACTGGGAATATATGGGGCGCCCGCGCAGGCCAGCTCGCCACACCCGGCCTCCCTCTGCCGCTGCACATATTTCCCCTCCTCCTCTCTCCGCCCCCGACCCTCCCTTACCTCCCGCTCTCCTTGCCCTTCGCGGGTCCGCCGCTCGTTCGCTAACCGACGCTCCTTCTCCCGGGCTTACCATGATTCCCTCCATCCCGGCCTCCCTTGCCCTCGTGGCCGCGCTCGCGACCTCCGCGTCTGCGCACATCGGTGAGCAAAAAATCGCGCGAGTTCAGGTATGCTTGCGATCTGACTGCAACGTGCTTCCGCCCCTCAGCCTTCTGGCACGAGTCCATGTACGGCTTCAACGTGACAGACAAGACCTACTCCTACGACAACCGTCCGCAGGTCCCCCTGTACAGCATGTCCTATCAGCAGTGGTGGTTCGTAAGTATCTCGGCCCGCATATACGGCGGGTTTCTCCTGTGGTCTTATGTGTTCGATACGCTGAACTCGAAATATAGCACGGTCACCTTGATCACCCGCCCAACCCCGGCGACTTCTTCTACCTCAACGCCGGAGGGTCGGTTGATAGCGTCTTGTCTTGCGATAAGGGCGCGACCCCGTGGTACAACTCCTCCGAAGGGTACGCGACAATTGCAGCTGGAATATTGCGACGAGCTGACGTATGTATGCTATTTTACAGCGGAGACGTCGGCTACGGGAGCAACTCCCCCTGCCCCGGCGCACCCATGTCCGAGTACCACACCACCGGCCTCGACGACGTCAAGGGCTGCGCGCTCGCCATCGCGTACAAGTCGGACGTGAACGACATCAAGCCCGAGGACTTTGTCGTGTTCTCCGTGAACCACACGTGCGTGTGGGAGATGCACACCAAGTTCGAGGTCCCGAACCTGCCGCCGTGCCCCGAAGACGGCTGCCACTGCTCCTGGAACTGGATCCACTCCGTGCGTCCCGCCCGTGCTCTCTCTTCGCGCGAAAAATTTTGGGCTGACGTCCGGCGTTCCCTTGATCGCAGACCGACAGCGGCGCCGAACAAAGTGCGTCCATGCAACGGCTGACAGGGCATAGCCACCACGTTTCCTAACGCGGCATTTCCTCTTGCAGTCTACATGACCGGCTTCAAGTGTAAAGTCGTGGGCGACGTCGGCTCCCAGTCACTCGGCAAGCCCGCCATTCCCCGCAGGCAAGCGCAGTATGACTGTCGGTGAAAAATGCAGACTCTCACCTATTGCTCCCAGGTGCGGTGCTGATCCTCAATGGGACAAGCCCAACGCCGACCCCAGCAACTGTACCATCGGGGCCAAGACGCCCATGTACTGGTACCAGAATGAGGGTAACAACGTCAGTCTCACATTATGATTTCACCGACGCCGGGTGCTAACTCTCAACGCAGATGTTCGAAGACACTTACCACGCGCCGTACTACAACGACCTCTACGGCTTCAGCGACGGCGCCCAGCATGACATCTTCACTGATGGTATCATCGCGTCGCTCGCGAGCTCCGGCGCTGGCGGCGCGCAGACCCCGGCGCCCGCGCCCTCCAGCTCGGCCGCCCCCGCCAGCACTACGCCTGCCCAGACCAGCCCGACCTCGTCCCCCGAGCCTACTACCTCGAGCCCGGCTGCCGCCCCCCCTAGCTCGTCCCAGGCGCCTCCTCCCAGCTCTTCTGAAGCCCCCTCGAGCAGCGAGCCGCAGCCTGAGCCTACTACCTCTGCCCAGCCGCAGCCTGAGCCCACTACTTCCGCTCAGCCTGAGCCTGAACCCACTACTTCCGCCCAGCCTGTGCCTGAGCCGGAGCCCACCACTTTTGCTCAGCCTGAGCCCACCACTTCATACGAGCCTGCGCCAGAACCCACGACGACTGCCTCCCCCGAGCCGGCTCCGACGTCTACGGAGACCTCGGCCACGCCTTCTGCGACTATGTACGTGCGACCTCTCCAGTCAGTGATCTCTGCAGAAATGCACCGCTGACCTGATATTACAGTCACGCCGAACCCGTCGTCAGCGTCACTAGCTCCTCCGCGGCTCCCGATGCAACTCGCCGGTGGTACGTACTCCCCCAGCAGCCATGTAATCGAACGAATGTGACTAATAACATTACAGCAAAATCCGTCCCACCGATGGCCCCGTTCAAGCCGCGAAGCGCAGGCATGCTCGTCACCTCTCAGGCCGTCACCACTCCCACTGAGTCTAAGCACGTGTCAACCCCCCCCCGCACGCGCGAGTACATGATACCCCTTATTTTCGTTTAGGGGACCGACAGGCTCGACGCGCTGCCGCTCCTCACTCCCCGCCGCTCTTGCACGTGCGACTTACTTTCACCGCCCATGCTGGTATCCCAGACTCCTCTACCTGGTGTATACATAGCCGAGGCGCGCCGCCTCATGGGGACGATGCCGTGCGTCGTCGCGGCCCCTCCACTACCATTTTATCGTCCCTCTCCACTCCCCTGCCTGCCTGCCTGTCTCCTGCGTATGCCCGAGAGTCCCCCGTGTCCGCTTAAGCTCGCCGAGTATCCGAGTACCTACCTGCTTTGCACTAGTCGTTCTTGTTGATGATGCTATTCGAGTCCGTGAGGGTGCTGTTCGCGCCGCGGTCGTCTGCCCTCTTCACCGTGTGCTTTACCTGCCAAAGCTTCCATCCCACTTGGAGATCATTGGAGGTGATATGATATATCCAGCGTCCGAAAGTTCAGTCAATCAGTTCATGCACAAACAGCAACAAGGTGAGTGGCTTCCTTATTCACAAGTCATGCGCCACATTCAACAAAAGTCTCCAGCAATTTGGTCGGCGAGCTCGTCCATCCCGCCCGCCCGCAACTGCTGCAGATACAGATCCATCACGCCCGCCTGCTTGATCTCTGCGAGCATCAGCTCGTCCATCCTGTCGCCCATCCGGCGCGACTCGTCCACCGCGTCCGCCCGCGCGTCGCCGTAGTGGCTCCGGAGGTACGCGTCCTGCCCGCGCTCGAGGTAGTCCGCGTAGTGCGCCCGCGACGCGTCCTGGTCGAACGCCGCGTGCAGCGCGTTGCAGTCCGTGCCGCGCCCGCCCCGCGGGTGCGTGATCGCGAGTGCGGGGTACGACGCGCGCGGGAGCGACGAGGGGCGCGTCGTGCCATCCCAGACGGCGTAAGGGAGGAAGATGGACTCGAGGCAGACGAGGGCCTGGAAGTCTTTGAAGGAGACGTTGGCGCCGTCCCAGACGCGGAACTGCAGCTCCATGATGGCGTAGTCGCCTGGCCCGAGGGCGATGATCCCTTGCTTTGCGTCCTGCACGGCGGCGGGGAGGGTGTCTTGGTCGACCTAAGAGGCCCTAGCGTGAATCGTGTGTGCATCTCGAGAGGTGAGCCGGGAGTGTAAGACTCGTACGGTTGTACCGTTGATGTGGGTTACCAGCACGCGTGGACGGTGGTCGAAAGGGTCGTACGCGACGCCAATGGCCAGGAAATTATCCCTGCATATCAATGGACCTCAGCCAACCCCATGGCAATAATGCCACCCAGAGCTGTGAGCACCCACCGACCGTATGTAAACCTCTCGAAATTATCGTTCTCGGCCAACCCGGGCATCAGTTTATCCACAGCGTAGGGATAACTCACGACCTGCGCGCGCGCCCCAAAGACCAGGACCCGCGCGTTATCCTTCCGCCTGTTCTGCACGAGCACCCGCAGCGGCAACAACGTCCTCTTCCCCGCCCTGTGCAGCCGGAAAAGCTCCTGCACGTGCGGCCCCTCCCGCTCGAGCCGTTCACGCCTCTCGGCGGTCTCCAAAGGATCCATCGCGTCGACCAGATACTGCAGACTTGCTCAACTCTAAGCGACCACGTCCCGACGTGGCCAGCGACGCCGCCGTGGTACCCACTCACTCGCATCTGATGTCCCCGGAAATGCCCACCCAGAAGCCCATCCCGTCACGGTGCGTGTGCGCGAAGGCGGGCTGCGAGGCGTACCGCTCCTCCGCGACCGGCCGCGTCAGGAACGTGGCGGTCATCGGGGGGTGCACAAAATGCGCGCACTCGCGCTTGTGCCGCGTCTTGTAGTCCGCCAGTTGGCACTTCTCGTCGCAGTACCGCGCGGCCCTTCAACGGGCAAAAGGGCCACGACGGATGTCAGGATGCGTCTCAATGTCAACGTGGAACGCTGTCTATGGGGGGGGTATGCGATCAGGGCTCACTTGCATCGGGAGCAGCCCCTGAGAGCGACGTTGTGCTGTTTGCCGCAGTGCGTGCATGTCCGCTGGAAGGCACGTTCGGCGGCCTTGTGGCACTCCAGGGTCTGCATGGCACTGTCCATGCCAGCCGTTTGGGACTCCTTGAACATAGCCATCGGGCTGGAGGGATGCGCTTTGAGCGGTGCCATGGTGTCTAGGGTGAATGCGCCGAGTCGTTCAGTGAGAAACCGGACGGGAAATGAGGCATATAAGGCTGCGTGCTGCAACCTTTATAGATGAGGAGATAGAAGGCTTCGCGACAACGGTTCTTCTTTACGACACGTGAACGTACCGACCGCGCGTCGAAGAGGTTCGCCGGATTGGTTTCCATCTTAAATGTGGTCTGCGTTTCCCATCCGAGACCGCAGGTTTCTCTTTCTCAGTGTTCTTGAGCTTTCAATCGAAGTTAAAGCATGCACTACGGTACGTAAGATTCAGCTTGCTGTAGGGTGTCAAACGGAGGTTTTCTCTTCATATTCCATTCAAAGTTATATGTTCATCCACAGTACATAATCCAACCAGATTCCTCCCTTTTCCAAGCTTCTTATGTATACGATACAGCCATCGTGACCCTCCCCGGTGAGTGTCAAACTTGAACCCTTTGATATGCGACACCCCTAAGCTGAACCCTCCGCAAGGATAGTCTCCTTGATCTCCTTGCACAAGGCGTTGAAGGCTTTCCCGAGGTACTCAAAATCCGACACCTGAGAAGAGGCGAACACAGACCGTGCACTCAATACGCAAAGCCCACTTTCTCGACGTAATGTGACCCTCCCGCTCACCTCGTTGTAGACCTGCGCGCTGCACCGCGTCCACCACGCACCCGCGTGGAAGTAGTGCGCGCCGTACGTCTTCCACTCCTTCAGAAGTCCGTCCCGAAGGGCCGCGTTGATCTTGCGCAACTGCGCGGGGGTGTACACCTCTCCCGGCGTCTTTTCAACGGGAAGAGGCAGCTGCACGTTCGGCTTCGAGGCGGCATGTGGGGTCAGTCAGGTCAAGCGGGGGGAGACTAGATGTGGGCGGTGGACGTACCATGTTCAGCGTGAGCTCGCCGGACTCGTCGAGGACCCGCGTGCCGAGGACTTCGGCGAGCTTCTTGCTGCCGTCGAGCGCGAGCTGGTGGCAGTAGTCGTTGATGGCCTTTTCGCCACCCAGCCACTCGCGGAAGGCGAGCGCTGCAGCCATTCTAAGTCAGTCTGACGAACTCACAGAATCCATATGCTTACTCACCATCGGAAACCGTGATGTAGGGTGTCTCGTCCGCGGTGCCCGTCCCTGCCTCGCGTCAGGCCCTAGCGTTGTGCGAAGGTATGCGCGACTCACACTCATGCTGCAGCACGAAATCCGTACCATTGACCTTGGCCTTCTCCGGGCGCACGTAGTCGTGCGACGTCGGGATGGAGGATCGGATGATGTACTGGTTCCTGTAAGGCAAGTTAGTTCTTCACTCGGTCAAAAACACCCAGTTCCTCGCTGACCGCTTGGGAACATAGAGCACGGCGCATCCACGCTTCGCGTAGAGCCACTTGTGGCAGTTGGACAGCCAAAAGTCGGGTTGCGCCTCGCTCAGGTTGATGTCAGGCTACACGATACGGACACTTCTGGTCAGCCATCCTCCAGGAAGAGCATTTTATCCGCTTCACTCGCCTCTTGGCCGATGCTATGTGCCGCATCGATGGCCGTCCACACCCCCTCCTCCCTGGCGACGCGCACCATCTCCTTCCACGGCATGAGCGCGCCCGGGTTCGCAGTAATCGAGTCGATGACCGCGACGATCTTGTTGCCTTTCCCGCGCCCCTCCTCCGAATGTCCCGGCGAAAGCGGGGGCACGTCGGTGAACGAAGTGGACGCGTGCGCCTGCTTAGCCTCGCGCAGGCGCGCGGTGAAGCGCTCGAGGATCTGCGCGTGCGTCAGCGGGAAGGTGTAGTCGACCGCGAGCACGGTGGGGCGCGGCTGCTCGGAGCGATCGGAGAGGTAGAGAGCCGTGTTGGCGACTGCGCCGTACGTCGTCGTTGCTGTAATTGAAGGGTGTGCGTTAGATGACTAGCACCAGTTGCGATACCTAAGATCATTAGCAGCAAGCGTACCGGCAATGATGAGGTCCCCCTCGCGCCATTCGAAGTTACGAAGGACGGTATTGAGCGCGTGGGTCGCGTTTGGGACGAGGACAACCTCGTCTGTCTCTGCGCCAATGAGCTTCGCAATGCTTGCCCTGCAGATGCACGTGAGTTCGCGACTGGCACGATATTGGGTGTGTTAGATTAGTGCATAGATGCTTACCTAGACTTGTTGAGTCCCTCAAAATACTCGATCCTGTGGAAAAGGTCCGGATTCCGCTCGATCTTGTACGCGAGCTCCGTAGCCGCGAAGATAACGGGCCGAGGGAGGGAGCCGTATGACCCTGTTGGAGGCGTAGTGCTCTAGCTCCGGGTCGAGACATGACGAGATACATAACATGTTTACACACCGTGGTTCAAGTTTACGTAGTCATCATCTAAAGCAAAGTGGTACTTGAGCGGATGCCCGAAAGGCGGGGGCTTCTTGCTCGGATCATACGCTTCTCCGTCGACAGGCGTCAGCTTGTGGATCGGCATGTCTGGCGGGGGTTTCGCGCGATTGCAATTTCAGACTTTTGCACATAACGAGTGAACCGAACACTTAAGAAGGCATACCGTCTCGGAAATGAAGATCTTAGTTCGTGGACGACAGTAGCAGCTGGATGAGAGGCTTTCGGCTCAGCTGTGAACGATCGATGGTATTTATCAGGATTCGGCACTGCGGGCATCGAACTCACGCGTACGAATCCTGACTCATGTGTGCGGGCGAGTCAAATAGGTGCCCGCTCGCCGGAGACGGTGCGGTATGATTAGTCTCCCCAAACCCAGTTTTGGCATACGTGTTGAGCTGATCGAGCTATCGCGAACACAGGAGTGTTCAACTTGTGTTGGTCTGGGGTGCATGTCACAGTTGGTTTCCCTGCAGACGGTGTCGACCCGATGCCGCTGAAGGTACTCATCCCGACTCGGATCATGAAAAATTCGCGCTAGGACAGATGTACACCACTCAGAAGCGGTGTCTGCCCTCCGTCAGTGCACTTTCTGCCGTCGCGCGGATGGAGTGCGAGGGAAATGCATAGGAAGAGAACTGATATTATGAGCGTGAACATAGGTGCGGAAGATGTGAGAAGCGACAAGAACAGGGGAACCAAAAGGCAGGCAAGTCGACCATTGACTAGAGAGTGAACTAGAACGACAGCGAAGCGGAGAGCAGAGGTAATCAGGTAATCAGATGCAAGAGGCGGGGAGGGAAAGGTCAACACAGAATGGCAGACAGCACCAGAATGAGCCCCTGCAGGTTGAAAGAAAGCAAGAAGGCACCAGAAAGTGTATTTAGACCCAAGAGAGCGAGCAGTATGAAGGCCGAGGCCAAACAAATGGGTGATAGGAAACCAGAGAAGGCCAGACTGAGAGATGCTAAAGCCCCCTAGCTCCAAAGTAAGTCCCAGAGAGAGGCGGTGGTGAGAGAAGCAAGCCAAGGAGAGACTCGGACACAAAGGTGGAAGGCTTGACTCGGAGAGAGAAACGTGAAGTACGAGAGGGATGCAGTGAGGTGCCACAGGGGAAAAGAATGAGAAATGAGGGATGGACCGAAAACGAGAGAATCGACAGCGAACGACCAACTCCAGATAGGCGAACCCAAGATGAAAAATCAAGGGATCCACGAGCCGGATTCTCGCGACCCGCCTCCCAGTTACCCAATACGAGAGCCCCACCAGAAACTAGCCAGGTTAGACTGAAGAGCGCACCGGGGTCGGGTGCAGAGAGCCAGAAGAGCGCACAGCAGCGAGACGAACCAACTCGGAGGGCGGCAATGGTGGTACAAGAAATGAAGGAGCGTCTGCCAGTGAGCGGAGGTACGGCGCCTGAGAAATCGCGGAGCGTGAATGTGACATAACGCGAGAAGCGGGGAATTCGCTGGAAATCGAGTCCTGTACCACTGGACCAGGGCTCAACGAGTCTAAGGGGGCGCCGGCGAAGTGAAAAACATACTCATAACTTTTTTTAAATAAACTAGACCCCCTTTGGCATATACGCTCAAACAATCGGCGCGAACGGGACGACCCTGCAAATCGATCAATACAGTGGCATTCCAGATCCCAAAACCCTATCCTATCCAACGTCTACTATGCTACATACAATACAAAAACACGTCTATATTCGTGATCGTTTAAACAGTCATCACAACACTAAAGATAAAAATCGCCTCGCATATCGAGCAGCATCGCTCAATGAGGCTGAGGGGCTGAGGCCTCAGGTAGTCAAGGTTTACACAACGGCCTTGATTTCCTCCTCGACACCTTTCTCCAGGTGAGACGAGCGCTCGCTGCCGGGGGCGTCCTCGAACACGCTCTCGCTCGTGATGGCCTCGGGGATGAACGTCTCCTTCGCGGGGAACACGAGCGAGAGGACGGTGAACGTCACGGACGCAGTGAAGAACTGTGATGCGATGCGAGTTAGCACACGGACGAGCCTCATGGTCACGGCCACAGGCGGAAGACGACGTACGCCAAAGAGCCATGCAAAGTCGAAAATCTTCATCGCGCCGCCGACGTCGATCTTGGGGTTGATGGACGAGATGAGCCCCGGCATGTTGGGCGGGACCGAGACGAGGATCGCTACGACCGCACGCCAGTTCTGTAGATGCGAGTAAGCACGGCTAGGAAGGGAACCATTCACGCGAGACCACTCACGAAGCCGTACGTGTAGCGATACCGCCCGTGCGGGTCGTACATCGCGGGCACGTCGACCTTGCACCTGTGCACAATCCAATACTAATTTCGCAGCATCGTCAACATCAGCCTAAAACGAGGCGTCCGCGAGAAGACAAGCCACTCACATCCGCGACCATGATCCCCGCAAAAGGGCCCAAGAACACCGTGTACCCGTTCATGAACGCCAAAAAGCCCTGCGCACTCGCGAGGATCTCCCACGGACAGAGCGCCCAGCCGCCGAGGAGCGCGCAGAGCGCCTGCCCGCGGCGGATGTTGATGTAGCGCGGGAAGAGCACGGTCATGTCGTTCGCGGCGGACAGCGAGTTGGCGGAGATGTTCGTGCCGAGCGTGGCGAGCACGAACGTGAAGGACGCGAAGAACGCGGCCGCGCGGTTGTCCCAGCGGTCGATCAGCTGCAGCGGGTCCCAGAGCACCGCGCCGTAGAGCGACGTGCCGGCGGAGGTGACGGCGATGCCGATGAACCCGACGAGCGTGAAGGCGGTCGGGATGATGAGGAGTTGGACGTATTGACTGGAGAGGATCGTTTAGTAATGGAACGCGTTGGGTGGGTGCAAGGGACTCACGCTCTCTCGTTCTTAGCATAACGCTGATAGATTACATAGTCGGTCACGCGTACCGCAAACCACATAATTGCGCGCACTCACAGTGAAGTCAGGGATATTCACAGCGAGAGTCGAGTAAATTCCCAACGCGCTGTTCAGAGCGCTCAGCCATGCGTATGACATGGTGCTCCCCGAGAGATTGCTATGCTGTTTGAACAGGCCCTCGCTCGACGGCACTTTGACGAACGCCCAGATCAACATGGCGAGCCAAGCCGGGGGCACCACGAACGCCTTGACCATGAACAACCACCGTATCTTTTGCGGCGACACAAGCATCAACGGGAACTGCAAAAGTCCGCGTCAACCCATCACTCCTTCGCTGCGACTTGACCTGACCGCCGACCAAAATTGGGGAACACTCACCTGAATGAGCCAATACAAAAAGTAGCACATCATGCCCGAGGTGGTGATGTGCGCGCCGGGCGCGAGCCCGTTGTGCATGCGCGCGAGGCTCGGCCAGATCGCCTTGAGCATCTGGTACACGCACTCGCTGCCCGTGTACGTCTGAATCCCGAACCAGAAGAGCGAGAGCACGACGCGCGAGACGACGGAGAAGTAGCTGAACCAGAACCCGAACGAGGACCGGTTCAGCACCGGGAAGCCGACGTGCAGCCGCGCGCCGATCGTCCCGTTCGCGACCATGACGAGCGAGATGATGATGTGTCCGACCGCGATCGCGGGGAGCGCTTGGCGCCTGGCGGGGAGGGGGGAGATGCGCATTAGCGCGGGGGAGGGGAGGGGGAGGGGACGGGGGGACGTACCAGGAGAGCCCGATCGCGAGCATGCTAGACGCGAGCTCCCACACCGCGACGTTCGTCGCGTCCGACACCCAATACGCGACATAGTTGAACGTCGACCACGTCCTCTAAACCCATCTCACGCCGTCAGCACCGGATCTCCCTCGCCCCCCATGCGCACACGACCAGAGAGATAGGAAGCACCAGGGACTCACCCCCTTGGGCGGGACGGGGTCCATGTCCTTGTTCGACCACCGCCCGCTCGGCGCGAACGTCGACGGCGCGGGCTCGAGCACCCACGCCTCGGGGCGCGCGTACGCGGACACCCTGTGCACAATCGAGAGCCCTGGCATCCTGTCGCGTGCGCGGTGTCGCTGATCGTCGGTGGGGTCCTCGGGGCGTTGCACGGCGTCGGTCGAGCGCGAGCGGTCGTCGTCCGACGTAAGTGGAGGCCGTGGCAGGAGAGCGAGCTCGAGGGGGGATCCGTGCAAAGTCTATCCCGGGGGTATATAACCGTTCGCGCGGGGAGGGCCTGGAAAAATTCGGGTGCGGCGGGGCGAGAGCGCGCCATGCAGGCAGGTGGCCAGGGCCAAATGCGGACGGGCGCGGGGTGGCGCCCGTCGTTTGATAAGTCGCCGCCGCTGATACGATAAGCTCGCCCCGGCGCTTGCAGATAAATGCGGGGTATGCAGATAAGGATAACGCGCTTGCCTGCTCGTTTCCGTCGTGGCCGGATGTGAACGCGGGACGGGTGGAATGGACCTAGGGGGACGGTGTGAGCTACGTTCGAAGGCTGAAAAGGCGAACGCTCACTGAGAAGGCGACGGGTCGAAGAAAGTCTCCCGATACGAGCCGTCCAACCAACGGAACGGCGCAGACAGACTCGGACTTGCATAGATAGGCAATGATGTTCTTGAATCCGCACCAAACCATTAGTGTACATAGATACAAACGGACGCCTCTAGGACAGCACACCGACGCCGGCACCTAGTCCCAAATGTTTCCCAGATAGAGGATAGACGCAGGCACGCCGGCCCCGCCCCTGGATTCCCAAGTGTCCCCACGCTCTCACGCGCGAGGACGCCTCTATCGGCCCAAACGAGATCCCCAAACTCCTGTGTCTCAAAAACGCTGTGTTCGCATCCTCGAGAAGCACATTATAGAGAGGCGCCGCCACATGTCTTGATAGTCTGACCGGTGATGTACTCGCCCTCCTCGGAAACCAGGAAGGAGACGAGCCTCGCGACGTCCTCGGGCTCTTGGATGCGCCCGAGCTTGATGTCCTGCTTGACGCGCTTCGCTTTGGCCTCGCCGACGGTGATGCCCTCCTACGATACGAGAGCAGCTCGTGAGCATGGGTACCCCAAAGTCAATGTAGTACGTACAATCTTGGCCAATTCACGGTCAATGTGATCCCACATGGGCGTGTCGACAATCCCAGGGCCGTACGCTACGCGATCACACACGTGAGCCATCGTGCACGCTTAAAAAGACCGCATAGGAAGACCGACCGTTCACGCGAATACCATGCTGGGCCCACTCCTTGGCCGCAGCCTCAGTGAATCCACGTACTGCGAACTTGGTCGCGCCGTATGGGGCGAGGTTCTCAGCGGTGCGGTAGGACGCGATCGACCCCGCGCCGATGATGCGGCCGCCAAAGCCCTGGCGCACCATCTGCTTCGCGGCGAAGATGTGCGTGTTCATGAGGCCGAGGACGTTGATCCGCACCTCGTTCTCGATGAACTCGGGCGTGCACTCGAGGAGCGGCCGCACCTGCGTCACGCCCGCGTTCGCGACGCTGACGAAGAGGCGCGGGCCGAGGCGGTCGACCGTTTCGGCGATGGCGGCCTCGATCTGCTTCGGCTGGCGCACGTCTAGAGAGAGATCCCGGTGAGTTTATCACCGGTTGAAGTGTACGCAGGAGATCCAAAGGTGCGAACACGTACCGGCAAAGACGCCGACGGCCTGGCGGCCGTAGGACTTGATCTCCTCGATGACGTTGTCGACCTTGGCCTTTGCGGGCTCGATGTCAGCGATGGAGATGTCGAAGCCGTCGCGGGCGAGGCGGGTCGCGATGGCGCGGCCAATGCCCTGGCTCGCCCCGGTGACGAACGCGATGCGGTTCAGCGAGGCCTTGATGGGGGAGGCGTAGGACATCGTGTATGGGCCTCAGACGGGTGGGATTGGGATGCTTGGGAGGGCGTGGGCGTGGGTGCGGGGGGTCTGGGGACTGCTGGGTGCGACGACCGCGCAGGTTGGCGGGGCTTTTGAAGGTGCGCGGAAGCGAGCCTGGGCCGTGTGTTGTGCTCGCATAAGGAGAGAGGCGAGCAGGGGCATTGCTTGCAGTCGGACCGGGCGAGGAGGGCGTCGGACGGTCATGGGGACGGCCGTTGTTCCCGATACCGACTAAGGTAGAGGGTCTTCAAGACACGAAACGTAACCGTGTTCCCCGCCAAAAAAACATTCTCACGTGTTTTTTCCCACGTACCTGTTTTGCTCTGTTTGTGTATACAATGCCGCCCTGCGGCCTCCTGCGGCGTACTGGCGGATTGCGTCCTAATACGGCAGGCAAGGTGTGGAAGTCCCCACGTGCGAGTCGGGGTATAGCCCTTAATTACAAATGGCTTAATAGCTTGGGATAGAGATGTGATAGTTTAATGTTTTGTTGGAGTTTGGGGCTATCGTATGGCTATAGTGGCATGTTGGTATGGCCCTTGGTCTGCCGTGCAGCCCTATTGCACCGGTGTCCGTTGGCGGATGCCCCATATGCGGGTGGGAAATGGTTGGTCTTCCTGGGATTGCGGTTTGCGGCATATCGAGGCTTTGTCGCTTGTCGCGAAATGTACGCATAGACCAACCGTAAGCGTGCCTGTATCGCGGTTTGTAGGGAAAATGTGAGTTCGAAGAACTTCGAACGTTCGGTATCGGGCCTTGCCGTTAACCGGCGCTACGACTTATAACTTGTACGCGATCAAGCCGTCAACTCTCCCAATCCCCCCGGATGCGCGGGCCGGTCACCCCCCGCGAAGGTCACCCTGCACGTGGGCAGTGTCACACTAATTAGCCTTGGCGCCCAAAGCCGCTGGCGTCCTGGGCCCCGCGTCTAGAATCGACTCTGCTTCTCTGCTTTCAGCGACAACAAGCACCGCGCCTACGACTCCGCAACCACCGAAAATGCAGTCCAGCAGGAAAAGATACAACCACATCCAGCCGTCCAGCCCGATGGACATGCTCATGGCGTCCACCGAGGCCGGCATGGCCAGCATGCGCCGCAAGCTCAACGAAGTAAAAGAGGAAGAACGTCTCGCCCAGGGAATATGCTCCTTCTGCAACAAAGAGGGCCGCGGGTCCCTCAAGAGCTGCTCCCGCTGCAAGTACGCCCGCATACACTCACTCACCCGCCGCCCAGTATCGGGCACAGGCCGTCACTGATTGCTCTCGAAGGGCGGCGCGTTACTGCAACCAGACGTGCCAGCTCGCCGATTTCAAGGCTCGCCACAAGCGCGAGTGCGCCGGCTTCGCGCACCCCCCGACGACGAGCGCCTTCCTCACCCAACCCGTCGCGGGAGAAAAGTACGCGCAGCACCCCGTCTTTGCGCACTGGCACGAAGACGGGGTCGGGTGCTGGGCCAGCATCTCCGGCCGTATCGACTGCGAGTGCGTCCGCGTCTCATAACGCCTAGGATACCACTAACAGCAACACGCTTTGCACAGTCTTCAGTCCTTCGTGGACGCCATAGACCCCCTCGAGCACCGGGACCGCCAAGAGCGGTTGATGGTGCAGGGCGGGGAGGCGAGCCGCACGAAGATTCGCTTATACAAGGCCGCCGCGCGCAGCCTGGTGGGGCTCCGGGTTCTCGTGCAAAACCGCCGCAAGGACAAGGACCCGATCCTGCTGTTTGCGTCGCGCGCGCAGGTCGTGAGCCGCGCGGCGCTGACGGACGCGGTCCTCCGCGGCGCGGCGAAGGGCGACAACCATGTCAGGTTCACGCAGGACAAGTAGGTGGTCTGGGGGCTCCCCTCGCGTCGACGGGTGCTGATCAGTGCACGACGACATGGCAGGAGCTCTCGCGTCGCGGTGGGCGTGGCGACCGACCCTTGGGATAACGTGCCCCGCCTGACAGTGACATCCGTCAACGGAATCGAGGTGAGTGCCATGGATCCTCTAACCAAACCAGGTGATCGCTGTGCTGAAGTACATGCCACAGGTCAAAAAAGGCACTCAGCCCGCCCAAATCAAGAACGCCGAGGAAGGGATCGTCGCGCTGCGGACGGGCGACTTCGCAATCTTGCATTTGCAGTTCCGCGTGGGGGACGGGGATGCCATTTCGAAGGACTGGGAGGCATTCCACTGCCTCGAATCGATCGTCCTCCCCTGGGCGTCCTGGGACGGCACGACGCCCCCCGCCTCGCTCATCCCCTCGCTCCCCACCGCCCAATCGCCCGCTGTACCCACTCCCGCTCCCGCTCAGGGTGGCAGCACTGCACAAACCCCAAGCGCACACGCCCTCCGCGCGCCGTTCGACCAGCGCGCCGTGCGCACGTACTACGCAGACTTCATCGAGCGCGGGGAGGAAGCGTATATGCGGAGCCACTACGGCGACGCGCGGACGGACATGGCGCGCGGCGCGGAGCAGATGATGGAGATGATGGGCGAGATGCTGCTCGGGCACGTCGCGCAGGCGGGGAACACGGACGTGCTCGTGCGCCGGCTGAGGGAGAGCGGGATGGGCGACCTCGCGGATAAGATCGCGGCGCGGTGAGCGGGCGTGGTGGTGCTGGGAGGGGGATCTTGCGTCCTGTGACGAATCTGAAGGTTGTTGTGCTTCGAGTTATGACCGTGTATATATTCCCCGTGGCAGGTTCTTGCGTGAGGTTGCTCTGAGACGTTGGTATTGGCGATAAGATTAGGGGTGAGTTGGTGAGGGCCATAGAGACGCGTCTGTCACTTTCACGTGCTGTCACGTCACTGTGGACATCGATCTTCTTGAGGACGCGTTGCTTACGGAGTGATCTGGGTAAACGCTTGTGTTGGCAGCCTTAGCGTGGGTTCTTTGGGGATATGCTAGCTATCATAACGTTGTACATGCGCATGCGTACGAATTCAGCTGGTTTTATGTTGGATTTCCATCACAAACCCGGTGTCGTCAAGATTCAACTTCAGCTTCAAGTTGTGGCAAGTCCTGCATAGTGGGCTTGGCACCGCGGTCTTTCAACTGCTCGTCTCAGTTATCTACATAGGTGTCGACAAAAGTGTTACATATAGCTATAAAGTCAGGAAAGGCCCTCAGCAGCCTTCCACGCGTTGTAGTAGATATGAAAGTGATCGAGCAGACCAGCCTTGCGTGGCCGCCAACCTAACAACGCACGGCCGAGGTAAGGCCGGATGATCGTCGTCGTGTTCAGCGCAGACTCGAACACTAATAAGCAAAACTCTCGTGTCAGCGCCGCAATACGGCGCTAAGCGCGTATACATCCAACACTCACAATTGGCGGGCGTCGTGAACCGATACGGCGCCTCCGCGCCCGACACCTCCACGAGCCGCTGCAAGAACGCGTCCGTGCTCTCCGTCACGTCGTTCGACCCGTCAAAGATCTGGCCCTTCGCCACCGCCGTCTTCTCCGCCGCGAGCACATACAGCTCCGCGAGGTCGTCCGTGTGCACCACCGCGAGCCGGCCCCCGAGCGTCCCCGGCCACTCCACGCGGCGCTCGACGCACGCCCTGCGGAAGAACGGCGCGAGGAGCGAGCCCGAGCGGCCGTACAGCAGCGACGGGCGGACGACGATGCCGTTCACGTGCGGGTTCGCGACGACGCGCTGCTCGTGCGCGAGGCGCCACGCCGTGAGCGCGATCGGGCGCGTCAGCGGCGTGGTGTCGCCCACGATGTCCGTGCGGTCCTCGCCGTGCACCCATGTGCCGGAGGTGTGGATGTAGGTGAGCTTGGGTGCGTGCGGGGGGCGGTGGGCTTGCACGGCGTCGGCGGCGGCGTTGAGGAGGAGCTCGGAGAGGACGTTGATTTCGGGGCCGCCGATGGCGTCGATGACGGCATCGAGAGACGCGACGAGAGGGAGGTAGGCGGCGGTGTCTGTGACTTCGGCGACGATGGGGGTGACTAGTCTCGGCGATGGTATATTAGTGTACGTATGTCCACAATCGGAGGGCAATGATACACTGACTTTCTTCCGCTGCGAGTTGCTTGGCTTTATCGGAGGAACGAGTCTGGCCGTACACGACATGACCCGCGCGAACGAATGCCTGCGCCATCGGGAAGCCGATAAAACCAGTGGCACTACAAGGGGATAGTAAGCAGTTGTAGACGGTCTATTCTAAAAGCGTCGAGCACTTACCCAAGGATGAGAACCTTCATGATTGTAAACGGCAGTACTAAAAGTGCGCGTGAGATAAAGATTTAATACAGCTGTTCGCACTGTACTCGCAGGTCGAGGGATGCGTGTACGTTGTGTCATCACTCCCCGCCACGGTATGCGCCTTATATACTCTCCTCGCGCACCCACCAAAGGCCCGATGGTTCGTCCGCGAAGCCCTGAGCGCTTGCGCTGGGACTTGGGATTTACAAGGCTCCACAGTATTGGGGCCGGAGTATTCTCACCATCCCAAAGCGCATGGGTGAAGCTAGTATAGGGATCAGTATTTCAATTTGGCCCCGCGACAATAAGGTGTGCCATACCAAAGCAAATCAACTTCGGAGGCAAGGTGGGTCATGACGATGTGGGTCCCACTTGCAAGCGCCCGGTCGTTCCTCAACTTCGGGGAGTGTAGGCAGTTGTTAGCTTTCACCCACATCAAAGGCCGGGCAGTGCACCTGTGCGGCCGTGCTCTCCTGAAGCGGTACTAGTACGTGCGTGTCAATGGCGCGTGAGAGTCGACTCCGAGGGCACGGTAGACTCGGATATTGTGCTCGTCGGAATAGTGCAGTCCGTACAACCTGCACGTCGATATCGGTGTTGCGCAGTGCTGCCCGAGGCGTTCAGCGCTTTCACTCATCGAATGTGATCTAGAATTCGTGAAAAAGAGGGTAAGTACTGAACACACAAGAAGCACCAATTTATTTATCTGGAGAAAAACGTGGTAGATACCAACGCTTGATACGTATAAAGTCCCTACTATCCAACGACCTACGCGTATTGTATCTTGGGGAGGGTAGCGTCGCGGACACCAGCACATTTTCGGGACGTGGTGCCGAAATCGCTCCTTTCAACTTCGATCGCCCTTTAGGAGCTCGTTATGCATTTCGCGCGGCTTCTGGGGTACATTTCGCAAGGCAGATACTTTGACGAGCACGCAGATAGCAGATAAGTAAGTTGACGTTTGCGGAGGAACGTAACAAATGTCTCGACAGGTCTAGACGCGCAACTTGAACCGTCCAGTCACGGGCGTCAAGAGCGATGATTGGTCAATGTCCTTACCCCATTTGGCAGGCTGTACCATGACCTTTCCGCATCCAGGCCATTCCGACTCACCGCCTTCAACATTTGGCCTTCGACTTGAATCACGGTCCTGCCACCACCATCAAGGAATTGTCTATCCGCCTCGGTTCCAGGAACACGATCGCAAGAGCCCATGCTTCAATATGACATTGTTAAGAGGTTTAGCGCACCATATAGCGCCGACTCCCGAGTGTTTACTTGCACCGCTTTCAAGCCGCACAGTTGTCGCTCATTTTGCAATTGATATGCGGCGAATGAAACAGTCCATCCCATATGGGGTATCCTTGTTGTCGGGCCACTTGTGAGATTCTGGCAAAGTTCGTGCGTACTGGTGTCGGATTACCTCCAATGATTGCTCACTGCGCTTTTTGGCCTGGATCCTTCGTATAGGCCTGCACATAAATACGTTCGTTGGGGGAGTTACTCCGAAGGTGCCGGCAGAATTTCCTGACAGCTCCACTTATAGCTCCCTCGGGCTGTCTCATTCGCCGGCATGTCTCATCACCGCTTCGGACATCCCCCGGCATACTTGGGATGTCGCATCTACACTCATATCTAATTCCGGAGCCCTGGTGCGTCCTCATTTTGAACACAATGAAGTGCTATTGGGATAGGATTGAAAGGTCAAAATGAGTATTCGCACATGCATTCTTGAAATGGGCCACGCAGGGCACGAAGACACCGAGATTCGCGCTCGTCGCGAGCGCATCGCAAATTGAAAGCGGAGGGACACAGCTGAGCGCGGCACTCGCTTGCGTCGTCAATTTCAGATTTGCACCGGGCGCTGCACCTCTGAAACCTACAGCGCCGGGCCACTCATTGATGTCCGGGCTCAACATCGTTAAGGGCAACCCGACCGAGGCCGGCAGTACAAAAGCATTTCAACCTGGGGCGCGCTCGCGGAACTGACCTACCCCCGCCATCGAGACGCCCCCTCGAGCCTTACTTCAATCCTCCGGAAAGCTGCTCCTGGCAGGCCCAGCGCGGTCGGACATCCTCGACGCAGCGTGATTATCGTAGTGCTACAGCCTCGTATTTAATCGGTCTAGCAAACATGCCCGACTCGTTTACCGAAGGAGACCTCATCGTCTACGCCGCAGACGATGCGGACCTCGATTCCATCACCTACAACGGGCAATGGGCACACCTTGGCCGCGGTTTCAACGCCTCGTACATGGACACGGGCTCCATCGGTGTCGTGGGCAGCTCAGCGTCGATGAATTTCACCGGTAAGCCCGAAGTCACCGTCCCTCCATGTTCCATCGTTGCTCACCCTCTCCGTTCCAGGCCTCGCCGTGCTCCTCTACAACGCCATTCCCTCAGACCTCACGCCTACACAACGTCTCACCCCGCCGAACGTGACCGTCTCGCTCGACAACAACACACCTACACACGTTACCGTTACCACGGGCAATGACGACCCGTTCTTCCAAGCGGGTCCACTCAACGCGGGCACACAGCACACGATCACCGTGACCATCGACGCGCAGACGGACGATTTCCCGTTCGCACTCGACCTCGTCGCCTACGGCGGCTTCCGCAACCAGAGCCAGCCGCAGGGCCAGCAGATCATCGCGCAAGGCCAAAACGCGTCCGGCATCCTTGGCTCTTCCGATGGGATCACCGGGGCATCACCGTCGGGCTCGCAGAGCAAGAACAGCGGCCCACCGGTGGGCCCGATCGTCGGCGGGGTCGTCGGCGGCACCGCGCTGCTCGTCCTCATCGCGCTCGCGGTCTGGTACGTCTTCGTGCGCCCGCGGCGGCAGGGCGGGCGCGCGTTCTTCTATGCCCCAGGTAACATCACCGACATCCTCTCTAGCGAGACAGGTCGGTCCTCATCTCACGCGTGTCTTTCTTCCCCTTTTCTACAGTGACTGACGACTTCGGGTTCGCCGCCGCAGAAGCCAAGCCCGACCCGTATCAAGTCGGCATCCCGACGACGTCGAACGGCCCGACGTCGCAGGCGTCAAGTCAGGCGCTCCTCGCGCACCGCCAGACGACGCTCGCGTCCAGCGAGGCGTCGTACTCGCAGGGCCCCGAGTCCGTCAGCGGGTACGGATACGGTTACCCCGCGAGCGTGCACCATGCCGGTACAGGGTCCGTGTATGCGCCAAGCACGTACCACGACAGCAGCGTCGGCGGCTCGGAAGCGCCCGCTGCCGTGGCGGCCGCACATCGACGCAAGGCGGAGCAAGCTGGCGTGCTGTCTGTCCCGCCCCCGACAACGTACCACGCGGACTCGGGCATCCGGTTTGGCGGGGATGGCGAGGGGGCAGGCCCATCAGCCGTACCTGACTTATCGGATGTTCCTCCTACGTACAGCGAGCGATGATGGGTTTCCCGTGGGCTGTGGGTGGTTGTCGACTAGCCCGGTATGTTATGATTCGGTCCACATATTATCAGTCAATCTTTCAGCGTTCAGACCACTACTATCGCATTGTATACTTATTTTCACGTTTTGGGCTCTGTATCTAGACATCGGGTCGACTGGGTGTATCGATCTACTAATACCATCCGCCTTCGGGCACAGTAGTGAGATCAACTTCCTCATCATGTAGTAGCTCCAACAGCAATTGCACGCCTCTCTGTAACTAAGACCTACTCGTTGGGCGCAAGGTGCCGTAACAGCACCCCTACACGAACGTCGAAGATCAAGGTGGAAAATTAATGCAAGACTATATTGTCCAATATATGGAGCACCAACGATAAATATCTGAAGATCACGCAAGGAGTCCCGACATCTCGACGAACTCCAACTTCCCAGCCTCGAGGATGATCTCCACCTCCGAGTCCAGGTCCAGGTCCAGGTCCTCATTCTCATCTTCGCACCCATCCTCCGACTCGTCTTCCGCGGCCTCCACCTCCTCCGCCCAAGACCACTTGCTAGTGGCTTGAACCTCAGACGCGTCCGCAGTATCTTGAACCGCCTCTGTGTCCCCTGCCTCCGCCTGCGCTTTCGCCTGAGCCTCAGCCCTGGCCTTCATCTTCGCCTGCTTGCGCTCCCGCTGCTTCTTCGCCCGCTTCCCGCCCCGCCGCGTCTTCTTGCGCTTCTTCACCGTATTGTCCTCGTCCCCGGCGTCCTTGGACTCGTCCTCGATCGCATCCTCGTCGGCCTCCCCGGTTGGAGCGGGAGGCTCAGTAGGACTTGACGTGGAGGCGGCCTTGTCGACTACGGCACCGGGTACGAAGGTCGGCGCCTGTAGTCGGGGGACGAAGGTCGGCACCTGAGCTCGGGGGACGAAGCTTTGTGCATCTAGGCGAGGGGCGAAGGCGGGAGGAGGTGGAGGTAGAAGTGCTTGAGGGACGAATGCCGGCGCTTGCACCCGAGGCTGGAAAGGCGGGGGTAGCACCGTCGGCTGGAAGACTACGGGTCGCTGCGCCTGGACTGGGGCTTGAGGTGCGAAGACCGGTGCGGTGGCGCGAGGAACGAAGGTCGGCGCCTGCGCGTACGGGATGAAGGCCGGTCGGGGAGCCCAGAACGGAGGAGGGTTCTTGAGTGTGGCTCGCGTCGGCGGGATAGGCGCGGTTAAGGCAGTAGGCGGCTTGACTTGCGGAGGTTGGAAGGGACGCGCTTCCGGCGACAATCGGGTCGCAGGCGGTGGTACTGGGGTGCGAGGTGTGAACGAGGGTGCTTGCGCCCGAGGAACGAACGCCCGTTCAGCTGGGTTGGGCGTAGGCGCGCGCGCGCACTCGGGCTCCTCGGTGGTCGTCTCGGTGCTATGGACGGTTACCTCGACTTCCTCATCCTCGGTAGGCGGAGTGTCGGGGGTGCGGTCGGTGAAGAACGACTTGAAAGACGCGCTGGAGTGGGTGGCAGAGGACGTCTTGAGAACCTTCTGGTCGAGGTAGGAGTCGAAGGAGATCGAGATGGGGATGCGCGGCGGCTCGTAAGGAAGAGCAGGCGCGACATAGGTCAGCAGCACTGGCGCAGCCTCCATCTCGTCGATCTCGATGGCCTCCGAGTCGTCCTCGGCGTCGTGGGTTGAAAGGGCCTTAACGGTCGTCCCGTAGGTGCTCGTAGGTGCGATGACGAGCGCCTCGGAAGGGATTTGCAGGTCGTGGTCGAGGGACTCCGTGTCGACGTGGTGTTCGGGGAGATAGGCGTTCTCGAGGGATGGTGTCGCCTCTTCGAACGGTAGGATGTCCTCGTCCTCGAACGGCAAGGCGGCCTCGAAATCCAATGGGAGTATATCCTCGCCCTCGAAAGGTAAGGCAGCCTCAATGAGGTGCGCGCAGGAAATGGACTCTTCGGACGGTAAGGACGCCTCGCCCTCGAATGGGAAGATCGCTTCGACGTCGAAGGGGAGATCGTCTTCGTTCTGGAAGGGGAAGACAACATACGTCGAAGGGGTGCGTATCGAGAGTGAGAGCGAAGAGGTCGACTCCTGGAAGGGCAGGATCTCTTCGTCGGCGAATGGGAAGGTGGCTTCATCGTAGTATGGCAATATATCTTCGTTCGCGAAGGGGAAGATGGTGGTTACGGAGACTGGCGTTGTCGAGTCGTCGAACGGAAGGGCGTCCTCGCCGTCGAAGGAGAATATGGGCTCGTCTTCGAACGGTAGGGTCGCCTCGTGCTGGAAGGGTAGGATCGCGTCTTCCAAGTCGTCGCAAAGATCCGCGGGGATAGGGATGTTAGCGACGCGCACGATGTCGAACTCGGTGTCGACCGTGGCAATAGTAGTAGTGGCGATAGTAGTAGTGACTGTGGCGATATCGGTATTATGGGAGGTGGGGTACGAAGGAGTAGGGGAGACTATGAGAGCCAATGCCCCGAGTTCGTCGACTATGTCAGCGTGAACTTCCTCGCAGTTAGCGTACTCCCATTGTGGTTCGGGTTTGGGTGTTACGGCCGTGACGTAAATGAGCAGGGTCGTCTCGCCGTCCTCGACGGACACGACTGTGCTGGTGACGTCTGCGTCCTCGAAGACGATGGGCTCCGGTACGTAAATGAGCGCGACGTACATGAACAACGTCGTCTCTGGAGCCGGAGGAGGCGTCGTGGGCGCAATGTATATAATAGTAGGCATGGGGTCAGGGATGGGGGTTTCAGCGCTCGGGATACCATCTACGACGCTCGGAAGCGATTCTTCGATGCTCGAAGTTTCATCTTCAGCGCTCTGGACAGGTTCTGCCATTATAGGAATAGCTGTGTAATCTGGGGTAAGCCGAAGTCCCACTCCGAGGAGTCGAGGGTACTTACATTCAGTTATGTCTTCGATGGTTTGAATGGAAAGATCGGTCTTAATATCTGTGTTTGTCTTCGTCGCACGGGGAGTCGCAAAAGTACTTGAGATCTGCGTATGTGTATGCGCGTCAGCACTAGCCCTGATGTGAGATATTATGCACGTACCCTCAATGCGGTCGTCGCAGTGGATGCATCACGGAATGGAAGGTTCGCCAGCTTGAACTTGCCGTCTTGTTCAAGCAGCAGAGTGTACGCGTCAAGCAAGACAGAGAACGTCGCCGAGATCCGAAGAGCAGCGTCGTCGTACTTCGTCGAGATACTAGATGCCGCACGAGAGGCCCAGGAGGTAGTCGCCTTGCATATCGAGGAGAGCTTCGAGTACGCGTAAGGTAAAGCGACGTCGCCAAAAGCGCAGGTTCGCCGCCAAAGAAGCTCGAAGGCGGCGCTCAGGACTATGAACAAGCCCCAGGCGTGCATGAGGAGCGTAGGTATGCCGCATAAGACGATGAACTTGAGACCGCGCCATAGGAAGGGCACGAGGCGCTCATGGACGACGAATACAAACATGTCGACGCCCAGGACCACCCCCTCGCAGAACAGCATGAGGAGGCTCTCAGCGACGAAGGAGCAGACCGTAGCCAAGGCGGTGAGAATACCGTGCCCGAGACAAACCGGGGCCCTGTCGCGGCGGGCTGACCGTGACGAGGTATGAGAGACGACAGAGCCGAGGGCGACGAGGGTGGCGAAGATCGAGAGGGCGCTGGTTCCGAGGGCGTATTCGCGAGGCGTGACGGTTGAACAGAGACCGAGGACGACGAGTTCCGTGATGGCGGCAGGGACGGGAAGACAGGAGACCGAGAGGGCGATGAAAGACATGGCGGCGAGGCTGAACGGCCCCTCCGGTGGACTGAATAGATTCATGGCGCACTGCTAGAGTGAGCGGGTTGAGCGTTGTTGGGTTGGCTGGTAGTAGTTGGTGTGAGTGCTGCGGTGGGCAGATGGTGGTACGAGGCAAGTGAGGAAGAAGGGAGGGGACGCAGAGTGCGGTGGTATATGTTGGTCGATCGGGGAGGCTGACCGCCACGGTGAAGGGGCAAATCCAACATGGCCCTCCTCGGTTCCCAATTGGGAGCCATGTCCCGTCACATTCGCGCGACCGCCTTGACACCTACAGCAAATCGGTTATGAGCATCCTAACTTTGCTGGCTGTAGGAAATAGTAGTTCAGCAGGATGACGGGTTGAACGACCAAGGAGTGACACCAACGGTGCCGGTACCCAGCATCATGTCATGCGCTTCATGTGGTCCGAAGGTTCACGGTAAGTCGCTTTGTGACGATTCTCCAACCACGACGTCATCCGTACAGAGTCCCAGAGGCATTCACAAGTACCAGAAAGTCCGTCAACAGATAGGAACAAGGTCGAAGAAAAGGCGTCGCAGAAGCGACAAATACCGACGCTGACCACGTCACAGGTGGCAGTGCCGCCACAGTGTCAACTTCGCGACGGTGACTCTCCCGCAAACAAGGTTGAGGCGGAATCCCCTCACATAGCAGCACATAGCATCCATACCGTCACCGCCACCGCCACCGCCACGGGGCCAAACTCGACGATATTTATCGCAGCACTGCGCGTAGTCTACGAGTAGACGATGTATAGTAGTATACCCCGGAAAAAAAAAAAAAAGATATTTATCGCGACGCGGTGCGTCCGAGTCTTCGCTACGCTCCTCCGTACATCCCCCACTTCTGTCAAGCTTCGAGATGTAACAGGCGCGCTTATGCACAGCGATGATTGTGCAGATCCAAATCGTATTGCAACATGCCATCGAACAACCGTGTATGTATGTGTACGTATGTATGTGCATGCTACTGCTAATGCTACAGCAACGTCCTTACGCCCTTGCGCCCTCGACGACGGCTACCCGTATCTACGTGTGTGCACGGTGCACGCCGGCGTGGAGGGGTAACTTGGGAAGAGGGGCAGCGGATAAGAAGCGCGCCCGGGCTGTCGCGATGTCGCAGTTTCTCGTAGTCGTAACCCAAGCGGAACGGTCGTAAGAGGGATAGGGGTGACATGTGCGGCATGTGGGGAGAGCGCAAAACCAAGATCCGGGCGAGTGTGAGTGTGGTGGTTGTGGGAAGCGGGTGAGGCATGAGTGGGAACGAAGGCGCGGGGGGTGGATTGTGGGGGAATGATGTAGTGTCGGACAGCGGCGAAAGCGAGAGAGAGGGTACCAATGCAATGAACGAGCGCGCAACGAGAGAGAGAGAGGTAGAGAGAAGAAGAACAGAGAGGGGCACTAGTAATGTGGCGATGGGTGAGGGCAAAGGGGGTATGAGCGGCGATGGATACACATGCATATGGCAGACGAGAGACGGGAGACGTTAAAAGCACAAATCACGATGGCCGGGGGACCAAAAGCCTAAACAAGAACATGTGTGATAAAGAGGGAAAAAAGGGGGTTAGCGGGATCATGAGGTCGGTCGGTCGTAAAGAAGGCCGTCCGCATGAGCAGCCCGAACGGGGAACCCGAGAGACCGAGAGGCCGAGAGGAGCGTGCGGGAGGCGGCAGCAAAACTCGACGGACGAACGGATGGGGACAAGCCGAGCGAGCTTCCCCCGAGTGCCGTCCGCGCCCACACGGACCCCCGCCGCTGTAACCTCGACTGGAGTCGCCCCATCCCACCGTAAACGGACGTACGCGTGCGAGCGCGGCGGCGAGAGGCCTGGGGATAGCGGCGTAGAGTCGGAGGGGACGTCGGATAGGGAGATAGGGAGTTGGGGGGGGGTATGGGAGCAAGCCGCACTCTAAAATAGATATACAGAGTTAGACAGAACACCTCGCGATCGTCTTCGTCGTCGTCGTTCCAGACTGGCCAGCAGCCCGCGAACGCCTAAACGCGAGAGCGTCGCGTGTATGTGTGCGCCCGGCGGATGGCGGATCACGGGGTGTCGCGTGTATCAGAGAATCTCAGAAGCCGGAGTAGAAGTGGTAACCCTCCCGTGGGGTGGGGTCATTGACTCGGAGAGGGTGAATCCTGGGGAAAGACTCGCAGCGCGGGGGGGACCAAGAGGGCCGAACGCAGCTGCTCGTCGAGGGGGGAGCGCGTGAACAGTTCCGGGGGGACAGACGCGGGTCGTGGAGGCTGCTGCGCTACGGCCCTGCGACGATCCAAGTCAAGCGGAAGCATCCGCGACGAGGACGCCATGTGCGACATCACACCACCCCCACCGCGAGTCTGCTCTACCACGATGACGTCGTCGGCGTGTCGCTGCGACGGCGCACGCACACGCATCGTGTCGAGCGACTGGGACCGATCCTTTAAATCCTCGTCCGCATCAGAACACCCATCGAGCCCAGGCCCACAATCAAGCGCCCGCCCGCGCTGCTCGTTTGCCAGCTTGCCCACGTCCAGCCGTTCGGGGACGTTGTTCGTGCTGCCGGCCCTCGGCCGCCCCGCCGGCGAGGGGCCTACGTCATTGGCGGCCGGCTTGGTGAGCTTGCGTTTTTTCGCGAGGCTGGGGGGGACGGGCGGGTCGCGAGGCTGGAGCTTCGGGTGCGTGGGCGAGAAGCTGCGGCTTTCCCTACGGGCTCTGCCCGGGAGGGCTCCACCGCCGAGTGCCGCGGGTGGGAGCGTGAGCGGAATCGGGGGCGCGATGGAGGGGCGGGAGACCATCGGGGCGGTCAGGGGGTACGTTGGCACGACGGGGTCGAAGCCGTATATCGAGGGGTATGAAGGAGGGCATGCGGGCGCGGGGAACGGGTATTCGAACCGTGGAGAGATGTCGAACGGGGTGCCCACGATCGAGGATGGGGAGTGGAGGTTGAGGCTACCCAGGTCGATACGGGGCTTTACTATGGACTGAGGAAGGGCCTGCTCCAGGGAAGGCTAAACGAGCGTGGTCAGGACGTTTTGGGATCGTATGTGTATTGGACGCGAGACGCACCTGGGAGACTGCGTTCCCCTGATCGGCCGGCAGAAGGACGACATCGTCCGTATCGGGGTCCGGAGTCGGGCCTGAAGTGCGCTCCTCGACACTGAGGATGTCGGCCTGGGTAAGTAGAGACACCCCCGGGGCCGAGACGAACGAGTCGACAGGAACACCGTACGTGTGCGGGACGGTCGGCATGGGCTCGAGTTCAGAAAGCCAGGCCAGGAACAAATCTGTGCGTCGACTTTGACCGGCGCAGATCGAGCGGGCGGGAAGGAGACCAGCCGAGTTGGGCCGCGTCTTCTGTCGAGGTCGTCGTTCCAGCTGCGTTGTCGCCGTCGGCAACGTTGTGGAGGAGTGGAGACGCGAGCTGAGAACGGAGGCGTCGATGGCCTCGGCCGGGGTGACCTTATAGGGACGTTACCCCAGCTTCCCACTGGGCGGGAGCAGCTGACGTAAGCACTCCCGAATGGGATCCACCGCGTCCGTCCGCGATTTTCTCCAGTTTTCTGCCGAGTTCGCGGGCTCTTGGCCGTCTGGAAAGTACACGATCGATGTGCCATGCAGTCCATGAACCACGCGAAAGCCTCCTGAGCAACGTTGCGTGCACGGCGGCGCGACGAGGGCGGAATATGCTTGTTGCCACGGGTGAGCGAGAGGGCGCGCGGATCATTTTGGCGCTCAGTTGCTCCACAGACAGGAACGATCTGTGGTGCGCCCGCCACGGTCGACGAACGCGTCCGGTCATCTTGCTCTGGACTGTCGTCCCAGCAGCCAGGTGTCCGCAACGTTTGCCTCGCGTGCACGCCCTGGATTTTTGTCTCTGATTATCGCATGCGTGTCTCGCGGCAGACGAGGCCCTCGCAGACCCGATCCCTGGCCCGGCGACGTCAGCAGCGCAAGAGCAGCGCACCGCGACATCGACGACGCGCAGGCCAGGACCATCCTTGGCCCGGCGTCCATCGCCCCCGCCGGCTGCCACGCGATCTGCGCCCCGCACCCGTCCCCACGATCGCTCGGTGGCGCATCCCGCCCTCCCCGCATCGCCCCCCGCCCCTCCCCCAGCCAATCATCGCTCTCCCATCGCCCCTGCACGCCTCCCGCAGTGTCTCGTCTTCCATTGGAAACGTCGGCGGCGGCCTCGCCCGTTTGGGAAGGCGTGGAAATCGGCCACAGCGGTCGCCGCGCCGTCCGCTGCGTGGGCCGCCCGCCCGCTATGCCCGGAGAGCCTGCGCGCGACCATCGCTCCCAACGTTACCCGCCGCTGCGGACGCAAGCCAGAGTCAGCCAAACGCTCGAACGGCTGCTTCCGCCAAGTCGTCGCAAGTGCCTTCCGAGTGAACCCTCCGTTGCCTCCGCCGTGTTTCGTTTAGAAGAGCATACGTAGTATGTTACGGTGGCTTTACTCACGGAACATCGACCGCAAAATCGAGTGCATGTGTGCTGATTTACCCGATGTCCATTTATCGGCATTGCTTACCACAGCCCAAGACCGGTGCGTTTGTCAAGAGGGCCTAATACTCACAAGGTCGTGGCGTTGTCAACGCAGCCTCTGCCAGTCGTCAAGCAATCTAGCCGTGTGGCCTGTGGGCTTAAGTATTATTCTCTGTGGTTGTGAATTCTTCACGCGACTCGGAGCCCTTACTGTATCTGGCTCGCGTCGACAAACTTTTCCCTTCCGCAATGGATGACAGATGTAGCAGGCACGAATTGTGTGATCGTCACCGGCTTCAACACTAGTGGTTGTTCAAATATGTTGGCTGTATATCTACAAATTTTCGCCCCATGAGACCCAGACATAGCTGTAGGAGAGTGATGTCGAGAAGGGTCACTCAAGAGAAACCTGTACGACCAAGAGGCGGTCACCTCGAGTCACGTCGGCATTACTGATTGCTCAAACCAGGGCGCTTGGAAAAACATCACACTGTAAGTTTCAGAGATCTCCCTTACAACGCCCCTAATGAGGAAATCGGGTTGCATGGGGGAAAAGCTTGGATGCATAGAAGATGTCATGTTGAAAATGGTGGGCCTACGCGAATGTGGAGGGCGAGGATCTGACCGTCAAGTCCGAGTAAGGAGCATACAGTGCACTCAAAAGACCATTGGTATTGAAATGGACACTCCATTTCTAATCCGTTTCACCTCAAACACTGATGAAGACATTGAGTGAGGCTGCAGACCATGTAGAAAAAATATTGGAGGATGAGATCAACTACCAATGCCTAGGATTGCAGTCACGGTTTGTCGAGCGATGGCCCTTTTGTCGACCCGGGCCAGACACAGTATTGGCGCCAAATCCTCGCAACGTGTGCATATATGCACTCAAAAACGGCTTTCGAAAATTGAGCTGACAGGGATTGCAGTATCTGAGCAAGAGCGCACTGGGGTAGCTTCTACTCGGGTTTGATCGGGCTCAATTCGATGGTCATATCGAATGCTGTATCAGAGGCTCATACTGCACGCTACCCGGATTCTTGTCGCAGTAGGACGAGAAATTCGGGAGAAAGTCAAGAAATCCATACCGTCGGCACGTCGAATGCGGCGGTGCTGTATCATGTGTAAGCCACGCAGATTTAGCGCGCGCTTTGAAAGCTAAACGTTAAACGCTGGTGACGTCGACCCCTCTTCATCAGTTTCCACATCCGTCACAGCTGTGATCCTTCCGGACGAGCTGCTTCCGCTGCATCGACCTCTGTAACCTCGAGAAAGACACCGAGATACAACATGGCACTGGCAAGATATTGAATGATGTTACACAACACAACAGATCTGAGCGCACCAGCCTGAGCCCAAGAGAACACGAGAAATTTGAGTGAGAATATACGGACATATTTACAACCGGTGCACTGACTCGGATAGGCTTTCGAGATACTGGAGGGAACGGACCTCTCCATGCATCGCTTGCTACCCAAGGACATTCTCAGAAGCAAGCATCCCCTCTGCGTGGAGCCTCGTGGCAGGCTTCAAAGGCTTGTATAGAGTAACAAAAAGGACCCATCAACGTTCGAGAGTCCTCAGCCTTCAGGATGCACCGCTTCAACTTGGAATGAAGCCCTCTTGACAATGGTGTGCCGAGTTATGGTAGAGTACACCACACACGCGCTAAGTACAGCGCTCCATAGACCTCGATGCAGACGAAAATTTGCTTATCAGATGCGTTCTTCAAAGCTCAGCCACGAGCACTCTCTTCTCCAGCTCTCCGTCTATGAACGTCGATCGTGGAAGGGGGCCATGGTCCACTGCGGTGCCAGTACCCCACCATACCCCGCCTCAGTGCCTCGGCCTCTCCGCCCTCCGCGATTTCCAAACGTACTCCGCTCCGAGGTTTTAGAAGTCGACCGACTCGGACTCCGGCGGGGCACAGACTCCGGCGATCTGCCATCTCCCAATCTTCCCATAGGCGACCCTTGTCTCCGTTATTGTGGATCGGGCGAAGTTCCTCGGGGGATTCGACCCATCCACCATACGGAACTCCGCCATTCTGGCCACGCTATGCTCCGAAATACGTGTTTTCCGTAATTCATTCCGCTGAGCGCACCCTTCCTCCACCACAGTATGTCAACGAATCCCGTTCCTCTCCGTGCTCTGCGCAATCGAGCCCACTGCCTACTCTCAACGAACTGCTAGTAGTCACACGATTTTCTGAAAAATCCGACTTCAGAGATTTCTTCGAGTCATCCGCCGGCGTATAGACATCGCCGCTCTACTTCCGCCCTGCTTCTTCCGCGACGCAGGCCACCACCACGCTTCCCCTCCGACATATCGGTGCAACCTCCCTCCAGCCAGTCCAACCGCCCAACCGACCTCTCTGGCCACTCAATCTTCAACTTGAACACCGTGGCACCCCCCACGCGCGTGCACCGCCCCTCTGTGCCCGCGCGCAGACGGGCTTGGCGGGCGTGCCACTGGCGCGGACGGCCGTCATGTGGCCGCTGGTGTGCGTACCGTCTACCCTCGCGCACGCGGCGGGCCTGCGCTCTAGAGAAGTTCACGTAACACCCAACACACCCCGCGCGCGCAGTGTCCCACACCCCCCGGCGTCCGCGCGTGCGGCGTGCCAAAGACGGCCACGCACGTTGGAATGGGTTGGAAAACTTGTGCACACTGTGCTCGATACGCACACGCCGCCGCCGCCACCGCACGCGGGACTGGGGCTTGCTGAACCTGGAGGTCCAAAGGCGGGGAGAATCTCCGAGCGGTAAGGTGGCGCGCAGTCGCAGCTTTGGTGCGTTACCCTGAGGCTGCTGCCAGCGCTGCTGCGGGACCGACAGGCGAGAGTGCACCCGAGTCGCCGTGAAAGTCGGGTGGCTGAGCCTCAGGGATGGGGCGCGGCTTCTGGAACGCGTCCAACAGACGTCAACATGAGGATACGTTGGATTGGGGCACAGCGCACAGATGCGGCGGTGGCGGGGCTTGTTCGGGCGGCCGAGGCTCGAGATGGCTCGTGCCGTGGTACCCTTGCCCCGGACGGCCGCCTCGCCGGTGTGCTATCAAGTTCAAGTTGGCCCTCGACTCGGGCGGTCGCAACGGTGCTGGGAGCGACTTGGGGATCTAGGCCCGGCGGCCTGTGCTGCGCTGCGAGCTTCGCTGTGTATGGTGCGCCTCGATGTGATCCCCGTGTGTTATTTCAGAACGGGAAGAAGACTTCAAGATCGCAGGCTGGTTCTGGGGGGAAGCCGGGCGGTTCGTCTCTTCGGGAGCTTGAGCTTGTGAGACGCATACGAGACGGTGCTTGGTAGAGACAATGCAGTATTCATTCGGAAGACCATGTTGGCGTGACGACCCCGTGAATGACAAACGTACAAGACACCGTTTTCGGTAATGAGAACTTCGTCGGACCGCACCGGATTCTATCGTAGGCCTGCCCAGCCCACAACACCACCTCCACCACTTCCAATGCCAGTACTCCGACTCGCGATTGAGTTTGGAAATACATTCATTCCAGCCCCCCCTTTGTGAATTCGCGATGCAGGCCGATTAGGCGGCGCCAACGACCGTGTACTTTGTCTTGCTAAGATGGGCAATGGTCTCGTCGTCGAGGTCGAGGTGTGCCTTGACGAGATCCGGCGGAGTGAGCGCGAGCCACTTTGAGAAAGCCCGTCAGCGCTGCGCCGTTATTCCGACGGGAAAGAAAGAGGAGGGCAGCGCACCTGGTTCAAGCTGATGTCTTGGTAACGGTCGGTGTTGAAAATCTCAAGGAAGCGAAGCGTGCTGTTGCCCGTGTTCTCAACGTAATGGCCGAAGGAGGCAGGGACGAAGCCAACATCGCCCGCCTGTCGCGATAATTTGCATGAGCGGAGAGGGAAAAAGTGGAAAACAAATACGAAACATACGTCGTAGTTGAACGTGCGCGCGTTGCTTTCAGCAGCGAAGAGGGTCACGCGACCGTTCCCCTCGCTGGTATCGCCTGAATAAGGGCGGCTCTCTCGGACGGGAAGGGGGTGTACTTACAGGTAATAGGTCCACTCGTCCTGGGTCGGGTGCCACTGCGGTGCTAGTTAATAATCTCCCGTGACAGCGAAGGCGATTAGGCATCTCACGTGAAGCTCCCTGAAATCAAAAGAGCGCGCTCAGACGATGGCATCGATGAAACGGAAATGAACGCCGCGCACCTCATCGCGCCAGGCTCCACGGTGACCTCGGCGACCGCAATGGACTGAGCGACCGGGAATGTAGTCGAGTCGACGATCTTGACCGAGCCGCCGTCCAGGCTTGTCGCGTTCACCTTCGACATGTGGAAGACGAACGGGCTAGGGACCTGTCCCTGCGGGTCGGACGGGGCCTGTGCATTGTCCGGTGGGGGCGCTGCAGCAAAGCGAGAGGGTAACGTGAGCCCCTCTGGTGGAGCCAACTAGCGCTGATCTCGCGACGCGCGCACGTACCGCTCGGGAAAATGTAGAGCTGCCGCGAGGGGATGTGGTCGAACGCGGCGATGTTCGTCTTGAAGTTCTTTGCGAGCACCTCCTTCGGGACGTGCGCGAGCCAATCCGTGAGCTGCCGTCTCGTAAGCACGCGTCCCTGGCGCTATGAATAGCACGCTGCGCACCAAGAAGGTCGAGTCTTCGCTGAAGGCACCGTCATCGAAGACCTACGTAAAAACTCAGCGAACTGGTGCCGTGGCCGCGAAGGATAGCAAAAGAAGCGCACCAGAAGGAACTCCGAGCCGTCTGGGTCATCGTCGGTCGCCTGTAGCGAGTGCGGGACGCCAGGGGGGAAGTACCAAAGGTCGCCCGCGGACTGTCGTAAGCACGGAAAAAATTAGTCATGTTTCGGTCAGAACGGAGAAGAATTATCAGACTCACCGCAGTACCGAGGTAGTTCTGACCGTCGCTGTTCACGGATGAGACTTGAACAGAGCCCTATGCACGCACGATCAGCGCCCCGCTGGCCGCGACTTGGGTCAGTGGCTGCAAACCTTGATAACGTAGGACCACTAGAAGCCGTGAAATCAGTCACTTGTTCGCTGCGCCTTCGTCGACCATGCTCACCTCCGCAGTCTTGTGCCAATGGAGCTCGCTGTTCAGGAAATGAGGATTTAAGTCGCCGGCACGTGGCGGCGAATGGACGAGAAGACCTACCGGACCGCACCCGCCTCAAGCCTCATGTTGACGCCGGCCATAGCTTGGAAGCCAATCAGACCCTGAGAGACCGATATACTTTCTGAGGCCAGCACTCACATGCAGCGATGGGCATCACATCGACTATACTGCGATTAGTACACCACGCTCAGTGAAATAATGCAGGTAAGTGTTCTTACCGTTTTGCTGGCGCGCCCACCCGCCGGTTTGCAGGCGGTTGTGGCTGAGCGTGAAGGGCCACTTGGCGTTCTGACTACGGCACAACAATGTCAGATGAACGGCCGGGATCTCTAGTAGTAACGCCAACGGAAATGATACGCACACGCTGCCCTCATCTGTCGTCGGCGGCGCGAGCAGGTCGGGGTTCTGCAGCGCGATGGGCACGTTTTGGGGCCCGAGGATGTTGGACCCGAAGGTGTCGCGGATGGCCTCCGGCGTTGACTTGGACTCCTCGTTCCACAGCGGCCCGTTCGGGTCATCACTGGCGAACGCGACCGTAGCCGATGCCGGAGGCGAAGAGACCGTCGATGACCGGTGAACATCGGATGCGACAGAGCCCGCCGAGGCGAACGCACTCGACACCGCAGAGCTAGCGGTCGCGAATGCGCTGCTGGCCGCAGAGCTCACCGAGGCGGCGGCGCTGCTCACAGGAGCGGCCGATGACGCGGCCGGGGCGGCATATGCGTATTTAGCGAGCAGGACCGCGCAGAGGATAGCCTTGCTGAAGGTGAGCATCGTGTGTTAGCCAGGTGCGGAAGAGCAGAGCAGAGCGAGCTGGCTGTCTCAGTTCCGGAGTCCCCACTTTTTATACGGAAACGAGCTAGCCGTCGCAACATGGTGTGGCGGCGCAGACAATGAAGAGTGGGTCAGAAGATTCGCGTATCACAAGGTGCGCACTCGAGGAATGAATGCCACGGGAAAACACGGACAGCCGCCACGTCGAGGGAGAGAGGCATCCCGAACAGTCGGTCGGTAGACAGTAACCAGGGTCGCAACAGGTCGGGGAGCACCGTGTCACAAGCCTCCCAGGCCATCAACGATGCCGGGAGGCAGCACAAGCGAGAAGGCGTTCAGGAAGGTAGCGCGGCGGGCGCATCGGATGGCGTTCTTGAGCCGGTCCAATACAGGGCTGTCACGATGCCGCCGAGAGAGGGTGCAATCACCGATGACGTTTGAGACAAGACTCGTGCCATTGAGGGAGGCACACGATGTTCGCAAGTAGATGCAAGGGGTGGGTGATTTGGATTATAGTTCGTATGGGCCTGAAAATTGGCAGTTGGCTTGAGACGCCAGCAAGAGGGCACATTGGCGTCTCGTTTCGAGCTAACAGCCCACGAATTCCTGTACCACCAAAAACCTCCGGAGTTAGGGCACGATGTACAGGGGCCACGCCAACATACCGTCCTAATTTTGTCCGAAGAACCACGTCGGAAACTTCATTCGGCACAAGGGTGCAACTGCAATGAGACCGAATGTGAGGCAGCCCATAGAACCTGAAGCGCCATTGGACCGACAACACAGCGGAGATACAGGGAACGAAGCTCCCCAAGATACTCACGCGTCTTGTCAAATAATAAGATAACTCCATTCGCGGTTGTTCTGTAAGGTGGAAGGCGAGGTGCGAATGGAAATGGACACGCAAAGCGGAAATGCGATGTATCATAAGCTATGAATAACCGTGAGGAAAGCTAAATTAAGACGAGCCGACAAAGGCAACGCACCTGGATAATTTGCGATCCCTGATGGCCAAAAGATACTCGGCACTAATGGGGCTCCATAACGCCGCAGTAGGCCGGACGCGCATACCACTAATCGTCGTCTGAACTTCACACCGTGTTAGCCCTGATCACTATCACCTCTCATGAAAATCTGTAGTCGCCTTCCTGGAACGCTTCCAATCGGAGGCGATGTGCATGGTAGAGGCCTTCCCTCAAAACTCTCAGCGCCGCTAAGATCAAAGGGTGTTAGTAGTGCATCATACATATCATTTAGACTGTGCGCCTACTATGCTTCGGTATGCGGCCAGAGGTAGTTCCCAAAAGCAAATTGTCGTTTGCGGTTTGTTAGTGAAAGATTTAAGCCCTAAAATTACCGACGAATTCTAAGCCGTCAACATGATTCTTTTGAACCGGACATACCATCAATAATTAAGGTGCAGCGACGAGCGATATACATGGGTGCCAGGCTCACGGTCATATCATGTCGTTCTGGTCGAAGCACGTAGAAATCGCATTCCGTGCGTGAGGCTCCTGTTCTTGGTAATCCGGAGACCTGTTCAGGCCTCACGAGAACTACTCCGAGGAGACCGATTCGCGTCTGAGCCGGCGCCGCAGACATCATCGTAGGACGCGTACCGCAGCCGGGGAACCTATCCCATCGTCATGCGGATCGCGGTCTGTCCCGCGAAGCGCGAGGCAACGAAGTGCCCCGGAATGGTGCCCATGTGGGCATCGGAGCAGCCCGCCGTCTGGCTGTGCACAATACGGGTTCCGGTGATAACAAATTTGGGCGGCGGGAGGCAAGCGAAGCGTTTGGCCTCGTCGTGTCGCAATGGGGAAAGCCGCCACGTAGGTGTAGCACCCGGGTTGTTCCTGTGAGAGGTTCCCCCCGCTTTACCTCAAAGGGGTGTGCCCGGACATTCTCGTCTTCATTCTCGCCAGACGACGCTCATAGAAAGTGGATCACCTTCTGAAAGTATATCTCGCGTGTCAAAAATCGTAAAGGTCAAAGAACGGTGAAACTCACAAATAGTATGCCTTTTCGGCGATATATCCTTTCAGCTCTAATGCACCGAGAGTAAGCGGATCCATGAAGGTTGGAGGCGTTGGATACCCGCAGTGGCAGATGATGGTGGTTAGGAGGAAAGAGACGTTGGAGGTGTCTAGAATCGACCCCACAGCATGCCTGCTGAGCGGAGCTCCCGACTCTGACGGAGTCGAAGGACGTGCCAACACTACACCTGCCTTGAAGGGAGTGCCAAGCGCTCTTGGCGGAATCTGTGACCGCGCATACTCGACGCCAAGCTGCCGCCAAGCCCTTCGATGTTCAACTGCGCTCTTCTTCCAAATTCAAGCACTGCGCTACGACACATCCTCCATCGACAACATTCGCCGTACTCCAAGCACTAGATAGTGCGCCGTTACGATGCAGACCGCGCCCTGCTATCCACTCTCGACTCCGTCCGCATTGAACGACTAGTATTCATGCGAGACAATCGACGTGAAAACACTGCGTGGGAGCAACTCGCCGGAGCGACCTCCTTCGCCAGCACACTGCGGCAGCGGAAGGGCATGCAAGGATCAGGTCGGATGACTCTTGCAGAGGTGATCTTCACGGGAGGTATGGGGGAACTCGGAACCCAAAGAGGAAAGCATCCCCACCAGCTTGCGCCCCCATAGCTCCCGAAACCGCTTCTGCGGACCGATATTGCACCGCGACCCGCGGGCACCCGATACGCCGTGTAGCGCATGGACGTAAGCCTTCTACGCAATCTCCGCGAGGAATTGTAGTTCTTCCTGCGACCACCTTCGACGAAGCACCGGCACACCACCAGAGGTTGACTATCCAGGCACACCATGCGGGGAATGTGGGGCGCTATACAGACATCTGTATTCTTCCGCGGCATCTAGTACGACAGTAGTCCGAGGTCCAATGGCACCGTGACAGCAAAGCAACATCGTGATTCGTACGAGAATGGGGCTGTTCTTCAGGATGCCCCAAGCGGGGCCCTGGTGGTCGTGCTATAGCGGATGCATTGTCCTCAACATCGCGCACGCCGCGGAGTCATGAAAGGACACTTACAAGTAGTCATCAATCATCGTCATCCGAGTCGTTCGCCCACCCATACCGTGGAAGCGGCAATCCCACCAGCATGAACATGCAGGACAAGATCGCGAAAATGACATAGACAGCGTTTCCGCCTAGCCAATTCTGGTCGAGCGATAGTGCGAACAGCGAAGTCGACCCAGCCGGACCGATGGCGCGCACGATGGACGCGGCAAGCTGCGCTAAACCGTTCGTTGCCCCCAGAGAGTTCTTGTCAGGTGCAGCACTCGTAACGAACATGAAACAACACCCTGAGTGCAGCAAGATGAGTCCCTTTCGCAAGGTTTGATAACGGAAGACGCGCACCGTAAGCCATATCCATAATCACCGTCAGTGCAAGTTGAACAATAATCAGTAACCAGACCAGCGGCGACATTTCGTGGCTTCTCGCCACGGCGTTTGTCGCCGGATATAGGACGAATAGAGGGAGGAACATGGCCATCCCGGTCTGGAACACGCGTTTTTGACCCCACCTCCCCACGAACTTCGCGAAGAAGAGAGCCTGGAATACTCCATCCATGATCCCAAACGAGCCCAGGATGAGCCCGATGGTAGATGGTGGAAGGCCAAGTCCACCAAGCTCAATCGGGGTGGAGAAGAAGAGAGGTTGAATGGCACGGAAAGCGATCTCCAAGAAAGCCAGTCCGGCGTAGTTCGCAATGGACCACAGGACGGGTCGAGTGAGGAGTTCACGGACTGGCTTATTCGAGGAGCGTTCATGCGCAAGAGGCGTGTCGCTGAATCGGACGTTCTTTTTCTTGGAGGACTTTTTGGGGACGGTCTGGTAATCGTTCAGTGAGTCTTTTTTCCGATCAGGGTGACTTCAAACCCCACCTCGCGTAGGAATGCGGCAGCGATAATAAATATCACAGCGGAAAAAAGGGCCGAAGCGGCGCAAGGAAGGAAATAAGGATAGTATTGCCAAAAGGGGTTGGTGAAGAGAGTAGGCCACCTGTCGTGAGGCTTTGCCAGCTGCCCACCGATGAGAGGGCTAATCAAGACAGTATCAGGCCATGCTGAGAAGAACGTAAGGCGGCCAGCAGCATACCCAATAGTTGCCCCAGCAGACCACATAACTGGCATGAGCGCAAATCCCTGCGCCATGTTTGTTGAGTCTGTGAGCTCTGAGGAAGACTTTGTTGGTCACTATACACGAGGGCACACGCGCGGAATGCCACTTACCAGCCAGCATGCTCTTGATGACGCCAATGTTTCCATTGAGCATGCCTACTATGCAACGACTATAGCCCATAATAAATAACAGCTGCATACGTCTCGTAAGGGTTCTACTTACCTCACGACCAGGGCCGTGAAGGTCTTGGAGAGTCCGAAGAAAATCATGGAGATGCAGAGGCCCCCAACGCCCGTTAGTAGTACTGGCTTCCGCCCAATACGGTCCGAGACACGCGACCACTGCATGATGAACATGGCTTCCGTAGCGAAGAACAGCGACTCCTGTGCGCTCGTCGTGAGATACGAGATACGCGTGGTGTTAGACCACTCACGATTAGTCCCGCATAGTATCCAACCTTTTTCTCATCACCTCCCGTTATATCTAGCTCACTAACCAGCTGCAAAATCGTCAGAGGTATCTCGCGGAACTATACATACTCGGCGCACCTGGTTGATGAAGGGATAGATACACTGAGAGGTGATCGGCTCGGCCAGTTGCATGAGCAGCAGGATGAGAATCTGCAGCGTCGGTAACGGCGTCGGGGTCTTCACCGGCTTCCGCTCCGGCGATGCAAGCAAAGCGGTCTCCTCGTCGGGTTGGCGGCGACCATCCTGTGCTTTGCGCATCCCAAGTGGTGGAGCAGAGAGGGAGACTAGGAAGAAGTGGGTCAGGACGACGATCCCCGACGCCGCTGCACATCACTCTTATCAGCTTCGCATAAGTTGTGTGTTCGTGAAAACTGAAGCCGAGGCCTGGTGGGCCGTATCATCTAGAAGGAACGTCGTCGAATGCTGCAATATCCAATGAGCCCCCGCCACCGGCTCTCACGCAGGTGGATCGCGCGTCCCGCCCGCCTTGAGTAAACCGCTAGCTAAACACGTAAAGTTTCAATCATCTGTCTAGCGCAATCATCTCCCCGACCAGGGGCCTCTGTCCGGAACGTCCAACATTGGTGTTGATCGATGGTCGACATAGAAGAGGCCCAATGGCTCAAACGCCGCCAGCGCGTCAGATATCACGCAAGGCTCAAGCGCAGATGGTCATGGGAGGCGGTCTCGGGTACGCTGGCGCATTTTACGTGCTGAAAACGAAGATGTTCTGGATCATCAGGTTGAGTTGAGTAACAGACTGAGGAAGTGCGGGACGATCGCCGTTGACCCTATGGTAGTGGTTGGGAGTCAGGAAGGATCCAGCCGCCAATTGCAAGCGCCTCGGGGCGCTCAGCGCTCAGCTGTCGCAACTGATAGCGTTCTCGACTATTCTCGATGGCCCAAGCACCCTCATCGATGAGTGGATGGGTTTCATCTGCAAGTGAAGAAGCTTTTGGCTTTCTTTCGGAACCCGTGCCGGATCCTGCGTTAGCAGGGGTTCAGCCACCACCTTGAAAGGCACCCGGAGAAACTGCGTTCTAATTTCCCGCAGCATTCTAATTGCCCCGCTATTGTACATATTTACGTGTAACTACCTATGCCTACCCGCTGCCGAGATCGTTCACCCACTAGCATCAGACTGTGAGCCCAGTCTTGGATTCGAAGTACTTCCGCGCGGCCTCCAGCGCGTCCTGCACCTTCGTCACCTCAGCGCCGACGCCCTGTGCGCCATCGGGCTTACCGCCGGCCTGCTCGCCGCTGTCAGTACGAGCGGTCTTAACGTAGTAGCGCCAGAAACTGACCTTGCCACCGAGGATTTCCACTACTGCAGACGCCCACTCGCGCCCGTCGAGACCCTTGCCCTTTGCTTCTTCAGAAACGGCGTTGACGTGTGCAACTTTGCCTGCGGCCTTGTCGGCGCTGAAGATGTAGATAGACTTGCCGAGCTTCTTGGCCTGTAGCACGACACCCTGAAGGACCTTCGCGTTCGCGTTCACGTCAAGGTTGGCGAAGTACACAGACGCATCGGGTTTGTCCTTGAAGTACTGCTGCAGCGCGTCCACTGCCTAAGGTCGATATCAATAAAGTTGCCGGTATTGCAGGATAAACAAATGCACACACCGCTTTGTTCGCGGCGGCCTCCTTGTCCTTGAGGTACTTATCGAACGCTTTCCGGATAGAACCGAGGCGGTCACGGAGCTCGTTCTTCTTCAGTAGCGCGATATCTGCTTGGCCGATTTGCTGCGCGGGCGGTACTGAGCACTCCACAGTTCTCGAATTCGACGACTTTTTGTACTTACGACCGTGTACGCCTTGAGCGCTGCATCCTTCTCCGCGTCAGGCAAAGTCTCGATCCGGTTGAGCTGTGCGGTCAGCGACTCGCCCAGCCGACGTGCCTCCGCGGCCTCGTGACCGGTGACAGCCACAACTCGGCGGATACCCTTTGCAATACCAGACTCTTCCGTGACGACAAAGTCCTTGATCTCACCCGTCCGCGCGACATGCCTATACACGACGGTTCGAGAACTCAGCCTAGCTCGCGATAGCGGAAATGAAACACGCGACGTACGTCCCGCCGCAAAGCTCGATGCTCGTCTTGCGCCACTTGGGGTTCTCGAGATCCTTCGCGATCTCCTCCACGTCGAACTCGAGAGAAACGACGCGTACGGGATCCGGATACGACTCGCCGAACACAGCGCGGAGACTGTTGATCTTCTGCGCGACGTGCAGCGGGAGCTCCTTGCCGAACACACGCACATTGCGGCGGATCCAGTCCTGGCTGAGGGTCTCGATCTTGGCGAGCTCAGGGGTGGACACCTGCGCCTTGTGCGAGAAGTCGAATCGCAGCTTCGTTGGTGCGACGAGTGAACCCTTTTGGTCGATGTGATCGCCAAGGATCTCGCGCAGGGAGTAGTTAAGTATATGTGTTGCGGTGTGGTTGTTGCGGAGGGGCCATCGACGGAGCTGCACTCGTAGTATCATCAGGTAAGCAGGATGCAAAACGTGAAATAGACGTACCTCGTCATACGATGAGACAATTTCATCACCGACGTCGAGTTTACCGTACTTTAGGTGTCCGATATGAAGTACATAGCCGTTGAAGACCTGGACGTTTGTGACCTCAAACTCTGCGACGCCATCGATGATGATGCTACCGGTGTCGTATTCCTGGCCTCCAGACTCGGCATAGAAGCTGGTGCGGTCAAGGAGTATACCGAAGGACGTGTCTTCCGGAATGTCCTCTGTCGACTTCAAGAAAGCCTTCTTTGAGTAGATCGCGACGACTTTCGCGGTGATGTTGCCCTGTTCTATTGGGTGACACTGGAATAAGCGCTTTGATAAAACGAAATCTGAAATAGGTACTCACGGAACTTGAACGAGTCGTCGGTCTTCGGAACGGCATCGTTCTTCTCCAGCGCGGCAATATCGTGCACATCAAGAGCGACCACCTCGCCAGTACCCTTCTTCACACCCGCCTTGCTCGCCTCTTTCGAGTGCGCTTGCGCAGCTTCGAACTCAGCCTCGTTCACACTCAGGCCGAGCTCCTCCGCCATCAAGCGCGTGAGGTCCACCGGGAAACCGTAGGTGTCGTACAGCCGCCAGACGTCCTTTCCGGAGAGCTCCTTCTGCCCTGCTTGCAGCGCCTTCTGCGCGTACTGCTCGAACAGCTTCTCGCCGCGGTCGAGTGTGCGCGAGAACGACTCCTCCTCTTCATCGAGGATCTCTTTGATCTCTGCAATCTTCTGGGTGATCTCAGGGAAGACGGAACCCTGCGTAAATCGCGTTACTCAAAAAGCTATCAATGTTTAAAAAATTTACCAGCAACATACCATCTGCTCGACAACGACGGGTACTAATGACGAGAAGAATGACCCGATCTGCACGCCTAGCTTCTTGCGTGCAAAGCGCGCCCCTCTCCGCAGGATGCGGCGCAGCACGTAACCACGACCGACATTATTAGGCACGCCGCCGTCGCTCAGCGCGAAAGTAAGCGTCCGGACGTGGTCGGCGATGACACGGTATGCAGTGTCAATGCCGTTCTCGTCCTCGTCACCGAACTTTCCCCCATATGGACGAACGCCGGTGACCTCTTGAATCTTAGCGAATATAGGCTGGAACACGTCCGTATCGTAGTTGGAGCGCTTGTTCTGGACAACGGAGACGAGCCGCTCGAAGCCCATACCAGTGTCTACGTGCTTCGCAGGGAGAGGCTTTAGCGAGCTATCCTCTTCGCGGTTGAATTGGATGAAAACGTTATTCCAGATCTCGAGGACATCTGGGTCATCTTGGTTGACCAAGCTGGCGGCGTTGCGTCCACCTATCCGGTCGAAGTGAATTTCACTACGCAGAAAATGTGCTTTCAGATTATACGTACGACCCCTCGGGGATTCAACTTACCTGCAAGGTCCGCAGGGGCCAGTTGCCCCCATCTCTACGCAAATACACATGAACACGGTGCGTCACACGAATGTGGCGTCGACGTACCCCAGAAGTTGTCCTTGGCATTTCCCGGAATAATGTGATCCTCGGGCACGCCAGTTGCCAGCCAATATTGTTTCGCCTCCAGATCAGGCTCGAGGCCATTCTTAGGATCACCTTCGAAGTACGTCACGTAGAGCTGATCTTTAGGGAGCTTGTACACCTCGGTCAGGAGCTCCCACGAATAAGTGATCGCTTCTTTCTATACGATCCGACTGAATACCGAGCAAAAACGAGACGACCAGTTAGCTGCGCACCTTGAAGTAATCGCCAAACGACCAGTTGCCCAACATCTCGAAGAATGTATGGTGGTACGAGTCCTTGCCGACGTCCTCCAGGTCTTCGAACGCGTCAGGGAGGAGCGCAGTCGCGTACGGAATGCGTGGACATACCGTTGTGCTTTCCGCCTGCACGAATACATTTCTGGCTGTTGAATGCCCGTTTGAGTCGCGCGAGCTCGGATTGGGGATCTACCGTGCCGAGGAAGATCGCCTTGTACTACACAACGTGTTCAGCGCACCCATGCAGGAAAGATGATATCGAACTAACCTGGTTCATGCCAGCATTGGCGAACAGGAGCGTGGGGTCCTCATACGGAATGGTAGAGGAAGAGGGCACGAAGGTGTGCTCCTTCGACTTGAAGTAATTGAAGAACTCCTCGCGAACCTGCGAGGCGGAGAGCGGCGGGGGCACCGAAGACGCCATTCTGGCAAGCAAGCGAGACGATGGTGGACGAGACGATGGAAAGCGATTGAAGACGGAGGGCCGCAGGCCTCTGAGAAGCATGCAGGCCCTCATCGACCTGACTCGCACTGATCAAAAAGTCGCGGAGGCATCACGTGCGCGGGGTACTGAAGCTGAACACGCTCGCTTCGTCTCGCCAACGCTTCTTGTTTGCCGACCGCCATCCCGCGCTGCTCTCGAGCTGGTCGAGTCCTGTCGGCGTATTACTCTCTACAACTACACGACTTCTACAGCACCTTGTGCGACCAGCGGGTACCCCTGCTAAACCATCCGCAGGGTGCCTCAACGCTTATCCTGCATCGATCCGATATTCAAAGTCCCCGCCTTTCTAGACGAATTCAATTTTGTCTCGTGTCATCCGCAGCGCTAAGGTTCCGGGCCGCTGAGGCATTTGCGCGGCTTTACCGAAATACAGTGAAGGTTTGAACAGACGAAGGGGCTCCGCTGCCGTCAACGACTTCAAGGTTTGCTTGGCTAGTTGATTCTTGAACCATCGTGGCGCGGTATGCGGAAGTTTCAAAACCAGTCGTGATTAACCGGAGCTACATTTTACAGCCTGAACGCCCACCAAAGCGGAGGCGTACCGAGGCTTTCCCTCCTAACTGGACGAACACATAAACCCCCTATATCATACAGTCCCCGAATACAACAGTGCAGTAATCATAACCCAGTCATCGCAGAATCGTAAAAAATAACATGCTATCTAACATGGATTAGCCTTGACATGCCAATGCTACAATCGCTGAACGTCGTACCGGAAAAATCACGAAGACTCAAAGTCGCGGGCGTGGCGGCGCTGGGGCACGTCCGTAATAACGGGCTTGAACTGCGTCTTCGTCTCGACGGCGGTCCAGGTGATCGGGAACGTCGTCTGCCACTCGTAGGGCGGGGTGGTCACCCAGACCTGCTCAACACGGGTTGCAGTAAATGTGTTGGTCTCCACCACTGTCGCGGTGGGCACCCAGAGAGTCGTAGGGTGCTATGGAACACACGGGTAAGTCTTTACCCGCTACGTGCACATGAACAGAGGCAACGTACGCCCTGCTGCTTGATCTCCTCTGCGCAGACACCGAGGGCGCTGGCGAGGGAGACACCGGCAAAGGTGAGCATAGACTTGAACTGCATGGTGAGGAGAGGGAGTCGGTGCGAGTGTACGAGTGCAGAGAGCTAAGATGTGCGAGCTAGACTGAACTGAGACTGCCTTCTCCAAGCCTTCCACTCCACCCCTATATACATTTTCTAGCACGGGCGCGAAGCGCGTCATATGGTCCTCTCCTCCGCACACCCGGCAGTCCCAGCCTCCTGCCCAAACCGAGCGCGAAGCTCGCTAACCCGCGCGTCAGCGATCTTGACAATCTCCCTTGCATCATAACCGCGTGCATGTCCTTTTCAGGGAACGCGTCCCCCACGGCTTACGAGAAAACCCGGAGGTTCGTCGCTGCCCGCGTCGTCGCGCGCATTGCGCGGGCGCCCCGCACACCCACACCGCGGCGGTTCGCGTCGGACGTTCCAGTGCGATCCGCATGAATAACGTGCCCCTCAGATGCACCATCGCGCTCCCCGTTCGCCGTCGCTGCCCTGGCGCGCCTCCCCCCTGAGCCCTCTGTGCGTTGCTCGACCACAGCCCCGGATGCTGACATGTGGCAGACGAGTTTTAGCCGAAGATTTGCACGCGGGACCCGCCGCGCGCGGGGCGGCGCTTGCATTTTCGCCGCTAGAAGCAGAGGCGTTGGAGGTGCTGGTCACGCCCTGCGCCGCTTCGTCTGAGGGCTTCCTTTGGTGCCGTTGCTCAATGGCTTGACTGCCCGCGCACGATCCGAGGATAAACAGCGGTTCCTGCGGTCGGTCTGGCTCGCCGTCTTGGACGGGCCTGGCGGAGGGGATACAATGAGCCCCGGGGCCCGTTAGAATGAGTCGGCCGAGCGCGCAGAGGCACCTTCCGACAGACATATGCATGCGATCGAGGTCGAGGACGCGTCGCGCGCGCGACATATGCTACCCAATAGATTCGAGGACCTGACCGCGAAGTTCGAACTCGCCTTCCTATCTGTCCCGTGGTGCACATTGTGCTCCACCTCGACCTTACGGCAGCGCAGCGCTCAATGTGCATACGGCGCGAGCTCCATTGGTACCGCCTTGGCGTGTCTATCGTACATTCGAATGGCGAATATGCGACCGCGAACTTGGACCGCGAGGACGACCTGATGTTCGGAGGAGTGCCATAGCGCTCTGTGATCTGCATCCGGAACCAGATACGATCCTCGCGTGCCTCAGATAACTGGAGGAGTCTCTGATAATCTAATCTGATAATGTTCTCGTGGTTCAGGATAATCTAATCTCGAAAGACCAGGTTCCTTCCACTCTGCATGTACCCCCTTGCGTTTTGTCGTCGTCGCCGCTGCCGCCCTGATCCTTCTGTACCAGCTGACATGGAGTTTAGGTGGCCCACGTACTGTAGGAGATAACAGAACAAAACTCGGAAACAAGGGCATGAACGGGTGCGGACAGGCGTGCACGCAGAAATGCCTCTGTCGTCATCTTAGTCGCATCTTGACTTGACATTGGAGCGTCGAGACTCCGCCGGCTGTCGCACTCTCCCAGGGGTCAAAACGACGCAACACGGCCGCCCGGCGACCAACATCTGTCACGCCTTGCATCCGTTCGTACCATGCCCTCGGACACAAATCTAATGGAAGCAGCGGAGGACGCAGGGCCCGTTTCATTTCGTCTGTTTGTTTTTTTCAGGCAGAATGGTGAGGTTGGGAGAAGCGGCTGCGGCGGCATGTTTTGGCCATGGTGCTGGGCCGTGACGCAACACGACGAGGGAATTTCATGCCGGTTTTGCGTGTGGCTCGCACAGTCCACCATGTCTGGCCGTGCATCGACTGGCTGCCATGGCGTCCAATCAATTATCGTGCCCCCTCGGGCTCGGATCCACGCACGTACACAAATGCCTCGTTGTGCAAGTTCTGGGTGGGCGCAGCACAGTCATTCTGCGGGTAAGAGTGGGTAGGAGCGTTTTGCACAACAGTCAGCACAGTGTACGAAATACCAAATTTAGCAGGAGCCTTACGAGACACCCGCGGGTGCACCTTCCAGCCGCCCGGCAGGCTCCAGCTTCACTGTTCCACTGGGATCTGCTTGCAATTGATGAACGTTGCTTATGACTCTCTGGCAACGCGGGGCCAGGTCTACTTACCCACCAGGCTCAACATATCAGTGCCTCGCAAGTTACGAGCTCGAGCCTCGCCGTTCGACGTGGGTTCAGCCCTGGGTCCTGGTCGACGCCCAGCCCGAATCAGCGTCGTCCAACATACGCACGCGTGCACGGAGCACAGGTCTCCGCAGCCTGCGTGTGTAGGCCAAGGCCGCAGCGGCCTCCTCCCGTGGCCCTTCAAGCGTCCTTCCTGCGAACGTCGACGTCGAACGGGCAAAGGCGGCCTTGCGGCCCACGCGTTATGCGCAGTGCGCGGAAACTGCCGCCTCGAGCTCGAAGACGCGTCGTGCGTAGTCCGAAGGGTGGCTCCCACCCGACCTCCGAGTCCGAGGGAGTCCGAGAGTCGAGACCGTCTGGCCCCCCACCCTGGAGAAGTCCGACCCCGTCTCTCTGTTTGTTTATTTTTTTCAGTCATGAGATCTGGTCTGCAGGGCGGCGGCCCCACGAAAAACACGAGCCAGCACGCCCCCCTTCCCGCCCGAGGATCGGACAGAAGCGAACAGAACATAGTTACATAGACACCGCGACAACGTTCCATCTCGTTCCGGGGCCCTAGAAGACAAAACATAGAGCGCGCTGGGCATGGGGTGCGACGGTCGGCTTGCGCGTTTCTTGAATCTTCTGTCGCTATTTTGCCTCAATGCGACAAATCGACATTCGGACGGGTTACATGGCGGCGAAGACGATCATGCGGGACTTACGGTATCTGCATATGGACTGTATAGGGTTGTGGGAGAGCGCGACGCCGTTGCGAAAGCACCGGCGTTGGCGGGTCGCGATCGACGAGATCGGGGTGCGCCATTTCAGCGATCACGATGGAGACGACGCGGTCCCGTGGACGCGACGCTAGCGCTCCCCTTGCTTCACGCCCAAGTTTGGGGGGGGCGAAAAGAGGCCTAGGCTACATTCTGCACGCAAGTGAGCAGGCGAGTGAGGAGAGCAGAAAACAAAGGACCATATAACATCGTGACAAGGTCGTAAGCGCATGGGGTATATGACATGAAGCATATGTGCATGTGGTATCAGGGCGAACGCAGCGCCGTCCAAATCTAAGCAGTACCTGCGTCGCGCGTGGCGGGTCAGTGCCATCCGGGCTTGCGCGATATGGCCATCAACACTCACGATATAAGACCGATCTATACTTCTCTACCGCGATCCACCGAAAAAATATCAGGCCAGGCCACAAAAAGCGCGACCCAGCTACGCGCGACCGCGCTCGCCCGCCCCGCCCTGCGGCATCCTGCCCCGGAGGAGGCCCTTAAGCGTCTTGCCGAGGCTCTTGACCTTCGCCTTCACGCCCGACGCGTCCGCCCTGACCTCGCGGAACGCAAAGTCGGACGGGACGCCGTCCATCGAGCGGCTGCGCGCGAGATCCATCCGGAGCTCCGTCTCGCCGCTGACGGAGAACCCGCTCGCGGAGGGCGGGAAGAGCACCGGGCGCGCGTACGCGGCGAGGCTGAGGTACGAGCGCCCGAGCGAGCTGTAGCGCGGGATGTCGAGCGAGCGCGTCCCGCGCTCGTACACGGCCGTCTGGAACGCGGCGTCGACGCTCGCCCCGGCGAGGCTCGGGGAGGGGCTCGCGGGGCGCGACATGTTCTTCCGGATCGCGGTGTAGAGCGGGCGTTGCGGGTGGCCGAGCGGGATCGCGTCCGGGTCGGAGATGGGCGGCGGGGAGCTGAAGCGCACCGAGTTTGCTTTGGGGCGCGAGCCGACGGAGGGAGAGGGGGCGGTCTCGGAGCGTCGGTGCGTGGTGGTGGTGGTGGTGCTTGAGGTGGTCGCGCGTCGGCGAAGAGAGCAGGAAGAGCGTTGGCGCAGCACGGACATGCGCCGTTTGCGGCGCAGGGAGGGCGTGGCATGGGGGAGGGGAGACGGAGGGCCAGACAGCGGGGTACGAGGCTCACTCTGTTCCGTCAACTGAACATTGCGTCTAGACAAGGACATTCGTGGTGGGGTCGTGCGCGGGCGTGTGGTTCGCACGGAGCGCAAAGGCGTTGAGGGGGGCGTCGAGCTGGGTGTCGGGGTGACCGCAATGGTTCTGCGTTGTATGTTCTCGAGGTGCGTCGCGTTGAGCTCGTCGAGAAAAGGCTGCAGGGCTGCGTCCAGGTGCTGGAGAGAAAACAAGGCATGCGAAGGAGCCCAGGTCAGCTGGGCGGGGCGGTGAGAAACGGGGAGACGTACGGCGGTCGCGGTAGCAACGACGTCGGCCGCAGAGTAGAGGACCGCGTTGCGGTGTCTGAGCCGGACGCGCTCTGTGCTCTCTCCAGCCTGGTCGCGCTCGGGCTCCGGTTCGGATTCGGGCGCGGGCTCGGGTGCGCAGTCTGGGCGACAGACGCCCTCGCGTAGATCATCAACGCGCATCCCTTCACATCCCCTCGGCCCGCGGCCCTCCTCCTCTCCCGCTGACGACGTACCGCATACGCCCCCGCCCCCGCCGCGGACCCGCCGCTCGATGCGCGCGAGCTGCATCTTCTGCGCGTCGCTCAGCAGCGCCGGCGAGCTCAGCCGCCGCCGCACGACCGCGGCCCGCGCGGCAACCTCGTCGCACCCGCCCAGGCACCACGGGCACACCTCGCACAGCACGTTCGGAAACTGGCACCCCTGGCACACAAAGAACGGCCGGTTCGCAGGCGCGAGCTTCAGGCATGGGACCGAGTCCCACCGTCTCGGGCGCTGCTGTTGCTGCTGCTGCTGCTCACGCGGACGGCTGTCAGCCTTGCGGGGAACGAGGGGGAGGGAGGGCACAGAAGGTGAGTCTACGAACGTGTCTGCGCTTTCTCAGCTCTCTGAGCAGGATCCGCGGCCGCTGCGTATTCGCCGCGGCGTCGGGGGCGGCGATGGGGGCGGGGGCGGACATGTCGTGGTCTAGTCGTGAAGATCGTGGAGGCACACAAAGGCCAGGGTCGTGGGGGGTCGTGAACACAGCGATCGATAGCGGGACTCGACGAGCGGGATAACTGGATCTCAGGCGGACAGCATACGAGGTGGTGGTACGAGAGCGGGCGAGACGGGACTCGGAGGAGAGAAAGGAGAGAAGGGGAAATGCAAACGGCGAAGGGGCGAGGGCCGCGAGCACAACGCCGTCGCTGTGCGGGGCAGGCGGAAACGCGGACGCTCGACTCGAGGGAGGACCAACGAGGCTGCCAGCTGGGCGTGCTCATGCTCTCCGACTGGGGGGTGCCCGCGACGCCGGCTCGGACATCCGCCGCTTGGCGTCGACACGGCGTGCGGCGTGCAGCGCTGGGAACGACCCCCAAAGCCCTGGAAGGCGACCGTGCTTCCGTCCATGAGCTTTCAATGAGGATTTGGGGGCCACACGAGCCGTCCACGCAGCGCATCCCGGGACACAGGGCTCATGCCCGCTGCGGCGAGGCGATAATGAGGACGGCGTCGTGGGCAGCGCCTGGGCCCTCCAGCCGCTCCCCGCCTCCACAACGCCCACGCTACCCCCGGTGGCTGTGTTCCCAGGAACCCAAACAGGACGCAGCCAATCCGGCACGCCCGCTTCCACTGTCGACGCGTTTGCATTCAAATTCGAGCTCGGAGGCATCCAAACTTTGACTGTGGATGGTTGAAGGATAAGATTTCATCTCTGGTTGGAATAATACATTTTTATGTATTGTTGTATCAGGATGAAAATCATAATCATCACGATCTCAAAGCGCACTCCATAAACCAGAACGATCGTAGGTTGCACATGTGGCAGCTCAATGCTCATAAAGACAGGCCTGGTCCATTAACATGGATAAACCATCCTCACGTCGTTCAATGCCCCCACACCCATCGACAAGTCGAGGGGCCGGATTGGGGGCGCGACAACATAGATCGTACCAACGACCGACGTGCAGGATCCACCCAGTCTTGCAGTTGTGAACGTTGACCTCTTGATGTTGGAGACATCTTACCGTGCGACCCCGCGGGGTGAGGAAATGCAACGAGGCGATAATATTATAATGCTGCAATGCGCCCCCCAAAATCCCATCCAACCTAGACGCCGCGGCGTCTCCAAATGAGCATCCTTCACCTTCATCTTTCGTTCCGTCCCACCAACCATACTCGCACATACACACGCGTGCACGTATACGCACCTCTCCGTCCCTGCCGACGTCCCCAAAACGCATCATACAAACAGGGCGATAGGCCCCCGCCCCGCGTCGTTCACCCACTCCCCGGCTACCCGGACGCCGTAATGGACACACCCACACCCGGCGACGGGGCACCTCCACTCATGCTCAGCCTCGGCCGCAGGCTTGCGCTCGACCTTCGCCCGGCCCTTCCCCTTGCCCTTCCCCCTCGCCTCCGCCCGCGCACGTCCATCTCCATGCGCGTGTGCATGCGCATGTCCGTGTCCGTGTCCCTGACGAGCCGACGGCGAATCGCCGACGTGCCGTCTCCCGCGGCGCGCGTGTGGGTGTGGACCGGCCGGGCCTCCCTCTGTCACATGTGCGGAGGGCCCCGGGAGGCTGGGAGACGGGGGAGATACGTCGGCGGCGGCGCGGGCGCGCGAGCGGAGGCGTGACCGGATAGAGTTGTCTGGAGGCCGCGCTTCGGGCTCGGCAGGGGCAGGGACCAGGGCGACAGGAGCAGCAGTAGTAGAAGGGGACACAGGCGCAGAAGGAGAAGAAGGGGCGGCGTCGGCGGCGGCGGCGGCAGAAACCGTGAGGGCTTGACGCTTGGGGGACTCGGGTTCGAGCGGCTCGACGGCCTTACGCTTGCCCTTCCTGTCTGGGATGGTGACCCATCCTTCTGCCTGCGGCTCACCGCCGCCGGGAGTCGCCGCCGAGAGCGGAATCTCTGCTGCGTCCATGACGGGCTTCCACTTGCCCTTGCCTTTTCCCTTGCCTGTCAGTGGCTCCTCGGGAGGCGCGACCTCGGCCGGGGCGAGAGGTTCTGGTTCTGGTTCTGGGGGCCGCATCAGCTCCTGGACGCACTTGCCATCCAGCATATGTCCACAGCGGAGCGCCCAAACTCTCCGCACTTTCGCATCCTCGGGCGACGAGCTGTCCGCGGGGGCCATGACCAGAGGCTCGAGACAGCGGGCGCACACGAGGGTGGTTTCGACGGCGGTCGCGCTGGACGAGGCGCTGGGACCGCTACTCGGGCCCGCTTCGTCTTCGTCCAGAATTATCACACTGCGTGGAGACGAGGCCGATGTCTGGGAAGAGGGGTCGTCTGCGGGGGCGAAATCGTGCGTAAAACCCGGCGAGACCTTGTAGGAGTGTGTATATTCCGGTTTCCAATACGGAATCTTCTCTGCGGTGGGCACGCCAAACAAACCACGGTCGCCGCCCGGACGAATCGCGTCAAGGCGCTCAGGTAAGCTGAACCAATGGTCGTCTGCCCCAAAGGGGGTGAGATACTCTTCGTCTGGGTCAAGCGCGAGATCGTCCCAGGTCCACGGCAAGATACCATGCCTCCATCTCCTCATCGGGTTCGCAGAGGGAGGCGCTCCCGCTGGTGCGTCTCCAAAGCCGATCACCCTCCTGAAGATATCTGTAAAACTCGGTAAGTTGAAGCCGCGAGATCGCCTGTTCGCCGCCTGGCTGCCGTTATTGGCCTCTAGCTGTGCGTTCTGCCCGTGGAGAGAGATCAGAGCCCCTCCCAGGCCCATAGAAGGCTGGTGGTGAGATGGCACGGCCGCTAAGGGTGCGGCTGGGACAGGGGCGGGGATTCTGCGTGCGGGGCGTGGTCTAGCCACACGAGCCTCAAAGGCCAGCGACTGGGGGGCTGGGCGGATAGGAGGCGGAACATCAACGGTGCGCTGATGTCTGGGAAGGGATGCCTGCGAAACCAAATGTCGAGGCAAGGGTGGCACACCGGGTATATGACCTCTCTGCGCCGCCGGTGGGGGCGGAGATATTAGTCGTGTACGGTTTCCTACGGCGAAATGATGAACTACAAGTACCATTCGAAACACTCAATTACTCACTAAATGACCTCCTAACTGGTGAGTGCGTCGAGATTTCGTCGTCGCTGTCTAGGACAATAACATGGCGCTCCACAGACCTTCTGGAGGGCCCTGCATGGGCGCTTCCGCTCGAGTGGAGCGCTCGTCTCGGAGAGCGACGTCTACGTTGTGAGCCAGTGTAGGCGATTTCATCATCCAAAGCAATGATAATTGGAGAGCTAGGCCCAGCAGAGGGTCCTTGTGCAGGAGGGGGAGGCTGGTTGCGAGAACCTGAGAAGACCGTGTCCTCAAGAGCGTCGACATCGATGACCTCGGGGCTGGCTATTCGTAGCGGCTGTGACGATGATGACGACGCAGACATAACACGATGAGTAGGTGCCCGAGAAAGAAGATAGGTCGAGGAGGTATGCACTAGAGAAAGAGGAGAGCGTTGAGGGGAGAGGTGGTTTAGAGAGGCGGGCGCTACTTTGTCCTCTCGTGCTGAACAATCGCCCGTTTTGGAACAAGGCCCACGTGGCTTGGAGGCACACAGCGCTTGCTTGGTTGCGGGGTCAAGTTCACTCCGTCATTAATTCGGTGGTCCGGTTGCGACTGTTCTTGTACTCTTGCAGGGTGGCTGAAGTCCGTAGGCTGGTCTTATCGTCTGTCAATAGAGCAAACAAAAGCAAAATTGAACACTGTCATACAGACAGTATAGGCTGAGCGGAAGTGGTCAAAGCACTTGCCTGTGGAGGGCACCAGCTGCCGCAGCCGTAGGTTCCAATCCCGTCTTCCAGTACGGGCCTGAAAGCATGCTCGTCCTTCGTGCCGTCGCACAAAACCCGCTGATATCTTCACGATCGCTGACGAGGACGACCGTCCGCATACGTCATCGTATAGGGTCCGCGCCATCACGAACAGTCTCCCGAGCACGGTCTGCACACAACAGCCACCTCCGCACCAAGTCCGCCATGTCGCTCTCCGTCGATTCCAAGATCAAGGTAGGCACACAGACCTTCCGCAGCGACCGATCTCACGACGATGGGTACTGGACTGACCTATGCACCCGTGCAAGCTGCGTGACGGAAATGAAATCCCAGTGCTGGGCTTCGGTGCGCGTACCAGAAACGCCTCGCGCCCGACTGCACTAGTTCATATTCGTCGATCTTCCCTATAGGAACTTACGAGATGGAAGGCCGAGAAGTCTACAATGCCGTCCGGTGGGCCCTCGAGGTGCGTTGTATTGCCCTGTTTGACTAGGATGCGCCTACCCCACAACACCGCTGCTGACCACTTCTTTTCCCCCACCGCGACTCGGATAGGCTGGCTACCGTCACATCGTGCGTGGTTCCCCAACGCGTTCGCGCGGATCCGCCCGCGGCGGCACGACGCGAGGCTTAGAGTTTTCTGACGGCCCCGGGGGCTTTCCGCAGGACTCCGCGGAGTGGTATTACAACGAGCAGGAGTGCGGCCGGGCGATCAAGGACTTCTGCGCCGCGACGGGCACGCCGCGGGAGGCGATATTCTTCACCACGAAGCTGATGACCAATGGCGGCTATGCCGCGGCCAAGGCGTCCCTCCGCAAGTCCCTGAAGGCGTGCGGCCTGGGCTATATCGATCTGTACCTGCTGCACTCGCCCATCGGAGGCCCGCAGAAGCGTGCTGATAGCTGGCGGGCCGCCGTGGAAGCCAGGGCGGAAGGCTTGGTCAAGAGCATCGGCGTCAGCTGCTTCAGCACGGTGCACCTGGATGAAATGGTCAAAGCCGGCGTTGAATTGCCAGTGATCAACCAGGTCTGTACCTTTCATGTTAACTCGGCATCGCATGCTGAAACCCAGCGATCATAGATCGACCTGCATCCTTTCATGACACGTACAGAGATCGTGACTTACTGCAGACACCATAACATCGCACTAGAGGTCTGTGAGGTTCATTCGATCGTACACACTGTCCTCACGGCAAGCCTCCACAGGCCTGGGCTCCCCTAGTTCGTGGTCTGCGCTTCAGGCACCCCAAGCTCGTTGAGCTGGCCAAGAAGTACGATAAAGAGCCCGCCCACATCCTCATTCAGTACTCGTTACAGAAGGTACTCAATTCCTCCTCCTTCTGTAAGTTCAAGTCTCATCCTGTTATCCTTTAGGGGTTCATACCGCTTCCCAAGTCCTCGAGGAAAGAGCGCATAGAGGGTAACCTGAAGGCATTTGAGTTTCAGTTGACTGACCAGGAAATCGTTGAGTTGGACTCTTTGGATGAATGTGCGTATTCCGCACCTGCCATTAGATGAAAATCGTTAATTGTTGGCACCGTCTTTACTTACTAGATCTGGTGACCGATTGGGACCCCACCAACACTCCGTGAACCCGGGGGGACCGGTAAAAGAATAGGAGAAGAGATAATCTTACAACACCTTGGTACTGTACAGGGTTGGAAACGTGCGCCGCGAATGACATGAGACCTCCAAAACGCCACAGGACTATTGGACGTGCAAGGTCTCAGACAGCGTACTCGGGAGGAATGTATGAACGCGGCTGAGGGGCCTGTGCAAACGCGGTGACGACGCCCACCGCCTCCGTCAGGAGCGGCTTCTTGGGCAACACGTTCTGCGTAAAACCAATCGCGCTTAGCCCATGAAACGCTATTTCATACTGCAGCACGTTCAGCATGAACCCCCATGGCAGTGTCCGCGGCAGTAGTTGTAACACACCTGATGTCCGTAGTGCAAGATCTGACAAGCGGGAACGAGGTCGCCCGGGACAAGTAGCTCCCCAGCGAACGTCTTCGTCAAAGCAGGTTCTTCCGTAGACGAACCTTTCCACCACGAGGCGGCCGCCCGCTCGATGGTTTTCACTGTAGTTGGCGGGGCGAGTCTCTCAGAGAACCGCGTGCGTTGTGGTGCCTCTCCGAACATTATCCGCTGCACGAGGGAAAGGTGTACGGATCGCGGGGTGAGGAGGTCGTGAAGCTGTTTGTTGTTGCACTTGATGGAGATGAGTAGATGGATGGGCCCCCCTCGCGTGTACGAAAGCTATGCCCGGAGTGGGTGAGAAGCGGAGGCGGGGAGTAAGCATCCGACTGTGGCACGAACCGGCCTCGAGACATGAAGCTAAGCGGGGCACCGTTGAGAAAGGTACCAGGAGGAATGTACAAGATTGGCGCGTACTCTACATTCCGCTTCCACCGGCACGGTCTTGAACAATAAACCTTTCGCCGTAACCGGTGCCAGGGCTTTCCACCCGTCGGGGTCACCACCAGGACCTACAAGAGTATGGTTCTCCTGGTAAGCAAGTTGCCGTGGGATGCTGGGAGGTGTCGGCCGAGAGAGGGGCGCGTATGTGAGGGGTATTATAAGTCTGGGGTGTCCGCCAAATCAGACCTGCTCAGAAGTAGGGCAAACTACGGGGGCGCACTTGCTTCCCGCCTTGAAGCCTCCCCGATTCACGCGTGCCACCAGGGTGTACTGCACAAGCACGTTCGCCAGGTCGTCCTGAAAACTAGGGGGAAGATGATAGTTTGCTCGCTCGGAGGCGTCGCCGTGTAAGGCGATCGAAGATAAGATGCTGACACCCTTAGGGAGACGAAAGGAAAACGGCCATTCATAACGTCCTTTGAGTCTGCCCCGTTTGAGAAAGGACGTTGGTGAAGAGTCGGGGTCAGAATTCCGGTCTGCGGCGGAGTACAGTGTCTTAGACGAGTAGAAGAAGTTAGACGTGGAATGAGAGAATATGCTAAGCCTTCCGTATAGCTACAAAATATCCATGTGAGCAACAGAACGAAATTTGGGAGGATTGGCATTGGAAGCGGAAGGACGATAACCGGGGTACCCACAGAGAGAGTCACTTCGTCGATTGGTTCCTCCTTATCCAACTCCATGATCATCGCCCCCACAATGTTTGCACCTTGATAAAAGGTTGGCGCGTCCTCGGGAGATGTCGCGCGACTTTTGAGGGTCAGTGCGAGCCACCGTGCCCCGGTCTTCTTCGTCGTCAAGTGGTATTGATGCTCTTGTTCTGCAGGTGGTACATCCCAGACCGCTTCGGTGGTCTGACTGTATCCCGGAAGTCCCGGCTGAGGTAAGTCCACTTGTGAAGAAGCAGCGGAACATGAATGGTACAGGGGTAGCGACATTCCAGAGTGAGCGCGAAAAACCTGGTGGGGCGCAGAGGTCGAAGACGGCGAGCAGGAGCAACCAGAAAAGACAAGCGGGTGGGTGATAGCGAATTGACTTTCCCATGCTACCAGTGCCAAATGTTCAAGTCTGTGCCTTGCCAGGCCAACAGCCGGAGGTGGCCACGTTTATTCCGCCCACAGGCATACGCAAATTGCTCGCGGGGAACTAGCTTTCATCGACCAAATGCAACGTGCTTGTGATCTTATATAACAGGTAGAAAGGGAATGCAAGTCATCGAACTGTCCGGGATTCGAGTTGTCAGGCAAGGAGGGAGAGGCAAGAGACGAGACTCAATAGACGCTGGATACGGCCTGTTTCTTCACCGGTACCACCACCTCCTGCTTCTCCTGACGGACATACACGGCGCTTCATATCGCTTAGAGTGATGCTTTCTTTAGCAATTGCACGCGGTTTGCTTGCTTGTTGGTCCTCGTGGATCTCGGGGAGATGTCAACTCATTTGACTCAGGCGCGGATTGTGTCTGCAACCCCTCGGCCCGCGACATACATCGGGCTACAACACCAGGGGAAGCACGACGGAGGTACTACGGCCAGGTGCGTGCGTTCTTGCATTGTTCGATACCCGACCATTTGGCGTATGTGCTCCCGCTCGGCCACAGCGTGACTTGTGGAGCGAGAGCTCATATGCCGGACCGTTCACGTCAGTTCTGAACTCTTGGAAGCTACGGGTCCATTAAGGGGGCTGCAGCGCCAGGCACCAACGACTGTGCTGACCATTTTATGGTGTCATAGAGGGATTCGACGGTGAGCCGTTTGGCCGCTGCCGATTCTCTCAAAGACGCGATATTACACCCGGTCCGGTGACCATAGATCGCGACCGTGCTGTGAGCCTGCAGCCCAAGCGTTGAGAGAACCATGCGCTCCGGAGGCAGTCAACTGCTCTAGGCCCGGCGGGCAGCAGTAGCGGCTCGCCCGCAGCATATGCCTGGCCCATCGCGCGAAGATCGACCACGTACAGCGTCGTGTACGTCGCGCCTCGTGCTTACCGAGGCTCTAATCCACACGGCGGCCAGCGATTTCGGTGCTCCTCTATGACAGTCAATGAGATTCGCGCTGGATAGAAGATGCTGTCATGTGGAACAACATACCCGCACGGATAACTCGCTGAACAAATGTCAGAGAAGCAGGTCACGACTATAGGCTGCGCCGTGTTAAACGGCGGACCATCACATAGCTCCAATAAGTCGGCGACCGCGGATTTTTGAAGTCGCTCCCATCGCGTACGGGCAGGTACTTCTCAAGCGTGGCCTCGACGATTCGTGTTCGGTCGTCGGGTGCGTATATTCCCGGCCCGTGGCAAGCCCGGGGTATTTCATGCCACCATAAGGCCGCCGGCATCTGATCTGTAGTTGTTCTCGGGTATACCTCACCTGTTGTGCGTGTTCGAGTAGCGACTAATGATACGAAGGCGCCCTCCCGAGAACATTGTACCCAACATCGCCTTCGGCGAGCATCTTACTTTGCATCGAAGATCTTACGATCTATCTAGTAACGGTCGTTCCTAGGGGCCCTTTTCGAAGACATTGTTTCACAAAGCAAACGTATGTGACGTTTCCGGATTCACCCCCTAACACGCAGATTTGCTCACTTGTTGTGGGTTATCTCATCTCCGCGTCGGTGACTCGCGCGGCCGCCGGCACGTATGATGCGTAAAATCTTGAATTGCCATATTAAAACTACGTGCGAGTTAACCATTATAGACAAGTATTCGTCGTCGTACGTCCTCCCTGTCTCTCCTTCCTGGCCCTGTTGCTGGCCCAAATTGAGGTGTGTGGCAGACCGTCGATAAGTCCAAACCTTCTCATTACGGAACATTTTCATATATCTGTGCGCTACGCATGGATTTCGGAGAGGCTTCTTCTGCACCCCTCCACGCACAGGTGCGCTCTACCGCCACGGAGGCTGCGCGTAGGCCATGCGGCTCATGAGAAGCCAAAAGGTTATGGCACGCCTAGGGTGGTAGTCGCCGTCGGCCCCGGAGGCGGCAGGCCGTCGTATTTGAGGTATATAAGAGGGCCTGTCAGGGAACGATGCCTCTTCTGGACCCCCAGACACGTATTCGCAAGATGCGCCGAACTTCCCACAGGTTCCTCCTCCCTGACCTTGTCTCCTACTGTCCGTATCCGCTGAGGAGTAATCCACATGGCGCGATCGCTCGCGATTCTGAGCAGTGGCTCCTTGCGGAGGCCAACTTCACTCCAGATCGTCGAGCAGCGTTCCTCGGGCTACGCGCGGGCGAACTCACCGCTGCGTGCTACCCCGATGCGGACGCCGATCATCTCAAAGTAGGATCGGATTTCATGAACTTCCTGTTCACGTTGGACGACTGGTCCGACGAGTTCAACGCGAAGGATACCTATGGGCTCGCAGAATGCGTGATGCGGGCCCTCGAGAATCCTGTGGGGTTCAGAACCAAAAAGGCTGCAGGAAAGCTTGCCAAAAGGCACGTCCTCAACATCTCTACGCTAGAAACGGCGGCGCTCACGTGAGCGTCTGTTCGCCGTAGCTTCTTCGCGCGGTATCGCCGGACCGCCGGGCCAGGATGCACTAGGCGCTTTGTAGAAACGATGGACCTTTTCTTTCGAGCGGTCGCTCAGCAAGCCAGGGACCGCGTGCACGGAGACATACCTTCACTCGAAGAATACATCGCGCTGCGGTCAGACACGAGCGGCTGCAAACCCTGCTTCGCTCTCATAGAGTACGCCGCGGACATTGACTTGCCGGACGAGGTCGTATCGCATCCCACGATCCGCGCTCTTGAAGAGGCAACGAATTCGTTTGTAACGTGGTCCAATGTATGTTTGTCTTTTCATCCACCTGTTCAGGCCTTTCAAGTTGATACAACGCTATGCCTAACCAGGACATATTCTCATACAACGTCGAGCAGGCTCGGCAAGACACGCACAACATGATCGCGGTCATCATGCACCGGTACGACCTCGGCCTTCAAGAAGCAGTTGACTGTGTAGGCGCCTTGTGTAAAGCCTCGATCGACCGGTTTGAGCATGATCGACGGCAGCTCCCATCCTGGGGCCCCCAGTTAGACGCGGCCGTTGCCGTATATGTCGACGGTCTTCAGAACTGGATAGTGGGCTCCCTCCACTGGAGCTTCGACTCGACTCGTTATTTTGGTAAGGACGGCGCGACCATAAAGAAGCACCGCCTCGTCAAACTCCTTCCGAGGTCCCCGTCGACCTCGGATGAATGTGACTGCCCCCCGCGTAAGCCTCCTTCCCTTCCCGTTGTGGGTGTCCACGTCAGATTCATAACGGCGACCTAGGGCGGGACTGTCAGGTTGGCTTTCCCGCTGCGAGATCCCCGCTGCACGATAGTCGCGCAACCGAGGGCAACAATGACAAGGAGGCCGGGTGCGCGGTCATTCGGTTACTCTCGCGTTCGCGGCGGGCCTTCTCTTCTGTGCACTTACGCTGCCGTCCTAGTAACTTGCCGTTGTTATAGATAGCCCCCTTTCCTCTGTTTGACAGGCTAACTCCATGTGAAGGCGTTGGCCGCAATGGAAGAAAGACACCGAGATGCCAATTGGGTACAGTTGTAGGTAGTACAAAGTTAGACTTACTTCCGGTTACTCGCTGGTCTCGAGGCAATAGAACCCCGGTGGTGTTTGACGTGCCTGAATCACCGCTTGCCGCACCGCTCGACAACGTAGGCACGCGCGCGCATCTGCTCTTGTCCACCGACACCCTCCATATCTTCGGGCATCTCGCCGTCGATGTTCGTCTACACTCGGGGGGTACCATCGATAAGTAGTGTTGGAAGGCCCGCGCGTGTCATTCAGCACTCACCCGTTCGCGATCGGCCCCAGCCTCAATAAGTAGGCAGGCTGCTTCCGCGTGTGCAGATTCCATCGCCAGATGGAGCGGCGTATTGCCTATTCGCCGAGCATGTCAGGATCCCAGCGGGATTTGCGGTGGCGGCGGCAACGCACCGACACGGTCCGCGGTGTTGAGGCGCGTCTTCGGCGAGCCCTCTGGTGGGTGCAGCAGAAGACTGATGAACCCTGTCGATCCTGTTGTCGCCGCTCGGTGCCTAAGGATATTATTCGCTTCAGAAAGGTTCTACTGGCGCGAGGCCTCAACCGGGTACCAACAGCGGTAGTTGATTGGCCCTGTCTCTGCCGTTGATCTGCGAGACTCATCAGCTTCGGAGCCAACAGGTAGAGGGAAAGGACCCGGACATCAGCTCCTCTTGCGATTAAGACTTTGCCTATCTGCACCGTTCCCATGAGCTAAATGTATAGCACTACAAGAGAGAACCGAAATACCTCGATGTGCGACTTTGACGCAGCGTAGTGCCTGTAGTCAGTATCGTAAGTGTCGTCGCAAGCCGTCTTGACGGCGCACATTACAGCGGAGTTAAGCCCTTATCATTTCGCTGATTCACGTCGGCCCCAGACCCCAGTAATTCCGTAACCACGTCGTCAAACCCTCCGGATGCTGAGCAAAATACGGGTTTCAGTACAAAACTTCCAAAACGTGGGGCGTGACGCCTATCTAAAGAAGAGAGCATACCAGCAATGTGGAGAGACGTCCAGCCGCCACTATCACCGCGGTTGACGTCGGCTCCTTGGTCAATTAAGTACCGTGCGATGTCCACCGAGCCCGAAGACGCGGCCCAGTGAAGAGGTGTGCGCCCGTCCTGTAATCATACGTTAATACGGGGGCTTTTAGGGAGAACCTCTTCGAAGCACCTCATCAACGGCATTCACAAGCTTGGGATCCTGAGAAACCAGTGATCGGACGAGGCCAAACTGCCCTGAATTATGTGTCGTAAGCGAACAGGGCGCCTCTTGTTGGATTATAGAATATGGAACCTACTGCTCAAAGCTGCGTTATGTATAGACGTGCTCGTCATGCGTTCTCAATCTGCAGTATGGACGTGGTGGACGATGGTGTTGTGGAAGCAAGAAAGAAAGTACGCGTGTGCAGCAGGGTGACGCGTCGGGGCTCGTAAGCTCAAGTTCGCACGAGGTGGCGGTGTCAAGAGAACACGGCATGGGCGCCTCTGATCTGCTTCCTGGTTTGTGGTGGCCCACCACCACGGTTAGTACCCTTTTAGCTTACGCCCCTCTGGAATACCGTTCTGACATTTTCAGCACGACGGTGTATCTATAGTTTCCCTCCTATTACTACGAGTGTTGCCTGTGTGACACTTGACAGACAACATGCCGTCCATAACCATCAAAGCCGCGGCGACGGAATCGAAGGACGCGAACACGACGACTGATGATGTGTCTCACAGCCTGGTCACCTTTCTGCAGTCGCAGTCACAGAATATGTTGACGCGGCTCTATCAGAAACCATCTGCATGTCTTTCTATCTTCAGGTTAGTCACGCACTCTCCGTACTTGTCACATATGTTTGAATATTCGGCTTCAGGTTGTTACGACCCCTGGAGCGACAAATCGTCATGAACCTCCTGTGGCTTGATATTCAAATACCGCCATCCACCATGGCAGCCTGGGTCACACGCGAGGGGAAAAAGTGGGTCCGAGAGCATGTGCAGCGTGCTTCCGAGTTGACGCTACCTAGGCCCTATCAAGACGCCCTGTCCACATTAGCGCGTCTACACATTCTGCCACCATCAACGACGAAGCACGCATTGAACCCTACCTTCAAGTCTAGCCTGCGACAAGCGATCACCGGAGGGTGAGTGACGCTGCCTAACCTTACGTCGACGTTACATACAGTCGAGTTTCGCGGCAGCGGCACAAGCGGCAGTTTTGGGGTCCTCGCAGAGAATGACGGAAAACATCCACCTCCCGAAGTCGAAGCTTTGGATGCGTATGCCCTCGAACGTTGGGAGGTACCTTGACCTCATCGGTAGTACTACTCGGTAGCTGAAGCCAAGGTCAGACTATCTTGTACTACATGGTCTCTTCTGGGACAGGGCAGTTTCCGGCGAAGCCATCGGCGGGCGTGTTGTACTTGCTGCAGAGGAGCGGCCTAATGGCTAGCATACGGTAAGCCCTGTCACTCAGCATCTTCGCATGAGAAGTTACAATATGAACAGTGGAAACGCGTTGCAAATAACGTCGACTGGATTTCAATTTCTCTTGCACCCGCCCCACGTTCAGCTGTGGGAACTATTGCTTCAGTATCTGCAAATGGCGGAGGTACGCTTTCCCGTCTTCATCCTTAAAGTAACACGGCCCGACGTGATCACATAGGAAAGGCAGATGGACCTTGTTGAGGTCATCAGCTTTCTCCTGATGCTGTCCACTACGGAGCTCGGGAAGGTGCGCGAAGTGGTTCGTTCTCCCGCGATGCCAAGGCAATGACGTCTGCTTGTACGTTTGTAGGACTATTCTACGGAGAACCTCAGTGCGACCCAAAAAGCCATGCTCGAAGACCTTCGCGACTATGGGCTGATTAAGCAAAGAACTGTGAGCGCGGGTGGCCAACTCCCTGTACTTATTTTTGAAACGTCGTTCCCCCGGTGTTCCGAAGGCGACCTCGCGGAGATTCAGCCCAACACGTTTGGCGACGACACTGACGTCTTCATCCCCGCCGCTTCCCACGTCTGCCGGGTCAGGGGACGGATCGCACGCTCAAGGTTTCATCGTGCTTGAGACCAACTATCGTTTGTATGCGTACACGGGTAAGCACCATCAGTCGTGTTCTGTCTGCACCGATACGTCATTGCAGTCTAGATAATCCCTTGCAAATCGCGGTTTTGAACTTGTTCGTGACGCTCAAGTCGCGCTTCCCTAACCTCGTCATTGGTGCAATAACGCGTGAAAGTGTTAAGAAGGCGCTGGTCAACGGCATTACTGCCGACCAGGTGAGTGTATTCGAATCCCCTGAAGGCGGTAGACGGTTGCCGATGTCTGTCCGCCAGATCATCAGCTACCTCATCACACATGCGCACCCCCAAATGCGAAGAAATGTAAGTATCAAGCACCCTCGCGGGTTCTTACTTCGGGTGACTGAGCGCAATACGTCGCGCCACAGAAACCTCTTCTTCCCGTCACCGTCCAGGATCAAGTCCGCCTCTGGGAACTCGAGAAAAATCGCATGAAGTCGCAAGAAGGTCACTGTCCTGCCATTTAAGCTCAACGACGTCACCGACCACGAGGACTGATCTTCTGACTGTCGGCAGGATATTTGTATACCGCCTTCGCTTCCCAGGCAGACTACGAATACGTCCTCAACTATGCGAAGCAACTCGATGTCGTCTTATGGGAGAACGCATCTCGGCGGTGTTTCTTCGGCCGCCTCGAAGGGCACGCTAACATTCGGGGGTTCATAGAGCGACGGCAGACCGCTGGGAATGCTTAGTGGTGACGTTTAGCTACGCCGCCCAAGCTTGCCTACCTTGACTATCGTCTTGTGCACTCAATTGGCGCATCACGACCGCCACATGTTCCTCAGAGACGATATCACGACGCTTCTCCCAGTGTGGCGGCGGCCGCACCTCTTTCGGACTGTTGGTTCCTGAAGCACGACCTCCAGTATTCGGTAATGTAACTGCTACATTCGCTATGCGCTTACGGCCCTCTGAGCCAGCTCAAGAAGCCCGTGCATCACGGTAGTCCATCCGGTGCGTGTCCATCCCCGAGTCCGTTTACGTCCTACCTACTACTAGCGGCCGGAATGTCCCGTATCTCCGCCACCGTAACGGCGATACTCTCCAAGAGCTGCGGCAGGGGGACCACGCTCAATGGGGTACGAAGGAGGCTGGTGGTGATGAGTTGGGGGAGAATGTGGAAGAGCGCCTGCTTGATCGTACTGCCACTGCATGGACGGGTAGGAGCGTGTCCGAAAGTGGTCCCTTCCTCGGCCTGCTGGCAGGTTAGCCGCCGTCGAGAACGGGATGGGTGGAGCGGATGCGAGCGAAGGCCCGTGGATAGGAGACCCTGTGGGAGACCAGGACGACGCGGTGGTAGGACTCCCATCGGAACCTCCTTCTGCGATGCTCCGATGGGCGTCCGGCTGCAGAGCGGAGTGTATTGCTGCGTGCGAAGTCCAACTTCCGCGTCGCTCGTCGTACGTGAGATGGCTACCTCCGGAATAGGTGGTGTTGGGGTACATCGCCGGCGCAGTAGGGCTTGCGACCAGCGCGTCGTACGGGGAAGGGTGCCATGATGTGGGTGACGTCTGGCCCGTGTTCCTGCGAACGTATGGGTGCCCCCGGTGTTGGGTCGGAACGACGAGCGGAGAGACAGCGGGCGGCCCTTGCGGAGAGGTGCTCCCCAGACCGGTCTCCAGCGGACCCAAACGGCTCTGGCCATGGTAATAGTAGCTGGAAGGGTCGCCGGAATGACGTGTGAAATGGCCGTGTGGCATCCCCGAGGAGTCCTCGCCGACTGGCGATGACGGGATACCACCAGCCATGCCGGACGGTGAGTGCGCACCAGGTGCGTGGCTCGGGTGATTATCTATCGCATCTCTGTCACTTCTGACCACCATCGCAACGTAACAGCGTCAGCGAGAGGTCGTCTAGGTTAGGATCTGCGCGAAGTGCGCACCTATGGGAACCGGCCGTACTCATATCGTGGGCTTCTTCAAGATTCGGCGGGTAGCGAAAGTTCGTCGACCGCGTGAGCTCCGGCGGTATATCGATCGCCATAAGATCTGGGCGACTTGTAGGTCTTCGTAAAAGGCCGGTAGCTAGATCCTCCTGGGTGTAATAGGAGATGAGGTGGTAGTCGGAGCCGTCAATCTTAACCGTGATCGTCTGCTAACCATTAATGTCAGGGAAAAGCTCCGGAAACGCAGCGAATGAACGACCTTCTTGATCAGTCCCCGCGGCTTGTAGCTCAGGTGCGGCTCCGGCAGATGCCCGGCGTGGGGATACGCTGGCATGTCCGCGAAGTGGTGAGCTGTGCGTGCACTCCGATCCGCCACTTCCCGGTAAAGCTGACCCGCGCGGTCAGAACGGTTTCGAGCCAGGTGGTGGACATACATACCAGGAAGTTTCCGGATATGCGGGATTGAGACCATGCCAAACCTTCGGTCCAACGCTTGATACCGCTCTCTTCGACGCTGAATATAAACACAGCTCCGCTTTTGATCATCGTGCGCCGCTCGAAGTCGTTCAAGCGTCGGGTCACTCGGGGTATCAGGCCGCGGCGCGCTGCCTGGGGGTTGATAATAGCCCGGAAGGGAAAGTGGGCGTTCAGCGCATGGGTCCCGTCAGCCTCATGATCGGGATGTGCGACATGGACGAGTCGGGTGCGTACCTCTATGAGTCTGAGGGCATCCATCGTGGTGTCGACGAAACCTTCGAATAATGGGGTGTCTGTGGACATGGCCATGCTGTTGGCAGTGGCAAAGCGTAGTCTAATGCGTTGGAGAGTGCGGGCGGAGTGTTGCAGGGTGCCCTGGGTGACGCGCGTTTTAAAGAGCTCGTCCGTGCACAGTCACAGGCGCACTCTTCGACGGTGACATTGGGGGAGTAGGTGTTACATCGATCAATGGATGATGCAGTACATCATCGCCGTTTACACAATACCACTGCTGGGGCCGTGAAGGTCCGGAATCTGAGGCACCGCGACCCGAACGGCGGTCACATTTGGGCTGAGAAGTCCTTCACCGAAAACGCCAATACCATGCCGATCTCATCTGTGTCCCCAACTGGTCGCTCCCCTCTTCACTCCGCGGCGCGTCTGTGAACTTGCATTGATCCTTGATACCCTCGTCGTAACGTGGTGCAAGTGCCTGCGGCCGTCGTACTCCAATACCGATGCCGTACAACGTCTAACAGGCTCAAGCTGCCCTCGATGTCTGGATTGTCACATGAACCATTTATGATGACACGGAGGGGTGTCGGACGCGTGGCAGCGGCGGCGGGTCTATGCCCACCTCAAGTTTCGCTGGAAGGGCCTGTGCCCAGAGGACCGGTACCACCTGGACCCCGTTTCTCACCCGTTGGCCCTATGTCGAACTTATTGCCGTAAGGCCGCTTCTCCTCATTCCCGAAGAGAAGCGTGCGGCTGACTTTACCCTCTCATGGATGTAGGTGAACCTTAGTGCGAGCTCGATCCAGTAAAGCCATCGCATGCGCCGACCCACTCAGGCTGAGAAGATACGAGCGTGGCGCCGGCGGCACAGGATCTGGGGCTGTATATGTCCAATTCGAGGCGGCATAATGGAGACACAGGGTATGTGGTACTGTTATTTCCCCCTCCCGCCCGCGGCTGGCCCACGGCGCGCTGGCATCTGCTAGCATGGACTGCAAAATTGCCCTGCTAATACAATCCCGGCGTTCCATCGATGCGTCGATAACGAAAACCTTGTTACCGTTGTTATCCATGCCGAAATCCCGCTAGGTCGTTTTTATCTTCTGAATGGAGCATCTCGCGCGAGCTCTCCGCCCACCATCCCAGTAGACTGTTCCCCACGCGGGCGACGCGGCGCAAGCGCGCACTTAACCCGGTCGTCCAGACCATGTGCGGTTCAAACCCAGCGACGAACGCGGGCTTCGTCGGGTTCATCGACTATGCCTGAAGCTACATGTGCAGGGCATCGGACAATGTTATTCGGCTCCTTCCCATCAGGAGCCCAGCAACAACACAGCCTGCGGGAGAGCCGTCGACCCAGAAGGGGCATGCTTATGCCTATTCCATCCCTTCCCGTCCTCACGACACTGCTGTCGCGATGATCAGCATCTCGCCCAGAGGTGGCAAGCGCGAGCATGGGGCGATCGATGGGCTGCGCCTCCTCCGCACCCGCCAGTACGACGTCCGACACCGGCGTAAACGATACACAATCGTGCGGGGAATACAGGCACCATGATGGACGCAGTCGAACTGGAGCTCCGAGTGGCTGACAACTCGGCCTCTCGAAGCGCTCCCGGTCTCAAGCACGCCGGCTCGTTACGTGCTGGGCGGAGTAACGGAGGTACGGGTCGAAACTCGTGGCAGCTCGCGTCGTTCCGGGCAGGCACCATTGGCTGCGCGCATTTCAATCAGGAACACGACCTCCCAGCTGGCCTGCTGACTCCGGGGGAGGCCGACGAGAAGAGCAACAACAAGCTCTGGGATGAGAAAACATACACGCCCGTTCCCGCACCCGACTAGGAAGATCGTGTCCGTCGGGAGGCATCTGGCACATCGATTGGCCATCTGGCCAGTCTCCACGTACACGGCCGCGACGCCAAGAACTTGTGGCAGCTCTGGAAAGGCCTGCGAATACTGTGAGCGGCGGGGACTACCGCTCGCCTGCACGAAATAGATAGATTGGCTTGCGATGTGGGCGCGGGTGCAGTTCGATGCTCGACGAAAATCTACTCTGGAGAATGGCCGGCTCCGACTTCTTCGTGCACCAAACGGTTCGCGGAACCAATTTGGCCCTTGATGGACAGCATCTTCCCGCGCCCTTCGCTGACGCAGTGCCGTTGGCTCATCGCCAAGCTCTGCGTGGCAGCGCGGTGCCGCACGGCGACACACGAACGAGAGTCAAACAACAAGGCAACGGATGCATGCTCCGGAAGCCGCGCTGCGGCCAGGATAGTCCAGGTCGCGCACCGACGGACGCGCAGGGGAGACGGGTGCACGCCCGAGTCCGAGAAGAATAAGGTTTGATCCGTGCGTGTAGTAGCAGAATGGGGTATAGTTCTGTCAAGCATGCGATCCATTGATCTCGGACTCGTCGACGGCGCAGACGACGAGAACGGCCGTCCACCGTCGGGACAGGGTCCGAGACATCAGCTGGCAGGGAAATCGTGTCAGAGGGTCCCCGCAGGCAGTATCCTCCACTCATTGTGGCCGCACACCGCGTCCGCACGTAGCCTCGCCCGGGAGCACCGTGACGAGAATTGACGTGGGCGGTGAAGCAACCATGCGGCACGGGTTCCATATCCTGTCAAATGCAGGCCCTGTGCGCGGTCCCAAAGAAAGTTATCCGGACAACACGCAGACCACCCTCGGTTCCCAATCATGTAATTAGGGCCCTGGGTGGCCTCAGGTGGTATCGCACCCCACCGGTGTTCCTGGCTAATTCGGACGAGAGAGAACGGAATAATGAAGGTACCACGTACTGCGATGCTTTGTGAGTCACCACCGGCCCCAGGACGTACGAGCCTTCAGACCCCGCCTGGGCTGTGGCGGTCGCGAAGGGCGCCTCGAACTTGCGTGGGCGGTGGTTGGTAGGAATAGAGAGGAAAGTACCAAGATGGGCTGAGGGGACCCCCGATGTGCCGCGGTCCGCGAACCTCCACGGAGGGACGCCACAAAGGCGCGCGAGTCAACCGAGCTCTCCCGGCTCGATTGAGCAATCGTCGAGTAGCTTTAGGTAACGTTGACGGCAAGCGGGGCCCCATCGTACACGAGGATGGGTCAACAAGGGGTTATTGCCGCCTTATGCGTCCGGCTGCTGCTGCTTCGCGGAAGGTTGATCGGCCATGGGTGTCTGTAGCGGTAGGGCGTACGATGGAGGGGCGGAGATCGTTCCGAGATGGGGTGGGCGCGACACCGATCGCAGATTCCGCCCGCGGGCCGTGCTACGGTCGCGGGAGAAGGTCGTTGCGATCGGGATGGGGGAGCTGGGCTGGCGAACTGACCGTCGTTCCTAGGAAAGCCGTCCTAACCTTCGAGTTCGGAGGTGCGCATGGGCTGAGGCACGACCGAAACACGTGTATCGCGCGGGTGCTGATGGATGGGGCCCGATATGGCGCGAAGACGGGGGGCTGCCCCACCGTCGCTGCGTCGGAGAGGCGATGGGCGGAGGAACCTGCGGAAACGCAGGAGAAAAATGGCGTAGCGTGGGCACCCGCATGGGCTCGTCGGGATAAAGCAGCACAGCACTCACACACGCGGCTACGAGTCAGCAGGAGGTCCTCACAGAACGGCAGGGATGCCGATAGCCGATACCGAGGAACGAGGCCGTGAGGCGGCGGCGAGAAGGGGAGTCGTCAGAGAGGGTCCGTCCGCCCTTCCAGCGGTCGCTATACAGCATGTGAGCAAGGGAAACAGACGACGATCCTCTGACGGAAGAACACACTTCTCAGTCTGCTGATGTGGATAAATATCGAACGACCAGAGAGCGTCGCAGGGTGAGCCGAAACGCGGCGTGCCGGCGGAGAATGGTGGGTGTATGTCATCGTGTCGATGTAGGGGCGTGGTTAGACAGCTTCTAAACTCGGGTTGGGTCCACCGACGGTCAGCAGGAAAGGCGTAAAGCCAGCAGATTGGAAAGATGCTCGCCGGAGATAGCCCGTTCGACGACCCCTCCCAGAGCTCCCCGCAACGGTGCGTTTTGGTCGTTCTCGTTCGGCGGTAAGTTGCGGGCAGATAGGCTGCTTCGAGCAGCGTGGGCGTAGCCCCCAGAGTGAGGTGTCCCGACGTGAAGATCCGGGTCGAAGGTGGCGGGAGGCAAGCGAGAAGGCGCCTGGTGGTTTAGCGAGCACGCAGCTCAAGTCCGCCGGAGCTGGCCGTCGAGGTGAAGTCAACAAGGGGACACAAAGGAGCCGAGAAGCCTAGCGAGCAGAGCGGGTCATCACGACCGCGTCTGGCAAGGCGACGCTGAGTTGAGGTCAAGTCGCCGCCCCAGGTGCCTCGTCCGGCTGCGCCCTTCCGGAAGCGCAAACAGCTGCACACTGCGAAGCATGTGCCTAAAGTCTGGGGCCAGCAGCGAGGCAGGGACCGCTCCTGCCGTATTTTCGCACCGGCCGCAGTACGGGGAACTGCATAGGTATGTGTCCGGAGCCCACGGGGGCGTGTGTCTACGAAGAATTCCTGCCCGGGGGGGATTGAACGGGCCGTCCTGAGCCATTTCAGTGCGTACGGCGCGAGCTCTGTCGAACGGTGTCAACGGCGGAGTCTCTGCGCGTATTCTGTCATCGCGGGCACACTAGCCTCCCCGCTACACAGCACGCCGCCTGAGCCTGGATAACCTGGCGTCCACGCGCGCCTATCCAAATTTTAAGTGGCACAGACGCCGTCCGAGCTCGCATCCCCTGGCTTTGTTCAGTAAGCTGCGTGATGATGGAAACCCGCCCTCAAGCCTGATCGCTCACCGCTGCATTTACGCCCGCATTGGTCGCCGAGCATCCCGCCCATGCCATCGACGTCGACCGGCGCGTGTTCCTGTGGTCCGCGCCGACGATCCGTATGCGCCCCAGAAAGGAGGAGCCGCAGGAACCTGATTCAGTTGGGCGTGGACCCCGCTGCCTGGCTCCCGGGGCTGCGCATGCGCGCAATTGCTCGACTGGTCACTGCATGGGTGGGGGGGGGCTCAGGGTAGGCCCGCCCCCGCGCTTCTGGCGCGCCCGAAGAGGGTGCGCGAGTGCCGGGTGGGGGCTGCGGGCACCACACAAATTGGCAGAACGGATTAGCCTGCAGTTGACGAGTGCGAGCACGGCGTGGGTGGCGGTCCCCTCAGCGCGCGAGCGAGTCACAGGCGGCTCTCTCCTCCTCGGGCTTCTGGCGCCAATCCCTGTTTGGGCGCAGAAGTTCCCCCCGGCGCCCCGGCCCGGAGAACCGCCGCGTACACCACCAGTGCTCTCCCATGCGCGCGACAGTCGAGAGCCCAGGCTCCCCAGCGACTGCCCTCGGACGCTGGTGTGGGGTCGTCCGGTCCGCTCAGGAAAAAAACAGTTTGCAGCTATAAGTCTCGCGCGGGTTCTCACCTTCTGCGCAGGTCCGGGATAGAAACGGCTAGTTTAGGTGTTGTTCTAGCACCGGTGCCTTCGCCCATTCCACGGATGGAGCACGCTTACCCCCCGCGCGAGTCGTCGTACATTCTCCTGCTCGGCGCCTCGACGCCTATGAAGACCCAGGCCGCCAGGGGCCCGAGGGAGAACGGGACCGGCCGCGGCACACCCCCACCCAATCGTGCGTGGCTCGCTCACACGGACAAGACACAACCCGATGTCGGCGTGCCTGATTCGCAACTGGATCCACTCTGACATGAGCTTGAATATTCTCAACGGGTGGGGGCACGAACAGGGCAGGGCCGGGCACACACGCTTTGCAGATGGGAGACTAAAGCACACAAGTCGCGTGTGCTCATTACGGGCTAATCTAAAACGGTGGGGGGTGGCGCTACATGCGGGGTAGGACAACGAAACGAAGGGATCCCCGGAGTGGGGGCAGAGCAACGAATGGACACGAACGGACGAGTTAGGTGAAGGCGAAGGAGAGTCGACGGAACAGGGCCACGACGGTACTTGCTATAGATCTAAAGGAATTACTGCATGCTGCGCACTACTAACCTAGGTCTGCGCCGCGACGTCAACGACGACGGCAGCGACGCGCGGGCAGACATTATGCTGACTGTACACGCTTCATCACGCGAGGTGGTACACTATCCAAGCTGAAGGGAGTCCTGCCTGCGCCCTGTGTGACACACGCCCACGTCAGCACGCGCTGCTCCGACAAAAGGACAGAAACATCGGAGCGCCCACCTCACGGGAGCGCGCAGGCGTGCGGAAGGAGAACGGCGGTGAGATCGCAGGCCCGCCACGGTGGGGTGCGGCGCGGCTCACGCGCGCACGCGCTGCGGGAGGAGCGCGACCTTGCGCGTCTTCTTGATTGCGTGGCCCTCCTTGCCGAAGTAGCGCTCCGTCTCGAAGCTCCATTCCGCGTTCGCGATGATCCAGTCCTCGAGGCCCTGGATGTACAGCGCGACCTGTCGGTCGATCTCGGGGCCCCACGACGGGACGACCTTGCGGCACTCGAAAAACCAGTCGAGCGTCTTGGCCCAGAGCTCGCCGGCCTGCTCGATCGCCTCTTGTCGGTCGACGCCGTTCATGTTCATGAGCACACAGACGAAGTTGTGCGTCTATCAGACGCGAGCACTGTCAGCACGGACCAGGAGCGGAGGGATGATCGCGCAGACTCACATCGCCGCGTGATTGCTCGACGTTGTAGGAGAGAACGTCCTACGGAAGCCATGATCCGATAAGGCAATACACTAACGCGGAGCAGCGGGCGGCACTCACGTTCGCCCACGACACCAAGTCGTTCGTCGCGTCCGAGAGCGCCTTGATAATCGGGTGCTCGATGACATCCTCGGGAAGGTCGATGTTCGCCGCGTACTCGATGAACGCGAAGCCCGTTTTGCAGCCGCTGGTGTCGCGGCGGAGAAGGATGTACTCCTCCAGCTCGGGGATGTTGTGGTCCCCACGGTCGGCCGCCTGCTGCATGACGGCCTGGAAGTACGTGTCAAGTGTCGACATGAGCCGTTGCTGGCATCCCGGCCCTGCGGTCTTTTTCATGCGCGTCCAGAACCTTAAGTGTATCCGTCAGCGCAGCCACAGATGGAGCATCGCCGGCCACTTACGACTTGGTCAGCCTGTGCGCGGCGGTATCCGAGTGGTACGTCTCCGGGCTGTAGAGCGTGTTCATGACGCACTCCGCGAGACCGCGCGTGCCCGTGGTGTCGAACTCGTCCGTCCAGTCGTCGAGCGTGAACAAAAAGTTCATGAAGTCTGTGCATACCCGGAGCTCGTCGTACGTGCAGTCGATGTAGCACATGCCGCTTAGAAGGCCGGCGTTCAAGGTAAGGAACTTGGCGCGCTGCTTCTCGGAGAAGTTGGCCATGCTGAGAAGCCACTCCTCTGACTCGCGCGAGACCTCATACTCCTGCGGGTGGCAGCGAAGAGGGTAGGGGATCGGTGAGATGAAGTCGGGGAACTTGAGGATGACGGTCCCCTCCTGCGCGTCGGTGGTGGTGGTGGAGTCGGCAGCGCGTACAGCCATGGGTGTACAATACAGAGGCGAAGGGGTGGGCGGCGAAGTACAAAAGAAGGAGCGCTAGAAGCGAAAGACGAAGCTGCACCGACGGAGGAATGGCCCCGGCCGGTCCTTATATGCGCTGCGGGGGTGACGCGGAGTCACCGGGGCGGGGGGAAAGATTCCGTATTGTTTCGTGAACGAGGCAGCACGAATCTGTCAAGCGACAATGCATGATGATCCAAATTTGTCAAGGGTCCAAGGGTGATCGCCGGGTATCAAAGCAAAAGAATTGAGTATTAGCGTCGCGCGCGGCGTCGCTGCGCACGACGCCGACACCACAGGAGCGCGTCGAGTGCATCAACGGACGGCTAGCGTTCTCATCCAAGACAGGCCCGCGATGGTGGATGGACAAGAGGGGCTGAGACGGGGGCATATGGGGCTTGGGGGTGCTCACGAGCCCAGGAAAGTGGGGAGGAGGCAAAGGCCATGTGCGAACGGAACGGAGCCGCTGGGGTGCTTCCAATTAGCCTGCTAGAGCCGGCGCGGTTCCCGAACAGCGACCGCCCTGACGGGTTGCCCGCGGACGTTCGGCCTGCCGACAATAAGCTCCCATTAATTGGCGGCCCTGTGCAGATGCGAGGACGGACAGAGCGTGCAGCGCCGTGGCATAAGTAGTGTGGGTACACGCGATCACGCTATGGTCACGATCCCGGTCCTAAGATGCAAGGCCCGTTAGCCAGCGCGAGGCCGAATTAGAAGGTTGACACGCCGTGAGCGAGGACGGGCGTCCGGATGAACGTGCAATTGTTCTGCCTGGTTGCGGCGGGGGAGTATGATGCAAGGTCAATATTAGAGGGCGGTGCTGGGGCGGCAGGACTGCTTAATGGAGCGATGCTGACTCGGGCGAAACAAAAGGGAGTGCCGAACACGTAAGATTAAACGGAGAAAGTGGGCGCCGCGCCTCCGTCAAATGTTGCGTCTCCGTCAGAGATTGAGATTGACACGATGATGGATTGGCAGCGCGGCGGTGGGCGAGGGGGGTTCTGCGAGAACATATCCAGGCTGGGCGAACAATAGACGGGAGTAGCGTGTTTCAGCGGGCGTTGTCGATGAGATCAACACCGTGGCCGACAACAACAAGGTGGGAGTCGCAGGCCGCGAGCGGAGCCGTGAGATCGGCCGTCGATGGGCGCATAAGGGGGGACAGCCACATGGTGTTTCGTCTCCCGATTCAATGTCCTTGCGCGGCCGCCCACCTCCGCCCGGCTCCGCTGGCATGCCTACTCCGCGACGCGCACGTGGTCTGTCCCGCCTGCGCGTCCTGGCAAGGATAGACGCCGCCGGCTTGGCTATTCTGGGCGAGGCGGACGCTGCTTTAGTGCTTCACAGCTGCCGTCACGCCTCGCTCCCTCGCCAACCCCGCCTGCGTCCCCGCCCCTCCAATCCCGGTCGCAGCGGAGGCATCCGTCGCGCCCCCTGACCCGCTCCCGAGCCGTTTCAGCCGTCGCCGCCCGACTCGCCGTCGCCAACCCGCCGCATGCCTGCCTCCCAGCCCCCCGCCGCCCCTGCCCTTCCTCTCAACGTCGCCCCTGGATCACGTCCTGCGACCGCACAGTCCGTCCTGTCCACCGCCTCCTCCTCCACCGTCGTCTCAAAGCCGGCCCCGAACCCGCCGGACATATCGAGCCCCCATGAGCTGACGGCGTTTGTACGCAGCTGGTAAATCTCGTATACCGGTGCCCTCCATGCTGATATCTCCCCGCTACGTGTCTCAACGGCTGTTGCGGTCGTTCCCTGCCTGCCGCTCCTGCTGCGCGTGCATTCCCCAGGTCGAATCTTTGCTCGAACAGCTCGACCGCAAGTTCGACGACATGTCCAGCCAAATCCTCGATCGCAGTACGTCACTCCACCCTCCCCCCAGCGCGCCCTCCCGCCCGTGCCTTTCTTCTCCGCTCGGACCCATCTCTCACCTGTCCCATCCAGTGACGCAGATGTCCGACCGCGTAGATATGCTCGAGGCATCCATACAGGACATCATCAACAGCGATACAGCCCAGCCTCCTCCACAGCCGCCTCCCAGCCTCCCCCAGTCTCCCTTAATCTCCCAGCGGAAGAGCACAGGCAGTGGGTAGCCATCCGCATTGACAGATTGCCGTCATGGCGCGACCGGACCCTGTATGTAACTTCTCTGTATACCCACACCCGGCACTATCTATGCACCCTGTGCGCCGCGCGCCGTCCGACCTTCTCCGCGGGATCCCTGCTCCAAGCAACACAACGCAGCCTGTTCATCTCCCAACGTCCCGCTGCCGTACTCTGGCGAACGTTTTCGTCCCCTCTCGTCCCTCTCTCTCCCACGGGGAACACGCGGTAAGCCCAGATTCGAACCACACAGTGCGATCCCGCGCGTTGGAGACTCGCGCAGGCCGTCCCGCACGCATTGCCCTTCTGGGAGGGGGGAGGAGGAAGGAGGGAGACGCCTTCCCCGCCTCGCCCGCGTCCCCGCTTCGGCTGCGCGCAACCCAGACAGCGCGCCATCGACGCGCACGCCCCACCCCCCTCCCATCCTCGCCCGCCTTCGACAAGTGCGTCGCCACCGCCGCCAGAAACGCCGGGCGTGCAGCCATTCTCGCATTCCCGCAGACCCACGCGCCCAGCCCCGAACGCTCTGAAAATGCCGCGAGCTTGACAGCAGCTCGGATCCTAAAGGACGATGCCGTACTCGCGGCCACCGTTTTACGTGCGCGCGCTGGCCTCTCGTCCCTGCAGCCCGCGCCGACCGGAAGGGGCGAGGGAGAGTGGCGAGGGCGGCCTGCCATTGGCCGCCGTCTGCTAGCATTCATTCAGACCTGCCCGATATGGGCATTTTATCTCCCACCTATCGCAGCGCGGGCCACCCACAAAGGACGCGTCCTGCCTGCCCCCTTCTCCCCCCTTCCACCGGGGCTGGCGTCGGCGATGGCGATGGCGATGGCGCCCGTGTTCGTGTTCGCGTTCGTATTGATGATGAGCCGTAGGTGTGTCACCGGCTGTCAGGCAGAGTCTCCATACTGGAACGACTGAAATGATCCAAGCCCCCGGGTGGGCAGCTGGTGCGCCGATGCTCCCCCAGCAGCAGGCCTAGGCGCGCGGTGTGAACTGAGAGCTGGTGCACTGCATGCAGCTGCAGCAGCGACTGGTACCGTGCCGTTTCGTTGTGCATGTGCGGTGGTTCGCGCTTCGTGCGTCGTGCGGCGTGAGGCGTGACAGATGCACGGAGCTCCCCGCACCCACTCTCTGGCACACAGACGACGTGTTCTGGCACGAAGCTCACGCAGGGTACGGTACGGCCGGGCGTGATTGGCCTCATCCGCGCCCAGCGCCCAGCCCGCGACGTCTCCCCGTCGCGGGGCCTGACAGCGGTATAGACCCCGCACCCAACCAGAGCCTGGGGCGGAGTAGGCAGATTGACACCGCGCGCGTCGCGGAATAGACGGCCGACCCCGCACGCTTCCTGGGCAGTGATAACGTACGCAGGTATGCATACTCAACGCCAGCCCTCCTCTTTCTCGGCGGGGCTGAGCGCACCGAAACGGGGCGTGCATGGACGCGCGGCGTTGAGTCCGACGATAGACGTTTCGTGGCGACCTTCCGAATCCGGACGCATGCGCAGGTCGCCCGCCTGGCACTCGGTATTCTTCAGTACTAGTATTCAACTCGCGGTATACTGCTCCCGCGCGCGCCGGGTCGCGGGGTCGTCGCTCCCCCAGTTGTCCGGTTCTGTGCGCGTGTGCGTGACGGTGCGGTATGGTGCGGCGCGCACCCCGCTCCCCATTCTCGAGTCTCAATGCGTGCGCTCGTCCGACAGGCTCTGCGGCCCTGAATGGAACATGGGAGACGCGTACGCCAACGTCAACGTCAGCCTTTGCACCCTCTGCGTAATGGGCGTGACCAAGGCTCGTGTGTGGTGAACTCTGCGAACCCGTTCCGCCGCTTCGTGCACTTCCTTTTTTTCTCCACCGCGCTCTTCTTTGTTCATTGGCGCGCGGCGAGAGACGGCTAAATTCATTTCGGAGAGGGGGCACCCTGGGTCCGTCCGCACGAAAACATATGGCCGGCGTTCATCAGTGTGGAAAAAATCGCGCGCAAACATGAAAGAGGGCACTGCGGCCTCCCGATGCCAAATTCTCCGGCTCTTCGCAGATCCGACCGCGTTTTGCTCCACAAGGGGGGCTGTGTGTGGGGTATTACAGTACATGCCGAGGAGAAAAATAGGCCACGATATCAATCCAATCCGGGCGTCGACGTCGGCGGTGCGGGCGCGAGCACCCTGCGCTGAGGTGTAGCGGTCTGCGGCGCGCCGCCGAACATCGCAGAGATCATGTCTCCGAATGGGTTTGCTTGCTGCGCCCGTGGCGGGGGGATGGCGAAGTAGAGTTCCGCGATGTCGCTGAGCGTCTGTGGCCAGGGGAGGCAGAGAGAAAGAGAGAGAGCGAGGTGTCAGTCAAGAACAAAGTGCATTAGAACCGGATGCGTTGAGGCGAGCAAAGAAGCGCGGCGCGCATTAGCACGCGTTTGGGCGCCGCGCGTGCACCGCGCGCAGACGCAGAAGATGCGGACGTGCGCGCGGGATCTCGCGTCCTATAGCAGCCGCGGTCCGATGCGTGCCGCGCATCCCTGCAGGGCTGCACCCGTTGCTGCAAGGGCAGCCGTGTAGGGGTGCGTGGTGGTCTATCAGATGGCGCCGGGATACAGGTAGAGTGGGCCACGAAGCCTCCAGGACGATCGGTTCCCAGAAGCTCGTCCAGACTCATCGCGTCGTATGGCCGTGTAATCCCGGACGGGTGACGCTGGGAGCGACGGTGCCCGGCACAGCAAAATACCCACCTTGCGGACTTCCCTGTTGGCCACCAGGCCGCCTTTGCTTTGGTACGTTCCGCAGAGCCGCACCCAGGCCTCCCGCATCGCCTTGTTCTTGTCGCCTTGCGCCCGTTGGCACGCCCGCACGGCCAGTTGCGCGAAATTGAGGGTAGAGTCTGTTGTGAACAGTATCTCGTCTACCTCGTTGTCTGTCGGTTTCCCAACAGGTATGGGCGAGGGCTGGTGCGGTGATAGCAGGGAGGGGCGGCGGGCGGTCAGCTGCGAGGCGAAGTGGATAATGAATGTGCGAGCGGCGAGGATGTTTCCGTTTTGCAAGTACCTGCGATCGTAACGGATGAGATGCGGCGAGCGAGTGCCAGGCGAGACCGCCGCTTACGGTATGATCCCCCGCAGCGCGAACGGCCCCACGGGGCCATCGGGGCCCACCCACTCGACGAACATTTCGGCAAGTACGCGGGCGCTGTCCCGCTTTCCCGCCGCGAGCAGGTTTGGCTCTGCGGCGACGAAGTTCCCCTCTAAGCAAGTCCGAAACCCAAGGACCCGATGAGCGTCGGGACGTGCGACGTGCGAAGCGAACGCACCTTTGTACAGAAGCTCTCCGATGTAGTGGTGAAGATCAGGGTCGCCAGCGGGGTGCGGTCCAACTTTCGCGGACCAGCTGGACGATGTCAAAGCGTATCCGCCAAGGAATTTGCCTAGAGCCCTTACGCGATGGTCTTGTCAATGATGCTCTTTCGCCAGGAGCCCGACGGGCCCGTCAGTGCGATCAGCTGAGTGAGGCGACCTGTAATTCCAGGTCAAACGGGAAGGAGTTTCCAGGATAGCGATATGAAGGCACTCACCTCGGCTCTCTGCGTTCACAGGCTCGCCTTTGGTCTCGTAAACATCCAAGAGGAACGAGGTCAGGTCGGTTCCACTTCCTTGTTGCCCCGCTTTCAGGAGCTCCCGTGCGGACTGGAAGAGGACGTCGATGGCAGTGTCATAGTGCGCAGACTTGTTGTACCGCGAGGCGAATGTCCGCGCTTTCTGGTGTGCTTCGTACGGTTGTCCAGAAGCAATCAAAGGCAGAATGGCCTCGAGGGCGCGCGTAGACGAAGTTGCCCGTGCAGGAGGCATCGTAACGGCCAGGTCGTGGTGTCGTCAGCGCACAGATATCGCTTAGATGCAAGAAATGTTCCGTGGGTGTATGCACTCGAGTACGATGCCGAGGGAAAGCAAGTCGATGCTATCGTTGTTCCCGGTGACGCCGCTCGCTGCCGGACCAAACGGCGCTTACCGCGTAACGCACTCGCACGATGGGCGCCTATAAATGGTACACCTTTCCTGAGCTCCTGAACAGTGAACGTGAACCTGAGCGAGCTTGGACTTCACGGATCTTGTGCACCTCCACATCTCGAGGAGGGCCGTTGGCGGCGGTAGTGCGCATAGAAAACCCCTTTCTTTGACCCTGTATTTTTCTCAAGGAATTCTTCTAGCTCTGCACTGGCCGCTGAGTCTAGGTCGTCTCCTGTGGATTAGGCACTTTGATTGCTTTCAGCGCTCTCAACACAAGGCGAAACGTGTCTACCCCGCATCGTCCTCATTTTCTAGCGGAATTAAGGGTCTCTGCGCAGGATCTGCTACCGCTTAGCCCGCACTATTGTTTCCATTGTCTTTAGGCCGACCCCCCGGAGCTCCCATCGCACCTTGGACGCCGCCTGAAGCACCCGGTGCTCATCTCCGCGCCATGCCCATTTGCACGAGTTGCGCCCAGCCCACGCCGTACCTATACACGGTCTACAGCTCCGCATACAACTTCCGGCTGGAACAGTGCGTCAGTCACTCTGCATTAAGCCTGTTCGAGCTTCATGCCCCGAACCCGGCTTGTTCGGATGAACGACGCTAATCTGAACTTCGCGCACACCGGCTCCTGGACAGACCGCCTGCCACGCGTTTGCGGACCCATACGTTGAGCATGACACGCTCACGCTCCTCTTGGACCTGATCCTGCTCAAACGGGACGTCTATCGCCACCTTCTCTATAACCGAGGATTGGGCGCGCGCAAGGTAGGCGAGAAGGCGCCCACAAACTCGGACGGGGCTACTGCTCGAGATCAGCAGCAACACAACGAGCTGGTGCGCCTCTCGCGGCAGTCGGTCGCAGCGTCCCTACTTAGTACATCGATTCCCTAGGACCGTTGGGGACTCATCGTCAAGCTCGGGGCGGCCCTGATCTGCGTTGATGCACGTGAGTCCCTGATCACCTCGCACTTTGCGCGTAAGCGGACGGAAGCTCACTCGCGCGAGCAGTCATTCGCTGGACACACATCAGTGAGTGCGCCGCGTTCCAAGAATCGCAAGTTTGGCATACCAGCTGACCCGCGCTCGGGCAGGCGCGAGCCAGCCCGGTGACACCTCTGCGATGGCGACTTGGAATCGCGCCGCGATTGAAGGTTTCCTCCGCATCCTCGTGGGCTGCCTCTTCGGTATGTTGTTAAAATTAGCGTTTCTCTCCACCGCCTCCTTCCCCGCTCTTTCATTCCTCGGTCAATTAAGGCACATGTCTAATACCAGCTGCCATTGGCCCCGCAGAGACAGTTGCTTTTCACGCTGGCGTCGTCCTCGCGTGCTATGCCGTCCTGAAGCTTCTCCCAGCGGCGAGAGCACCTGTGTCAGGCATCCGTGCGCAGTTCAGGTGCGTCCCCCACGATCTGCATTCGCCTCGTTGTTGCGCCGTGCGAAACATCGCATCCGAGCGAGAGGCCCATTCCTTCTGCCCGGACGGTCCTTGCGACTCGATCGTTCGCCCCCGCGTCCGGTGGCGAGCGTCTGCGGGATTAGAGTGAGGCGACGGTGCTAACGCCTCTCGATTGCGCGCAGATATTCACACATCCCGCTGACCCTGTTCTACTCGTCGCTTACGAAGCTCTTTCTGCTCTTCTGTCTCTCGGTCTGGCGCCCGGATTCGGCCAAGGCCGGCTTCGACGCCGACGTCGCGCATCTCCAGCGGCGCGACCTTCACCCGAACGCAACGTCATTCACGCACCCGCTCGTCGTGCGTGCGCTGGCGTTGCTGGACGAAGACACGCTTGACCGCGAGTGGGTTGTGCGGAACGTGCTCGGTGGAATGGCCGCAGGCTTCGGGCTGCGAGGTAAGAACTCTGCCCGCAACTTCTCGACGGGACAGCGGGACTTATTGCTTGGGGGCTGTTTACTGTCGCCGCCACATTCATTCCAGTCGTGCTGGACTGCCATCCGGGGTTCACAACGATGATCATCATTGCGGGATGGCTTGTGAAAACCGCCGTGGCGAACCTTGTCAGTGGTTGGGTGGGCACGGGCCTGGGTGTCGACGATAAAGCCGCCGGCGAGATGTGGTTGGCGTACAGCATCCCGTAACCATTATTGAACATCACAACAATATCCAAAGTATCGTATATCATATAGCGTGTAAAGGTACTTATAAAGGAAGCGTCAATGCGCGAATAGAGTAAATGCCGGGGGTCCGGTAGAAGCTCCCAAGGGACGACGGCGACAGAAGGGCGACCAATGGCGCGTCGCTCTCCCCGGTAGTCCACCGGTCTATGCTGCATGAGGCTTAGAGGATGAACGGGAACATCGCCTTCCGGTTCGCGGGGTAGTCCTTCCCGAATTCCTTCTTGTAGTTCTTGTGCTTCTTGAGGGCCCAGACCACCATTTGGAATGTGCCTACCACCAAGAAGAGCCACGCTGGTGGAAAGAAAGGTAACGGCACCCGCATAGGTCAGCGCCTGCTACCAACTTGAGCCGCATGAGAGCGAGGCGGAAACTCACCAGCATAGCTCCCGGTCATGACAGCGATGGCCGTCCACGCCAGCGTCTCGAAGAAGTAGTTCGGGTATGACACGAGCGAGAACCCGTACCCCTGCGGGATCGCACGCTTGGTCGAATCTGCAGAGCGCAGGTTGCTGAGTGTGAGGTGCGTCTTCAGGTTTGACAGCTCGGCGAACTGTCCAAGTCGACCGGGGGTCACGGTCATGATTTATGAGGGAAGCATCCACGACAAGGAGGGTAACGAAGACACACCAAGAACAGCCCGAGGCAGGCCCAAAGGAAATTGGGGTTCTCGCGGATGGTGCCGCGGATGTATGGGGAATTGGCAGCGAAGGTCGGGCTATACACTGAGTAGGCAAGGAACAGCCCAGACAGGATGTGGTAGTGCGCGGAGCTGGTACGAAAGACGCGTCAAACGCGCGTCTACACGCGTAAACGTAGCCAGGTGCTTACTTTTTGAAGATATTCCGGAAGGGCATCGTGCCGTGCGAGAAGCGGTGGACGAAGAGGGTCTCGAGCTCGCGTTTGAGGAAATGAAGCATCACGGCGCCGTAGACGTATCTGAGTTACGCCCAGAGCGTAAGACGCCGTGCACCCGAAAGGTACCTGAACTCACTTTTGCAACACACTGTGCTGGACGGCCCCCCCAAAGAACACCTTCGGGAAGTGGTAAATGAGTGGGTGAATGACGAGCGGACCTGCCTAGACGCGTCGCGGTAGCACAAGACACGTCAGTTCTGTATCGCGTCGCTACAAGATGGACACAAGACGCACATATTCAATGAGATACGTGGTTCGCCAGCCAATCTGGGGACCAAGGTCTTTCACGGTCACTTCGGAGCCGTCCACGACACCTGCGTCTTTCAGGGTGACATTGTCGGCGAGTGCCTTCTTCTCTCCCTTCAGGGTGAGCTTCTGGCGTGAGGGGTGGAACTGCAAGTAAATTGTCAGGGATTTGGGCGCAATGGAGAATGTGAAGCAACTAGCCTTGGGGTTCTTCGCCGTAATGGCTTTCTTGAGATCCCGGACGGTGTGCTCTTCTGCAGATTTGTCGAAGGTAATAAACGTGGGCAAGTCGCGAGCAAGCGACGTGGATTTGGCGGCGGAGACCTTGACAGAGACCATCTTGCGAGATTGGAAAGGTGTCGGTAGGTGCAGACGAGGTCGGACGTGGTCAAACGGAGGCGGCGATTCTGGTCGGTGGCGCGAGTATGGTCATAGTCACGCCTAGCACCCAGCAAGCTCTGACATCTACACTGCGTTCAGCGTTAACGAACCCTTGGCGCAGTGGTAGCGCGTATGATTCCAGCTTGAGTACTTGGTACTCTCGGGTGTCCATAAGGTCGTCCGTTCAATCCGGGCAGGGTTCATTTTTGAAAATTCATCTATCAGCTTTTCGCAACGGGTAGGGAACAGAGATACTACAAAAGATGGTTTTATCGGCATGTGCCCAGACTTATTTTTTGAAGTCCGTCGACTGCGTCAGCCCAGTACCATGCATTTCGAGGGGGTTGAGGACGCAGGCATCCTTCGAGCTTCTCGCTCTAAGTACTTAAGCGCTCCGGTTTGGCGATCTGGCTGATTCTGGCATTGGTATGAGGCTAGAAGTGCGTCTATTGAACACCACCACGACCATCTCCCTCTGCTGTTTTTCACCTTGGTACTTGCTACGAGGGCTACATATGATTCTCGCCATGAAGATTACTCGCATTGGGAATAACCTTTCCATCGCTCGTGTGTCCCTTCCGGTTTTCTCAGTAACGAGAAAGATGCATTCAGAGCGGGGCGGCTTACCTACGCCTCCGTCGCTCGCGTCCATTCAAAATGGAGCTGACAGTGAAGAGGCGAGAAATTGGATCCAGAAGTTTCAGACACACGAGATACCCAAAGGCTTAGTAGAACTAACATTCTCGCGAAGTTCGGGACCGGGAGGACAGGTGTGGATCTCGAAACGCATCCTCGATGTTCCAAGAGCCCTCATGGACCCACAATATAGAACGTCAACAAAGTTAACACGAAGGCCACGCTAAGATGCCCAATTAATGCGCCGTGGATACCCCCCTGGGCGCGGGACTACATTAAGAAGACGGTATGTGTCCTAGACGTCCTGATGTCTTCACTCAACACACTCACTCCGGGCAGCCCTCATACGTTTCGTCATCTCAATCCATACTGCTCACTTCGACTGTATACCGTTCACAGGCCCAGAATGTACAAGACTGTCTTGCCAAGGCGAGTGCCCCTGGCGGCGACTCCGCATGTGATGTAATGGCTCACGTCTTCGATCAATACAGTTGCACGCTTTGGTCGTGTCCGCTGCTTCCGCAGGACTCGTGAACGAACCCACCGAGGAGCAAAGAGCACGGGTGCGCGCGTTGGAGAAGTCGGAGAAAGCGCGTCGACGTTTGGACAAGGACAAACGCGCGCAAATCAAACGAGGCCGCTCGGGAGGACGCGATTGGGACTGAGCCGGTGCACATTCTGCTTTCCCCGTCATATCAGGGGTGGTGGGCACGCGCCACGAGAAATTCACTTAAATATTTGGATAACACAGGGCGGATGGTCTGGGACCATTATTAAAATGGTTTGTTCCGGTACGACGATCCGTCCCGGGAGCGTCGATAGTGGAGTAGGTCAATTAAGGACAACTGCGTGGCGCTTGTCGATGCCCATCCGTCCATGCTCCTCCCCCGGCCGGTAGAGTCGCCAATGGTATGTGTTGAGGGGCTCCTCTCTTTGACGGCTCTCCATACCCTGCCCTGCTTCGACCCCGATCATGTGACGTACCATGGCGATCGGGGGCTGCGAGCCCCAGCCCCGTCAGCCTCCGCTCCCGCCCACAAAAGAATACGCTCTGGCAGCCGTGCACGTTCGCCATACCCACCACCTCCCGCCCCTGCGTCTGCGAACGATGTCTTTCCGCCAGACAGATCCCGCCAACCCTGCGGTCCCCGACCCCAACTATACCTTTGGCGAGGCGCCTCGGCCCTCATACTTCGCTACTATCAAGGACGACGTCTACGCCGCGATACTCGAGTATGTCGGCACTTCTTTCTTCCTCTTACTTGCGTATGGTGGGACCCAAGCGGCGCAGAACGCAGCCTCGGTCGTTGAGCGCGATATGTACATTTCTCTGTGCTTTGGGTTCAGTCTCCTCTCCTCCGTCTGGCTCTTCTACCGCGTGACCGGGGGTCTCTTCAACCCCAATGTCAGCCTTGCGCTCCTCATTACTGGCATCATCGGCCCGGTGCGGTTTGTCATGTACTGTGTGGCCCAGCTCCTAGGAGGTATCACAGCGGCAGCTATCGTCCTCGCGCTCACCCCAGGACCTTTAGCCTCAAAGTAAGTACCCTTAATTCGCGTTCCCAAGTTCGAATTTGACGGAAATAACCTCTGCCAGCACCTTCCTCGCGCCAGGAGTCAACCGCGCACAAGGGGTATTCATTGAGATGTTCATCACTGGCGCGCTGGTCGTCGCGGTCCTCATGCTCGCAGCGGAGAAGCACAGTTCAACGCCGTTTGCACCGGTACGTGACGTCTGATATTGAAGTAGGTCTGTGCTGAACGACGCGCAGATCGGGATCGGTCTCACCCTCTTCGTCTGCCATCTGTACGTGCTTCTTTGTGGTTCTTTGCGCAACCCGCGTTTCCAACGCAATCCGTGTTGCAGATGGGCAGTGTTCTACACCGGGGCGGGAAACAACACGGCACGCTCATTCGGTCCGGCAGTCGTCACCGGCTTCCCCTATGACGGGCATTGGGTAGTACGTCGCGCACCCACATTTACGCACGAACATCGCTCATATACGTACAGTACTGGCTCGGCCCGTTTCTCGGCTCATTGCTAGGGTCTGCATTTTACGCTCTTCTGAAGCAGTACGTGGTATCTTGCGCAGCCGGATTCGGCTTTGTTCTGACCTCCCCGCCCCGCAGCATCAAGTACTGGCGGCTTAACCCAGGCCAGGATACCTGCGACTTCCGCGAGTCCCCCGCCGACCCCGTGCACCACGTCAAGTCTGCGGTTCGCCGCTCGATCTCCTCCGCGAGTCGTGGCAGGTCTCGTAGCCTCAACGATGGCAACGGCCAAGCATCACAGTTCAACGAAAAGCCCATTGCCCCTCATGAGAACAACCTCGCCGTCCCCGGAGAGCCGTCGAGAGGCCGGCGGCTAAATGACAGCGCGGTTTGAACGCGAGCATGTACTGTACGCTTGACGACCATTACGAAGAACGTCTACGATTTGTCATGAATGGATAACAGTATTCCCCTTTACGTCCCCACACCTGTGCCCAATGATCTTGTCATCCAAAGTCGGGGTAGCTTATGAGACGGAACAGTATAGTGCCCTTTCGTCAAACCGCGTTGCATCAAATGTCTGTTTTCTGGCCCACTTGGCCATTTATTGCTACTCTCACTTCGGTATCTGTGGGCTGCTCGACTGACAAGTTGACAAGATCATGAGGGGCTGGTACAGAGTTATGTCTACGACCACCATTGTTGTACTTTCGTGTATATCGTGGGCCGTAAAACAATAGCGTAAATAAATCCATGGCGGCAATCAGAGGCGCTAGAGCAACTCATACTCGGACTTCACATGACTCTGCGAACTCCGGCGTGAAGTGTATAACTATGCGCATTTGAAACTGTCGGCGCTGTTAGGGTCGCCCCCACTGTAACGTATGGTCGAGGGGTACTGCCAAACGGGCGCGATGTGTCAACTCGTCAAGGATTAGAATTTAGGAGAAGTTGAACGTACTCTGCAAAGTGGTCGGGTAAAGCCAACGCCGTTCGCGACATCGTTATCTTTGTAATTTGCGGCGAGTATAGTGTCGGGGGCGACACCTTCTTCGACCCAGCGGACCATTGCGGCCAGGATGTTGTGCTCGGGGTCAAAGGAGATCGGTGGGTTGTTGTTGGAGGCCTGCTCGACCGAACCGAACGCGTTCGCGGCGAAGCCACCCTGGTACGCATCATGTTAGTAAGAACGTCTCCGATTTAATATCAGAGATGACGGAATGCTTAAACGTACATGACTAGGATCGAAGATATTAGTTACAAGATAAAACGCGTGAGGAACTTGACCTCTTACCAGTGGTTCATGCCGGGAACGAGGAAGAGTCGATAGTAGTCCTCGATGTTCATAGTCGTGTTTGCAAGCGTGAATTGATGCACGGTCTCGTAATAATGGATGCTATTTCCTGGGCTGATAAGTTGGTCTGCCCAGCCAACGTACTGCAGGAGTTTCCCTTTGTGGGACGGTCCCGCAAATGCGGTGAGGTTAGGGTTGATGGCCTAGTAGACGCTTATGAGCACTTCTTCCACAAGCAAGTTTTCGGATGACCCTACGTTAGCCTGGCCAGGGTTTATCTTGTCTGCCATAGCGAGTACTTGGGCATCATAGTCGTGAATCTTGAAATCGGTGTCACTGAACAAATCACTCCATGAGCGCACAAACAACACGTAGCAGAACAGCCCAAGCGTACTTCAAAACCATGAATCCGAAGTAATTCTTCCCAATGTCGAACTGCTTCTTCCCTACCAAGCCCTTGTAATATTCGGTCTCGCCACCAGGATAGTAGCCGCCAAAGACGTAGCTTTGGTCAGCCTCATAGTAGTCGGCGTATATCCTGTGCAGCGCGCTGATCTGGTCGGCTGTCAAACAAGTCGATGCGTTCTGCCCCGGGCGGCAGGTCAGTGTTTCGGGGCGGAAACTGAGTGAGACCGTAGCTCAGTGAGCGAGGCGCACTGCGCCCGGGCGGGACGACGTGACGCACCTGCATATCCTAGGATCATTGATAATTCCATCTGTGAGCTGTCATCGGGTCAGCACACGACCCACTACGCCGTACCGGGTGAGCGCCCGGTATCGATGTGGACTTACACCATCCAAGGCATCGCACTGTCGCATGACCTCCGGTGCGAGGACGTCGTTCCACATGTCTTGCGGTATGAAATGTGGCGAGGTCGATGGCTGTGTGTTGAGATTCATGTGAATCGACCATGCCTGCAGATGCGTCTGCCAGTTGGCCGGCGACCCCACGACCTGTAGCGCCGAAGAATGAGTCCCCGCAGACGCTGTCGGTACGTACAGAACTTACGACACCATCGAAGTCGTCGGGGAAGTCCTGCACTTCCTTTAGCCTAAATCCAACGTGCGGCGTGAGCACAGTCGCGGTAATCCCGAGCGCTGCACAACGTACCCCTGGCGGCCCCCTGCAACACGACAGCAACCCCGAATTGTGAGCGACAATGCAACGATCCGAAGAGGCATGGGGTCATACCTGTGGAGCACCCTAGATAGTACGACTTGTTCGCCGAGGTACCATAGTACCGTTCCACGATCTCTTTGCCCGCGAGCACGCTCAGGTGCAGGGCGCGCCACCCCCAGTCGACGATAGCGTTCTATATCGGCACGGGCGAAACGCAGTCATGCATGACGCAAGGTCAGCGGAACAGAGCTTAAGGCCACATTACGAACGCGCTCACATCGTTATGCGGCCCGGCCCAGTCGCCGTCGTCCGTCGTGCCGTTATGGCCGGTGTTCGTCGAGATCCCCGCGACTGGTTAAGACATGGAGTCGTTATCAATATACGCGACATATTCGCGAGGAGCAACCGCCAGCGTCACCACCACCCCGGCGGCGGCGGGGAATGGTTAGGCACCGACGCCACTCACATCCTTGTGGCACGGCGACGTGTCCGAGTTCCGTAACCGTAACTGCGCCACGGAAGACCATCAGCGAACCTCGCTCTACCCTGCTTATCGTCGAGAGCCGCCATGTACGCACCTCCACCAGCGAGCCCGCCGTTGCCGACGGTCAGCACCCGCCCGTTCCAGTCGTCCGGCAGCCAGACTTCTGTCAGCGCGGTCGAGCCGGCGGTTGCGTTGGTTGTGATAACCAGCTCAACACGACAGAATGCGGGGAGATTGGAGACGTCGATGCTGGAGTAAACGTTGGAGATATTCACAGGGCTGTGAGCAGCGTAATGGGTAATGCCTCTGAGGGCGGCGCCGTGAGCCAGGGGACGAGGGGCGAAGGAGGCGCAAGCTTCTCGGGAGCCCACTGCAGCCCCTGCACCGACGATGAGCCCTAAGAGAGCGAGGGAGGTGTAGAGAGCCATTTGTGGGAGAACGGGTCAAGTTCGTGTTCGATGGGTATCCATAACCCGATGCTCAAGTATTTTTATACCGCGCTAGGATAGGGCTGTGAGGGCACATCCAGGCGTCCGGACGTAACGGTGAGCGGTGCTTCAACAGGAGGTGCCGTGCTCAAAGAAAAACCGTGTCGGCGCGAAAACGGCGTGACGGACCAGGAGGTGCGAAAGGCAACGCATGGAAATCGAAATCCCATGATAGACCTCTTCCTCCGATACTGCGCACGAGCCACGGGTCGTGCTCCGCCCAAACACCTACGAGGAGCAGTTGTCTTGCGCTCCTCTAGCATGTGACGGGGATGCCGCTACACGTGTGAGACTGAAAAGAGAGGCGAAACGGCGCTCAAGGGCCAGCCTAGCGATAGACGGTCTCCAGGCTCGACGAAGGGACGGCTACGATTTCTATAATGAGCAGCCGTACGGGGTTCACGGCATCGGGCATACGACTTACGAATTTCGACATCGGGGTATGGCGGTATGGCGGAAGTTCACGTACTTGCGGAAGCGATCAGAAAGCCGGCGGCGAGGGCGTGAGTAGGGCAAGGGCGTCAGGCATGGCTTCAAGGAAAGGTTTGGATCGATCAGGCCGAAGGTTAAGGTGCCCACCGGCGGGTACGGATGTCGTGGATCGTTCGAATGCGATCATGTACAAGGCACGACAGATCACCTGGACGAGGATACTGCAAATTGGTCATAACAGCACATTGCGTCTTTGCTGCATCTGGGACGCCTGACAAGTGCGGGACGGGACAACACCAACTCCTGAGAGCGGTTCTGCATTTCAGCGCGGACGGGGATCCGGACGTGAACATCTTTATCTACACGTAAGAAGTGCCGCTTCAGCAAGCCAGTCCAGACATCGGTCAACTGATGCGCACCGAGTTATATCAGGCACAAACTACCACTGACACCGTGCCCCTCGGCCGTCGTGATTCACACGCACACGTTAGACTGGGATGAACGCTCATCACATTACGAAGCGGTCTATGTACGATACGTATTCCTAAGCACGAGCGGCACGCACCTTAATCATATTGAGTAGGATGTATTTGATAGAAGCCACTGCACACAAACGGTTAGCGCCCGTATTCAAACAACTAATGAACGGTTCAGACAGCAAGAATCTCAATCAAGGCCGCAGCTCAGCAACAGCTTCTAGTTGATAATTTTTAAATGCATTTCATCCACAGAAAGGTACAACATTACGGAACCCTTAGAAACATAGGCATGGTACTCACAATATAGGGTTGTGCGGCAGTGGAGCCGCGTCACATCAACTGTAGGAGTCTGCACATCGAATCGTCAGCATGTCACTCGCACAGTCGTAAAGCCATGGGAAGATCAGATGGGGGTGCCCGATATAATTGAGCTGTGGCGGGCATTTTCGGCAGCGATGATACGAAGACCGTCGTGATAAAACATCATGAAAGGGGGTACCACTGGAAAGGAACTTACTTGTTGGATTTCGGCGTAAAATGGTAACAAAGACTGGGGGACGAAGCTCACTCGCAGCCTACGAGATGGGTCAGTATCTGAGGAGACGGATACGGTTGAGAGCTCAGAGTATTAAAATACAGCCGTGGAATTGTCGTCATGAACCCGTACGTCCGTAGACATACGATCAGGCGGTAACTCCATTGTTGCATCACCACAATCTGAAAGGAGATGAACTCACATTTGCGTAGAAACAGAGATACTGATATCTTCACTGGAAAAATATCCAGGGAGAAAGTAGGTCAGTACAGACTCACGAAGAAAACAGGTTTCCAAAGTCAGTGGATTGATGAAAATTTAAGCATCGAGCTCAGGGCCCTCAGATACTCTAGTTTGAAAGTTTGGATCATCCCGTCGCGCAGTCGAGGGGCAACAAATATATCCCAAACGAAACACTCACCAGAACAGCGAAGAATGCCACTCTCGTCCATCGAGGCCGTCAATCCCGAAGAAATTGTTATAAAAACCGAAGCATCGTGTTCATATTCCAAACCCCTGGTAGAAGGAAGTCGGTCAGTCGATTTGAAGAGTGAACGCGTACGGAAACCGATCAGTGTAACTATGACAAAAATCTCGATTCATTGCGAACGCCCCTTGGTAGGAGGCGCCGCTCGAGGTAAACGAAGAGTATCATCGTGTCGAAGGATGCAAAAGAGAAAGGGGAGCTCACCAATATGAGGGCACCCGTCACCGCTTCGACCCAACGGAACGTCGGGGGCGACGAGGAAGAGACGCTAGTTCAAAAATTCGACGGCGCGTTTTGATCACGCGCGGTTTAGGGCAGGCTGCTTTACCATAAGGAGGAAAAAAGAAATAAGATAGACGCCATCGCCGCTATCTCATCAGCCCGACCCTGCGTCACCGAGCTCGCCGGGTCCTCAAAGCCATTAGTTGTTCGACAACAACTTTCACCACCGCCCGACGAGCAGTATGATGCGACGGACCCTGATTTCCTCTCCATCCCGCGTGACATCTGCGCGTACAACTGTTCTATCATGTAGTGTACTACAGGTACGAGCCGCATCATCCGAGGCTAAGGCTGTCGAGCTCCATTTCGACAAAGTTGTGCCCGAAGACGGAAACGAAACCCGTAACGCCCTCGTCATTCTGCATGGCCTCTTGTACGTCTTGATATGCATCCTTCCACACGAACACTGTACGATATGCCGCCCAGCGGAACTAAGAGAAATTGGGGGTCATTGTCAAAGGCCTTCGTGAAGGACCTCGGCCGACCTGTGTATGCACTGGTGCGTAAAGCGACGATTTGCACCCCTCGCACTTGGGATTCAAGTTATAACGTTTAGGACCTTCGCAATCATGGTACCTCTCCACATGCTGAGCCGCATACTTATACCGCCATGGCCAACGATGTAGTCCATTTTTGCCAAGTACATTCCCTCAACAACGTTTCTCTGCTGGGGCATTCTATGTACGTGAGCGTACTCGTTTCCCTTGGAACATATGTTTAAAATGTTTTATATCAGGGGAGGCAAGGTAGCGATGACTGTCGCATTAGATCCTAAGACACCTTCCGACCTGCTCTCGCAACTCATAGTTGCGGACATTGCGCCTTCGCGTGGTGCGCTATCGCCTGAGTTCCAAGGTTATATCCGCGGTATGAAGCAGATTGAAGCAAGCCATGTTAAGACACGCCAAGACGCCGACCATCTATTGACGGAATTTGAGCGAGTCGGTCATAGCTTCTACTGAGCAATTCCCAAACACTGATAGTCATGTACGCTGCAGGACCGGATGACGCGCGCATTCCTTCTCATGAACCTTGAGCATCCCACTCCGCACCACCCCCATCCACTGAAGTTCCGCATCCCTGTAGGCCTTCTAGGTAACGCCATACCTGAGCTAGGAAGCTTTCCTTACCTCCCCGGCGAACGGAGATGGGACGGACCGACACTCTTTATCAAGGGTGAAAAGAGCAAGTACGTGTCGGACTAGAACGCGCTGCACAATGGTATACTAATCCTATAATTAGATACATCAACAAGCACAATATCGATGCTGCTAAAGCGTTCTTCCCTAACATGGCGTTAGAAAGATTAGATGCTGGTCACTGGGGTACGTCGCATGAGAATAGGTGTTGGCGCGGAGACTGACCGGAGCGCTTGCTCTACAGTACACTCGGAGAGGTAAGTATGACGTTGTCTCACTCCGTCTACCTTGCTGAAAGTGCACACAGGCCGAACGAGTTCAAGGCGCTCGTCACGGACTTCATCAAAAGCCACTGAATGAAATACATACAACTTAGACGCCTATAGCTAGAGCACAATATAGCAAACTAATACAGGCTACACGGATAGATGTCACAACCCTTCCTAAAAATACCCCTAGATGATACAGCGCAACAGCGTACCATGCGAAACAGAAAAATCCAACCATCACATAGCATATGCACAAACCGACGTATCGGCAAACCCATCGTCGGTGAGGCAGTCGTTATCCTCCTTCGCAATGGCCTCATCCCGGTGGCCGTCCAGAAGTTTGAGGATATCCTCGAGATTGCGCGACTCCCTGCGTGACTCCCCGATAGCTTCGTTCACGGAGTCCTCGTGCGGCTGGCCGATGAGAGAGAACGGCGACGACGTCCCGGGTCGCGAGAGAAGAGAAGGGGGCGTCATAATCCCCGTGCTCTCTTCAGAATCAGTCAACGCCCCGGTGGTGGCGACCTGCTCCCCCGTCTCGCACAGTACTCCAGACTCGTCAAGCAGCGAGATGATGTCGTCGAGTTGTTGTGACTTGCGCCGTTCCTTCTGTTCCGCCTTTGTATCCCCTGCCCCTGTGAGGGTACCCGACGTCATGTCGTTCACTACTGACGTGTTGTTCGACATGCTCGCGCTGAACGTGCGCTTGTAAGCGAGGCGCCCGAACCCAGGTGGGAGAGTGGCGGGGCGCGGGCGAGCGCGGTATTGAGGATGTGATGCGCGGCGCGCGAGCTCTTGTGGCAAAAGGAGTGGGCGGAGGTTTGGTGTCGAACGGGGCGAGATGGGCGTGGCCTGCGCTTCTGCGATCTCGCGACAAGCGAACTTCTGTGGGAGCAGTAGCGGACGGAGGTTCGCGAACGGCCCCGAGTGGATGGTCGTCGAGAGCCTGTGCGCGGAGAGCGTGGCGGCGGGAGAGTATACTCGTGGAGAACGAGCAAGCGGGGCTGAAAAAGGGGCGGGAGACGGGGGAGGGGCGTCTTCGCGATCGAGGGTGGGACTGAGACCTGGAGCACGCGGCGTGGAATGAAGAGGGGGCTGAGGGGGCGGGTGGCTGACCGGCGGATCAGAGGCGGGTGCGAGATCGGGGACGAGTACGCCCACATTGAGCCACGCCCGCGCCCTCCAGTCCTTCGCAGCCTTCTTCGGAATCGAATTCGAATTCGTAGTCGCGCGGGGCTGCGGTGCGGCGTACACCGAGAGATCGTATAGGTCCGGATGCGGTCTGACCGGGGCCGCGTCGGAGGAGTGAGGATCGTCGTAGAATGACGAGGGACGCACGTCCCGGTTACGGGCGAACGGGTCTGAAGGATACTCTTGCTCGGGGGACGAGGACGACTCGGGTGTGGGCGAGCGCATAAATCCTACAAGCCGCAGTGCGAAACTAGACGCGCTATCGGGCGTGCGTGGGGAGAGCAGCTTCGACTTCGACGCGTCCAAAGCGGCTGAGGGGAAGACTGCGGCTGGTGTACCTTGTAGGACCAAGCCTTTCTTGCCCCGACGTTCGGCGAGTGTGCTCCTGGATTTGCTAGGCGAGTGAAGGGTCGACTTCTCTTCGCCAAGGGACGAGTGGCCTGTAGGAGAAAGAAAAATGAAGTCGCCTGCAGGAGGATCCAAAGGAGTGACTGGCGCAGGTGTATCAAGAGCTAGTGAAGAAGAACTGGCAGGCGAGTAGACAAGACGAGGTGGAGAGCAGAGGGTGTGGTCGCACTCAGGTGAGGAGCAGGCGACGCCCCTTTCCGAGGCTTCGTCCATAAGCCCGAAAGACAAGACTGGGGCGTTGTAGAGCTGCTGCGGAGAGCCATCTACGGGATAAGCGAGTTGAGCAAATTATAGCCGTGGCAGAGGAAGGAATATGGCTGAAAAATAAGGAGTATTACCGGACGCGGAATCAGACGGGGGCGGCCCCGCCCCCGCGAAGCCCAGTTGGTCTGCCGAGTCCGTCGATCGATCCCTCGACAAGTGCGGCGCCTTCACTGAAAGGGACCGCTGCGAGTCGTCTCGCCTGTATCTGGTGGCGGAGAACCCCGTTGGGAGAGGTTGTGGCGAGGACGAGGCCTTCCAGTACGCGCGGTTGAGATATTGCGCGGCGACAGAGGCGATGGTGCCCGACATGACGTACGGAGCGCTCGAGCTTGAGGGTCAAGGGAGAAAGGGAAGAGGGTAAACGCAGTGGCATACACTAACATTGCTAGCCTAGGGCTGACAATGTTAGCCAAGGGCTTCCGGTTCATAATGCGCACCAACGGTGTCAGCATAGTACAGTGGCGAACCTAGAGGCTGACTAGAATGGCGAGCTGGTATATGAAGACATGCGGTTTCAGCACTTTCTTCCAATCAAGTCAAACCCCATACATACCGTATAAATACCAGCCACAAATCAGCACAGAGCATAGTGACATCTATAACCTGAGCCGCCTGCCAATAGCTACATACCGCTGATTTGGTAGACATAGGCCGTCGAGGCGTCAGGACATGATATAAGACAGGATTACGAGCGGCATTCTCATGCATGGCTTGATAATCCACCAATTTTTTCTTTCAACCATGCACAATATTGTGCCATAGTCTCAAGCGCGAGCATCTGAGTGTGGGTGTAGGATTAAAAACGTCAGTGAATAGACTGAGAGAGCTCGAGGCTGCCATGAGCGCTTGTGAGGGGATCCCCGGTGCGAGCGCCTCAGCTGCAGTTTGTGGTTGCTGCTTCCTCTGTCACTGGTACGTCCCTCAGAGTCACCATCTCGGTACGCCAGAGATTGTTGAAGGGACTGCGTTCAGCCAGATATCACGCAGTGCGCGCGAGAATACTTCTGAGTCGGACAACTTGGCGTTAAGCGTGATCCTGCTACGCACATGAAGCAATACATGAATTAGTTGATTGGATGACTACTAGATCATCTCCGATCTCGTACTTTGTAGGATCGCTCTTCCTCTCTCCCGCAACTGATATTTACTGACGTTGGCGTGGTTCCAGTGGTCTAGTAGCGCATGACTATGCGGTCGTGTAAATGTGACGGAATATGGCTCCCAATTGGGAACCGAGGAGGGCCATGTTGAATTTGCCCCTTCACCGTCACAGATACCCCCCGGCCGACCGACAAAGACCACCGCACTCTGCACCCTCTCCTTTCTTTCTCACTTGCTTCGTACCACCATCTACCATCTACCGTCTACCATCTACCTCCTGATCACCCAAACCAACTACTACAAGGCAACCCACTACGCTCAACCCGCTCACTCTAGCAGTGCGCCATGAATTTACCCAATTCGCCGGAGGGGCCGTTCAGCCTTGCCGCCATCTCCTTCATAACCCTCTCGATTTCCTGTCTTCCTGTCCCTGCCGCCATTATGGAACTGGTTGTCTTATACCTCTGTTCAACCGTCACGCCCTACGAATACGCACTTGGAATCAGCGCCCTCTCGGTCTTCACTACTCTCGTCGCCCTCGGCTCTGTGGTCTCTCGCGGCCCTTTGGCCCGCCGCGACGGCACCCCGGCTTATCTTGGGCAGAGTATCCTCGACGTCTTGGCCGCAGCCTGCTGGTTCGTCACTGAGAGCTTCATTATGCTGTTCTGCGGAGGGGTGGCCCTGGGCGTCGATATGTTCGTATTCGTCGTCCACGACCGCCTCGTGCCCGCTCTCTGGCGCTGCCTCAAGTTCACTGTCTTAAGTGGCATCCCTGCGCTTCTCATGCACGTCTGGGGCTTGTTCATAGTCTCGAGCGCCGCGTTTGAGCTTCTCCGCCGGCGCACTTGCATTTTTGGCGGTGCCGTATTTTCCTACGCGTACTCAAAGCTCTCCTGGGTATGCAAGGTGGCTACTTCCTTGGCTTCTCGTACAGCATCTGGCATCTCGACGACGTACGACAAGGCTGCTCTTCGGATCTCAGTGACGTGCTCTGTCCTGTTTGGGGCGTACTCGCTGTTACTCGAAAAAGACGGCAAGTTCAAGTTGGCAAGCCTTCCTTTCCGCGATGCACCCACTGCAACGACCGCATCGAGGGTACGTGCACAGCATCTCGTCGCAGGACTGCTACCGATGCCTATGTGCGCCCGCAGATCTTGAGTACTTTTGCGACTCCTCATGCGCCGAAGACAGACATTGAATTTGGAACCAAACCCTCCGTCCAAACCGTCGCAGAAGCAACTGCGTGTAAGTAACATTGACCATACTGTATGGCACTTTCGACTCACCCCCCTTAATACAGTGATTCCAAGCATTCAGGAGCTTGTCATGAGCGCTGAAGATGGAACTTCGAGCATCGAAAAAACACTTCCAAGCCCCGCAGACAGTATCCCGGGCATTGAAGCCTCCATTTCAGACCCTATACATACTATCGCATACGTGCCGGAGCCGGTCGTTCTCGAGGACGGAGACAACGCCAAGGCCTTCTTGTCCGTTACGGACGGTCACGCGACTTTGCTCATTCACGCCACGACTACAACACCTAAACCCGAGCAACAACGGAACTACGGAGAAGCCAACAGCGACATCGTTGACGAGCATGGGGTGTTGACTCCCATAACCGCCCCTCATAATGCCGCTACAGTCACTGTCACTACTACCACTATCACCAAGAACGACAGTGAGTTGGACGTCGTGCGCATCGCCGACGTTTCTTTCCCCGCGGACCTCAGCAATGACTTGGAAGAGGCGAATCTCCCCTACCAGCACGAGGTGACCTCACCGTTCGAAATCCAGGGCACCCTCCCACTCAATGACTCAACGACGTCGACCTGCGGCACTGAGGACGACTGGGAGTTCATCGAGATCGACGAGATGCAGGCTGTGCCAGTGCTGCGGACCAATGTCGCGCTTGCTCTGCCTTATGAGCCGCCGCGCATCCCCATCTCGATTTCCTTGGACTCCTACCTCGGCCAGAAGGCTATTGAGATTCCTTCCGCCGCCCACCCTAGCGCGTCCGTCAAGCCGCCCTTCGCCAGCCGCACGTCAGGCACACCGCTCACGAAGAGCGAGGACACGGGCGCAACTATCGACGGCACCGAGGCAACCACCAAGGAACCTGAGTGCGCACGCCCGCTCACACTTAACCCAGAGCGGGTGTTCGTTCCTCGCGCGCACGCACCCTCGTTCACACCGCGCTCCCAAGTACCACCGCCTTCGACGCGATTGTCGCCGGATGCGCGTCCCTTCCACCCTCCGCAAGTTAAGCAAACTCCTCTGGCTTGCACGCCGATACAAACGACGGCGCCGCCTGCCATCTCAATCCCGCACCAGCCGTTGATCAACGCGCCGCCGATGCTCCTCCCGGTGCGAGCTTCACTCAAGAACCCTCCTCCGTTCTGGGCTCCGCGACCGGCCTTCCCCTCGGATGCGCAAGCATCGACCTTTGTTCCTCGTGCTATCGCGCCGGTGTTTTCTCCCCAAGCCCCGGCTCCGACGCAGCTTCCCACAGCCTTCCCGCCGTCGGTGCTACCTCCCCTGCCTTTCCTACCTCGTATTCAGGCGCCGGTGTTCATCCCCAAAGCGCTTCCAACCCTGTCTGCTCCTGTGTTCGCCCCCCGTCCGGATGCACCTAGCTTTGTTCCTCGAGCTCAAGTGCCCACCTTCACGTTCGTCCCTCGACTACAGGCGCCGGTGTTCGTACCCGGCGCTGTGGCCGACAAGGACGCGGCCGAGTTGGCTTGCGCTGAGTCTCCCGCTTTGACCGGGGAGGCCGGCGGCGGCGACGAGGATGAGGGAGGGAAGCGGAGAAAGAAAAAGAAGACGCGGCGTGGCGGGAAGCGGGCACAGAAACAGCGGCAGCGCAGGCAGGCGGAGATTAGGGCCAAGGCTGAGGCGAAAGCTGAGGCCAAGGCCCGAGCGACAGCGGCGGTGAAGAGCGGGCGGGAGGCGGGGGACGTCTCTAGTCTATCGGAGAAGCGTAGCTGGGCTGAGGAGGTGGAGGCTGCAGAGGACGAGGACGCCGAGTCGGAGGTGGAGATCATCCTAGAGCTTCGGGCGGTGAGGCAGGTCGAGTCCGTCGAGGCGTCGGGGCTCTCTGCGTGATCGTCATATATTCATCATCTGGTACTTCCTATATGTTGTCCATATACTATCAATGTAGGCTACTTGGTTTCATATCTCTATCGAAGCCTGCGCGCGAAGAGCACGATGGCTTCTTGGGTACGACGGACATGGCTCGATCGCATCCTTCTTGGACTTTGGTGATCGGCGCGCGGCGTGCTGGTCGCAGTAAGCGCCGCACTCTTTACGATAGTATATAGCCTAGTTTTTGGATCTTATGACCATCTGAGGACGCGAGGCAGTGGCGCAGGTCTATTTGACTCTCGAAACTGCAACGTGGTGTGTGCAAGGCCTGCACTGGCCTACATCATCCACGACGCGAGCTTTTCTGAGTCGGGCGTTCCCGACTCAGATCTAAGCTGGAGCGCCCGCGGAGGATGATGAGCGCAGGCGAGCGGGCGTGCGCCCGTCACTTTCCCTCACTTTTTTTTTTGCCCTCTCGGTCTGCAGCCTGAGCAGGTCCAGTTGTCTTGGTGCTCTTGCTATGTTCCTCCACTCTGGCATGCGCAAGACCCCGTTAGGCTGCTCTCCGCCCCGCTGGTGCCACTCTCGCCCCTCTCCACCCGTGCAATGCTGCAGCCGCGTTGTTCGCAGGCCTGGGTTATCTGCGGTTCGCGCAGATGATCAAGACTGCCGCAGTGGCGAGTAATTTCGCTCTTTGGCGTATCGCAAGACGAGCACCTGCGGCGATCGTCGTTCGAGGCTGCAGCAACATATAGAATTGGTCTGGTGCGGCGAGAGGAGAGATGGCACGGCGGACGGAGGATGGGCTGCCTGGGGAGGAATAGAGTTCTGGGCGTCGCTGGGTGGGATATGAACGCGTTCTTGTGCACGCCATCGTGCCCGGATTGGTAGTCGTCTGCTCTCGTGCCGTGCGCGGGCACTCGCACGACGCACATGGCCTCGCGACTGCTGCTCGTCCGCTGCGCTGCGGTAGTCCCTGCCCCGTACTGCCTTCCCCCGCACGCATCCTATATCTCTCCCGCTTCCGCTTCCCCGTCCTATCTATCAGCCTCTTCCCCACTTTGTCCGCGCCCACGCCGGATTCAAGACCACCCGCCCGCCCTTGTATTCACAGTGCGTTGTTGTTTGTGCTCGTTCTTGTGGCCACCGCCGACGAGCGTCTGTTGCCCCCGAAAGGCCATCCATCATGTTAGCGTCGTACCTGCACCGCCCCACTCTCAATGTCTACCCCATGCACCGACGCTCCAGCAACGACGCAGCGCCCGTTCCCTGGAACGACCGAACGTGAGCTCTGATTGCCGTCCACTCCATACTTATTCTCGATCGTATGCTCATGCGTGCCATCGCAAGCGGGCGGATCGGGGCGCAACCTGCCCGGATAAACACCTCGAGGCCGAAACTCCCGGTAAGCCACCCGCATCACGGACGCGCCCGCACAACCACTCACGCCGCGTCCGCCACTCAGGCCGATCCGTCCCAATGGACGGACCGCGAACTCGCCAGGCACGTCCGCCGAAATTACGAAGACTCATCCGCGGCGCAACTGCTCAGCCTTGTCGAAAGCTTCCGCCTAACCCCCCAAGCCTTGTGGTATCTACAAGACGAACGAGATGAGCTATCGCTGTAAGTTCTATGCCACACATGACATGATATACGCCCTTCAACGTTTGCGCACAGCCTGACCGACGAGAACCTATCGCTGCAAGAGCTGGTTCTCGACTTGGCACATCACATCAAGCCGGTGGTATCCCCCACCACGCCCCGCCGCAGACACGCGCGGCAGCTATGCGAGGAGATAGAAATATTGCTCTCGCCTCCACCGGCGCCCCCACCTCTACCCGAGCCTGAGCCCGAAGAAGAGGATGCCGCGCAGAGCGTCATCAGCGACTGGGCGATGGACGAGGCCCAGGACGAAGAGGCGGAAAACCCGGTAGGGGACGCACAACCTGACGATGATTTCCCCGCGGACGACGGCCCCGACGAAACGCAGGGCCTAGGGCTAGATCCGATAGGCACCCAGCACACCCAACAAACCCAAGAGTCCGCTCCAGAGCACATGGGCGAGGACGAGGACTTGTTCCATTTCGACGACGAGGCGGACGGAGAAGGTCAGGATGTACCGATTACAGAAGAAAACGCCGTCGGCCCTGCGGGTCAGGAGACGACGCCTGCTACTGGGGACGGAGCGCCCGAGGCGCAAGATGTACCCGTTGAAGATGAGGTCCAGCCGGCTGAGGCTGTAGACGATGTGGTTGTTGCCAACGAGTCTGCTACCGCACTCGAGCCTGCGGCCGGTGGCGCAAACGAAATTACGGGGACGACGGTCGTGGTGGCTGACGAGGAGCTTGCTCCCAAGACTGACGCTACGCCCGGGGCCGACGATGCCCCCCCGCCATCTACGTCCGAGACATCCAAGGGCACGGAAGAAGCTGTGCACGAAGCTGAGACCGCAGAGGAGCCCCGGGGCCAGACTAGCGAAGGACCCTCGGGTACGGCGCAAGGAGACGCGCCTCTGATTCCGGACGTGGTGTCTACTCCTCCATCTCAAGACTCTGGTGTCGCAGGGCAATCTGCTAGCGAACCTGCTTCCGAGGACGTCTCAAACCCTCCCGTTCAGGACTCCGCAGAGGACTCGACTGCGCCCGTTGCCAGCGCTACCCCTACTCCTCAAGGTGAGACGCTCGCAGGCGAGAGGGATGCCGTGGCCGCGGAAACAATTTCGCAAGACCCACCTGCTTGTGCTCCTACTCCAGCTCCAGCTCCCGAGGGCGACAAGTCCACCCCAGACTCGGTCAAGACCGGGGACGAACAACAAACAGAGTCTCAAGGCTCTGCTGGGTCGACTACCGCTCCCGGCAACGACGCTTCCACAACGGAGGGTAACAAGCTGCCGCTCTCCGTGGCCATCCCCGCAGGGTCCGCGCAGACCACTTCTTCCGTGCGCACACCCAAAGCGGCCAATACTCCCACCTCCATCTTCACCTCCACACCCGCGGCTCGTACCACCGCAGCGCCCAAGTCCGCCTTTGGCGGGCCGCCAGCCAACGTATGGGGCATGCGCAAGGCGGCTTCCACCTCGGCCGCCGCCCCGTCCACGCCACCCGCCAGCAAGTGGGGTTCTGCTAACGCCTGGTCACGCACACTGTCCTCGAATCCTTGGCATCTTGGCGTCTCCTGGGGAACAGCGTCGTCCCCTTCGACGAACACGCAGGATTCGCTCGCGGTCCAGACGAAGAGCCAGACCGAGGTTGAGACGGGAGGCGAGGAGAAGGGAGAGGGACCCGAGCCTGGACGGGATGTCGGCGCGGGAGGTGCCCAGGACGCGCACGGTGCGGATGGTGCAAAGGGAGGGAGTCCTGTCGCGGAGGACGTGACTGATCGTGTTTCGGAGGCGCTCCAGGAGAGCGTCGTTGAGACGCCGGCCGCGGAGAGCTCCGAGCAGTCGCAGTCGAAGTCTCGAGACGTCGAGGAGGACCCGGCAGAGGGAGATCGCGCTGAGCGTTTGACAGAGGCTGATGTCGCTCAGACCGGTACGCCCGGCGAATCCGGCTCTGCGGGACCTAGCGGCGACGGCGGAACGGGTGAAAGTGGAACAGGTGAAGGTGAAGGTGAAGGTGAAGGTGGAGACACGAGCACGCAAGGCAATGCGGGAGTGGTCGAAGGTACGGGTGATGACGATGGCGAGCAGGAGGGGCAGGAACAGGAGGACGAGGACGAGGATGAGGACGGAGTGCATGTTGCCCCTACAGAGGACGACTTCCTCAACATCCGAGTCAACAAGTCCCGGTTGCGCGGGAAGACCAAGCTCGCTATATCCAGCGACGTAGAGCTCACCTCTGGGCAGCCCTCCCCTCGAGACGTGGACTTCGGCGACTTCCAGTCGCATACGAGGTCTTCCACGGGGGTGAGCGGGAGCAACACGCCGCATTCTCCCGGGGCGCTCGGTAACGAGGCAGAGGTGCGATTCATTTTCGTGCTGCTATGATGCATACCGCTGAAGGTCCCCGTTTGAACAGGAAACAACGTTTGTGACAGCGTTATCTGCGAGGGAGGCACGCAAACAGAGGAAAGCTCTGGAGAAGGCGGAGAAGGCGGAGAAGGCAGCTGCGCAAGCGCGGGAGCAGGAAGAGAAGGAATCTACGAAAGCACAGGGACAAGCTAAGCAACCTACGAAAGCTCCTACGCATTCGAAGGTGGGCAGAACGGGTACTCCCAGGAGGGGCAAGAACCGGTGAAGCAGGGGGCGTGGCGGTTCATTGTATTTCTTTCCGATTGGTTGAACTCTACCTCACGATCCACTATCGCATATGTAGCTTCCACGAATATGTTGTACATTACGATTATGACGTGTTTCTACTAGTAATTTCGATACCGGTACAGAGGCGGCTAAGACGCTACCACTACATGGGTTTGTGCCGGATCCTACACAAGGATAGGCGGATACTGCGATATCGTGGCTGAGTCCTCTGGCGATCTCAAGACCTTTCCAATTTTCGAGTTCTCGTCCTCATTCGCGTGTCCCTAACGGAAAATAGATTGATGACTGACGGTGATGGCATTTGTGTCATGATCAGAGGCAATGAAAGTAAATACAGTGGTCAATCCAGCCTTGGGCCGAAGGCACCACAAGGTGCCTTATTGGGGTCCGACCACTATTGGCTTCGTCTTGCTCAGCTTCTTGATAGTGTCGTCGCTGATCTGTAGATGAGCCTTCACCAAGCTAGGTGGGGTCAAAGCCAGCCACTGCAAGAAAGCGGCGTCATTTACAATACCCTCAAGCGAACGCCATACACCCTCACCTGGCTCAAGCTGATGTCCTGTACTCGGCCTTCAAACCGGGTATTGAGTACTGTGATACCAACCGAGCGCCACGGAGGCCAACAGCTTACCCGAATTGAATATTTCCAAGAAATGCAAGGTCGTGTTGCCGGTGTTCTCCACGAAGTGACCTGCGTGTGGGCAATCCTTAGACATGTAAGACACACTAGACACATTTAGGAATACGCACCGAAGGATGCTGGCACGAAACCGACGTCTCCGGCCTGTTCTCGGTGGGGCGAGGTTAGCAGCGTGTGAAACCCGACCCGAAGTAACGCACCTCGTAGTCAAACGTCCGCGCATTGCCACTGGCCGCGAAAAGCGTTACGCGAGCCTGGCCTCCGCTGTATGCATGTGAGCCATCCCGGTCTGTGCAATCTCAGATTTCAGGTACACCCACATGTAATAGGTCCATTCGTCTTGAGTGGGATGCCACTGGGGCGCGTGAGCGTTCGGAAACACGTGCGCACAGTCCGACTTACATGGAGTTCCCTGGGTGCGGCGTTAGAGTGGCGCTAGCGAAAAGCCTTAAAGAAGGTACTCTACGTACCGAATGGCACCAGGCTCGACAGTGATTTCGGACGCGGATATGGCAGTGGCAGCGGTGAAGGTGGTTGAGTCCACTATCTTGACAGAACCCCCAGAAAGCGGTGTCGCCTTGATTTCGGACAAGGCAAAAGTGAACGGATTCGGAATAGTGCCTTGGGGGCTCTTCGGGAGAGCCAGGTTGTCTGGCGGAGGTGCTGCGCGATGTACATGAGCTATTTGGGCCAGAGGAGCAGAGTATATTTAGCGACATACGACTTGGGAATATGTAGAGTTGTTGGGCGGGAATGTGATCGAAGGCTGAGATGCTAGTCTGGAAGTTCTTGGCTATGACTTCCTTGGGAACGTGTGCCAGCCAGTCGGTGAGCTGATGAGATGGCGTTGTTTATGTCAGTGTAAGCGTGGCGGCTTCCTCGTAGAGGCTTACCAAGAACGTTGAATCTTCGCTGAATGCGCCGTTGTCGAACACCTGCGGCCCAACAATGACTGAGTATTAAATCTCAGAATGAGTGAACTGATACGCACTAGCAAGAACTCGGTCCCAACTCCAGTATCGTTTAAAGCTTGAATGCTATGGGGAATGCCGGCGGGAAAGTACCATAGATCGCCTTGTTTCTTCAAGAAGACGTATAAGATTTGCAGTACACCTAGTAAATACCATAGACGTACCACGTTGCCGATGAAGTTCTGCCCGTCAGAGTTGACGGCAGTCACTTGGGCAGCGCCCTGTGCGCGTATCAGACTTGGGATGCAAGCCATGAAGGATGACGGCGCCATACGCTGATAATGTATGCCCACTTGAAGTGTCGCTTTAGTGCTCGGGTTCCCGATGTCTGAACACACAACGGCTACCACGTACCTCATCAGTCTTGTGCCAATGGAGCTCTCTACCCGGTAGTGAGCCAGCAGCGCTGACTGGATGATAGCATGACCTACCGAATTGCGCCGGGCTCCAGGCGCATATTTACACCGGCCATTGCTAAATAAATTGTCTACGTGAGAAATCCAGACATACCAGACATACATATTTTGGGAGAATTCGTTACGGACAACCCGCTATAGGCATGACATCCTCTGCCCCCTACCATCAGCATTTCGTCGAGCAATGAAAAAGGATGTGTGCTCACGATTCTGTTGCCGAGCCCAACCTCCGGTCTGAAGGCGGTTGTGACTCAAGCTAAACGGCCATTTGGCGTTCTGTCTGGCTCAAAACGGGTTGTAAGTGACCGCACTGAAATTTTGCATGGGGTGGCTGGCGTACGTACACACTGCCTGCATCAGTCGTAGGCGGAGCCAAGAGGTCCGCGTTTTGTCGGTCGATAGGTATGTTCTGCGGGCCTAGGATGTCGGCTCCCAGTGAGCCACGTATTGCCTGCGGGTCGATCGTGGTGTCCGGCTGCCAAAGGAGCGGGTTAGGATTATCGCTCGCCAGGGCTACAGTCTCGGCCGGCACTCGAGCGTCGGCGGTCGCTGAACCTGCCGCCGGAGACCCAATAGCAGCCGGCGCAGAATGCCCGACCGAGGAGAGAAACAAGATCACTGCGAGTGGGATGAGAGTGCGCGCCATTGGAGGAGCTGGAGCACGATGTTCATGCACGAAGTTAGCGCGTCCTTTATATCGCATCGGCAGGAGGAAGCGACCTCAAAGTTCAGCCCTAGGAGGCGACGGTTCGCTTCCGATTCGCCCATCGAAGCTTTCGGGACCTGTCCTCATAATACACAAGCAACTGTCAGCGGGCGGTAGGGATGCCTCTCCGTCTTGTGCGACGGCCCTATCGGGTTATGTCGTACGCGGTTACCGAAATTTGAGCATAGACGATCTGGGCATCTGTACTGTCTTGCATAATGCCCTCGTTCTGATAGGTTGGAGAATCGAGGGCCTTTCGATCCACAGAGTGCTGATGAAATACCGCGTGATGTATGACCGCGACCCCGTTGGAACCGAAATTCGGTACTCAACTCTCGGGCCCTTGCTTTCTTGCAGCTTGCGAGTCCCAGGGGTTCGGATCACGACGGATGGTTCGGTGTGTACACCGGGAACCAGGGGTGTGGGTGTGGCTTGGTACTGCGCGCCGCTCCGTGGATTCGAGTATGATAAGCCCACTATAGCACTCACCGGCTGCGCAGAACAAAAGGGTGCAGATCGACTTCTCGCCCTGGTGCGACCAATGTATGGCCGAAGAGACTCTTTGTCACAATGGGGCGTCCGTTTGCTTCCAGGACAGGCGCAGTGCTACCCACGCAGCCCAGTGCCCACATGATCGCAACGTTGGGTCCTGTAAACGCGGGGTGAGAATATCGTGAATTAACTGAACGTACTACGCAAAACGGGTTACTCAAGGACGACGCCCGTTGGTTGACGGATGCACACCAATTCGCCGGCCGAAACTTCCCGCGGTTTGGTAACTTGGAAATTATATTCTACATACCCCTATCGCAGGAGGCCGTGCGCATCCCCCCTTCGTGTCACCTAGCGATGCTCGTCAGCTGTATCACCATAAGACCAAGTCACTTACTCCACATTTATTTTCCAAGAGGGGTTACGACGCTGATTGTAGGATAGCCGCCGCCGTTCAGTCTATGTCTAGTAAAATAACTCTCTGCACGAAGTCGCTAAAATTACTACGAGACAGCTAAAAGTAAATGCAATGCGCTCCCGACGGCTTCCCATGCAAATAACCCCCCGGTGACGGGAGAGACAAAAATACAGGGGTAGAGCAGGTAATTTTCGCATCTCCTGCATTGAAGATATAAATAGCATTGCCAGCGCTGTCAAAGTATATTCGTCTTTTTACGTTGCGAGCATCATTTGAGAACGCGTCCAGACCCAACTTCACGTCCAAATGGCCCAGATGCACATGGTCTTTAGGTCCATCCTGTCATGCTAAGCCAGGCGATGAGGTTACTACGGACGTTGCTAGCAGCGAACGTAGTAAACCCTTCGCTAATTGAGACAGTTTGCCCACCGGGATTCACAACCCGACTCGTAGTCACGCGAATGGATTCCCAGCGGTGCTAGAGTGATCGATGTAGATGACGTGACGCGAGACAAAGACTACATGAGAAAGGTGCTCACGATGGTAGAATCGACGCCGGGAGTGTGAGATAGGTCGCGTAAGAACAGCACGGTGGCCCCTAGCTTGCATAAAAATTAGAATCGGAGCCTACGTTTGGGACATCAGAATCAACAAGGCAGTATGCGAATATGCACGCCTTTCTCCAGCAGGCGAACGGCTTGTTCGGCTTCGACGAACCAGCTCAGCCCCTTCTCGCGACCTTTAGAGCCATTGATCACGGGATATTTCAATCGTCGCAAGAAGGAGCGATAAGGTAAAGCCTGCAAATGCATGTGCAGATGAGGGACAGAGATGTAAGGGGGTATGTGGAACCCCAAACTGCGACCCCATGTCAGTGTGTGGACCATTTCGGGGGAAAATAGTACTGACCGCCGAAGCTGAGGTGGAACGTTCAGACTATCCAGGACTTCGTGCCCAATTTCGATCATTTCCCTCACTATGACGCACCCGTACCGTTCAGCAAATAGATTGTTTGAGTCGAAACTTATCCCACCCGTTTCGGCGTCGCTGGAGTCTAGAGACTTCACGCTCCCTTAGTGATGAGTGAGAATTAAGTACTACTCCCGATGGACGACGTGTTTCGATCACCTATGTGCTTCTTCGGGACGAGCTGTAAGTGGTGTTGCGACGAAGGGTTTATATCCGTGAACACCGTGTAATATTCGTTCTATGCTATTTCAGCATATTATATCAGATCTGCATTACGCCACTCACCTCCCATACTACATTGAAGCCTGTTTCTTTGGAAGCACCACAGAATATGCAATTCAGGTGCGGGGATTCAGCCTGCGTTTCAAGGAGGGATTCCTGCTCGGGTTTGTCTACGTTTCGAATGCCAGACTTAGAGCAACAGATCTTTGATAACATGGTTGGACAGAAGGGGGCTAAGGGTCAATGTGCGAGACACGCTGAAAGAGGACCACTGTTGGTAGAGACTTCGGGGACACTGACACGTAGAAGAGTGTAAGCAGCGAGTAAGGTACCGAATTAAGCTCTATCCTCGAAGATCCAAACAGCTTCAATACGCAGCGATAAAGTAATGGGTATAAGTCGAGTTGTAGAGGTATGAGAGAGGCGAAAGGGCGGAATATGCAAGAAGTGCGAGGCCAAATGGCAGGAGCCGTTGACCCTGAAATGACGGAATGGGCGCTTGCATGCGTCTTCCACGTGGCAAGCACCTGTGGCCAAATTTGGGTGGTGTTTGTAGGCTCCGCGACGTCTCAGCAAGGCAAGTGGTTGAACATCTACCGCCCTCAGCTAGGTCTCCGTCCGCCTTGGGTTTTCGAGTCTTTACGAGTTCGGACATAGACTAGATTGAACACTATCTGTTTCAGCGGAGGTAGCTCAACTCTTTTCGTTACACCAGGCATGTCGTTCGAATCGGACGGGGATTCGGCCCCAAGATGCTCCCACCTAGCCACAATCCTGGGTGACGAGGCAGAACACGAAGCTTTGACGAACAGCTATAAAATTGCTGTACAGTGGCACGCAAGGAGATCTCACAATGTCATCCACCCGTCCAAACGCAGAAAGGTGAGCATTCAGCGTCTCTTTATGAAGCCTGTAGACGGTAGGCTGACGAAGACACTGCCGTCTACAGATTACACCCCCAGAATGCGAGACATGCGGCCTAGCGTTATCACGGCCATACGTTTGTTTGCACTGCTTATCTCGTGGGTGTTGGAACGACGGACACATCAAACAGCATTTACAAGACACGGGCCATGATTTCTGTAGGTCGACTGCCTACCTCACGGGAAGATCATCTCCGGCGTCCTACCCGGCGCCTGGGGAAATCCCCGTATATAGAGTGCATATCCCAAGCTCTAACCCTGAGGGCTGACGCTTTGTTCTCAGGCGTTGACGTAAAGTCAGGCTACGTGTTCTGTGTCGTATGCGACGACTTTGTCTACGACAGCACCTTCGATCGGCTCTACCAAAGAGCCACCATCGCGGAAGAAGAGAAGGCAACAGCATTTCAAGGTACTCTCTCTCAGGCGCGCTATTTGCGTGTGTCGTTTATCTTACATTTCGGGTAGCGTCCAAGCGGTTACGGGAGCCGTTCGCGCCCTGGCTTCCAAACGCGCAGGAACTCACCGCACTTGAGGGCGCAATTGCTTCGCCATGTCAAGGTACGGTGGCAGATGTCATCCCAAAATCTTACTGACCATGCCTTCTGGACCTTGGTAGGCCGCCGGGGAATCCTCAACCTTGGGCAGACTTGTTTCATGAGCGTGATCCTCCAGTCGTTCATCGCGAACCCCCTATTGCGGAACTACTTCCTCAGCGATAAGCACAACCATAAACTCTGCAAGATCAAGGATTGCACCTCGTGCGAAATGGATAAGTTGTTTGCAGAAGTACATATATCTCGTACCTCCGCGCCTACTACACGTCTCGGAGGCTCACGCTGTCCCGTAGGTCTATTCGGAGAATAGTGTGCCATATGGTCCTATCGAACTTCTCGCAAAAACATGGCGCACATCCTCTGAGTTGTCCGGATACGCGCAGCAGGACGCCCACGAGTTCTTCATCACCGCTCTGAATCACATCCACGCCACGTCCAGAGGCTCAACACATCTGCAGTGCATCTGTATCATCCACTCCACCTTCGCTGGCCTTTTGCAGAGCGACGTCAAATGCGAGCGCTGCGGCAAGGTCGCGGAGAAGACGGATCCAATGCTAGACATCAGCCTCGAGCTCAAAGGCGAAGCCGGCGGTGAGCAACAGAATCTCACACTCGCTTCTTGTCTGCGCAGGTAGAACGTTTCTCCTCCCTCGTCTGTTCCCATCGCTCAGCATACTGTGACGTCAGATATACTCATCCGGAGAAGCTGGGCCCGAACGAATACAGCTGCGAAAAGTGCGGCAAGGCCTCTCATGTGCGTCTCCGCCGCCGCCGTCAGTTGACGCGTGTTCTCACCTGCATCTAAAAATGGCGCACAGGCGAGCAAACGCCTCAGCATCCGAAAGCTGCCTCCGGTGCTTAGCTTCCAGTTTAAGGTACGTACGGCCGCCCCCTCGGTGAACGACCATCGATCCCCACTCACAATACACCCACGCTTGCATTGCACGCGCCGTCGGCCGTTCACAGCGTTTCGAGCATAAATCCGTCGATAAGTCCGCGGCGCGGAAGATTGAGGCGCCTGTTCGCTTCCCTGCGTCGCTAAACATGGCACCGTTCACGACACTAGTCATGCATAAACAGGAGCTATTGAAGGACGGCGGGAGTGCGCCCGTGCCACCCGCGATTCCGTGAGTTCGCTTCCAGTTCTCGCCATGCGGCCGTCAGCAGGGCTCCTCTCACCCCGGCGTTCAGAGACAAGTTGCTCGGACCGGAGGCCCTCTACGACTACGACCTCTTTGCGGTAGTCTGTCATGAAGGCCAGATTGACAATGGTCACTACACGTGCTATGCGCGATCGCGCGATGAGGTTCGTATACACCTGCGCTGTGTCTGGCATCATGTTCTGATTGCGTTGTTATCGTTCAGTGGTACCGGTACGATGATGACAAGTGAGTTCGCCCCGATGCCTTGACCCATTGATACACTGAGATGTCTCCTATCAGGGTCACACATTCGACATTGAGTGCATGCCTAAATTCGCAAGCCTACATGTGCTTCTACGTCAAGCGTCATTTAGACTACAAGCCATATGTGACGCCATCATACGTGGTGATGCGAGAACAAGAGGCGGTCAAAGAAAAAGAGCGCGAAAGAGAGAAAGAGGCGGCCCGTATGAGGGAAGTCGAGGACGAGCTTCTGGCTGCTATTTGATTGCACAGTAGATCCGGTAATAAGATCCAGGATGTATCACTATTGTATAGGCTGGTTCTATTGAGAATAAGACGATCGGCAATGTACAGAGCAGAGGAGGACTGGCGAAAGAGGTAGATAGCGAAGCGAGGTATAGAGGTTGTTTGGCGGGGGGGGATAGAGGGGCAGGTGTCTAGCAGACTACTGCACGGATAAAAAATACAGTGAACGAAGAGCTACAGAAGCACGCTGGCTGCTCGCACGAACCAGGCCGCTCAGGGGATGATGTCATTCAACTCTCCTTCCCTGACGCGAATCTCAACCACCTCGACCTCGTAGTCCATCATGGACGAGTTCGTAGACGAAACGGACGACGACACGAATCCGCGAGAGTTCGAAGGAGAAGTAGATGCGACATCTAAAGATCACGCAGGGCACGAGCAGGACCGTACCTGGCGTGAGCAAGACAAATGCAAGTAGAAAAGAATTGAACGAACATCGGTCTTTGATGTACGGCGGGACGAAGAGATCCTAGTGGGTAGCATCGAATGAGTGCACTCGTCCGCTCATAGTGAACGCTATAGCGTACCTGGTTCCACACAAAGCCTTGGCTCTTCTGAATGGTCAGAATGGGACGAAGAGTGAACACCGGCTGACGGTGCTTCTTCCTCCGCTCTCGCTTGGGACTCTCATAGTGGGACTCAATAGCGCGCTGCTTGCCCTTGACATCCTTCTTCATCTCCGCCACCTTCTCTGAGGACATGGCATCGTCACCCTCGTCAAGCTCCATGTCGCCCTCTACTTGCGGCGATCGCGTGTCGCTGACGGCGCCGGCCCGCTCTCCGTCCGACGCGACGTTGTCGTAATCTTCTTCATCCTCAGAGCACGAGTTGTTGTCCGATTCGCTCTCGCTGTAGTCGTCGTCATACGGGATCTGCTCATAGCAAGCCCAGGTGGGCGGGGATGGCGCGCGGCCAAGGGTGCGGCGCCGGAAGAAATCAGGATAGGCCGTGTCGGAAGTGTTGCTCATGGTCGAGTGTCGGTGTGGTCGCTGTTGAAGACGTCGGCGGGTATGTTGCGGACGGTGGCGGTAGTGGTGATGGTCAGAAAGCAAGCGTCGGAATGAGTCGGAGGCGCGATATATGGGGATGTGACGGGGCGGAGGGCTGGGGTTGGCGACCGAGTCACAGAAGCCCAGATTAGGAAACCCAGGCCTCCGCCATGCCGCTACCTGGAGGAGGCGGAGCACTCACTTCTTTCAACACGGCGAGGCGGCCTGGCACATATCCGCCACCATCAACCTCGTTTTGTGTACGTATCCAACCACGATGCGCCGATGTTGATTGATTGCGAGCAAGCGGTTTAGCGAGTTCCATGGCCGGCAGCAAATTCGCGTATGTGCGCAATTTCGAGCTACCCGACCCGCTCCTTCCGGGGACCTTCATGGTCCTCAGAATTGATGGACACGCTTTTCATCGGTCAGCGCAACGATTTTACACCTTACGTTATGCTCAACCCTCCACGAAGATTATCCGCGGAACACGACTTCGTGAAGCCGAACGACGAACGCGCTCTTCAACTGATGGATCATGCTGCGCGCGACGTGATGAACGAATTCAAGGATATCGTTCTTGGCTTTGGCGAGTCCGACGAGTACAGGTAGGTTGAGGGATATGCGGCATACTCTAATGTGCTAATCACCACCAAACAGTTTCCTCTTCCGCAAGTCTACAGGTCTATATAATCGACGGGAGGCCAAAATCCTCAGCACGATTACTTCGCTGTTTACTTCCTCCTACGTCTTTAACTGGTCGAAGTACCTGCCAAATACCCCTCTCAAATACTGTCCATCATTCGATGGGCGCATTGTATTATATCCTGCCGCAAACGTTGTACGCGACTATTTCTCATGGCGGCAAGCGGATAGTACGTGAACCTTTTGCGTAGTGTTTCGAAGTGCGCTCTCACCGACCATGTACAGCCCATATCAATAACTTGTACAACACTGTATTCTGGGCGCTCGTATCTAAAGGCGGTCAGACCACCGCGGAAGCGCATGCCACTCTGAGGGTCTGTTCGCACTGTTACATTTGCAAAGCTTTGCTCATTTCCCTCCATAGGGGACGGTATCGTCTCAAAAACACGAGATATTGTTTTCGCGTTTTGGTACAAATTACAACGAGCTTCCTGCGCAATTTCGGAAAGGCAGCATCCTGGTCCGCTCCGAGGTAAGATGCCTAATTCATATTTCATCAGACGCTAAATATCCTTCGCAGGCCCCAGGAGAGATTGGAGATAGCACTGAAGTCCAATCCTCTTCAATATCGGCAGACGGCGCGCCGCCGAGTGCAGCTTCGGCAGACCAGGGAGGGAAGAAGAAAAAGGCACGCTTGCGCACAATCGTAGAACTTTTGCATTGCGATATCATCGGTGATGAGTTCTGGAATGCGAGGCCGAATATACTCGCCGAATGAGGCCTCTCGAACGATGGTCTGAATTACACCCCACTCATCTTCGACGCGGCATCCGTGGGCAGCCGGGATGTGGTAGCCTCTCAGGCTCTCGGTCATCTTTCACGTTTCTCGGCCCGGAACTGGGTCGGGCGGCACCAGGCACCCTCTGCTAGTGCCGGAAATGCTCATCCACCTTGGATCGAGATTGGTCGTATTTTCATGGAAACAGATTGGGAGGTTGTTTAACTTGGCGTCTAGTCTCACCAGTGTGCGGCAATTGAGTTCAGCGTGATACATATATCCGTAGAACTCTCCCCAGTGACCTCGACAGACACAACTTCGGCCGGACACCACCCTTAGTGGATGTATGAGTTAACGTTAGTTACACTCGTGGCGATCATGTACACGACGGGTACCCCAGAATATGCCACCAGACCTAGTTCGCGTCATGGCCGTGCAGTGCTCGAAAGTCCACTATGTGTTACCTAACAGCTATTGCACTAAATAGCACCTAAGTAGAGTTTTTTGAGCTTCGGAGACTAACGCTAACATTCCTACGTTTAAATCACTTATTTCAGTAGATGCAGAACTTTTTTGGTGTGAAAGACTTGCAACGGCAAGGAGTGTTAAGCTACGGTCGGCGTTTGCCGAATAGCGCAGCCGCTCGCGAGTCCTTCACTGTGATCAACTTGGTCGCTGCCCTCTGTCTCCCCCGGTGTGTACGCTGGGTCCCCAAGCTTAAGCTATTCAACATGAGGCCAGCTTCGCGAATACTACGCGTTGCTTCCTGTACAAAGACTTCCGTCTCGGGAAGCGTCCGGGGTGCCACTACTGCGAGGACCACCGCTGGACGCGTTCAATTCTGTAGAATCCACCGCATTACTACACCTCGGTCTCTGTGTAACCTGTCGAGTCGTGCCGCCGGCATCGCCACTATGGGCTACTTGGCCGCTCGCTGCATAAGCAACACGTCCGTGAAAGTACCCGGTATGTGTCTGATTTGTTCAATCTCGTTCATTTGAGTGTCTTCGCGTCTTGTGGATCGAGACGGAGGTTCTAGAACTGCGCGCGGCTTGGGTGTTGATCCCGCATTTTGTTCAACCGAGAGTGCACGCATGAAATATGATCACTCGTACAAGTTTGAGCGATTGTACAAGGTGCCAATGACCGTCAAGGCGGGGACCACTTCTGGCTGGCCGTTTTTCTTCCCCAATTCATCTTCTGATTATGTGGTGAAGCCAAAGCAAATACCTGAACTGATTCACCCATGACTTTATGCAGCATCCGATCTCCCTGATCTGCCTCACGCGCCTCCCTACCCGTGTCCCTTCCTGACGGAGGAGGAAAGGAATACTTATTTGGAGCCCTTGTACGCCCGCGAGTGGGCTTCACAAGAGTCTGAGTCCCTCACAAAGGGCAAAACGGCGCGGGAACTGGCAAAGCGGTTTACTTTTCCAGACACTCATGCGTTGGAATGCTTCCTGGCAGACCTCAAAGACGTTACACAAACCGAAAACGTAAGCATATCTCCGCATGCCCGTAGTACCCTGTACTGACGCGGTCCCGGTCTATCCAGCACCACGCCGTCCAGGATGTATCACGAGATCCGCCCTCGGTAGTCATTAGAGTGCACACTCATTCCGCGCTACGGCCGCCGGGTTTCCCTGAAGAACCGCTCCGTGCACGCGTCCAACCCGGTATCACCCTTCGGGACGTTCGCTTCGCGTACCTTGTTGAGGGGAAATATTCGACATACGAAATATAGCCAAATCGCGACCTGATTCGGAAGTCATAATCTCAAAGTACATTTTACATGGTTGGCACGCGAGCCGTCCCCACAGCCGGCAAATCAAGATTCAAATACAACATAAAAATCTTCCAAGTTGCCCCTTCCAGGTACGGGATATATGGTGAGATCGTCGCACTTCACGGGATCTGTATGCGCTTCTGGAGGAACGCCTTCATAGCCTCCAAAGACCGCTCGTGCATTGGTTGGCCCGGATATAGCTTAAAATGTCCTGATAGATGCCGCCGCGTATGAGCACTTGGTCATTCCGTTCATAGTACGCAATGCTTACCACAGGGTAGTATATCCAGTTCGACTTTCGGAGATAGAGCCTTGAGCTCTAAAGCAGCTTTCATGGGACATAGATTGTCGTATTCGGCAACGACTACGAGAACTGGGCAGGTGATCCTAGCTCCTGATGCGTTCGGATTGTAAAACGGTAGCTCAAAGAGACTTGAGGCAGAAACCTGTTATAAAGATATAAGCCCAATCCATTATCGTGGAGAACGTGGCCAACCTCGTTCGGAAAAACTCTACAACGCCGTCGGACTGAGTACTTCGTATAGAAGTTGTTTTATGACTTACTTCTCGTCTAAGGCGATCCCGATGAGCCCTTGCTCTGAACCAGCGGTATTTAGCAGACCGACCTCGCCTGGATGAGCGACGGCCGGAATGTACGTAGGATAAAGGCCAAGAGCTTGTCTGAGCAGGTCTTTGACCCCCTTCCAGAGAATTCTGAAGGTGATCCATGACAACTTCATGGAAGGTCCCGTGCCGAGGTACGGGCATTGTGAAACTACGCCCCAGAGGTTGAGTTCCCTCTGCCGCGATTGTCAGAGTTGGCCGTACACAAAGACGTGATGTTACCCACCTCACTAGCAAGAGACACAACATGCCCTCCTGAGAGGTACAACGAGTGAATAACCGAACGAGCGGCAGAAAAGGTTAACACTCCGACCAGAAAAGCTCGTTCCCCAAATTATGACTTTGTTGGGATCAATGTCGGTCTGCTGTCTGCAAAATTTGACCACAGTCCGATAGTCGTCCAATTGCTCCGAAACGTAAACAACGTGGCGAGGTATTCCGGCTATGTAGGGCTCCGTATCAGAGGCCGGGGCAATGAATTGAACCCGAAGCCTACCCGAAGCACCCCACCGGCGGTAGTCAAACACTACAACGGCGTAGCCAAGTGATGCGAACGTTTCCGCATACGCTTCTAACCCCATAAGCTTGTTTGCAGTGAGGCCGTGCGCCCTATGTGCTGTCACATCAGCTCATACGCATTCACTGTTGGTGAGAAGTACTGACATAATGACCACAGGAAACCCGTTTGCGGGTGGCTTCCCACCGGAAGTGAGAGGGAGATATTTCCATGCATCAAGGGGCCATTCGGGGGTCTGAGAAGGTATCTTTATATGCGTCTTTTCGAAAGTAACATTGTCAGTCGACCTCGTGGTGTTCATGATGGTCTTTAAATCGTGGTAATCCTATAGCGCTGGTGAGCGATTAGGGGTAATCCAACATATCCTGAGCCGAGATTCAATGAGTATTTTTGAACGTGAAGAATAATGTATAAGTCGCATAACATACCCGTGACATTGCTCTGAATGACCTGAGGTGAATGTTGGTTGCCCCTGTAGACAGCTTCAGGACTCGGGATTGTACTAGATACGCGTATGCATAGCCGCGGACATGTCTAAGAGATAGATTAAAGGTACAGGCATTCAAGTAAATAAGTTCCGGGAGCTTCATATCAGAGCAACACGCGTGTGTTGTACACTTTCCAAGCAAACTTACTCAGAGAAAGTAGATGAATGCGCGAATCCTCATGAGAGGTAAACGCCTCGTGACCATGAGGCAGTTGGATGGAGACATAGAAACCTTGCTTAAGGTGTACGTGCGATGCTTACAATTTTCAACGCTACTCTTCCACGTCGTGCACCCGCCGTAGTCCAGTGGAAGCCGTGAGAGAGCGGATCCGGCAAGAATGCATTAATTGAGCCGTCGAAGCACGGGTAGTGTATTTACGCTTGTTAGGATCCAAAGCCGCCGCCTTCCAATTCCGTCGAAGCCACTCCTCTCACCCGGCATGTTCCTTGTGTCACGTCCAATCCCATCAACCTGGTCCGTGCGCACCCTCTCCCGCAGTATATAAGCAGCAGTCAGACTTCCTGAATCCTTACCACTCTGGCCTTTTGGCTTAGATCAAGTGTAGTATCTGTTCTTAATAGTTTAACCACTATTATGGAGGCACCGCCTCCATTATTGGTTATCTAATTTTTGCCGCCCCTGTTCCCTGTGCTCTGCTTGCAACACGGGGACGCGATGACCTTGCCATTGCAGTATCGGCTTGTGTCGTCGGGGGATCCTTTTTTCTTCTTGCCTTCCTCTTTCTGTAGTGCCATTGTGATCGGCCAGTTGGCCGGGAGCTCGGTTCTTCAGATGGATGAAGTAGCTCTGGGTTTTGCTTACATTGCCCAATGTGCGAGGAGCTTTCTGTGGCTCTTTGTTATGGAGTCGACACTTGGAGTTGTTCTCATCAATTCGCTTAATGCTAATGTGGTCGAGGTCGTATATAGTGCGCGAACTATCACAGTTCTTACTAACGCCGGAGCGCAGTCATTATAACGGCGGGTGCTCTAGGCATAGGGATTATCGAACATAACACCATCTCATACAGCAGTGTACGTACATTCGACAACTACAGAAAATACAGTGTTGGCTACATTCTTCTATTCGTCTACCCGCCTACGACGCCTTCGCGAACTCGGCCAGCTCAGCCTTTAGCTTCTTGAGCTCCTCAACCTCCTTCACAATCTCCGCCTCGACCTCCGGTGTCTTCGGTGTCTTCCCCTTCAGCTCGCGCACCTTCTGACCTTGCTCCGCGATCTTCTGCTCCCATGCAAGCACCTCGGCGCTCTTGGGCTGCTCGCCCCCTGCAGCAGCCGTCGCGGCGGCCTTATCCGCGGCCTTCTTCGCCGCTGCAGCCTTGCGCTTCGACGTGCCGGGCGCAACGTGTGTCGCATCGGCCGCCTGCGCGAGCGGCTCCTCCTTTGGCTTGTTCCCTCCAAACTTCTCGCGGAAAACGTCTGCCATCTTGTCGTCGATGCGCTTGAAGAGATGCTCAGGCTTGCCTACCGTGTGTCCGGCGAGAAGGTCGTGCGAGAGCACGGCGGAGACGGCGCGCGGGGGCGCGTTGAGCTGCGCGAGAATAGCAGCCTCGGTCGCGGGCATGAAGGGGTGTACGAGGGAGGTGAGGAGGTAGATGAGGTTGAGCGCGCGCGATACGACCTGTGCGCAGCGCTGCGGGTTCTCCGTCATGAGTGCTTTGTTGAGCCCTGAGGCCTGTAGGTAGAGGTTGCCGCGTGCAGAGATCGCCATGACGGTCTGCAGGCCGAGACGAAGCTTAACTGTGTCCATGGCGTCGATATAGTCCTTGAGGAGATTGTTGATGTCCGCAATGAACTCAGCGTCGTTCGCATCGTTGGGTGAGAGCGGGCCGGGTGCGTCACCACCATCGGGGATGACACTGTCATATTGCGAGACAACGAACTTGAGTGCGCGGTTGACGAAGTTGCCGAAGCTAAGAACAAGACGTTAGCCTTCCCTTGGAAGAACATTATCACTCTCGCATACTTGTTCAGTAGAACGTTGTTGTTGGCGGCGATCTATATGGAGATAAGCAAGCGAAGAAGCATCATAGACGGGACACTCACGAGGTCTGCCCAAGAGAACATAGCATCTGCCGTCTCCGGTCTCGCAGAGATGAGGTAATACCTCCAGACGGAGGGAGGAATGCCCGTCTCTTTCGCTGCGGGACCGAACACACCACGATTGTGACTCTTTGAGAATTTCCCGCCCTCGTAGTTCAGGTATTCTGTAGCACGCATGGACGGACTACGTTAGATACCCATCGCCATCGGGGTATACACATACTCACCTGTCGTTGAGAGATGGTGGAGGCTTGTCCATGGTCGGCCATCACCGATTTGGACGGAGGGGAAGTAGATCGTGTGGAAGTAGACGTTGTCCTTGCCCATAAACTGATATAGCCGGACGTTCTCCTGGTCAAACCACCACTTTTTCCACTCCGTCGTGTAGTTCGCGGTGATACTGGGGTAGCCGATGCATGCATCGAACTACGTCGCTGATCAGGAACGTGTCCATAGAACTCGGGTCGTGCAGTAGCTTACCCAGACGTCTATCAAGAACAGGTTAGCGAGCGGCTACCGTAAACGAGGAAGGATGCATACAAAGGACCTTGCTCTCCATACCCTCGTGCTCCTTGCCTTCGACGTGGGGTACCGGGACACCCCACGTCAGATCTCGTGTGACCGGAGTAGGTCGTAGACCTGCCTTGAGTCGGGCATCGATGATGTCGCCATCCGCGTTGATAACAGCATTGGGAGACCATTTTCCCTCTTTCCACGATTTCCTGATCCATTCCTCGGTGCGTGGTTGAAGAGCATCGAGCTTGAGGTACATATGGGCGGTCGTGCGAGTCGCGACCTTATGTGTCTTGTTGACGAGACAACGGGGGTTGATGAGGTCTACCGCATCCAAGGTGCGTCCACAGACATCACATTGGTCGCCGCGAGCATCCTGTGGCGGGATATGTTTGAGGAGAGAGGGCTGGATATGTGTGAGAGTACTCACATCAGAGCCACAGTGGGGACATGTCCCTTCTACGAACCGATCTGCAAGGAATCTTTAGGTCTGTAAGTTGAGATGTTTTAATGGAAAGCCGGTCACGCACTTGTTGCAACCCTCACAGAATGTTTGTTCCTTCTCCAAGCGTTCGAGGAAACCGTGCTTCGCGAGGTTGAGGTAAATCTCTTGCGCGATCCTGCACCAGGTCAGATGGTACGTGCGAAATCGGGCATAATATCGACGGACTCAGTATGGAGAGGGGTTGATGTCCGGCCGAAGTAATCGAAGCTATCGTACAATCAGTGTTGTGCAAGGTTTGAGGCGTGTTCCACTAACTCACCCAAGTTCGAACCACTTGTACGTCTCGACATGCGTAGCGTTATACTTGTCGCAGAGTTGTCTGGGAGTGAGGCTTTCCTTGAGGGCCTGTGTCTCCGTAGCGGTCCCGTATTCGTCGGTACCACAGATATAGAGCGTCCTCCGATTCCGAGTACCTGTTCAAGAGTTTGAATACGCCAAGTTCTGGCAGAGACACAGGACTGACGGTTGTAGCTATAAAGCACAACGTATGAATGAGTTGTGTGTGATCCATGTGCCGTAAGCAGATACATACCGAGCGAAAACGTCGGCGCTCAGTGTGCTCCCAATGATGTTACCTGAAAGAAATGTGTACGAGAACTTCCCGGGTGGTGAATTACGTACCGAGATGGGGCACGTTATTGCAGTAGGGAAGGGCAGAAGTGATGAGAACATTTCTCTCCCCTTGTGCGGGGGTACTGCAGCAGTCATGTCAAGGAAAGTGAGGGGGAGGGCATGGTCACGTTCGTACATGGTCTCTCCGGGTTTGGGAATTACGCGCAAAAGCCCTTCGGCTTCACGGATTTTCTGAGCCATAGGGCTGGGCTTGTAAACTCGTGTTTTTCGATAGCAGGGTGCAAGTAGTTCCAGACAGAGCACAGAGCACAAGCAGATGGAGGCAAACGAAGAAGAGTAAGCAGCAGTGCAGGCAAAGAAAGCTCGATCGCGAATTGATTCATCTAGCCGACGCGATAGAGACCGGACTGACTCGATCCAAACACACCCAAATAACGCGTCCTTCTCATCGCCACGCACTCTGCAACTTGACACACAATCTGTGCCGTCACGCCAGTGCTGCCGCCTCCCCAGCGTTCGCTGTGGGCTGCCGGGGCTCCCCTTTTCCCTCACTGGGAGGGAAAAACTCACAAGGATACATGGACTGCAGCTGGGTCAAACTCGCTTCTCCTAGCTTCCGTTCTTTCAAATCTGATCGCGAGATGGCGCAAAGCTTATCTTATCTCAGGAACCCACTGACCCGCGTGTGCTTCGACCCCATCCTACCACTCGAACCCTTCGACCGCTACTTGACGGAGTAGTACCACGGGTATAATCTGTGCGCCACTTGGTCTGCGCCGTACGGGTACTCGCCATGTCGTACTCTGCATTCTTCTACGGCACCCTTCTGCACCCTGCGATCCTACGCCGCGTCATCGGACACGAGGGCGCTCAACTCGAAATGTGTCCCGCTATCCTCCTGGTAAGTCATCGATGCGCGGGATTACCTCATCTAGACGACCCAGATACGACGGATGCCGCATTTCGATACATGGTACCGCACCGATTTTAGTTGTGGGATGGTCACTGGCGTCCCAGCGCGGTGCGAGCTTGAAAGCGCTCAGCGCCCGCGTCCCGAGATTCTGCAAACCCAATGGTAGTTGGGCACTGAGGCCACATGCTCGGAGCGGTCAATTGTCAAGTCGAGCTGCGTCGCTGACTCTTCCTACTCCAGGAACACACGCGGCACAAAATTCGTGTACGCATCCTCACTAATCTCGGCGAACGATAGCAATAACAATAAACTTCGACCCCCCAAACGCACAGAACGCAGATTATCCTGCGGTCATCCCTTACACCAGAAGCAGCGCCCTGTTTCAGTCGACCGGCCAGAACGACCTCGCCGCTGAAGACCGCACCGTCCGCGGGACGTTCGTCCAGGGCCTCGACGACCGGGACATCTCCCTCCTCGATCTTTTCGAGGGCGACGTGAGTACACGTCGCTCGTTGCCATCGACGCCCCACAGCCCCCCACCGCGCGCACTGCTTCTGACGCCCCCTTGCCTCCTCAGGAATACACCCGCGAGAGCGTTTCGGTCCACCCGCTCGGGCCTCTCGCCCCGCTCTCCTCTACCCCCTCCCCTGAGTCCCGTTCCGCTGGATCGCCGCCCGGCGCAGAGACGGCGGCAGATGCATACGTCGTGCCGCCCACAGCGCCAGCCCTCCCGCCGCTCGCTACGCTCGCCCCCGCCCTGCCTGCGCAGACATACATCTACGCGGGCCCGCTAACTGGCCTGAGCCCGGAGCTGTGGTCGTACGAGGACTTCGTGCGCGAGAACGCGTGGAAGTGGGTCGGGCGTGGAGATCGCGACGGGTACTACGCCGAGGTCGACCGCCGGCGTGAGATGGAGGGAAAGACGCTGCAGACGGCGGTGGCCTCTGCCTCTGATTCCGGCTCGGGCCCGGGATCGAGCTCGGGAGTAGAGGGCACAGCGGTCGCTACCAGCGTGGCGGAGGTAGTGGCATAGCAGCAGCAGCGGTGATCGGGGACCCCCATCGGGGGGCGGTCGTTTGGGAGGGCGTTGTTCCTCCATACTGGGCTGTACCCGTCGGCTAGACCGTAAATGGGACACACAAAGACGTATTTCCGGAGCGAGCAGCCGCCCGCTGTAGAATTGTGTGCGCACACCATCAGATTTCGGGTAAAAAGGTATATTGCGATGCCGTGGGCCGTGCAGAGCATGACCCGCGCGTTATAAAATAGTCCTCATGCTGCCACAGGGATAGTAGTAGCATCACCACCGCTTCGTAATCGTACAGCAAAACAGACAGCATCGAGACAACATCGCAATATGAGAGACAGCGGTAAACCAACGGAACGGACGGATAGTTATGGGCGATAGAATGGGGACGTAAACACGGAGAGCATATTGGGGCGGACGCGGCGAGCGGGAAGGGGTTTATCGACGGAGCGGACAATTTCGAGAAAAGCGGAACAGGACAGTAAGAGCAAGAGCAAGGGGTTTATGGGATACCATGGCGAAACGTTTACAGAGCATTCGAGACCAGGCCGAGGGGGCCATATACGCGATTGTTGGAGAGACGGAAAACAGGGACGAGACAGCGGGACAACATAACCAGATACGAAGGCGAGAAAGGTTGGGAATGCATGAGAGGAGACACGGGGCGTAGATTTTCGTCGATTGGGCGTTATAATGGGCTGTGAGATGGTGTCAAGGCTGGAGAAACCCTGTGTCGCGCTTCCCATGGCAGCGCGAAGCACAGGATATCACCGTGTCTAAAGGGGCGCCGTGGAGCGGTATCTTTTACTACTCGCGCGAGGACCCCGAGGAGGAGTTGCTAGTGCGCCTGGTGCCGCGGGAGGAGCCCTGCACGAAGGGTTGAGGGTTACCCACAGCATGCGGCTGGGTGGCACCGCGCGATGCGAAGCGGCCACTCATGTCCCGCGCGTGCTCATAGTCCTGACGGACGGGAGGCAGGTTGTACGGGTTGTACAACGGGTTACGCAGCTCGTTAGCGATGTTCACAGGGATGGCGTGCGAGCGGGAAGGCACAGTACGCGGGGGGCGCATGGTCGTCGGCGGAGGCAGCATGTGAGCCTGGGCATTGGGAGGTGGCGGGAAGTGGGGCGGCTGGCTATGCATGGACTGGCCGGGCTGCCAGTTGGCGGACCTGGGAGGCATTCCCGATTGCTCGAACCCGGCCTGGCTGAAGCTCGGCAGCCCCATCGAGAAGCCATATGCAGCCTGACCACCGTACTGGGTGGAAGGGTGGCGCATGTTGCTGGCGCCCGGCGGGTTCATTATCGGGGTAGCCTGAACGTTCTGCCTGGGGTGACGTCCATGGAGAGGAATCTGAGCGCTTTGTCCGTACGGCGAATTGCCCCGCCTAGCTATACTACGCGACGCGGAGACGGGAGGGAGGCGGGAGCCCCGCCCGTATGCGACCTGATGAGGCCGCGAGGGGTGATCAATAGGGATCTCTTGGTTGCCACGCGCGGGCGATGCAAAACCTTCATCGCTGTCAAGCGCGTCCAAGTCGCTTTCATTGCGTTCGTCTTTGTGTGCATTCGCGCCATCGCCCTTGGTAGTACGTTTTATGCGCTTGCGCGGACGTTTGGTGCCAGTGCCCTGAGAGTAATCGACAACCCAATAGCCGCCCTTGCCTGGTTCTGTGATCGGCTTGTTCTGACGGCGGAAGAACTTGTAGAGGGAGAGATTGTGACGGATGGAGTTCTACGCAAACGGGAGATGTTGAGAGACTACTTTCGAAAAGAAGATATTTTCAACTCACCTGCCATGCCTTGTCTGAACGGTTCGAGCGGAACCACTCAAATCTCTCCATCAACGCGTCGTAGATGCCCTGAAGTGTCAGCCGCTTGTCAGGACTGCCCAGGATAGCGAGCTGGGATAGGACAGGGATGGTCTGCCCGGGGCGTTGACCCGCAGGTGGGTCGGCTAGCGCACCAAGGCCGATCGGCTGGTCAGGAGTGAGGCCCAGGTGGCGGCGAATATCGTCTTCGGTCATAGGGTAGTAGCCATCATCGCCGCAATACAGGGCAGAGGGCATCCCATCATAGCAGTCGTCGAGGTGGCGGGGTTCGTCGGAGGGGGGGATGTGGATACGCGTTTGGCCAGCGATGATGTCGTCGCCGCGAGCGTCATGGTCGTAATACAAGTCCTCGGAGTGCATGGGTATCGTCTGAAGCTCAGACGAGGGAAAGTTCGAAGGTGGGACTTGTTCGGAAGAACCCATATCGGGCGCTATTCCATGCACTCCCACAGGGGGGTACGTGTACATGCGTGGGCGGTCGTAGGCTTGCTCGGGCTGCCGGGGGTCCATGTCGTACCTTGCGTGCTCCGGCCCAATCCTGTGGCGCTGCTCGTCGTAGGCGGGGTAGTGGTCGGTTTCGTAACCAGAGAGTTGTTCAACACGCTGCTGAGGGGCAAAAACGTCGTGACGATCATAGACGGTGTTCCGCCCAGCGTACTGGTAGTCGACGACACCGGTCGACGCGCTTTCCATGCTGTTACCACTCATATGGCCGCTACCATCGCTCCTACCACTACCATCCGACCCAGTGGGGCTACAGTCGCCGCTGTGATGCTCGAAAGCCGCCTAGTAGCCAATCCGATTAGAGTGCGACACGATCAGATAAGGAGGGGGCCGGCGTACCTCGCGCGGCGTCGTTGGGGCCATAGAGAGCGGCATGAAGGGGTCTAAGTTGTCAAAAGAGGGCACAAAAGGCACGTCGGGCGCGGTTTGAAGGTAGTTGGGGAAATCAAGGCCACGGAAATGGTCAAAAGGAACGTGAGATGGATCCTCTACGTAGATGGTGGCGGGCACAGAGTTGGGATGATTCTGAATGAAGCCAGAGGGATAATGCAGCCCAAAGGGCTCACTGAAGACGCCCTGACCCTGGGGAACCTGCTCGGCTGGATAAGGGTACGTTAATAAGCCGCCACTATCGTCAGAGAGGTAATCCGAGCCAAAGCCGTGGCGTCGGTATGGCGAGTCTGCGGAGGACGCGGCGGCCGGGAGGGTCGCGGGAGTGTGCGAGGTGAACGCGTAGAAGCGCCCTGGGGAAGCGTTGTTGGCCATGTTTGGCAATGGACGAATGCGGAAAAATGCGGGTGATGGTCAACGTGAGAGCAGCGAAGCCCAGTTGGCGCCCTTTTTGCTTGACGAGTTGACTATTTGGGATAACATTAAAGGGGCCGCTTGTGGGATGCCAGGCCTATCAAGACGTCGACCGCCCCGGTCCGCCCGCCAGTGGGTGTGTGGGCGTGCGTTGGCGTCCGAGCCCGGATTCGCGCTATCCAACCCTCTTCTACTCACCACCGTCTGCTCCGCTCTCCTATCACAGTCTGCTGCTGGCCGTCGCCCGTTGGCTTTGGAGGAGGTGCATCAGCACAAGCACGCTGCCCGCATCTCCCTCATCATCCGTGCCTGGTCCTCATCCTTTCCGGTTGAAATACAGGGGCCTGCAACGCGTGTCCCAGGCCTCGGCTGTTAGCCTGATAATGTCAGACCGTGATGGCAGCCGTCCAGAAGGCAGCTTTGGTCTCTTCGCCATAGGCGAGAGGCATACCCTAATAAGGCAAGTCATCAAAAACGCCCTCTCGTAACCACCAACGTCTGCGTACCTCAGCATGCATACACAGAACAAAGCCTGAGGGCGTATTACGCAATAGCATTTGTGTGAACGATCCTCGTAAGGCTTTGGTCTGTGCATCTGCGACGACGAAGGAGATATGTGAACAATATACGAAACGCATCCCGCAGACGTCTTCCTGACCATGACATGATCTACATTGTGTCTGGTCATACCGGGTGTCTTCCGAGGTAGTCTTTGGCAGCCTTTCTATTCGAGAGCGGACGGGATCGTCCTGTCCCCACACGACTTCCGTGGTCACGAATGCCGTGCCGACGTTGTGATCCTGCCTGTAAGCGCCCGTCAAATCAAACACGAAGTCAAACCTGGACAAACTTGCATGAGACCTCCTATATCTGGCGAATGAATCTGTCTCGCTCTACTGTTTTCTTGAAATTCTTCGTCTCCCTTACCTTGCCTTCAGTACACGCACCCTGTTCACGTCCTTCGACCGCGCCAGACTCCGAAATGAAGATGAGAGTTCGCGAGTGAATCGCTGTCGAAGAGTGAAAGGACAAGGCGCATCGCCTGTAGTGGCTGTGGGCGGGAGGCGTTCTCAAACTGGCAAGTCACTCGCACTCTTCCGGTTCTCGCGGCATTCGCCTCGTACTGGCCCCGAGGATCCACTAGTCGGATCCTTGCCACTCAATAGCCCCCTCTGCGTGCGGCTTTGTCGCCCTCCGTCTGAGCGGTGGTTCCGGTGCTCACAAAGCGCAAGTTCGAAATTATGGGATACGACTCAACGTTCAGTGGTTTCAGCCGCGCGAGGGAAGGGGTTACGGGTCGGTAAAGACATCAGATCACCTCGCAAACTCGACGGTAGCTCATTTTTCTCGGTCACACAATCCACAACATATAATCAGTGGCACAACGTTATATCGCGCGTGCGTACAGCGCTGTTGTTTGTACTGCGCCCCTCCCAGACACAGCGCTTCTTCGTCGTATCTCCAAGTCCACCACTCGGCGTCCCAATCCACATGTCCATCTCCGTCGTCCGACCATCCGCACCCCTTCTAATGATTCCATAACTCTCACGCTGCTGAACCATTCCCGGCTGGGCCTCGTTACCCTGAAGCGCAGCGTATCCTTATGTACTCTTCGTCAACACCGTCCATCATCATTCACTCTACCATTGCCACCACTCATGACGGTTCAGTTTCCTCTAGTACTCGAAGTTACGTATGCCTTGCGTAGTTCATCGCCGCAAGTACCAGTCCCGCCAACGCTCCCGTAAAGCATTCGTGTATTGCTGGTTGCACGGTGTTTGTCGTAGGCGTAAAATGTGTATATTCCGCGGCAGCCGCTGTCTTGCTGTCTTCAGCGTACGTGTAGAATGACTATAGCACGTTCAATTCTCGTTTTACCGTTTTGGTTCTTCCCTTTTCGGACTCTAATACTCAGCGTCTCCTTCGCGAGTTCAACATCGCTCATTTGTACTCAATAACATACTCTATCATAATGGATGCGCTATGCTGCGTAATGTTCTATGTGTGCTCGAATGCGATGTATGCATGACGACAAGACGTCAAAGTAGCGACTTTGGGGAGGCGGCTTTAGATCCTAACACATACAAATAAACGTATCAATGTCCCCACTTCTTGTGCTGTCTTGTCTTCCTGCAAACTAGAGGCTGGCCTGCGAGCCTAGTGCTGTCCCGGGTTCATCTTTACTTTGTACAGGCACACAAGCTGCTCAGTCTTCCCCTCGCAAACTTCGACCCTAGACATGCCTTTTACGTTCGCCCCTGACTTCGTCGTGAGCATCTTCGCCAATACTTTCGTCTCCCGCCGGTGTGTTACCACGCTAACCAATCGGGGACTCCTTCAGATAAAAAGAAAACGCAAACGCTCCTGTAGCTCTGTAAACCCTTGTTTAGGTTTTTACCCGGACACACCATCATCCCTCGTCAATCAAGATTCCAGGTCGACCGATGCCGTTCGATATATCGATGTCCCCGACGTGCCTTTGACTGCTCTTGAAGGGCCTTCTCGCCGCAGCCTGCATACCACCACTCGTTTTCCGTCAGCGTCTGCCGCAGACGTTCCGGGTCTTTCAAGTATTGTTGCGCCATCTACCGGTTCTAATAATGTCAACCATCGACGTCAGAGGAATCCAGCCTGCGAGACTGAGGCGCTCCCAGTCGACGAGTTTCTACGACAAGTCCGTTCTTCCACCAAACGCTACACCATCAACCGCGCCGTCAAACGAAGGAAACTTAATCGGCCTCTCCCCGACAGTCGAGCCAGCTCCGAATCCTCGTCGGATCTTCCGGACACCGATTACACGCCGTCATCGCCCGTAGATGGCCACGAAAAGCGCACAGTGGAACGGCCAAATGATGATGATGAAACCCCGGGGCGTATCAAACGCAAGAAGACATGTCCAGCGAAGAGGCCGCGTACGCTTGCTACTCGGCTATTGATAGCTGGGGTTACCACCGGTGTGGATGTTGTCGGCGGCCCGCTTCTTCCTCGACACCCCGAAGCGCATACATGCACCAGAAAGCCTCTCCCACTGGTATCTCGCGAATGTCTTCCCTCGTCGCAAGCGCCCGCGAAGGACACCCGCCGTTTTGTCGATCCCAGGAAGGATCCTCTCATACACCGCCTATCCGTCCAATTCACCCCGGTGCGTGAAGACCAGGGACTCATAGCTCACCGTGGCAAGGACCCTCAGCCCATCTCCGCTTGGAAACCTGACGCATGCAAAGTTCCTTACGTTCGTCAACGGCCTCGCTTAGCTATGCCGGTACTCGCACAGCGTCTAGTGACGATTCCTCTGGTATTCACCACGGCTGGGCCGACTGGCACGACCGCACAAGCAAGCAGGCAAGGATTCGACTCGGAGTTCACTGCTAACTTTTGCCATAGCGTCGATACCGCTGGTCGTATCAAGTGTCTGAGTCCTGAAGCAGCCCCGGTCGAGACCCAGATTTTGCCGATACCGCTAGATTCATCTCGGACCGAAATCCCTGTCGCCTCCTGTTCTAGTCTGTCACCCACACGACCTGCCCCTCCGTCCGGCATTAACCTGCAGCCGGCCTCTGCTGTCTTAGCGGCGGACTCCTCTGATTCTGCTGGCGGCGTTCTAACTTCTCCCTCATCGCCTTCGGAGCGGTCTGTACTACTCGCTGGCGCCATACTACGTCAAACTGCTCCTGGAACGAAAGACGGGTCTTCACTTCCTGTGTCTGTGGCATGTCGTCCATCTATGAGCTTCGATTCGTTTGTGGTCCCTCACCAGCTACGTGCGTCGTCCACAAACAATCCGGAGATAGCTCGCCCTACCAGTACCATGGACTCCGGACGGTCGCGTACATCCATTCCCTCCGAGTCCGTAGCAGAAAAGCCACTCAAATCCCTCGTCTTATTAATGAACGACTTTCGCGAGATAGCGCGTTCCGCTACCGCGAAGTTTCAGGCGTCCGATCCCCCACTCGGGGTGCGTCCTCGGCCTCGTGCAACGAAATCACCTCTTACTCGGACCAACGGCATCCGGACACCGCCTTCTTCACTGGTCACTCGCAATCTAGACTTCGAGTCGTGCACTCCACCAATGTCTCCAAACGCGCCTTCTACGCTTCGCAATCTTCACGCCCCTGCCGCGAGGTCTGGTCTCAGCTTTCGAATGGCACCCCCCTCATCCGGGTACGAGGGTAATGCTCATCACTACCCTAATGGGTCGTACTGCGTATATGGGTACTAATGGTTGATGTGACTGTTATCCAGAACGTCCTCCAACTCCCCACGCGCTTGCTGAGATGGCCGGCCAAGACCGTCCCTTTGCTGCCCTGCCACCTCGCGTTTCCGATTCGCAAAGCAATACTCGGTCCGGCTCTGTTGACATTCAGGCTCGCAGGCTGAACGTGCTTCACGTCCCCTCCAGCCCACTCCCTGAATGGACGGTTCTACCACCTGTTTCCTCGGTACAGATTTAGGTGGTCCCGGAATCGGTATACCATCCTGTAGATCGCACTAGACTAGAGGAACACGCGCCGACGAACTGACAATGGCTTCACATTACTTGTACTCCGACAATTCCGTCGCAAATTTATCAGGTTTCTTTGTGAATCGCGTGGTACATAGATCTCTTACGTTCACCTGCGTATCCGTGTAGAACGATACGCAGTATCCCGACCACCTCGATTGAGCCCTTTCGTTGTTGAGAACAGTCGTGTGGCGAGGTTGCCGAGCGTCGAATTATGACGTCGCTCATGTGACCGGATTGAACAGCCTGGGCGCGCAGCTGTGCTGAGTGCTCTCAGCAACGACCATCCTTTCCACGTTTCTTCATCGCTCATCTCCCCACCTCTACGTGCCGTCTACTCTCTCAGTGAAACCCGCGCTTCTTATAATTACAACGCGATGTGGAACAACTACCCAGGTCAACAGGGCGGTTACCGAGGACCTCCTGGACCTCCACCATCCTCCGGCGCACCACCGTGAGTGTTACGTTCAACATTGCGCATGCGAGAGCATTGAACGGAAACATGTTTATGTCGTAAAGCTATGGTTTCCCCAGTCCGTAAGTAGCTCAATACCTGTTGTGAAGGGCGTGGAGAGGATGTTGAAATACCGTCTCCGACATAAAGCAATGCACCTTCTCCCAATTCTGGCTACAACCCCGGCTACAATCCGGGCTATATGCCTGCGTACGGTGCTCCCCCAGGGCCTTCTCCCGGCGGGTGCGTGTTCTCTTCCGCCATCGAACCTCAGTGCCGACCTATTAGCAGATATGCTCCTCCTCCCGGGCCGCCTGGGTTTCCCGGCGAGCATCACCACCATCACAACCAGCATAATCAAGGTGGTGGATTCGCCCCTCCCCCTGGAGCTCCCCCTTCCGGCTATGGGGCGCCGCCACCTATTCCGCCTCGGCCTGACTCTGGCAGCCGGTACCAACCACCGCCTGGTCCGCCGCCTTCTGGTGGGCAATACGGGGCCCCTCCTGGTCCGCCCCCTGGCCAATACGGATCATACCAACCGCCACGTGCGTCCCTTTCTATGCGCCTCAGAGAGTTGTGCATGATACATTAATATACTACAGCGAGTGCTCCTCCCCCACCTCCAAGTCAACAACAGAGTTATGGTCCCATGTTCGAAGGCGCCGACCACCATCAACGACAACTTTTCTTTCAGTACTCTCAATGCACTGGGAAAAAGAAGGCTCTTTGCGTAAGTCGATCAGTCATTCGTGCCTGGTTCATTTATCCCGACAAGCGTTCCCTAGATCGGAATCAACTACTTTGGGCAATCTGCTGAGTTGAAGGGGTGTATCAATGATGCACGTAACGTTGTCCAGTTCCTCAAGGGTGAGTTTCGTAGAGTTTTTGAGCTGTTGATTCTTACACTACAGCGTCAGAGTTATGGGGATACCGAGAGGATGATATCGTTGTATTGACGGATGACGCAACAAACCCTCGCCAGGTCCCTACCAAGGACAATATCGTGAGTCCGCGTAAACCTCAGAGTTACGTCCTTCTAATCGCCGGCTCGCCGGTAGCTTGCGGCCATGCAGTGGCTTGTTCGCGATGCACAACCTAACGATTCCCTCTTCTTCCACTGTAAGGAAGTGACCTCCCATCTTCACTCCGTCGTTCATACTTGCCCCAAACATAGATTCAGGTCATGGCGGTCAGACGAAGGATCTTGACGGCGATGAGGCGGACGGCTACGATGAAGTCATCTACCCCGTGGACTTCCAGCAAGCAGGCCACATTGTCGACGACGTCAGTGTTTCCGCTTTCCCGGATCGTATCTCTGTTGACCAGCGCATGCCTTACATCTAGACTATGCATGATATCATGGTGAAGCCTCTGCCGCCCGGTTGCCGCCTTACTGCAATCTTCGATGTGAGTATAGATACACACTTCTAAAGTTTGTTCTGACGTCGGAAACGCAGTCCTGCCACTCGGGCTCTGTATTGGGTACGCGTTGGCCCAGGACGGGATCGGCGACGAACGCAGCTGATCCACTTCACAGACTTGCCGTACATCTATTCTACGGAAGGTAAGATCAAAGAGCCGAACCTTGCGGCGGAAGCCGGTCAAGGCCTCATTTCTGCCGTGACGTCCTACGCCCGTGGTGACATGGTCAGTAATGCCCTTCATTGCAAACCTCACCGCCTCGTTTGGCGCTGACACTGTTACAGGGCGGCGTTTTCTCGTCCGTGTCTGGACTCTTGAAGTCGGCAACAGGTAACAACCAGCGTGCCGATAAGATTACGAAGGCGACGAGGACCTCGCCAGCAGATGTGGTACGTTTCGTGCATACTTCTATTAAGCTATGTCTAGCGGAATCTGATGTCGAACGGCAGATCTCTTGGAGCGGTTGCAAGGATTCCCAGACGAGTGCGGACACGTTCGAAGCTGGCCAGTCGACGGGAGCAATGAGCTACGTAAGACGACGATCTCCTCGCTCACTTGTACTCATCCTGACGACTTCTATGTAGGCTTTCATGACCTGCCTACGTAAGCGGTTTTTCCGAGCGCTCAGCAGACCGGATGGGACTGATCGTCTTCGTGTACGTAGGGCAAAACAGGGAGCAAAGCTATCAGCAACTGTTACAGAACATCCGGTAAGTTTCCGTGCATGAATCTGCTCTGTTACGTGTTGATCCCGAGTGCCGACGAACGACAGTGGTATCTTGAGGGCGAAGTACAGTCAGAAGCCGCAGCTGTCGAGTTCTCATCCGATGGTCAGTACTGCAGTTCACGTGCCGTGCAACATAAGATATTTACGCCTTCACGCAGGACGTGAATTTGCTCTTCATCTGCTAAGTGCTGCACACAAGGAGGTTTTGTACGTTGTATCAGTATTCCGTGTTGTACACGACGTCCCAATGGACAATGAGCTATTATTCGTCGCAACTTTGTATAATTGATTTCCAAGACAGTAAACCAAAGACCCTCATAAATGCGTCAGCCAGACGTTGTTACACTCGGTGACGACTATGCGTTCGAAGACCTCGTCTGTCATGTTCCTAAATGATGCAGATACCAAATTTCCGCCTACGTGGTCTACAATGAGTCGGCATTCAGGAGAATTAGTTGCTCTGTTTCGTGGTCATAGTCACGAGTTAGCATTCCTCCAATAAATCACCTTTGCTATACGATTGGTGAGCACTAATTGCCTCATAATGCACAGAATGAAATGATAACCTTGGAAAACAGCGGTGCGATGATAGCCACTAAGATTTTTCATTACTGTCCGAATGAATCGTCTCAGCCCACGGACTCCGCGTTTACGACATCGCTCGGTCACTCACTCCAGCGCTATGGAACTGAGCACCGATGATCCCGACTGAGAGCGGCAAGAAGGCGCGGCTCAGCCAGGCCACGGCGGCTCGCCCGGCCGGCGTTTTCGCGGAACGGGGAGGGTCTTCAAGGCGCTATCCCATTGTGGTCAAGGTAGAGGCCACGGGAGCGCGGCATCCTCTTCTTGCTTCCATCGGCTTGGAGCTGATCATTGCAGGCACCTGGGAATCGTAAGTTTTCCGTGACATTGACGTCGAGATGTACTCACGCTTTGCAGGTCATTCTGCTTGCTCCGTCAGCCAGCTACACCGCGAACCCAAGTCTTTGAGAAGGCTATAATAGGACTTATCTTTGATAGGCCTGATCGCGTGCCTGATGGTTACACGGGTAGGGCGGCAGGGCACAACGCAAGTGCGGGGATGGGCGAGGGATAACCATTGACACTATGGCCCCGCAAAATCCCCCGTGGAGAAGAGTAGATCGAGTCCCATCAATAACGATTCCATCATCTCATTCCTTCGTTCGCAGCCCCATGACTTATCGCGCTCGCGCAGACTCGTCCTTGGACTTGAGGGAACGTCATCCACCTGACCGCTTCTCCACATAAATACCCTGCGGGCACCCTTCAACTCCGCGCCGACGCCCCCCACTGCTCACCCGCTCGTCTCTGCTGGTGTTTTTTCAGGGAGGTTTCAATCGATACTTCACGACCCCACGAACAAACATCATGGGCGGCGGTGGTGCTAACATCGTTGCGTCGAATCGTCGCAAGAACTTGGCCGGTCCTTCTGGTTGGGTATGTAGCATCTTCTTGCCACCCCGTCCATATTTCTGCCGCGAAAGCGTCCGCTCATCGTCTCTCCCTGGCGTCCATAGGCCGGTCTTCTCGCGAACGCCCGCATATTTGCGATCGCAGTCTTCGCCTCGTTGGGCGGTTTGTAAGTCGTTGCGCGCTTACCTCGCGCTCCATCATATCGCTGACACCATGTTTTCCTTAGACTGTACGGTAAGCCCCAGAATTTTACGACATACTCCGAGGCCTCCGGCCCGTGCTGATCATCGCTTGTATTCCTGGCCATTCTCAGGCTACAACCAGGTGAGCAAGCATCGCTCTCATGCCCCCACGCAGCCCGCTGATATCTCGGTCGGGCAGGGCGTTTTCTCTGGCGTGCTGAATATGAAATCGTTTGACAACCGAATGGCATCCGCCGTGGACGACGCAGGCACCAAGGGATGGCTAGTTTCTATCCTGGAACTGGGCGCTTGGCTTGGTGTGCTTTTCACTGGTTACCTAGCGGATAAGCTTTCACGGAAGTATACAATCGTACTCGGTGCGTGGCTCGCCGCTACCCTTTGTGATACAGTGCATTGACCGCCGTTCGTATAGCTGTCATTGTGTTCTGTATTGGCGTCGTCGTGCAAACGTCTGCCTTCGCGCCTTCTTCGATCTTTGGAGGTATGTTTTGTCCTATCGCTCATTATACGATGACGCTTATGGGTTCGTAGGTCGTTTCGTGACTGGTCTCGGCGTCGGGTCGCTCAGTATGGCAGTACCCCTGTATAAGTGCGTACCGTATCCCGTGTAGGGTGAAGGAGGGCGTACTAACATGAGAACACAGCGCCGAGCTCGCTCCACCGGAAGTACGGGGGAGTTTGGTTGCTCTGCAACAGCTTGCTATCACATTCGGCATCATGGTTTCGTTCTGGATTGACTACGGCACCAACTACATTGGTGGGACCGGAGACTCACAGAGCGAGGCAGCGTGGTGTGTTGCGCTCGCGCTTCAGCTCGTACCGGCCATCATACTGGGAGTCGGGATACTATTCATGCCTTTCTCCCCAAGGTGAGCGAAAATACGAGCGGCATTCGAGCAGCTCCCTGACATATCTTGAAAGGTGGCTGGTGAACAATGGTCGTGACGACGAGGCCCTGCAAGTGCTCAGTCGCGCACGTCGACTCGCCCCCAACTCGGACCTTGTTCAGATCGAGTTCTTGTAAGTATGGAATTTTCACGAGGTCGCTTCAGTATGCGCCTAACTCATTGACACAGAGAGATCAAGGCCCAGTATCTCTTTGAGCAGGAGACATCCGCAATCAAATTCCCTGACCTCCAGGACGGTTCGTGGAGGTCGAACTTCAAGCTGGGGCTGTACGGATACCTCAGTTTACTCCAATCTCGTCGTGCGTGGGCCCCTTGTTTTGGTTTGGAAGACTTCTATTAACTTTTATGATTACCGTAGCGCTCTTGTACCGGGTAGTCGTCGGTTCCTTGACAATGTTCTTCCAACAATGGACGGGCGTGAACGCCATCCTGTACTATGCTCCGTCCATTTTCAAAGATCTCGGGTTGACTGGGAATACAAACTCGCTCCTTGCAACTGGCGTAGTTGGTATAGTGTGCGTCCCCATTGCAGCTGTTTTTCGGTTTTCAAGTAAACTAACGTCCCCTATAGCATGTTCCTCGCGACGATCCCTGCGGTCATCTGGGTTGACAAGGTTGGGCGTAAGCCTGTCCTCATTTCCGGCGCGTTCATAATGGCTGCCTGCCATATCATTGTCGCCGTCCTTACCGGACTCTACCACGATTCTTGGGACTCTCACGTCGTCGCTGGCTGGGTGGCGTGTGCCTTCGTCTGGATCTTTGCTATGGCATTTGGGTATTCGTGGGGCCCATGTTCTTGGATTCTGATTGCGGAAATTTGGCCACTTTCGGTCCGTGGGAAGGGTGTCTCCATCGCAGCTTCTTCGAACTGGATGAACAACTTCATCGGTAAGATCGAGTTTTGGCAGGAGGGGGCGGTTACTCATGATGGTCCTGGACAGTCGGCCAGGTCACTCCAACAATGCTCGAACACATCAACTTCGGCACCTTTGTCTTCTTCGGGGTGAGTTATTGACAGCCCGCATCTTTCACCATACTCACATACGTAACAATGATAGGCTTTCTCGTTCCTGGGTGGGCTGTTCATCTGGTTCGGTGTCCCCGAGACAAAGGCACTTAGCTTAGAGGAGATGGACGAGATATTTGGGTCCGCGGGTATGGCTGCGGGAGAGCAGGAGCGTATGCACGCCATCGAGAGGCAAATCGGCCTCGATGCGTACAACGACCCTGATATCGATCGTGCGAGCCCAGTCCACTCGGATATTCGCAAGCACGACGACTCTCTCATTGAGAAGGCGTAGGGAATGTGATAGTAGGGCTATTGGTCTTCCGTGATATACCTTCACGCGACCGGTAGCCCCGGTTCCAGTGCTGCCAGCACCACAAGTTGTATCCGTATCTGTATTTGTACCACATGGATTACTTACCCACGTAATTTTGACGACCCTTATGAATGTTTTTTAGAAAAAAGTCCTGGTTTTATACCCACTGCAAACGGGCGTTATGAGTGTTCGTATCTGAGATAGTCTGGAAACTACGTTCGGTGATGCCGTACGGAACTGACATCCTCGAGCTTTGGAGGTGTGAGGAAGCGCCCAAGCCTGAGAGAGAGAGAGATCATCGCAGAATGAATACTGACGGCAGGTAGTATGCGCTGCTTTTCCCGGGAGAGAACGTGACTCCAGGGGACGCTCTCGATTGCTTCCTCCAAGGAGTCAAATGATATGGGCGCTCTACATGCGGACGCTACTGCTGTGGCACAGCTGCCTACGGATGCGGTGCGACCTGAGCCTAAACGACACTGACCGCGCGCAATACGCAATGAGTGCGTGGCTCGAGATCGACCGGATCGAGGCGCTGCTCAACCGCCACACCTGCGCCGTCGAGCGCGGATAGGCTCCTCGTGCAGGTGCGCGACATACTGTTCAAGTCAGTACTACCTCGGAAGACGTGCGCCGTTCGGGTAGATGCTGATGTGTGTATCCCGCAGCACGCGGATGTGCGTTTCGCACGAATTCCAGCGATTCATTCCTGAGGCGACCATGTCAGTCTTCTCTTCGTGCCACCTTACTTTGTAGTGACGTGTTCTCCCGCAGCGGCGCAGGCCAGCTCTTCTACCACGCCAAAGCAGAGCAATGGAGTGCGTCCGCCCCCACCTCTATCGCCTCATAGTTTCTGACTCCCCACGCAGTGATGCACCAACTGCAAGTCGCGATGCACTTCTCGCGCATCCTGCGTATTCCGAAAGTCGACGGGAACGACGACTCGCGCCGCAACTTCCTCATGTTCTGGTTCATGTCCCAGATCATCCGGTATGCCCGCTCCGCGCATGTTTCTCCCGCGATGCTCACCCATCGCCAACCACGCCTGGACACAGCGCGCTCAAGCTGTGGGACGCAGACCACACGCTCACCATCGCGCTCGACGTCGCACGAGCATTCGCGCCCCCTACCGAGTCCCTCATGCTGCTATGGCCGAGTCCGCGTACGTCGTCCGCCCCCCGATTCATCCGATGAAGCATGTTTACTCACCCGGGCTGCCCCAGATCCGCGGAGGGAATACGAAAGGTTGCGCGCGAGGCTCGTTCAGACATGTTTGGAGGCAGGCGTGTCTCCTCCAGAACGCACTATCGGCTACGGGGGCCCTGGATGGACGTCGGTCTAGATGGGCGCAGCCTTAGTCGTGCGGCCGATGTTCGGTCCTCGCTCGCAGATTGATCATTCATTCTTTCTTTCTTGGTTAAGTGTCCCGGCGACGCCAGTTACAGGCCGCCATCTTGCTGTCGTTAGCGCTATATGTATGTTTATGTGATGTCGTCCTACTTATGTTTACCACAGATAGAGGTACTGTATAGTGCGTAGTTGTAATGCTGTGATTTTTTGCGGACGGCCGCACGTTCTCTCGGGGCCCTTGGAAACAAGGCGGAGGGGACGACGAGCAGTTGTAGAAGTGACTCAGGGTTGCGCGAACTGCCCAATTTCTGGGTCTAATGCCGCAAACAAACACCTCATAAACATCTCCCTTAGTATTTACGTTCTACTCCCGGGACCCATTGCTTTCGTCATTCGATCATGAAAAGAGGTGTTGTTCCTAACTGCCAGTGCACGGATATCGACGGCGTACGCCTCTGCACATGTTCCCGGGTAGCCGTCGACACTGTCTTTCAGGGCATACGAAGCAATACCAAGGACCTCTCGCCTTAGCACGCGGCAGCACGTTGAAGGAGAATGGCGCATAATCAGGATCAAGTACTGCATTCATCAACAGCAAGGGGGACACAAGTGCCAGTATCGTACACGGTACATTGTAAGCGTAACGCGGGACTGCATGGGAACAAGGCACATCAGTCGACGATGACTAGGAAGCTGAGAGATTCTCGAACGGAGGTGTTCGTAAAATGGACAGTATTCACAACGGGCCGTGCCAGACGGACTTGAAGGAGCTCGAGTCGGAACGAGCTCACCTAGAGTTGGTGGAGCTCTTCGGCGGGAAGCAGACGGCTCATGACTTGGAGTTGCTTCTCCAAAGCGATTCGTTCACGATCCATGATGGCCCGCTCCCGAACCATCCCCTCTCGCTCACGCTCCCATGATTCCTTCAACTCCTCGAGGCGTTGGCTCGAGACCTCCTTCACCTCTTTGAGTCGTTGGTCTGAGGACTCCTTCAACTCTTTGAAGCGTTGGTCTGAGGACTCCTTCAACTCTTTGAAGCGTTGGTCCGCCGACGCCCTCTCCCTTGCTCTCTCTTCTTGTTCCTTCTTCAGTGCAAGGGTGAGCGCGTCAATCTTAGCTTGGGAAATATCATAAGGCATGATGGATGGAGCTCCTGTTTAGCCGGTCAGAAAAGGTTTGGACATCACGGAGCATAGGCGCACAGACGTACTCCCAAACGAACGCAACGAGTCGCTATCCTGAGACCCTACACTCTTTCCAGAGGCTCTGCGCCTCGAGTCGCCCTGTGGCGTAGACGCACCAAGCGGGCGCGCTGCACCTGCGCCACGCACTTCTGTGCCCGGCGAAGCGCGAAGGCGTGGAGAGGCAGACCGACTGGGGGCGTTTGCTGCACTGCGCGCAGGGCTTGACCTGCCCGATATGGTCGAAGGCGGGTCCTGGGCGGGTGAAACAGACGCGCCGAGTACTGGCGAACCTGCAACGGGAGTAGAAGGTGAAGTAGTCGGGGCCTCAGGAGGAAGGGAGGGCGACACGAGCTTCAGGATGCGCCCCGGGGAATCATCGGTCAGCTCCATGGAAGCAATGCTGTCATCTACATCCCGGTTGTAAGCCAACTACTACCACGCCGGAGGAGAAAGTAGAGTGGGCACTATGTACAACATACCATTGCGACCGCGGGGCGAACTAACGTTCACAGGCTCTCGGCTGCGGGGCGAACCAACGTTCACAGGCACTCGACCGCGGAGCGAACCGACGTCCACAGACTCCTCGGAGGTAGTAAATCCGTCATCTGTGACCAGTGTAATCAGTTATGGTACATGGATTCATGATGCGAGCGACGTACCATCATAATCTCCAGTGGCTTGGGAAGCACCAGCAAAGAGGGCTTGCAGAATTTGAACGTTCGAAGGTGGCGTGCCCGTCTCCATCGAGTCGGAGTCGTCGAACACTGACGACAATTCCTCCACGAAAGCGTTCGGATCATTTTCAAGGAGTTTCTCTATCTGAGCGAGCCCAAAGATGTCCATTCCGGCCGTGTCAACCGACACGGAGACGTCAGTGACCAGCATGTCCAATTGCATGGCCTCGAGAATGGTCGCGACAAGAACGCAAACTTGCTCCTGTTGGTCCGGGGTGGAGCTCTCTCTGGTCCGTAGAACGTTGTACGCATTCTGGAGACTCTCGACGAGCGGAACGGCTTGGGCGATGATAATCGGGAAGCGGCGAAGGTACGAGACGTAGACAGGCACTTGATCACGTATCCATTTCCCGATATCGGTGTCGAAGGCAATACGCCTGTTGTCCACCGGACCCTCGAAGTCGGAACGCAGCGGCGGCAAGATGTTGGCATAGATTTCCTTGATTTTGGCGAGAACGGTCTGCCACCTTGTCGCCCACTCCTCGGTCCCTGACTTGATGGTAGCGCTGGCGGACAGCTGCTCGGCGAGCATAAGGGTGAGACACAGGTCAGTAGATTTACTTATGGGGGTCGCGGAAGAGGAATGCTCAGGCGAAGACGTGGAGAGGTTGCTGTCAAGGATCTCTGTCCGAACCCGAGCGATATCCCCGGCGATTACTCGAGCGCATGTGGCTGTCAGGTTACGACTTCTGCCATCATCTACGGAGCGGTCAAGGCGAGATTGTGCAGACATGTAAGAGATGCGTTTCGAGCGACGTGGGTTGCGTCGAGAGCTGAACAAGTGAGGGACACGGTGTTTGAGGACGATGAGGGGGATGTTCAGGTGGTCGAAGTCGAACAAGGGCTGAAGTACGGTGCTTTTAGAGCGCGACTCCATTGCGATGGGTGATAAGGGATCTCCGTGTGCAAGACTAACACAACACAAAAACGTGTTGACGACCAGGATGGTCACGGTGCAGAAGTAGGCATGCCTCCTCGTGAATTGCCTTTCAGGGCGTTGTGTTGTGCCGAAAACCAACATCCTGTCACGTGTGATTGCGATGTCACACCTATTGTTCGACACCTATTGTTCGACTTGTGCGGCGGACACTGGGTGTTGCTCGCCGCAGCCCAATGCCGTATTAATGCATCCTTCCGTCTCATCATGATTCTAGGTATATTTGGCATCTCGTGGTTGGATGAAACGATAGAAGATCACTCCCGATGACGTTCGCCATATGTAGAGTTCAAACCGCGACGATCAACAGTGAGCCTAGGCTCGAATGACTCCCAGTCGAAGTACTATTCAGGAGAAGGTGGGAGCCGCGGCAGGGAACCGAGTCACCGATAGGAACCCAAGGATACCCCACGTTCGACTAATTGATAGTTAAATATTTATTGTCCTGGTTTGGTTCCTTCCCAAAGCGTAGTGTGCTCGTACTGGGCCGATAACGTGACCGCCTACGAATCGCTCAAACGGGGAACTGGGGCACGACTTTCCCGAGCCAGTAACTCGTCGGAATATCGGCGGTGGCCATGCATCCTACCTAATTAACACTCCGAAGATACCGTATTGTGACTGCTCGCCGCTCGAATCAACGCTTCCGAGTCTGCACATGGGCCGCGAGGGTGTATGACACATTCAAAAGGATCGGGGTGCCTGTCAACTGATTTGAGCACGCAACTTGTGAGTAAGTGTGCTAACACGTAGTCGCGGAATGGGCACGACGTACGCGATAATACCTGATTTCACCTTGCCATCGTGCTGCACAGGATGGCCGTTCTCGTCGAGCGGCGCTGACACGTTCGGCGCATGCAACACGGACGCGACGGTGAGAAAAAACGATGCCTCTGCAAAATGACAACCTGGGCAAACCCTGCCAATTTGTCATTGAACAATTTACGTCAGCGGGGGTCCTAGAACAGGAGTTGAGTACGCAGCTACAAAACATACCTACGTCCGAATACAAACTGCGCAGGATCCAGGTTCAACTTTCCGTCCTTAAAAAACCGTTCAGGACGAAATTCGTGTGGGTCCCGACTCGGATACCACCACTATACCACCACTCATCCTGTGCGTAGGCCCTGCGTAAGATGAAATCCCAGTATGGTAATACTCTCAGCTCTACTCTAATGGTTATGAACGCACCGCGGGTTTGGTAAAACTCGGAGAGCACCTTTCGGAATATAGTATCCCCGGTACTCGTCGTCCTTCAATAATCGGTGCGGGACTCCGAGCGGGCCAACGACATGTCACCGCATGGATTCCTTGATCATCGCGCACACGTGTCGCAAAGCCTCCCCAGTGTCATCAAAGTTGGGAAGGCGATGTGGTCCGACGACTGCATCTAGCTCCGCTTGAGCTTTCTTCTGAACTTCGAGGAAGCTCAGTAGAGTAAGGAAGAATGCCTGAGTTGCAGCAAGGGTCTGCGGCATAGCAACAATGTAAGTGTCACATTAAAATATATAAAATCCTGATTTCTTACCGTGTCCGTCCCAGCTTATCGAAAGGTTTTCATGAGAGTCATATAACGCGATGGTTTACGGTTCGAATCCACCACCAAATGCTACGGCGACTGTATTCTTCGCCACTTCCTCTTCTTCCCTATTGACGACGCCATCCTTTCCCGAGATTTGCGCCATAAGTGTTGTTGCCATAGACGTTTTGGCCGTTCCGTCGCGCTGTAAAAACTCAAGTCCAATGGGTGCAGAACCGTACAAGAACGTACCATCGCTTCTACAGTGTGTTTCAAAGACACATCGCGGACATCGCGTACAATCTGCCTCACGTCTTCGGCGTTGCGCTTGAACCGAGCGCCGGGCGCCCATCTGGGTAAGTACCGTAATTTCGAGAATAGCTCGACGAAGTACTTCCCGGGACCAGTAGACGACTGAAAACCTCTAATCCCCTTTCGGCTAAGACCACGAGTTCAACGCTGCTGTTATTCACGTCCACATCGTATGCAACGGGCAGAATGGTTGCGGCAAACAAGCTACACCGCTGGGAGTTGTGCACCCGCGCTTCGTTAGATCAAAGACCGGATACGTACAGTCCGTTATGGCTGAGGTTTTTCGGAGACTCAAATAGTAAGCGCTGCAGAAAGCGTGCCACTTGCACGCGCTGCCTAGCTCGGGCGGAATATCCCGGGCCCTCGACAGAATTGGATCAAATAACTGGTGGAACGCTCGCCTATGACGACGGCAGAATTGCCCATAACGAAACGTGGGAATGGCGCAGTGGAAGCCCCCACTAATAGCAATACAATCAGAACGTGCGGCGCGAGTCGGCTTACAAGAATAGTACACTCACAAGTCGACTACCGCAGATTCCAGTCTATCTAAGTACAATGCTGACCGCTTCTCCAACAAGTCCACGGCAGCCTCGTGGGATCCCAAGACAAGGATAGGTTGGCCGAACACGTTGATATACCAAGAGAGAAAAGCAACCTCGCACACGTGAGCGCGGTTCAACGCGTCGCGCGTGAATCGCATTGAGAAGCGCCCGGTGGGTTCTGGCGCCGCGGTGTGGCTTGCTTCCAACCACGACCTCCGCTCTGCGCTCCTGCGTTACTGAGCACACCATGACTGACCTTGTGGAATTAATGAGCGAGCTTAATCCTGCTCAGCTGCAAGGTGATGTCCAGTCCCATGTTGTATCACTCAATACTGACTTCATTACCCTTCAGCCGTTCAGCACCCGCCGCAAATCCCTTTGCAGATTCTTGCGGGCCCAGGCAGCGGAAAGACGAAGGTACTTACGATGCGTATAGCGTACCTTATATCCAACTGCTACCTCCCTCCATGGTCTCTCTGCGCTGTGACATTCACGAACAAAGCAGCAAACGAGATGCGCGAACGTCTCGTCAAACTCATTGGCAAGGACAAGACTGCCCAGGTCAAGATGGGCACTTTCCACGCGCTTTGTGCTATGTTTTTGAGAAAATACTCGAGGGTTGTGGGGCTAGAAGGGAATTTCACTGTGTGCGATGCAGACGAAAGGTATGTCTGTGTGCTTTGGCTCTCGCGTTTTTGTGATTATATGCGCGGCACGTAGCAAGAAGATACTCTCCAAACTGCTCAAGGCATATAAGGAGGAACTTTCGAACAAAAACATCACTCTCAAAGAGAATGGTATCCTCGGTATTATTTCCAAAGCGAAGGCCAAGGGGTGGTCTGCGGACGATGCAGCAAAGCACGTAGAAGAAATGGATGCGCTCACCCCGCAGCAACTTGCCGCCAGATTGCGGGACCAAAAGGAAAAGGGCGATCTTTGGTACGGCGAATTAGGCCGCTTTTCGGCTTCAATCTACAAGCAGTACGAGAAGACCCTACGGGACGCGAACAGTTTGGACTTCGATGATCTCCTGCTGTTTGGCGTAAAGCTGTTCGCCAAGCACGCGAAGGCTTCCAGCTGGTGTCGTCACGTTCTGGTTGATGAGTAGTAGGTGTATTCCCCGGTGCATCGTTCACTTCTTAGCTCATCATTACAGTCAGGACACCAACATTATGCAGTATGAGCTTATGACGCACATTGCTCGCGCTAGCCAATGTGTTACTATTGTGGGCGATCCCGATCAGTCAAGTAGGCTTTCTCACGCTTACACAAAGTACGCATCTTCTAATTTCCATCGGAAGTCTACGGATGGCGCTCGGCAGAGGTTGAGAACCTCGCGAAGATGCAACGAGGTCAGTGGTGAAGCTGATCTCGAATAGAATCACTTTAAACGAGCGCCTCCTGCTCTTCCAGATTTTCCCGCCTCGCAGCAGATCTACTTGGAGCAAAACTACCGTTCGACCGCCTCTATCCTCGCGTTAAGTGTGGCTGTGATTTCACAGGGTGCGTAACCAGGCGCCCACCTTGTGACCGTATTTAATCTCTACCATGGCGGTCGACAGACAAAACACGGATACAGAAGACCCTCCATGCGTCTCATTCGCGGGGTCCTACCCCCGTATTCCGTGTATTTCCTATTGAACAAGTCGAGTCGGCCTTTGTCGCGGCTGAGATCAAGCGCCTCGTTGCATATAGTGGCGGAATGCTAAATTGGGGCGACTTCGTCGTCCTACGTCAGTCCTTTGCAAATGCTGGCTAACCACTCTCACTGAATCATGACATATTCATCAATACAGTACGGTATAACTCGCTTTCACGAGGAATCGAAAGCGCGCTGCAGAAGGAAGGAATTCCTAACAGAGTCCTAGCCGGGCAGAAGTTCTTTGAGCGTATGGAGGTAACGCGACAATGCGGGGAAATCGAATTATTGCTGAAAATCAATTCCGTAGATCAAGGACATCCTCGCCTACTTACAGCTTGTTGACAATCCGAAATTTGTGCCTGCCTTTCTGCGCGTCGTCAACATCCCTTCGAGGGCCGTTGGGGAGAAGGTACATTTACGACTAACTAGAGTGCGTAAACCTCTGACACAGTGATGAGGCCCTCTAGACAATCCATGAAATCATCCTGCGTGCCGAGCAACTCAAGGTCACGCCCATGGCAGTGGTAGAGCGCATTGTGGATGGGAAGATCCCGGACATCAAACCACCTATCAAACGAAAGCTTGCCCCTTTCGTGGAGACTATACACATCCTACGGAAACATGCAAACAACGTATGAAAACGTCCTGCCCCCCACAGAAGCCGCTGATGAAGCAGACTTGTTATGATGTAGGGTATAGCGCCCTCTAAGCTGATTAACGCTCTCGCGGAAGAGATCAACTACAAGGAGCATCTACTCAAGGTGCACGGGCCGGACTGCGATAGTCGCTGGGATAATGTCCAAGAGCTCGTCAACTTCGCTAGTGAAGTCGAGCGTAGCATTCTCGCGGAGGTTGCGAAGCGCATGGCAAACGCAGAGGAAGCATTGCACAACAGCCAGTCGGAAGACGAAGAAGAGGAGAGCGAAGAGGAGTGGGCGGATGAATTAGATGAGTTCGACGCGGACCAAGTCCAGGGAGGACAAACGCGGCCGGCTCGCCAGTATGTCAGCTTGAGGTGTATCGAGGCACACTGCAACTAACCGCCCACGGGCGTTTTACAGAGATACTCCCCTTCGCTTATTCCTACAGGCATCCATGCTCTCCACGGACACAGAAACTCCGGAGGAAGAGAAGAGCAAGGAGGTATGCGCCGACTTCAACCAAACTGAAACCGAGCTCACTCGCCCAACAGAAAGTCACAATTTCCACATGTCATGCAGCCAAGGGCCTTGAATGGCCCGTAGTTATGATTCCCGCAGGTATGCAGGTGCGGTGTACTACTTGAATAAACACTTACCTTATTCGGCAGTCGAAGGTGGTGTATTCCCTTCGTCGCGATCTGAAGACACTGAGGAAGAACGGTACGTCTCGAGATCGCCTTTACGTTTGCCATTGATCCGACAATCAACTAACACTCACGGCCAGTCGGCTTCTCTATGTTGCGTGCACTCGCGCGCAGGGCCTCCTGTATCTGTCGCATGCGGCATCGCGAATGTTCTCCGGAGAGTATAAGCCGCAATACATTTCACCATTCGTCGGCGCTGTTCGTAGTGAGGAAAAAGTAGGCCCGCACGCTTGCGCTACGACAATGAAAGAAACTCACCTCTCCGACCAGACGAAGGGATTGCTGTCAGCCACTCTTCCCTCCCTGCCGGTTCAGGACCTCAAGACCATCGCGACGGTGACAGGTCGTGCGCTTCCTGATGAAGCGGAGGTAACCCGTCGAGTGGCTGAATAGTATGTGAATGCTGTCCTTCCACCGATTCGGGTTACTCAGGCGGAATCAAACAGTACGAAGACAGCGAGGCATCCGGCTTGGGGCGAGAACGCGCCCTTCCGGGACGCTTCAACAGTGTCTGAGGGTGGGTATGGTGTGCTTGGTCATGCCCAGCAGTTTCCATCTATACTGTATGCGGGAACCGCATCTTCGAACCAGCACAACGTAGTGCAACCACCACCCGGTAAGTCATCAAGCGCTGTGGTACTAGATGTAATAAGCTGAATGATCGGGACCAGGGCCTGTAGCCTTCTCATCAGGAAGTTCTCTGCTAACGCCAGCACAGCGCGCTGGCGTGATTCATACCGCCGTCCCTTTGGCATCTTCCAACAGCCGGGTGGTGAACACTGCCCGGAAATCGGTACCACCGCAGCCGAAATCTGCGGTCAAACCACCGAGTTCCGAAAGCGCCAGAGCAGCGACCCGAATACAATGGCAAAGCAAGTATGCTGCGGCGTGGTCATCCTCAGCGGGCACTTCGATAGATGACCCTATCGATATTGACGCCCTAGACTCGAAGCCGACCACGATAAAGCCTTCGCTAACGAGACCCTCACTCACGCCTTCTGCACGTCCCTTTCCTCCAGATGGCTCTTCGCAGCCTAATCGCCGCGCTCTCACGCAAGTAAAACAGGAACTCCCGCCTGCCCCACCACCTTCCCTCAGCTATCGGACACAACCGTCTTCGGGTCCTTCGCTCCCATCTTCAACATCCCCGTCCAGTAGCGTGGCTTCCCCGTCGCCCGTGGCGCCGCCTTCTATTGCTGAGCCTGCGGTAAAACCGGCCCCAGCAAAACGGCGGTTAGGCATGGGCAGGACGGCCGTAGGTTACGCAAACAAGAAATTCAAGCCCCTCAGACCTGGTGCCTAGGCCCGTAAGAGCTGCTGTTGTACGGATATTTTTGAGTGCGATATCTTTTGTCGTGTATCATTATGGCCAGTGTCAATCATGTATTTGTTCCTTGAGGAGCTACGGGGAAATGTTCAGCCCACAATCGTCGGCCCTCCAACGGCGCTGCACATGCAGGTGCAGGCAGCACGGGTTAGCCTCATGCCCGCCTCGAGGCAGACAGTTTGCCACAGCAAGCCTCAGCGGCCAACGGAGAAGCGTGTTGGACCCGTTGCGCTCCAGCACACCGCTCCCTAGTTCCTCAGAACCGCCGGCTTCCATTGCCACACGCACTCACGACTTTGTACATATATGCAGACAAGACGTCCCGATGTCTAGACGAATCGAGCGCGCCTAGTCCCGCAGCGGACGGGCTTCCAAGCTCGAGTGAGCTGAGATCATTATATCAGAGTCCACCCCGCGGCAGCGCCGATGCTGCACGATCTGCCCTGCCGCGAGGACTCTCGCAGGCACCGTGCACTCCGCAACAGGCGAGCTGCAGCACGCTCTCATCGCGTCCGCTATCTCGTCAAAGCTTAGACCGTCCCCGTGGCCCGCCCGGTCTTGTCTTCCTTCGCCTTGTCTCATCCCGTCTCGCCCCCATCTCATCCAGCATACAAACCAGCGCTCCATCTCCCATCCCCAAACCCCACGTCAGACCCCGAGCCTCCTACCCCGACACACTGCCAGCGCCTGATCGAGATCGTCCGCCCGCCATGCCCTTGACGCCGCCGCTGGGGAAGCCGCGCCATTCGCTGGAGGTGTTTGACCGTCTCTTCGAGCGCGCCTTCGCACCACGACAAATGACGATCACGTCGCCCACCGCTGGACCAGCAGCTGTACTCGAGCGACCGACGACGCCAGAGTGGCCGACAACCCCTGAGCGACCGGAGACACCGCTTGACATGCCAGACGAGGAGCTGGCAGAGCCGTCGCCAGCGCAACAGACGTCATTAGAGACTGTGTGGGAAGAGGTATTGTCGTCCAAGTCGAAAGAGCTAGCGGGGACGCCGTCAAAGGTCAAATCGCTAGAGGGGGCTTTGTTGTCGCCGCCTGCTAGTCCCCCAGAGTCTCCGCCGAGAAAGAAGGTCGCGAGGCGGAGGTCGAGGTAGGCTGTTGTTACTTTGACCCGTGAGCACGGACATAAAAGCCGATGGATAATTGGGTTCTAGTGTAAGCTTCAAGGAATCACCGGATGGAAGGAACGTGAGCGCGGTATTTCTGCGTTGTCGCATCGCACTGTGAGCTGAGATGAGCGCACTGCCAGTTGATCGTGACGTTCGATATGACTGGGGTGAAGAAGCAGGACATGCACGTCAGTTATCGCACCAGCCGCTTGATCGTGAATTGGCGCGTTGAGAGGACGGTCGAAAAGCGAGAAGGCGACGTCGTTGTGCGTGATCGGGAGGTACGGAAGTATAGCCATACGATTCCGCTTCCGGAGGGTACGAAGGTAGGCCATTCGAGTACGGGTGTGGGCTTGCTGAGTCCGACGCCTAAACAGTTTGAGGAAGTCCGCGCCTCCCGTGATGGCCAGAGGCTGATGCTGACAGTCCCGAACTCCAAGTGTGTGAGGGCAGGTATGGAGGATTCGGCAGTTGCAGCAAGGGCAAGGTCCAGCGTAGAAGAAGTAGACGAGGAAGAGCAAGAGCGGACAAGCTTAAGGACGATGCCGGACATACCGGACATGGACGTACGTAGCCTCCTCGAACCGCCGCCGTATCACGACCAAGCTGACGACGAGACAGACCGCACTTTCAGGAGTAACCGAATTTCATTCTTGCGCCCCGACAAATGTTGTATCATAGGGAAACAGTTTGGGCTATGTTCTTGTTGTACTCACCTGTATTCGTACGTTCCTCTGCAACCATCGAGCCCAGTCTTCGCATATACAACATCCATCCGAAAGGTGGGATTCGTCAGCCCCCTGGTATTGACCGAACTAAGCAATCGTTTTGTAAAGGCGCGAAGTAGATGGTGGTAGAAAGACAACTCGTGTGCAGGCGCTCATGGTCATGTCTGATATTCACGTCTGGTACGTCTGTTTGTGGACATCCCTCCACTCCCTCGTAGATATTTACAGAGCCGTGGATTGGGATGGGATTTCACGTCATTGAATATTGCGCTACACAGGAAAGAGTTCGCAGAAGTGGAACACAGCTATCTGCACGACTTACTTGGGATTCATTTTCCAGAAAGTAGCTCCCTAACTATATCCATGACTCCTCGAAAGACTGTGCGATCGTGCGCGCTCAGCTCGGACGACTGAGGCGACTGAGGAGGCTTCGCCAGTGCGATCCCCACCACCACGGCACGCCTGTCGGCTTCGAGCACACTCGCTCCCTCCAGCGTCCAGACCAAAGTCGCTATCTGGGAAGCAAATAAGGAATGAAGCGTCTGAATCCGTTCCGTTGGCGCGCTCCCGAACAAAGGGGTCAGCTGCAGAGAGGGAGGCGGGATGGGTAAAGGATATTCATTCGGGTTGGAGGGATCAGGGGGCGGAGGAGGCAGCAGAGGCATCGTGGATGGCATGGTGGCTTGAATCTGGGTGGACATTCAACATACGGAATTGTATGTACGGCATAAGCAGAACGTACCAAGCTGCCTACTTTGCCTAGCTGCGTAACAAGGACGAGGACGCGATCCGCGAACGCCTGGATGAGCACATCCGTCTGCACGCCGTCGATGATCCGCGTTGTGGTAGAAGATTGGAGCATGACTAGGGCTGGGATTGGCAATGGTACAGAATAAAGCCCTCGAGCGCGTTGGTGATGGAGGAAACGAGAAGGAAGACTGGGGAGAGACGCGCCACATGCGCTTCGCTGCGTTCGAACTTCAAGCTTCGGCCCCGGCCCCCTCCAATTCCCTCGAAGATGCACTATCATACAGACAAGCATGCGGCACGTCACATCCCCCGTATCTGTCTAACGTATCCAAGTACATGATAAGATCCTCCATAACGTCCTATATGCCTGACAAAGAACTACTTCTACCGATTGCGAATAACATCTCCGTTGAGGTCTATGGGAAGTTTGGGAACGTCCAGATTGTGACTAGTCTCAGAGGAGTCTTGCACCCCTTCGTCGAGCCAGAGGTCTTCCTCGATGTCAGGCTGCCCCGACCCGAGACCTACGGACGCCCCCAACGATCCCAGAACCCTCGAAGCAAACTGCAATGTCTCCTCCGCGCCTGGGAGAATCTCAGAATCATACAATCCCGTACCGTGGTTCGCCGCTTGAAGGTCAAGGAGGAACCGGGAAACGAGGATGACCGTTAGGCTGCTCCATAAACGTCAGTGAAGACGTTGTGCAATCGAGGACTAAATGATCAGAGAAACTGTGGACATACGGCTCTGAAAGGATGGTGACATAGCTACCCTCCTGCGATATCTCGCCGAATATCTGTGGCCATAAGGAAGGTCGAAGTCAAGGGTCACAAAGCGATGAACCAAGGCGTAGCTTTCACTAACCGACAAGCGTGTGAGCACGGCGGATAGGACATTGAGGCAACACAGGACACTTGTAAGACGGATTCCGGATCGGCATCTATGCAGAGAAACCACGAGTTCTGAGGAATTCTTACGTGAAGTATGCGATACCTGAAAAATTGTTTCTGAAGATCTAAATAGATGAGACTGCACAGGAAAATCTCACCATTGTAGAACAGTATGTCTCTGAAGGATGCTATCCCGGAGGCCCTGACGTGGCCGGTGCTCTTCTTCCACGTCTTCATTATTGTCACGATTACGACGATAGCGTCAGCGGCGACTAAACTTGTCCGCGATACAGCGGAAACTAGAGAGAATAAGAACAGTGGGCCAACATCGGAGGAGGGGGCAAGTCAATTGGAAGTGTACGGCATGGTGACAATTTGAATGTTTACATCTATAACGATGATGTGAGCTAGATAGTATAGCGGGAAACAACATATAGCTCACATTTCGCCTTCCTGTAGGGTGGAATTATCGCTCGCCTGGCATCCAATGGTGAGCACGTTTGCGCCGCTTAGACCTAGTCTGAAGTCGACCTATGCCAAGCCTAGCTTTAAGTACCCGTGTGCATGCGACCTTTTGAATGCCTCACGAAATTGACAGCGACGGGGGCTACAGACAGCGTAAAGACAAGAATCGAGAGGGGCCACCGCAGACCACCGCTGAGCGCTAGGACACGCAGAGCCGACAACGCTACAGGACGAGGTGTAAAAGAAATAAGCACTCGATAAGGTTCTGTGACAACTTGGTCGCCGCCCTCACCTGCCCAGGGGATGTACATTAGTACCCCAACCGTAAATTGTAGCTTGACAAGGATGTCGCAACTGCGATTGAGACCTCAGCAAAATGGCGTTTTCAGGCCTTCATGAGCGGCATACCCCTACATGGCTCGTTGTGTCAGATTAAACTCGCGAGCCCAATACCGCGTCGACATACCGCATCCGAAACTGGCGCATTGGGAGCGGTGGTGAGGACGACGTAGTTGAGAAGCGCGGAGTACCGAATGGCAAAGAAGAGGGCAGAGGCCCCAGTGACCTTGCGGCCCCAGAAATGCTTGACCTCTCTGTCGAAGGTGACCACACAGTCGTACGCTACCAAGGCTAGTCGAATTATGACGAGAATTCAGCGCGAGCGTTGAGGGCGAATATTCGGCGAATGGGACGTAGCTACTGACTTGCCGATGCGAGCGCAAAATAGCTGCCCACGAAGCTTAAGGTGGGGCATTGAGTAGCATGGTGGTGAGCGCGGTCCACGGTCAGGAAGTCGTGAGTAACACGCACGTGGAGTTGTAGAGCTCTATGATGTCGGAGTCGTCGAAAGAAGATGTCATTATGCAGGTGGCCGGCCTCACTCGTTTTCTGAGTCTGTTTGTTGAGTCAGGTTCACCGCCGTGGTTCATTTTATAGGGAACGGGCCTGGAGAGACTTTATTTAACCACATATCCGCTAAAGCGAGGACGACGAATCACGCACCCTCACCAGACGTAAGAAGTTGTCGCCGATGGTTGTCTTGAGCACTTCTGTCACATATAGTGAACTTTCTCGGGGCCCCGTGCTCAACGAATGTCTCGCGCCGTCGCAGGCTTGACTGAACTATCGCCGAGTAGAGGCAATAGTACCGCCAGTGTCGCGCATTGCACATAAGCACCGCTGGTGGTGGAAGAACCACGCCGGGATCTGCCAACAACAAGGTATCCGAGAACGACAAGAACGCCTTCGAAAGCTTGATATACCCTATACGATGACCGCCTGTCGTCGAGGCGATGTATCATGTCGGAGATTGACTACCAGTGAGCCTGACGGGATTGCGGGATCCCATCTGCTTAAAACGATGCTGTGCGGATCTTCGACGAACCATGACAATGGGTGTACTTCTCTTAAAGAATAGGTATTAACCCGAGCCTATTCCGCGTCGGACTCCATTGCGCCCTGACTTCCTGTACACCCTGACTTGAATAAATTGAGAAGCACCGATGCGAGATAGAAAGGTTGACGTTCGCCGCGACTATCGCTGACAAATGCTACCAGCAGTTAGTTGCCAGTCCCAGCCTCATGAGAGCCAGGTTGAACGTTGGTATGGCGTTGGATGACAATCCGCAAAGCTGTGTTGCGCTGCGCAGACAAGGACTGGCATGGGTGACGTACCAAAGACTGAGCGATTTTTTGATATGTCGCAAAACGGAAACACGTTCTTGAAGGGGGTCCCAACTTTTGGGCCTACGGGGTAGATACCAATGTGATAACCACGGCCTAGTGATAGTATGTACTATATATGCTACAGATAGATTGACTGCACTGCGTATACGCCGCATCGACGCCCTAATCCAACAAAATCGACCCCGAGAACCGTAACCTAAACTCCTCTCAAACCCTACACTAACTGTGTGGACAATACGGTATCACTACGTAACTACGGATATACGATATATATGCTACTGAACCGCTCGCGTTAAAGGCGACAGCGAACGAACGAACGAATCCAGTCCCCGTCCCGGTCTCGATGACATGAGTGGTACTCACTCGCGGCGCAAACGTTACGGTCCGGCGAAGTCCCCTGCCTTAGGGCACTTCACGCTCACGAGTTTCGCGTCCAAGTCTGAGTGCTTGTCCCCAAACTTGATCGGGCGCGTCCACGACTTGGGCTTGCGGGTGCGGCTTACGACGGACCCGCCCGCTGCGTGCGCGAACTGCGCGTTCACGTCCCCGAGCGGTTCGTCTGCTGCGTACTCGTCCAGCTCGTCCTCTTCCTCTTCGCTTGACTCGTCCTCGTCCTCGTCGTCATCCGACGGCGCGGTGCGGGTAGGCCCTGCGGAGTGTGGGTGTGCGCGCTGGAGGACGAGCGAGGTGAGCCGGCGACCATATAGACAGCCAGTATCGAGGCCGACTGTCCAGCGTCGGACGTCGAGGTCCCGAGAGGCGGCATGGCCGTAGACGACGGTGGAGGGGTAACACGGTAACGGGATGTCCTCGTCGTCCTCTTGCTTCCCTTTGCTTTCAGTGTAGCGGAAGCGCGAGATGTGACCCTCCACCACACGATCGTCCTCGTCTTCGTCATCCCCGTCGTCGGCGTCGGCGGAAGGGAGCGCGTGCAAGAACCCGTTGCAGCGCTTCATCTGTTGGTTCCAGATCTTGGACCACGGCTTCCCCACGTCACTTCGCCGGGTCACCTTCCCGCTCTTGCGGACGCCGCGCATGTTCAGCACGGCCCACGGGTCGCGGTTGTGAGGGACGTCGCGGAGCACCGAGCGTTCTTGGACAGCACGGAGATCGTCGATATCGTCATCTGTGATATTATTAGACCCGCTCCGTCGCCGGTGCAGGACGGCCTGCGATGCGTCGACCTTGAGCAGGGGGTAGTCGTAGTCATCATCATCAGTGGCATCGTCAGCGATGTCGTCAAGCGCAGGCGGATGCCCGAGTGGTTGGCGCGTATCGTCCGACGGGCGCCTGGGGTCGGAGGGGAGCAAGCCGCCATGGACGAGGAAAAAGTGCTCCGACGGGACGTGAATCACCAACGGCAGCGAGAATAAGAACTGCGCGTGCTCGCGTTTCATGTCCCTACGACGAAACAGGCATCAGTACGCCGCGCGCAAAATATGGCACGACTAAAGGTAGAAAACACACCTCGCGATCCAGTAGTGGTCCCCGAACATGATCCAGTCCTTCTTGGTGCGGCCATGCCCGGGCTGCGGGATCCGTTTCCACCACTCCGCGCGCCACGTCCCGACGGCGCGTTTGCGCGCGAGGTCGACCCACTCCTCCGGATCTGCGCCGGAACCCGCGGGGTCGGTGGTGCGGTCCCTGAGCCACTCGGACTCGATGAGCGACAGGAATTGCGAGCCAGTGCCGATAGGGGGGCCCGCGTCATAGGTCGCGGACCCGGTCGCAGTGACCGAAGGAAACGCGGGGACCGAAAGCCGATTGGGGATTACGTTGGCCGACGGGAATGTAAGCTGGAGGGGCTCAAACCAGTCGCGCCACGCCCGCCATTGCACGATCATTTGGTCGTGGTTGCCCCGTACCGCGTAGACGCCCCTGCACTGGTGGTCCTTGCGCGCGCGAGCGACGAGAGCCTTGGCAGGCCGTTGCGGCTCGATGTCCGGATGGCACACGCCCTGCTGACGCTGGGAAAGGAAGTCGAGGATGGCGAGGGAGCCGGCTTCGGAGGACTTGGCGAGAAGATCACCGGCGAGAAACAAGGTGTCCTTGCGCGGGTCATATGATAGTGTTGATAGTAGATTACTGCGGGGTGTCGTCAGTTACGATGTGAACGCCGTCGGGGTACGCGGAGGTGCCATATTTGGGGGTAGCGCGCATCGGAACGCGGAGCGAACCCCATCGCTGCAACCCCCTTCTCCGCCGTCATGACGCGCGGGGAGGGTGCGCGTCCCCCACGAACGTCGAACGAGACACTCACTGTAGGGATTGATTCATGCCGTGGGTGTCGCCGATGACTATTGCGCGGCCTTCTGGATGCTCTGGTGTGAAACGGGGCGATGAGCACGGACAGGGGAGCACGGCCGACGGGTTCTGTACCTAATCCGAATTCCTCCGGTGTTAATGTAAGAGTGTGGTGATACTTGTCAAAGTCCGGGAACGCTGCACACGACGACGAGCGACGCGGTCAGCCACAGCTCCGGCGGGGAAGACGACTGCGGACGGAATAACGCACGGAACTTCTCTTTCTTCTTCCGTTGAATGTTCAAGGACACCGTCTGCACGCGCGAGACAAGGAGCGGCTCGTTGAGGGACGCCAAAACGATAATGGCGACGACAAAGAGCGAGAGGACGGTGTAAGTCGTCCGAGAGCGGTGGTTCGAGCGAGAGGCCGCTGAGTGTCGCCACGACATGGTGGAAGACGAAGGGGGCTGCAGAGGACGAGGGGGTCTCTAGCGGGGAGCAGAAAAGGTGGCTATATGCGCCCCGGAGAGAGGGGGATGATGGGGGAGAAGCTTGTGCGAGGCGAGGATGGGGCTCATGGTGCTCGGAGGACGGAGAGAGGCATGTCTAGTAGTGCGCAGGGGCGCTGGGCACCGGGAAGGTGCTCGCGTCTGCCAGAGTCCGTCCCGGCGATCCACTCTGCCCGATCTGGACGCGGTCAGTCTGCGCCACTTCGGTGCCCACGGCGCTTGTCTCGGCACTCCCCGACATCTCCCCTTTTGGAAGCCCTCCTCGTTCGCGCCCGTGCACGTTTCTCACCCGGCGAATCACATTCAAAACAGATAAGAGTTCATTCCGCCGACTACACATGTGCGCTCCTGCCCTCTACCCCCACACCCTCGTGCGCGTCCCGACGGCCCCGTAGCTGCGGACACATGCGACACAAAAGTACTAGCCATCACTGGGGTGCCACCACCACCGGCTTGGTCTTGCTCAGGTGCGCCATCGTCTCGTCCGACAACTGCAGGTGGGCCTTCACAAGCTCCGGAGGCGTCAGTGCAAGCCACTGCAGACAGTTCGTTAGCCCAGCCACCCTTATGCGGCCGATGTGCACTGCGTACCTGGTTCAGACTGATATCCGTGAAGATATCTAGACAACGCCGAAGCCTCGGTTAGATTCGCTTCGGGGCTTCTCCGATCGCGGTCACATACCTGACTTGAGAATCTCGAGCAGATGCAGGGTAGAGTTGCCGGTGTTCTCGATGTAGTGTCCTGTGGAGATAGTGCGGGTCCTTATTAGAGCGTGCTTCTTCGGACTAGTCGGAAGGCTTCCGCTCACCAAATGACGCCGGGATGTACGCAACGTCGCCGCCCTGGCAGGGTCAAGTCCATTGATGAGCTATGCAGGACGTGTCGGTCCGGGGACCCTACCTGGTAGTCAAACGTCCGCGCGTTCTCGCTGGCCGCGAACAACGTGATGCGGGCTTGGCCCTCGCTGCGGCGTGGTCGCTCAGCAACGGCCCGAGAGAAGCGCTCCCTAGATGGAAGTACTCACATGAAGTACGTCCATTCATCCTGCTCCGGATGCCACTGCCATCGCGAAAAGCGATTAGAGGGCTATCACATACTGCAGAGGGGGTTTGACTTACGTGAAGCTCGCGCATCGAGCCGGGCTCGACGGTCACCTCAGCGACCGCGATCGTCTTCGCCACGTTGAAGTTGCGCGAGTCGGCGATCTTGACCGTACCTCCGGCGTACTGCGTCGGCTTCATGTTGGCAAAGTCAAACGCGTACGGGAGCGGCGTGGTTCCCTGCGGGCTTGCAGGCGGCTGCTGGTTGTCCGCAGGAATGGCTGCAGGGTGATGTCAGGATGTCGGGCCGTAGAATGAGGGTGCGGTGCTCAGGCTGGGGACGTACGGCCTGGGAAGATGTACAGCTGCTCGCTCGGAATCCGGTCGAACGCGGCTTGGCTCGTGTGGAAGTTCTTCGCCAGCACCTCTTTAGGCACATGCGCGAGCCAGTCCGTGAGCTGAAAGCAAGGCGCTCAATTCCACGCAACGTTGTGAACCACTCGAACACAGCTCACCAAGAACGTTGAGTCGTCGCTAAAGTTGCCATCATCGAAGACCTGATCGAAAGGGTTATTAGACGGAACAACATTGAGACGCACACGACGCACCAGAAGGAATTCGGTCCCTTCGGGGTCGTCGTCCGTCGCCTGCAGGGAATGTGGCTGCCCAGGCGGGAAGTACCACAGCGAACCCTTCGGCTGCAGACAGAACAGCTTCAGTTCAGGAGACAGCACAGAAGACGTAGCATATAACAAGCACGCACCACCGTCGCAACGTAGTTTTGCCCTTCTGCGGTGACCGTTGTGACCTGAGTCGATCCCTTCAGAACGTAGGCCCACTCTGCAGTGTTGTGCCAGTGCAGTTCTCTATAGTGCAGGTGAGTGCGCGGGGTTGTCACTATTAAGCTCGTGAACTTACCGAATGGCACCTGCTTCCAAACGCATGTTGACGCCCGCGAGGCCCTTCGCGATGGGCATGTTGTCGACTATATGAGACAAACGCAAGTCAGTTCACCCCGCGCTTATAGCATAAATGAAGTTCGACGCACCATTCTGCTGGCGCGCCCAACCACCAGTCTGCAGCCGGTTGTGGCTCATTGAGAACGGCCACTTCGCGTGCATCCTGAATAAGTCTGGTCAGCCTCGTGCGGCACCTCGAAGGTCAAGAGAGTGCACGTACACCTCGCCATGGTCAGTTGTAGGTGGGGCAAGCGTATCCGGGTTCTGCAGGTCGATTGGGACGTTCTGCGGCCCCAAGATGGTCGCGCCCAATGTGCCCCGCTGCGCTTGAGGAGTGATGTTCGACTTGGCGCTCCACAGCGGGTAGTTCGGGTCGTCGCTGGCGTAGGGCACGGTCGGGCTTGAGTCCGCGCTCGAGGTGGTTGGCGTTCCGGCGGGTCGCGCGGAGGCGATTTGGACTGAGCCGGTGAGGTACGAGGCGAGGAAGAGCGCGGGGAGGAGCCGGCGGGCTAGGTTGCTGTTGACGCGGGCCATAGCGATGTGGGTGCCTTGGACTTGAGAAGGCTTGTTGCGACCGGGCGGGGAGAAGGTGGTGGCGCGAGGGCAACTGGAGGAAACAGACGAGGGCCATTGAGGTTGACCTTTAGTATGTCTCCGCTGAGGCTGACGGTTTGGATTGTGAAGGGCCCGACTGGCCTACAAGACGAAGGAGCCGAACAACTCGGTTGACCCGCGATCGAGCCCCCGCACTGTGCATGTGAGCCGCGTCGAGGGACGAGGGTCAGCTAACGTGACACCTTAGGGTTCCTGTGAGCTCATGCAACAGGAGCGATGATGCGCGCATGCACATGGAGGGCCGTAATAAACATAGAGCGGGTCGTATGGATCCGACCCAGTAAGAGAATGTGTTGTCCTAATGGGCAAGTGCTCGCTAGTCTTGTAGTAGATTCACTGAGCCAGAGCCTTGCATCTCGGACGTAGTCGTCATTCGGGCACTTCGGCCGGTATGAAAGGAAACTGGTATGCTGCAGTGGTCGGCAGGAACTCCACGGCTTGAGCAATCTGGCGGCCACTCAGAGCGCGCTGGCAAAAAAACCCGCTGGTCGGGAGAGAGTACGTTCTATGACGCGGAGAAGATTCCATACAACGATAGAATGTTTCGTGGGCCGTCAGTACTGTATACGCGAGATTCAAGCTCTTTCGGTAGCAGATCATGGAGGTCCCAGCTCAGAGGACTCGTCAGTGTCGTCACAGAAGAAAGTAACGTGACGTCACACGCGTAGCGTAGTGACTGTGCCTGCAAAGCTCGCTTAGAAAGGCAAGTCGACGACCGCCACAAAGCCCCCGACAATGTTTGTGGCACGGCCTGTTCGCCGGCAAGAACTGGACCGGGAACCCACCCGGCGACTTTCTCATGACTAGGCGGAATAACGCGCCTATAGATATTTCTTGGACCGCACGTGGAAGACGATGGATCTTCCGCTGTTTCTGAACTGGCTGAAGGAGAGGAAAATTACCCTACACGACGATATCGTTATCGTGACTTCCGCTGATAGAGGTGTATCCGTGGCGTCCGTCGGTAAAAACCCTATTCTACATCCGCAGACAGGTAAGGGTACTTACTAACATGCTCGTGAGTGATGCAACGGTGTTGATCTTGCCGCCCCCGATGTAGTTGCGTCTATATCCAAATCTGCGATTCTCTCCGTGCGATCATGCACACTCGCCGAACATATTCAACCAATTCCCTATGGACACGGTGCTACACTATCGCTCTCCTTCGCTCTTTACTCGGAACTGTAAGCGCGCGCATGTCACCCGCCGACGCTACATTCCGATCTGATTAGTTGCACGACAGGCTGAGAGGGACTCAGTCAGATTGGTACCCTTATATCCAGTCTCTCCCATCAGCGCCAGTTCCCGTTGCAAAGATATGGGGCAGCGCCGCGGCGTTTCCAGATGAACTGGATGCCAAAGAAGCTGCCCTTTGGATAAACGGGACGGAGATCCAAAAAGAACTCCAGGACGATGATGGCTGCCTGCTCCTGGTGAGGATTTCCTCTGGAAGCTCGCCCGCCTACATTCCCTAACTCGTATCGTAGGATGAAACCTGCGCTTTCTTCGAATCGGACGTACAGCCTCTGCTGGCATCTATGGGGGCCCATCCAACTCTCCAAGGCTTTTTACACGCCTATTCTCTCGTCTGTTCTCGCGCGTTCTTGGTCGATTCGTATCATGGGCTATCCATGGTTCCAGTGGCCGACACGTGAGTGCATGGAGACTACCGACTAGATTGCCGACTCAGACGCGACTTATAGCTTTAATCACACCCATGAAAATCACGTACAGCTGGGCGTGAGCTGTTCTCCTTAGTTCACGCTGGCCAGTACATTGATCGTACAGCACAGAGCGAGTTCGACGTATGCCCCGCCTGCGGCTCTCTCGCCGAATGCCCACACGACCGGGAAGACCCCGCAACGCCTCTGGCTTCCCAGAGCACAGCCTCATATCGTACCCCGCCGCATTCGCCCTCCTACTCCACCGACACCGTCGACATGCTCACCGTCCGCTCCATCCCGCCTGGCGTCGAAGTGTTCAACACCTACGGCACTGACCTCGGCAACGCGTCGCTGATCGCGCGGTACGGCTTCGCTCTGGATGGCGCGGAGAACGATTGCGTGACGTTTGGTTGGCCTGGGTCTGGGATTCTTCTAGACAGCGATAGGGACCAGGACGTCTTTCGTGCCGTGGTGAGGCGCGGAAGAGAGGTCATGGCGAACGCGATTCAAAACAGTGCGCTGGTGTATACCCCGCTGGATGAAGAACCGGACGCTCGCCTGCTAGCGGTCAATAGCGATGGGCAGATCTCCCTGGGCCTTTTTCTCTGGGCCGTTTGGGATGCTCTAACCGAACGGCCGCCGCCCGAGCTGCTCGGTATGTCGGACTCGGACGTTCTTGCGGCCTTGCCCAGCTTCCTCCCCCAAGTCGCCCGCGCACTTGTTAATGCAGAGACTGTTGCCGAGGAGGGGAATCCCGGACCGGATCCCGATATCACCAGTGATATTCAAGTACGCTGCTCCACCTTGGGATCCTTTTGTCCCCGCTGACGTCCGTCCTGCAGCTCATCGCCGGTTCTGCGGACACGCTGGCATCCCTCTTCCGGACGCGCGTCTCTAAAATGGGGAAGAAGATCTATCGAGGGGCTACTATAGACACCCTTGGTGACGTTCTTGACGTGCGTTTGGTGTTTCTTCCAGTCGCGACTCATTCCGAAGGTGACCATCGTCTTCTTACAGGGTCTACCACCCGAGAGGGCGAAGACAAAGCTCGTCCTAGAGTATCTGCTTTCTGAGCGTGCTTTACTAGAGGCGTGTGCAGCTGGGTGGGAGGACCTCCGAGATTCCCTCGTTACTGGAAGCACGGTGGATGGTGGTAGCGACCTCGAACCGTGATTTAGGATCTCTGTGGTCACGATTCACCTTACGGGCGACCACTAGTCTGTATGCGTGGGCGGGATCTTCAACGATTATGACTATGAGACTGACCTTCGTAAGGGGTACGGAGTGAATTCTACGACTGATGGGAGGCAAAGTGTTGGGCTGAAGTGTGCCACAGCTGAACAACGAAACTTATTACTATATAAAACGAGGGGAGTATGTTTGTCCGGACATTGAGACTGAAACGAGAGAAAACAAAACGAATGTGAGTATGAGTCTAGCACTAGTCGCGGTATCAACGACTGCTTTCGTCGTACAGCGAGGATTGGAGCTCGAAGCAGATCGTATGCCCGTGTTCAGTCCTTAACCAACTTCAACTTGAGGAACAATTCTGCCCTCGTGACGTCCTCTGCGCCCATCGTCGGATACACGACGCCCGAGAAGTTCCAGATGATGGGTTTCTGTGGGAGCTCGAAGACGAACGCAGGCACGAGCGCGGCCAAGACGGTCTCTGCCAAGCACAAAAAGGTCAATAACATCTCCGCAAACCCGTCGGCCGTGCTCACTCATTTCAAGTTGTGAGAACTTGAAGCCACTAAAGAGAGTCCAGCATGAGTCGAAAGTGATTAAGCGGCTCCAGTGACCTCACTCACATGCACGAGTAGCTTCCGGCGCCGAACGTCATCCTGGATGGTGATGATGTTAGCACGAGTGCCTTTCATCTTTACGAGCCCCCTCTTAGCCATTTCTTACAGATTTGCATAAATCCCGGGAATGCGAGCCTCGTCGAGAGAGCGAGGGGGAGGCTCCAGCCACCGTTCTGGAATCCACTTGTCGGCGTCCTCGCCCCAGAGTGCCTTGTTCCGGTTGCACGCATGCATGTTGAGTAGCAAGAAGCTTCCCTTAGGGACGCTTATCTCCGTTACGGGGGTGCCATCAAGCCCACGAACGGGCTCAGAAAGAGGCAGGACGCTGTCGTGGAGTGCTCTGTGTTTAACAAATTAGAGGAGTGGGCCCGGCCGCTATGTACGGCGTGTCAGCTGTACTTACTCTCTTGTGGTGAAGATGATTGGGGAATGCCTTCGGGACGTTAAGCCTTTGCCGGAGGAATGGACGAAATGATGACTTTGAACTCACAAGCGCATAGTCTCGCGACAGACGGCATCGAGGTATGGCAGCCGTGAGAGTTCGTCGTATGGTATGTCCTCACCGTACTGCTCGTGTGCTTCGAGTAGTTCCGCGCGTAACTTCGACTGGACAGCGGGGTGTTCGGCGAGCAAGGCCAAGGCGCGAGACAGGGCGTTTGACGTTGTATCCATTCCTGCCAAGATAAAGGTGCTGGAGGCGAGTCAAAATCGCAAGCAAGGACGGGATTGTATATGTCGGTCACTTACGACATTTGCGCGATCAGCTCTTCGTCGGGTAATTTGTCTTCTTCGGACGCCGTCATGTTGGCTCTCACTGGGCACGATAACGTTAGCGCATAATCGGAGAGAAGCCACGCAACGCACAGAGGATGCTCATAATGTCCTTCCCTTCCCCGATGCGATGCGTTAGGGCGCCATCTCCTTGCTCGATTGCTTTCTTCTTGTCCTGGTATATCTCGACCGAACGGCTATATAGAACATCCGATATATCCTTCAAACGTTGGATCGCATTGTGGGGAATCCGGTCGAGGATCATGCGGCGGAACCATGCGGGACCAAAGTAGGGAGCGTAGGCTAGAAGTCCTCGTCCCCACTCGATTTCATTGAAGGTTGGACTGGCATTTGATACGAAAGAATCGGTAGTTAGTGCGATGCAATCATCAAAGGCAAGAAACTCACATGAGGGCTTTCACCGCTTCCGTATACACATCACTGGTTTCCTCGGTCAAGGGATCGAATGAATACCCCAGACCACCCTGACCAACAAGCTCGATTGCCGCGCGACCCATCCATCCTGCCACATCGATCTCCTGTACGCCCGCTTCCACTCTAAGCTTGATAGCCTCCCTCAGCTGTGTTCGAGTATACAAATCATTGTACAAGTCAGATTCCGTCCTATCTTCATGGCGGATTCGAAGGACCTCACCTTGCTGGAGATTCCATGAAAAAACGGCGTCATGTTGCGCATGTGAGCGGCGGAGAAAACTGGGTTGAGCATCTTCCTTTGCTTCCTGTGGCGCTCTCCATCTGCTGCGAACAGTCCGGGTCCAATGATAATAGTTGAAGCTCTAGGAGATTGATGAGTACCAGTCAACAGGAGCGGGGTTGGAGACCGGCATTGGTACATACGTGTTGGTGCCTGCACCCCTGGAGTAATGTTCTGCATCCTTCACGAGCACGCTATGCAGGGCCTTTGGGTCATAGATGTGCAGCACCTTCTCCTGGAGTTACACGACCACCAATGTACCGCTGATGAGCATCCACATTCAATTCGGCGGCGACGGCCGTATGAAATGCTTACTCCAAGAAGGCCGCGAACCTTTGAGACTGGTCCGTAGGTTGCAACGAGGTTTCGTACAAAGTTCCAATTGTCACGATCCATCATCTGTACCATGTTTCCTGATCAAACCAAACGTGTCATCTGTTTGCATCGTAGCCATCATTAGTTTAAACCAATACACACCTACAAGTACTGATCCTGACGGAGGTCCAGGTATGTTGTCAAAGGTCGAGCGGACGAAGTATTTGCGGACCAGGCGCCATAGTACGTATAGTAATGCAGCTGAAGAGAGGAGTAGGATATAGGGCATAGCAAAAGGCAGGGTTCGTGAGTTGTCCGAGATTCCCCACCTTGCTTATAACTGCGTACCGAAGTCTTTCCACTAGTGCCACGCCTCAAGAGGAGTGATTTCGGAGTCGGCGCGCTTGAGTTGTAGGCGCAGGGAATCACGTAAAACAACTCACGATACCCATTAGGACCCCGGCGTGCCAAAGTAGATTCCCAAGGTGTGCATATATAGAACTTCGGCCGGCACCTCAGGGTGTATCCGACGGGTCTCGCGTTTGTCACTTCTGCGAACGCAGTGCGCGGGAGCGTCTGTCCGGTACATTCTGCGAAAAACACTGTAAGATAGATTTAAAAAGTTACACGAGATGAAAGTACCTACCCGGTTACATTTTCAATGGTCAGCATGATATAGGAGCCCACACTGGTGGCACTAAGGCTCATATCGCATACGGGTCGTGTCATGGTACTACATGTTCTTGATCCGAAACTCCAAAACATGGGTTTCCAATGGGGATTATTAGCAAGTGAGTGCTGCGAGTCCGCGAGAAGCTGTGAGGACCTCGTAGCCTTGGCAAGAATGCAGTGACTGGGAAACGAAAGTCGTGACGTCAACTATGAAAAAGCGCCCACTTCGGCAGGCGCCCACCGAAAACCCCCCTCTTCCTCCTCCGATGTCAGAGGTCCCGATGGGTGGGCAGATGTCCACAACGGCGGCCGTTTCCCTCAATTCTTGGACCCCAGAAACCCCGCACATTGTTTGTCGCCGTTGGTAGCGGATCGCGCTTGGTCTAGATAGGCAACGGTACGTACTAAGGACCACCTGTATTCAACGCAAAGTTGACATGGCTACACTGGTGATTGAATTGTTGTGGACGACTGCTAACAGAAAATTCCATACACATACTATCGGTTAAGGCACTGCAGAGTATGTCGATACAATTTCACACCGTCCGATTTCTATAGGTCAACATTCTTGCGTGCGTCTTCAAACTGCATCAGACCTTCACCAGCTTCATCTTCAACAGCAGCTCTGCCCGCGTGACATCCGCACCGCCCATGGTAGGGTAAGAAACCCCAGCCCATTTCCAGCCAATAGGCTTGTCTGGCAAGTCGAAGACGAAGGACGGCAGCAGGGCCGCGAGTACGACCTCTGTAAATCGGTTCCCTTTAGCATCATGCAAACCACAAGGTCTCGGTGTACGGTACGTACTCATCTCCAGCTGGGAGAATTTGAATCCACTGGATACGAGTTAGCTCGTGGTATTTTACAAAGAAACGAGATGAGTTAACTGACATGCACGAATAACTACCTCCACCGAATGTCATCCTGTATGGCGGAATCAGTTGTCTTGTAGCTGAAACCCGTGCACGGCGTAATGCATTTGCTCACAAGTTGGAGTAGATACCGGGGACCCGGGCCTCCTCGAGAGCAGGGGGGAAAGGCTTCAGCCATCGCTCTGGCTTCCATTCACCAGCGTCATCACCCCACAGCGCCTTGTTGGTGTTGCACGCTTGAACGTTGAGGACCAGATTGGTCCCCTTCGGAACGGCGATCTGGTGGAGAAGCGTGCCGTCTAACCCGCGAACCGGTTCGGCCAGAGGGATAACGGTGTCGTGATGCGTCCTAGGTAGGAAGTAAATCAAACAGCGCTATGAGATAGCATAATATACGTAACGCTGATTGGTACTTACTCTCTTGACATCATCGTCACCGGAGCGTAACTGACAAAGAATGAGCTTTCCAATAGTGTCTCGCAGTCAAACGAAATACTCACAGACGGAGCGTCTCACGGCAGACAGCGTCGAGATAGGGTAGCTGCATAAGTTCGTCGTAAGGGATGGCGTCCCCGTACCGCTCACGAGCATCCGTCAGCTCATAGCGGAGTTTGTTCTGGACCTCGGTATTGAGCGCTAGGAGATGCAGGATACGAGAGAGGCCGTTCGACGTAGTGTCTACTCCGGCCAGGATAAACGTACTACGGTGAAATTAGCGGTAAATCTCGGCATGTACTGCATGCAAGTGCACTCACGACATCTGCCCGACCAACTCATCGTCTGGCAACTTGTCCTCATCATCGGCCATCATGTTCGCCTTGACTGTATAGACGTGATGAGGTTCTCCCCGAGAAATGGCCACCACAAACACTTACGCAGAACGCTCATCAAGTCCTTCCCCTCGCCCACGCGGTGCAGGACAGCCTCGTCGCAGGCCTCCACGGCCTTCTTCTTCTCGGCCCAGATTCCGAGCGCGCGACTGTGCATCACATCAGAGATGTCCTTCAGGCGCTGCAGGCCATTGTGCGGGGTGAGTTCGAGGATCTTGCGGCGCAGCCACACCGGTCCGAGATAGCGGAAGTAGGGGACGATCATCCTCATCCACTCTACCTGGGTGAAGGAGGGACTGTGCGTTGTGAACATTAATGAGTGAGTGACTCCACAAGTTCTGTGTCATTGGAATCGCAATCACTCACACCAATGCCTTAACTGCCTCGGTGTAATAGTCACTGCTCTCCCGCGTCAACGGGTCGAACGAGTGCCCCAACCCACCCTGTCCGATGAGCTCCAGCGCGGTACGTCCCATCCACGCCGCAATATCTATCTCCTTCTCCCCTGCGGCTACACGCGCTTGGATCGCCTCTCGCAGCTTAAAATTCGTTGAACAGCGCCGTCAGCAAATCTGCCCCCCAGGGTCACCGACAAGGCGTCTGCGTGAAGCTCACCTTGCCGACGATCTCGTGGAAGAACGGCGTCATGTCGCGCATGTGGGCGGCGGAGAAGACAGGGGTGAGCATCTTCCGCTGCCGCCTGTGGCGTGATCCTTGCGTCGCGAGCAGCCCGGGTCCGATCATTAGCTCGGTGCCTCTACGTTGCGATAAGGGGCAGTTGAGTTGAGGCGGTTAGTGGGAGGACGTCTCCATATCGTTGACGGGAAGAATATACGCACGTGTTGGCCACGACGCTGCGGGTGTACAGCTCGTGGTCCTTGACGAGCACACTATGGATGGCCTTCAAGTCGTAGATATGGAGCCATCTGGCCTGTTCACAAATATTGCGTTCCGGTGAGCAACATCCAGGTCTAGAGAAAACGGGGTGGAGGAGACGCACTCCGAGGAAGCCATAGAGCTTGCATACGTGCCCGTAAGTGTCGGCGAGGTTCCTCTGGTAGCTCCAGCTGTTGCTGTTGAAAAGTTGGAGCACATTTCCTGCGTTCGCCGGGCGTTGATAAGCCCCCTCTGCTCTCCTGCTCGGTATACAGCGGATGAGGACCCACCTGTGATAAGAGAGCCTGAGGGCGGCCCCGGAAGGACGTCCAGAGGTGATCGCAGGACAAAATTGCGGAAAATTCGCCAAAGGCCATAGAGGCCTAGAACTCCCAACAAAACCAGCGTCGAAGACATAACTCAGAAGCACACGAGGGAAGAAAAATGAGATCCTATCCCACCGTGCTCAGAGGCGGCGGGCTTTTTGAACTACACCCGCTCCCTCTCATTGGTAATGCTCGGGCGGCAGCGCATACAGACGTGTAAGTGTTGATGACGCCTGGAAGCCCTGTATACGTAGATATAGCTATTCAATGACTTACCCGTGGGTTATCCGACGCCGACGAACCCCAGAGGTGCGGCAATTGGGTGCAGTTCTAGGGGAGAGGCCATCACAAGGCCACCCGTATATACACACGCCAGGTATTCTTGTACCATGCAAACGAAGGAGGGATGAGCAAACCGGAGAAATGACCTCCCCACCTGTGGTCAGCGTGGGCATATTATTGACCATTGTGGCGGGAGCGAAGGGGTGTACCGTACTTACCGCATTTTCATTACGACGACCGGCATTGGCCGGGGCCCGAATGATTAGTAGCATACACGTATGATGGGGTGTAGGCGACAGATGACGCGGGAACATTATACATTGCCACTGACTTCCTGTTTGCTTTCCTATGTCTACGTCCGATACATTTTGTCACGTCACTTCTTACTGAGTAGTCGTACACATGCTCGCGAAGTCTTGGCCCAGATACAGACGCTCACTGCGCAAGCTGCCTAATCTTGAGGATGATCGCTGCGGGTCGACCGTGAGAAGGCGCATATGGCGAGAACAAAACGTTAAGGAACACTTACACTGGGGGTCGAGGCCCTGGTGGGGGATCTGCTCGGAAAGACCGCCGCAGCCCTCCTTGTTGGTGCCGATGTAGCCATAACGGGGCGTGAGCTGGCGCTCAAGCAGCCAGGTACCGAACTTCGAGCCAAGCTGAACAAAGGTTTAGTAATCATCCTTATACTACTGGCTCACACTACTTACGCCGGTCTTCTGGTTGAGGGACTCGACGACTAGCACGAAGGGGCTCGAGCCAACCTTGCGGATGGCCTGCTCATCGACGAGGTTGAGTGTAGACTTGTTGATGAGGCCGACGTTAAGGCCCTCCTTACGCACGCGCAGGACAGCGTCCCACGAGCGATAGAGCATGTCGCCGTACGAGATGACGTAGCCGTCAGTGCCCTCTGCGATGACCTCGTCCTTTCCGGGCACGAACTCGTAGTTCTCGTCGTAGAAGCGCGTGCCGTCCTCCTTGAGGAGCCATGGTACCTTTGAACGAGTTGAGAAGACGAAGCGGACGCCTCGGTCGAAGAAGACACGTTTGATGACGGCGGTCATCTGCGCAGGGTCGGCGGGGAAGTACAGCCACGACTGGGTGTCGGCGAGGCCGTTATCGGCGAAGAACGAGTTGATACCAAAGTGGCAGGTGTTGTCGGCCATCTCATCGACGCCAGAGTGGGAGAAGTGGCAAAGCACGTTGCAGAAGTTGAGGCGTGCCATGGTGACCTCAGAGATGATCATCTCGAGGAAGGCAGAGAATGTAGAGAAGACACCGAACTTGTCCTTGTCAAAACCGAAACCGGCCGCAGCGCTGAAGTTTCCGCGCTCCATAATACCTGAAGGAACGAAAACTTCGGGGTGCTTTTGGTGAATGACCTTCAAACCCGTTGAGCCCTCGAGATCGCCTTCACAAATTAAATTTTGAGTTGGCATTGTGTATATCGAGTACTAAACCATAAATACGCACTGTCAATGACCATGACCTTCTTGGCGGCTTCCTCCTTCGACAGCTTATCGAGGACAAGGTTGACCGCTTCTCCGAAAACGACACGGTTGGCACCAACTTCCTTGGTAGATCCAATGTAGAGGTATGGGACGGAGTTGGGCTTGATGTTGGTAAGAATATTGGTGGCGACCGCCTCAGGGTAGCCACGGGCGGTTAGGTATTTAATGGCCGACTTGACAGGAATGACGTCATGGCCGTGCGTAGTCCCCTCGATGTCGGCGACCTAGAAATACGTTAACACTAGTCCATTGATCAAGCTGCATGGTAAACGTACACCAGGGGCCATCTTGCGTTTGCAGACAACTGAGTGTAGATGAGTTAATTACCATTGGAATAGGTGAGAAGCTTCGCATACCGGCGGCAGGTCCCTTGTGGGCAATGATCTCGCACAGACCGGACCACAAAGCATCGATATCCTCGCCCTGCACGGTGACAACCTTCAGGCCGTGACCCCCTAGGGTCTTGGTCAAGTCATAGCCCTTCAGGTATTCCGAGGGATGACCAGCAATAGTCACATCGTTGTCGTCGATGATCAGCTTGACGTTGAGACCCTGAGCGACGGCCAAACGTGCGGCTTCCGCATCATTACCTTCCTGGCATCTCGGAAGTTAGCATATGGACCCACGTGCGCGAACGCAGGGAAAGAGACTACCTGTTGGGAACCATCCGATCCAAGCATGAACACGGTCTTCTCCCGATTGGCGAGCGCGATACCGTTGACCCACGGCCAGACGTGACCGAGACGGCCGGAGGAAAACTTCACACCAGGGGTCAGGCCAAGCTCAGGGTGGCCGGGGAGTTTCGAGTTGGCCTCGCGGTAGTGCAGAAGATGCTCGAATGGGATGTGACCCTCAAGAGCGGATACGAGGTACTGGGTCGCGACACGGTGTCCTAGAAGCCGGGAAATTAAGCATGCTTGGATGTATACCTGGTAGCAAAGGTGTACTTGCCGGCCTCATCGAAAAGGATAGGGACATAGCTATCTGAGTGATTGAACAGGGAGAGGAGCAAGTTAACCTCGGGAACGGTGTCATAAGCACCACCTGAACCGGGAGGGTGAGCCTCGGATTCTAAAGCACCGTTACCGCGCAAATTAGGACGCACCAGTGTGCCCGCTAACACCCCGGGCAGCGCCGGTCGCAGTGAAGAGAACGATGGCGTCACGCATGATCTGAATGTTGTTCTTCAACGTCGCCTTCTGCTCCGGCGTAAGCTGGGGCTTCGACGGGTCGAGCGTAAGCCTGGAGTGCGTTAATTAGCTAAGTCAGTTAAGCGAGATCTGCGAAGCGCGTTGGTGCACGCACTTCTGGAGCTTGCTCATGTCAATGGGGAACTGCGCCTGCGTGCCAGCCATGGTGAATGTGCTACGGCTCCTGAATGTACGGGTGTGGGTGGAGGTCGTAGAGAGTCGTGAAGGAGCTGCGAAGGCTGATTGGGGGCGAGATAAACCGTTAGCGCCGGGAGAACTGCTCTGACGTCTTTATTCTCAGGCCCGCCCTTCGGTCCGTCGGCCCCGGAGTGTATACACCGTCGTTAGCGCCGACGCTGAGAGTCGAGGCGGTGCCCAATCCTGGCCGAGTCCCTCTGTGCTTGCGTCGCTCATGACGCATCCGCTCAACATATCCGCATGGACTACTGCGATCTCTCAATATATCTGGGTATAATCTGTGCCTATATTTCATCGTGATCATGACCGCCAAACGTGCTCTTTCAGTCCCTGGGTCAGTAGGTGTGAGATTAACAGGCATTCGGGTAGCGGAATCGTATCAAGGTTGAACGACGAACATTCATGTCTTATCGTAACCGAAGGGCATCGTGACCACTGCGCTCCAGATATTTGTCAAGCAAAAGAACATCAAACATCTGCGGGTCAACATACGCGTTCTCGTTGAAACTCAACTGGTTCTGGCTTATCCTGATCAGCACGTTGGTTGGATCTGTACAGCCATTGCACGGATAATGCCAGGCCAGAACAACAATCGGCAATTACAAAGGCGCTACATTCGTCTTAGAAGTCTTTCAGTCTCTTCAATGGGAAACTGCTAATTTTCGGATGGACATTCTTTAAATTTTTTTGAGCCTGCTTGAAGGCTGCCTAGGTACCCACAGCTCATGAACGTATTTTTTGCAATCTCAACACCACACCGTTAGATTAGCAGATCACATTGGTATGCGTTGGTGCGAAGCATGCTCGTTCATATGGGCATGTGCTAACCACGATCTCGATTTTTAGGAGTCTCATGTTCTCATTTCAGACACCGCCTCGGGGAGGACACGGTGAGGGTGGCCTGTTACGGTAGACGCAGCAGACATCCTTTGCAAGATAGCGATACGCTGAATTGTATCGAGTCATTGATGGATCGTCTTCTATCGTTGGATGTCACTTGTGTCGACACGGTCCCGCTGGGGCTTCCGAGATCACGCATTTTCTAGACCTACGAATATGCAAATCGGCTCAACTCGTAAACGTACGCCTTTGCGAAAATCCTATCGCCGGTATGTCCTACGTCCGATGACCCGGTGAACATTACCATGTTGATTGAGTATCACCGCGCTCAAGGCCTGCCATACGTTGTGTCGCGGTTCGAACTATGTCCCGTTCCGACCCCTTCGACCAACAATGGCATAAGGGGCTAGATGTCGCTCATCCGAAACCGACGTCTAAGGGTTCGTTACACGCCGTATGTTCCACACACTCGCTTGCGAGCTCTCGGAATCCTATCCCCGATCTGCGCACATGTGGGCGCACCTGGCGGTGCTACGCGAGAGTCTGTTTTCGTTCTGGAGAACAGGATTCGCGTCATCCCATCACCTGTGGGCGCACTCTCCCAAGGTCTACTGCCCTCCGTCGACCCGGTGGTCCTCGGGTTACGTGTAGCTGTTATCGACTCGTACACGTACTCGCCGCATCGCGTCCGGCGTAGTCCGCAGGCGATCACGCTACCACCTTCAGTTTGTGTCGAGCGGCGGCGGAGTAGTTTGTAGCGCTCGTACGTGCAGGACAGGGGTGTTCAGGGAGACATGTATCGGAAGTGGTATAAGACCATGCTGGAGAACTCACTCGGGGCATACTCGACAGGATTACCCACCCAGGTTCACGTTCACGATGACTCTAGCCCTCCCCCACCCCAACTCCTATACCGCCTTTGCTTTCACCGAGGCCGGAGGCAAACTCAACAAAATCATCGTCCCGTGGAAGGACCCTCAGCCCAACGAAATCGTTGTCAAAGTTCTCGCTTGCGGTGTTTGCGGAAGGTTTGCCACCTACGATGATTCTCACGAAAAGCGAGCTCACTGCGTCCTACCCAATAGCGACGCAACCGTTCCCGACGGTAGATACGGAGACCAGTTTCCCCGTATCCCAGGCCACGAGATCGTCGGGGACGTTATCGCCATACCCCCAACCGAGAAGCAATGGACGCTCGGTCAGCGCGTCGGCGGCGGGTGGCATGGCGGCCATTGTCACACCTGCGCCCGATGCCGCGTCGGCGATTATATAAGTTGCGCCCAAGAAGACATCAATGGTAAGTGTTGAGCCGCTTATTTGTAGTCCGATATTCTTGGCTCAGATTACATGTAGGAGTCCTAAGGGACGGCGGATATGCAGAGTACGCTACTTTGAGGAGCGAAGCCGTCGTCGCTATCCCAGATGGTCTCGATCCAGCGGAGGCCGCCCCTCTTTTGTGCGCGGGGATTACCACGTTCAGTGCGTAACACCCGGACATTTATTCATCTCCAAAATGCTCAATCGTTTCATAGATGCTCTTCGTCACATGAGCATCACTCCTCCGGACTATGTTGCCGTTCAGGGTATCGGGTACGTAAGGTCTTGAATGACCTTTCGTACGCACACTTACTCTCACGCATCAGAGGCCTTGGGCATCTTGCTCTCCAAGTTGCGAACGCAATGGGATACCGAGTTGTCGCCCTCTCTTCCGGCCCGTCGAAGGAAGTCATGGCTCGCCAGCTTGGCGCGCACGAATTCATCGATGGTTCCAAACAGGACCAAGCGGAGGCCTTGAAGGCCCTGGGCGGCGCAAAGGTCATCATGTGCACGGCGCCGAACTCCGAAGTCATCCAGACTCTACTTCCCGGGCTTGCCATCGATGGCACTCTATTATTGCTGGCTCTGCAACCCGAACCGATCACTATCCCGCCTAGTACGTCCCCTTTTGTGTTCTCTTGTTCTACCGTAATGTTATTTATCAACCGCGTGCGCACCATTCAGCGTCACTCATCGTGTCCCGCCTCTCTATCAGGGGATGGCCGTCGGGCCAGGCGACCGACAGTGAAGAATGCCTGGCATTCGCGAACGCGCATGGCATTAAATGCATGGTGCAGCTCTTTCCCCTCGAGAAGGCTCAAGAGGCCTATGATCACCGTGCCACGGCACGTTTCCGTGCGGTGATTGTCCCGGGCCTTTGATGATCCATGTTGTAAAGAGTAACCGACGCGGCGAGTGGGTACTACCACTGGCACAACTTGAAGTGATGTGAAGTTCTCGAGTTTACGAAACAGCCCGGGCCCCATGTGTGCTTGAACGATTAAGGAATAAGCGGTCCATTCTTCCCTTCGAGCGCGCCAATTTTAGCAGCGACATATGGCCCATTTCCAATGTCCGGCGGCACGAAAGCGGGGCGGAACATTCATGAGCGCGGGTCCGGGGCCCGCCCCGTGCCCGGCGCTACGTTTGTACTACAGAACTTTCCCTTTTCGGCGACGGGTGCCGGTACTGCGCACAGCATGTTGCCCAACGTGGGACGGCGCGGTACACGCCGGCCCGCGCTTACCTTCTAAAATAGGATGGTCAGAGATCGCGCGGGGGACAGGCGTATACCGTCTGGTGGATTTTGGACGCACGGGTGGGGGGTTGTCACGCCCACGTGAGTCCGGCCTTTTCCGACATGTCGAGCGCCCTGGCGCGTCTTGAGGCCTTACGGTCGCGTCGTAGAGCGAGCTCCACCCGTGTGCCTACTAGCAATACAATGGTCATTTCTTTAGCATCTCTCCTTCGTATACTTGGCTTCCGCCACAATGACTCCGTCTGGGCGTACTCCGCATTCTCACTGGTCCGACTACGAGGACTTGGATGAACCCGACCTTGATAGCGAGCAGGATCCCTCTCTCAGAGGATCCGAAGGTAACGCAAATGACGAGAGCGACGAAGATGAATATGATGCAGAAGGACCCTCACAAAACGGCGGCGGTTCACCCTGTAGGAATCGCACCAGGGCCTTTCGCGCGTTCCATGAAGACAACCCTGGATCTTTGGCGGCGTCCACTCGCGCTGTACTGGTGTATATGCGCAGTCTTAGACTTGATTTACCCCTTCTTCTCTGATCTATGAGTTATAATGTCCCTGAGCTTGTTGAAGATCGATTGGTCAAGTTCGAACGAACTGCACTACTATCAAGCAGTGAACTTCCTTCGCTCTTGAGGGCTTGGCACAAACCACCTCGCAGCCATAGCCGAGGTGTTAAAAGCAAAGGCGGGTCTCGCGCGATCGACGTGTTCGCATTAGAACGAGTAGTCTCGACTGTACGCCGGGAAATGGTGGACATAGGTGTCTATATGCGGACCGAGCCGTCTGTGCCTCTGCGACATCGAGCTGCCATTCATATGGTAGTTTGCCCGCGCACGATTGAGAGACAGCCTCGCGCAGACGCGAGCGAGTCATTACAGAGTCGTAATTGTGTTCCTTCACGGCCTCACTACGCGCGACTTGCAGCAAGCGGCGGGAATGCTCCTCGCGCTGTATGAATGCCGCTTCGGCGGCGTCATCGACCGCGGGCTGCGCGATGGACGCATGCGCTAGGGGCGGCAGGGCGGCGGACTCGCAAGTATTGTCGTCGAGAGGATCCATGCGGGCGCAGAGAAAGGAGAGAAAAAGATATATTCATAGTAATAGCGGCGCATACAAGGAGTCCGGACAGCGTGCAGGCGAGACGTGCTAGGACAGAGCAGAGACGCGTTGCGTAACGCGTGCCATCAAGAGACGTCGTTGTTACTCTTCGTGACAAACGTGACAACCCCCCACCCGTGCGTCCAAAATCCACCAGACGGTATACGCCGGTCTCTGCACGAATCTCTGACTGTCTCGTTTTGGAAGGTGAGTGCGGCCCGGCGTGTACCGTCTGGTGACGAGACTAGGACGGCGCTTCTGTCGGCGGCCTGCTTCCCGCCGCAAGCACTCGCGGGCGGCGCCGTCGAACGCTGCCCCTCGTCCATCTGATAGTAGCCGACGCCAGCTCCCTGACTCCCATGACTGCCGACTCCGCGAGGCAGCGCACCACCGGCGGACGGGGGCCCCAGTGGTCGCTCAGCTGATGCTCTCACGCACGCTCCTTCCAGCCTCTTCAATCGCCCCGGCCGTCCTTCTGCTGAGAGAATACGGCCAATTGGGGCAAGCTTCGTACCTCCCTTGCGCGGGCCCCGCGCAGATCCTCTGCCGCTCTGGACGGCCCTGCCGTTCGCTTGACGTACCCCCTCTCAGGTCGCGGCGGCCAGCAGCGGACGGTGCCCTTGACGGAACCGCCCTCTCAGGCTAACATGATGGCTAAAACGCTGCATGCCTCAGAGATGGCCACTCGGCTATCCGTTACGCTTCGCGGCGGGCTTTGCATGAGAACATATCTCCAAGAGAAGCACCCGGGACCGCCGGGCACGCCAAGCACACGACCTGGTACGGGCGACTAGACTGTTTGTCGACTCGGGTAGGCGTGAGGGTACCCCGGGCTGATTGAACAGTCGATGCTAGATTAGCGTAATGCGTGCACGCAAAGTCGGGTGCTCCGTTCTGGCCTACATAAAAGGGCGGCGAGACGAGGCGGGGCGATATCATTGCGCATAGTGCAATCCTCATCTCATACCAAGGCAGGAAGCAGCATATCAAACACTTATCAGCATGGTACTCCTTTTCTCCCCTCTGTACGTTTCAGAGATTGACCCTTTACAGAGTACTTTCGGCGCGAGCGCTCAAGGCGCATATGCGGTTCGTCCTAGCGAGAGCGACCCCTACCATTACCAGGCCGGCTTTGGCAATCGTTTCGCTTCTGAGGCGATGTGAGTTCACCAGCATACTAGGCTTAAAAGAGTAAACTCACAGTAACAGTCCGGGGACGTTGCCTTTCGCCCAGAACACTCCTCGGAGAGTGAAATACGATCTCTACACCGAGGGGGTAAGCCTTACCGCACTAAACCCGGTTGAAAGATAGCTGATCGTTGTAGATCAACGGTACGCCTTTCGTGACCCCACGGCGCGACAACCAATCAGTGTATGTTCGTCATCGAGTTTCCTTGGGAAACGTGCTAAGTTCTTTGCTTGTATATGCAGATGGTTGTACCGCATTCGACCGTCCGTGGCCCATCAGGGATTCTCTTCACTCCCGGACAACCCGGATGTGAGTCCCCCGACTGGGATCCCGTATAACCCATCTCATGTAATCTCAGCTGGAGTCGTGTTTCTTGCCTCTCAACCCGAAAGTACACTTCAGTCCTACTCAGCTCGCGTGGCACCCATTCGACATCCCTTCGGGTAACGACAAGACCGATTTCGTCTCGGGCCTTAAGACGCTCGCCGGAAACGGCGAGCCAACTCTTCGTGAAGGATTGGCTGTGCACATCTACACGGCGAACGAGTCCATGGGCAAGAGGGCGTTCATCAACAACGACGGAGACTTCTTGATCCTCCCACAACAGGGGCGCCTCGACATTCAGACCGAGCTCGGGCGGTAAATCCGTGTTCATCAGCTATTGGATCTATTAGTCTAATGCCTCCCTAGACTTATGGTCAGACCCGGGGAGCTCGTCGTCATTCAGCGCGGCATTAAGTTCAAGGTAATGCATTCCTTGCCGCGGTATTCATGCTAGCCTTCCCCCTTCTGAGCCACTCTGTAACAGGTCGGCCTGCCCGACGGACCAGTTCGCGGCTGTGAGTCTCAGCACGTCATCGTTCTCAGCCCAAATGCCAATCAGCAGGAATAGATATCATGGAAATCTTCGGCTCCCACTTCGAGCTTCCAGACCTGGGCCCTCTGGGCACCCACGGTCTCGCTAACACTCGAGACTTTGAGAGCCCCGTTGCGAGTTTCGATCTCGATCAGTCGCCCTGGGAGGGTAAGTGCGGAATGCCGCCGGCTCGTTGCTCCCACTGACGCTCTGTTATAGTCGTGTACAAGGTCGGCGGCAAGTTATTCTCTTGTAAACAGGAACACACTCCCTTCGACGTTGTGGCGTGGAACGGCAAGTGAGTACAGGATACTCGATCGAGTAAAACGGCGTCGGCGTGAGTACTGATCCCGACGTAGTTACGTACCCTACAAGTACGCACTGGAGAAGTTCGCGCACGTCGGCAGTATCAACAAGGACCACATCGACCCTTCCATCTTCTGCGTACTCACGGCCAAATCGAAAACGCCCGGCGCACCCCTGGCCGACTTCCTCATATTCAGCGGTCGCTGGGACGTTGCTACCGGCACTTTCCGTCCTCCGGTACGTCAAAACCCCGGTTCCCGTCATTTTGCTATCTTCTGACCTACTCACCGTGCTGTGGGCAGTTCTACCACCGCAACTGCGCGACGGAGATGATGGGTCTCATCTACGGCGACTATGGTGGCCGCAGCGACGCATTCGCCCCTGGCGGGTTCAGTTTCGAGAACGGCTACTGCCCACACGGCGGTGCGTCTCTCTCATGCGATATTTTCTTAGCCGTGTTCTGATGCTAGTGGTCGGACTAGTCTCGTACGACGAGTTCAAGAAGGCGACCGAGACTGACCTGCCGCCGATGAGAGTACATGACGGCACGATGGGTATGGCCCCCTCGATGATAGGCTGCTGAGAGTGCTGACAATTTGCTAGCGTTCATGTTCGAGTCGGCCATGCAACTCACGCTTACCGACTACGCCATGAAGAGGACTGGCAAGCTGCACGGTACGATTTAGAACCGCCCGATCATTGACCTTTACTAACCGGCATTGTTCGTGTTGCAGAGCACGAGCCCAAGATGTGGGACAATCTCAAGGGCCAGTTTGTCAACCATATTGACGAGATCAACGCGGACCTGAAGGCCGCCGGCCTTCCCCCACTGGGCTCGAAACCTTGAACGCCACTTCCAAGGTCATATTTATATTGTCGGGTGTAGATCATGTGTGTAACACTATGGCGTCGCGACGTAATTCGACTTGTGATCACAGACATGGCCGCCTCCCGGACCCGCCGGAAGCCCGGAGGAGCTTGGTCGGAAAATTCGAAGAGACCAAGGTGCCAATAACCTCCGAACCCATCCTTCCAGTGCGTCTGTCATTGAATTTGGAGTTTCCCAGCGCATGGTCGTAGACGAATCGCACGTCTACGGGAAGTGCCGACGGTCGGGGACTTGCGAGCACGTTGATGCGGACTAGGACTGGCTTGACCTTACTCTTCATACTCACCTGCAGACGATCTCCTCCGTGTGATAGGTAACGCACATGGCGAAGATAGGTTACCTTCCCTACCTCGGGCTCCAATATCTTAAGGTACTTGGTGGAGTACGGGTTATTCACACTCTAACCAGCAACCCCCGGCTCCCTCACTGGAGAGTATCAAATTCGTCCGAGTACTTCCTGGTAACGCCTTTCTCCCATGCTAATACCACCGGGAAGTCGAAGACAGAGAGACACTTCTCAAATCATCCGGCGCAGTTTAAATCCCGTTAGAGTGGCCAATATGCGGTCCCGTTTTGCGTTTCGTTTCCTCCAGCCCTTGGCCTCCTATTGACCGGGAACCCCACAACTCTACTTGACGCTGGCGCTAACTGCGCGTCAAATGCACTACGGCGATGGCCTCAAAAGCTATCCCGCTTCCTGACATGAATGCTACGTACGTTCATCATGGAGCACCGGGTTAAGACGTGTTGGATTGTTGCTGATAATCATCCAGGATAGGGGTCGTTCTCGTAGGGCTGGCGGTTACGACTTGGTGAGTAGGAACGAAGTCATCAAGGTTCGGAAACAGATGTTTAATCATACTAATCACCTATAGTCTATTTGGAGGTACGTTCTCGTTGGGCGCCGTCATGGTCATGGAAACTAAAACAGGAAGGATACAGTTGCAACAGGGCAGGCGGGATGGTACTACAAGCACTACGGCCATGATAGGAAACTTCTACAATTCTTGGTGTGCCTTACCTCCATTGTGTAGTCCTACAGACATCCTGAGCGGGGTGTGAAGGTGGCGACAGTATGGTGCCTCGACGCGTGCCATCTCATGCTATACGGAGCAACCAGTACGCGGATATTGTTTCTTCCGCCATCTCGTCCTGTGAAACTGACGGAAGCCCACTCACTTTCAGTGTGGGTATACTTGGTGGATAAGAAATTCGTCGCGTCAGGCATGACCAACCTGCCATGGTAAGTGCTCCTCCACGCGATGAGAATGCGTAAACGGAAACTCAACCTACTTCCATAGGATGTCAAATGTAAGCGTCCCCCGCGGTTGTGGTGAATCAGTGTCGAGTTTGGCTAATCCTCACAACCAGGTACAAATCCTTTGTAACGTGAGCATCGATCCGTTCCTCCTTTCACGCATAGCCCAAGTCGATCATTCTAGGCATTCGTGGTCATCGTAGTCCAATCGTGAGTTCTAGCGCTACCAGTCTGTTCGAAGCACTCACCCAGTGTCCCGAATCATGCTCTCAGCTTTTACACTTTTCGTATAATGTCGCGTTCGTGTTCACCCCACGAAGTCTTACCGTGCATGGCGCCATTGACCATCTCTCGCAGTTAGCAAGAGCCTAGTTTTAACGGCAGCTTTGGTGAGTAGTGCACCTATGAAATTCAGCTCACACACGCTTACCGACGCCCATTTTGGTCTGCAAGGCATTATTCGTTGTAGCCGACTTCGGTGGGAGTTTCCTGGGCTCGTTCCATGCCATGATCGTCTTGACTGACCGTATCGTTTCCAACCCAGGACTCGCCTCCAGTAAGTATGTAGCAGCGTGCACCATGCGCATATTTACATGTTCTTCCGAACCCGAAAACACAGCTCTTTTTATCGAGAGGTCTGTGATGCTCCGTCCACCTAGAAAAGTTCACTTTGTGATTTAGCCGCCCCCCAGTTTCATGATCGAAAGTGTGAACGACGACATCAACTTACAAGTGAGCCTCCCGTCGCATGCGCCCCGTATTTCAGGACGCCTGCCACACGTACACACTTGCGTTGACGATTTGTATGAAGGCTTTCGACGTTGCCTTGAATGCCGTAACCGCCGCGACAGACCTGCTCCTTTCCGGCACGCTGGTCACCCTCCTCGTTCGGTCCCGGACTGGCTCCCGCGGGTACGTATCACGGTCTCGTGCCCAGCCACAATATAGCTGACCGCGAGCCTGTTCTCGCAGATCAAATCGCCTGATTAACCGGCTGCTTTTCTATACTATTAACACGGGGTTACTTACGAGGTATGGCCCCCCTCTGGCGCGCGTGCAAGCAATGCGCTCCCATTAACGCGAACCACGTCTCATAGCGTCTGCGCCGTCCTGTCCCTCCTCACCGTACGCACCCCTTCATGCACGTCTCCCTGCGGGAAATTCGCACATGTCGACCTCACAGCACCGCGTCCCAGGTCCTCCTCCTACCCGCCGCCTCCATCTACGTCGTGTTCTACTACATCGGCACGCACCGTAAGTCCCCCCTCCCCTTGCCCAACTCTCCCCCCAAGTATCCACACGCACTCACCTTGCGCTTCATCCTGCCCAAGTGTACTCGATCTCGCTCCTCTCGATGCTCAACGCCCGCGCGGGCCTACGCACCCGCGTCAGCGACGATCCGCACTACACCGACGTCGCCACGTCCCGCCTCACGGGACTCCTCCAACGGCTTGCGCCCCGCGCGCGCGCGAATAGTCAGCGCCAACTCCTCAGACAGCTGTGGGACCCTGCCGCCAGCGTACGTCGTGCCCCGCCCCCTCATTGCTCCTCATTCCTTGCGGTTTCTGCGCTGTCTTCTATCGAGTCGACGATCTGACGCGCGCACGGACAGCCGCGCAGCCCTGGGATCGTGGTATCGATCCGGCGCGACACCACAATCGCCTTCGACGCCGCGTCACACGACGTGAACTGGAAAGATACGGAGGAAGAGGGTGTGTACGAGACGTACCGCCCGACACCGAGTGGGCGCACGCCGACGCTGGACGTCGCAGAGGTTGTGGTAGGGGCCGAGGAGGGCGAGGAGGACGCGGGCGGTGGGGACTGGGTGCAGGTGGTGGACCCGGCGCGGCTGCGGCTCACGCCGAGTCCGTTCTTTAGGTAGACTCCAGTTTGTGCCACAAGCTCGCGCGTTCGATCGCTGAGATACAGTACATGACGTCGCCGGAGGCTTCGGTTCAACTTGAGTTGGGATTGCTTAATCCAAGGCAGCCGCAGGCCTAGGCTCAGGATGCTTATAAGTATGTTCCTAGCGGTCACAATGAACGGTTCACACAACGTGCGTGTGGCCTGGGGGCACGGGATGATCGGTCAAACGACCATAGGCGCTATCCCATGGCTATAAGGCCGAGTATGATGCTGTTGCGCCGGGTCTTCGAGCAGAACTCCTATGTCCTATAGTCTACCCCACGCGCCGGCGCAGAGGCAAAACTCAGTCTTCAACCGCGAGCCGCCTTCTCGTCGATTGACCAAGCGAAACCGGATGTCCCATAGCGCGTACCTCCAGGTGCTCCCACGCTTGTTTGTACTAAAGAACATCCTCACCTGCACTAGGACTCACCAGGATAGCGATTAATCCAAGACGAGGGTGAAGCGAATCGCGAGGGGGCGTAGTGGTACTACGGCAGAGGTAATTGCTGGAGAGGAGACGGTATATGGGCTTGAGAGTTTGTAATGATAGGTTGAGAAGGCGAGTATGGGTGGCGGGAGTGGGTTTTTACGCAAGTAAGAAAGCGGGAGAAGGGGCCGTACAAAGACGAACCAAAGCATACGACGCGAAAGACATGGCGCGGGAGACCAAGACGCGAAGTCCGGACGCAGTAGGAGACCGTCACACTCGCCGCGTTACATCACGTGCATCCAGGGCCTGTGTGACACTTCGCGCACAGCTCTCGACATTCTCAGGCTGCTTTGGGCCTCTCATTCAACGTCCATCGCGTGCACATCACCCGCCGGGGCCCGCTTATGATATCCCGTGCATGATCATGATTATTTCCACTACCCGTGCCCTTCAAGATGGCCCTCGCTGTGCTGCGATACTGTAGCTAGCGCAGACATTTAATCGAGCCTGGCGCACGGGCAAGCTTGTGCTAGGAAAGGACCGAAATTTGGCATCGTGAACTATACCACATAACACCTAGGTACGCAAAGAAAAAAACTCCGGTGTTCCAGGTGAAACTTCTTTCTATGAAGTCTACTTGGAGGGTGGGCATATAACGACAACGTTCAACATATCAGATAGCACACAACTCCCAAGAAAGTCAGAGGAAGAATGAATCCCCAGTAGAAGCAGCGTACGTGCCCATATACTCCGTCGTTGGGCGAGGTCATAACTTATCACTAACTTCACCCCAGAATGAGAAGGGTCCACCTCGTCCTATCTGTTCCACATCATGCAATGCCAACGGGCTTGTCATCCGGGATTGAGCTCCGGATTCCTCTTGTCCCATGGCCTCTCTTCCCCGCACGAGGGTCCCCTATTATATGCCGTACGTCAGCTAGAAGGCCAGTCTGTACCCGTAGTTCACACAGATCTTCATTGCCCACCCCCTCAAAGGCAATAAGGCTAATCCAGCAAACACGTTAAGGGTAGTTCTCATCCTCAAAATGTCACACGCCTCTCCATTTGATACAAGGATCCGGTGAAGTGCCAATACCACGGAGCCCCGTAGACACGCATACAAATTCTACGTGTCAGGCCCCTGGACCCCGTCCAGCCCTCGGTCCCCCACCCAGTAGCCTACTAGTAAGATGCCAGGCGGCTGGTTTTCACGCTTGTCCACCGCACACAGCGCCGGCGCCCCTACCCCTCGACCGCCCTTCACGTTGGGGGACTTCAGCATCGACGAGTACAAGCCTATCAAGGTCATCGTCATCGGCGCGGGTTTCTGCGGGATTCTTGCAGGCATTCGGCACGATCTCTTCCCTCCACGTTCTTATTATTAATGGGCACTGACTATTTTCCAGTTTGCCCCAGAAGATACCCAACATTGACCTCACTATTTACGAGAAGAGCGCTGGTATTGGTGGTACATGGCAGAACAACAACTACCCGTCCGTAGTCGCACCTTGCTAGTAAGGCATACCTGGACATTAACATCGCTCGTACCGCAGCGGCCTCGCATGCGACGTTCCAGCTCACAGCGTACGTACCTCGCGGCGCATCGTCAATAATGTCTGCGCTATCCAGCCAGCCAGCTCACCATCGATTCCAGTACCAATTCTCGTTCGAACAGAAGGTAACTCGTCCCGCCAACCCCCGAGCTCTTCGAACAAGCGCAGCTAACGAAGCACGTCCGTAGAAAGACTGGACGACGTTCTACCCCTCCGGCCCCGAGGTCCGGCAGCACCTCCAGGACGTCGTCGACAAGTATAAACTCATGCGCTACATCCGCCTCCGTCACGAGGTCGTGCACGCGCAATATGACGCCCCCGCAGGCAAGTGGCGCGTCCGCATCCGCCGCCCCGCGGCTACTGGAGGAGCTCCGGAAGGAGAACAACAACCTGAAGGATACGAAGAGGTCGAGGACATCGCGGACGTCCTCATCACCGCGGTCGGTGCGCTCAGCCGGTGGACGTGGCCAGACATCCCGGGGCTGCACGACTTCCAAGGCGCACTCCACCACAGCGCGGGGTTTGAGCCGCAGCCAGCGCGGTGGGAGGATACGGTGGAGACGTGGGCGGACAAGAACGTCGCTGTCATTGGCGTGGTCAGTGAAGCTCGTTTCTTCCCATCACTGGCCGCGTTGTGCTAATCTTGTGCCGTGACGATGGCGATGGTTACAGGGCTCGAGCGCAATACAGATCGTGCCGGCGTTGCAGAAGAGGGTGATGAAGCTCGTGCATTATGTGAGGGGCAAGACGTGGCTCGCGGCGCCCTTTGGGACTGGGTTGATCAGGAACCTCATTGGCCGCGACCCGGCCGACGACGGGAATTGTGAGTCCCGCGCCTTCCCCGTAACACCCTACTAGTTTGCATCGTACCCCGAGGCTCAAGGGAGCTGGACGCAGACAACTTTACGCCAGAGGAGATCGAGCGTTTCAAGAACGAGCCGGGGTTCTTCGAGAACTTCCGGCTCACTCTCGAAAATCAGTTCAATGTACGCCTAACGTTCACTCGTGCTATCACAACCCTAGCGATACTCGGCGAGAAAATATACGTACTGACCGGACCGTACTGTCTTCCCCAAACCAGAGCACCTTCTCGTGGACAATGCGCGGAAGCCCCCTGCAGCTTCAATTCCAAGCGGACTGCCGCAAACTCATGCAAGAAAAGCTCGCAAAGAAGCCGTGGATTGCTGAGAAACGTACGCCCCCCTCATTTTCGAGCCCACCGGTGTTGTTGCCGTCGCTCAGGCTCGTGCGCTGACCATTGTACCCGCCCGCCGCGTCCCCGGTAACAGTCATGCCCGACTTCCCGGTGTCGTGCCGGCGACTCACACCAGGACCCGGGTACTTGGAGGCATTGTGTGAAGACAACGTGAGTGGCGTGGGTCCGAGTCGGTCTCCGAATTCGAAGCTGTGGGCTCATGCTCCGCGGTTCTCTCTGCAGGTCGAGTTCGTCTCGTCGTCTATCAAGCGCGTCACCAAGAACGGTATCGAGACGGTCGACGGCCAGTACCACAACGTCGACGTCATAGTCTGCGCCACGGGCAAGTGCTGTTCTAGCGTCGTATTGGCCATTGCCAGGGGTTTAACTCAAGCTATGCCAACCCAGGCTACAACACGTCCTTCCAGCTCCCATTCAAGATCATCGGCCGCGACGGCGTGGACATCAATGAGCGATGGAGCCCGCACCCGGTGTCATACCTCTCCGTCGCGCTCGACGGCTTCCCGAACATGTTCATGGCACTAGGCCCGAACTCAGTGCTTGCGTCGGGTACGCTCCTCCCGCTCATGGAGTCCCAGGTCGGGTACGCCGTACAGGCGGTCACGAAGCTGCAGCGCGACCGCCTCAAGAGCATGGAGGTCAGGCCGGAGGCTGTGAAGGACTTCGACGAGTATTTAGAGGTGCGCGTCGTCCCCCCGGCTTTAACACGTATACTGCTGCTAATAATGAGCTGGGGATCACTGCATTTGCCTCTAGGCGTATTTCCCGAAGGTATGGTAACTGTATTCGCTGAGCCCAGGAACGTCAATCACAAGTCATCCTGCAGACGGTATTTACGGAAAAGTGTCGGTCCTGGTACAAAATGGGCAAGGAAGAAGGCAGGGTCGTGGGATTATGGCCTGGTGAGAGGTACTCCTAGTTCTTCATCCATGCCCATGCTAAGTATTCAACCTTCCCACTCAGGCTCAACACTACAGGGGATGAAGGCGCTCGCAAACCCGCGGTGGGAGGACTATAAGTACGAACTCGAGGACCGCGTGCAGAACCGGTTCTACTTCCTCGGCGACGGCCAGACTTACAACGAGAAAACGCTGACGGGAGACAGTGAGTAAACGGCCGCATTGATGGGCATGTATCTGACAAAATGGTGCCATCATAGGGGCGTGGTACCTACACGAACCATACCTTGACATCCCTCCCCGTAAGTCTCTCAGGCTGGGCGCCATAAGTCTGCCCTTTGGCAAGGCTAATCCTGTTGTTATAGTGCCAGTCGACTAAGATTCAATCCATACTCTGGATCTACCTCGTTGTTACATATTGGTTTGTTACATTGAGCCGCCGTACATCAGTTTGCACTGATATATGAAGAAAATGGACTGAGTGCGCTATATCCCTTCCTACGCTGCTTGCTTCTACAAGAACGTGTCCTCGACCTCTGCGCAAACATCCTTGAGTACCTCCCCGAGCCGCTCGAAGTCGGAGATCTGAAGCCGTTTCAGCACTCAGCCATCGCCCTAACATGCGACTCTGCAAAAAAAACACCACACACCTCGTTGAAAACCTGTGTGCTGCATCGGACCCACCACGCTCCCGCGTGGTAGTAATGCGCGGCATATGCCTTCCGCTTCGCTAGGAGAGTCTTCTGCAAGTATTGATGGATCTCTCCGTTCACCGCGGGCGTGTAGATCTCTCCCGATGTCTTCTCAACAGGGAGTGGGAGCTGCACATTAGTCTGTAAGACATGAATACATCAGTCGACGGACCGTAACACTGGAGTCCTCTGCGGAAGGGACGCCGAACAAACCATGTTGAAGGTAAGCTCCCCGGTCTCGTCCAAGACACGCGTCCCGAGGACTTCGGCGAGTCGCTTGCCGCCATCCAGCGCAAGCTGGTGGCAATAGGTGTTGATCGCCGTCTCTCCGCCCAGCCATTCACGGAAGGCGAGCGCTATTTGATCTCCAAATGAGTCTCATGTGCCTTTGGGTGTATGATAGAGTAGCACAAACCGTCCGGTATGGTTATAAAAGGCGTCTGATCTATCGCACCAGTCCCTATATCGATCGTTAGACTTATACTGTACAACTTTGAATAAACGTTTATGGCTCACATTCGTGCTGTTGTACGAAGTTGGTCCCACTAATCCTGGCCTGCGCAGGACGAACGTAGCCATGTGCCGTCGGGATGGAGGATTTGATGATGTACTGGTTCCTGGAACAAGTGATGGCGACTTGGGATCTATACGCACGCGTGGACGAGGGACTATAGACTCACCTCTTGGGCACGTATAGAACCGAGCACCCTCGCTTCGCATACATCCACTTGTGGCAGTTCGACACCCAAAAGTCTGGCTTGGCTTGGCTCACGTTGAGATCAAGCTGCGGACCAACCGCCCGTTCAGCACGTCGACTCAAGGCACGCACGAATCCGTGCAAACGCACCTCTTGTCCGATGCTATGCGCAGCGTCGACGACGGTCCATACACCCTCCTCCCTTGCGATGCGCACGATCTCCTTCCACGGGAGCGCCACTCCCGGATTTGCGACGATCGCGTCGACGACCAAAACGATCTTGTTGCCTTCCCCTTGTTTCCCCGCAGAGTAACCAGGGGAAAGCGGGGGCACGTCCGAGAACGCCCGATGCGCATTCTTTTGCTTCACATCGCGCACCGCAGCACGGAAGCGCTCGATGATTTCGGCGTGCGTGAGCGGGAAGATGAGCTCGATTTTGATGGCTTCCGGCCGCGGAGGCTCGCTGCGGTCAGAGAGGTAGAGGATCGTATTATCTACTGCACCGTATGTCGTCGTAGCTGCGGGGAGTCGGTAGGTGAGCCGTAACAATGAGGGATGTTTATGAGGACTGACTTCCGATGATAACATCGCCCTCGCGCCATTCGAAGTTGCGTAGAACAGTGTTCACACCGGTCGTGGCGTTCGCCACCAGGGCAACCTCGTCGGATCCCGCACCTATGACCTTGGCCACGCTCTCCCTAAAAGCCATGAGGCGGTTTGGATCATCTATGACTGGTTATGAAAGCGCAAAGCCTACCTAGCCTTCGCGAGCAATCCTGGACTGGATATGAGGCGGTGGAACTCGTCTGGGTTCCGCTCGATATCGTACCCGAGCTTCGTTGCCGCAAACAACACAGGTAGCGGCAGCGAGCCATAGGAGCCTGCCGCATACATACGTCTCAGTGTGCTGGTTTGTGAAGAGAGGCGGGCGAAAGATGTACCATGATTGAGATTCACGTAATCGGGATCCAAAGCAAAGTAATACTTGAGCGCGTGGCCAAACGGCGGAGGCTTCTGGTTCACATCGTACGCCTCTCCGCCAATCGGGGTTAGTTGACGGACCGACATGTCTGCAAGTGGAGGTACAGTTCGGAGCGTTGTTACAAATGGGACGGGAGAAACCTTGCCGCGATGGGTAACCCACACACCTCTCTGGCTCAGAGTTGGGCAAAGTGGCTGTGCCGCTGCGTTCAAAGGACGGGTTTTCGACGAGACTTGAACTTGCCGACCGCTGTGAGAGAGCTTCTGGCCGCCTGCGTCGAACAGATGTTATAAGGCAGCAGAGTTCCGAGGAAGTCGCAACATGTGTCAGTATTTATAGCCGTCCTGTTCTGGCACTGCGGGTCACGTTTTCGCTTGTGAGTGGCATTGACTCGACCGCCCTCCTGCCCACTCGGGTTAACTCCCCGCGCCGAGTCACCGTTGAACGGCTGACATGAAGAGTCGCGTTGACTGCCCGAAGATACGCACACGCGATACGAATGTAGCCTAGCGACGCGGAGCCCAATGAATGACGTGCTTGCGCGGAAGGTGCTACGCAAGCGGCGCCGCACGCCTAGATCCCAAGGTTGGCCTTACCGACTGGGCAAGTACAATCCCGTTTCCTCTCAAGCACTCGAGTCAGGCCTGCGCATAATAACGCCTTGCTCAAAGCAAGATCGTGTTGCGCCATCGACATCAACAGCACCAACCCATTACAGGTAGTACCTATCGCCTTATGAAGCCCAATAATGAATGACAAACCATTCCGATCCGATAATGCGCTGTACTCACCTATGTGCCCCATCCCTGGCTCGACGACCCACACCTTCCTACCCTCCGCTTCCGCCTCTGCTTTCGTCTTTACTGTCGTCGTACCCACCTCATCGCCTTTCGCTTCAGGGGGCGTATCCCACAGCGCCCACGACTCGCGCAGAACCGGGTCGACCACACCGCAGACGATACGCACCTTTGGGAATGCATGCTGGAGAACGCGGACACCGCCACAGGCTGCGACTATGAACGTGACGAAGATGATGTTCTCTTGCGGGACCCCATGGTCGAGGAGAACACGGATAGCCATGAACGCTGCGGCGCCCGTTCCTATCTGTTGTATATGCATTCGCGATCAGCCCCGGTGCAAGGTCGCGCGTAGCAAAGTGCAGCTACGGACCTGAGCATCGAGGAGGAAGACGAAGCTATTCTGCGCAAGCTCGCGTTTCCGAATGCAGACCGGGAGCATTGAGTGCAGCAGGAGCGGCTCGCCGGAGTTTATCTCGGACTGGATAAGGAGGGACCCCATACGAATGTCCTGGATAACGCGCCGGAGACCCTGTTCGAGAGGCCCTCCTCTGAGGTTGGTGAGTACGATGACAAGGACAACACGACTACGGCTACTCACGATCTCAGGATAGACACGCCGCAAACATGCTAAATGTGCAACTGAGTATATCGGTCTCCTAAGGGAGGGATACGAGTGACATACCTCGACCGAGAGCTGCTTCCCGGTGTACGAAGCGCCTACGGGAGTGGTGACTGTCTTCGGCTTGTAGGGTAGGAACTCCATCGCCTTCTCGCTAAGGAACGTGGACAACCTATCCGTGAAGAAGATGAAGTCCTCTCTAGGCGTCTTTTTGTCTCGCAGGATTGTGTAAATTCCCTGCATATGGTGTCAATTGGTGATAGATATGCAACACTTATGCACACGCACATGCAACTGTGGTGTCTGTGAAAGAACTGTGAGGTTAGGGAAACATTGGTCCCTTGGGTCACGCTCGGGCTGTAGATCGCGGGGGCCAATTTTGGCCAGCCGCTCACGTAAGTATCTCGAACGGTCCTCTATCTTCCGCCGAACATGTGTAGCAATCAACTCGATGGCTACTGTGTTGTCTGAACCTGGCACAATCTGAAGATAACGGCCTGCTGAGCCTCCAGCCAAGTCACATCAAGAAGGGACTCACAATGTTGGCGTGGCGAGATGTTGGTTGAACGAAGTTATCGTATGCCGGCTTCACGTAACGAAGGTACCTTGCATGGACGTTAGCATATAATCCGCCCAACGGTATGCTGTACCCACTGCTCAAGAATGCCATCTACGCTTCGCCCACGCTCTTTTACGTCCCTTCGGATACGTCGAGCAAGCATAAGATCGGAGTCGCATTGAACAAAGATCTGTTTGAGTCGTAAATTATTCAAAGCTCCTCATGGTGACAAACGTACCTTGAGATCATACAGCGACCGCAAGTCGGGGTCATGGAGTGCAAGGATTCCTTCGACTTGAACTGGTTGAGCGATGATGTAGGATGGGTTCGTGAGAAGGGTCGTACCAATGATGATAGAGGCGCCGTAAAGATATTTGGTTTCATCCAGACGGTTATGTTGAGTGAAGGAATAGATGGGAATATTCGACTGTCTTCCTGCCTTCAAGTCGGCTAAGCACTAAGATGGAGAATTGGGCGTTTCAACGATTGATGTCTCGGGACCTCTGGCAAGGACAAAGGTATTGTCACGTACGGAGGCAAAGAGAGGCATATCGATAGCATCTAGTATGCCGGATTTGGTCGTGTGATCAGTGGTATACTCGTGGACGAACTGACCTGGATGGTCAAAATCATATCGATTCGCAAAGGCAAGTTTGAGCTGCTCTGGCCCGTGACGTTTATAAAAGCTATCCTGTAAATATGTGAGTTTCATAGGCGGCCTCACATATATAGACATGCATATAATATATACCTGGGACAAAATGACAACCGTCGGGATAGACCCGAGAGCTTGGACAATACAACGTGCAACATGAGTCTATTGGCATGGGGTGTGTAGGTGCTTGTGACCGGCAGCTTCCATAAGTGTAGCTGACCTTTCCACTTGCGGATCCACCTGAGCGTTTTCAAAAACGATATGCATTTTCCCGTCAAGACTACAATTGCGATAAAACTTACCAGCAATGCCTATCACGAACGCGTCTGATAGGTGATGGCCATCTTCATCGTACCTGGCACTACCTAAGCAGAAGTCATACCAGTTGCATGAAAATGCATACCATGGTGGGCGTCCATGCGAAGTGAGGATTGTGTTCTTCTTCGCCTGGAGAAGGACATCTGACCGCCCCAGGCCCATTGCGTTTGAGACGCCTCGTGAAAGTGGGGGTCGTACAGGGACAGGAACCTCGAGCAGCTGGGCCTGTTCTGTCTTCTCCATTCCTTCAGTGTTCTGCATTTTGATGATGAAGATACGTGAGAGAAGAGGAAACCTGTGTATGTGCCCCTGGGGGGGGAAGGAGGAGCAGATGTGCCGGGTATGGTCGTCGGTGGCTGAAGCTGCAGAACTCTATGGGCGTCTACTTCCGATCAAAGATCGAGATCTCTTCTGATCTGCTGTCCTCGGCTCGGACTCATCCTGAGCAAATCCTCCGCGCTCCATTAATATTCCTTCCGCCGCTCTCACTCATGTCCTGCGGGAATCCTGTCGCAGACGCAGATGCGTTGATGCAACGTAAGTCGCAGTTATGTCATCCATCCGAACCAGAGCCGAACCAGAGATAGGGCGCAAGAAATATGACAAAACCAAGAGTTGCGTAAAATGCAAGGTTACCGAAGGGAAGCTGGTCATCCGACACGCCGTCTACTGCAAGTCTGTCTTTTATCGGAACCCTTCATGCAACCTCTTCTAACGTAATATGACCCAGGGAGTGTTTTCTGCACCTCATCGTTCACAGGTTCCGCCGGGCACTCGAGCCGAACGTGAACCCTAAACCGGATGGACCTCGTCGGACCACACTAAAGCCTGCTGGAAATCTGCTCGTTGGCTTCTCCGGGGGTCTTGGCTCGTCTGTGCTTCTAGATCTGATATACAGATGCTACGTTGCACTAGACAAATCCACCATGCCCGCGGATGGAGGGAGAGACCATCCCCGGCACGAGCGGGTATGGAAGAAGGTTACTGTATGCTATGTCGAAGTGTGCGACGCCTTCCCCGGGGTGAGTAAAATCACAAATCCATCATTAAAGGCGGAACTTTTGACTATAGCGAAGTAGATGAAAGACCGAACCGATGAGATCACACAGCATATGAAGCGATACGATGGCATCGACTTCGTGGCCCTTCGAATACAAGACGCCTTTGACCTCACATGGTGGAACCGAGTAGGTGGGAAGCCATACCATAAAGAACTAGGTGTATCCCTAGCGAACGAGGGTGAGTTTGCAAGCCGTTCTAAACCTTCAGCTGCCCAATCATCTCTCTCAGGCTTATCCCTCGAATCGTTCCCCTCGACTACCTCGGATGCACTAGCAGCCCTCCGCACTTACCTCTCCTCCCTACCAACACCCACCGCAGTCACTACCTCCATTCAGACCCTCACCCGTCTCCTTCTCTTGCACACCGCCCTCCAAACCGGCTCCTCGCATGTCGTCCTCGGCACCTCCCTCACCTCCCTTGCTGTCTCGCTTATCTCTGGGGTCTCGCAAGGGGCTGGCTTTAACGTCCGCGAGGAGACTCAGGAGGAATGGTCGCCCGAGCCGGAAACGCACGACGTGGGCGAGAAGGCCACCAGCAAGAAGGCACATAATGGCACCGGTAAACGCACTGTCCGCGTTGTCCGCCCACTCCGAGACGTCGGCATCAAGGAGTGTGCGGCATGGGCCTGGTGGTCCGAGGTACCTGTGGTAGGCAAGGAGAAGTGGGGCTGGGCAGGTGCACGACCCGGTATCAGCACACTCACCAAGGGTACGCGCGTGGCTTCCACTCCGCTAGGGCACCATATTGATACATTAACTAGACTTCATCGTTGGCCTGGAGAAGGACTACCCCTCGACCGTGTCCACCATCGTCCGCACATGCGGCAAGCTCGCGCCCAAGGGCGAGGTATCAGGGAAGTGCATACTATGTGGCCGGTTCGTCTCTCACAACCTCCATTCACGCCATCCTATCTCACGATGTGTAATCAAGCCCCGCACAGCGTGGGGTGCAGGAGTGGAAGGCTCGCATATCCATTCGCTCGCGGCCACCGACGTCCGCACCAAACGACGGCGAGGAGAGCACCGCTCAGCCTCCACCAGACCCTGAATCGGCGGAACTTCGCCCATCTCTCACGCCCTACCTGTGCTACGCATGCCACACGACACTTACGAGCAAGAGTTCGCGCCCAGCACCCTCGCCATGGCCATCGGCAACTAAATCCCTTGTTGTAACTCTACCCGTCTGGGCTGAGTCACGTTTGTCGCCGTTAGCCCATGACACTGACGGTGAGGAATCGCACGCCCACGTAGAAGTGCTGCAGACGAGGCGGGTGGGCGAGGAAGAGATGAAGGGTATCGTTAGCGAGTTTCTCCTAGACGAGTAGAAGAATCATAACTTGTACATGTATACTTGATAGATGTATCCTTACTACGACCATTGGCGAAGGAGGATTAGCAATGTTGAAGACCAAATACTGCAGGCGAGGCTTAGGGTCTCCCCGTATATCAACGGCGGCACTCCAGAAAGCCGAATGTAGCCAGCGGCGGCCTAGCTTGTTATTACTATGAATGAGTTCAGGACAATTACATCAGCGCAGAGTCTATGCTCTAGGTGTGGGGATAACGACGAAATGGTATGTACGTAACGAGTAAAAATGTCTCTAGTGATGGGACGAGCATCTACAAAACAAATACGAAAATTAACGAGAGATACTGTTCGTGTAGTGCGGCGTGACGGTGTACTGTTCAGTGCAAGTCCACCCGGAACTTTGGGGTTGTGCTTTGTCTAATAATGCAGGAGGGGCCTCGCAGAGGTCCGTGGGAGTTCGTTAGTGACGAGAACTTGATTCATGTGCTCCGGCGTAGTGACTGCGGCGCCGATCCTTAGAGACCCAGGGTGATAGGGGGTGATTCCGTGCATACGGCCAGGTTTGTGGAGAAGTTCGAGCCTACGGTCGCAGCGTTAGTGACACTGCGATCATATTCTGAAAAAAAAAATATAGGAAACTACCTGGATAGAACCAGAACGTTACGGCGATGACAATATACAGGCCTTCATAGGAGGTTTAGTGCGAGCACAATAACGTTGTAGCGGGGATAGTCGACGTACAGACGAGAATGACGCCTTCCAGCCAGTTCGACTTGCCGTCGGCGACGACGTATCCCATCGTATGCACGGAAATGTATAACACCTAGGTATAATAAGGCCAGTGAGCGCGTCGCACAAAGTCGATGACTTCTGGACGTACAACAGACTCGAACGGGTCGAACAGTAGGGCGAGCGGCTTGTCCAGGATCCAGCCGAGAATGACCATCGACGGGATGACAAACAGTGCTGTTTGCTGCAAGGTCGAGATGCAAAATCAGTTCACTTAGAGGCTTGCCTGGAAGACAGTAAGACATACAATGGTGGACCCGACAGCGACGCTGATACTGAGAGTAAGCTGGTCCTTCACGGACACGTTGATGGCGGTGACGCATTCTACGAAAGACCTTAGGAGGTGACTGATGCGGGAAAGAAGAGTTGAGCCTACCAGCCAGGGAGCTGACAGTGGGAAGCAAAATCAGCCCGATCCACTCCTTGCTGATATAAGGCGACAGATGGTCCATTGAATCGACCAGCCACTCGGCATTCAGCGCGACCAGCTGGGCGAGATGCACACTGTAAGCGGGTGTCTTGGAGGAAGAGTTTCGAGAACGACTTACAACCGTGACAGAAAGAAGCAAGAAGATGGTCAGAGTCCAACTCATCTCCTCTGCCTCCTTCGGAGGGCGCGCAGCAGGAACGCTCCGCAACGAATGCATACTTCCCTGTTGCCAGTGCGATGGCCCCGCCCTTCCAGAAACATCGACGCCCGCCATCTCGTTCTCTGCTGTCCACTGTCCGTCATGCTCAACGATATCTCCCCGGTCCCGGTAGTACGCCGAGAGCACCTCGCTTACCGGAGTCCGTGACCGACCACGCTCGTCTCCCCGACGCCACCGCTCGTCCCCGGAATCGAACGAGTCGTCGCCCGATCCGATGCGTGAGCGAGGACTAGGCGAGCGCGATCGTGAGAGGCCTTCGGACCCGGAGCTCTCGCGGCGTATCGTGAAACGTTCGTCTTCGGACACCAGGCGTACCGTCGATTCGGCCGGTTGCGATATGGGGTTCGAAAGTGTCACCTGCGATGCCGCGCCAAAGGGCGACATCAATACGGCACGCATCCCGTCGCTGCCTGACCGTGGTAAATATGGCCCTCTTCTCACAGTAGCTTGTTCATCCTCGGCGTCGAACGACGTTTCTGGAGTTTCCTCTACAGGACCTATCTTTGTCGAGCTCGGTGCTTGTTGAGAAGGCTTGGGATATGCGATGTTGCGTAGCGTCCGCATGGACCGCTCTGACCTCGACCGGATATGGTATAGGGACTGTGAGTTGGTGAAGCTCTCGCGGATGCTGTTGCTCTTCTTGCGCACGCGAGAGGTAACCGAACGAACTGACGCGGCTACGGGCAATTTGTTGCTCGGGGGTTGCATATTGTCCTCGTACAAGTGCGTGTGCGACCACAACTGGAATAGGAGGTACGACACGTATACTTCGGGTGTTCGCGTTAGCACCCCATAAGACATGTATCATATGAATCTTACTGAACAGGAGCACGATAGCAACCTACAACCTCCATAGATCAGGATGCTGAAGGTTACGTATAAGGTCAAGCACTCACACCATGACTCATGCGTAGGATGTCCCTCTTCTGATCCTGAAGGCTTGTCCCGGCCTCTTGCGCACTATCCTCTGTGGTGTAAGACAAGGCAAAATGGAAAGCGGCCGGGAGTAGCACAGCTCCCACGCTGATACTAAGCAGCGAGGAGTGTATCTGAGTGGCGGCTAATACGGGTAGCGTTATGAGTATTGATAACTTGAAGACGCCGAGCAAGGACACTCACTAGAATCGAATCCCTGCTCAGAGAACCTGATACCCCCAGCGAAGAAACACATCCCGAGGATGAGCACTTCACCGTGCACGTATGTTTAATCGTATGTTCCGGGATGTCTCATATGCAATGTACTCACGAAGCTTGCTGAGCATGGCACCAATAACTATACCAGGGTGGAATGGTTAACAAACGAACAATGAAAGGCGCTCCAAGTACTAACGTGAGGACTGAACTACTCGTAACTCGCATTTGCGCAACGCAATGATCTGTGCTTCGGTTAAAAGCCTGTAACATCGATCGTGAATGTAAACTTACCGCGACTACCATCTCGATGCTGTAGGAAAGAAGCTGTTTCAGCGTGAATTCATCACATCATGGGTGCTTCTGACGCACATATTGCTCTGAGGGTTGCGTAATGCATCAGTACGAAGAATGCACCCTAAGATAAGTTGGCAGATACCATGCTCGAGTTCAACAGGCCAGTTTTGCTCCCGCCAATCCTACGAGAAAGTACATCCGTGGCCAAGTCGTGCAGCTGGCGTTAGCCAAATTAGCACAGTACAAAAATAACATCCTCGCCAATGAAACGGTGCCGGAGGGGTGCCGACTCTGTCTAGGGCAAACTTATAACGCACCTTGACAAGCGGTATCATGGCGAGCAGGCATGCTATCAAAGAATCAGCGATAGCTCCACGGAGAGTATCGCCGTCCGAGACCTGCCTGCAAATATGAGCGTCTCGGCGTTCTCCAGCGTCCCTTTCAATATCCCCTGCGTCGAGCGTCATGTCAGCAGAGAGAATACGCCTCTCTGGGAGAGCAAGATGTTCACCGCTATAGGTATGAGAAATATGAGGAGGTTGAGCCCTAAGAGATGGTCAGCCCGGGATTCCGAGTTCAAGCTGATTCCGTACATGAGTTGAAGATGATAAGCCGCCATCCGTGCCACGCCCGAAGTCGAGGAGCGGTCTTCGCGTCCTTCCCGCCAGATGAAGGTCGGGCCTCGTGAGCCGCGTGCTTCCCACCGCCGCGCTTCCAACCAAAGAGTTTTTGTGTGATTGACTCGCGCTGCCTTCTCCTGGTCTCGTGTTCCGGGTTGAGAGCGGTGGTGGAATTGAAAGAGAGAGAAGAAGAAGCCCGCGAAGACGAGCGCGATATCACGGGAAGCGGTAATGGACGGAGATACTTCTCGTCCGAGGATGAAGGAGAGGGGCTGTCAGTGTTGTAGCGTGCAAGAGGCTCGCCCGTGGTTGAGCGGGGGAGCATAGTCTGTCGGGTCGAGCGGCGTGTGCTCGGTCGGGGGCGGGGGTGGGTATATGCTGAAGGAGCGTGGAGGAGGCGACCGGCGACCGTCGCGGTTGAGGACAAGCTGCGGAGCGTGAACCGAGGACATTGCGGGCGAGCGAGCGTGACTGCCAAAGCCCATGGAGCGTTTCAAGCCAGGCGAGCCGCTACCGAGTCTAAATTAGCCGTCATCGCTGCTTCGATTCAACCTCGCCTGCCTTTTCCGGCCCAGCACATCCCCGAGAAGCACATTACGTCATCTCCCATCTTCCTGCCGGGCGTCTGCTGGGCGCCTCCCCGCCCTTCCGGGTGATGGCGTGACAATGTCGTGACGCGCCTGGAAGACGTGACCCGGTTCGTCACGCAACTCATCATCGTCCCCGACGTCGCCCTTTGCTCGTTGCACTCTCCCAAAAACCATGTTCGCCGCCGCCCTCCGCCCCGCCGCCCTCGTCGCCCGCCGCGCCGTCTTCAGGCCCACCCGCGCGGCCGTTTCCGCCCGTGCGCTCTCCGTCTCTGCGGCGCGTCGTTCCGAGCACCCCACCCCTCAAATCTACGGCGAGGGCGCGAAGGCCGGCGAGATCCCCACCGACGAGAACCAGTCCACTGGTCTTGAGCGTCTTCAGATCCTTGGTGCCATTGAGGGCGTCGAGGTCTTCGACTTGGCCCCCCTCGACTCGTCCCGCGTCGGCACCCTCGCTGACCCTATCAAGGTCTACTCGCTGGTGAGCTGAGCCGCTTTCCCCCGCAGAGACCTGCCACGAGTCTAAATGCCCTGCAGGAACCCGAGCGCATCGTCGGGTGCACTGGTAGCCCCGCCGAGAGCCATGAGCTCCTCTGGTTCACCCTCAACCGCGACAAGAACCGCCGCTGCCCCGAGTGCGGCTCTGGTGCGTCTCCATTCTTCTCGTATCTCCGCCTTCCCCTGAACCACGTCTTCTCCAGTCTACGCCCTCGACTACCATGGCTCTGACGACCACGCCGAGCACCACTAATGGCCTCCTAGCATGTTCTGTCACGGTGTAGCACGAGCATGCGTTTGGACGAATCAATCCTACTTTCCCTCCATAGAGCAGATAGGCCTCTCCCTAATGCCAAACAAACTAGTGGACCTTTCTTCCTGCCGTCGTCTGGCACTGGTATCGCACTCTCCGCACGTCCCCCGCTAGTCTCCTGTCATGGCGGTCCAGGCCGGGCCTCGGCCTGCCGACACAGGCGCACTCGACGTCGAGACATATCCAGGCTCCCCGCCCATCATCAAATACGGACGCCCGGACGAGACGTGCTACTAACTCATACCACACGAGACGAACGTACGTGGTAGGTGTGTCGTTTGTGGTCGCGGCTAGTGCGCAGATACCCCGTTCGTTCCGCGCCACACATTTCAATTTGAATGCAACCCTCCTCGAGACTCCTATGTTCCATTTTTTCCCTTCATTTTTGCATAGTCCCTTCTATCCTTATAGTCCTCCTTACGTCTTTCACAGCCGCAGGATACCGCGAGGCGTCACCGGACGCACCCTGCGTGCTGGCGAGCTTTTCCGAACCTTCCCGGCGCTTATCTCCGCATATTTGCCTCTAATAGACGCGCTAATTTCCGCCCAATCAGCGCCCAATCCTTACAGCTCCCCTGCACGAACAACCGTCCTACCACTATAACAGTAGGTCCCGCTACGCCTACACCAGCGTATCTCAACTCTGACATCGCAGAGGTCCATGGCGCCATGTCGGCGCGAACTTGTCAAAGGTAAGTAGGGTTCACCCTATCCCGCTTAGCGATTGTTAACGCGAAGATACACTACAGTGGATAAAATCGGTCGCCATTCTAATAGGACACGCTCGATTGCAGTAAACCGTCCTGAGTTCAAGTAGTAACCAACACCGTAGATGATCATCTTCAACGAGTGTTCAATCTTCCTTGTTTGAGGCTGGCCGGTTTTTCGATCCGGGAGCGGGTGGTCAGCGGGGGCGTAGCGGGTCGTCCGCCAGTGCTATGGGCTTAGCGTCGTCGCTATGCTTTCGTGAGCCATCTCGCGACCCGGGCATGGTGGTACGTACGCACAACTTCCGTTGGGTTGGTTTGATATTTTATCAGGCAGATGCATCGACGTCGTCAAGAGCTATGGCCTACTTATATCGAGCTCGACGGTCGACGGTGATAGCGTTCGATGCAACCCGCTACACGGCAGACCGAGGATATGCAACCATGCTTCTCGTAATTGGTATCGTGATGCACCCCGCACTCTATGCTTCCTGCGTTTCCCGGCGCAGCAACCCTACAGTAACCCGACGACACACGCCTTGCCTTTACAGAACACCTGCATGTGCGGTCGACGGACATGACGACGCTCACCAAAAACAAAGACGGTCTCCACTCGGTGGCCGTCGTCGTTGCGACCCCCATTGAGAGGACTCGAAACGGAGGTCCTTCTAGCTCACATGCAATGACGAGCCCATATGCATTGCCCCGTCCGTCATCCACTCCCGTTGAGTGTGTGCCGTCCCGATTTATGTGGGCGGCGAAGGCGGGGGGTCACGTAACACGTACGTGCTTCCGAGCGCAGAAGTCATTATAAAGAAAACCTGCGGACGTCATCGAGATTAATGTCAGCGGGGGGCGGAGAGGTGGAAAGAAGGTTTGCGCTTGCCGTTTTGTCTTCCAGCTTCCCTGAGAAGTCAGAATCCCCCAAGCTTCTCGGGCCGGGAGCGCGCCCCCGACCACGACGCTCTTCGAGCCCGCGATACATTAAATAGCCACACTACACCACCACCATCGTGCCGAGCACGCTGCGCTGTGCGGCAGACTTGCTAAGTGCTCGTACGCATTCTGAGCAGCCAGGGACGATCACGCTGCATCATGCAACCAGGCCGACGGCGGGGGATGACAGGACACCATCGGAGGGACCACACCGTCGTGCCTGAGCAGCCCGGGAGGCGCCTTCCGCGGAAAAAGAGGCACGTACGGAATTGCTGTGTTTTGTAATTATCCTCGACGACGACTCTCGGTGTGGGGCATCTGGGGCCCGAGCCTCAGGCCCCGAGTTGCAAGTCTCTTCCAGCTTGCCAGCGGAGAGCTTGAGGTGGGTAGGTCCGCGGATGAAACGTCAAGCTCGGGCTCGTTGTAAGGTCGAATTCAGCACGCCGCGCGCATTCCTCTATCCCACGAAGACGGGCTTCCGCGCTCATTCGTGTATCTCACTACTAATACCACGGGCGTCATCTGGCCACTCAGAGGATCGCACACGTTGCGAGGGTCCAAGTCCGCGACGTGCGCGCATCCGACTCGTTTACTGCTGCGTCCCCAAGCCGGGTGTACTTCGCTGGGTGTACTTCGGCGTTGATCATGATGCAGCCCATCGTCTTCTCGCATTGTCAATCTTCCCGGCGTCGAACGGTGCGGCATGAGTATGAAATGACAAAGGCGATGGGCCGAGGGCGTCGAACCCGGCGGGTGGACGCCTTTGGGTGACGACGAAGTCGCTGTGGCAACGACGTGGAGGGTCTTCGAGGGCGGCGGGCCGGACGGCGAGCGGCGAGGGACGTTCGATGGACGGTTTCTGTTCTGATCGGATGCGAGACGCCTCGTCCTCGTCTCAATTGCGCTGAGGGAAATTGCGCCTGATGTTCAGGAGAACAAGGCCCGCGAAGAGGGCGAATTCGAACGCGCGCCGCCTTGTACTCACCGCAGCGGTGGGAGGTATCCCACTGCGAACAGGAGGCGCGCACGAGGAAAGTGCGTGTTTTAATTGCAGTTGGGGTGGAGACGGGCGCACTGTGGGGGGCCGATGCTCGTGCTGTCTTGGACGATCTTCCGGGTAATATTCGATCGGATTGCCGGGGGAGGGGACCATCAGGAACGAGGGGCCGCGGGCGGGCACTGGGTCTGGGTGGGAGGACGGGGAGAGTAACCAGGCAACGCTCGCTCGATCCTACACACCTTCCGCGTTGGGCTAGGTCCTTGGGCCTCATCATCCCACCCCGGGCCCGCGCGCTCGCGTTCGAGTCCTCCGACGCCCATTTAGCGATTTTATCGCCCGGAACGCGACGGCCGGCTGGGATCACAACACATGGACAACCACGCCCTCTCCCCGATAAAAGGGCGGGCCACCACCCGCCGGCTCTCCACCTCTTTCCTCCCCTTCCTTGCTCTTTCCTTCAAGACCTTCACTGGTTCGTTGAACGGCCGCTTTCTGCCTTCTTCCAGAGACCAGGTGTCACACTTTCTCGTCGGTGCCATCCAGTGCAGCCTTTTCCCCTCGTTTGAGCAACGTCATCTCCCACTAGTCCCACTCTTTTCTCGCTAGTCGACCATGATGTTCTCCAAGTCTCAAGCTGCCCTCGTTGCTTTCGGTTTTCTCGCCGCCTCCGAGCAGGCCTTCGCCCGCATCCGGTGGATGGAGCGCGATGACAAGGCCATCCTCCTTCACCCCCGCCGTTTCGGCCAGGAGCACCCCGCTGTCATTCAGAAGCTCTCTTCCGCTTGCCCCGGTCAGGTCTGCGGTAACCTTGCCGGTGCCGCCATTACGCCCCTCCTTGCTGCTCAGCCCGAGTGCTCCCAGCAAGACATGGCCGACCAGATCATTGGTAAATTGATCGACCCACTGAACGGGAGATCACGTACTAACTCGGAAGCGCAGATGCTGCCCAGCAGTTCGATGATGCTACGAAGCAGAACATGATCGCCCTCGCCAAGGAGTACCGCCAGGCCGAGAAGAACACGCCTCCCGTAAGTTTCTCGTCAATTGTTCTCCGTGCGCGCTTCTTAGACGGTATACACAGGACTTCACCACGAACCCCCCCGCGAACCGTAACTCGGTCTTTTGCCAGAAGGCGCCCAAGAACGCGGAGCTCAACGGGCTCGTCCAAGCTCAGGACCCCGCGAACGACCCCAACCTGTTCTTCGACCCTGCTACCAAGGCAACCGTCAAGAAGGGTTCTCAGCCCAACACGTCCCCCTTCGGCGGCAGCAGCAGTGGCTCATCGTCTTCCGATAACTCGGCTTCCTCCGCCGCGGCGACGACCACTGCCAACCTGGCTGTCTCTACTAGCGATGCCTCGGAGCCGTGCGAGGTACGATGTCCGTTCATTAAGGATATGATCCGTGTCTAACGAAGCGCATAGACCGTCGTCACTGTCACTGTGACCGCCGCCGCTGAGGCTACTGAGACCGCCGCTGCTACCTCTTCCGCTGCGGCTGCGACCTCGACCGCCGCCGCTGGCGCCATCGGCAACTTTGGCAAGTGCTCTGTCCCCCAGATCGAGTTCGGTGTTGGCTTCGACAACCGCAAGGAGACGTCCTTCGAGCCCGTCGACAAGAGTGCGTTCTACTTTCTTTACGGTCATTCAAGGGTACGATGCTAACATCCCTCGTAGCCTCCTTCAACCACGGCTCTGCTCAGAACATCGACATCATCACGCAGTTCATCTGTGACACCCTGACGAACTCGTGCCAGGCTGACCAGACCGCGAAGGACACCTGCGCCAAGGCCAAGGCTGCCGCCTCCGCTGCCACCAAGAAGACCGGTGCTCAGGCCGACGCGTTCAACGCCGTCTTCGGTATCTCGACCGACTTCACCGCCGTCGCCTCTGTCGATGACCAGGGCAACATCGTTGCGGGCACTGGCTCTGGCAACAACGCCGCCTCCGGCAGCGCCGCTGCGGGCTCCTCTGCCTCCTCGGGCGGCATCGGCAACTTCGGCTCCTGCTCCGTCCCCCAGATCGAGTTCGCGACCGGCTTCGACAACCGCAAGGAGACCTCGTTCCAGCCCGTCGACAAGGCGTCGTACAACCACGGCTCCGCGCAGAACATCGACATCATCACCCAGTTCATCTGCGACACCCTGACGAACTCGTGCAAGGCCGATGCGACCGCGAAGCAGACGTGCGCGACCGCCAAGTCCGCCGCCTCCGCCGCTGCTAAGAAGACCGGTGCTCAGGCCGACGCGTTCAACGCTGCGTTCGGCGTCACCACCAACTTCTCCGCTGTCCAGGCTATCGATGACCAGGGCCGTCCCATCGCCGGCAGCGCCTCTGGCTCTGGCGCGGCCGCGTCTTCCGCTGCTGCTGCCACCACTGCCGCCGCCCAGACTTCCGCCGCCGCTGCCACCACCTCTGCTGCCGCCGCTGCCCAGACCTCCGCCGCGTCCTCCGCGTCGTCGAGCGCCGGCAACCTGCAGACCTTCACCGGCGCGCTCGGCGGCGTGAACCCGCCCGCGGTGACGAAGAACGACGACGGCTCGTTCCAGGTCGAGGGCAACTCGTCGTTCAAGGACCTCAACAACGCGCTCACGCGCTCGTGCGACGTCCAGCACAACAAGTGCGCCAACGCCGCGAACTCGTCCGGCAACAAGGGCGACCTCACCGTCTCCGCGTGCGGCGACCAGCAGACCAAGTGCATCGCCGCACACGCGTGAGCGTGAGCGTGTCCCCATCCCCACACCTTGTTCCTCCCTCGGCGATGGCGCCGTGAGGACGTTGTTGTTGTTGTCGTCGTCCCTGTTACCCCTTCCCATGTCTGCGCGTAATGCGAGGCTGCGAGCGATACCCCCGTGCAGCGCACCGAGGGCCGCCGCGCACACCACACGAGGCTTGTCCGAGGGAAGCTGGCTACCGTACACCCGTTTTCAATCGCCCGGGCGTGGGTTGTTTTAGTATTACGCTATTCTTCCCCCTTCACACCACGCTGTAGCACGTACTGGATGCACCTGCTTGACTTTGTATTTGACACTCCTTACTAAAAAGGTCCTTTGGAAGAGCATTAAACGTAACCTCTTTGCGTGCGCGTGATCGTTCCCTGAGCATCGTATCGACCACGGCTGTCTGGCTTCGCAGACCCTACTTGCAAGTGTCAGTAGACCTGGTGAATTCGACTGGCCATGCGTAGATGCACGGTGCTCGAAGTCCGCAACGATGGGTATTTCTGAATTTCGTGTTATCTCAACGCTAACAGACCAACAATTGCCCGGGGTTAACGTGCCAAGGCAAATCCTCGGGCGACAAAAGGAGGAATGAGAGGCGGTGTTTCGCGAGTGGCTACTACAGACAAGTGATACTACTGGTACAACTACTAAGCTACCGACGAGAGAGAGAGAGAGAGAGCCCACAGCGAGAGACAAAACGAGTGTAATTCTAAACCAAGAGACAATAGCGCGCGACAGCCCCCGCGAGATAGATACGGTAGAAACGTCCATCCACCACCCTCTTCGCCCCTCACCCCGGGGCGAAGCCTTCGTATATACACATTTCACTCGCGGTCATCGACTTACCACAACGAGCTCACGACTCCTTCTCACCCTCCCCCGCCTCCTCCCCCTTCACAGCGCGCCTCCCCTCCTGCGCCCGCTCCACCTCCCTCCTCGCGCGCGCCGCCGCGCGCTCCGTCTCCCAGCGCACGAGCTCCGCGCGGAGCTTCTCGACGCGCACCTGGTGCACGGGATGCGTCTCCCCGATCCAGTTGTGCTTCACGGCCTCCCCCTCCTCGGCCGCGCGCCGCGGCGAGCACTCGGCCGTCTGCGGCGTGTCCTGGCGGTCCTCCCAGAAGCGCGCGGCCTCGCGCGGGTCGAAGCCGGCGTGCGCGAGGATCCTGCGGGTCGCGGGTGGGGTGGGTTAGATTAGTCGGAGTGAAGGGGAGACGGATAGGGGGAGAGAGATAAAGCAAGGCGAGGAATGGGGAGCGGGAAAAGGGGAGACTCACCGAGCAGAGACGATGTCGGCCTCGACCTCCTGTTTCTGACTGGTGCAGTACTCGGAGAGCTGCGAGAACTCGCCTGCGCCGGCCTTGCCCATGCCGGCCAGCGCGTCGTTGATGAACGGCCCAACTGCGGGACAGATGCGCGATCAGCTCCTTCGTCCCCGCGTTTATCAGAGACCCGCCCGCGCCGAGAGAGAGGGACTCACACAGCATGGTGACCGGGAAGAGGAACGCGCGCACGGCGTCGGTGACGATGGAGAGCACGCTCGGCCACACGATCGAGCCCGACGAGAGCGTCTCGATGTGGTGCGAGAGCACGAGGTGCGCGAGCTCGTGCGCAAGGAGCGTCGCGAGCTCGGCGGTCTGCTGCTCGGTCGGCGTCGGATGCGGGGGCGCGCGCGGGCCCAGACCGAAGAGGCGGGACAGCCACGACTGCGGCTCGGGCTCCGGCAGGGGCGCAGGGTGCCGTGAGAGCACCTCGTCCAGGAACCCGGAGAAGACGACGATGCCGCCGCCGCCGTCTGGCCCGAAGCCATACGAGAACGCGTTCGACGACTCGGGCTTGTCTACGACGAGGAGAGAGTAGGGCGGGCCTGCGATGACGTGGGGGGCGGCGGGGACCGTCCGTGCGCAGGTCATCTCGGCGAACCGCCGCAGGTAGTCGGATGCGCGGGGGCGAGGGCGCAGCGGATAGTCGGCTGGGGGAGGGAGGGGGATGTCGTCGGGCCCGCAGTCGATCCATTGTGGACATAGTTCGCCTTCGCGTGCGAGGGTGGGGATAGTGCCCTCGAGCCGGCGCAAGGTGTCCCGCACCCACTGGAGGCGCCAGTCCGAAGGAGGAATAATCCCTGGAGGGCCGTCTGCGGAGAGGATCTCGCCCACCGCGCGGTACCACCCAGAACCCGCTAGCTGGCTTGCTATTTCCTCCTCTTCTTCGGGAGAAAGGAGGATGATCCTCCACCTGGCAGAGGGCACGGAATGAGTGATTGTACAAGGGACTCGTCGGGGGACCTCACCTGCCCGTTAGCGGTGTGCGTTCCAAGCTCGCTAGGATAGTGGCCCAGAAAATAACTATGGGGACAAAAAGTAGGATGTGAAAGAGAACGGTCCGATGCCTCATCTTCCGCAGGATGTCTTCGCGCTTCCCTTCTAGCTCGGGAATGTTGTGTTTGTCCGCCATCTTGAGAATCTTTTTCGACCGTATGTTGCCGAGAAGGAGGATAGGAACGAAGGTGAGCCCTATTCGGGCAGCCATGCGTACAAATTCAAGCGCCGTGGAGGTCTGTCGGTCAATGAAGCCGATAAAAGGTCAGTACTTGGTTCAGAAGCCGCTAGAGAGAGGGATAGGGAAGCATATAATGAACCAGAATCTTCATTCCCAATGGTGTATCGCGAAGAGCAATACAAATAGACCGGGCGTGTTGTGAAATAATACACAGCTGCCATACGTACTTGGCTTCGACGATACACGGGCGCTTCACGGGTAGGCGGGAACGCGCAACTGACCCACATTGCTCCGAGTGTTCGATAGCGGTCGCACCACGTATGCTCTACGGGTACGGCCTACGCAAGCCCGTGTACCACGCTCGCGAGACAAGAAGCGTTTGTCTCAGTCACCGGGAACGGCTACAGACTTGGCACAAAGGGCCTTACGGCTCTTCACGTCAATGCGTAGCAGCGGTTGGACACATAACTTTGCTATCTCCGAGAGGAGGAGCACCGCTGCCCAGGCCAGCTTCTCGCGGTGCACGGAACACAGTAAATGGCGTGATGCTCACTTTCAGCAGCCCGGCGAGGAAGGGTATAGGGCTGATTTCGTTTCTCCGTGTCGCATGGAAGGCTCGTACATGCCCGGCGGCCGATAGACGAGGTGCGCCAGGTATTCGACGTGGGTGGTTCGTGATCGAGAGCAGGTATGCAGAGGACGCGCCCCTGACCTGCGCGTGTATCGGATGAGGTGGAGATGTGGTGCGAAGCGGTCCGATATTGACGTGGTCTCCATGAGCGCGAGGAGTGCTGTGTACAAGCCGCTCGGTCCTGAACTTCAAGACGGCCGGCGAGGAGGAGGCAGAAGCATGTCTAACCCATTCGGGCGGACCACGCACAGACCAGGAGCGGGAGGCGGGACGGAGAGGCGAGGGGGGAGGTGCGGCGCGCAAGACTGACCGCAACATAGCACATCGTTGAGCGCAGGACAGGATGGGGCGGCGGGGGAGAGGGGCCTGTGCCGCGGGCGTTTGGAGGACGGAGAGACGGAGAGGCTGCGGGGACAAGTACTCGCACCCGCGCCTGGACGGGACGCCTGGGCGCCTCGCGGGGCCGACTGCATCGCTCGGTTCTCGATCGCCGACTCATCGTGCCAGATAGACGCGCCAGCTGCTGCTGTGCCCGGCATCGTCGCCTTCTCCCGTCCGCCCGCCTCTCCCCGCCCGCCCATTCGCCCAGCTACCCCGCGGAACGTGGCCGCTGCGTCCGCGAATCGCACCTCCTGCTCGCCAAGATGCGTCACCGCCGTCTGCGACTGTCTCGACAGCACCGCGCAAATCCCGCGCGAAGGACGCTCGAAGAGGGGCGCGGCACAACACGGTGGGAGGATCGAAGCTCGCCCGCTCAGTCATCAACCGGTTCAGATTAATTCAAGCGATAGGACTACTGATCATGAAGTTACTCATCTCCCGCAACACAGGAGGTCCGGGCGTCACGCCCCGTAGATCTCCGCACGTGAAGGTACTGGTATGTATATCGTACACCGCCGTTACGTCCGCCTCGCCGTGCCCGCCCTCTAGCGCGCGGCGTCCGCGATATCTGCCACAGTTCAAGAGATAAACGTCGCCTCGTTGTAGAGCGTGCCCTCCACCTCCGCCGTGTCAGACACCCCCGGAATGATCCCCGCAGGCAGGCTGACGTGGAGCGTAGCCGGGTTCACCCACTGCGATCAATCCCATCCTCAGCCCACACGCGCCGCAGGACAGAGACACTGCGCAGACGTACCTGGTAGATGTACGGCTTTGTGCCGGCCACGTAGTTCACCATCGTCTTGATCACGTACGGGATCTCAGCGAGGACGTCGACCTTCTCGATGAGGCCCTTGTAGGCGTCAGGTGCGCCCACGTCGACCGTCAGCGTCGCGTCTATTGGGCCCTGTGCGTCGGACAGCACGGACGGCGCAGCCCAGCGGAACACCAGCTCCGTCGGTGCGTCGTACCCGGTGTCGGCGTCATGCGCCTTCTTGGAGTGGATCGCACGCGAAATGACACCCGCGCTCGGGGGGTACTCCTCGTCCGGCCACTTCGTCTCCGCCGTGATCGCCGCGAGCTTCCCGCCCAGCACGAGCCCGCCGACGCTGACGGTAACGAACCCGGAGCCGGCGCCCTTGCGGCCGTACGCGTCCGTCGTGGTGAAGTCCATCTGGACCGCGGACACGCCGCCGTGCTGCGCGCTCTGGAAGTGCGCAAAGTTCCACCGCGCCGCGACGAGGTTCGGGCGCATGCCCTGGATCGCGTGCACGAACATGCCCGGGCCCTTGACGGGGATCGCGTGGCCCTTGTGCACGAGCATGCCCGTCGCGATGTCCTGCGGCCAGAAGCGGTGGATCACATACCCCTCCGCGTTCTTGGGGTCCGGGCCAAAGTACGAGAATCCGCCAGTGGGGCCCTTGCCCACCTTGAAGCCGGGTGCGGATGCGGGGCGGGCGATGTCGAGCGTGATCTGTAGATCGTTGTCGAGGTTGGCGGTAATGGTATATGACTCCGGGAACTCAGTGCCAGGCTTTGATTTGTGCGTGATGGAGAACTCGTCAGCCTTGCTCGACCGTTTGTCGAGTCCTGGCGGAGGAGTCACAAAGTTGGTGACGTTGATAGACTTCCACGTCTTCTCTTTGGTGTTGGGGTTGTAGATCTTGCAAGTGAACTGGATCGTGGGGTACCACACGCTGTGTGGGGAGAGTACACAACATCAGCACCGTGCCATACAGCAGCCAGCATCACCTGTAGATCCCAAAAATAATCGTCTTATCTGCGACAAGGAACAGGTCCGCCGCCACGACGGACACCCCGCCTCCACAGTCCGATCATATGCACCGCTGCATATTCAAAGTGCACAGCAATCGCCGCACGCACTGCATCAAAACGCATGCTATATCTGGCCTCCTCGATATTGGCGTGCGCGTAGCAGCACAAGATCACCCGCGAACGCATCGCCAAGCCATAGCGGTTTATCATGTATACTTTCTGCACTGACACTCGGCTCGCTCGCGGCGCAGCCAGCGGTGCACAAGACGCAAAATGACAACCCACAACGCAGATCCACGGGGGATCGTGGCCGCACCGAAGGCGTCTCTCGGGCCCTGACCCTGGCCCATCGCGCATCCGCGGCGCCAGATGAAGAAGAAGGAGGGGAAAAGGAGCAAAAGAGGCAAGAAGAGTGCGCTCACCCGACCGCCGAGTGGATCACCTGGCACATCAGCGACGTCCCGTCCTCCAGGAAGTTGTAGAACGTCTGCGTCTCCACGGCGAACCCGCCCGGGCAGGTCCACTCCGTGTCCTTGGGCTCGAGCTCGCCAAAGAGCTCCGCCGGCGGGTGCGCCGACGAGACCGGATGGAAGTTTGGCGCGTTGGGGTCCGTCGGGGGCGCGGTGCTATCCCAGAAGTGTGAGATTAAGCTTCGCGGACGCAGACGAGGACGATAGGGCACTCACGAGAAAAAGGAGGAGAACATGGTGGTGATGGTGGTTGCGGGTCGACCTGCGGGAGACGGCGGCTCGGACAACACCAAGAGGCTCGAGCTCGATCGCGACTCGCCGTTCTCGTGCGGCGCTCTCCATAATCATTACTCCCCTCCGCGTAGCGCTAGGCGCCCGTACTGCATAACGTAATGGACACCTCCGCCCAGGACCTGCCCCGATATGGCAACACCTTCGAGGTTCGCTCTTGCCTAACCATCACAGCGTCCCCACTGGCATGGCACCCCCTGCATCTAGAATACGTACAATCGCTACTTCAATGAACAGACAAGCTCCGGCGCAGCGAAAAGAATGAACATGGCCCGAGGCCTGGGGTGGCAGCCCACTGGTGACCACAATGACTGAGCCCGCCAATTACCCCGGGCCCGCGCCAGTCAAGTTGTCGTTCGGGCAAGTTCCTCGCCGCGTCCCTTCCCCCTCACACATTGGAACAAACGCCCAAGTGCTCACGCATCCACCACAAAGATACAGAGCACCATCCGTGGCTCACAGACCACCAACCCTCCCACAAGAGCTCAGGTCCAAGACGAAATCGTCAGCTCTTCCGGCGGGAGTCGGATGTCCGAGAACCCCCTCCCCCCGCCCGCGTAACGACACCTCTTTGCGCAGCCTGCCCTCGTGCGATGCCAGCCCCTAGAGGCCCGCCGAAAGCCGTCATTCCATGTCGCGTGGCCGACACTCGCCCGCCACGGTCTCCTACCGGCGTGTGCGTGAACCCTGGCACCGGCGACCTCAGGCTGTCCCAGCGCCCGCCAGCCCGACACCGAAGAAGAAGTGCAAATGTAGCTATAGCAAGCGTCAGACAGCTCCTCTGGGGCACACGGACGCGGACACGGACTCCTCCCCAAGCTCCCCCGGGGTGGCGCTGTCTGGCCAGCGTGACCACCTTCGACGCACGCTTTCCCGCGGCGCTCGCGCGACCGTTCCCGCACGTCGGCACCGTGACGCTACGTCTTGAAGCTTGACTAGCTGCCAGCTGCTGCGCCATACATGTCGCTGCGCGACTTCGCACGCCTTCTACATAGTGGCCATGGCGCGGAGGCCCCCGCGCTTGACCTCGCCGCGCCTAGGGCTGTTCTCCATCGAGCAGCTAGCGCGACACAAGTTCGGGACGTGCTCAATGGGCAGCCCTACCAGTAGCGGTACCAATACCTGCGGGGACTCTGTCAGAGTCCGCCGAAGGGCTCCCAAAGACCGCGAACCTTGAAGTCTCGCGGGACATTTTCCTAGCGCGGATCACCGAGTAGTTCCTGCCAGGATCCGCCGCCCACACCCACCTTCGCACTGTATACTGTTCAAGTTCTATTGCGACTGGGAATAGCGTTTTGAATTCGGCACCGCACGCACTCTTCCACCGGCCGAACTGTTTTCTCTCTCTCTCTCTCTCTCTCTCTCTCTCTCTCTCTCTCTCTCTCCACGCCTGTGAGCACCCTCCTAATCACTTTGACAAAGGCCCGGGTTTTTATGCCGCGCCGTTCTCATTAGCCCTGATGGATACACTACACTAACTCCCCGAGGCCCGCAACTATACTAGAAAACACCCAATTCGACCTGTCCTTTTACACCAAGCTACAGCCCCCAAAGTGCTTGCAATACCCACCGCCGTCCTCGTCCCCGCAACACCGTACGCTCTCCTGGGCGCTGTCACTCGTCGCGTCTCGAATCAGTGCGGCTTTCATGATTGAAGCCGCCGAGCTCGCGTCGCCGAATCTGGAGGGCTACGACACTATCCTGGCCCAAAACGGCGTCGACACCGTATGCGAGCTGCGTTTCGACGTCGACTCCCGCACGCCTCCTAAAGTCGACCACAACACAGTGGAGGACGCTCCCAACGCACAACTCCCGCACGCCAACGCCCGAAGCGTGCTGCGTCTCAACTACTGCGACTGCCATCAGAACCCGTGTGCCCGTAATAGTCCCCCGTCTTGACCTAGAGTCGCGATGTCCCAAAGCGAGGAAACAAAGGGAGCAAAAGGCACCAAGGAACCACCTCCATTGTCAGTACGTGGGCAGGACCGGACACGACGCAAACTTCACCATCTCCCACGGCCCGCGCAGACTGGACGTGCTCTCGTCGACCTCGAGCATCCGCTGCTCGTGGAAGCTGCCCGGCCTGCGGCTGTAGACCTCTTTGCCGACCTGCTCCCCCTCCAATGTCGCCCCGGTCCCGTGTTGCATCGTCACGACGACTTCGGGTGGGCGCGGCTGTGGTGCGGCGTCGATGCTGGGTACGGCTGACTCGAATGTGAGACGGCTAAGTACGTACCGAGCGATTCCAGGTATCCTGCTTTGATGTGTCGTGTGTGATGCTCGTGAGTCGCGGCAGTGAGATGTGGCCGATGCGTTCTGCTTGTATCCGTAGGCTCTGGCGAGCGTTGAGCGTTGCCAGGAAAGAGATAGAGTATACTATACGTCAAAACGATACCGCTGGTCGATCCTCAAATGCATTAGGGTGCAAGGAAGGGTTGCACGTACGTCGGGCGCCAATATAATAGAACATTACGTAGATTGAGGTCGTAGGTAGTAGGGAGACCTTAATAGTCTATCAGAAAAGGCGTAGGCGTATAGCATTCCAGAGAATATACGCACTGTGATGAGCGATGCTATTGCACAGAAGCTTGTGGGTAGGCCCGTGGTGATGGTGTACAATAACTTCAAGCCGTCAGAATAACAACTATACGGGGAAAACATAGCGAGCCTTACTAGCTTGTTGATAAGACGATTCGCCCTGCGGCGTTCACACATCAGAAATGCTCCACTACAGATAAACCCAATGAAAGACTTACCCAACGGAGCCGGTGCGAGAGTTGGCGAGGAGGATCATGAGTGTGCCAGACAACAACACGTCCGTCGCCGCCGTGACGGAACTGAGAGCGATGTCAAAATGCTACCCAAGCCACGCCGTCAGCCAACTTAAATGCGACTTCGCATCAACGTCGACACGTACTGTGAGCCCTATAAAGTCCTCCACGTTGGTCGTCATGATGCTAAGCGAACGGTGTTCAGAAACGATCCTTCAGTGCAATACCCTCGCGCCAGTAAGCTTACCTCTTCACGAAAAGCGCTATATCAAGGATGCGAATCGTTCATGAACGCAAAGCTTTGGAGGAACTGGACCGGGACTTACTTATAGCGAGACCTGGGACAAATTCTTCAGTTGCAAAGCCTAGTCGTACAGAGAGGAAACGGCCATACCAAAGTCCGCAAATATGAATATGGTCTTGGAGGATATCAGTACTTTTTGGGAGGCCCAATCCTCGTCGCGCGCTACACACCAAGAATATAGCCAAGAAACGGTTTTGGCTGACTATATGCGTCCATCAGCACAAAACACATACTCTGAACAGAACTCCACGAACGTGTCCATATGCGATACGAGTAGAAACTGAGGTGATTGTATGCGCTGTGAGTGAGCGGTATTAGGGAGCTTGAGGTCTCCACTCACGTCTGGACCGTGAATATAGCGCAAGCCTGATATTCCGATGTTAGGGAAGCCCTGTGCAGTGAGATATCCTGAGACAACTACTCACGTTGCATAGCAGCTGTGCCTGTTATATAGAGTTCGTTTAGTACCGCGTGTATGCGATCTAGCTCACGCCCAGACGCACGCTCGATTCCCTGTTAAAGTAGGCCGTTTTAGCCTTTTCGTATGTGTCATGCGGGCTGCACTCACCATGGAAGGACCGTCACCCCAGCCGTACTAACCTCCTTTCGCACAAGGTATACCCACACTGCGACGGGTCACCGTCAATATCGGAGGCGCCAAATTCCGAAGAAAGTAAGGCGCACTCGTTGCACCGTATAGGAAGAGATGAAGGGTGTCAAAGCTCCATATGAGGGCAACCTGCACCGTGTATGTGAGTTGAGTAGATGAGTAGTAGACTCGCAGGTGTTCGCACCAGCATCTTCAGAAACCTCCTGTCGCGCGGGTAGTGCTTGTAGTACCATCCCGCCTGCGCAGTGGAGACTGGGGCCAAGTTCATAAACAGTGGCAGTGACTTCCAAGCACTGCTGCTTGAACTTACCGCCAAAGAGACTGCAGAAGACTCAGTACCCCCATCTTAGCGCGTGTGGGCAACTGATGCTCACCTCCCCGTCACCGCAAGCCCCACCAGGGTGATACCGATCCTGCCCGACAATAGCTGGAGCCTAAACACAACGTTTGGATGCAATAATAGGGCCTCTTACGTCACGTCGAAGAACTCGTCAGGATTGACCGTGATGGTCATCGTGCCTGGGCATGAAGAGACACCCTGTGGGAGGGGCGGGGAGGGTGTCGGCAGCAGGGGGAAGAGCAGGGGTCCGGATAGGTGCGGGGCGAGGCATGGGGGAGGGCTTTAAGTGCGGGGGCGGATGCAGAAGCGGGGCAGCCTTCGATTTCTGGGGGCAGTAGCCTGGGAGCGGGCCATCGCGGCGGCGCCTGCCACGGCCGGGCCCGCAGTGCAGAGCGAGAGAGGCAGAGCGAGTTCTAGTGCGGGGGGTGCCATGGCAAGGCACGAGCCGACGGACGCAAGCTGGGGACTCGATCGCATCCGTCCCAGCGTGCCCCCGCCCGCCCGCCCGATCAGCTGCTCGCTCGCCGCTCGCGTTCAAAAATACGCACGCACGACGCACGTACACGACGACCGCACCCCGCGCCCGGTGCTGCCAGGCGCGTCCGTTCGTGCGAGGGCACGTACGCAATGCGTAACAGCAGCTGGGAGATCGACGGCCCAGTTCGGGGCGCAGGGGGGCATTACGTGGGGGGGCCTTGCATCGCGGGACGCTCCTGGATGGTCGTTTGGTCTCCAGGGGTCCGGGCCCACGTCGCGAAGGATATAGACCCACATGAGCAGACAGGAAGCAATGTCAATGGATGCGCTGCTGGTAGGCACGGTCCCCCGCAAAGAGTCTGGCGGTGATTGGCACGCGCAAGTATCCGTCGGGGCGGGTCCGGAGGAACTGTGGGATCGACATCAAGTCAGACGACCGTCCGTTCCGACAAAACTCAGAGTCGCTCTCGCCTGCTGCGTCGCTGTCCTGCGCAAATGCTGGCACGAACGCAAACAGTGACGGAGACCGACAGCCCGCTCGTCAATATGGACGCCACCATCATCTCCGTTTCTGTCTGATCGTGCATCGTCTTCGATCGAGCGTCACGCACCTCCACCCATCCCCAGCCGCACAAAGTTGAACGGTCTCGAACGGGAATTCAAGTCGGTCTTCCCCCAGGACGCGGCCTTCCTGAGAACGCTTCGGCAGTTCGTACATTCAATGCACCGTGTCGCCTGCGGTCGTTCCAAAACGTCGCACGGCGCGTTCAGCCAACAACCACGGTGCTCGCATAAGGTAGGCAGACTCGCGCTGCGGCCTGAATTGGGGTCATGAGGTACCTGCCGTGGGCCCACAATAGAACGCGAGGGATTCCTCGCGTCGTAAAGGGAGCTGCTGGGCACGGTCCGTGCTAGAGGTCGAATACAAGTTCGGAGAGAGAGCCACAGTCGGGATCGAACTAATGACCGCCGCTCGGGCGTCTAAATTCAAACACAGTCCTTAAAGGGCGCCTGTTCTTTATCGAAGGAGAGAAAGAACTATGAAGATTGGATGCAGCACGTTTTAGCTGCAACAGATAGATGTGCCTCCCAGATCCGGCACGACATGAAGCTTATGAAGCTTTGAAGGGCCAAGTACTGTAGGAGCAAGTAGGTGACCATTCAGTGGGTGCTTTCGTACTCAGGCCTCAGGCTGACAGTCCACCCGTTGCAAACGCGTTGCAAAACAGCCCTAATCCCACAGACTGTCATGGTGGTGGCACAAGGCAGTTCATGGGAGACCATTTGGGCACTCCCAAACCGTGCGTTTACGGTCGTGCGGCCGATTATCTCAGCAACACACGGGCCGTCCTTGACGCCCATCGCTGTCAGCGCTGACTCGGAGCTGCCAGGACTCAGTGGCAGGAGGGATTATAATGCAAACCAGTCGACTCAAAGGTACTGAGAACGAGTGGCTTCGATCTGACATACGGATTCCGGTACGAACCCCATGAAATCGAATGCTCGAGCAGTGGCTTATCTCTTCCCATAGGAAAGAGCGCGGAATTCGAGCATGGCGTCGATGAGTGGAACGCCTGAAGTAAACCTAGCGAATGTCCCGGCAGTCCACTCCGACTTGCTGTCGAGTGGGAGAGGTACTAGCTCGTCCCCAGCCCCTTCCTGGCTAGCCGGAGCTACCACTCCTATTGGCGCTCAAAACCCGTACTAGTAGCATCGTCGCGGTCCCCGGCATGGGCGGCCCAACTCCCTATCTCACAACGCCTCGGAACGCAACTCGTCTCAAAATCCGACCCTGCGTGACTCGGGGCGCCCTAACAAACTCCAAAAAAACAAGGGCCCACCTGCTCGTCTGTTCGTTCTCAGGCGCTATCCCGTCGACGCCGGCGATGGAAGACACACGAGAAGCCCCCTTCCTCCGCGCCCCCCATGATGCGCGCTAGCACACAGGTAGTCCGCGACAGCGCCCGGGTGCTTCCTCGCCCACGCAGCTCCCCTAAACCCGCCCCAGCCATCTGCACGAGCGTCGCGGCCCCGTGTTGTCGTGACGGGCCATCGCCATCGCCCTTGTGTATCTGCATCTACGTATATATATATTCGCCGCAGCCGTCCACAGGCCGCCGCCGAGTATCGGCTGTCTCTCCGAGTCCTAGATCCTGGTTCCTGGACCCCGCCGCCTGGCATGCCTGTGCCGACGTTCCCCATCGACGAGGCCTACTTGATAGGCGGGTGGGCCGAGTCGTTCTTGTGGGGTGCGTGCGGCGTTCTTTCTTACCGTCTGTTCTCGTGCTGCCGCTGGCGTCACGGTGTGGCGGCCCACCAGTGCGACCGATAGGCTGACGCGGAGTCCGCGCACTGGCAGGCTGCTTCACGATATTGATCGCCACGACCTTGTACGCCGCTCACGGAAAACGCAAGCTTTTCACGAACTTCACGATATGCGCCATTGTCATGATGTACGCCGCGCCACACTCGACACGCACATTCAGAGCGGCGTGCTCACATACATATGTCCCCACCCGCGCAGTTATGTCCTCGCCACGGCGCACATGCTCCTCGGCCTCACTCGGCTAATCCAGGGGTTCGTGCTCTACCGCGACACCGTCGGGCCACAACACTACTTCTCCGACGTCTCGGTGCCCATCAACCTCGTCAAAGACTATCTGTACATCACCAATGTGAGAAGCCCATCTCATCTCTCATCTTGCCCGCCTGCCGAACACGCGAACACGATGCTGATCGCCGACGAACCCGGTGGGATCGCACAGCTCGTCCTCGGCGACTGCGTCGTCGTCTGGAGGTTGTATGCGGTGTGGGGCCGGGACCTCCGCGTCGCGGCCGTCCCCGCCGCCTTGGTGGCGTTCGAAGCCGGTGCGTCCACTTCAATCTTGACGCACCCACTCTATGGCGTTCTCAACGAGCGCGCGTGCGCATCTACCATCTGCAACAGTGGCAGGATACGGGAGCTGCACAATCGAGACCCTCCCGAACGCGCGGTATGGGACCGTCGCGGTGTGGGGCACGACGATGTACACTACCTCGCTCGTCACGAACATCCTCGTCACCGCCACCGTCGCGCTGCGCATCTGGTCCGTATCCTCGCTCTCCTCTCCGCTTCTCCGAAATCGAGATAAAAAAACCCGACAATAAACAACGTGATCCCCAACAGGTACATCTCGCGGCACGCGAAGCGCGCGGGCCTCGGCGGCGTCCAGTACAGCGGCGTCCTCCTGCTGATCGTCGAGTCCGGTGCGCTCATCGCCGCGGCAAAGATCGTCGAGTTCGTGCTCTTCGAGTTCGTCCCCGGCGACGGCCTGTCCGGGCTCAACGCGCTCTACATCGTGTACGAGTGCATGCCCCAGATCACGGTGAGCACCGGCCGGTTCCGGTCGCGTTGTGAGAGCATGTGAAAGAGAGTGTGAGAGAGAGCTTATGGTCTTTTGTGTTGGGCAGGGCATCGTACCGACTCTGATCGTGTGGGCGGTCACGCATGGGTACACGCGTCCGCATTCGGACGATGGGGAGATGTGTACGACGGGTCTCGCGTTTGCCTCTTCGACGCGCTGTGGATCGATGGAGACGACGTCTGTGACCGACGCGGCGTCTTCGAACTTGAAGGACGACGCGTCACCTGCGAGCTGGTCGATGACTACCCTACCATCCAAGCACGAGGGTTCCGTCGATGGCGGTATCACGCTCGTGTAATTAAATGTTACCCACGCGACGAAGAAAGAAATGCGACGCGGCTGGCAGCTTTCCCATTTATGCGTCAGCAGGGGGCGAACCCCGCGAGAGAGAAGCGACCACTCGAGATTCAAAATATGTATGCAAAACGAATGATACAACAAGGTACAACGGTACTAGGCGCAGTGTTCGTATTATCTAGCTGGCGACCGCCCCAAAGCAACGGCAGCAGAGCCCGAGCCTGGCTTCCGCTCGACACCGCGACCGCAACAGCTCCAAGTCTAGGCCCGCTCACAAGCCGCACTTGCTCGCGGCGACCTGCTTCACCTTGGCTTTGATGACGCCGCGCTCAAAGGCCTTGCCGTGCGTGAGCTTGTCGAGGCCCTTCTTGCCGATGTTGAAGCCCGAGTCGGTGTGGTCGATCGCGAGCACGTTGATCGACGTCCCGTTGTAGCTCACCTGCCAGCACGTCCCGCAGTTGGGCGAGTTCCAGCCTGCCATTCAGAAACGTTAGAATAGCTTGAGCGGCGAGGGGATGTGACGTACCGGCAACGGCCTGCGCACCGCCGAGGTACTGCGCGGGGAGCGAGCCGAAGGTCTTGTAGCCTGCGATGATAAACCCGTGCATGAGCTACACACATACTAGGAGGATGTAACGTGTAAGAACTCACCCTTGCTCTCAAGGCCGTGGCGGCCGTTCGAGCATGCGACGATGTCGAGCGAGTTCGACTTCTTGTCGTAGACCGGGTCGTACGTGACCTGCGCGGTCTTGGTGCCGCTGTTCGAAGAGCTGGCGGGCACCGCGAGCGTGGCCGCCGCGAGCGAGAGCGCAGAAAGGAGGATGGTGAAGAACTGCATGGGTATGGCTGCGCGGTGGCGAAGAAGAAGGGGATATTCGCTCAAGGGAGAGTGTAAGGGAGGTTGGTGGTGAGCCTCCATCTCGCCCGGCCCTCCTCTTATACGCCCATCCCTAGCAGGAGACCTATGGGGTACTCTCGCTGGATAGAAGAATGCACCGTCGTACGGGCGTCGTAGAACGCACGCTCGTCACGCTCGGTTCCGTGCCCGCAAAACGCGGCCAGGGGCCCCCGCTAAACTGTGGCCTCTGGGCTCGTTCATGCATTCCGCTGCGTGCGAGGACGCACGAAGACCCGGAAATGGAAATGCTGTCCTTCGGACGGTCCCCTCGATGCTTGAAGTGCGCCAATTAACGCATCCAAGTGCCATGCTTGTTGACCCGTGAAGAGTTGGCTTGTGCACACGAGAGGGTGTGAGGAATCAATAAGCTGAAGGAAACTGTGAGAAGGGATTAGCAGTCGATTGGGTAGGTAAGCAGAGACGGTAGTAGACCCACCAGTTTCGAAGATTCTACCATGGGAATGTCGTCAAAGTCAATCCAGGAATGTATACGAGAACTGAGACGTGTAACGCCGCAGACCGACTCCGTCCGTGAGGCGCAGACTTCGACATAACCTGTTACGGAGGGCAGGCATCGGATTCGGGCGACCGCTCGAAAGTGAAACATCTGTGCGGGCACGCACGCACATGATTTGGAGAGAGAAGGGACGGCGGGGTAACCCAAACTATGCATTGGCCATGTACGCGGACTGTAAGTAGTCACAGAAAGACAAACTAGTTGGAATGATGGTGTGAGCGGTGATTATACCAAGGCAGTGTATGTAAGCTGCATATCGACAGTGAAGATGATGACGGGTAGGGTCGTAAGTTCGTTACATTCGTGAAAGATGAATAGAAATGCAGACGCCCGCGGACCCCAACTTTACATGATGACGCACCACTTCCCCTTCTTGTGCTTGTCTTCTACATCGCCGTCGATGGGGGTATTCGCGGGCGCCTCCAACGCGGGCGATGCAGTAGAATCGGGGGTCTTGGCGAACTCTCCGGAAGCATGGTCGAGAGAAGTGCGACCTTCTTCGGGGAGCTTGGCGTTGCTGGAGAACCAACCCCCTGGGAAGTAGCGCGAAGATGTAGTCGATTCCAAGCGAGCGCGCGCGCTGGCTGGAGGTGCATCCGCGGGTGGAGGCGATGAGGGCTCAATGTGAATCTGCTCGTTCTCATCGACAGGGGCGAGACGTGCGAGGCTAGGCCTTCAGCGAAAGTCAGAAACTTTCCACACAGAAATTTCAGATGGACTCACTTCGCAACGACTTTCGGCTCATCAGACGTGGGGAAGCTGTGGAGATCGTAGCCGTTGGTAGCAACAGCAGGGGTGGGCTGGGCCACATCCTTGTCGGCGTGCCCGTTGACGGCTGGTTCCTCTGAGGCGGTAGTGGGTGTATCCTCGCCAACATCGGAACCGGGGCCCTGTCTTGTAACGGAGTAGGACGGGGTCCAGGGGCGCGAAGGGGGCTGGTCAACAGCAGTTGTTGCTTCGGTAGTCTGCGCATCGTGTCAACAGCTTGCCAGTATGACTCTCATAGGGAACGACTCACCTCGGCAATGGGAGCAGGGCTCTCTTCCACATGAATGCTAGGTTGCTCAGGCGCTACAGCAGCCTCCTCAACCGTGGACTGCAACTGCTCGGGCTCCTCGAGTTCCTTCTGTGCCGGAACGGGGCTCTGAAGAGGGCTGTTACCTTGCTGCGTGACGGAGTATGAAGGCGTCCAGGGCCTTTCCGAGGTGGCTGCGGCAGGCTGGATTTGAGGCTGTACAGCCTTCAGTTAGCGCAGGTATAAGGGATAGCGAGGCTAAAAACGTACTTCAGCCGCCTCTTCGGCAGCGTCTTCGGTAATGATCTGAGGAGTCGGGACCACTTCTTCTACCTGGGCGGGCGTCTCGGGGACCACCTGGACTGGGACAGGCTCGGCCTCTACTACTGCAGCAGGGACCTCCTCTACAGGAGCCTCCTCAGTCACCACGGCCGCAGGCAGCGACTCGATCTCCGCGACATCAACGTCTGCAGCGGTCTGTTGCGGTGCGTGAAGGGGACTTGATCCCTGAGAGCTAACCGAGTACGACGGAACCCAAGGCGACGACTTGGTGTCCTCAGACGCCGCTGGGAGCTCAGGGACGGGGACGTCTTCAGCGGCGGTGACGAGAACCGCCGGAGCAGGTGATTCATCGACAGCATTGTTCTCGACGATGGCCTCAGCCGTCGGCTCTTCAGGAACTTCGAGGTCGGCTTCCTCAATCGTCTGAGAAGGCTCTTCTGCGGAGTCCGTAGCAGCGGGAGCGTCAGAGTCGACGGGAACCTCTTGCTCGACCTCGATGGTTGCCACGGATTCAGCCTCGACAGAAGCAGTAGGCTCAGCTTCAACGAGAACAGAAGGCTCAGCCTCAACAAGGGCAGAGGGCTCGGCCTCAACGGGGACAGAGGGCTCAGCTTCCGACTGAGGCAGCTCCGCAACCTCAACTTTAGGCGAGTGATGCGGGCTTACTCCTTGAGCACTAACCGAGTACGAAGGAACCCATGACGAAGACTTCGACAGTTCGGCCTCTGACTCGGGGGCAATAGGCTCTGCGCTCTCAGCACCCTCGGAGGGCTGTGATTGTGGAGGTCAATATCAAAGAAAGGCGACCAAGAAATATTACGGCCTTACCTCTGTAGTAACCTCCACGGTCGGGGGAACGGTAGCCTCTTCCTCAGCGGAGGGAGGCAACTGCTCAAGCTCCTCGATCTCCTTCTCTTCCTCGGCAACGTTGGAGCCAGGACCTTGAGTGGTGACACTATACGAAGGAGTCCAGGGAGATTTGGGGCGTTCCTTGATGGAAGGAGACGGGCTTCTCGACAGAGCAGCCTCTTCGACAGCTACCTCAGATTGCTCAGGTTCATCCTGGGGAGCATCCACCGATACTACGGGGACCTCGATGTGCTCAGGGGTCACCGAAGTTTCGTCAGCCTCGGACTCAGTAACTTCTTCGGTTGTGGATGCCTCCTCGATCACGCTCTTGTCGGCCTCGGCGATTGCCTCTTCGTCCTGTGCGACTTCAGTGGGCTGCTCTGCAACAGGAACTTTAACAATGTCGGAGACAAGGGTCGACTCGGGAGCGGGAGCTTCTTCGCCAACAACAGCGTCCTCAACGGCGGGAGTTCCTTCCACCGCCGCAACGACAGCCTCTTCAGTGGCAATGGCGGCAACCGCCTCCTCAACTGGGACAGGCGTCTCATCGACGGGAATATCGACCACAGCCTCGGCAACGGGCGTCTCCTCGACAGCGGCGGCTGTTTCAATGGCGGTAGTCTCTTCGACCGCTGGCGCGGAATACTCGTTAGCAATGACTTCCTCAACGGTTTCGGGAGTTTCTTCAACGAACGCGGGGACCTCTTCAATGGCCGCAGAAACCTCCTCAACGGCAGCAGGCTCCTCTTCGACAACAGCAGGCTCGTCCTTAACGACGGCGGGGACCTCCTCAGCGACAATAGAAGCCTCCTCGACCTGAGCAGCGGGCTCCTCTGCAGCAACAGGAGCCTCCTCAGCTGCCGACACTTCCTCCACAACAGGAGTTTCTTCGGCAACGGCGATAGGTTCGGCTTCTGTCACAGCAGTCACCTCAGACACGGGAACAGCCTCTTCAACAGCAACCTCCTCGATCGGAGCGGTAGGTTCCTCGCTCGCGGTGGGTTCCGCCTCCTTGACAGGCTCGACAGGCTCGGTTGCCTCTGCCTCTTCGACGGGCTCGGCTGCCAACTCCACCGGGGTGACCTCTTCTACTGTAACAGCAGACGTCTCCTCGACAGCAACATCCTCTTGAACGGAGACGATCTCTTCGGCAGGGACGCTCTCCTGGGCCGGCGCGCTCTCTTGGACGAATTCTGCTGCAGGCGTTTCAGCGGCAGCAGCAGCCTCCGGGGCCTCCTCAGCGGACGTCGCCTCGGGGATAGATTCGTCAACCTGTTCTACTGGGGCGACTTCCTCAGTAACGGGAGCAGGGACAGAGGCCTGCTCGGGCTCAGCAGCGGGTTCGGCGTCAGCGATCGGTTCCTCGACAGGAGCAGACTCCTCGGGAGCCGGGGGTGCTTTTTCCTCGACCTCGACGGGCGCAACTTCGGCCTCTTCCGCAGCGGGCCCGGCGGGCTCAGGAGCAGAGACCTCGGTTACAGCTTCAGTTGCCTCAGTCGTGGCGACCGTCTCTATTGCGAGCTCCTCGATGGGGGCTTCAGCAAGAGCAGCAGGCTCCTCAGTAGCAACTTCCACAACAGCAGGTTCAGCCTCCACAGGTGCAGGCGCAGACCCGACCACCTCGCTCTCGATAGGCTCTTCGGCAACAACGGGTCGCGGGGCAGCCTCTTCCGCGACAGGAGCCTCCTCAGCGACAGCCTCAGCAGAGGTCGGCTCAACGACCGGCTCTTCCGCCGTGACCTCTTCGACCGGCTTCTCTTCGATCGTCGCCTCCACGGCGGGTTCGGGAACGGCCTCGACTTCAGGAACAGGCGCTTCTGGCTCGGTAGCCGGGGCCTCTGGGGGCGCCGCGACCTCCGGAACGTCGAGCTCGACAGGAGCGGCGGGAGGCTCAACTGATGCCTCAGAGACCTCGTCCAAGGGAGCCGAAGCCTCCGCCGCAGCAGGGGCCTCCACATCGGGCGCTTCTTCCGCGGAAGGAGTCTCCTCAGCTGGAGCGGGGGCATCTTCGGACACGGTCTCTTGAGCGGCCTGGGGCGCGTCTTCTATAGGGGCGGGGGCTTCCGCAACAGAGACGGGCGCATCATTGACTACTTCGGGAGTTTCTTCGACTTGGGCAGCCTCAGCGGGTGCAGCGGGGGAGTCGGAGACGATCTCTGCCTCGACCACAGGCGTTATCTCCACGACAGCAGGCTCTTCCGCCGAGACGTCGGCCTCGACAAGAGCCGCACTATCTTCTGCAGGCGCCACGGGCTCCTCAGCTACGGGAGCCGCTTTCGTGGCGACCTCAGGCTCCACAGTAGTCGCGGGGACCTCCGCGGTGGCATTGCTGGCCTCGGGAATGATCACTTCGTCGACCGCAAGAGGCGCGTGAGACTCTTCGCTTGACTCTGCAAGGGGAGCAGCATCATGAGCGAGCTCCTCTACGTGGGCCACAGGCGCAGGCAGCTCCTCATGAACCTCGGCCTCGGCCGGGGCTGCCTCTATAAGTCGCGTGTCAACTCACACCAGTATGGTACATTATAGCATCAACGTACCAATCACTGCGTCAGGCGACCCAGCCAACGCAGGTGCTACTTCGCTATCGCTCTTCTCTTCCGCGGCAGGAGCCTGATGGCCACATCATACAATGGGTCAGCACAGTCCTCACAAGTGAAACAGGCGAAAGCACGTACCTCGGTGGCCTCCTCTGTCTCAGGGACACTCTCCTGCACGTCCGACGCCTTCGGCTCGGCAGGCGACGCGTCCTCCGCTGGGGTGATCACGTCCTCCGTGAGAGCATCCTCCGCAGGGGTATCGGCCAACTCGTTCGCCTCGGTAGGAACAATGAGTTCAGTGGCAAAGGCGTGTTTAGCCACGGCCTCGACAGCGTCCACGAGCGCTGGCTGGACGTCAGAAGTAGAGAGGGCGTCCGAGGAGCCGTTCAAAAAGGGAGCCGCCTGCGCTGGCTCTTCGACAGCGACAGACATGGGGAGAGGGGGTTAGGTGATGAGGGGGAAGCAGATAAGCGGGGAGTGGCTGTAGCCCTTGGGTGGGTATATGCGCCGAGTCGGAGCACGAACTTGGTTGGAAGGCGATGGACGTGCTCACGCGCCCTTCGAGCACTGGCAGAGACGCAACAGAATTCGACAATCGCCCTTTTCTTTCGGCGTCTAACTCCTCCGGCCTTTCCCATCCCTACGCGCCAGGCACGTGACCGTATCGTCCTAAACCCGGAAAGGCATCTCTCGTGCTTCTGTCGCTCGCTGACGTACTCCTGACGTTCACTAGTATGAAGGTGTGGCTTTATGTCGCGCCATCGAAGTGCTACAACACTACACGATGCTCCTACCACATGCTAGGCTGTTATCGACTGCACAATCCCTCCCCGTACTCTGCTGCTCATCCCAATAGTGCAGCACCGACTAAACCAAGCAGTCCAGCGATACCGATCGCCCCAACAGACGTGTGGAGGCTGGCGGCGTTACTGCTAGTAGGTGACGCCGATGGCGCTGTACCCGCTGACGCAGCAGAAGTCACGTCGTGTGCCGCCTGCCCAGAGACTGTGGCTGAAGCGATGTTCGAGCTCCTCGAAGTCGCAGTAGTTGCCCTGGACAGGACCATATCAGCATTGTAATATAACGAACGATCATGCCTGGGGATGCACTTACCCCTGCGTGTTCCCCGCGGTAGAAGCCGCCGTAGCGGAGCCAGTAGATGCACCCGAACCACTTTGGGTCGTCATCGATGTAGCCGTCATCGCCACAGTAGTCGAACCTCGGGAGCAGCTGTAAAGTTGTAAGTATAACAGGGAGGCTTAAAAAAGGCATGTAGACCTGTCGTCAGTCCCGGATTGGACCGTCTGAACGTCTGAAAACGCTTGCTGCCCCGATGCATCCCGGATGGAGATCGTACTACAAGTCGATTCATCAGCAGAAGTACTCCACATAAACGGCGCCAAAAGCTCACAAAGTCGTGCCCGCCGGAAGATCGGCAACCCACGTCATAGAAGTACCGTTCTGAGGTGGGAATTGTTCCATCTTAGGTATCGAGCTAAACGTTAGCGAAGACGTGCACATCGCGGCCGCTTGCACTCACAGCTGGAGCGCTGGGTTGTCCCCCTGTGGTATGTCTCAGTGGACCTGCACGATCCGTGATGTAGAGATCATACTCACCAGGGATGAGCGACAAGAAGTAGGGTGCCTGTCCTCCCCCCCAAGTAATCATAGAAGGTACTGAGAAGATGATTCAGTACGTAACGTCTCCAAATACTTGACGATGGTCAACATTTACCACAGTGCGTCACACCCAATCTGCGTTAGGTTCCGTACATAAAGAGGTCAATCGCCAATGTCGGGGTTTGGGGATAGCTCACAAAGTATTGACCTGCAGAGCAGTTTGTCCAAGGACCACCGGGGTCAGGGCAAGGAGGGCGACCGTAGGGGCGAAAGAGCGCATAGTAGATGATGGTCGTAGTATACCTTACACTTGAATGTGCAACAAATACGGGTATCTGGGGAACGAGCGTAAGAAGCGTAGGAGCTGGGTGGGCGAAGTGGTGGAATGGGAGGGAGGGCGGTTCGGTTTCCGACGAGTTTTTGGTTGGGCATTGTGAAGAGCTTAGGAAGGTGCGGCGGAGCGCGAAGTTTGACAGAACGAGTCCTGGTGGACGAATTACGTCCCGATATAGCGCGTCACCTACCATTCGCAGAAGCCTTGCATCATGAGCCCTAGACGGTGCACGTCGCGCCGAACGACGCACGCAACGCGTAAAGGAGGATTTGCCAAGTACCTAAGATAAACACAAGTAATACAACAAGCTCACCAGAACACCAGTTGTACAAGGAATATGTGCGACCGTATGCACCCAACGTTCAGAGCCCAATCCAACTACTCTGCCCGCCAGGATTATGGAGCGCCGTTTGACTAATCTTCACGAGGCTGACACCCTCCCTCTGTCTGTCAAGCTGTTGAGCCGGGAGCTCCAGCGTTAGTTGCGGCACGTCCAGGAGCGGGCTCGTCACAATGGTTGGCGTAGACGCAACCGCACTGAGGAAACTGCTGTCGGGCGACGCGCTCATCGGGGACAGCGTGTCCCGCCAGATTGGCGAGTGCACGGAGGAGCTCGGTACGGGCAGGAACGCCTCCGCGTACCATTCGTACCACACTTTGCGTACGTCCGTGAGCCGCCATATCGAGACTGTCAACTCGGAATCCGCGGGGAGATACAGTGGGTCCTAAACACATTGGTTAAGCGTTACAAGCACGGTGGATCTTAATAACGCCCCTACCTTCAGTGGGAAGAACAAGGGGAACCAGCTCAGCATATCTTTCGAAATCTGGGCCATACGGTCCGGGTGTATACTGAGGCCCACATGGCCGTACAAGACGGCTTCAAAATACCCCCCAAAGCCGTGCAGGACGCCAGCGTTGGGTATGTGGAACGTCAACTTTGCAGAGCGCACGTTATGGCTGTTCGTCAACGGCAGTCCTAGACGTAGCCCCATTTTAGCAAGCAATCACAAGGCAAGATGGTCCGAAAGCCATCCTACCTTGCTCCGTGAGGGCCGCCTCCTTTCTTGGATGGTCGAAGTCCCAGCATTCCTGAATCTGAGGTCCGCACGTTCCGCTGATCCCACCCCCGTTGTCGCTCAGGATGTTGATCGCGTGCAGCATGACCACATAGGGGGTCTCCATCGACTTCGGATCTTTCATCGCGCGTGTCTCGTTGTAAAGTTTTGACGAGGACAATGGCGCGATGTACGCCGTATAGGAGGACGGTATGGAGATCCCCTCAGCTGTTCATCAGTGCATTAGGCAAAGGTCGGGACGAGACCTAGTGAGGCAGCGGGTCTTACGTTTTAGGAAGCGCGAAGCGCCGTCTAGGCACTCGGGACTGAGCTCATTGTCCCCGAACGACCCCAGAAGCTCGCTGATCAGGATGTCGACCTTTTCTGGGACGTCTAGCGTCCGCATGTCGCCGTACAGGAGCTTAACCTTTTCGTCGCCCCATTCTTCGCGGTGGCGCTCTTGGAGGCTGCGTACTAACCATATGAACGAAAGTTCGGGCGGAGTATAGGCTTAGCGTTCACTCACGTTACATAGGCGTTTGGATTCTTCTCCACAGCGTATACAAAGGCCTCGCGCTTTGATCGCTCGATCGCCTTGAGGGCCCGAGCAACAAGGGGACCCCGGCCGGCTCCGGCGACGCACAGGGCCCTGGACCTGGCGTTAGCAAGTTCTCGGATCAAGGGAGTAAATACTCACACTTTCCCCGGGTGAGGCCACTCGGATAACGCCAGGTATATTGCCTGGTCCGGCCACATATCAGCGACCAAGAGGAGTAGAGGATGAGCTAAAGGGTTTAGACCTCCTCGTAATTACGGTACTTGACAGGGTCCTGCTCGAACGTCTGGTACGTGATACTTTGCAGGTTGTCCATAAGCGGCTGTCCCTGGCATTAGGACTGGCAGATTTATTACCGCAAGCTACTCACCTGAAGAGGAGCTTGTAAATAGTCTTGGTACCCTTGCGCGAAATTCTCCACGGTGCCGGCCGTTTGTGCGGCTTTGATAGCAGGGCTGGTCTTCTCCAGATGTCGGACATACTGTGGATAAGCCGCCTCGCCTCCGCGGGAATGTTTCTTCGCTCTTGTCCCGGAAAGAATGACGTTGGGTTGCAACTGGACAGCGGGACGTTAGGGCAATTACAACAGCAGCTTGAGCTGTGCGCATACCTTCATGATATCACGGATGAAAGATTGTGTGCCTTTCGGCAACACGGGATATCCTTTGGCATTTGCAATGAAAGCCGAGGCAGGTAGCCACAAATGCCGCACAGGCTCGGCCGACCATTGATCCAACACGCTCGACGATAGCGGCAGGGGCGGGGACAGGTCCAGCGCTATCCGCCATATCGCTCTCAGCACATGTCCCTTAGCACCTGCAACCCGCGCACCTACCGAGAGTGAGACGCGGGCTGTACCCGCACATCGTGCGGATAGTGTCCCACATCTCCCACGTCGTCATGTTTGACTCCGGAGGCGTCCCGCTTTCCGCGGGTGAGCGCGCCGCTTCGGGGGACGGAGACCGCGACGGGCCGTTGAGCACGGAGGTCGGGTCGTAGATGGGGATCCGAACAGAGAGCTCCATGAAGGGTATACTCGCCAAGCACGCGTTGATAGCGCGGGCGTAGGAGCCCACTTGCGTACGATTGCTCGGTGGGGGCAGTATGGCGCATTGCGCGTTCAGGTATGACGCGAAAGCCAACTCTTGATGGAGAGCCTAGCGTGCAAGAACGTTGCGCATGCAAGTGGAATTTTCGTACAGGGACATGCGGAAGACGTGAGATTCGGCTGAGGTGGGACGTTTAGACTGCACTTACGATTTCGGCATCATGCCTCACCCAATCGTCGTCCGTGTCGAGCTCCAGCCAGTCCGAAATCAACGGAATCAGCCCCTCCGCCTCGTCTTCGGGGGTGGAGGTGGGAGCGCGGAAGTATCAGCAAGTGCGGGGCCCCCAACCGACGCGGAAGCAAAATAGCACGCTCACCGAGCCGGGAGACCGTCACCTCGTCGCGGAAGAACGCAGGCTTGGATCTCCATGCCTCCGCGCGCTGCTCGATGGCGAGCTTGTCCGGGGACTCCTCTGGGTTGAGGATGCAGAGCTCCCGCCAGCGCGCCTTCCATTTTTCGTTCGTGAGCGGGACGCAGACGGTGTCGTACCCGCTGTTGCGCGCGTCGGACGTCGCCCGCAGGACGGGGGTCTCGTCGCCGAGATCGTCGCGCCGCGAGAGCTCGGCGATGTCTTCCGACGCGTAGTGGCTACAGAAGGAGGGCATTTTGTCAGAGAGCTGGAGCGTTAGATCATGAGGGGGTGGGATGTACAGCAGCGATAATTGATCGTCCTACACCAACAGTCCACACCATGCAGGGGACGGCGAAAAGGCATCTTATCGCCGCCAGATCCAGATAGACGCCCTTTTCGATCGTGGCCTGCAGTGATCGACAAGCTCTTTCTCAGGTGGGCCCTGAGCGCAAAGTACCCCGGGATCGTCCAAAAAGCCCAGTCGGAGGTATCAGCTAGCCATCTACATCGTTCGATACAGCTTCATAGTATCGTACATGTTAGGACGCCGGTACCGCAATCCAGGTCGATCCATCGAATCTTTCAACTACCGTCGGTCCTCGGCCGTTTCGTATCCTCGCCGCTCCGGTCCTCTCTACCCTGACCACCCTCAGTTCCCATCCCGTATCCAGTCACCATACCCTCAATCACCGCCCGCCCGACGATCTGTCGCAGCTCGTCGTCGGAGGCCTCCCGTCCTTCCGCCTCGGCGCGCTGCATGACGTCCTGCACGGACTGGAGCAGGGACGACGTGAGATTTTCCGAGGCGACATTCTGCGCATGCTGAGAGGGCTGCTCTAGCATCTCGACGGAGTTGCCTCCCGCTCCGCCTGTGTTTGCGCCGCCTAGATTCTCGAGGAACGCGGCGACGGCGGGGAAATCCTCTTCGAGATATTGTGCGGGCTGAAATCGGTGTTAGTGGATCTCGTGTCTTGCGAGATGTCATACACTGACTGAAAGGCCCTCGTCATTCTGACGGTGGACGGTGGCGCCATGCTCAACGAGCCATCTTGCAGTCTCGATGCTCTCTACCACATATAACGGAGTGTCGCCATCGTTATCGGTGACATTGACATCCCCTCCTGCAAGAGCATCAGTTCCGTTCCTGGATGGTACACGCTGCTGCTTACCTCTCGAGATGAGGTATTCTAGGATGTCCAGGTGCCCGTAGGAGGCAGCTGCGTGCCTGCATACAGCGATCGATTAGCATGTTCTTTAAAAGAAATCACTCGGGCTCTTACATTGGCGTGTATGTGTTGGGATCGGGGACATTTGGCGATAGTGCTGAAATGGCCCGTAAGCGATCCGAGCCGACATGGCTGCGCCGATCTCACAAACAATGTACTTCGATCAATTCCTATGTCGATAACATGAGCTGCTGCTTCCATAAGACATCTGGAACAGTTGTACCCGAACACGTTCAAGATCGCCGTCCCCAGCGGCTACCCAGATGTTCTTTTCGTGTTGTACGGTGGTTGGTACTGGCATGATGCTCCCCTCGTCGCGTAGCGAGTAGAGAAAGTTCGTGCGCCGAAGCGCCCGTAGGCGCGATCGACTCGAGCCACGTGGCTTGCCTAGATTAGATTCGAACTTGGTGCGGTAGGCTTTGAGCAAGACGTTTGTCCAGACTTACCTTCACATGGATTTGCGCTTGGCATGCAACAAGATCACTCATGCACCAGCATTTCCTGGAACAGAATGTGCCGAACGTGCTTGTCAGGGATGTCTCCCCTTCAAATAGGCTTTCGGCTGTCGAGAAGCATGGCGAGGGGTCGGAGGCCATGAGCGATGAACAGTTGCCGGCGCTCGTTGCGTTCCAAGTGTCCACTGACGTAGGTCCGTTTCTTTTTCCACAAAGAGGGTTGATTGTTTAATGTGCCGTTGGCAAATCGCCCTGCGGGCTAATTTCGGGCGAAGGCAGAGCAACACGCTCTGTTCGCGTGGGTCAAGAGCCCGAAGTTGCCGGCAGTATGACGGACTGTTTCAGGTATATTAGACGGCGTGCCAGTACTTGTACTAATGTCGCCTACTGCCCGGCTGGGAATAGCATTACGCAGGGCGGCATGATGGTGAAGGGTTCTGCAATTGGCAGCTGGGGCGACAGACGCCCGGAGTGGCGGTCTGAGAGGGCCTAGGAGAATGGAAGACAGGCGAATGGGTCAATTCCGCCGCGTAGCGGTGCAAATTAGAGCGTCGCGTGCATGGTGCGCTCTGGTATGCTGCAGCGAGGTGTGTTCCGCGTTGGAGAGCGGGACTGAGAAATGCACCGACGCGTTTGTTGGCCGGGGGCTGATGATGTGATCTGGAGAAGCGGATCTGCGATCGGAGCGTGGATCTTCTGTGCGCAGGGACTAGCGCCCCGGGGAGTGGGGGACAGATTACGTCGGCGATTTATGTGGTCATTTTCCCAGATCCGCGCTGGACGCTGTGCCCAGCATTTCATACGCTGCGCGAGCGGTGCCAGGGCGTCGATGCGGCGCTGGGGGCGAGTGTCCGCCGCTGCGCCGGGGGGCCGGTGGGGTGGCCGGAACGGGCGGACGGGGCGGAGAAGACGCGTTCTGGATCTGCGTAATTGAGATCAAATTCGGGGTGCGGCTAACCATATATGTGCGCGTCCGAGTCGGGCAGGGCTGCTGATGGCGGCGGGGGGTGGTGTGCCGTGGCGGGTGGGGCGTGTGCGCTGGCAGCGGGCAGGGCGCGGGGCGGGGCGGGTGGGCGCACTCGGGGCGCGGCCGTGCTCGCCGCTGGGGACGACGGAGGAGAGGGTGCACAATGGGAAATAGGCTTTGTGATCGAGGCGCGTGCCGAGCGTAGCGACTTTGAGGAGCGAGGGACCGTGTCCGAGCCCGAGCCCGAGTCCGTGTCCGCGTCCGTGTCCGTGGGTGGTGGCCCGTGCCGTGGCCCGTGGCCGTGTCGGGGTGCGCGTCCGCCGCGTCGAGGCGCGCGAGCGTGGCGGCGGTGTTGAACCTTGTCCTCCCAGCCTGGCTCCTGCAGCGGCAGGGCGGAATCCGTGCGGGCGCCCCTGTCTGTCACACTCGCACCTCCTGTGCTGAGTTGGAACCGCGGCCGCGCACGTCCTCCGAGTCCAAGCCATCCGCTCCTTACCCTTGATCCATCAGGATCAGCTGCACCCCGCCTCGTTCCTCCGTCTACCTTACTCCATTTCTTAACCTCCACGCCTCCGTATCTTACACGCAAGCTAGTCGTACTTTATCCTCAACCCATGAGTTTCTTGTCCTCCCACCAGCGCGGCTACGACGCCCTTTCCCACCAGGACCTCCCTCAGCACCCGTCCGTCCACGCCGCCGCCCAGCCCGCCCGCGTCCCCATGCACCCCGCCCCCTCCTTCGACGCCTTCTCCTCCCACTCCTTTCCCCACGTCTCCTCGGACTCCATGGTTCCGCCCCCCGCACACCCATCCCAGGCCTCCGATCGTCCACCCATCGGCTTGCCGAAGGTGGGGGAGACCAGGTGCTGTGAGTCTTTCCCCGTACTCCCCAGCGATCGTTCATCGATCGAACCCAACCTCCGAGACCTGTTCCGTTCCCATGCTGACGCCGTGATCGTACAGACTGGACTTTGCTCACTTCCGACTTGCACTTCCTCTACCTCGATCCCGTCCTTGCAAACCATCTAGGCGAGCAAGCAGACCTCCTCGTGGGCAAGTCTCTGCTCGACTATGTACATCCAGACGAGAAGGCTTCCGCAAAGGTCGATCTGGGGGCAGTTTTGGACAGCAGGACGTTGCATGGCAGTGTGACTCGGTGAGTGGCTCCCGATTTCGTAGCATACACCCAACCCGACATTCACCCAACTCCCCCCAGCGTCCGGTATTCGCGGCTGTCGCGGGTACGCAGGCTTTTGGGTTACAACGGGCCGGACTCGGGATGGTCGGACGCGGACAAAATCTCCGTGGACGCGAACTACATGGCGGTTGACATTGTCATCAACTACGCGGCTGACGGTTTGGTCCTTTGCTTCCATCACGCAGTAGTAGACCTCACCCCACGCGACAACGACGAGCACAACAAAACGTGCTGGACAAATTGGTGCGGGACGCCCAATTTCACCGTGGAACAGGTCCAGCTCCTATATCACCGGCTTCAGACAAACATTCCCCAGCCACCTACCGTAACACGCGTGTTTCAAATACTCCTTAACCAGTCGAACCGACCCTTGTGGATCAGCTGGCCACCTGAACGCCCCGGGGAGCCGACGTCTAAGGACTTTGCGCGGTTAGCAGAAGACGTCCAGATCAGCAGCTCCGGAACCGACGCCAAGACCAGCTGTACGCGGCGGTATAAAGCTTGCCAGATCATGGAGTTCGGAATGGGCGATAAGAAGGAGGTGGAAAGCATATTTATACCTCATGGTTCGCGTTCTCCCTCCTGCCTTCCGCAGACACCGCCTCACGCGCTTTACTATGCTTTGCCGCAGGTGCCATTATTTTCGCTTGTCACAAGATCAATCCCTACCCCCGCGGCAACGTCGTTGGTGGCGGTGGCATGCAGCACCTCGGATACCAGTCCAACAATTACGCCACCCAAGGACCTCAGTACTACGACACGCAGCCACAAAACCTCTCTTCATCCCATATGCCCCCAGTTCCCTCCTACAACTACAGTCCCCAACCTCAGACATCGATGTCCTCGTCATACCCGCCGAACGCTTGGGTGAACATGGAGCCCACCGACTCGCAGAGCCAGTACGCGCAGTGGGCTCCAAGCTCGCTGCCCAACGGTGCACCGGTCAGCAGCATGCGCTCGTCTTCGTACTCGGCGCCGTCACCCGTGGCACCCGCCCAACATCACTGGTCGTCGCAACCGCCGCCCTACCTCGACAGCGGGTCACCTGTGTCGCCGTCGATCGGCCCGTCGGCGCCTAGTCCTACCAGTCTGCAGTTTCCGGCTTCCGGACCTCCTGACCACGAGGAGCAGCCACCCCCATCCCCGCCGGCCGACCTGGTCCCGCCACCGAGGTCGGGGCGACGGGGCAGCAAGGAACAGTACACCAACGGAGGGCGCGGCACAGGTAACCCGCCCGTGGGGGTGACGAAATGCGCAAGCTGCAAGGTAACGCATAGCCCCGAATGGAGAAAGGGACCAAGCGGCAAGAAGGACCTTTGCAACGCGTACGTCGACCACGTTCCCGTTGTCATGTCTGCGGATCCATCACTGACGTGTACGTGCTTGGCCTGCAGGTGTGGCCTGCGCTTCGCCAGGTCGCGCGCAAAGAAAGAGGGTGGCAGTCAACGGCGTCGTAAGGACCGCGCGATGAGCACGTTGTCTGTGAAGCCTGAACCTTCCCCTTCGGCGTCTCCGGTTAGTGCCTCGTACCCGAGCATGCGGCGCGGCAGCTACTACGAAGAAGGCTCGTTCCTATCGACCTCCTCCGCAGGATCCGGCTCGGGGAACGACAGCTTCGCACATGGGGCCGTATTTGAGGGCATCTCGACGCCTTCGCCCTCGCCGCCGTCCGGGGGCATGCACTACGTTCCTGGACAATCGGTGAACTACAATCCCCCGATGCAGGCTGAGCGCCAGCAGAATTACGGGGGCCATTCCGGGCAGTTCTACACGCTCCCGCCGTCGTCGCAGGGCATGCACCAGCCAGGGATGCAGCACGTTTCCGGGAACGGTCATTCCTCGGTTCCGCCCTCGCGCCTAGACCCAATCGTGCCCTTCCCCAACCGCCTCTCGCCCCTTGTATCCCCGTCCTCCCCCGTGTCGAACTCGCCCCTCAGCGCGGGTCTGTCGGCGTCTTACGAGCGCGAGAAGCGACACGAGCGGGAGCAGCACGAGCAGCTGATGATGTCGCAGCCGCAGCTGGGTCCGGAGCACCCGTACCGCATGCAGAAGCCGCCCAGCTACTTGGGCCGCGACGCCTCGTTCTGAACCTGAAACGCGCACGCGCGAGCTGCACCACACCCCTCTTTCGCCGCGGCACCCCGTCCACTCCGCATCTGCCTCCGCCATCCGCCTTCAATCGCGCTCGCGCGCACTTTCTCCAAGCAGCCCGGGCCTTTGCACGTCCAATCACGAGCCTTTTGTGTGTCTTAAGTAACGAAGATAATGGTTATGGGACATCTCCGCACTACATGAACTCCAGCAGTGTAGCCATGGCCACCGTCGCCGGTCGTTCGCCATTTTGTTGGTATTTATCCTCTGTATTCTCCCTTCGCCCAACCTCTTCCTAAGTACTAGCCCGCTAGTTGCCCTCTCCAGCATCTTTCTCCTCCCCCCCGCATCCCCAGGAAGCGTACATTTCGCTAGTTTGCATGGTCCCGTTGTGTACTGTAATAATTCGTGCCGCCAATGGCAGATTGTTGTCTCGTTCCCCCGCCTCGTACGAAAAACGAATCGCATCGTGCACTAAGCAAGCCGCAAGCTGCGGAAACTGCGCGCGCTCCTCGCCTTCGAGGCGCTGAACCGTGATTCCGAATGGCGTTCGCTCCCCCGGCGCCCGATCGCGGGGGATCTTGTTGGTCCACTGCTTCGTGCGTCGCTCGCGCCCTTCGTCCGACACGCCTTACGGCATCGGGTGGTGGGCCCTGTGGCTGGAGATGGCAAGGCACCGCGGTGCATTTGGCAGAGCTCACGGACGAGAGAGGGAATCGTGGACTTATTCTTGGACGCAGACGCTCTCGGACGGGCGGGCGGCTCCTCGGGAGCGATCAAGATTCACCGAACCTCGGCCAGGCGCGGGGAATGGGGATATTCGTTTCAACAGCTGTAGAGCTACAGAGTGGAGTTCCCAAAAATATAGCATTTGTGGTCAGCTATTTTGTTACTCTGATAGAAATTTTTGTGGAGAGAGGCTCGGGTTCGGAACACAACCTCGCGGTCCTGCCTCGGACCAGCCCAGGCGCGTCGCGACGCGTCATATACACCTGATCACGTGGAGAGCGCGCGAGTGGCGCAGGCACGAGCGCTTTCTCGACTTCGCCCTCCATCATTGTTGGCCCACAACTTGACTCGTCTCTTGATTGCTCGTCTGACTCTGAGCTTACGACGCATTTTGACACTTTTATCTTGTCTCTGTTTACGATGGCCTCCTTCGATATCCCGGAGAAGACGGATGCGGCCAAATCTGACTCGGCGGCGCCGGAGGCTGTTAACTCTGTAACTGGTGCCGCGCTTGAGAACACTGCCGTGCCTGCAGAAAAACGGTAAGCCGGGTCACCAGAGCACAAGGAGCTAAGAATGTGGATGAACTTGGCACCTGCAGCGAGAAAGTCACGCGTGTAGAAGTGATCAGACACCCTGCGGACGGAGAGAATACCAGCGGGGACGAGGACGATAAGGAAGGTGAAGAGGAAGAGATCGAAGACTCGCAGATTTTGGAGGACCTTCCCAATGAAACGGAGGTGCGTTCAAGTGAATAAATCGTGGCCGGAAAGTTTACATCCCTTCACATTGTTGCGTAGGACATCGAACTCATCCACTCGCGTCTGAGCTCAGCCAGCATCAACAAGCTGGGCCTGCCGCGTTTCGGCAAACATCTCAAGCGCTTGTGTCTACGCCAGAACTTCATATCGCATTTGGATCCAGACGTGTTTGGACCGCTTACCCAGATCGAAGACCTCGACTTCTACGATAACAAGATTAAGCACGTCGGAACCGTGCTCAACAACATGTCCAACCTCACGTGTGTTTCCACTTCTCCCGTTACCCGCTTTGCCGCGTAAATTACACGTGCTTATCCTAGCTGCCTCTAGGACGTTGGATCTCTCTTTCAATCTGCTGCGGCATGTGCCGGAAGAGTTTGAGTTGCATCTAAAGTCCTTGAAGACCGTGTTCTTCGTACAAAACAGGATTTCGCGCATCGCAAATCTCACGGGACTGGGCGCCACTTTACGGAGCTTAGAGCTCGGTGGAAACAGAATTCGGGTAGGTTTAGCTATGTTGTCGCGGAAAATAACCGTGTTAAGGTTCCGCAGAAAGTCGAGGGTCTGGACGGCCTCGTAAACCTCGAGGAGCTATGGCTAGGAAAGAACAAGATTACCAGGCTAGAGGTGCGAACCGAAGGAGCAAGGCCGCATAGAGTGCATGTACTCACGGTTTCTTCAGGGCCTTGAATCGCTGAAGAAGCTCAAAATTCTGTCGATACAGTCCAACAGGATTACTAGGCTGGAGGGTCTAGAGAATCTGGAAAACCTCGAAGAGCTATATATCAGTCATAATGGCATTCCCAAGTTGGAGGGTCTTGAGAATAATGTGAGCAGTGTTGATGCACCCTGGGAGTATGGAGCCACTGACGCGACTTCCCTAGCTTAAACTACGCACAGTAGATGTGGGGAACAACTTCATCGAGCGATTGGAAAATGTATCGCATCTAGTCGCCCTCGAAGAACTCTGGGTAGGTTCCTTGGAGGACAGTTTAGTTGGAAACGCTGACCCCGGGTCATTTTGCAGATTAACGATAACAAAATATCTACCTTGCAAGACATCGAACCGCAGCTCAAGCACATCAAGACTCTCGAGACGGTCTACCTGGAACGCAACCCTGTGCAGAAGACTGAAGGGGCCCACTACAGACGCAAGATTATCCTGGCGTTGCCTCAGATTCAGCAACTAGACGCGACGTGCGTAACCCCATTCATCTCACTAGCCCCTGCGCGCTCATCGCTTCTTCGACAGTTTTGTCAAACAGCCATCCTCGTCATGAATACCTCTATCTCCCGCGCTCGGTTTTGGACAGGACATTCTCGCGATCTCGCCCATGTTCTACCTTTGGTTCCTTGTACCACATACCCCCACAACCCCGTGTACCATCAGATCTCAAGGGACCTGTCGATCGAGAGTGTCCACCGATCGCACCAGCAAATCTGGGATGCCGGCGCGTGCGCGCGATCGTGCAGGCAACGAAATCATGATGAACGATCGTCCGAAGGCCCTGGGGAGGCCCCGAGCGGAAGGTGCGGGGGCGCACTTGCTTAATGCTCTGCCCGTGTAAGGTGCGTTCCGGCGCGCGGGGTAGCTGGAATGCGCGATATGCTGTTTACAGACGGCTAGAGCTCTGCACCCGGCGCGCTGCTGCGCGGTAGCGACCGGATCTTTCCCTTAGTGCGGCCTTGGGTCTCGGGCGACAGACATAATTGGGAGCGGATGACGCGCGGGCGCACGGTGGCCGAGTCCGCCGCGTGCGTATCTCGAGCTAGAAGTGGCCGTCAGTTCTTGTTATTTTTGTTGGACCTGGTTGTGTGAGATGGGTGCTCTGTCAGCGCACTGTGGTACGGCATTGCCATCGTAATATTGGCGATCTATCTCGGAGTTGTTTGCTCAGTCGACAGATTGCGATTTCACGCCAAGATCCCGGTCGGCGCGGCATAGGATGCGGGATGTTTGTGCGTGTTATGCAGGAGCCTCATCGTTGACGCCGCCACGCGAGCGCTTAATTTCACGCGGTTCCTTCCTCACGTTCTGAAGCTTGCTTGACGCGTGTGTCCCGGGCTACTGTTCGGTCTGCATTCATCTACTTTCTCCTATGCCACCCAGAGATAAGGCGAAAGCATCGGGTGTTAACGCAAGCTCGTTCTTCGACCTAAAGGCCGACCTCGCAAAGAAGGAAGATGAGATAGCGAAGAGCAGGGCTGCGGGGAAGGCCACGGTGATTGTGGGTGGGGTAAAGCGAGGCGACAAGGTATGCACCATCGTTTACTCTGCGTTCTACCATAACAAAACTGATTATATCGCAGAAACTTTCCCAGTGGGCAAAGGCAAACCGTGGCGTTCACGATCGGGCCGCACGGGACGTTGAGCTTGAGGCAGTCAGCAAACAGACGATTGACGACGCTTACGCCAAGCTGGAGCGTAAATCGAAGGCATATAGTAAGTTGCGCAAGGGAAAGCATGGCGGTCTAGACGAGAAGCAGTATTCTGAACTATTGTATGATGTGCGTGTACACTTCTCGCGTGAAGGGGTGGCTGAAGTTAATCCGCACGGACAGCCTACAGGGAACGTGGACAACGAACATTGGAAGTCAGACAGTGATGAGGAGGATGAATCATTGACTGTACCGGTAGCCCCCCAAGAGGCACAGGTACGTCTTGCTTCGGGCATATGCATAGTAACATAAGTTTCGAACGGCGTGCCTCAGGATGACCCCATCATGGAGTATGAAGACGAATTCGGAAGGGCACGCACTGCTCGGATGTCCGAAATCCCTCGGCATCTACTTCCTGAGTCGGAGAGGGAGGAAGAGGAAGACTTTGAGTACGTCTCCCACTACGCCGTTCGAGATCAATATGCTGACACGCTGAACATCTAGCCCATTTGTTGTCCGTAAGTACATCCCCTTCATCTCCGACCTTCTTTCTCCTAACCTATCGTAGATAATCCGGTCAACCATTTCCCCATGTACGAACCCTCTGCGGAACGGATCAAGACGATCCAAGCCCAGTACGCCGAAGAGAACAACCCTCTAAATATCCATTACGACGCCTCGCGCGAGGTGCGCGCAAAGGGTGCGGGCTTCTACCAGTTCTCCGGAGATGAGGAGACACGTCGGAAGCAGATGGAGGGGCTGCGCCAAGCCCGCGAAGAGACCGAGCGAACTCGCGCAGAGGTCGGCGCAGAGGATGTGCGGCCCGGGGAGGTTGAGGGGATGCAGGCGGACATGGCAGCAGGGGCAGGGTCATCAAAAAGTCGGGCGATGGAGAAGAGGAGGCGTGACAGAGAGGAGCGGCAAAGGCTGGTCGACGCGAAGAAGCGGAAGGTGGCTGGTAACGGAAACGGCGCAGAAGCGAACTCACCCCCGACCCTGGACAACTCGAGAGAACCTCCACCATCCACCAGACCGGTCCCGTCCGACCCTTTTGCGGCTTTGGAAGCGCAGTCAAAGGAGTCGAAGGGCACGGAGGGAAAAGCCAAGACACGGGTTCCCGCCCTCAATGAGACCGATGCCTTCCTAGCCAAGATCGCAGAATCCATCAAGGATTAGGGCCGGTAATTAACAGTGTGTCCCTCGCTGTTCTCCTGTCTATGTCATAGTCAAGCCCGGTATTCATTAACACTTCACTGTACAGCGTCCACCTCCCGCGCTTCCCGTACAAGACGCTCGGGGCACATCAAGCTATACCGTCCCCCTTCCTGCCCATACTCGACGTGTTCTTCGCCCCGCTTCCTCGTGCGCCGCCGGACCTTCTCCCGCCCCTCGAGCACATCTGTCATGAACGCCTTCGCCGAGCACAGCACCTCCAACGCAGGCCCCATCGCAGTCTTGTGTCCGCAATTAATCTTTAACCCTTCGCCCTTCCCGGAATCTGCAACAAGCGCAATCAGGCTATCGACGGTTTCTAGCCATACGACGATGCTGCCCTCGTTCGGGAAGATGATCGGCGCCCACTCGTACAAGGTGTCACCCACGTAGAGCACGCCCTCGACCTCATCCCAGAGTGCAAGTTCGTCAGGCGTGTGGCCGGGGGTGTGAAGGAGTGTCACTCTGAGCGGAATACCGTCCTTGGAAAGTACTGGCGATCGGTGCGGGAGGAGGGTAGGCGTGTAGGAGGGGGTTTGGATGCCGAGACTCGCACAAAGCGAGTGCTCGGGGAGGTGCTCTGGGGTTAGGAAGGCCGCATCGTAGCCGGACGCAAGGATCGGCGAGTCTTTTGCAAACTGCTCGACGCCCACTATTCGCACCGTGTCAGCTCCCAGTGCGCCGTCCTCATCACGCAACTGTACAGACATACGGATGTGGTCGTAATGACAATGGCTCAATACCACGACGTACCCGAGTTCTCCATCAGCGTTCAGAGGCCGTCCGTCGTTGTCCGCGACGGGTGCGTGCTCGAGGAAGTCGCGCAGGCGGGTGAAGGACGCGTCTGGGATGCGCGTCGCGCCGCCACATCCCGTGTCGAGGAGCAGGAGCGTGCGCGCCGCGGGTACGCGTTTAGCGTAGATGAAGGGGTGCTCGTCGTAGACGTCGTCCACTTCGACGATGAGGAAGGTCGTGGGCGTGAGCCTGCGTGCGCTGAACACAGGCTGACCCTTCCTTGGCGGGTTCGGAAAATCGTGGGTCGCGCAGGGGCGCGGGATGGTGTTATGCCCTCCAAGGCACATTGATCCTTCTCTTAGTCTATCTTCGCGGTTTGAGCTGTTAGTCGTAGCTCGTATTCAAGATTATCTCCTACCTATCATCCACAGACTTCCGGCTCATTTGTGGGTATTTGCCACATTCGGATGGTACTGACTCCGATCGAGTCCCCTGGACGGTATCCGATACATGCCTTCACGTGTACATAGATCTTACAAGATACCCTGTGCACCATAATTCATAGTACAATTATGCGCTACGGTCCTTCTCGTTCCTCATTCCTCCTGTTATACGACTGCTCTGAAGTTTGCACCATCACCCTCCCGATACGGGACAGATAACGGCGACCTCCTCCCCGCCCTTCAGCACCACGCCCGCGGGGTCATCCACCATCTCCTCGTCGACCGCCCACTGGCTCTGCGCGAGCACCGCACCGAGCTGCGTCCCCGGATGGCGCGCCGCGAGAACGTCGGCGAGCGCGCTTAGAGGGAACTCTGCCTGTGGTGTGAGTGTACAGACCTGCATACACGGGATACGACCGTCTGGGGGTTTAATGACCCAGACGATGATGACAACGCACGCGAGGCATTGCTGAAAGGTAGGGGGACGCGCTCGCTGGTGAGCCCCGTCGCGGTCGATGCGGCGGCGAAGTAGAGCACCGTGATGGAGGGTGGTGTGTTTTGTGCAGGAGTTGTGTTTCCGGACATCCTCCAGGGGGTTCGTGTAGTAGGCTTGAGAGATGGTGGTGCGGGTCAACTCTACGAGCCTTGAGCCATGGCCATGGCCGCGGGACATGGAGAAGTGCGGTTACAAGATTCCCGTGAAACGCCGGACAAGCAGCGGTTTGTGCTCGCGCGCAACAACACACGAACGCTCAGATATCTCAATACGAGGATGGGGCTTACGGCGTGTGCTCAGAACTTACGTGGTTGGTGATCTATCGCGCACACTGCGCTAAGGGGGGGCGTAGTATGATAAAACAAAACATACAAGATGTTGATCGGGACTCTAGTTAGCGAACTCGTACATACTGCATACATACATAGAATCCAACTCTGGATCCTGCCGCGTAGTGTGATAGATACATACACCATATCTTCCAACAGCCCCGCACAGTCTATGTGTGTAAGTGACCTAGACCTCGACGAGAGACCCATCATCAACGGGAGGTTCGGCCTCGGCGAGCAGTGTAGCCTCGGCGGACGGTTTGGTCTCGGTGGGCGGTTTTGCCTCCGCGAATGGCCTAAGTTCCATTGACCACCATATCGGCTTCGTGGTCTTCACAGAGACTACGGGCTCCTCGGGTAGTAGGTGGTTCGAAGTAGATACCAGCCCGTCGAACGAAGACGGGTGGTCAGCTGGAAGTGTGGATTAAATTTCGGTTCCGGAACGCTGATGTTGATGACGTCGTACGTACTGAGGTTCCACCGAAGGCCGGTGGTGGTTAATATGGTCGAGTCTATGCCTACGGGTAGGAGACCGCACGTAGGACCAAAGAGCGTGTGATCGACGTGTATGCGGTGTTCGCCCTGCAGGATGTGGGGGTCAACGCGCGCGGAGATTGTAAGATTGGATAGCGAAACTCACTGCGTCAAGCAGCCACGCGACATTATCATCCGTGATCACGAAAGTGCGTCTTCGGCTCCTGCGAAGCTTGTGCACTAGCGAGAGCGTGTGCACGGTCTGATCGAGCCTGCCGGATAGGCCTCCCAGGATCACGATAGTGTTTTGCTAATTGGCGTCAGCAATGACATATGAGCAAGAAAAAATGGGGGAGCACCTCGACGTGCCGTTCTGCTCGCTCATCTTCGACGAGCGCGCTGATGCATTTCATGAGGTCGGTCGAGTCCTGGTTGGTGTCGTGGACGATGCGCACGCCTCGCGCAGAGTAATAGGCGCGGACGTCGTCCCGCAGGGAGTCGAGGTCGCCCTTGATGAGATCAGGTGTGTATCTGCGCGACGTAGGACACGGTGAGGGCGAGATGTCGATAAGAGAAGGGGGCGGTTACGTACGGGAACACGCACTACTCACAGGTGCCGCTTGTCCTTGCCGTCATGGTCCTTGAGCACGTCGTGCAGGCGGTTTGCGCCGCCGTCTGCGCAGGCGTGCCATCGGGATGAGTGCCATACGCGGTGGAGGAGGGGGAAGGAGAAGGGCTGGTTGAGGATGATGAGGGCGTTGCGGTGCACGCGGAGGGGGTCGAGGAAGGAGACCTCCCAGGGCGTGAGCGCGAAGGCGGGCGACGGAGCGGGCGCAGCCATGCCGTTCGCAGTCTGCAGCAGTCTACAGTCGTCTCCAGCCACTGGCAGCCAGAGCACAGAGCTCAGAGCACCCGCGGGTGGCCACTGGGCCGGAGATGGCCGTGCTGGGAAGGGCACGTGCCGGAGCGCTGGTGCTGGATCGGGCGGGTCGTGTCCTCGGGCTCGGAGTCGGGCGAGTCAACCGGGCGTTGGGGCAACTCGCAAGCTCCTCAGGCTCGCCGCCTCGCATGGCCCCTCCCGCTCCTCCTCCTCCCTCCCCGTCGTCTCCCCCACGCGCATACACCCACCCCCCTCGCCATGGACAGGCTCCACGACCATCACCAGTCCTACTCCTGGCACCAGGTCCGTCTGCGCCTTCCCGCCGCACTCCCTGAGCTCATCCGTCGTCCCGCACACAGTCTCACGACCAGGTCAGTCCCATGCAGGCCTGACGCTTGCCGGACTGTTTATCGAAGCGCATACAGGCGACCGTCCTCCTGCTTCTGCCGTATGACGCCGTCGAAGACGATGTCACTGTGAGCTTCAGCCCCGCGCTTCATTATAGGCTCACGCCTCATGGGTTGCGCTTCCGCAGGTCGTCATCGAAGACGAGTATCTCGTGGCGGGCGTCGCGGGGCAACCTCCAATGGTCAAGGTGCGCTTGTATCTCGACGCGTTCTTCAAGCCTGATGGGATGCTCATGAGCGCCACTGCAGGGGAAGCTCTACGGCAAGGTAGACACTTCTGCCTCCGGATGGCAGCTTGAGCACCGCGCCTCGCGTCTCTCACAGCGCGAGCGCACCACTTCTTCGGTGTCAACAGCATCCACTCAGTCTTCGTACGCCTTTGTCTCAGAGCCCGAGATCTCTAGCAGCTTCGCCGCCTCTCTAGACGCAGGTCTTGTCTCCGGCTCCGACATAGATGATGGCGTGCTGTCCTCGCCTGCGCTCTCGTCGCCTATCTCTTCTTCAGTAGACGATCACCTTGGGTCGGGACGTGATTCCCGTCACCGTCATCGTCCCAGATTATCTGTGTCCCCTCCTGCGCGGCAGCCCCAAAGAATCAGCCAGGCCTCCTCGTACTCCTCCCTCGAGTCTCTTCACTCAGGCGCAGGACGACTGCTCACGATTCACTTGGAAAAGGCAGAGTCTGTTATATGGCCTTCACTCGTCGTCGGCCCAGTTCCGGAGAGTGTTTCGTCTATACCGACCAGCATATACCCTTGGACGACGAGTATAACCGAAGAAATGAAGTACAACATGGACCCCACGAGCCTGGCGTTGATTGCGCTCGATCTGTACGATATCCGGAAAGCCAAGGACGACGCGTTCGAGTACTTCATGTGTGCACCCTCGATTCTATTCCGTAGCTATTCCTGACCACCCGTTCTTTCAGCCGGGCTTGGCACCAAGCACATCTTCCGTCCTCCGCCATTCGGCTTGCGACGCATTACCTCCCCCTCCAAACCCTTATTCCCGAAACGGACTCCTCGGATGCCACCCCCGACTCGCCCACCTCTTCAGTCGTCACGGTCTCGGCGAAGCGGTCTCGCGAAGCGTCGGTAGCGCAGCTCACTACACCCACCCCGTCCTTTACAGCACCCTCGGCCCTCCAACTCACCTCTATCCCTCCGCCGCCGCCGTCTTCTTCCCTGTCCATAGCGCCGGGCACGGAAGAGTACTATCTCTCCCGCCTTGGCGGCGCGTCGGGCCTTGCGCAGCTCTTCCTTGCTGCGGGTCTTCTCCATCTAGAAGGCGCGGCCAATTCCCTCCTCGCGTCTTCATACGCTGGGCTCTCCGCCCTCCGCGCGCCTCTGACCGTCTCCGGAACGGGCTCTTCAGTGGGTCCTAGCAGCGGAGGCGTAGACGCGTGGCGGCGCGACCGCCAACAGGCCGCCCTATTCTTCGCCCGCGCGCACTCGCTCAACCCAACCATGGACGTCCCGCTCCTCCCCGCAGAGCCAGAGTCCGAGTACAACTCGGGCGCGGAAAGCGGCACCGGCAACGCAGACGAGCACGCCTCCTCGGCCTCTTCTCCCTCACAGCCGCATCCTCGCGCACAAGCCTCGGGGGTTGCAGGCGGGACCGGCGAGCGCTCGCGCACGCAACGCCGCCGTGGTGACCGCCACACGCGCGGGTCGGGGGCGACCGTGACGGCGCAGCTCGAGATGCCGACGCTCGACGTCCGCCGTGCCGCCGCGTCCCCCGACGCCCCGCTCCCCCCGATTCCCAGCGTGCGCCGGCGCCGCCCCCGCGCGCGCACTACCACCGCGCTCGGGCAAAACGGCGCGGACGCGGACGACGACGACGCGGACCTGTCGAGCTCGATGCTCGAGAGCGTGCACGCGGAGCCGGACCTCGGTGCGGGCGGGGACGACGATCGGACGTGGTATTTGTACTTGCCGGGTTTGGTTGGCGCGGGCACAGCGCTGCTTGTGGTGGGGCTGCTGAGCTTGCAGAGTTGGCGAAAAAACCAGGGGTGAGGGGTTGGCCGTGGGGAAGGCGCGGGACGCCGTGCGGGTGGTGTGGTGAATATTGGGTTGACGCTCTCTCTAAGGGCTGCTTGGATTGGACGCATGGGCCGAATTTACGATTTGGAACGATCTCGACACGATGTGTGCTACGTTTGTTTGCTTCGATGTATTTGCTTGCATACGCACGATTTACTTTTACCCACACGCACGCAATGTGAACACCGGCTTTACACCCGCCTTCGTCTCGAGCGTTTCAAGATCCATGTGCAGACGCGATTGGTTATTCAACAGGTTATCCACAAGCAGAACGACGGATGCAGGTAAGTAAAGGAAAGGAAGGAGGAGGAGAATATGCAACATGCCCAAACAAGAGACGTGATCATGCAGTGTGAATACGATAACGGGAACGGGGAAACAGCAGCATGCAAGCAGAGTGACGGCGGGAAACGGCAAGAAGGTATGTACAATTGCAAGGGGGTAACGACGACAACGACGGCGGCGTGAATGGGTGAATGCAGTCTGGTATGATATATGTGTGGGTGTATATGTGAGGGGACGCTGGGCGGGGTATGTACACGTAAAATCGGGAGCAGGCGCACGGGGTGCGTGTGCGTGTGTGGATGGGGATGGGGAGATGTTGGGTGTTGTTGGGTGGGATGTGCAATTTAGCAATAAGGAATGTGGGGGCCGCCGCCCGAGCAACGGGGGCGGCGGAGTGAGTGTGGGGGGGGGTAAATAGCAGCGAATGAAGTAGCTAGTAGAACATTAGGCCGACCTATGGACAACACCACCAGCCAAGTCAATCCGCATAAACTTAGCTCGCAAGACGCGCAAAATCGAAAGCAAAAAATGCAGGGGAGGGCACAACGAAGAAAAAAAGAATTAAGAACCGGAGAATTCGGCCGGGCGTATGTACGCGTGGCTCCGCCCAGCGCTCAGCTACGTGTGCTTGGCCGTGCGCGCGAACGAGAACGCGACTTTGACCGCGCAGGCGCGGACGACGCCGACGGACCCGCGAACGGATGCTCGGACGCGAACGTCTGCACGGGCGAGCTCGACGCCGAGTTCGAGATGCTGCTCGTGATCTGCTTGATGCGGTCGCGTTCCGCCGCGAGGTGCTGGAGCAGCATCCCGTCGAACTTCTGGATCGACTCGCGCTGGATCTTGCGTCCTCCGTCGCGGTCGGGCCTGAGCCGCCCGTCTGCGCTGGGCGCGGTCGCCGGCCGCTTGTCCTTCGAGCTGATGCCCGCGCCGGGGCCATAGCTGGGCGAGGACGGCACGGGCCCGATGGGCAGGATGGGCGCCTTGGGCGCGGCGAGGATGCCCTTGCCCTTCTTCACGGAGCGCACCGACGAGAACGAGCGGCGGGTCATGTCCGCGACGTTCCCGACCGGCTTCTTGCGGTCGAACGTGAACTGGGGTATCGGCTCTGCGGTCACGAAGCTCGGCGCGGGAGAGAGCTGTGGCGTCGAGTGGTTCCCGAGCCGCATGATCGACGGCCGCGAGCTCGAACTCGACGCGCGGTTCGAGATCGCTTGTGTGCGCGGTTCCACGAACACGGCTGCCGTCTCGACCAATTCTGGAGAGAGCGGCGGGCGCGGAGGGGGAGGCGGGTCATACCGACTGCGCGCGTGTTGGGCGCCCTCGAGCGAGAGCTCTTCGTCGCTGGTCTCTTCATCAGACGTCTCGAGGTCATCCATCGCGTTGGCGATCGTGGATTGAATCCGGTCAAAGAAGTCGGTGGGTGAGGACGGCGCCGGCGCCGAGTGAATCGCGGGGACCGCGTATTCGGCTGGGATGCGTAATGACAGTGGGCTGCCCTGGCCCCGTCGCGCCGCGATAGGAGCACTAGGAGAGGAGGCCGCAGAGGAAGAAAATGAGAGCTGTACAGACACGTCCTGGGTAACATCTGATGTAGGAGATGAGAGCATGACAGAGGGACCGCTGTGACCCCCTGGGGACTGGGAGTCGTGTGTGGAGATCGAGGGACGGTAGGTGGGGCGAATCGCAGGCGGTCGGGGAGGGGGAGGCAGCACGGTAGGAGGGACAGACGAGGAGACGCGAGGGGGAGGTGAGGTGGCAGCACTTCGAGGAGTAGCTGGAGGCGGGGCGCGAGGAGCCTCGGGCCGCATAGGCTCCAGCACAGATGTGGCACTTCGTCTCGACACGGTGGAGGGAGGTCGACAGCTGCCGAACACTGCATCGCGAAACGCGGACGCGGTCGGGGAAGGCGCAGAGTACTCCGAGACAGATATTGATGGTCGGCCTGACTGAACAGAGATAGTCATGGATGGCCGTGCGCCGCTCATCTCGATATCTGTGTCCATGGGCGTTCGGAACGACATGCTGTCGTCGGAATATCTAGAATCGCTCTCCGTACGAGAAGTGGTGAAGGACGGCATACCCTCCAGATTCTTGGGCGGTGCAGGCGTGAGCCCCCGGTGGATACCCGGATGCTCGGGAATAGGAGGAGGGGAGAGGGACATCGTCGCTCGTTGTGTCCCCGTGTCTTCGGAGCCAGATAGCCCAGGTGTGGACGCCGTTTTCCGCACGGTGTGTAATGACTTTTGCGAGGAGCTGGATGAAGGACCCTGTGCTTTTGAGAGGCTGTCTGGAAGATCGGGCTCAGAGAGGGAATACAGGGGGTTCACCAGCTGCCTGCGCGGCGCCGGTGCTAGAGGTGTGTGCATGTGCGCCGGAGTCTCGGCACGTACGGGCGGGTCTGCGGCCGTTAGCAGCGGATGTGTCAACGCTATAGGCGACTTTTCCATGTTGTGTGAGAACACGCTGCTTCTAGATGGGACCAACATTGTCTGTTTCGTCTGAACCTCGACAGGCGACGCGGGCGGGCTTGCATCCGACACCACTGTATGAATGCTGAAGTCCTCCACAATGCGCTGACCTACCCTTCTCTTTATCTCCATCTGAGCAGGCGAAGGGAATGTGGCCTCAGACTGAGGGCGTGAGGGACCCGGATCTTGGTGCCCATCGTGTGACGAAAATGAGGACTCCGGGGTGTTCCCAAGCGAGTGACTGACCGCTTCTCGCAACAGGTCTTTCCTCCATGCATCTTCCTCCGAGCTCATAGACCAGATACCGGGGCTGCCTGGTATGAGACGGTCAGCTAGCTCGGCGGCGCCCACAGAATCCTGAGGACCAAGACCAAACATGGCTGAGGCCTGGACGGCGAACAGAGCATCGGCAGACGGCGGTGGCAAGTCGACGGCGTCCGTAGGGTCGATGACATCGTCGAGAAAGCGGTCCCGAGTTGCACTCGGGGTCTTCGGTTTCCGCGCGTCCGCCTTATTCCGAATCTCCTTCTCGGCCTCCTTCGCAGCTGTCACAAGGTCATCCATGCGCTCTCTCAAAACAACTACCCTGCTGGCTGGCGGTGGTCCCGGAAGAACCAACGCGGGAGGTAATTGTTGTTGAGCCTGCACCCGTGAAAGCAGCCCAGACGCAGAGGGCGAGTCGGACGTTGTCCTTAGAATGGGGCCGTTACTGTCCAGCGCGGGAGGGCTGCCAGGAACCGGGGAGGTCGGCTTCGATTTCGACTTGCCTATTCGGAAGAAGTCAAGGAAGCCAGAGCTCGCGGGTTTGCTCTTCTGCACGGCATCTTGCGGCTGAGGGGAGAGCGCCATTGGGGTGGGCTTCGCATGGGCTGGAGGGAGGAAGTAGCTGTTGTTAAGGAGGAGACGGAGGCGGTAGGACACGTCGTCGGCGTCGAAGTCAGGATTCTCGGGGGAGACTATATCAGGGTAGGACATCTCGGCCTCGTCCTGGTCCTCAGTGTACGGTAGTGACGACTCCGTACGCGAGCCGGCGGATGTCGAGGCGGGATAAACGGATGATGATGTCGCAGAAACCTGTGTCAAGACGGAATCTCTGAAGTGGGAGCGAGACGGCCCCGCAATGCGTACTGACGGACCGTTGCCAAAACCGTGCGGCGTCTGGGGACTGGGCTGGGACGACTCGTCAGAATGTGCGCTCTGTGCGAATGGATGACGGGGGAGGCTGAGACCACGCAAGCGGTCCTTGGGCTGAACCAACTGTCAATGCTGGCTCCCGAAAAACATGGCCACGACGTACCGCTTTCAACGAGCCCGTGTCTGACTTGGCCTGTCTGCCACGGCTTTGCTCGGGCGGATTCCTGATGTCGAGCGCACTCCAAGACCGTCCGATCTGCGACATGCTTGGGTCTGGCAGGAGTTGACGTCCTTCATAACTGCGTTCCCCCGGTCCCAATGTCCGCGACCGTCGCCGGGCCTTCCTCGCCTCCTTATCCGACTCCCGTCCGTCCTCATGCCCAGGTTTATTCCTGACCTCCGGGGGACCCCATGCAGGTGCGCTCAGAGGGACATCCTGCTCGAGCTGCGGCCGGGGCTGCTCGTAGCGGCGACTCTCTGGCCCAACAGTGCGTGATCGCCGACGCGCCCGTCTCACCTCTCGTTCGCGCTCTCGCACGAGCATGCCCTCCGGCTCGTCGTGGAGCAGTGGGGGGACTGGGGGCGCGTCGTCGAAGTCCAGGAAGCTCTCTCCAGCATCAGATCCGTGCTTGCTGCTCACAGAGCGGCTGGACGACTTTCTTTGCGGTTTTGAATGGGCGACAGAGCGTGTGCGTGTTGCCGACCGGCGGGAAAGCGACGCGCCCGAGCCTGCGCTGTTTGTAGAGACCGAGCTAGCAAGAGAGTCTGAGCGATGAAAAGCGGCGCCGGGGAGGGGGTGGGGGTCGACGAGGGCCGCCGAGGGGTGCATGGGGAGCTCGACGGTTCATGCGACGACGGGAGTGACAGAACCAGCCCGTTGCGCGCGACGACCACTCCCCTTCAAAATACGCGACTGCCCGCTCACAAGGACCCCGGCACTCTGCGGGCGCTCGCCCTGGAACGTCTGATGGAGGCGCGCGTCGGCTCCAGTCCGAGGACCTGCCCCTTGCTTTAAATTTCACGCCACATCGCCCAAATCCGCATGCTTATAGCCTGCAGTGTCTCAGATACATCTCTTTAGTGCTCTCCTACCTTCAATTACTTACTTCAAAGTGGCGCACCTTTAACAGCAGCTCGCGGAATGAGTGCTTAGTGCGCCCATCTAAGCGCCCAGGGTATACCCGCTCCGGGAAAAGCAGAACAGGGTGCCAGCGGTCTGTCCTGGCACGAACATGATCCGCTTTTGGACTTGCAAGTTCGCTCCGTCGCCCACACCGCCTTCGCCGACGTCCGACCTGCCGACATGACCGCCTTCGCTGCGCTCTCCGCTTGTACGTATGCTCAGAACGCCGCGTCAATGGGGGAAAAGCTGAATGCACTCGTTCCACCGTAGATCTGCCCCAGGGTCCTGGCTGGCTGCCGACGTGGCAGCTCATCGTCGCCGTCACGGCGACGTTGAACACGATCGGAAACCTAACAAGCGTTGCGGCGTCGCGAAAGCTATACAACGCTACGCCAGGATCCGGTGAGTTTCTCTTTTTGAGCCGCTTTCTTGTCTGAGCCTGCGGAGGTCAATTGCGACTTGAGCTACGGGTATGCCGTCTTCGGGTGTTTCCGGTCCAATTGGATCGGGACCCTCGAGGATAGCGCTGCCCACGACCTTCATTCCCCATCCCATAGACCGGACAGTGACTCGTTAGCGCTAAAGACGTGATTTACACTGAGTGTACTACAGTCTGATAGTGACCGCGTGTTGTTACTTACCTATGCTACGCCCTCGCCTCACTGTTTAGTCCGAAATAATCGTTCCCAGGGCTGTCAGTGAAGGCCATACAAAACGCACCTTTGTTCACGGTGAAAGACAACCATGACCAACATATATAAGTGTTATATTCCATGCGCTGAGCATGGCACGCTCTAGTATCAGGATCTCAAAAGTTCTTGACCTCCAGGCTTGAGCCATCATCATAGCTGACAGATTCTCTTGTCGAAACCTTCGCTAAATCACACACATAGTAAACTCACTGCAGTCTCGCACCTTTGCCATCTGGACGCTTACCTCTGCCGTCGTGCGCTACTACGCCGCGTACAACATCCAGAACAAGATGTGAGCACACCACGCGCCGCTCACAACCACCGCACTCGAGCTCTCGTACTGACCTGACGCCGTCCGCGAACGTAGGATCTACGACATTGCGCTATTCACGTACCTGTTCGCGTTCGCCCACTTCGGCTCGGAGCTCCTGATCTTCCGCACCGCGCGCCCCGCGGCTGCGAACCTCAGCCCCGTCGTCGTCTCCAGTGAGTCTTCCTCACCCCTCCCCCTCCCCCACCAACTCGCATTTCCGCGGCGGTGTTGGCGACGATCGCGAGGGTGCCCGCTCACCCTTTTATGTCACAGCGACGTCCCTGGTCTGGATGCTGACGCAATACGACTTCTACGTCCGCTCGTGAAGACAAGCGGCGCCCCGGGGACTGGGGACTGGGACTGGGGTGGTCTGTACCCGCACAGTCGTCGGCTTGTGCTCAAAATATACCACGTACACGCTCGACGATCGTCTGTACGTACGACGTGCTATGATGCTTGGAATAATCGCGCTGCGCTGCCGCAGCGTTCTTTTGGGGGTCCTTCGGGTACCGGTGTTGAGTCGGGGCTTCTCAGGGACGCGGTTGTGTTGCTGGGCCTTTCCCCGACATGGCCGCCGCCGAGTTCGCACAGCGGCAAATGTCTAACGGGAGCGGACGTTTAACCTAAACACGCCCCGTGCGCTGTTGCGTGTCTGCCTGAAACGTCGCTGCTAAGTCGAGCGAGACGAACGTGCAAATAGCCAGCAGGCCTTCTTCAATGGCTATTCCCAGGCTCACCGCACGCAGTTGAGTGCGCATGCGCATGCGCCGTGCTTGGAGCACACATTGACACAAGACGTTTCGGGCTCACGGATGACTTTTAAGACACACGGCATTCTGGCATAGGCAAAGACGCGCCCATCACAGGTGCGAAACCATGTCACATACACGCAATCCATGGCGCAACGCCCCCATCGCCGACAAGACCTGGCCTGGCCGGGGCAGTGAAACGCTACATACGTACTAGCCACCACCAAGCCCTCCCCCCACGTCCCGATGCTCCGACGCATTACTCTTCCATGACACGATCAGCCTGGCTGGGGTCAGCAGGTGCCGCGTCCCGTCAGGTGTGCAAAATAAGGTGGGACAGGGTGCACGTTGGCGGGTGCCCACGCGCGCGCGCACGAGGGAGCCTGCTCGACGAACGTATAGCCTTGTGCCGGCCAATGGGGGTTCTGCGGGGGTCGGAAGCGCAACGAGATGGGAAGAAGGCGAGGAAGACGCCGACGAAGGGTGCGTGTTGGCAGCGAAGCGCGCGGCGCGTCGCCCGCGGGCAGGTGACGCGGTGCCTGCCGCAGAGACGGTTCGAGATGGAGTCGGGGGAGTTCAGTTGCAGCGCGGTGGTGCCCCCTGGATTGGACCGTCGCCGCCCGCTCAGGCGAGAGACTACACACCTACGTTCACCCTACGGGTGGAAAATGCGGCCGCGAAGGTTTGGGAAAATGTCGGGCCCTCCGGAGGCGGTGAAGTCATATCCCAGGAGCGCAATAGACCTTCGTCAAGATGCCATCCACCACGACATTAGCTATTCATAGGTGGTCTCTATTAGGAGGACGTACCGCCGCGGGAGGACACATGCGGGCAAGAATAGCGGTCTATTCTCGTCCGTTAACGGCACGTCGTCGCGGGTTAAGGAAGAGGAACGGTCGTGCGTGCCATTATAACCGCGGAATGGCCGGTATTCTGCTAACCGTTGGCGGTCGGCATCCCAGGCGTGTGTATGGAAACTTGATTTTGCTGCGGCGAAGACCTCACTGCGGGGCGAGTAGGGCACGATCGAGACATCACCTTTTACTAGAAGGTGCGGAGGAGGCAGAAGGGAACGACGTTGGACCTTGAACTCAGTCCCTCCCAACTCAGAAGTCGGGTCGTACCACTTCGTTTCTTGTCACTACATCCACAAGAACGTCATATGTCCTAAATGGTGCTGGATTGAGACCAAAAAATACTCACTGTTACGCCGGCGGTAGTATGGATGACCTTGCTGCTAATATGATGGTTGAGTTACACGGACGGCTGTTCTACTTATTTTCGGGCCACACGTTGTGCCGAGTATGTGCACCTGAATAACATCTATAATTGTGACCGGTGCAGTACGCGTTCGAATTGAGCCACGACGATCGCGAGAAGGTAAATGTGCGGGCAGACCTCGAGCCACGCCCTCTTCTTCGGGAGTTCACCAGCGTGCCCCATGATGATGCAAGAGCGCATCAACGCTCACGCAGGGGGAGGGGGCGGCCTCGTTTCGCCCGAAACGAAATGAACCGGTGACGGGACGGGATGAGGATCATCACACGGACACCGATCCGAGGTGAGCTGACCTCTGCTGGCCTGCCGATGAACGTTCGCCTAGGCCGTGCGCGTGGTGGAGGGCGAGTCCGAAGGAGACATAAAACATACGGCCGATGGCCCGGTGGTGACTCGCGTCTTTGGGGGCAATTCACTTTCCCTGCTGCCCAGCACGACTCGATCGCAGTGCTGCATTCGAATTCGCCCCGAGACCCCGCCCCGCGCCTGCCGCGGGTTTGATGGGTCCGACAGGGGGCGCGCCGCGTCCGGAGCACGGGGTATCACGTGTGCGGGGTAGGGCGGCGGGAGGGGCGCTGGGGCGGGAGGAGAGGGCGCTCAAGGCGCAAAGGCCAAGTCGAGAGCGGAATTGTTTGGCAGAAGCGGAGGGAATAATCGCATGCGAAACGAAGCGAAGAAGGCGGAAGGTCGACGACGGCAGACTGGAGGCTATAGACGCCCAAATCCGCCACCGAACGTGGGCGATCGCGCTCGGCGATGTCGCCAGTGCCTGCAGAGGTCACGTCTCTTATTACCCCCAACTGACACAATGCCCCGCTATATAAGTCGCCCCGCCCCGTCCTCTCCTCCCGCCTTCTGCACACCGCCGCTCTCCCCGCCCCCGTCGCACAACACACACCGCTCAGCCCACTAGCCACTCTCAGGCCGCTCAGCTCTCGCTTCTCCCGCATTCCATGGCCTCGGAACCGTCCGTCGTCGCCCAGTTCCCCCCGGAGCTCCTCGCTGTAGTCTGCGCGCACGTCTACGCCTCCGGCCTGCCCCCTCCGACGCCTTCGCTCGACCCGCTCCTCTGTGCCGACCAAACCGGAGTCCCGACGGGCCTGCCCTCTTCCTTCCCACCCGCTTATTTGCAGGAAGCTGCCGTACGCAGAACCCTTGCCAATCTCTGCCAAGTAAACAAGGCTTGGTACGAAGCCGCCAAGCCATGGCTCTGGCGCAAAATCGAAATCCGTCTTCCTCGGAGCTGGCTCGCCATAGTCGACGAGGTCGCCGGAGGCGACGATGAGGACGTCAGCGACGAGCAGGCCGCCCTCATCGTCGGCTTGACCCTCCGCAATGCCGAAACAGCCGCCCTCGCAGCAAAGACCCTCATAGGCGAGTCATCCGGCAACGATGCCGCGCTCGAGCTGCACGACAAGGTCCTCGAGCGGCTCACCGGCCCCGACATTTCCATTCCTCCGGAACTGCTCACTCCTCCGGCCAGCCGAGACCCCAGTCCGAGGCGTCTCAGGACCAAGAGCAAGTCACCTGCCAGGTGGAAGCTCATGCGGTCTATCAGCGTAGCAGTGCAGGACGTTATGGAGCGCGCGCACCCTGGGATTTATGGTCAGTTTTGCTCGATATATGCGTGTGGGGCGGATCATACTAAGCCACACGTCGCTGTCACACAGTGCCTCCGCCGCACGATCCCCACCCAGGACGGTTTGTGCGCCATCTGGACTTCAACCACTTCCGCACCATCGGCATGAGGCGTCTCGTCGAGGAGGGCGTCAATAACCGCTTTGTCACCGGTGACAGGCTCGTAGCGGTTCTCAAGGCACGTTCGCCCCTGTTCCGATTCTTTGACCGAGGAACTGACAGGATTGGCGCGTACAGGAGCTGCCAAACCTTCTCGTGTTCGGCGCCACGGAGTACATGGATGGTGCACTCACCTTCCCGGTTCTGAAAGAACTCCTCCTTCGCGGCTCCGCCTCGCGTGGGCGCGGTCGTCCATCGAGAGGTCGTGATGTCGTCATTCCTGACCCCAACGACCCCGAGCAGGAGGACCTTGCCCGTCGGCGCGAATGCAAGGATCTCGAGGCGGTCGATCTCACCGGCTGCGTCAGCGGTGTCTTCGTCAGCGCGCTTGCACAGTTTGTGGACACGTTCCTATTGGGATCCGAAGACTCGAGCGACACCGAGGACGAACGCGAACGCCGTCGGTCCCGCCCGCGGAACTTGGTCCAAGAAGAGGCGCTCACGTTCCAGGGCATGCGCCGGCTCGGTCTACGGGGCGTCAAGTCTCTTCAGCCACACATACTCGAGCCGCTCGTCCTCGCTTTCCCCCACCTTACCCATCTCGATCTCTCATGCACCCGCATTACGCCGGACGGCCTGGCAGCCCTCGGCGCTTCTCCCACAGTCCGCCTGCAGTCGCTTGCCCTCGAGCGCTGCAACTGGCTCACCGGCGAGAGCATCCGAAACTTCCTCGTCGAGGCGCCTGCTGCGCAGGATATCACAGAGCTCTCCCTCTACGGCGACTGGACATACCCATCGCCGCTCTCCGAGGAGCAGGTGCGCGACATCCTGCAGCTCGCGCCGTGCTTCAAAAGCGGACAGCTCGTCTACCTCGACCTCTCTAGCGCCCCACTCACCCGCGACGCCCTCTTGAACGCGTGCCCCGCACAGCCGCGCCTCCGCTCGCTCGGGCTCAGCCACATCCGCGGCCTCGAGCTCGGCGCTGTCGCCGAGTTCCTGCGCACGAAGGCGAGCTCGGTCGAGGTCCTCACGCTCGTCACGTCTACAGATGAACTGGGCTACGGCGACCGCGTCGTGTCCCCGCGCCAGGCGACGATCGCGCTGCACACGCAGTTCATCCGCCCGCTCTGCACCCCGCCGTTCTCGTTCAGCCTGTCCGCGACGCCCAAGACGGAGGACCCACCGACGCGGCTCCGTGTGATTGAGCTCGCGCAGCCGTTGCTCACCAGCTTGGGTGCTGGCGCGGGCACGTGGCGTATCGTTCGGAGTAAGGGCGGGCGAGGGTGGTACGTCGACGCTGCTAGTGGTTGGGTTGCCCAGCCTGGCGACGCCGAGGGGAGGGTTGGAAGTGTCCTCAGGCGGGACCTTTCGCAGAACCACCCTTGGAGGGTTGAGCTTGAGTCCCTTGCAGACGCGAATGGCAATGTCAGCAGCGGGGTGGGTTGGCACTCGCGCAAAATGGAGGTGAGTACTATCAAGCGTGCTTTGCGAGCATACGAGTCGAGGGGCTGACTGGTTTCCATGGTAGATCCTCCATGGCGATGGTCTCCTCGGCCGCGAGGCCGGCTTGTATGGTGCTGTAGCCTTCGCATACCAAGGATGAACAAGGCGCTACTTCTTCTATCTTGTCGGATGCTGGTCCGTCTTCGTGCTCATTCGTCTTCCTGTACATTGCTATCGTCGGGCCTCGGCTCGTTGCTGTCCTGTCTTGTCGCATAGTCTCTTCCTCGTACGTCCATCCCCAAGCCAAAACCTTCCCCGAAAGACCTGTGCGCATTGGCGCGAGGCGTTGCTCATATTTAGGATGTGTACAGTAGTCTGCGCACCCACCTCACAGCTGTACTGTATTTATGGATTTCATTTGGCATATACGTAGTCTCCCGCACGCATCCATCTCCTCATTTCTTGGCATCGACATCGACGTTGACACCGTACCTGTACACTTAATGTTCCCTGACAGTATCACCGCACCACTCACCTTCTCATCGCTCGGGCAGTACTACACGCATGTAACACAAGTTCGGTGAAATACGAGGGCCACCTTCTGCGCATGCAATTGAAGCTAGATCATCGATATCTGTCCTCCGTTCAAGTTCTATGCGAGATGCCGCTACCGCTATACTAGGAGCGTAGTGCTAGCGACTCCGAGGCGGTACACCGGTGTTGAGAGTGCTCTGCTTCGCCGGGTCGGTTAGTGTGTCCTGTGTGAAGCTCAGCGGGGACATCGTTGAATGCAGAATCATCAAGACTCGTATACTTCGTAGCCTCCAGGCCAAGTACGAGCGATTAATGCGGTCGCGGTCAACGAGGCGGCGCCTTGTGTGGTCCTCGCGATCACCTACGAGTCGCCGCTCACTTAGGCACATTCGCACGGTACCACATACGAACATACTGACCGCTTCGCGTCTGGCGGCTCATAAAGGCGTCCACCCACTATGATGAATATATCACGATAGCAAGCAGATGGACGTCGGACTTGAAGATGGGTATCACATCGCGTAGATGAGTATGACGACATCCGAGTTAGAGGTCTCCCACCACGGGTGTTCTCGACTAGCACTGTACCAGTCCCGAGCTCCCGCTCTATCGCCGCCGGCCAGATATTGGACACATTTAAGGTGAAGCTCGCGGGAGCCCGAGGGTTGCGCGATCAGAGTTAAGTAGTAGGGTCTTTGACAGCGGCTAGGCGGGAGGCTATGCACCCATTGAAAAAGAAGATAGACGGAGCGCGGTGTGTATGCGGGTTCCGAGTGACGTACGCCCATTCCTCTGGGGGGCTTGAGCTCGGAAGCGAACTGCGTGTAATCCTGAGCCTGGGTCGATGGAAGCTGCGTCTACTATCCAGTGAGCGCATGTGTGATGCCGTCCCTGCTGATCGACGACTTTAGGGTACAGCCCTCGATCGGCCTGCAGCTGGAGCTTACGCCCCGGAGAGAAAATGCGGTGTAGTTGAATTGAGATGGGAAGTGATAGGGTTGCTTCTTTGTCTGCAGGTGACCTGTCGGGGCGCCGGGGGACTGCGGTAGGGTCGAATTCGAGGCGGGGGAGATAGACTGAAAGCCGATTGGCAATGATATAGGAACTTAAAAGAGGTGCATGAGCGCTCCGTGTTGAGATACTGCGGGTAAATATGAATGCTAACACACTCGGTAAATCACTAATGAGACCACACACCGTATTGGCGCATTTGAACAGGCTGTGAGGGTCAGCATTTACTACTCGAGAAGGAACCTGCCCACTCGGGATGCCCGGTAGGTGACTCAAACTTACGGTCCCGGAGGGCGTCGGCGAAGAGATTTTTTGCAGTCGAGTTTAGCACATAGTGAGTGACCTTGAAACCGTCCAACCATGCCAAACGCCCCTTCACCGAATCGCCGGCCACAAACATCAGCCAAGCATATTGAAGCAGAGCAGCTATAGGCTCGAAACATGCCTTGGCGTAGCCGTGAACCATGAGAATGTGGGCTACGGGCTCCGAAGGTTTCAACCTGGTCCGTATCTTCGAAGGGGTCGGAGAACAACGCCTGCGCACTGCACAGCCCCATCCCGTGTGCAAGCATACCTCTCGCATTGCCCTCAAAACGCCGCGCACGTAAATCCTAGCACCCCTGCCACCGCCAATATCATAATCTCTAAGTTACGGATATCCCCACAATCATTCTGATTATGCGCGTGACATACCGTCGTAGCGCATTCATCGGGCGCTTGAGGCTCCTTGTGTAGAGGCCTAGGCAGGAGGGGATGTTAGTTCAAACGAGCGGCCGTCTGATTACTCTTTGGACAGGTGATGGGCCTCCAGGCATAGTCGTGTGTACACACATCCTTAACTAGAACCACGAACGCCGGCTCCGATGTCGTGCGCATTATGGTTTCTGCTGTGCAAACTGTCAGGTATCGATGTCGTGTTGACTGTATGTTGAATGCTCAACTGCGTCCGGAGTCTGCAACGGAAAAATTGAACGCACACCGCATGTCAGCCCATAGACCCTCAGCATGTCAGACTACCGGACTCGGTCCGAGGTTTCTCGCGGTGTGGGCACGGTCGATGTAATCCTGCGCAGGCCCCGGGCGCGCCGTTCTGAGACGCGAATGCGATGCAAAGCTGGGCGCTGGCGATCAGGACCCCCATGGTACGAGCAGCTCGGTATCGCAGGCCGTTCTTACCTTGAAATCATACCGTACAAATGTGGTAGCCTAAAAATCCGAAGGGAGCATAACACGGAAGGGAGCTTGATCTGTACTCACTGCTTAATCACCTCAGTAAACGAATCCGCTGCGGCGGTGAAAATGGCGCGGGCACATCCTTTGTGCGGCGTAAAGCGGTCTTGCGGACATGCGAGAGGAAAGTGCTTCTGCCCCAGCGCAAGTACAACACCGTAGTACAACCACGGCGGTTACATGCGTGCTGAATTCGGTCGCCTGCAGTCACTCAGGGTATGCTGGGGCGATGCATAACGCCTCGGGCGCAACGCGCGAGAATTTCGAGAAGAATTCGCACAGGTCCGCGTCTTGCTGGAACCATACGAGCCAGTGGAAGGACCGTGTCCTTATCGAAGTCTGTGGAAAGTTGAATCCTGCAGCACAAAAACAGCTGAAGGCTGCTAATAGTGGTAGCACTGGCGACCTCAACAGCGAGGCGTTAACGACGCCGACAATAATTTAGGAAATTAAAAGACCCTACCGTGCATGGGGAGACAGTTGTGGCGCTGCGTGGGATGGAGTGTCTTTCCACGAGAACAAGGCGAGGTGAGCCGTAAGCCCGGACGTTGGGTAGACGCATTGGCCGAGGCCTACGAATGACGACCTGCGGTAGGCGGTCGGCGTTAAGAGCATATTCTTAATTTCACAAGGAGTGTGAGTCACAAGATACGGAACCGGTCAAGAACAACCCTGGAGAGCATCCCTTTCTGGCTGTACCTGCCACAAATGGTAGACATGGGACACCATTAGCCTCTCACTGAGACCTGCTTCGGGGATGGCGCTCACCTGATGAGGGGCAAAGTAACCATCTTATATTCTCGAAGATGCCCGGCGGAATTGAGGGCATATACCGACAGCTCATCCCAAGCTACCCCGCCGCAGCGAAGTAATTTCAATGCGAGGAGAATGGTATTCTTATTCCTGCGATGCGAAGGGGGACGTCTTGAGAAGACTCACCACAATGAGTAGTCCCGGGGCAAAAGGCCGCGGTGAGATCGAATCCCCACTCTTGGTGGGTGCCGAAGACGAGGTGAGCGCTCAACAGTCACATTTTGAGGCGGCTTGCCACCGACCATACACCTCCGGAACCCTCCGCGGCACCGGCTTTCAATAGAGAAGTCCTGCGCGGCGTCTTCGAGTTCCTTCGCGTGTGACCACCTATTTGCTGCGGGATCCGAACAGCGTTCCTCGGATGTTCCTGTCTTGTGTCCATATCGTTATTCCCGTCGTCCACTGGCACATATCAAAGGGGGTAAATTGTGATTGCACGGGTCCACGGGACACCATTAAGTTCAGGACGTACTTGCACCCTCGTTCAAGCGCATACACCCAGTGAACAAGATCGCAGATCGAGTACAGAGTAGTAACAGTGTCGAAGGATGGGTACGCTCGATAAGAACCTGCAAAGTAGCTATAAAAATCAATCCACGTCTTTTTGAATTAGTTAGAGGTCGTTACCAGCAGTATCCTGAGCACCGTCACTCAGGTACATCGTGTTGGACAATATCGTCTACTTTATCGACGGATGGGGTGTTATTTGGCACCCCTTGGCCGCTCAAAATCTCGTAGGCGCGTGCGGTAGCACTGAGAAGGCGTACAGATGTAGATGCCGCGCGAGAAGGTGGACGGTTGTGGATGAATGGAAGTCCCATGAACCGCGCCCACTCAATCCACCACGAGGTTAGGTGCCGATTACAGGGACCCTTTTTCAGATCGCGAGTAGTACGGGTACTCTCGCCTCTGGGATCATTACACGGGCGTGTGACCGTGCCTTTGGCATGATACCGCATCTGCGGGGGTTGTGGGCTGTAAATTGTACACATCCAGAATTTTAGGCTCCGGGACGGAAGAGTCGCGCCCGAAAGCACAAAACACCCGAAGAGCATGGAATAAGGCAACATATCATATTCTGTCCCGTACACGCAGCATCTCAAGGTAAAGAAAATTCGCCTAGGAGGGGCACCAATACCAACAAATCGAATGCCAAACTCACCTGTTGAACTAATTGGAAGTTGCCGACAGAGGTAGGAAAGTCTGAGGGACGCATGTTCTCCGTGTTGCATGTGTGCAAGCTGTGTGTCGGCATCGGTGGGTTTGAGTGAAGAGCGTGAGCCAGAAAGTTTCACGACCTAGCGAAGTTGTGGTAGCGAATGAGCATTCCATTACCACCGCTAGCAGTAGCCAGGACCGTGGGGATTTAATAGACCTTATCTTATCCGGGTATTGCACAGCCTTGTTTCCCCGGCCGTGCGTCGATCCCGCCCCATGTCGAGCATCCTACTAACGGTCTCGACATTCCCCAGCACAGTTCATTAAGATACACCGAGCGCAAATAGATACTGAAGCATTGAGCCCCGGCTGAAGTACGCAGTGCTGGCCAGGGCGGGCTTGTCCTCTCCCGACGGGTCCGGAGCAAGCTGCGAGCCGCCCCAGTGGGAACAAGTTGAGCCACATGCTGCTGCGTAGTGTCGTGTAAAGATACGCCCGACGTCGTGTGCCCAGCTTTACCTATGCACAGCACTGGCATATGTCCGCTGAAGCGCCGACCATTGTCGACGCGTCCTTTTGTATGACTAAATGCTCATTGTCCCGATGCACTATTCGGAGTACGGTAGGGCGGAGTGCTGCCGAGTACGGCCCGAGCAGGGTCTAAATGCGTCCGCGTAGTAGCACCCACTGCAGGGCTGTGCCACCGAGTGCATTATTTGGCGGCGGCGTGTATGCGGGGCGTCGTAGAGAGGACTATGTGCCACCCCGCATATAGATTGGACGTCTCGACTCAGAATACCATAGCTCCTCGGGGGTCCCCTGGCCTCGAACACACATCTACACTCTCAAACCACGTGTATCACGGGCACTCTGCGACCTGTGGTGTGTCTGCGGGTTTTCTTTGAAGCTACAAAGGCATCACAAACGTTGAGGGGCACGAGGAAACCTCCGGGCAGTGGCTCCGAGAGGAGGCTCTTCGCGCTTGCGATAATTATGTTTGCCACCGAAACAGGGGCGCTAAATGGCCTGGAACCCACGGGCCATTCCAAAGCACGCCGTTTGCCTGCATGGGCCTGCGCGGGGACAATGCACAGAGACATTGTTGGGGCGGGAGCATGTTGTGCAGCGCGTGGACTACGCAGCTGTGCCATGGGATCCTAGGAGAAGCTTTGTTAACTTCGGATATGTGAGATTCCTTGTAACGTGAGGAACGGACTCGGAGATACCTAGAATATGTCACGCTGCCACGGAATCTTTGCGATTAATGTTATATTTTTGGCAGATTACTAGAGAATTGAAAGAACTCCTTGGGGAGATAGGCGCAGCACATGGTGATTCCTCGCTTTTCATGGCGAGCACGGCAGTTTGGCGTGGGATGCTTTGATACAGGTATCGTAGGCACGATGTCGCAGTGAATCGCTTGCGGCAGGAGCTAGCCTCGATCATAGCGCTGATTCGGTGATTGTGGTTGATGCTCATCGAGTCACAATACGAGTAGCACGAAAAGGAAGCTTGTTTGCTACTCTATTTTCCCCTGTGCTCCCGTTGCGAGATATACGAAAAAGGCGAGCGATTGAACGAGAGTCATTATGCGTGCAGTCCAGTGCGTCTTGCCAAGCGGGTTGCGCTGTCGACGATTTTTAGGGACTAGTCAATTGACTGCCACGAGTAATGAAGAATCACAATCTCCGTCAACATCCTAGTTGAGTACTCGACGGCGCCGTAGCTCACGTTGTGTCAATAAAGCGCGATGAACAGTTCCTCCTTGAACAGAGCGACGACACAACCCTAGTACGACACCCGACGGCTCTCGGTCAACCAAATTGAGACGTCAACGCGCGCAGCCTATAGATATGAAGGCACGGGAGAGGTATGGCAGTGTAACCAGCCCATTGGAATTCCCTGATCTGTGGGCAGAGAAAAGTTAATTCGTGATGAGCGTATCATTATGGGTGACGCTTAGAGCCTAGGACGCACCCCTGGTCCACTCGTGTTTGTCCAGGCCTTCGAGGCAAATACACGAGATTGTCTATTCGGGAGATGCTCCCCAACATACGATACCGGTGCGATCACAAGAAGGCGGGAAGACAGGTGGTCGAAGCGTCGGTACCATTCCGAAGCTCTCCAGAAGCGGGAGCGAAGCTGGCAATCTGCAGAGATGGTTAATAATTATTGTCGCGCGGCAGGTAAGAAAGATCGGCTCCGCGGGCATGAACCAATGTGGCGTTCCTCGCCACCGGTCCAGGCTCTCATGTAGTCGCGAGTACTCGCCGGCCACCAAACGCGTACAAGACAGCACGGCGCTCATCGCCATAGACTCCTACCATCCTCCTGTATGCGTGTCGTAAGTTCGAGGGGTGCGTCGGTTGCTATTATATGGTAATAGAGTGCGGCACGAGCGGGTGCCATGGCGAGACGACGCCTACACTGCTCCAGCGCGCGCCACAGCGCCCGTGCGCCCACAATCGATTGGTCCCTTGCAGCGCCCTATCATGCCACGAGTACGGTGAATGAGGATGAGCCTGAAGCATGGTGCCAAGGGGCTCGGATAACCTTCGCTTCTCGCCGAGTACCAGTGCCCGCAAAGGTGGAAGTTTCCGGCTTCGGACTAGCCGTCTTCTCCCGCGTGTACGCCATTTATTTGGGAAGGAGAATGGGGAAAAGTACAAAACAACATACGTTTGCGGTAGTGCTTCGGAGGGCCGGCATGGGAATGAATCATACTGGAACGGCCTGCGCAGCGCGCCGGCGTGGGCAGTGGCTGTGCGCTACTGCTCGTAGCCGGCAGAGTGACGGACAGCTCACGGTGAGGCAAGGGTTTTGGTATGGTCAGACCTGTGCGCTGCGATTCCGATGGGCGGAAAAATTAGGGCGGTACCTATGAGTTTTTTTACTGCGCTTTTTGTACTGCGGGGGACATACCTCCATGAGACGTAAAGCCATCCGGTAAAAGATACCAAGCTGTTCGAGTAGTACATTCAATAGGCCAGGTATCCAGGCGGGCCCGCTCTCTGCGCGACAGCGGTGGCAAACGGCATACATGGGGCGTGTGCTTACCATGCTGGGCGGGGCATGGGAGTAGTGGCTGCTAAGCTACTGTTCGTAGCAAGTGGAGTGTAGGGGCTCGAAGACTACTGCGTCCAAATATCCGATTCGAGAATAGATGCACACTGACCCCAGTGAAAATAATGCAGGTAGATGCATCGCTCTGGGTGGCCGGAGTTCTAGCGTCGTTGAGTCTTGATGTTTTGGTTTCCAAGGGTGCGTCCTCGCGGCCTATGGGGAAACGAGGTTTGGGATGAGCGTACAATAACCTAATTGCATGGTTGCACATACCGGGCCCTCTTAATTCTGTGTTGATGAGGTGCATTAGCCCAAATCTTACGTTGGAACAATTGAAAATTCGAAGTGGCCGTGGCGTTCAGTGCTAAGTCAGGCAGCCCGCCGGCAACGCGCCACATTTTACACCATGTTCGACCGTTCGTGACCGCCGCCGTGTCCCGACGAGGTGGGTATATCCGCCGCAAGTACGTGAATGGCGGCGGCGGTACGGTGATGACCGGCGACAGGTGCAGCCCGAATGTGGTGGGGAAGCGCACTTGGAACGGTCTCGGAGATCCAGATATCGATTGCAAGCGCTTGGTTACGCCATGGGGGTGCCTGGGGTCCTGCGCGACTTGGAGAATAATAATGTGGTTCACGCGAATAGGCGCCGGAGACCTTCCTTATAGTGACCACTGTCCAGTCCACACCGCCTTGTTCGAACTTCGAGTCGCTGTCCACTGCCTTGCTCCTTCTTACACCCGTCTCCGGCCCCCCGTTCTCTCGTCCTCGTGTCGGTGTTCCTCCTGTCGCATCCGATAGGTACACACAAGTACAGCTCTCCTAGGGTTTTGTAATCCGCCGACCTGGTCATGCCATCCACTGCCGCCGAGTCTCCCGCAGACGCCGCCCCACAGACGTCCGCAGTACAGCGCCATCCTACGTTCGACGTCCCTGGAGAAGGTAACACGCAAAGGCGGTCCACCGCGAATACAAATGGAGCCATCTCTCGCGCGACTTCACGGTCATCCCAACGACCCACCTCCCTCTTACGAAGTCTCACCATGCCCGAGAAGCCTGTAGGACGCGCGCCCCCAATCCTCCAACAGATACGAGCCATTGTGGTCATGTCGTGTTTGTGAACACTCCCGTCGCGTCGCGCGCCACCGGCTCACTTCGCTATCCCACAGGGCTCAACGTTCTGCTTGTATGCATCCCCGTCTCGGTATGTCGCGCGTCCACCTTAACATCCCATATTGTTCCAACGTACGGTCCTACAGTGGGCTCTGCATTTCGCGCTTCCTTCAAGCAACTCAAATGATACCCTAATCTTTGTTTGTACGCCATGTTTCCCCGCGCGACATTCTAACCACACTAACACGCAACAGTTTCATTCCTTGCCATTATACCCCTAGCGAAGGTAGGACTGTTTCATGACGGCGACGCCACGAACTACGCTCATAAGCCATCAGCTCCTTGCTTTCGCAACCGATGAACTGTCAATGCGAGTAGGACAGACGCTCGCCGGCCTTCTGAACGCCACCTTGGTAATTGTATCTCGTTTCCGATGCTTTATTCATATGCTGATATACTACCGGCTTAGGGCAACGCGTACGTAGCCCGTTCTCCCACAGCTTGCTCCGCGCTAACCTACCCCTCAACGTCAGTGTCGAATTGATTGTAGCGGTGCGTATTGATCGCTACCTATGTTCGAGCAGTGATTGATGGGACTTCGTCGGCGCCGACAGATCATTGCGTTGGTGAAGTGTGAACTGCAAATTGTGCAATCATCATGTACGTGCAACTCCGTTAACGTCCGCATATCGGGATGCCGTCTAGTCCACCGCTGTTTAACTTTACTGACATCTGCGATTGATTAAGTGGTCGGCTCAATTCTCAGTAACCTTCGTGAGCGCCTTTTCATTTCGAATGGTCGAGCGATCGCTCAACGGGTGATATAGTCCTCGTCCTTGGGATGTGTTTCTTTGCTGGTGGCACAAGGTTCTCAGAACAGGGTTTCGGCATCAGTGCGTTTCGTCCTCCTGTCCCGCTCTAGCGCACTACGCGCTTAGGGCCATGCGCAACCCGGCTCACACACCACCCGTTCGCTAGGCGTGACCCAGCTCAATTCCTCGCTGTTAATCCTGTCCGTGATCGGACTGCTCATCCCGGCGGCCTTCCACTTTGCCGCCGACGCGCAGATTCCGGACAACGAGGAGGCCACGGATATCTTGTCCGTCAGTCACGGAGTGAGTTAGAACGTCTATTTCGGCATTTCGAATGCGGCAACGAATGCTGACCATACCCGTCAACAGACTGCCATCATTCTTCTCTTCAGTGCGTGACCTCTTTCATGACGCCCGTCGTAGCGCTTGCTAACTGCTTGCTATCCACGTTGCTTTCCTTTTCGATTGCGCTCGCGTTATGGTTTAATGCTCAGTCTACGGCTCGTATCTGGTCTTCCAGCTCTTCTCACACAAGACGCTCTACGATGACGCCCACCCCGACGTCTTCAAGTCGACACGGTATGCGCGCCGCGAGAAGAAGGATGAGAACGGAGCGGTCATCGGGCAGCGGGAGGCCAACGGCAGCAGTAGTCTCACTGACCAGCCGTTGTCTCTTTCGCCTGTTGCCTCTCATGAAGACCCAGAAGCCAACACCGTTGCCGAGCCAGAAGAGGTCGAAGAACCGCAAATGAGTGTGCCTATGACGATCGGGCTACTCGCCGTTGTCACCGTGGTGAGTGTCTTTGCAGGACGGCCCGGCTCGCTTTCCGTCTCTCGACCGGACGTCATTGACCAATGCCATCCACGCTGCGCCTGTCTAGCTTGTGGCGGTGACAGCAGAGTTCCTCGTCGACTCGATAAATGGTCTAGTGGAAACCGGCAACATCAACAGGGAGTTTATCGGTGTCATTCTGCTCCCGATTGTCGGGAACGCGGCCGGTACGTGCTCCGCCTCCGCTTGCGCGCTGCACCCGAGCGCGTGTCGCGTTCGGGATATGCTGCTGCGCAGCCCTACTCGTGGGACTAATGCTCACGCTACGGTCTCACGCAGAGCATGTCACGGCCGTCACGGTTTCTGTCAAGGACAAGCTGACGCTTTCTCTTGGCGTTGCGGTCGGTTCCTCAATTGTGCGTACGGCCCCCTGGCACTCGCACCCTGCCTCCCGCTGACGTCGTCCCTGATTTGTCCCGCTCCGCCGTTCGTGCTCCGCGTCACGCCCTGTCGGATGGCGGATTCTGGTTTGGCACGCACAGCAAATCGCGCTTTTTGTCATTCCGTTCATCGTCACGCTCGGCTGGATTATGGGCAAGCCGCTCAGCATGCTCTTCGACCCGTTCGAGTCGATCGTCCTCTTCTTCTCCGGTGAGTTCATCGCTCCCACCGCGCCCCACGCCCCGCGTCGTGCCTGCTTCGGCGCGCCAGTGCCACGGAGGCTGACCGCTCCGCTTCCCCCACCCACAGTGCTCGTGGTAAATTACGTCGTGCAGGACGGAAAGAGGTGCGTGGATTCCGCTCCCGCCACTTTGATGTCATCGCGCCCGCGCCGCTCACACGTGTCCCCTTTGTTTCTGCAGCAATTGGCTGGAGGGCATGATCCTCATGTGCTTGTATGTCATTCTCGCCCTCACGTTCTGGTTTTACCCCGGTACGTCTCGCCGCGCCTCGCCGCCTCTGCGCGACACGTCCCTGACCTGTGCATCCTCTCCGCTGCTGCAGGCGTCACTGAGCTCGGCCGGCAACTCATGTGCTGAACGAACTGTACCGAAAACGCGCGATAGGCGACACTTCGACGCACTGCGCCGTTCGCAGCGACGGCGCGCTCCGATGCGCAATGCCCGCGCGCCGCGCCCCCTTCGCCTTTCCATCTCAGACAGGGATTTGGTTCTCATTCTCGCGGGCTACCATGGACGCTCTCTCCACCCCTCCCGAGCGCGTGTACGTATACCTCCCCCCTTAATCTTACTTCGCGACACCTCCACATTTTTACATTACTTTATCACTCTTCATCACCGTTCCCCCTTCGCAGTCAGTCGCTCGTTTACCCTATACACTTCGCCTGCGTTACAACCTCCTGCCCTACATTTACGTCCTTGACGAATGCAGTGACGACTCGTTTCGGTCTGTGCGGGCTCCCCGGAAATGGAGACTCGACGGAAGAGATTCATAGATAGGCTAGCTACCCTTCGAGTACACCAATGGCAACAATCGAGCAGTATGGGTACCAGACTTGCTTAGAATGAACCACGTTACTGTTGAGGAGGCTTTCGAGTACCCCCCTCGGCTTGAGTGCTCGACGTTCGACAAACAGCAGAACGTGGGTACATCGATATGGCAAATAGAAGCGTCCAGTCGTACAATACATACACAGCCGTTATCATAATAACCCTATCCAAAAGTGCAGTCAGGCGACGCCAATGCGCCGTAATTGTGCCACGCCACCAGCAGTAGCAGCAGCAACAACAGCAGTTGTGCGCCCCCCACCAGATCAGAGCTTCGCCTTCAAAGGCGTCCCTGGGTTCACCAGCGTCGCCGCGGCAGCCGCGAGAACGACCGTCCCACGTTCCTTGACCTTCGTAGCTGCGCGTCGCGCTATATTAGCATGTGCTCCCACGGGTACAGCCGCAGAAGCAGGAGAGGGTGGTACGCACTGAAGATGACCTTGTCGCCCTCCTTCCACATCTCGGTGACCAGCGTCTCGCCCGGGTATACAACACCCGCGAACCTGACAGTATCATAACGGCATGAGCGCACGCACCGCGATATGTATACCAACCAGCGCGGGAGAAGAGGGGAAGGGGAAGAGAACGAGGCAAGGGGGCAGTTATACCACCCCTTCTCTCTCCGGATATCGCTCTCTTGCTTCCCTGCTTCTTCCCGGCGGTTGAAAAGCGGATAGGTACGTACCTCACTTTGATGTCTTTGAACTCTCCGAACGCCTTGAGGACGTGCTTTCCTGATATTCCCATAGAGCATAGGCCTAGATAACGCGAGGTAGGTGGACGTACATCAGCTACTCATCCACACAGAGACGCATATGTGGCAGATGGTCACCGTGCAGAATGGGTTTGTCGAACCCGCCAACCGCAGCGAACTCTGGAAGAATCTGTGCGAGGGTGGCGAGTCAGCAGACACATCGACGACATGGGTGGATGTGCGCTTGGACCACTTACGTGGAGGGGATTCAAGTCGCCGCTCAACCTAAGCCACAGCAGGGCCACAGCAAGGCGCAAGGCGTTTGTGAGGGACGGAGATTGAGGGGAGGCAGGGAACTCCTCACCGATACAGCGCCGCCTGAACGGGGAGAGTCTTCTCCTCAATGACTGCGTCGGGCTTCCGCTGGGGAGGCTTGTTTTCCGCCGTGGCTGAGCCGCGGTCTAGTAGCGCCGCGGGCGGTGCACAGTTAGTCATGGGTTGCAAACTCTGCGAAATGAGAAACGCACCTTTGCCTGCCCGCTTGCCCCCAAAGCCGCCAGAACCACGGATGAAGACCGTGGACTGGTTCTCGAAGATGACCTTGCCTGAGTGCTTGTCCTTCGTCTGCACGATGGAGGTCACCGCCGCGGCCTTGCCCTTGTCCAGCACCTCCAGGAGCCTGTACGTCCCCTCTCTCAGTATCCACGCCCTCTCCAGCGAGATAGCGCTGCACAGCGAGAAGAACTCACCGGGCCTCATTGACGAGGTCCCCACTCGTCGGGATCGGCGCCTTGATCTCGAGATACTGCTCGCCGTGAAGGAGCTTGGCGGGGTTGAAGTTGGGCAGCCAGTCGAGCGAGAGACCCGCGCTCGCGTGGAACTGTGGGATGACGCCGAACGTAGGCAACGCCGCAAAGTTCTCGTCGTTCTCGTACGTCCACTGCAGCTCCTGCTCCGATGCACCGACACCGAGGTTGTAAAGGATCACGTCGCGCTCGACGTAGCTGTACTCGGTCGGTTCCGCGACCTCCTTCTTCGCCGCCGCGACGATGTCTGAATCCTCCGGGTCGGCGTATGGGCTGTCGGACGAGCCTTCGCTACCTGCGCTCTCATCTGTGTTGCCGAAGTTCTCGGCGATCTGACGGGAGCGTAAGTGGTTGGCTCGGCGGTGCCTAAGTATGCTGCATTACCTGCATAAACGCCTCTTGAGTGCTCCCGGGATTCGTAGCACGATCATCGTCTGCGACCTGTGAGAACATGCCATTCCTCTAAACAGGCAGATGCACTCACTGAAGTCGGTGATGAGCTTCCATTGCGAGATGACCGCCTCAGGTGTCAACGGGTGGTTCACGGGGAAGCCGTGACCGCCGGTGCGCTGCCACCTAATCTGAGCGATCCAGCCGGCGGCGACTTGGAAGATGCTCCCGGTCGTCTCTTCGTTGGCGTCGCTGCTGAGGAAGCCGACGAGCGGAGCCACGTAGTCCTCCTGTAGCCATCGCGGTGAGATCGCATCGCGTTGAGCTATAGAGGGCGTCTGATGAACATACTTTGACTGCTTCAATGCTTGCCGCAGCCCTATGATCCGTGTTGGCTTGGGTCATGACTAACATGCTAATTCATTGTGACTTACCGACCCAGACCAGTTGCAGCCCCCGCCGACGGGATGACAACATTGGCAAGGATGTTGTACTTCTTACCCTCAATGGCCACCGTTTTGGTGAATCCGAGGATACCGGCCTTGGCAGTGGAATACTAGGATGTGAACATCGACATTAATCAACCTAGCTCTTCACACCAAGCAGCAGGACCTACGTTCGCGAGTCCAGGAAGGCCGTCTTCAAGGACAATGAGCCCAAATGAGCGGGAAGATGCACAAAAAGGACATACAGAGGCCAGCTTGAGATCCCATGGTAATAATCCGGCCATACTTTTGCTTCAGGAAGTGGGGCCACGCAGCTTTCACGGACTACACGAAGTGAGCTATATCATTCTTGGTGAACAGAAAAATGACCTAACCTTGTAAGTTGCCCTGTAATCAGGCGTGAGCGAGAACCGATAGGCATACGTGGAGACCAAGCATACCTGAGGTGAACAGCGAGGACCTCATCCCAATCCTTCTCAGAAAGCTTCTCAAACGCGCTAGGGCGTGCAACACCTGCATTGGCGACGAGGACATGAACACCCCCAAAGGTGTCAATCGCGGCCTTCACAATGCCCTCCCCATCCTCGGCGGAAGCAACTGCTGCAACAGCCTTTCCCCCGGCTATGATGAAGGAGGTATCATGAACTTTCAAAACAAGGTGAGTAACACCAGTGGATAACACTGACCTTTGGTAATAGCATCCACGACCGCCTTGGCCGCCTTGCCGTCCACGTCGTTTACTACAACATTCGCACCGAGACGGGCAAATTGGATAGCATATACGCGGCCAAGACCGGAGCCAGCGCCCGTAACGATAGCGGTCTTTCCGTCGAATCTTACCTCGGGTTCGGCCTGCGCATTTGAGGAGATCTTGGAGGATTCTCCAACCTTAGCCTACAAAGTCATAAACACCGGAATACCTTCAATGAAGATTTGGATAGACTTACCTGAATATCGAAGTCGGGCAGGGATTGTGGGCTATCCAGGGTTATCAGTGTGATATAGCACAAAGTTATAAAGCGTATTGCTCACTGTTCAGGGTCGCTGTCGAAGTCGGTAATTTGCTCCCATTTTTCTTGGACCTGCCAATTATACATTGAGGGAATGCACATGCCGCATGGAGCTCATTTCACTTACGGCAGACGGAGTAAATGTCTTGTCAGTCTTGAAGGAGACACCCTTGCTGCGTTCCCACCGGACCTCAGCAACGTAGCCTGCACCAACTTCAAAGATTCGGCCGTTCGCGTCTGGGCCGTCCGGATGCGTGATTGCAAGAACGAAGGGTGCAACAAACGCGGGCTGTTGGTGGAAGTGAGTCGCAGATCCCAACGTAGACCTATCACGGCGTCTACCTTCAGGTTTGCAAGCATTTCTGGAGGCATAATCGTCTCGGTCATGGCAGACGCAGCCATCTATAGGTGAAATGATCAGGGGGTATAGATGTTTAGGAAGTGCTTGCACATACTGGCGCAATGACAGTAGCCTTAATGTTATGCCGAGCACCCTCGGCGGCGAGAGCCTTCGTGAAACCTACAAGACCCATTTTTGCAGCGCTGTAGTTCGCCTGCCCGAAGTTGCCTGTATCGCAACAAAATAGATTTTAGAATGATAGGCTATGCTGCGCAAAACAGTACGCACCATAGAGGCCTGCAGCACTGGCGGTATTCACAACGCGGCCAAAGCCCTGTTTCTGGAAGATGGGCCATGCAGCCTTGGCGCACGAGTACGATCCCTTAAGGTGCACGAGCATGATTTGGTCCCACTCCTGGTCGGACATGTTCTTGAAGCTACGGTGCAGGGCACAGGACATTGAGTGAAAGATGCAGTGGGTACGGGTGACATCAGACGTACCCCTTGTCCCTCAGAATGCCAGCGTTGTTGATGAGAATGGAAACTCCACCGAAGGCCTCTACTGCAGTCCTGATGACTGCTTCCCCGTCCGCTACGGACGCCGTGTTCGTGACGGCAGTCCCTCCAGCTACATTTGCGTCGCGCTCGCTCAACGTCTCTCCGCGCGACGGCCTTAGACTGAATACACACCTTGAGTGATCTCGTCAACGACCTTCTGCGCAGCCGCCTGGCTAACATCGTTGACGACGACATTCGCGCCTCTCGAAGCGAAGAGCAGCGAGTAACTGCATATATGAGGTCATCACGCGGTTCCTGGCGCCTGAGTGGTTGGTGTATGCTCACGCTTTGCCGAGGCCTCCGCCAGCGCCGGTCACGATGACGGTGTGGCCCTTGAACGAGAGTTGCGACATAATGTACGGGGCAGAGGTGGAGAAGGATATGGAGAGACCGGGCGGGGGGAGGGCGTAGCTGTTATAGACGAATGCGGGGTCGTGCCAGGACCGGCCATGTGAATTTCCGCGAGTGGGATGATCGCGCGCCCACGTGAATTGACGCGTCTCTCCCGCCACGAGTTCCCGCATCCGAGCTGAGAAGCGTTTTGTACCCCGACGCCATCACTCTCTCTGTCTCTCTGCCCGTTTTCTGGCCATAGGACCTCCTGAGCCTCAAATACAGCTGAAAAAGCAAAATAAAATACATGGTCCACGGGACACGCTCTCAGGCGCGCATCTGGCCATGGCGCGAGAGGTCGCGCGCAATCACAGCTTCGCGGTGGTGCGATGACCCAGCGCGCCCTCTCGCAGCAGCGCCTCCGTCTCTTTTTTGCCTACACCCAACTCGCGCAGGATCTCCTCGGTATGTGCCCCCCTTGCCACCGTCCAGCTCTCCGTGCCAGGCAAGGGCGCGACCGACGGCGTCCGTTCCAGCTTCGGGTGCGGGCTCGGTACGGAGCCTCCACTCGCCGACGCGCCCGCTGCCAACACCGCCGCCTCACTGGGCGACAAAACAGGAACCGCACACGCGTCGCTCCCTGGATCGGGTTTCAGCTCTATCAGCGTCGCGAAGAGAGACGGTAAAGCATCGTACCATCGAACACTTTGGCCCAATAGTCTCGCGGATGCAGCGCGAATCCCTGCTCGAAGAACTTTCGGACCTGGGGCCACATATCCATGTCGTCCCGGTCGGCATCGGATGGCCTCCATCCGCCCTCCAAAGAGAAGCCGGGAGGTAGTGCCCCGAGAAAGAGCTTCAGGAACGTGTGGAAGAACTGAGGCTCCAGACACGCGACCGACATCCATCCACCGTCCGCGCAGACATATACACCGTAGAATGGTGAGCCACCGTCGAGAAGGCCAGTTCCTCTCTTCCCCTCGAGCCCAAAGTACGGCAGTTGTAACTGCGTGGAAAGAAGCGGGTAGCTCGACAGGTACCGCACTCCTGAAACCTATTGGCCTTTATCAATTAACCTTCCATCATCAACGAGGGTTGAAGTTCACCATGTCAACATTCACAACCTGCCCTCGCCGACTCCTATTCCTTTCCACGAGTGCGAGAAGGATTCCCATTGCGCACATCATGCCACCGCCCCCAAAGTCGGCAAGAATGTTCAGAGGAAATTCCGGCTTCCTTCCTCCCGGCAACATCTAGTTGGTGGCGTGAGCCTGTGGCCGACATGATTTCCTAAGAAGACACGGACCGACAGGACGCCACTAAGCGCGAGGTAGTTGAGATCGTGCCCTATCGAGTGAGCGAAAGATCAGGCCGGTTCAGCCACCCTGCAACTTCCAGTCTCATAGCTGACGCACCGGCCCTGTCCTTGTGCGGTCCTAAGCATTTGCGCGCTTCATCAGTACCCTTTAACTAACAAAGAAAAGCGGAACCTACCTTCCCGAGGAAACCTGCATGACTTCAGCTTGAGCTATCGTTAAGTCGGGTGCTTGTGGCTCACCCCACAAGCCGCGCATATACCAGCCCCTTGTTTCTCCCATCCCTCTCTGCTAGAAAAACATCGGGCCCAAGTCCGAGTCGTTCCATAACACCCGGGCGGAACGGGTCGATGAGCACGTCCGCACGCTCTACGAGCCGTCGCACCACCGCATGACCACTCGGTGTCTATATAGTGTTCACGGGCAGTCGTGATTATCAGCGACCACTGTACTATTGAAGCTTGAAGTGGGACGGTGATGACGTGCCTTCGGGTCGACCGCAATAGATCGTTTCCCCCGCGCGAGCACGTCAGGACCTATGGGTGCGGCGCGCGAGCTCGAGGGAGGCCGGTCAATGCGCACGACGTTGGCGCCGAAGTCGGCGAGGATCATGCCCGCCATAGGGCCCGGGGCAAGGCCGGCGAACTAGGTACATGGTTCCAACTTATCAGCTTACTCGCGAAGGACGCCTGGAGATGGAGCGACTCGAGTGCTCACCTCGACGACCTTGATCCCAGAGAGGGGCAGAAGATCCACGGGTTGTGTTTTACTAGTACTGCTTGCGGACATGGCTGCAAAGCACCGTCTATAGTAGGTAGCATTAAAGTGTGTATCAGCTATTTGCTCATACAGCCGGCCTAGTACGCTGAGAAATTGCATCATACCTACTAATTCGTTTGAACAGAGGCAAATGACTATTGCACTCTACGAGCCACTATAGGCACCCACAAACCCAGGATGCTCGAGTGTCGAGGCCTGAGGGTCGGTGTGGGGAAACAAGGTTGGACCCCACACCGAAAGGGCGGTGGTCGGCCCCTTGGAACACCGGTGGTAGCCGGAGCGACCAAGAAAGCCGGAGTGTCCATCAAGTCGCCGGCTCGCCTTGACGCCGCGCTGACTGCCAATGCATATCCAAGTCTCTAGCATATGTGCGAAAAGCCTTCGAGAGGGAGACGTTCTGGTAGGGGTTCGTGTGGCTGTCAGTGTAATGTGTATGTATATTCGTGCATCGTGTGACATCTACTAGCAGTCATACAATATGTAGGTACGTGGATTCATGCTGTTCGTGAAATTGCGTTGAAATGGAAAAAAAAAAGATAAGTCACAATGATCTGCCGACCGAGTCGCGGCCTCTACAGACCCCAGAAAACAAGAGAAGAACTACAAACGCCGAAGTACCAGCATCTATCACCACCGGCGACTGAGCGAGGGGGAGGGGGAAGGAGGCGCTACTAGTATGACTCCTCTGCGGCCTTGACCTTCTCCGCGGTCTTGATATCGCTGAGCGAGATCGACGAGCGGTCGCACATGCTCCGGAAGATCCCGCTCGACATCTCGTACAAGTTCGCGGGTGTGTCGAACTCGGCGATCTGCCCTGCGTCGAGGACGCATATGCGATCGTACCCAATGATGGTGCGTAGCCGATCTGCAGGGCAAGGGTGAGCAAGTCGATGTGGTACATGCGGGTAAGAGGAACGCGGCGGGACGTACGGGCGATGCAGAGAATTGTGCGGTCTGCGAACTCGGTCGCGATGGTGTCTTGGATTTTTCTGTCCGTCTCGTAGTCGACGGAGGCTACCATGTCCATGTCAGCAGGGGTCATTCAGGCCAGAATCGCACTCAACGTACCCGTGGCCTCGTCCAAGATGAGGATTTGGCTGTCCTTGACAAGGGCTCGCGCCAGGGACACCAAAGAGCGCTATAGCAATACACCCTCGTTAGTCGCGTTTTCACCTACCCAAACGCGCCAACGTACCTGTCCGATGGACAGATTGCTGCCCTCATCCTCGATCGGGCTATCCAGAGAGAAGCGATTCACGGGGCTGCGCGAGCCCTCCTTCACCTCCTCGTCTGACTGGTCCAACGAATGCTGCTTCCGGTCCTCTACGAGGTACGCACGCTTGAGCGCGTCCCACAGCCGCGCATCGTCGTGCACGCCGAACGGGTCGAGGTTGCTGCGCAGCGTGCCAGAGACTACCACCAAATCCGTTAGCACGGACAAGGGAGAGGTTCGCGTCGTTGGTGACGTACACAGCAGAGGATCCTGCGGGATGATCGCCAGCCCGTCGCGCAGGTCTTTCAAGCCAATCGACGAGATGTCGACGCCATCGATGACGACGGACCCCGACGAGAGCTCCACGAGCCGGTACAACGCCGTCATGATACTGCTCTTCCCGGCACCCGTCCTATCCAAATTCAAGCTAATCAGCCACCGCCCGTGTCGGACGTGTCCGCAGAATCGCGCACCTTCCGACAATGCCGATCTTCTCCCCAGGGCGGATCGACATCGAGAGACCCTTCAGAACTGCGGGGAGCTCAGGGCGGTACTTAAGCACCAGATCCTTAATCTCGATTTGGCCTTCTGCAGGCCACGATGCGGGTGGCTTATGGTCTGCGATGAGGTGTGGCGGCTCCTGCTCGAGCTCCCTGACGTAGTGCACCTATCGCATTCGCTTAGCCACACACGGTCTCGGGTAAGAGGTAAAAGGGTCGTGAAGGACGCACGATACGCTCGACGCTGTTGAAGTCGTTCTCGACCTCGGCGCTCTGCCGGACCAACCAGCCGAACGCCTGCTGCACGCTGATGATGTAGCTGAGCACGACACCGGTCTGCGAGGGCGAGATGGAGAAGCGGGTGCCGACGGTGAGCATCGCGACGACGAAGGTGAGGAAGATGCCCATGAGGTCCAGGCGGATTCCGAGCCACCGCTGATCGTAAAGTTAGTACTCTTGATAACCGTGGGCCTGGGCGAAAACTACGAACCTGGTTGGTTACAGTGAGCCAGTAGGCACTATCCGAAGGTCGTGTTAGTTAAGACTAGGAGTGTAAGCCGAAGTGCCACTTACCGGTTCTCGATGTCGACGCGTTTCCTGTTCTCGTCCAAGAATCTATCCGTTTCGCCATATGCTCGGATGGTGGCAAGACCCGAGAGCGACTCAGAGAAATGGCTGTAAAGAGACGAACGCAACAGCGAATCTACAAAAAGGACGGCGGTCAGTAATTCTCCACAAAACCCCGATGCCTAGCACTGCTCACCAAGACGCTACAAAAGATAGTGTCAGCACATCGAACGATCACAAGAGCCCCCCTTCAAAACGAGACGTACCTTGAGTTCACGCGCGCTCGCCCTGTAAAACATGGCCGCCCAAATGTACGCGACAGACACCGCACCGACAGCGATGAGGAACCATGGGAGCACGATCGCGATCAGGATGATGGCACCCAGGATGTTTGCGAGCGTCGCGACAAACATGCGCATCGCGTCGCCGAGCGTGTTGTCGATCGTGTCGATGTCCTTGGAGAACCGGTTCATGATGCGTCCGAGCGGCTATATGGAGCGTTAGTACGCCGAAAGCGTCGTGTGTATGCGAGGGGAGAGTGGGGGCGAGTCGGCGCGGGGGGTGGAAGGAAGGAAGGACGTACAGTAGTCTCGAAGAACGACATGGGTGCGTGCATGACGCGCTCGATGGCCGCGCGATGCAGCCGCTTCGAGGACAGGTAGGTCAGGATCGCGAACGTCGAGCCCATCATGAAGAACGTCAACGCTTGCGCGACGCCGAGCCCAGCGTAGATACCCATCTGCCTTAAACGTCAGTATTTACACTCCAGAAGGTCAGGTGGGGCTCACGTAAAACCCAGAGCTGTACGGCCATTTGCTGCGGGAGGCGGTCAGCCAAAGTACGGGCACGAGAGACATTCCGCTCACAGTTCCTCCCAGTAAACAAGCCTAACGACAGCAGCGAACGGGTCAGCGTACGTCTCCTGCGGATCTATCGGCCTGCGTACCAGTATGACGACATCACCTGCGCGCCCTGCAGCAACGCAACCGAGAGCAGCAGTAACGGGATGATGATGTACCCCTTGCCCGCGCGGATATACTCCATATACACCTGCGAGCTCACCGCGCCCGTGTTGCGCTCCTCGACCTGCATGAGCGCGGGACCGCCCTTCCTCGTCCCCTTCTTCCCCTCCTCCTCCTCCCTCGCGTCCCCGTCGCTCGGCTCCGGCGCGTCCTCGACCGCGTCCTCCTCCCGCTCCTCCTGCTCCGCCTCGTGCTCCCTGCTCCCAAACTCGCGCACGAAGCGCGCAAAGTCGCCGTCCGCGGCGAGGAGCGCGGCGTATGTGCCGTGCTCCGCGACGCGCCCGTCGACGAGCGCGTAGATGTAGTCGACCTGCGGGAGGAAGTGCAGCGCGTGCGTGACGAGCACGCGCGTCTTGCCCGCGGCCGCGGCACCGAGGAAGACGTTGTTGAACACGCTCTTCCCGACGTGCGCGTCGAGCGCGGAGAACGGGTCGTCGAAGATCTGGATGTCCGCCCCGACGTAGATCGCGCGGCAGATGTTGATGCGCTGTTTCTGTCCGCCCGAGAGCGAGATGCCCTGGAAAGATATGTGAGCGCGCACATGCTAGTGAGGTCGTGGAAAGCGCTGACTCGTTCGCCGACTTCGGTCATGTCGCCATTAGGCAGGAGCTCCAGATCCGCCTCGAGACACGCGTCATGCACGGCCTTCCAGTATCGCTCCTCGTCGAACGGCCGTCCGAACGTGATATTGTCGCGCACCGTCGCGTTCTGTATCCACGCGCTCTGTGGACAATACGCGACCGAGCCCTTGAACTTGACGGAGCCCGCCGTGCGGCGCATCTCCCCGATCAGGCCCTCGAGCAACGACGACTTGCCCGAGCCGACCGGCCCGACGACCGCGGCGAGCTGGCCCTGCGGGATCGCGAGGTTGACGTCCTTGAGCCGGAATGTCGACTCCTGCGACTTCTCGGCGTCCGGAGACGATGTCGGGGGTGCATCTTTCTTACTCGGCTTCTTCTTCCCGAACATGCCCTTCTTGTCCTTGCGCGCGGGTGCGTCCGGGGGAGGGCCGTCCCAGACGAACTCGCCGTCGACGACTTCGATCGCGTTCTTCATGTCTGCGTCTTGGACCGTGGTCTCGGCCAGCATTTCGGCTTCGAAGACGCCGTAAAGGCGGTCGACGGCGTTGTGCGCATCGGCGATGGAGCCCAGGGATAGCGCTGGATGTGAAGGATGAGTGAGGTGTTAAATCGTATAATCGAGGAACGCACGCAGGAACATAAGCGGCATGCGGAGGAGGTTGAAAAGGGTCAGAGACGAAAAGATGTCTGCGGCATTGAGCGCATGGCCTGTCGCTGAGTACACTACGAAGGCGAGTACGCTAGCCAGTGCTGGAAGCGAAATCGCGACGGCGTTGTTCGCAGAGCGAATGATGAGTAGAGAGCGGATGTACCTGTATGCGGCAGATTAAAGCATGCGCAGATAATGGCCATGACTAGGACTTACGACATCTCCTTTCCACGAAGCTCCTCGATGCGTTGCAGGTACGGGTTCTCCCATGCAAAGTACTTGATGATCTTCATTCCCCCCAGGAGCTCCTGCAAGAGCTTCGCGCGCTTGTCTGTCCAAATCATGGACTTGTGGCGAAGCTTGATGAAGTGCTTCATGGCCACGGTCTGAATAGGCGTCGCCAGAACGAAGAACGCGTACCCAGCGAGAGCAGAGGGGCCCAAGTTGATGATCAGAATGACCAGACAGATGATCATCTGCACGGGACCGGTGATAGCCAGCTGGAGGAAGGAGCAGCAAAAGTCTATGCGGGAGACATCGGTGGAGATGTGGTTGACCAGCTTGCCGTTTGTCAGGGTCGCGCGAGCACGGGAAGATAGATGGAGGGATCTATCGTATATGGCGGTAATGAGACCCCCGCGAAGAAGGACACCAGTTGAAGCAGCTCTGTAGAAGAAGTGGTGCGTGCAAATGGAAGACAGGACCTGGAGTGCGAACAGACCGATGGCGAGACCAATGCCCCTCCCGATAGGCGGTACGTCCTCATACCGGCCGGCACGGTGAGCGCTGCATAAAGTTAGCACTGAGAGTCCCCTACGAACACGGCGCGCACTTACGCATAAGAATCGGTGGCGAATTTGATGATAGCCTACAAGACCGTCAATTGGCGTGCTATGATATCATGCCTTCTTGGCGTACCTTGACCAATAATGGACTAGTGACCTGAGCACAATCCGCGACGAGCTTCATAATGCCTCCGCTCCAGAACCACCACTTGATGCTGTCGTTCAGAGCTAGAGTTAGACTCGCCCGCTTCCTGCCGTCCTTCTCTCGCCATTGCTTCTCGCGTTCTGCACGGTCGCCGCGAATGGACCACCACACGCCTTTCAGGCCGGGGCTGATTTCTCCAGCGGCAAGACGGGCGTTGTACTCGGCTGCGGCCTTTTGGCGGGCGTCAAAGGACTTTGTGATCTTTTCTGCGACGACAGCGGCGGCGCGGCTGTCCTGGAGCTTGTACAGATCCGAGGCCTCGAGCGGGCGCGCGTAGCCGAGGGCCATGAGGCTAGTGATCCAGCCGAAGGTGAGAATGCTCCACCATCCTGCAGTGACCTCGGGGATAAGCTCGGCCTCGTCGAGGGAAGCTTTTGGTGGGGGGATTTCTTTTGGAGAGAGAGGGTTCCTGTGCAGCGGAAAGGAAGGCGTCAAGGGGCGAAATGGGTGATGGAAGAGGGAGACCCTGACCATCGAGATCTCCTTGGTGGCTTGAGGGACTCGGCGGAGCCAAGGGAGTCTTGCGCCATAGCAGCGTCGGATGAGAGCAGCTGGTCGTGGGACGGGGCGTCGTGCGGGCGAGGGGACGCTGCGGATGGCGGGGGGAGGCAGCGTGCGCGCGGTGTGCAGCTCGGCCGGTGGGGAGTGGCAAGCGCACCCGTGCCCGCGCAGGGGCTGGGGCATATTATCGCGGGCAGCGTGGGCTGCTCTCCGCCGCTGCACGGTCGTCTCGGGATGACACACCGGCGCCTCTTCGCGGTCGCCCCCTCCGTGATCGAGCGCGAGCGTCATCCCGATGCCAAATCCACGCCCATATTTGGCTCTCAGATTGCCTTTTCCAGATCCTCGGACTTGATCCGTGCCCCCACCTCCTCCCCGACGCACACTCAGGTCCGTCTTGGCGAGCCGTACACTGCGCAAACAACCAGCCCGCGCTCTGCCGCCCAGCTTGCTGCCGCCGGTGTCCACACGGGCGAGCCCACCGCTCGCGTCCCGGCAGCTATCGCAACGTGCGCATCCCCATGGCGGAGTTCGATAGCCCGCCGTAACGCCACAATTGTAGGGCTGTGCCTGCACGATAAATGGCCGAGACACTCCCGCGTGCTTCTACTCGCCAGACAAGATACATACGAAACTCCCAGCTGAAGGTTTTGGGCGTAACATCCTTGTGCTGTGAGATGGCCATTCAAGCCCAAGGGTATGCCCAAGCACCCAGGGTTTGTCGTGGGATACGTCTGGCTTTTCACACCAGTTTACACTCACTGGTTGGTAGAAATATCCCGCCGGCCGAACCCAGGGGCAACTTCCAAATTCCGACCTACAATTTGATCATCGGACCCGTAAACGGTGTATCACAATCTTCGAGGTTAGCACCTTGTGATAGTGGTCGACAACATTTTGCATGGGCCTATGTATGTGTATAAGGCCGGGTATGTGTCGGACCCACAGCCCGGACTAAATCCCTCAAACTCGGTCCGAGACGCCTGCTGACACGGCTGCGGACGCGTCATCACGCCGCACGCGCGTACGCGTCCTTCAACCGCCCCAACGCGGCCTGCAAAACAGCTCGTTCAGCAAGGACTCGGCGACACCGACGCGCACGCACACACACGGAGACCTCGGGAGAGCGTCCCACGCATGTAAGCCCAACGCGAGACGTCGGCACATACCTCGTACGCGCCCTTCAGCGGCGCTACGTCGCTGTCGGACACCCGCAGCCGCCGCACCTTGTCCAGGTGATCGGCCTCCTTGAGCATCGTCTTGAAATAGCGCGCCTGGAACGGGATGGGTGATGCAGTCAGAAAGCGCAGGCGAAGACACGGCGGGTTTGTCGGACGTGGATAATGGGATCGGACGCACCTCTTGCTCCTCGACGAGCGTCCAAGCGTCGCCCGCACGGCCGGCGCGGGCCGTCCGGCCCACGCGGTGCACGTATTTCCTCAAGTCGACGGGGACGTCGTAGCTGACGACGTGCGAGACGTGGCTGATGTCGATCCCGCGCGAGATGAGGTCGGAGCAGACCAATCTGGCGTACGCGGAGCGTCAGAAGCGGGGGATTATGGGGCGGGAATTTGCACGTACATGTTGATCTCTTGGTTCTTGAACTGCTCCAGGATGGTTCTGCGTTCGGCGGGGGCGAGGTCGCTCGAGTACGCGCGGGCGACGACGGGTTTGTGGGCTGTGTTTGCGGAGTGTAGCACGGCCTCGAAGAACTCGAAGAGCCGCACGAGACGCGTCGTCGACTCCGCGGATTTGGTGAACACGAGCGCGTTCGTCACTCCGTGTGCATGCACGAGATGGAAGAGCATCAGCGGCTTTGTCGCGGACTCGCACACGAGCATGTGTTCCTGGGAGACACGGTCAGCCCATGGACGCACGCAAAGGGACGAACAGAACGCACGGTCAGCGTCGCGGGCATCGTGAACTTCTCCATGACAAAGTCGAGCACGCCCTCCTCCTTGCTCGCCGCGGTGTGTTTGCGGCCCTGCACGACGATGTACTTGGGCGAGCGCAGGCCGAGCGCCGCGATCTTCGCGGGGTCGCGGGTGAGCGTCGCGGAGAATAGCAGCTTCTGGCAGGACGGCTCTTTCTTCTCGTCCAGATCCGTTCGGACGTGTGGTGCGTCGCGCAGCACGTGCAGAAACGCGGGTGCTAACGCGTCTGGGTGGGGCCGCACCGTGGAGATTTCGCGGGGTGGTTGGATGATGTCCGAAGGCCGCGGTGGTCGAGTTGCTGCCAGGACTTGAGCTAGCCAATCCTGGAACGATTGGGCCAGAAGACGATCCGCTTCGTCGATGACCTATTACGCCACCTGAGCATACTTGACCAACAATTCCACGGCTTACGGCGTACCAAAAAACGGAGGTGCTGTAAAGAGAAATTTGGCGTCCCGTTCAAATGGTCAATCAACCGTCCGGGAGTACAGATCAAAACGTCAACCCTGCTAGAGCCTCCTTGAAGTCTGAATGTACGCCAGCGTCAATGAGTGCTGTTAGCGTGCAGACCGAAAGGTCGAAAGAACGTACTCAGCGTCACGTTCCGCCACCAGCTGAGTCTGCTCGTGTGCGAATGAATGCTGGCCGGTTGCTGTACCTATCTATCATCCTGGATTAGCCGTTCGGGTGGTCGGAGATTTCGGGGGATCCAGGCTTCATTTACCTTGAGCCCACGCCCCTTCGCAACCGCCTCGAACGTCTCGCGGACCTGCACCACCAGATCCCGTGTTGGCAGCACTATGAGCGCCCTCAGACGGGTGACGACCCGAGAGGAGAGAACCTGCGGGCCATGAATTGTCAGCATGGCGTTCTTGCTTCTCAACTAGAAGCGGGTACCTCAACGATCGGCAACACGTAGGCCAGCGTTTTCCCGCTTCCTGTCGGAGCGGAAACGCACAAGTCTTCAGGCGGATCATACGGCCTATACAGCGACCTTGCGCTACACGACGACAGAAGTAATGGAACGACCGCAGTCTGTACTATTTGCACGGTACCGTGGTAAGCCATAATCTGGGTAACTGCACAGACGTGGAGACGGACCAGCGAAGAGCTCCGTGACGCCCAAGTCATTCAGTCTCCTCCGCATCTTCTCACCCAGCCCCGTTCTCCCGCCTTGCGTGTCTTGCGAGTCTTCAAGCGCAACGGTGGTTGCAGGGTCCACGACTTCTGCACCATAAAGCGCTCTATCGAGACCCTGCAGTGCAAGTGTGGTTTTGGATGGCGCATCAGGTCTTCGGGGTTGGGGGAACGCTGGTAGCGCCACGGGAGGGGTGGGGGATTTTGGTCTTGGTGCTACAGAGGTGATTGGGGGGTGTTCTGCCGCCTCTTCCGGGACTGCATCTTCGGTTTCCGGTGTGTCTAGCTTTCGCCTCTTCTTTGGACGGGGCTCGTCCCTCTGGACGGACTTCGTAGACACGGGGATAGTAGGTGATTCTAACTTAGCTGAGGACGCAGCGTCACTTTCACTCTCACTCCCGCTGGACTCTGACGCTTCCGAGGCAGAAGACGAGATGTGGTCCCTCTTCGATGCTTTTGGCCGCGACTCAAGGTCGTTCTTCCCAACCACCTTGCGTTTCTTGCGTCGATCTTTCTTCGCTTTCAGATATCTCTTCTTTGCCTTGGTTTTGGTCTACCGGGAGTGAGCGTCCGGAAACGAGCCTCATGGGGTTGTTGTAGGTACCTTGGGCGCTTGGGCAGATGAGGGTGTGGAGGCCGCTTGCGCCATGTTTTACAGGGACTCAGTCGTGCTGTGCTCACTAGTAAACGTAAAACGATGTGTCGCGACACAGCACACAGCAAAGAGACTCTGGCAGAGAGAGGAATGAACGGGGAAGAAAGTGGCTGAATGCGCACGAAAACCTGTTCTCGATAGACGCTCGTTCGGCGGGCCGGTCATGCATGAGCGCTTGCGGACGCTACTAGCTAGAGCCTAGTTCTGTCAGAGTCGCTGCCTGCTGTGTCACGGTTCCCGCCGGTACCGGTGATACCTGTGAGCTACCCCTTCGATGCCATAATTCGCCCCCCAGCTCCGGAAACAAAGCCTAAAATGTTACCTTACTATAGAAGGTTTCATATCAACGCAAACAAGTACCAGACATTTGGCGGTAAGCGAACTCACTGAACTTTAGCCGTGACTGCGAAGCGCGAGCCCTCGCTGAAATAATAGCCATAACGGCATAAGGCGGTCTACACAAGAATCTGAAGATACATATCCTATGTCATAATAACGACCTCCTCATGGCCATCGGTTTTCTTATGTCATATTTGCATCATCACTCGGGGTTCGAGGCTCGTCTCTCTCTCTCCCCTCCACTCCCGGCACTGACGGCAAATTGTTGCCAAAACCCCCATGAAGCCCAAATCTAAGCAGCTGTTCTGCATGTCTAGGCTTCGATCGCGATTTGTCGGGCACATTTTCTTCTGATGAATTGGTGCGCGTTATCGGAGCCCTGCATGACCACTAGTACCGTGTGGTCATGGAATCGGAGATGAATGACATATGAATACGGCGGTTGGGCTCGTCGGTCGGCCTTCCGTCGTGGTCCGTTCAGGTCCCGTCACGACCTAGCCGTGGTAAGTCGTCAAAAGTCTATAGCATTTCGGATAAGACTTGCCTATGCGGCGCCCCTCATCTTCTCTTAACATCCCCACCTGTTCCACCAGCGCAGATCATATCCTCAAACCAGGCCTGTCTCGCCAGGTTCTACAGCATGCGCGACATGGGCCGCCGGGAGTGGTCCGGCTCCTCGTCGCCCTGCGAACCTTCCTCTTGCCTATTGTACAGCCCACGCACCGATCCGACATCCGTGGCACATTGCACAGGAGGTTTGGGGCCTCCGGGCTGCGGACCCGTGGCCACGATCATCCCGAAAGGCGTCATGACTTGACGTTCTTCCGTCTCATCGATGGATTAGCGGAAGACATTCCGGCCGCCAACATCGGCATCCCCGCCCACGTGTTCCGAAAGTCCTTGGTCGTGCGATCCACTACGAGGCCTTTACAACTGAGTCCGATACGGATTGAAAGCCTCACCTTCTGGCGAAGTAATACCGGGTGAGTTCCTGCACTCCGGAGGGCTATTGAAAGCTACTCTCACCTGTGTCTAGTGCTTACTAGAACATGTCAGGCGACAAATCTTGGCCTCGCTGACCTGTGTCATCGGACCTTGACCTTGAACAATCCTGACCTGGGTGGTAAGCCCTGTACCGGCCTCCGACTCCCCTTATCACGATGCCATCTACGGTAACTGTGCGCATAGATGACCTGCGCCATCTTGAAACCGTATCTCGCCGCACTAAATGGCGCTTTATAGTAATAGAACGCAAACGCCCGGCTCGCGGATGGCCACGCTACTATGTGTGCTTGTCTTCTCTCGTGACGAGGTGTCCAGCACAGGCGGTTAAGTATACCCACTTGGGATTGCCTCTCGCCGTATGGGGCGTCTTTGCCTCCCGTATAAGAGATGCCCTTTCCTTGAGGCTTTATCTTTACGCCATCTCCCCCTGTCATCTCTCTAGCTCGGACTCGCGATCGAAGTTTCATCACTCACCCCTCCTCCTCCTCCTCCTTCCCGACTTTCTCTGTTTTTGTCCAACATGTGCTGGGAAGAATGGTTAGACAGTCGTTTATAGTCTCCGCGATGCTCGTTTTATTCACCAGTTTTACTGATAGTTGCGGAAACCAGCATCGAGGCTGCCCGGTAACAGCAACTCGCCTACTCTTATACATCAGTCCTTATGCTGACGAATTTGCCACAGCACTTCGTGATCCTGTACTGCTCCGGCGAGACATGGGACTGCGGCTCACCAACCTGTGCCCTCAGCTCTGCGCATATGCATCCCGGCTCCCGGATATGCTCCTGTAATCGAGTACGTCCTCGTCTTAGCGCGCCACAGCTGTCTTCGAACGTTTGCTCACGGCCATGTGGCAGACATATCGCGAGAGGAGGCGTGTCCTGAATTTGATCCAGGAACCTTGTGATTCCTGCAAGGAGGCTGCCCTGGCCGCCCGTGTCAGACGGCGGTAACGAGTCACTCTGTCTCTGTAACACTCGGATTGCTGTTCCATCCCGACTTGCGCTCTCTGCCCAATGTTGTCCCACTATATGCTTCTCTATCGCTTCCTACCTTGCTATTCGCCGAGTCGTCCATGCATTACCTATTACTAGAACACGGTCGTTGATCCCCATTCAGTTCGGTCGTGTGGCGACTGACCGTTCCGCCCGAATTGTCTCGAGCCATCGATGCAAGAGAACGGTCACGGCTGCTCATGACCGATGGCCTTACCTCGTCGTCAGCAATATCATACGGGCACCACTTCGCTCACCCGTGTGGACTGAGGAGCGCGGACTTTGCTAGACTAACTCCTGTGGTCAAGTGACCCGCACCAGGGGAAAGAAGTAAGCCCGAAGGCTTCGCCATACATCATGCAGGACGCGTCGAAGCGCCTTCTGCGCTTCTTGGCCAGTACTAGGGTACACCCATTGCTGAACACGACGTAAACACGATGTAGACGTCTCGACAGCGCAGGCACATGCCAGCCGTCCCAACGATAACAATAGATAAGTGCACTCTAAGAGAGCCACCTTCTCGTGGGTAGGGGATAAACTCGTGTTGGTGTATCGTCCCGTGCAGCGGCTCAGAACCGCTTGCCACCTCTTTTGATCGGCTGTTTCACACCGCGCGCTACGCTGGTCTTGACCCGCGACGTCTGAGCCTTCTGTCCGTCCTCGCTGTCGTCTGAGTCGCTTGAAGACCTGGCCTCCGCTCTTCGTCTGTTTTTCTTGAGGGGCGGGGACGAGGACTCGCTCCGGGCAGACGGACTGGGGCCTCCGTAGCCCGTCGGAGGTACGGCCTGATCTGGGGTGGCACGCTTCGAAGGCACTGATCGCACAGGACTGCTGGACCGTACTTTCACGCTCCGCTGATCCTTCGCGCCTCCCTTTCCTTTCGAGATCTCAGGCGGAGGCGAGTCCGAGTCGTCCTCTTCCGGTTCTTCTTCTGTCACCGAGTCGTCATCCTGCGCGGGGTGGGGTGGCGTACGGTGCGTAGCCGCCGTCGGGCGCGTTCCCTCGCCCTAAACATCGGTCAGCACCCGGGGTTGGAGCGCGCGCACCCGCTCAGACGTACTGCTAGAAATCCACGAAGCGTCGAAGGAGGAGAAGCAGCCCGAGCCGGCGGAGGCTTAGGCACGGCTTGCGCAGGTGCCGGCAGAGAGGGAGGCGTGAGATCCGGGGCCAACACGTTGATGAGTATCGGTGCTGCCTACGCCTTCAGCACGGCAGATCATGGGACCGCTAGGAAGAAATAATTATAAAGCTGCGTACGGGGGTTCGGGACGAGGTTCAAGACGGCACTCATCCGCCGGAGCGTGGTCGCGACCAACGGCTTGCTAAGAGTACTCTTGACATGTGTGTCTACCGTGCGGCGCGCGATCCTCCCCACTCTGTCTGCGGACTGCGGAGACCAGGGTCAATTGAGCGGACGACTCGGACTCGAGGCGGAGGTGTGGCGCCGGGTACTGTACCTTCTCCAGATCAGCCTCCGAGAGGCTGCTCACAGGTTCAACCGAGGAAAACGAAAGGTGTGTTGCGCTGATCAATGGCATGATGAGATGCTTGGACAAGACGTCAGCAGACATCTTAGGCCCGACATTGAATGTCTCCCAACGCCACCGAAACGTGTCATTTCTGAGCTCGAAGGCCAGGTCCTGGAAGAGTGCACGTGAGCGATTATATGAGGAGCATATTAAGGGAAAATCGTACCGAGTAAGTAGACTTCACCACTTCGAAAGCTAGGTCGGAAACTCCGCCGAGGGAATGTACTGAGGACAGGAATTCAAGACATTGAATCCGCCAGGATTCTTCGTCGTCCTGAGTGTCCAGTACCGGTGAACGTTGAGGATTGCAGTCTCTCCAGCGTCGTGCAACCCTTTGACTTGTCAAAACTATGTACGAGTCCATTAGCACAACTGTCACCGTACCAACAGATTCCGTGTGAATTATCACCTTCTCCCCAGACGTTCCTCGTGTCCGTGATCAGAATGAAACAATTTAGGTCAACAGTGGAAGCGTAGAATTTCTATCGGAGTCAAAGAGACCCGGTCGCGGCGTGAGCCCCACGTCAGCCAGGTCCGAAACGCGGGGAGAGGTGCTAACCAAGAGATACGGGGTCGAAGTGTTGGTATCGCTCCTCGCGAGCCACTCCTTCGTGAGCAGGAGGTTGGCGTGCTCCTGGAGCGTGCGTGGTCAGTTACATGGCCGCGATGGTAGGTTTCAGGCAGGTCTGAGCCATGCCGACGCCTACTTCGGACAAATACTCCATGCGCGTTCCCTTCGATTGGTACTTCGAGCTCCGACGAACGGGATGGTGTAGCTAGGTCGTTGATCTCGTAGGTTTCCTGCGTACTGGGGCCACCTAGGGTGATCCAAAATCGCCTGGCTAGGTAGATACAATTGAATCAAGGTTAAGAAGCGCGGGTTGTCGTGAACTACGACTAGGAGTTGCTCAACTTGTATAAAGTTAGGGTCACCACCGCCACGCGAGGTACATTGTGTCCACACTTGGGCGTGGGAAACACATCCTAAATAGGGCACAGTAGATCGTCGTGGGCGCTACTGCATATTTGCCTTCGTCTCCGTCCCGACCACTCTTTGCCTTTGGACGTGCCATCTGCTCACGCTCGCCGTTCAAATTCTACCCCCTGGGATCTGCGCATGATGGAGGAAGGGGAAATTGTCACCGAAGAACCAGCCGGGCCCGGTTCCAATGTAGAACATTCTGCTCACCCGTCTGCCGACTCTTCCGGAATCGCGTACTCGCCTGCTCTCGAATGGCCAGGGGACTCAGAGCCATCTCCAGACTTATCCCTTCTGGTGGGAACGCACAGCTACAGCCCACCAGCTGGGTCCACCTCTCCAACATCATCGCTGCGGCTCTTAGTCCTGCGTAGCAGCGTCCTGCGCCGACACCAGAAACTCGCCCTGCTAGACGGCTACTCGGAGATCCAGATCGGCCGCGACGTGCTCCCTGCTGGGTCAGTCACTCCAAAGATACGCCTGAAGGAGCTAGAGGTGTCTAAGCTGCACGCGACCATCTATTGGGACCAGGAACGCTCACAATGGTCGATCGTCGACATGGGGTCGAAGCATGGCACGTTTCTCCAGCCTATGGAATCGCCTTCTGTCCCCCCCTTCGCTGGTAGTGCTCCCGCACAGTCGGTGGGTGGAGTCGTAGACGAGAGAGGAACTCGACTTTCTCCGCCGAGGGTCGCTAGCATACCTAGAATGCTGCGCCATTTAGATCGCTTGACTTTCGGAGAGACGACGTTCGTAGTCCACATTCATGCGGACGCAGTACCTTGCGCGGAATGTTCTCCCCAGGCCGGCGAAGAGATCCCTCTGTTCTTTACCGAGGCCGCGGGCGCAAGAAAAAAACGGAAGTTGGACGAAATAGTTACACCTGGACATCCAGACGAGGCTCAAACTCGTGATCCCAGGAAGGCGCTTGCGGTGCTGAAACGGTCCTTGCTCTCCAGCGTACCATCGGCAACAGGAGCTCCTTCAGGGTCGCAGCGCTCACAATATGTCGACAGGAGCGCCCGTCGGCGCGCACTACACCCGGACCATCCCTCAACAACGTCTGTGACGGTGGAACGCTCAAACTACCCGTCTCTCCCCATATCAACCGTGGTGGCGCCTCCAGCTCCCACGCCTGTCTCGACCCCACGGTCCCCACCCACGCCATTGCCATCAAGCAACATAGGACATCGATTGCTTATGAAGCAAGGCTGGCAGCCTGGTTCTGCTTTGGGCGATCCTGCAGAAAGGAAAGGCGGTCTCGTCGCTCCATTGCAGCCTCAGTCCACTATCGGTCGAGCGGGGCTCGGTGCCTCGGTGCGGGCTTCCGATTCGACCCCCGCAGCGCAAGATGGAGATTGGAAGGATGCTGGCAAGAGACGTCGTTGGGCGGAGTTCCGAAGCAATGACAGCGTCCCATGACCTTTGAGCTATTTGGAAGGCAGACACGCTATAGGCCAGTTGAAACCCCTCGTAAACAGTGGTCAACTGTGGTAAGTACTGAACGTGTATTTGGACAGCGCATTGCTCAATACGTTGCGACAACGAAAGGCATGAAAGAGGTTCGATATTCAGGAACGACACTCTTTGTCGCCCTGATGGCCAAGCCACCGCATACCGGGATTCGAATGGAGCGAAGCTAAGGCATGCAGCCGATGGCGGACGCTGCGCACGAGCGTTTGCACCACGCCATCATCCCGCGACTCGCAGCGCCACCCGGGAGTTGGAAGCCGAGACTCGTGGTGCATACGCGCCGTCCGTTGCATGCTTCAGGTCGAGATGTTTCGTAACGTCGGCGAGCCCATCTGCGCGCGGCCTCCGCCCCCGCCTCCCACCGTGGGCCCAGACGCGGGCTTGTTTGTCTCCGTCTTCGACCTGGGAGGGTGCATTTTGTGTGTACATTGCGTGACTGTAAAGACGTAGTATGGACGTTTGTAGTAATTTATCATTGATATGGACGTGATTGGAGATCAAGGAATGATGGTACGCGCAGAAGGTCGCGAAGAGGAACCCTGGGCGGGCGTCTGTTGGGCGCCTACGCGTGTTTGTGCTTGCGGCGGGCGGCTGGGCGCGTTATTTGTGTGGCTTTGGCGATCACGTGGGGGCGCGACAGAGTCGAGGTTGAAATCGCGAAACGAACGGTCTTGTCGTTGGCTTGCACCTGGCTGACACTCTCCACCAAACCGTCTCGAGCGACAGCCTCCTCCTCCTCTCTATCCCTCCCAGCGCGTCGGGGCCCCTTCCTTGCGTTTTCGTTCTCTTCCTTCGTCTTCGCCCCGACCCTCTCGCCCTCGCTGTCGCCAGACTTTCAAACACTTGCTACTCTTCAACGTAGATACTCTTCTTCATACAAGATGGCCTCCAACATCCGCGTACGTGCCACCAAAGCATTCTATTTCTTTCTGTCCATCTCAACTAACTGCCATACATCGTGGCCCAGCTTCCCATGCGAAACCGAACTGGCCCCCAACGTCCTAGGAATGCCGACGAGAACGCTATCAGCAGGCATACGCGCCAGGCGTCCGGCATTGCGCTCGCAGGAGCATCTCGTGTCCCCGCAGGACACCCCGTCAAGAACGGCGCACAGCGCCCCGTCCTCACCGAGGTCACCACCACAGCGGTTAACCGCACTGGCAAGGTTCGTCTCTCATCTTTCCACCTCACGTCTCTTCAGAGCATTCCCCCTGCTTCCGACCTTGTAATACGATCATGGCATCTACCACCCGAACGGGGGATCCATGTGGATGTGCCTCGTCATCGCCGACGGTGACGTCGAGCGCTTTTGACGTTGTGGCTTTGCGACGCGACCCTGGGCGCTAAGTCGCGTCGGTGCCTTTGGCCGACTCGCGCGTGATCGCGATGTGGTTGCCGCTTTGGTGATGTGGGCCTGTTCATGGTGGAGTCCTGGCGACGTCCCTGGTGGACAATTGTTCAACGTCCAGGAACTGCGATGCCGTTTTGTCGAGTGTTGTTGGTCGTCGTTGGCCCCAGGATGTATACTTCTGCTGGCCACACAATGGTCATGTTTGTCGCTCTTACCCTGTGCTATGCAAAGGACGTTGTCGTGTTATCAGTCTGCTCTCAGGTGCAAACGACTGAATTGAAGGTTGATGCTTACCACAATCGTTCTCCCGGATAGGACGGCAACAAACTATCCGGCAAGGAGAAGGAGACCGTCGAGACTGGCCTTAAGCGTAGTCGGTCTGCCTCCCTCGCCGCGGCGACAGGCCCTCAGCGGATACCCCTTGGTCCCGGCAAGGTCCCCGTCGCAGCCGCTCCTTCACAAGCACAGTCCCGTATCGGGTCAATACGCGTTCACAGACCACACATACCTCTTCCATCGGCACGTCGTATTCCTATCCATCAGGAGCCTCCCGCGCCCGTCGTTTCGAAAGTACCCATTTGCGAAGATGACATGGAGGTCGAGGTCCACCACATGGCCGATCCTGTCGACCAGTATGCAGTCGAAGAGGCCGAGCTCACAGAGCTCAGTGACCGGGAAGAGGAGTTGGTGCACGAGGAGGAGGATGAGGGTGAGGTGAGCGAGGATGAGGAGCCCATCACGAAGCGTCCGAGGATATGGCCCGAGGTCTCCACCGAGCGGGCACATAGGTACAGGCGCGAGATTGAGGATGTCAAAGAGCACTTCCGCGATGAGGTCGATGAGTTCGACACGACGATGGTGTCCGAGTACGCGGATGACATCTTCGAGTACATGCAGGAGCTTGAGGTTCGTCTGTTTGTTTTTTATTTTCAGTTCATGTCGCTAACTGGCCCGCAGGAGGATGTGATGCCCAGTCCGGATTATATGGAGGGCCAGACGGAGATCAACTGGCAGATGCGGCAAACTCTGGTCGACTGGCTCCTCCAAGTCCACCTGCGCTATCACATGCTTCCCGAGACGCTTTGGATTGCCATCAACATCGTCGACCGCTTCCTTACGAAACGAGTCGTCTCTCTCATGAAGCTCCAGCTGGTCGGCGTCACAGCGATGTTCATCGCTGCCAAGTACGAGGAGATCCTCGCGCCGTCCGTGGAGGAGTTCGTCTTCATGACGGAACGGGGGTACACGAAAGAGGAGATCCTGAAGGGCGAGCGGATCATGCTCCAGACGCTCGACTTCAAGATCAGCCACTATTGCTCACCGTACAGTTGGATGCGCCGGATCAGCAAAGCGGATGACTACGACATCCAGACTCGCACGCTCAGCAAGTTCCTAACGGAGGTGACGCTCCTGGACTACCGTTTCCTGCGTGTCAAGCCCAGTCTGGTAGCGGCGATCGGCATGTACACGGCGAGAAAGATGTTGGGAGGCGACTGGGTAAGTAGCCCTTTCTCTAACGCCCTGTTTATATACCGCGCGAAACGCGGAGGACGCGTTGCATCACACGCTCCTCTCCGTATTCGCTGCGTGGCTCAGGCACGTGATGATGGATATTTGACTGACATGCGATTTCCCCCAGAACGAGGCGTTCGTCTACTACTCTGGGTTTACGGAAGAACACCTCCTTCCTGGCCACAAGCTGCTCGTCGAGAAGCTTGCCGAGGATGAATTTGCACAGCAACACGTCTGCAAGAAATACGCCACGAAGAAATTCTTGAAGGCTTCTCTCTACGCCGTCGACTGGGCACATCTCCATCTGCATGAGACTATGGGCGAGGAGATGACGGTCGAGTAATCGGCCCACTCTCGCTTTGCAACCTATGGACTCGTATGCATATGCCCATGTCGTATGCCCGCCGTCTTCTCCGTGCCTCGCCGCCATCCCCTTGTAGTCGTCTTCCCGTATCGTGGTCGTAATCGCCTCTGTCCATGCCCTACCCTTTCCCCCACCAGCACACTACGATGCCGTCACGATCTATTCCGATTTCTCGCCTCATCTCCCATCCACATTTTTGTTCGGCCTCGTCTGCATCTCGTCCACCCACACGTGTTTGATTATTATCACTATCATCGCCTCGTCCACTGCCTACACATCCTGTCCGTCACCCCTGGCATGTCATCGTTATGTTTGTCATTCAGCTGCTTTCTCCCGCTCTCGGTTCGATTCCCACTGCCAACAAGCACGGAGCCATGACGGACGCGCGCGCGCTTATGCCAGGAGCCTATGTCGTGTGGCCGGCGTCTGGTCTCTCGCCCTGCCCTCTCGTTTTCTCGTGAGCTTCTTCCCCACCACCAGAACGGACCACGAAGTACACATCGCGCGCTCTTTACGTTCGCTTGTCCCGGACCGCATATGCATCTCCCCTGATCGCTTTGTCTATGCCTCTCACCATCCCAGCTTCCCCGAACGCCATCCTTGACATCTTGTATCATATATCCTTCAAGGTCTCCTTTTCCCCCTCTTCATTTCGCTGTCGATTTGTTGCCTTCCTTGACGCCGCCTACCTCTTCTGCCCCGACGTTGGACGGCGCTTTCGCTCGTTCGCGGTGGTCGTTCCGGCGCCCATCACCCTCTTCCGCCTCCCGTCGGTGCACGCTTCGCGCTGCCGGTCGAAAATTATCTCAGCCCACCGCATCTGTGTTATTACTATTATATATTGTTCTCTCTCTCTCTCTCCCCTACTCCCCGTCCTGTCCCGTCTCCGTTGCCCACACGCACTCTACCAGTACGCACGCCCCTCGCGCGCCCTGCACATAAAAGACGGGCCCACTCGCGCGGGCGGGACCTTTAAAATAACATTGCATCCTTGTCTACCCTTTCGTCTGCGTCTCTATCTCTATTGTCGCACTCCGCATCTTGCGCCGATTTCTTGGGTGCGGAGTAAGTGAGTGCTTGCAAGCGTTTGCTGACGTGTTTTATGATCATAGCAGTAAGATGGTGCACGAAGAGGCCGGTGATTGACTGGTGAGCCGCGCGCAGCTGGGACTCGAGCGGTAGGTTTCAGTGGCGTTGCCCAGATTAAGCTAGGCTGTTCGTGGTCGGTGCTGTGCGGAGAACCACCAAATTTCGGTCGTGCTGCAGCCGCCAGAGCCCGTTCGGCCTGCGAGGTGCTGGTATAACGCCTATGGGCGCTCAAGCGGCTTGCCGTTCAAAAAGCGTTCCGGGCACGCGCATGAAGAAAAAACACTCCAGGTATTAGATCGGGTAACTACAAAGCCCCGGGTGTTGTGTATTGTGCCAGTTTATTAGAGGTAGACCCATTGCCCTGTCCAACGTCCGTAGCTCCCGGAGTCCAGCTCTTGCCCCTAGAAGTGGGCGTTTGGGTAGTGCTCCTTCGGGCGCTCGAGATACCGCCATCCAGCGAATGGCATAGATGACGTGATTGGAGAACCTTTCCGGCATACCAGAGTGGAGGAAACCGACGACCCGATCGCCGACAGTTTAGATGGGAGCACCCCGAGTCGCCCGGTACGGAGAAATTGGTGCGATCCGTTTGTAAGAGGCCGTTATAGATCACCGTCTCTTATGGCCAGGCTCGTCGCACAAATAAACCTCAGGGCCGATAAAGTTGCTCCGCGTGAGGCCGGTCGTGCTATTGCCGTTGCCTACGATGAGCCGCTGGCAGCGGTTGAGCGTGCCCCAGAGCCTAAGCTCCGTGTTGAGTGTTGCAGGGGAATTCGTCGCCGAAGATGGTGTTGAGCTCGTGCAAAGAATACGTCATACCTGCGTGGTTATTCGAATAATGAGTAGACGAGGGAAACAAGCACAGTGAAAAAAAACGCAAAAACGATGTATCTAGATCGACGCGACTCCGACGTAATTCGGGGCGAACTTATCAGCATACAAGGAGAAAGCACCCATATTTCATGTATAGTTGGGTCGGTCGACATCGATTGCGTGGAGTCCAGTCAAGATAGCCGATTTCGCGACGAGCCCTGTCTGCCCGCTCACGAATGATCTCCTGAAAGAACTCGCGGAGCTTCTTTCCAGCTTTTATCAGCGTTGTCAGCTTGCCTTACTTCTCCTGAAAAGCCTTCTCCGGGTCATTGACCACGGACTCGATCTTGCTGTTGGGCTCGGACTCGAGAGTGACGTGACCCATGGGTGATACTCGTGTTCTCGACCGTGTGCATCTCAACCTTGCCTTCGATCCACTCGACAACAGCTCCGGAGACTCTGTGCTCGACCGTATTGGAGAGGACAGCGGGCGACACGTCGCGAGCCATCTCCCTGACAGCTAAGCATCCAGTAGGTCACGTCTGGGAGAATAGGTAGGTGTGGGCGGGATAACTTGGACAAGACGGTCAGCAGACTGACAAGCTACCACAGGTGGGTATGCCCTCACGACCCGAACAGTGTGCTTGATTGAGTCACAGGTTTCTACAAAGGAGGAAAATACGTGAACGATGACCGTGTACAATGACGACAGAGGGACTTGCCGACCCCAAGGAAGCTAGCAGCAATCAGCTGCTCGGCGGAGATCGCTTATGGGTGTGGAGACCGAACGAGGCTCGTGAAAAGAACAGCAAATATGAAGGAAAGCGCGCACTGCGGTGTTCAATGTTCGCAGGAAGTAGCAAGATGAGGGCCGGCTGTGCAGAGAGAGGATGAGGACGCTGAGGAGGACGCTGAGGAGAGATCATCGAGCAGCCGAGCGCGCGGGGTGTGAGTTTCCGGATCGGGCGATGGGGCTGCTGTGCGCCAGCGTGGGCGGCTCTGGCAGCGGGCGGACTGTCCGCGGACAAGTGACACCACAGAAAACGCACCGCTGCTGCACCGAGAGAGAGAGCCCGGCGTTTCCTGTGATTGTGGTCTTTAGCGCGGGTGCAGTCCTCCGCTTATATCTGCCCCGCCCCGCCCGCCAGCTTGGCAACACATCCCCTGTCCTCTCGGCCGTCCCACCCACTCCATCTACACCGGAACCGACCCAGCACGACCCCCGACCAATGGCAGCCAAGGAATTGAAGACGTACACGCGCGAGCAGGTCGCCCTGGTGCGTATCCCCTTGCGTCGTACATCCGTCCTACCGTTACCCACCCTCGGGCCCGGTGTCTTCTTGGCAGCACAACACAGAGGACAGTCTCGTAAGTGCACGCGTCATTTCGCGCCCACAGGCCAGAACGCTCACGATAGCGCTGTACCGGCAGTGGATCATCATCGACTCGAAGGTATTCGACGTGACGCGCTTCCGGAACCTCCACCCTGGAGGCGCGAGCGTGTTTACGGACGAGGGCATCCGTACGTGGCCCCTTCTTTGCGCAATTGGTAGTGCGTGCGTCTGCGCGCAGTGATGGGCGCGGATGGGCCAGTCGTTCGGCCGTGTGCAATGATCTGGCCGCGACACTTTGTTTGCCTCCCCGGTATCGCATCCGTGATGGCCTGCGCGTACCTGCGGCAGCGACATCGGGCCACCCGTGCGCGACCGAACGACTTGCGCGACACCGCGCACGCGCCGACGCCCTTGCAATCACGTCGTCTCGTGCGCCCGGGCAACTAGTAACTAACCAGCCTCCGATCTAGCCGGACAGGACGCGACCGAGGCGTTCTTCGGTCTGCATAGGTATGAAGTCCTCGAAAAGCCGCAGTTCGCGCGCCTCCAGATCGGCATCGTCGAGGGCGAGGAGCCTCAGATTCGGGGCGGAATCGTGCGGGGCGAAGTGAGCAAGGTGCCGTACGCCGAGTCGACGTGGCTCGTCGAGGGCTTCAAGAGCCCGTACTACAAAGAGGTGCGTGGGCACGCGCAAGCAGACTCTGTGATGCGCGTGAGGTCGTGTCTAACTGCGTGTGGCGGCATCGGCAACAGAGCCATCGCCGATTGCAGGCGGCGGTCCGCAAATTCGTCGACGAGCTTGTATACCCGGACGCGCAGGTCGGTGGCTGCCAGGGGCACAGCTTTCCATTCTTTTTTTCGTGCGGGCGCAGCGCTGACACCGGGGATTCACCTCGCACAGGAACGCGAGCTGGACGGAAAGCGTCCGTCGCAGAGCGTGTTCGACGAGATGGCGTGAGTTCCTTCTTTTCCCACTGCCGGACGCGGTTCTCGTATGATCATGGCTCACGGCATCCCTCCCCGCCGCCCCCGGCGCACCAGCAAAGTCAACTTGCATGCGATGCGCATGGGCCCGGGGAAGCATCTCCAGGGCTTGACGTTGATGGGCGGCGCTGTCACTCCCGAGGAGGTGCGCCTCTGTCGTCTCGAAACGTTTCCGCGAGCGCGTCTTCTGAAATTCGCTTGTGTAGTTCGACTACTTCCACGAGGTGCGCGCCTCCGTCCTGGCTACGCGTATTGTGCACTCATCCCCGGTCTCTAGCTCGTCATCTCGCAGGAGACTGCGCGGTGCGGAGCGCGCGGGTACGGCGACGGCTTGCTCGCGGGGTGCGTCATCGGCCTGCCCCCGGTGCTCAACTTCGGCTCGCCCGAGCTCAAGGCGCGCGTCGTGCCTGAGGTGCTGAGCGCCAAGAAGTTCATCTGCCTCGCCGTGTCCGAGGCATACGCGGGGAGCGACGTGTTCGGGCTGCAGACGACCGCGACGAAGACCGAGGACGGCAGGCACTGGATCATCACCGGCACCAAGAAGTGGATCACGAACGGAACGTGAGTGTCGCTCTCGTACCACTAGCCCCCCACCCCCGGGCTTGCGTTCGGGAGCACTACCGTTGCTGACGCGCCGTACCGCCGTAGGTTTGCAGACTAGTGAGTGCTTTCGAGGCCGTGTGTCCCCGGAGTCGTGCGCTGAACGGGGGACCGCAGCTTCACCGTCGGATGCAAAACCGAGGTGAGCCCACCTAGCTCCCTCAGTCGATAACCACGGTCCGTGGGCTGACCTGACGCGTGACGGACGAACAGGATGGGTTCACCGTCATCCTCGTGGAGCGCGGCGAGGGTGTCTCGACGAAGCCGATCAAGACGTCGTACTCGCCGACGGCGGGCACGGCGTTCGTCACGTTCGACCACGTCAAGGTGCCCGTGGGGAACACGCTCGGCGAGGAGGGCGGCGGCATCTTCGTCATGCTCAGCAACTTCAACCACGAGCGGTGGGTGATGTGCTGCTTCAACGTCCGCGCGCAGCGCCTCGTCGTCGAGGAGTGCATGAAGTCAGTCCATGCTTTTCTTTTTCTATTTTCGCTCTTTCTTTTTCTTTCTTCCTTTTCCTTTTTTGTTTCGCTACCGCGACGCACGAGGACGCGAACGCTAACTGCATCCGACCCGGCGCTGGCACAGATGGGTGAACCAGCGCAAGGCGTTCGGCAAGCCGTTGCACTCCCTTGCCGTCGTACGCAGCAAGCTCGCAGCGATGATCTCGCGGGTCGAGGGCCTGCAGGGCTGGCTCGAGAACATTACCTACCAGATGTGCAACATGGTAACGTCGCCCCTTCCCCCTCCTTCCCCCACTCGCAGCATGTTGACCACCTCCTGCCCCTACTCTTTTCTGCTGCTGCTGCTGCCGCCGCCGCCGCACAGTCGTACCGGGAGCAGGCGAGCAAGCTCGCGGGCCAGATCGCGTTCCTCAAGTCGCAGTGCACGCGCAGCGCACAGCTCACCGCCGCTGACGCGGTGCAGATCTTCGGCGGGCGCGGGATCACCCAGACGGGGATGGGCAAGTTCATCGAGCACGTAAGTCCCCGCCACGCCCCTGCGGCCCGCGGCGTCGTCTGTGCGTGTGTATATGCGGTCCGCTGATGGTTGCTCGACAGTACCATCGTACGGTCACGTTCGACGCGCTGCTCGGAGGGGGTGAGTACTAGTGGTCCCACTGCTGCTGCTGCTGTTGCTGCGAGTCCGCGCGCGAGGGCAAGTGCTGATAATTCTCCGTTTGCTAGCGGAGGACGTCCTTTCCGACTTGGGCGTTCGGCAGGCGATCAGGAGCATGCCGTCGGACGTGCGGCTGTGAGTCGCACCAGAACCGGAGGAAGTCCAAAGTTCGCGCCTGTGGGGCGGCGGCGGTTTTTATCCATTTCATTTACATCGCTATCTCTTACACTTTATCTATTACTGCCTCTGCTGCTATGTATTTCTTATTAGAGGGACCCTTGGCTATGTTTACTGTACATGTATGTATCCGTGCTTTACGGCTAATAGTAAATGACATCTGGCGCTTAGCGCCTGTTGTCTCTCCTTATGTTACTATCATGTCTTGAATCCTCCATCGGCCACCGTAAAACAGCCAACTTTCATGCCGATTTGAATGTCTCCGCCTCGAGGGCCATAAATCCTGGTCGCGCTCATGGAGAATCGAAGGAGGGAGCACGGGACAAGATTACTCCATCCCAAAGCCCGATGACGGAGCCCCCGCCGTGACATCCCTGCGCACTGCTGACTGTCCCCCTTTCCCATCCCACAAAACCGCCCTGGCATGCGCCTGCGCGCACCCCCGCTGCCCGCCATCCGCGCCATGTCCCACACGACGACGACCAGCCCCAACAGCGCCCTCGCGAACGGCATGAACGGTCTCCAGCTCAACGACACCAGCAACACTACTAGCGTTCACGACATACTTGCGCCCCCGCGCGTCCGAGCGCGAGTCCCGATCTCCGCCCTCCCGCTGCCCCCGCCCAGCCACTCGCTCACGCACAACCTCACGCCGGACCCGCACACCCCGACGCCCGCGGCGTGGCGCGAGACCCGCGCGACGCGCCCGAGCCTGCAGCGGCGCGCGCGGCAGCTCGCGCCGCAGGCGCACTTCTCGTACGTCGCGCCCGCTCCGCTGCCGTTCCCGTTCCGCGTGGAGTACCCCGAGGATGCGGACGGGGAGGCGCAGGTCGCTGCAGTCGAACGGTGGCTCGTCGAGCGGGAGGCGTTGAAGGAGGTGCCTATCGCTGCTTCCGGGGCCGCGGCCGGGGGAAAGAGCGAGGTTGGGGGGAGGTTGAGGAAGTATGTGTCGGAGAAGAGGGACGAGGAGCGGGTGTTGATCAGCCTTGCGGAGACGGGGCTGAAGGATTGTGTGCCGCATCTCGACGTGGGGGACGCGTTTGACCTGCTTGGGACGCCGTCCCTTTCCGGTGTCGCGACCGATGGGGCAAGTGTGAATGGGGAGACGGTGTCCGCCAGCGAGGAGGCGGTGGCGGCACGGCAGGAGCTCATCGACGTACTCAGCGGACACGCTTTGCTGATGAATGGTGAGGGCGATGACCCACAGACGCAGTGGGCGCCGTGGTCGCTTCGGTATAGTGGACACCAGTTCGGCAACTGGGCTGGGCAACTTGGGGACGGTCGGGCCATATCCCTTCGTGAGCACCCTTCCAAATGACCTGCCTGGAACAACAGCGACTGAAATGTGTTGCGATTTCCAGTGAGCACGCCCCATCCAGACGATCCCGAAACTGTGTACGAACTGCAGCTCAAAGGCCCTGGCAGAACACCTTTCTCAAGAACGGCGGACGGCCTGGCTGTGTTGCGTTCGTCTATTCGCGAGTTCCTCTGTTCCGAGGGTATGCCTCCATCTACACCGTTCTGCGTATTTTCACCCGCTGACTCTATTGTAGCAATGCACGCCTTGTCGATACCCACAACGCGCTCCCTCTCGCTCATATGGCTCCCCAAACTCCCTGTTGAACGCGAACGTATGGAGAATGCGTGCGTGCTGACGCGCGTTGCACCGTCATTCCTCCGCATCGGCTCCTTCGAGGCGCTCAACCCTCCGGCGAATATGTTCTTCTTTGGAGGTGGCCAGCAGAAAGTGCACCTAGACGCTCTGCGTACATTGGGAGAGTGGGTCGCGCATCGGGTTCTGAAGCTCGAGGGCATCCAGTGGCGTGGAGAGCCCGGGGTAGAAAGCTCTGGGGATGCCTGGGGGAAGGAGCTCGTATTGGAGGTCGCACGAAGAAACGCGCGGATGGTCGCGGGCTGGCAAGCGTATGGTTTCATGCACGGCGTCATCAACACCGATAAGTGAGTATGTTTTCCGGACTGTGTTTTCTTTGTAGTCTCATTGCCCGCGTACCAGCGTTTCAATCTTAGGCCTAACAATTGACTACGGTGAGCGTGCACCGGGTGGCTGACATTGTGGAGGTGCTAACTAGCCAAAGGTCCATACGCTTTCATGGATGTATTCGATTCATTCCACATATGCAATCACTCTGATGACTCGGGTCGTTATGCATACAAGGTATGCACGCTATCTTTCCCGTTGTGTGGAGATACTAACTAATCTGTCTATGTCCAGTATCAACCGTCCATGATGTAAGTTGTCGCTTACATCAATTGTGACTCGTTTCTGACCCTCGGTAGTATTTACGCCCTTCGTTCTCTTCTCAACGCCCTCTCGCCTCTCATCGGCGCCGAAGACGAACTCGGCGGAAAGGCCGTTTCTCCCGGGTTTGCGGACGACGCCTCGCCCGACAAGATCAAAGAATGGAGCGAACGAGGCTCGCAGCTCGTCAAAGAAGATATGGAGCGCATCGCCGAGGAGACATGCGCGGTGGAGTACGGCAGGCTCATGCACAAGCGCCTCGCGCTCCGCCGGCTCGACAACGACGACGAGCTCCTCATCGCACGGCCGCTGCTCGACCTCATGGAGACCCACAACCTCGACTTCCACGGGACGTTCCGGCGGCTGGCGTTCTTCCGGCCGTCGATCACGTCGGACCCTGACGCTCTACAAGCCTTCATTGATAGCTTGCTACAGCTCACTTCGGAGCCTACAAGGCTCGACAAGGCGCGCGCTACAGGCGACTGGAAGCTGTGGCTAGAGAAGTATGTGGATCGGATCGAGAGCGAGCGCGACCTTTGGGCGGGCGCCGACGGCGCCGTGGCGAGCGTCGACGCGTTGCGGGAGGAGGCCGCAAAGGGTGCGAACCCTCGGTTCGTCCTGAGGCAGTGGCTGTTGGAAGAAGTGATCAGAAAGGTTGAAACGGATCCCGAGAGCGGGAAGCACATCCTACGGAAAGTTCTCCACGTAAGCCGTCTTGAGTCCTTTTCGATAGGTGGTGTAGTACTCACAAGCACTGTGTAGATGGCTTGCAACCCTTTCCAGCCGTGGGGCGCTGAGGGGTACGAGGGCCATGAAGCCTCACTGGATGCTGAAGTGAAGGAAGAGAGAAGATTTTGCAGTATGGGCGAGAGGAGGTTCCTCGGCTTTCAATGCAGTTGTTCAAGTTAAAAGTGTGTAGTAGTACTACTCGTTTGTACTTGGGCGATACTGTCGCCGGTTTGCACTATCGTTGTTCGGCTGCTGCTCCCTGCTTCCTACTAGTAGGGCATTGTCCTGAAACCCACGTGTATGGATTGCGAAGGGCGGCAATTAAACGGTGACGCAGATTCATTGACACTTTATCTATGCTCAGCGACGAATGGTGTTTCCCCTGGCCGGCTCCGTCTACCACCGGGCCACATTCCCCTTGTTAGACGTTTTCATCGAATTCTAAACACACTGGCAGATCATTCTGAAAAGAGAACGAAAATGCAATCCAACGACCGTGACGAATCATGGCTCGGAGTTTATCACTGTGTATCCTTGGAAAAAGAATCACAAGTGTCATGTTCCAAGTCCAATCAAATGTCCGAACAAAAACGGGCGAATTACTAACACTTTGGCTACGCTAATAATTTCAGCAGTAATGTCCGTCTCTCAACAGCCCACCTCACAACAAAGCAGCACCGAGGGTCAGGAGAAGGCCCGTAACGGTCGCCTCAAAGGCGTACCCGGCGCGCAAGGCACCGTTGGGCGGGTTCAAACCGCCGCTCGTACCGTTGTTGCCTGAACCAGAGCCGGTGCCGGTGCCCGAACCAGTACCGGTGGGCGCAGGAGGGGCGCCGGTTCCGGTGGCTCCAGTGGCTCCAGTGCCGGTAGCCGTAGAGTTGCTCGACTCGGCACCAGTGTTTGTCCCCGAGACACCCGTGGGCAAAGAACCAGTTTGGGTAGAAGAGGTAGCGTTCTGCGATAGGAGAGAGGTCGACATAGACGTCCCAATGATCGTGAGGATTTAATTGGCCGTGTCCAATCATGATTAGTTTTCAGACATAACGGGGAAGTTATTCAGGACTGACCGAGGCGGCAGTCGTTGTGCTGGCAGCGCTGCTCGTGGTGGCCTGGCCGGCCGTAGTCGTAGACGCAGACACGGTCACGCCAGACTCCGTAGCCGAAGAGGACGTCGTGACCGCAACAGTGGTTCCGTCGGAAGACGTCGCAGTGACAGTACCTTGAGCGGACGATGTGGCAGTCGAGGTGGCCGCGGGACTCCCCGACGACTCCTGTCTCTTCTTGACCTCCTGCCATAGTTCGCTGAGCACAAAATACCGCATACACCAAACAAGAAAGCGCACATAAATCCCATCGTAGACCTCCCGAATGGCGTTGGAGGGCACCGCGCGAATGGCGTTGGAGGGTCCCGGGATGGCGCTCACTGACAATATTCGCGTTAGGATCCAATCCTGACAACCCCAGGGAAAGACTGTACACACCTTGAGTGGCGATGAGCGTAGCACCAAGGATAACGCTGAAGAGACGCATGGTGAATAGTGTACGGAAGGCTGCGAGAAAGGGAAGAACGAATCGAGAAGGAGTGGACGGTTGGGTGGTAATACGGGTCGGCCCCCGGCCCTATTTATCGAATCGACCGCCCAGTGGCCACAGGCCCGAGGTGGGAACGGGCAGCCAGGCTGACGCCCTGCGTGTACAGCCGAGGGCTCATGGGCCCGACAAGGGCAGATCAGCTCGAGATCGCAGTAGCACTCCATAGGCAACGGGCGCTGTGTGTCTGAATAATGCCGCCACGGTGCATACAAGTTTGAGGGTTGTTACAACCAACCCCTTTTCGTGTCGTAGCATCTGTAGTAGATATCTATCAGCATACATTCGGAAGGTGAGATTGAACCAGGCAAAGACCCGCCCGAACCAAGTACAAGCTCGACACTCCCATCCTTCAGGCACGCGTAAAGCTGTGCACGTTGAATATGTCCGGCGCGTTGCAGCAAAGTGGACGTACAATTGATCCGCATTGCACCTACGACACATCTAGATGTCCGTGACGGCCTGAAGAAGCCGTGTTTCCTCGCCTTCTGGGGTACCCACCCTGAAAATCGCTGTATGGATATGGATGTGTGACGATACGGCAAGAGGCGGGTGTGGTTCTCTTCACCCCTTGCCCGTTGGCCTCCGTCGAAAAATTGTAAAGACCTCGCTGGTAAACTCTATGGGATGTAGGTGGATGCTGTACGACGTACCTTAGACAGATCAACATGATGCACCCTTATGGTCACTGACGTCCTGGAACTAACCAAAAGGCCTCTGGGCCCAGGACCCAGGTAGACACCACCGCCATGCTGCATGAGCCCCGAGCATGGCCTCCACAACCGGGCAATCCCGATCGCACCAAAGGACCTGCGCAGAACACGGTGTCTTGGCATCGGAAGCCCACCGCAAGTTAGCGGAGGCTATTCCCTGCCACAAATAACGCTCCTTCCATGCTGCATATTCGAAGGCTGCCATTGGTGCTAGAAATGTTCCACATTCCCCCCGGTCCCCAGTCGCCGTTAGAACAAAGGGGATAGGCGTGGCCACTCACGGGGTACCACGTCGCTCAGGTGTACGGTGTCTTCGCGGCACGTCTCCGGTGCGTTGCACACGAGCAGCGTAAAGTACATTGACATTCCATTCCGCCTAGAGACATACATCCGCCTGGAGTCGCGCTTAGGTCGCGCTGCCGAAAATCTGGTACCGTCTGCAAATGCTCGGGCCAACCTCGTCGTACTGCGCCTTCGTGTGACAGAACGAGTAGAACTCAGGCTGGATTGAATGTCAGTACCGTACCACCAAACTCGCAAGGAGAAGTACCGACCAGGGACGCAAGCAGGGATCCGCCGAACCACACCGCATAGCTGAACATCAACAGTTAGTATCAAATTGTCTGACGAGGCAGTAGAAGACGAACCGTTGGCGCTTGTGAGAGATGACCTCGACTTCAACTCCCGAGGACTAGTGGTGATTCGAGTAAGCGGTAAGAACGCCTTCCGGGTATCATTATCATGTACCTTCTGGTGACTACCACTCGCAACCGCGCTCGCATCCAGACGACGGTCAACGATCTGCTTAAGGTCGCGCTTAAGACGCTGGCCGAAGTGCTGGAACATCGTGGAGCCTCCGGAAAGCACAATATTCTATTACACGTCCAGGGTCAGACCAAGGAAGCAATGTGTTTATGTTTGAACCACTGACCTTGTACAGCCCTCGACGAACATCAATGGGGGACTGTTGGATCACGTTGTCGACAATATCAGGGAGAGGGGTAAGGAAGTCGGAAGAGTAGATTTCGGGGTTGAAGAAGATCTCGGGTGCAAGGAACCGCTCGTAACCAACATCGAGATCGTATTTCTGCTATCACGTTTAGTTTGGCGCAGCCAATCCAACACACGAATGACGTACCCGGCCAGTCACTGCATGCTCCCCCTCATACCGTGAAAAGTACTTGTACGGCTCCTGGTCGTACTTCCTGAATTCCTTCACGATATCCTGACACACGTAGCTGTACTGCTCCTTGATCTTCCCTGCCACCTTCAGATGCTCTTCAGGGGGCACGGTCGCGAGTTCCCCGCGCTCGCGCAGGAGGTTCAGCACGAACTGCGTGATGTCGCGTCCGGCAATGGGGATGTGCTTGATGGCGCTGCCGATAACGTAGCCCTCCGCGCAGGGGATGACGTGCGTGACACCGTCGCCCGAGTCGATGACCGTACCCGTGAGCGTGCGGTCCGTGACGCGGTTGGAGGACCACGACGCAGCGAGCGCGAGCACGGCCTGCACGGCGATGTACAGACCCTTGATGTTGAACGACTCGAAGAAGATCTCCGCCGTCTGCTCGCGGTTCTCTGGCGGGTTCAGCGGCGGCTCGGTCTGCGCCGGGGCGGTATCGGAGCATGATCAGCCACACAGACTGGGTCCGCAGGCGATGGGGCACGCACCAGAAGGAAGTGATGGTCCTCGGGCTCCGCACGCAAGTACTTGAAGATCGTCTGCTCCCAGTAGCGTTCCATGTGGTCCCAGTTTTCGATCTGGCCATGGCGGATGGGGTAGTTGATGCCATAGCCTGGGGTCTGCGCGTTAGCGACAGCCTCATCTCCGATGAAGAAGTCGAGGTCTTCAACCCCACGCTTCGACGCGAGGTGACCGGGCTTGGATGGTAGCGCGGGACCTGAACGACTTGGTTGAGCGGCGGGCCCGCGCGTGGCTATCGCGGTAGGGAACACGCTGGACAGGGATGAGCTTAGTACTACGGTACGTACAGTTCTGGCTGCACTTACAATGAAGGATCCGAGTTTCCCGCGAAACTGTGTGCAACCTTAGTACATAGAGACTTATTTGTTATTGTTTCGTACGCACCCGACTTTCGAGTAGCCTGTTCCATTGTCACAGATGATGGGAGCGAGGACGGACATGGTCGTACAGTGCAGACCTCTCCCGACCGCGCATTCAGTTACACAGTGGTACGCGCGATAGATGGAATATAATCAATAGGTATATATATATATATTCTTTTGCACGCGTTTAACGTTTGTGCACCAGTGACGTAGGTGGTTATTGCGTCTGTCTGACGCGTGGGGCCAGGGTTCGAGTCTGGCCTTGCCAGCTCTTTTTTCAAACGCTTCGTTCCAACATACAGACACCGGCGCAACATCCCAGTGCTGTGATATCCTGTCAACAAAATATTGATGGCAATACAGCAGTCGAGTGAAAGAGGCGTTGAAGTAAACGAAGGGGGTATCAAATATCAAAGGCTCTGACTAGCACCTATCTCCACTTCAACCCCGCTGGTCCGTTGCTGAGCCTGGAAGTAAACGTGAATATCACAGCCGCCCCCAAAAGTAGATGGACACACTTCTTCGACCATATCGCCCTCCACCTCGGGTAGCGTCTCCAGAGGCTCGTCATTCCATCTCGAGACCGTCCACCGGTTCGGTGGGTTCTCAATATACAAGCACACGTCTTCTGGGATGTACTGTCCGTGTTCTGCTTGGAAGTCCGCGCGGAGCTTTCGTTCCTCTGAGTCCGGAAATTAGCCTTATAAACCGGCAGCACCAGCGCTATTAGACCCACCCTCAACCATAGTGTCGAGTTCCGCGATCGTGTTCGCGACGAAGCGCTGCACGGCTTCGCGGTACTGCCGCCGCCTAGCAAGCTCGAGCACGAGCTTGTTGAATGCGTATTGGTACGAGGTGTACTTGTGATGCAGCTCTTCGAGCGGGCTGAGCTCCAGGTGTAAGTGCGAGAGATGATCGAGACTCTCAGTCTACAGGCAGACACGTTTAGTAACGACAAAGTCTAGAACGGAGGGGGTCTGTACTTCGACGTGATGCTGTCGCTCCAGCATGTCCGTCATGATTTCTCCGAGCTCATCAAGATCCGTTAGTATGCGTCGATGGGTATCTATGTGTTCTTGTGCAGCCGTTTTCGCGGCGAGTAACTCTTCGCTAAAGTGTGTGTTAGAATGAGGAGGTCTAGCACGTAAAACCCAGAGAGCTTACCTGTATGTCTGAATGGCATGGACGCCGTCCTCGAGTTCACTGATAATACCGGGCAACGCGTCCGCATCCGAGTTCATACCTGTTGCTCCCTTAAATGATTCTCATATTCGGTGCTTGCTCGCAATGAACATACCCTCTAGGTCTTCCTCCCCAAACTCCTCCCCGTTCTCATGGTCGTGCATTGCGTTTGATATGTTGTCATAATGATGTGCCAGTGACTCAAGCTGGCCAGCCATCTTGATGGAAGTCCCCTCCTGCGAGACAAAAATCGTGTTGAGAGAAGGAAGCGCGACCTCCACGGGCACCATCTCCTTGATAGCGTTAATCGTCTTCGCTAACGACTCCGGGTAGTCGCTAGTCTGAGCGAGGATGTCCTAGAGACCGGCACATTTGCATTAAGACAAAGCGTACATAGATGACATGAGGGGCCTACATCAAGTTCCTGTCTGTCCCGCTCTATCGTGTCCAACAAGTCTTCAATCGCCCGCTCGTCTACAAAGTCCCGCAGTGTCTTCCACCTCCGCCGGTCCATCTTCTTGCTCCTCCTCTCCTGTATGCGTGCCAAAGGGGACCGATTCCGTATGGTGTCCGTCGGGCTTTCCCGCGGGTTCGAGTCTGCCTTCGGGAACCCGAACGGCGTCTCGTCTTCATCCTCGGACGCGTTCTGGCTGCCAAACGGCGAGGAGTCGGCTGAGACAATGTGGAAGTCAGGTGGGACGGATTGGCTCCCCAAGGACTCGAGTATTGCATCCAGCGCATCGCTCCGTTGAGTGCGGAGAGCATCCCAATCCTACGGAAGTCCTGCTTTAGGGATCCGCCTTTGAGTTCTATATAACAGCGGGACTACGCACCTGGACATGCCTCTCTATCTCGGACCGCTTCTGCTCGATACTCTTCGCAACTTGTGCAGCAAGCTAACGCGTTCACAATGGCGCGTTCTGAGAGCTAGTTCGGTCGACACGCAGGATGCCCATGCTCACCTTGAGTTGGTCGAGTACGGCCTCTGACATCCATCGCACCTGCGCATCGAGCGCGAGCACATCTACGGCAGTCTGTGCCGACGCGGTAGATAGGGAGCTCGCATTGGTGCACAACTGTTCGCCTTGCTGTAACGCTTTCTTTGCTTGCAGAACAAGGGAGACAATGTGGGGTTGTTCGGGTGAAGGGTTTGCTGGGGGAGACTCGGAGGCAGATGGCCGCAGGTTGGAGATAGACTGGAACATCGGATCCTAGACCACGTAGGGTGCTAAACGCTAGCAGTAAACGTTTAAACCCGCACAGGAGTACCGTCGGACGAACAGGGTCGCTCAATTGCAAGGAAGCAGCCAGGCCTGGTATAGCACGGCTCACGGCCAGACGGGTATTGCGGCCGTCCGGTCCGGCGTAACGCTACATGTTTGTGCGTGACGTATTTCCAGTCACACGAACGGAGAGCGCGACGTCATATATTCATAGTCAAGCCTCCCTGACCGACACCACCTGCGTCGTGTCAAAGTCAGAATGTGCCTTGTTTACTCGTTCGGCCATCTTCGTATATAAACGATACCTGAGTGGAATATGCTTCTGTATCGCGCGAATTTCGGGAGGGTGTCTTGCCGCGCCTCACCTAGGCTCATGATTGTTCGCTCTCGTTTATTCACTGGCGTGCGGAATATATTGCAAGGGGATGGAAGAGACCCTGTCGTAAGTCCATATGCCTTGCTGTAGCGTTATCTTGACTGCCTTGGTGCTTATATGAGTCAGGATGTGCGGCCTCAACGAGGAACCCCCAACCATCGCCAAGAGGAGACCTCCCCCGACCAGAGTGAACCCCAAGGAGACCCGAGCAGGCGCAAGATGACCATTGCGGAGAGAGACGCAGCGCTGATGAACAAGTTGAAAGATCGTGAGGGGTCCCTTGCAAACGCCGAATTTGAAAGTGGGCAGGTCGCAGAAGGTTACCGGCGCAATGTTGTACGTCGTGGCTTCGGCGTAAATGGCCTTCAACCAATTACAACTGCATACTAACACAGAGCGTTTGGCAGAAAGCGAATATATTCCGCTACATATAAGTTGCGTGCAGTATACATGGTTGTCTCGCGTTTTTCGGTATCCTGATTTACCGGCAGTGTCGTCTGCAGATTTTGACTCACGCAGTGGATAGCTCGCGCACAGGTTATCGCGAACTGCATTCACATCCACCTCCATGGATGGGGATTCCAAGGAGATCCTGCCATTTTTCGTGAGTCGAGACATACGTTGCATGCGCACCCACCGTTGTCTCGCGACCGAATCCGCCTGCACACGTTCTCGTGATCGTGATCTCATTCCAAGTGGCGTCCGGAAAAGCAGTTGCAAGTGGGCTTTACCAAGCGAGGCGGTCGTTCTAGGAAGTGCTTTGGTCTGCTGGCATACTTGAAGGCAATGTGCGAATATAATCTGGAAAACTGTTTGTCATGTATATCAACCACCGCATAATCGTACATTAACCGAGCTTCGCGGTTCCTACTAGTATCTAGTGCAAGGCGTGCGAGGCAAGGAGCCTAGCTGGTCGCGAGGGAACCACATTGTCATAGAATGATTTGCGCATAGGTCTCTGTGACCTCATGTATGCGAAGCGCTTCCTGGTCTGCATAAGACGTCAGCCTACTCCTGCGCACAAACTAGGGAAGAGCACTCACCAGCACCGTCCTCGGGGTCGCACACCGACAACCGCACAACAGTCGGGTCGTGGTCACTCGCGCGCGCGCCCATGCTCTCCGCCCACGTGTTCACGTGCACATGCTCAATCTCGACACCCGAGCCTACGCCGTTCTCCCTCTGCACCGCGCGGCGCGCAGCAATCGCATCCGAGACGAAGACGTGGTCAATTTCCTGCGCGTGCTGGTCGTACGCGTACGTGTAACGCTCGGCGGGGGGCACGCCCGCAACGGCGTTCGCATCGTGGAGGAGCGAAGCGAGCGGGAGGAGGACCGCCCGCGCGGCGAGATACTCGTTCATGTCTCCCGCAACAATTACGCTGGCGTTTGGGGCGAGGTCAAGGAGAGAGCGCACGAACGTCTGAGCAAGGCCGCGTTAGATATCGATGATGTGTTTGAATCTGGAGAACACGACGAAGGACGCACTGCTGTGACGTTCGCTTGACTATGTCGGCGCTCAGCGTGGCCGTTCACGGGAGGACGCGCGTTGCCCTGTGCGGATGAGCTGCCGCGCTTTGAACTGAAATGCACGTTGACAGTATAGAAGCGGTCGCCGGAGGCGGTCTGCCACGCCGCCGCGAGCGGTTTGCGCGCTTCTTCCCATGCGGAGTGAAGAGGATCGATGCGTCCAGGGTTGTAGCTATATAAAAGACACATGGGGCGTCAGGACAACAGACAACAATAGGCATCAAGCGACGAACCTAAGGTCGACGTTGCCGTTGTCGTCAATAACTGGCTGGGTCGAAAGGGTCGCGTTCCCGATTGTACCAGGCAAAAGGGAGACTCGCTCGGGCCGCCACCTATCAGTACAACGACTACTGTCAGCATCATTTCGCGCCTCTTGATATAGAAAGCGTCACGTACAGATATGCTACGCGGATATTCCCTCCGGGCGCGCCGCCGTCCTTGTTGTCCTCGGGCTCGACGTTGACGAAGTCGTAATGCACGCCGCCGCTTGCTTTCTTGATTGCGTCTGTGAGGGCTCTGAGCGTCTTGTTCGCGCTCACGATACCGTTGTTACGGGGCCCCGAGTCGTCCTGAATCTCTTGCACGAACACAATGTCTGGGGTATGCAGGTAGTCTGCGATGTGTTCTGCGATGTGAGGAATGTGGCGCGAGCGCGGAGACATGTTCTCCACCTACAGGGTGGATTGAGGATCAAGCCAAAAGGAAGAACATAAGACAGACATACGTTATAGTCCCCAATACGCAACTGGCAGCTGTGGGCGCTCGAGTTAAGGGTTGATGGCTGCACGTTGAAGTCAGGGATATCCACGATATCAGGTGCGGTGAGAGGGAGAATGTAATAGTTCCCAAACTAGAATAGCGTTAAATTCGAAACGATTATGAGGGTGAACTGGAAATAAATACCTGGTAGGTTACGACGCCCGTGATATTAGTGAGTTTGACACCCATTGACGTCTTGGGATTACGGCTACCATCAAGCGCTCGCCCTACGAGGATGGCTTCGGGGTGCGCTGGGGGCACGCCATCTGGTGCAAATTGTGAGCCTATACCGAGACATTCGCAGAACGAGGTCGCATGTACCATCATCAGAGTGAATAGTGAGGCCACCACGACTATTCTTCCCTGCGACTGGCCAGTCTCCGTACACCCAGAAAGAACCAAACCTATCCGGAAAATTCGCTGCAATGGGTGACGGTACAGTCACAAGCTGGCCCTCCAGGCTTTCCCAGAAGTCTAGACCGAATACGTCTGCGCGCAGGGTAGAGTTTACAGATTCGAGTAGCGTGATGTTGCTCGGGAGCGAGAGCCAACCGTCTGTGCCTACGTCGAGCGAGGAGAGCTGATTGTGCGGAGGGATGCGGTCAACACCCAGAACCAAGGGTTCGACAACACTGCCGGTAGAGTGGGTGGCAAGCGTGGAGATTTGGTCAAGTTCCGTCAGGAAAAGGTCGTTGAGGTTCCTGTTCGCGCGGTATTCCGTTACTCGCCCGGTGACAGAAACGAGGTCTCCGACGTTGGGCTGCTTGGAGGCAAGAGATCCGTACAGTCGAAGACCGTGAGATGCCCTCGGGTCGTCTGAAGGCTCGCCCTGAATCCACGCACCATACCTATCCTGATATATGTTCAGAATCCAGAAACTGGTTAGGGCGCTATCGCATACCTTGGCGGTGACAACACCTGAAACTTGCACAAACTGTCCCGCGAGAGGTGACTGAAAAGCAATGCCTTGGATATCGGTGACTGTCACTTGCTTGGGCCCTCTTCCCCACAGATACTCGGAAAGGATAGCAAGGCACGATACGCCTTGCGTGATGAGGCTTTTCATGATATTGCAAGTCGAAAAGCTACTATGTCCGCCGTTGACGGCTGCTGTTGGGATTTGCCACTGGTGAGTCTGTCGGGGTTGAGTGGAAATTGTTCTCGTGCCGAGCTCGTCGTGGCTGGATATAAAGTCTGGAGTATTCAAAGGGAACAAACCCGGTTACCCTGCGCAACCGCGCACGGTGAGCTGAACAAAGGCGTGTCGGTGCCAGCTGCAATGCGTTCACGCAGGCAAAGGACCCCGATTTGGCAGCTCCCCACACCGCACCGATCACGAACCGCCCGATCTGATCTAGACACCGCCACCGGAATCTACTGCTCATCCAAGCAGCCGCTGCGCCGACGCTTGCTCAGTTTCTCCCACCATCTGTCGTTGCTCCATGCCTCCTGTTTCCGCCAAAGCGTACCTATGCCTCGCATGCTCATCCTCGCTACCTGCGCGCCGGTCTGATACCAGCATTTTTCATACTCAGTGCTGTTCACGACCAATCTGCCCGAACTGCGTCTCCGCCAACCCGCGGCTCACTAGATATACTATCCCACGACGGGATATGCACGCGTTTGCACCTTTGGGGCTCCTGTTGAACAATGACTAATACTGACGCCCTTAAACTTTGCAATATCGTTGTATACTGTCTCATATACCTCGCTATAATTTTTGAAGCGATAAAACGGGCCGGATAGAAGCCTCGGGGGAGTTCCGGTAGGACGACCTCAAATCCGCCATGTAATGCACAGGCTAATAACGCTCGGTCACGGCTCGAGTTAGAACTCCGACGTGGCAGAGGCTGCCAGACACTGAGAACAGGATGTGCACACCTCGTCGCAGCGCCCGCCATCACCTGCACCCCACCTAGCCGACTCGCTTGTCGGGCGGAGCCTCAAGTTGTCACTCGTACAAGAGCTGCTTTGCCTTGTAGGACCTCCTCTAGGCTAGAATATAAATCGGGTGGATACAATGATATGTAAAGAAGCTCATTGAACTGTGTAGAAAGTTTCGTGTTTATCGGTACGGAACTGACTTGGGGATCTCTACATTAGAAGCTCAGAGGCCCACACACCAACCTCTAGAAATGCTCATTCTTTTTCTCTAAGCTCTATTCCGCACTCGATCCTCTCGAAATTTTGGGAGCACGTCCCTCATAACCTGTACTGCATGCACAATTTTTTCCAAGACGACTAAATGAGTGTAAGGCCCGCAATGCCCAGCGTGCATTGCTTGGCGGGGAGTGCATATCCCGTCGTGGGATAGTAACCCATGTTTACGTTGCCTTGCGGGTGTTAATGCTGTAAACGCTTCTAATAACTCTGCGCGCGGGGTTCATCAGCAAAACCCCCAAATACATATAAGTTAATACAAGCGCTCATAAGTGTATTATAATCGACGTAATCGCTTATAATGTTTATAATAGATCTGACCACATTATATAAAATACCCTGGGGTATTGAGATCGATTATAATCAGGTCAATCACTCCCAATGTATGTAATACATTATGCGTATTGCAAGCGATTTTCGACATTATATACACTTATATGAGATTGGGAGGATTTGAATGTATTACAAGCACTTGTGCACATATGGTCACTGCTGTTCAAGTTTACACTCGTGTCGAATACCAGTAGCCCTCTATGGTAATGAACAATCGACAATTATTATTTGTTCTACTATCAGAAATATACATGGAAGCAATCAAATGTCGCGAAATTGGGGCCGGCTGCATCGGGATGCTTATCGAGGTGGTCAGATGAAGCAGACTTACCGGGGGCCCAGTGCTAGGCTAACCAGAGAAGGTACTAGCGAGTCCGGGTCGGGGCATGTGGACAAGGCAGATGAAACCAGTAAGGAGGATGTCAGAGTAGAATTGAGTGGAAGGCCGCTCCGAATGGACTGAGACGTACACACTATGCGTAGCCTGATGGCTTAGCTTGAAGGCACGATGTCTACAAATACAAATATCAGTATGCTATTGCCGGATTGCCGGTATTAGAGCATAAGCAGAAAGGGATGGTTACTTACTTTGTGTGCCTAGTATTATCAGTTGCCAATGCCAAGTGTCCGCTAGGGAGGTATATGCAGTGGGGAGTCGAGGTGAGGGACTGAGGGCTGCCATGCCTCGCCGTTTTTGAAGGAAATGCGGGTGGAGTCCGAGGGAAGTCGCGGCGGAGTTTTAACATATTACCTTTTAAGGTCCAAGACTTACCCAATCTGGAGTGTGTCATGACCCGCCGCCGTCGCCGCACTGAATGCTATTCAATCACTGTGATGCCCGACATGCCGCATCTGCTGTACATGTGCGAGAAGCTATGGATACTTCGGTGTTGTTGCATTCCTTGTCGTAGACTTATTATAGGGCCGTATCACCCGCGACTGGGCTTAGCTCCATACAACTTCATTAGACTGTATTTAAAATTAATCGAATATAATGTGCCGCATGGCCGCTGCAATCTTGTAAGGGGTCATAAGTAGGCTGGGGTATTGTATGGGCTTGGACTACGTTGCAAGGCCTTATAACTACTTATAATAGGCCGGTTACATTCTAAGCGCCAGAATCGCTTGGGAGCCTTTTGCGGTTTTGCTGATGTTGGAACGTCTACGCATGCCAACGTAGATGGCTCGGTACGAGACGAAGACACTTTCGTGATTGAGGACGAAGAGGACGAAGAGGACGATTGTGATGGGAGTGAAGGCATACCGCCAATAGAGTTGGAAGAACCTCCTAATGTCACAAATAAGGGCGGACGGGACTCCACGGGATTGAGACTCCAATCTCCTCCCAGGTCATCCTCGGCAGCGTCGGTACCTGAGGCGTCGGATCCTGAACGAGCCGTAACAACGGCTCCCGGAAAGTACTACATCCGTCCAGACGATACCCTCCTCGGGATATCCCTCAAGCTCGGTGTAGATGTACGCTCTTGCTAAAATCCCCGCCGTGACATCGGCTTACCCCTGCGCTCATAGGGACGTGCATTATGCCGTTTGAACAACCTGCCCGTCAGCACCCTGCGCATGACTCCCCATCTCCTGCATACCCGCAGCTTCCTAATGTTACCCCCACTGCCCCCTTCCGCCCGTCCTTCGCCCCTTTCGCCTGAAGAGCAAGCGCTCGACAGAGAACGCAAAGCTCGGCTCGCGCGAGAACGTGCCGAGACCCGCTTCCAAGCAACAACTAAGGAGGCTGACAGAGACGTAGCGAAGGCATATGTCGCGTTAGCTGGCCTTCCTGACGCCGGGGAGGACACTCTGAAAGAGTACGAGAAGGAGAAGGGCCTACGCCAGCGGAAAGTCAGAGTGAGCGAAGATGAAGAAGGGGAAAGTAGTCTGGAGGGGCGCGCGATGGACCGATACTTCGACGATGACGAATGGGAGGCTCAGGAAAGAGCCGAGGGTAGAAAACCTACCCTTCCTTTGTTTCCTTACGTTGGTACTAGAGAGTCAAGACACTCTACGGGGAAGGGGTCTGCTGACGGAGAAAAATCTTGGTGGCGGTGGAGGATCTAATGAAATGTTACAACGTCGATGTATGGTCCTGTCGTACGGATGTGGACAATTAGTTGTACAACATTCGTCTTACTAGTACTGTAGCAGTACTAATGCACAACACGCGGGGGCCGGGTACGGAGATTTCCACTACACAAACACAACAGAACCCTCACTTTCATCCTCACTAGAGCATATCATAGTCCGCGCATGAGATACTTCGTCAAGCACTCGATCGCTGCCTTCTTGATATCCTCGTTCTCGGGACCGTTTTTCAAGATTTCCGTCGCGAACGTGACCTTCTCAATGGAAATCTCCTTCTCACCCTTCCCTTCTGCCGCACCTGTGCCCTGTTGCCGTTGAGCCGCTTCCGCGCGCATGAGCTCTGTCCGCGCCTTGCTCTCTTCTGTCTGTTGTTGAATGAGCGTCTTCATCGACGAGCACACGTTGAGAAGAGAATCGGTGACAACATGAAGTCGTGCGAGGATCTGTGCCGTTTGCGTGAAGTGCTCTGGATACGACGGTTCTCGGTGCACCGTAGAATCGCCCTGCGTACGCGATGCTGGCACTGCGGGCGGATGGACGGAGCCTTGGGTAGTAACCGTTTGGAGCGATCGTGGGGGGCCGACGGTGGAGGAACGCAGGTATGTCGAGGCTGTTGCGTGCTGAGAGCCCGGACCAGCCTGGCGGTAGTCGGTAGCCGGTGGGAGCAATGAATATGCGATGAAAGTGCCATTTTGGAGGGGCGCTGGAGGATGGGGTGGATCAGGAGAAGCAGTTTGTGGGATAGCGTGATTCTCTGAGGCGTGTGGGGCGGCATGACGTGCCATGATTTGCGTGTCAAGGGATCTTGTGGGTGTATGTAGGCTCATCATAGCCTGAGGTGTGGACGAGGTGGAGGGACTTGCTTCCGGTTGGTCACCATAGTAAGGCGCGGGCAGACCCGTCTTCGGGTCTTCTTTGTATCTGGTGCGAGCGCAATTAGCCATGTTCACTCGTCATCAAACTGAATTGTAGACCTTCTTTGAAAGAGCTCATACCACCCTGTCTCGTACCATCGGTCGATGACCTTAACGTTGAGGCTGCCAACGTTGAGACCTGCAGACCGAGCGGCTTCGAGTACGACGTCGACGTTTGGTGGCTCCACATCAGGATTTTCCGCCTGCATTTGGCGCAGGTAATTGCTCGAATAGAGCTGGAAGGCATGTATCTGCTTGAAGACCTCAAGGTTGCGGTGGAAACAACTCTTCAGCGCTGTGTAGGACTTCTTCCCTGGGAAGAGTTCGTTCGAGCACTGCACAAGCACACGTCAGGCGAACTGGTCAACCTTACTCTCCCTGGGATAAACGCTGACCTCCCGGAATACGGTGTTCATGCGCGTCCTGAACGCATCCCAGTGGTCGTCGTTGGTCAACATCCACGTGAAGAAACGTGTCTTCTCGTCTTCTGTCCAGTGTTTAGGACCCCCGTTTGGTCCGATATTTGCATCATCCCCGTCAGCATCCACGACATCCTCTCCAACGCGCTGTTTCCGTTTGCGGGCTCCAGCCTCAGATGCAGAATCCGGCTGCTTGCGTTTGCTATTTGCACTTGCGGACCCATTGGCGGACGAAGAGGCAGAGTTGCTGTCGCCCAATACCGTCTCGTTCGTAGACCTAGCCGAGGGGGCAGGTAAATCCCCATTGGTAGTGAAAACTAGCTCGCCTCCCAGAGGAGGCGGCCCCTGCGGATAGGGTATGACATGATGCGCATAACCCTCCGGGCCTTGAGGGGCCACGTTGAACCTATGTACAGAAACATACGGGCCGCTGTGATTGACGTTGGGGTCGGACTGAGGACGGCTCGGATCAGTGTTTCCGTCCATCACAAATTCAGACGGCTTGGGAGCTGCCCGAAGGATCTGGTCCTCCTACTTACCTGAACCGGTGTGCCATGGTTAGGCGGTTGGCTCATCAGTTGCATTGTGGGCGAGTGCGAGTGATTCGGGTCGGTCCCCACTTGCGAGCTCGGTGGGGCCTGCCCGGCATGGCTCATTGCGCTTCATGGGGCGTTAACACCATACGAATGTCTGTTGGTAGCAAATTTTGCGGGAATAACCCCGAAACGTACCTGAGGGAGGACATGGACGCGATGTGGTTGCCGCGGAGGCGCCGAACCGGTTCGAACCTCGCATCCGTAAGAGGGCGCGCGTGTGCATCCCGGTTTGGATCCGTCTTTCGCCGTCACTGTGACGGGGAGTTACGCTAGCTGTGACTGCCTGGTGCCTCGGCGTGCCGGCGGCTGTGTAGCCTTGAGTTTTCGCCGCGGGGATGGGCGGGATATTGCGGGGAGGGCATTCGTGTAGCCCTCCGCTTCTCTGGCTGTCCGGGGCGTTTATGGGGGTGCCAGATGCGACTGGACATTTTCCGGGGATTTTTGCTGCGAGCGGACGGCGGGGAAGGTAGAGCGTGCGGGAAGGCAAATGCGTCGAACGTGGATTCCCACGGGGTTTGGTTGTCGTTCTCGACATCGATTGTGTCCTCCGCTCGCAGCGCGTTACACCATCTCTGGGCTTTTATCATATAGTCCTCCCAGAAAATCATGGACAATCCCCAATATTATCAGCCCCTCTCGCACGCCCTCCATGCCCCTCTCGTATCCACGTCCCACTCTTCGCCGCGCCAACAGTATGCCCCCTACACCCCTCATCAACAACCGGCCGTGACGAATGGCGCCGGGTCGGGTCACCGTGAAGAGGAAGAGGAGGAGGAGGAGGATGACGAGGAGGTCGTGGAGGAGGAGCTCGACCACCACGAAACAGAGCCTCCCCACCAGTCTGCCAGCAGTCACTCTTCGCCCCGCGTCAACGCTGCTCAGACCCAGTCGAGGACGAACAAGTGCGTGTTACCCGATCTAGATTCGTCCTCACGCCCTCGCTCGACAACTGATTCGTCTCGGGAAGTGCGCCCGCGGCACCCGCCCCTGTGATCGACTACTACGCGCCGCCTGCGCCCCAGCAGGACTCCAAGCAGGGCCTCAACGAAGACGGCGCCGAGAAGCGCAAGCCCGGTCGCCCTCGGGGTTCCAAGAACCGCAAGCCTCGTGTGTCCGCCGGGTCCGCATCCAAAGCACCAACCAACGTCGCGCACCCGGGTTTCTATCAATATCCCCCCGCACCCCCGGCTAATGTCTCGCAGAACCAACAGTTCTACGAGTTCCAATGGCGTGCCCTCAACCTTTGTTCGGAGTTTTACAATGCGGCGGAGGAGCTGGTGGTGAGTCCGCTGCCGTGCGAACGGATTTTCGCAACGTGCTCAACAATACCACTCCGTGATAACAGAAGGCCGCCTCTCCCATGGTCATTGCCCAATGCTATCAGGCTGGGCCCGCGACAAAAATCGACCCGTTAATGATGATTGCTGACGCAAAACGTGTTTGCGACAATCTCGTACGAGCATCTTGTTTCTTGTGTAGCGTGTCCTCATCCTGTGACAGCTCGCCAACCCCAGTCAGCTGGTAGGCCAGCCCGTGCCCACGACCTACTCAAGTTATCCCTCAATGCCTCCGCCCCCGCAGCCAGGCACGACTGGCTCCGCGGGTGCCGCACCGGCGCCCGGTGCAGTGATCACGAACCCGCAAACATTCGTGATGCCCCTCAACTCGACCTCAATGCCTCCCCCGGCGCAGCCGTACTACGCACCGATGTATTCGGCACCCCCGGGCACACGATACCCCACTGCACCGTACTACTACCCGCCTCCACAGGGTGCTGCTCCTTACTACCCTCCCCCTGCCCAAACTGGACAGTCGGTGAGTGCACCACCTGCACAATCGTCCCCGCCCCCCGCAGCGCCCGCACCTGCGCCCGTACCCGCACCGCCTACTCCTCAGCCAGCGCCTGCTCCTCCACCAGCGGCGGTCCCTTCGAACACAGGCACCATCTCTACCTTCAGTGCTGCAACTGGCAACACCGCACCTGGTGGACACCAGGGCACTTGGTCTGAGGAGGAGACAGACCGACTAAAACGGTTGGCAGAGCGGAGCAAGGAGATGGGCGGGCCCCAGAACAAGGGCGAAATTGAGTGGGACTGGGTTATCCAGCAATGGGGGAACGGCAGGACGAGGTATGAGGCAAGCTCGACACAGTTAGTTACTGAAGTTTAACGCTTGCCCACAGACATCAGATATTATTGAAGGCGACCTCATTGGGGTTGAAAGAAAGTACCACGCGTGGTACGAAACGTCGCAGAGAAGCTGAGCCTACACCGGATACTGCAGCACCACCTCCGCCGCCGCCGCCGCAGCAACAGCAGCCACCCCCACAGCAGCAGCCACCCCCACCACAGCAGCAGCAACACCAAGCGTCGCACCAATCCCAGCAGCACCAGCCTCCTCAGCACCATTCCCAGCAACATTCCCAGCATCACCCGCAACATCATCAACCGCCCCCTCAGCAGTCGACCGCGTCCAGTGTGGTATCTCCCGCGCGTAGTCCCATCACATCTACACCAACTTCTATCAACGCTTCGCCGGCCATGCAACCGCAGCGTCCCCCCTCTTCTGCAACGCCGGGTACCGGTGTGATTGCTCCTGGACGTACTACCTCCAACACCACCAACTCGAATGCCTCGGCATCGAATCTACCATGGCCCATGCCGACTGTCGCGGTGAACACGCCGTCCCCGGTGATGTCGAGCGCCTCGGTGGACCGGAACAACACGTACTATCGACCACGACCTACACAAACTACGTCCTATAGCGCTGCCGCTACCGCTGCATCGACTACCGCTCGCCCTCCGTCATCGCACGGTTCGACCACAACCCACCATCAATTCATGTATCAAACCAACGGCGCTGGCGCACGACGGGATTCGAGGGCGTGACCGGACGACCTCATCTCTCTGTCTCGCCACGCCATGGATTCTTGACCTTGAACAAAACCACCCCGACTATGCCAGTGTTATTCCGTGCCTCTCCCCGGGATGTCTTGGACTTGCCTGTACTGCTCGTCGCGATCTTCTGCCTCTTTATTAGCCTTCACGTTCGCTGTCCATATATGATCCTAGGTGTAGTGTTATGTCGTCGCCCGGCTCCAGCGGTGCTGAACCAGGATTGTACGTTGGCGCTGAGCCAGGCTTGTCACTCTACCTCTTGTCAGATTGTATGTTGACGTAGGGATGCGAATGATGTATTTTTTGTGCTGTGATATCTGTTGTTTGATTGAATGCTATCGAAGGGAACGAAATGGGCTAGAGTCTACTACGCGCAGAACGTATAGGGTGAGGTTTGTTTGCGGACATTCGTAGGGATGTCCGTGGTAGATATCTTTTACCATCATGATATCCTGCGGATAAAAGCCGCATATCCTAAGGATATCCCGATGATATAGCAGGAATATACCCTGGGCTATCCTCCGGACAAGACCGAGGTTTGGATGTATTATTTATACACTTGTGGTAGATCGAGTCCGAGTCGGCGACTTGGAATACAAAGGTTTCCGAACGGCGAGCCGGTTCCTGAGCGCCTGGCGCTAATGCGGTTGAGCTGCAGTGTGACATCCGTAACGCGTCACGTTCCTTGTGGCGAGAAAGCTCTGCGCGCCGGACCCGCGTTCGGCCACCGCTCTTCGACTCGAACCGTCATCTCTGCCACAACCGTCTTGTTCTCAACTCCTGTCCGCTGCTGCCTCGACGACGCCCCCTCTTGCGGCGTTGTTTCGATACTCACCACGGACGTCACTCCGTCTACACCCCTGCGCAGCCGACCACAACCGCACAATTCGCTAGAGTCGAAGGCGCCACCGTCTCTGGCATCCATGTCCCAACCCACCTTCTCCAGTCCGACACCAGCACCTGGTAGCCGGGCCATCGCGGCCAATGCGCTGCGGAGAGCGGGACTCATCGACCAGGACGCCAAGATGCGCGACATCGAGAAGCCGGGACGCAAGGGCGTAACCGCAAAGCAATCAACCCGAGCGCGCGCCCATCCCCACAAACCCCGTGCAATTGACAGCGTCATGGGCAAGGACCATCACGGGGCACTGAAATCGGTAATTATTGCGTCCTTTGCTGCTCACACCTTCCACTAGCACCCGTGCTCGACCTTCAAATGGGTTGTCGGGCGTTCTCGTTTTCCTATTGTCTCCAAATACAAGGCTCACACGTTCTTCGTCCCACCCCGTGCCTACCCTACCTCTCTGCCACGTAGTTGAGTGCTCGTATCGCCGCCGGGGATTCCAACGCATCACGACTGGTGAAGGGCGGCACGCGGGGCCGTAGGGGAGCAATATCTCTCAACGGACCTCCAGTCTCGGAGAAAGTGATCGAGGCGTGGAAAGAATGGGTCGGACGGAGATGGAATGCTGAGGCGAAATTTCTCAATCTCGAGGTATGTGAGATGCAATACGTGCCGTGCGACATTGTTCTCACCTAATCCAGAGAATGGATGAGGACGACTTCCTGAAGCGCCACCGCCTCGTATCCCCTACGTCACCAAATGCGTCTGGGAAGGAGGCTCAAGTGATATTCAAGATCGCAAGCAAACTAAAACCCGAAGTATGCAGCGTCTCGATATACCATCCGTCCATTTATTCACCATGGCCTAGGTCGAAACCATCTCATTAGCGCACAATGGCTTGACAAGTGGGCGCATCATGTCGTCTCTCGCACATTATCTGCCGAAACTGGCCAACCTGTCTCTCGAGGGGAACAGCTTCGGTGGGTGGAAGGAGGTCGACTACATCTCGGGGAAGCGGGGCAGGTTGTCGAACTTGCGGGAGTTGGTGCTCGTCGGTAACCCCATGCGGGAACTGGAGTACAAGAACAACCGGGGCCAGCAGTACAAGAGGTGCGTAACTGTCAATGCCATTTGGTCCACAACTAATGGTGTCACAGCGAGATTGCAAGGCGGTTCCCGTCATTAGAGATTCTCGATGGCGAACCTGTGGCAAGAGTCGGGTTCGATGCGCCGTCGACCTCGGCATCAACATCCTCCCGCCCCCACACGATGCCGACCTCGTTCATGTGGAATGTAGAGCCGGCTTTCGTCGCTGGAGTGGACGGCTCCATCGTCAGCAACTTCTTCGTCCGGTACTTCCCGCTATTCGACAACCAACGGGGTGCTTTGTTGGATGTGTACGCCCCCGATGCAACCTTTTCGTTCTCCGCCAACACGGCCATCCCCCCTCGCGCGCGGATAGAAGGCATCCATGTATCGAAGGAATTCCCTAACCAACGGAAACTGGAGTGGGCACCCTGGTTGAGTGGGGGTCTGGGCGGTTCGCGTAACCTCGGTCGAATCACGGGCGGACTACAGAGGCTTACACAGTCGCTACATTTGGGGAGCGAACAGGCGGTCAAAGCGATGGCTGACCTGCCTGCCACCAAGCACGACATCTCGAGTTCATCCGAGAAGTTCTCTGTGGATGCTTTCCCCGTTGTGCAGGGCGAACGAACGAACCTTCTGGTGACTGTACATGGACAGTTCTCTGAGCGTGAGTATATATCCTCCCTGTTGCGTATTCGCGAGGCTAAATGCGTTGATGTTAGTGCCATCTGAAGGAATTCGATCCTTTGATCGATCATTCGTGCTGGCCATCGCACCGGAAGGGTCGCGGTGAGTGCTTCTGCGACACTTGTGGGAGTGTGTTTGATCCTGAGTGCGTTCTCGGTGATAGCGCGAAGCAGAGCGGCTGGGACGTCGTGATTTTGTCTGACCAGCTGGTCGTCCGAGCGTACTCGAGCCACGAGGCTTGGCGACCCGGTCCGATGCGCGTACAAGCGGGTGATCTGCTTCCGTCCCCTGGACTGCTGCAAGCCCTCTCGCCTCTGGTGCGTGCCTGGCTTAATCACCGATCCCGCCGCATCGTTGACGAAAGGATCGGGCATGACGTTTTGCTGACCTGGCTTTTTCTCGCATGTAGCCGGAGCCACAACGGTCACTTATGCAGGACCTCGTCCTGCGTACACGTTTGAATTTGCAGTTTGCTGAAGACTGCCTGAAGACCAACGACTGGAACCTCGAGCGGGCTCTCGCGAACTACGAACAGGTCAAGGTGAGCATACTGTGTGATGGTGCGACCGCCGCGGAGGGCTGACCGCATTATTACGTGAAGGCAAACCTCCCAGGCGATGCGTATCTGCCACAGGATGCGTTCTTGCCTTGAACACCGCGTTCTAGTGTTCGGACGGCGTGTCGGCTCGCGGCCGGCTGGGCACGGGCGTGATCCCGCCGCGTCCGCCGACGCGCCTCGTGTGTCTCGGACGTTCCGTCGGACTGCATGCACCTCCCTCGTAATATTTTCCTCAAATCCCACCCCCGCCCCGACCCCATCATATATCGCAATGTGTAACCTATAGTTTCTCCCCCAACATCATCCTGATGCATCAACCATCGATCCCATTGACATCGCTCGTCGTCGTTATCCGCTGCATATATTGTTTATAGCACTCCACATTGCAGTCAGTCAGTGCCAGTCGCTCGTCGCGCCGCCTCCCCATATATCGGTATCTCCTGCGCATAGGTAGTGCATAGTGCAGAGCCCCCTTTGTAGCCTGTTTCCAGAGCATGCACAATCAGAAACATTGCTCGGAGTGGGAGTGTTTGGGAAGCGGGTGTAGGATGTTTGACGGAAGCGGGGGGGGCGGCAGGGTAAACACTGTTTGGAGTCGTCGAGTCGGCTGCCCCCCGCTAGACCGATCACAGTGATGAAGCGAACGGAACGTCGAGTCTCGGGAGAGGGCTGTCGAGGCCGCGAGACGACGTCGGCAGGGTGTTTTAATTATTGAGCCCTGAATTCATGAACGGGATGTGCTCGGAGGGTGGGTCTGAGGGGGCTCGGACAATGGGAGGGCAGCGGAGCGCCGGGCGGTGCAAACAGGCGAACACAAACAAGACGGGCGCCACCAAGCCTGGAGCCGGCATGCACTCTGCCCCAAACGGCGCGCGCGGGGGCGCTAGCGCTGCGAGGCCGCGAGCGAGCGATTGTGCGCGACCTCCCGCGCGAGGCCCGGGGCGGTCTCAGCCTGCGCGCGAGGCCTCCGGCAGGGTCTGCTGGGAGTGCGCACCGGCTACGGGGGCTGCCCGGCAGCCTCGAGGCGGGGGGCAGTTCGCGCGCGCGCTGAGCTGAGCTCTGGGCGAGGACGCGCGGTTCTGATGCAGCGTGGTCTTCTCGCCTCGTGCTCCAGTCTCCTTCGCACGTCCTCGCATCCCGCATTCCATACATATACGCCCGCCCGCCACCTATCCCCGCACTTGCTCCCGCCCCATCTCTCCGGCGGCCCCGCTTCCCCCTCCTCCCCCCGTCACCCGCCCCTGCCCCCGCCCATCACCCACCTTCGCCCGCACGCTGTACCACCACCGACCCCACACGCTCGACGCTTCTGTACTTCTCCCGTGTACCACTCCCTCTTGCTGGACATTCTCGCGCCCGAATGGCGACATCCTCTTCTAGCGGACGGCGACGCGCTGCGCGTGCCGCACTCGATGCGACCCTCCTCGACGCCGCAGTCCGGGCAGACCCCGACGCGGCCCGGGACGCCCTTGCGCGGGGCGCAGACGCGAACGCGGCAGACGACGCGACAGGCCACACGGCCGTGACGTGCGCGATTGCGGGAGATAGGTGGGGTGGTCGGTCTTCTGGTGTGCAGGACAGGGTGCTGAAGGCCGGGTGCGCATCGCAGCTGGGAGGACGTAGACGTGACGGACGCGTCGTTCGCGCTCCCGCGCAGACTCGAGGTGCTCAGGGCGCTGATCGGTAGCGATACGACGTCTTTGTACGCGCTGAACGCGCCCGTGCGTGGTGTCACGCCCCTTGGGCTCGCTGCGTGGCTGAACATCCCGGACGCGATACGTGTGCTGCTCGAGGAGAGCCGCGGGCTGGTCGCAGTCGACGGAACAGACGCGTTGGGGGTCACCCCGCTGATGTGTAAGTCCAGCTTACGACCGCGTTTCGGTAAGGTTATCTGACGTTAAGTGCCAGACACCGCCCGCGACGGAGCGGTAGAGGCTGCTTCCCTTCTGGTATGGCTACGATCTTGTGCGGCAGAACGAGCTCGTCGGCTGAGTAATTTTGTGTACGGCAGCTTTTAAAGGGTGCACGACCCGACGTGAGGGACACCCACCATCGAACAGCGATCCAGCATGCCCTTCGACACCCTCAGATGCTCCATCTGTGCGAGTCTGCTCTTCGGAAGCAGAGGGCCAGAGATTTCTTGGTAAGTTGAAAGTCTGAGTGCCACGTCCTGGAATGCCACTTACGCCTCCGAAGAACGGCAACAGGCGCCACCTCTGCGACATTCCACACGTCTACAGGTCTCAGGTCGATTCATGGCAGTCCTCCTCTTTGAAGTGGAAAGCATGGTTTTCTCCTTCAGAAGCAACACTAGCGAAAGCCACCTCAAGCCTCATCCGCGCCGTCTGTACCGGCGATGTACTCAGCCTACACCAACATCTGTTCCTCAACCTGCATCGAACACCCGTCCTTGTAAATAGGATGGACTCGCAGGGCTGGAGCCCCTTGCACTACTGTGTATGCGCCGAGAACCTCTCGCTCGAAGTCCTCGACGCGCTCTTCCTCGCTGGCGCCGACACCAGCTTGTATACTTCCTCAAGACACGGCACCTCGCTACATTGTTTAGCGCGGGACGCGTCACATCCCCCCAACGACGACCAGGTACCGCACCTGCACGCGTTCGTGAGGCATCTTGTCGTCGACCTCCGGGCGCCGTTGTCTGCCCAAGACGAGAACGGCGAAACTTGCATCCATGTGGCGGCCGAACACGGTCAAAGCGTCGAGGTGCTTCTCGCTCTTTTGTCGTGTGACTTTCGTGGAGTTGTGCGCGAGATGACCAACTCGAGAGGGTAAGTGTCCATTCACCATGCTCATTCATTTCCTTTTGCTGACGACTTCATAGTCTGACCGCCTTCGAAGTCGCGCGACCAGAGTTTCGCACGGCGTTTGGTGTCGATGCCGAGCCCAGACGAAGCAGTTCGGTGGCCTCCTTCCGAACAGTACGCCCCTCGACATGCTCAGTCAGCTCGACCTCGTCCTACGCGAGCTTCCTACCCATGACCGCGCCCGCCCGTCCCCACCCTCCGCCCTCCGTTATCTTCCTCCCCGAAACACCACTCCCCGAAGCTGAGGCTTCTCTCCTTCCCCACCGTATCCTGGACAACCTCGCGGCTGTCGGACACGACTGGAATGCATCAGACGCGCACGAGATGGACGCCCTCCGCGCGGTGCTCGACGAGACCGTGCATCTCGGCGAGCTCTGGGTGCACAGCATGCACGCACGCATCCGCGACGCCGCACAGGACCTGCGCGACGCCCGCAGCCGCTTCCGGCAGGTCGACTTGCTCCTCCAGGACGCGACTCATGCGCTCGAGGAGGTGTTTGGGGCGCAGTTCACGGACGCGCGCGATAGCATCGAGCGCACACGCCGGAGGACGACCGACTCGGGCGATTCGGAGGCGACTGCGGTGTCGGGACGTGCGTCGTCGCAGATCGGTCGCAAGTGGCGATCGATGTCGGACCTCCGTGCGTCGTCCGAGTCGTCGTCGTCGGGTGGAAGAGAGCTCCCCGAGATACACGTCGTACCGTATCTGCACACCAAGCCGATCGCCGAAGAGGATGAGCCGCCAAGCTCTCCGGAGAAGTCGTCCTTCCTGAACGCGCTGCTCTCGCCCTCGACGCGAGATTTAGCACGCAAAGGCAGCAAAACGGATCTATCCGCGACGCCCAGCCGGACTTCGTCCCCGTTCCCGGGAAAGAAGGATGCGTCTGCGAGCGGGACGTCGAGGTTGAAGGCCTGGTTCCGCAAAAAGCTGCGTTTCGAGATACCGGAAGGTGTTGTAGAAGTCAAGGGCGTCGGCTACCAGACGGATGCTGCACGATCGAACATCTCTTCACCAAATTCTCCCTCACGGGAGGACTCGGCCAGTCTGGGACTCCTGTCGGTCTCGCGGAGCATCGTAAGGACGGCGAATCGGGATCTCTCTTGCATAGAGGGATGCATGGACAACGTATGCCCTTATTTCTGTGGTGATGCGCCGACCGTATTCGCTGACAGTTACCTCGTAGGCCGACCATTATCTCTCTCTAGCCTCCCGCATGCTTCTCCAGGCGGAACGACGGTTAAGGATGATTGTCTTGGTATGTCGAACAATCTCGCTGGTGTTAATGCATTCACTAACCCTGACTCCTCACAGAACCGGAAAGCTGCGCTCGAGAGTGCGCGGCTTGCCCAGCTCCAAGACGACCTCGACGACCCGTTCATGTCCGCAATCGCATCCACCGTCCGCTCCGCCGCCATCTCCCAAGAAGCCGTGCCCTTCCCTCTCGCGCGCGTCCACGGGCGCAACGGGAGCGGGTCCGAGTACTCGCTCGCGTCCGGCTCGGGCTCCAGCTCGACGTCCCCCGTGTCGTCCGTCATCTCGCTCTCGTCGACGCTGATCGAGAGCGAGGACGACGACACGCGGGTGCTCCGGCGGCTGCTCACGCGCAAGGTCGACGCGCGGACGGACGGCGCGGGCGAGGAGATCGACCGCGCGCTGACGTGGCTCCGGATCGTGCAGGACACAGTCCGCGCCCTCCGCCGACGGACTCGCGCGCCCCTCGGGGCTGCGCCTACGCCTGCGTCCGTTGCCGTCCCGACCCCTACAGGTTCTACTCCTACGGCTATGATTCCTCACGAAAACCGCCTGTAGTGTGACTATAGACGATGGCTCGTACGCGTTGGTCTCTTCGCATTCTCGTATGTCTGTTTTGTATGTAGCTGGTGGACGTTGCTGTTGGATACGCTGTTGTATGCCACGTGTACTATGTGGAAGCGGCGTCGGATGTTGTGAAGTACTGTACAAGTAGGCATGCAATGGTTGTGATATATGTAGGTAGTTATCTATGTTGTATATATACGCGCTACATAGTCGACATGTTACGACTTCTCTGCACTCTATTTGTCTCCGCCGGCGCGATTCCTCGTCCACGGGCGCCCCCTGGCACTACCGTTTCAGAGTGCATGCTTGTGGTCAAGCTCATCACCGGGCTCTCCTTCACCGCCGTCCTGTTCCGCATCGAGAGTCGAGCGATCCGTCTCGCGCATCTTAGTGATGTGCACCTGCAACCTACTCATGGGTAATGCTTGACCCTCGATCTCGCCGACGGTCAGCACTCGCCCACCGCTTGTACTTCGCCCATCATGGCGCGAGCCGCTAGAGAGCGTGCTCGTGCCATGGTCGAGGCTGCGATGTTGCGCGGAAAGCCCGACGCGGATGATGACCATGTAGAATGTTATTGAGATGATAGGCGTTATCTGTAGCTCAGTAAAGAGAGGGAAGAGGTGAGGGCGGGGATCAAATTCTCGGAGGAGAGCGGCGATGAGAAAGGTGAGACGTACGATGTCGAGAACGATGTATTGGCCGTTAGACTTCTGGACAAAGCAAGCGAGCGCGGCCGTGAGCGTGACGGAATAGGTGATTCCGGCGTCAGCGATGACACGGACGACGGGGAGCAGTGATCCTTGGCGTGTGCGCGAGGTGCGGCGGTTGGTCATCCATATTTTGTATCCGAGAAGGACTAATAAAAAGCGCGTGTGAGACGAGCTGCACGAATACGTTGCAATCATGCTGGGACGTAAGGAAAACGTACTAGTGACGATCAAGTTGGTGGCGAGTGTGGATGAGTAGAAGGCGGTGATCCACTGGCCGACCCGCGTGAGGAAGACCGTACCCGCGCCGGCAGGGACAGTAGCACTGGAGTGGATGGCAATAGCTGAGACGACTGTGTTTTAAGAGACGGGTGTAAGTTATCGATGGGTAGCAGTAGCCCAGGGTACTCACTCCCAATCCATAGCCACATGACGATCGGAAATGCGACAATCAGCCAAGATTGCCATACGACGTAACAGCGGTAGATCTGCAGAGCCCGTCAGTTTAGACACACGGTAATCTTAGCGGCACAGTGAGCACTGACCAAAACCCCGTCTCCTATCAAGGTCTGGAAGAGATAGACGATATTCTTTGCAATGAATGTAGTCTCTGAGGGTATTGAGAACCATGCCACGGGACCGCCGGGGAAGTTGGGACCCTTGTATATGAATCCATTGCAGATACGAATTATGTCTATGATCATATGCTACATATCAGTGCGTGAGACCTCTAGACAGGCATACCAGAGATCGAGGACTACGTACAGCCGTGCTGCATGATAAAAGTGCCCACGAAACAGCAAGCATGCGATAGTTGACCTGTCTATCCAGCCGCCGGCTGTTTTGGTTGAGGATGTACAGCGTGACGCCGAACATGAATAAAGAGAAACCTTTGATTTTTGATTCTTCAGTAACAAGGTTTATCGCAACCATGGCTTGGGATGAGTACACTCACCGTAGAAAATCGCCTCTAGAACCGTGGAGATGATGCCGGCCAAGTCCAGGGTCAGTCCAGCGGCCATGATCGACGACGAGCGTGATGAGATGGAAGAAGAAGATAGATGCCACTGAAGGCGGCCTACGAGCTATAGATTACCCTCCTTCACAGTGTGAGCTGGCTACGTAGGACGAATTCTTAAGTGTTCGGGCAACAGGCTGGGCTGAGCGGCATGCCAGTGTCGAGAGTCCGAGGTCCAAATTTAAACTGCAAATTAAGTGGGCGCGTGCGAGGAACAACCGGGTTCTACAAGGAGCCATTCCGGCAGTGCCTCGTTTCCGAGGCCTTTTTCTGGACGAGCGGCTGGGCAGTAGCTAGGAGCTGAACGGTGGCGACGTCGAGGTGTCGCGGCGCGCCGACGGGAGTAACCTTCACGTTTGGCGCTCGTCGATGATCTGGATCGCTTAAATGCCTTCCTAATGTGGACTGGCACCCATCAGTGGCGCGGTATAGGCGCCCATAGCACTGCGCGCGGGTCAGCGGCGCGTCCTGCTTGCACGCATCCGCACCGTTGCGCTCTTCCGGTCTCTCTCCTCCGCGGGCCAACCCGTCCTCATCCGTCGGGTGTTCTGGCCCTTTTTCATGCACTACATTGTCCTCTGAACGCAACTCGATGGGTCCATTCAATACCCCGGATGTAGTGCTTGACGGCTTCAAGGAGCGGCCGGAGTCCCTGACCGTCCAAGGCACATCCCTCACAACGCGACAATTTGGGGCTGCGGCTAACGCGTTGCGCAAGGTGACAGGCTTTACATCGGAACGTCTACGGGGAATTTGCATGTCTACGCCTTCGGAGAAGACCCAGGTAGGCCGGGCGCCACATCCCTGGTCTTGGCTAATTCCGTCTCGCGTAGAGCATCCCGCGGAACTTCTGGATACCAAGAAGTCTCTGTGCAGGAGGAGCATAGATCAGGTGGCTTTCATCAAGGATGTCAACTCCTTGGCCGTTCTCTCAGGTGAGCTTCCTCGCCAGGATGTCGATGCAACAGCCTCTCCAACCCAAACGCTGCAGAGGCGCAGGTCACCCTATTCCCACATCCAAATTACTCCCCTCCAACACCCCTTATAAAGACCAAGGGCGCGCTATGCTTTTCAATACACACTGGTGTGGAATACCTAACCCCCGACGTCACTGTCCCGTCAAGTCCGGGTACTCCGGGCAAGGGTAAGGGCGTTCCGTCAGTTGTGACGAAATTGGCTGTTGGTTGTAGGAGAAGAATTGTGTTGTATTCATGGAAAGATGGTGAACCACATGATCCCCAGGTGATTCATCCGTGCAAGCGAATTTATAGGGCTCCTACTAATCGTCAGTAGGAGTTCACGCTCGCGCACTCTCCCAGGGCGATGGTCTTCGTTAATGCCGAGACTTTGTGTTGGGGCTACACACCCACAGACTACTGCTTTACCTCCGTGACGACGTCAGAAACGGTTGATGCTAACACTCCCGTCCCGACGGCCTCGTCCAGTGGGAGCATTGGAACTATGGGGATGGGCGCATTCTCGGGACTTGGTGGATATATGACTCTCGGCTTGGGGGTTAAGGCCAAGCCGTGTGTTGCCAGCCTCAATGACGAGGAAGCTCTCATTGCGAAAGACAGTGGGTATTCCCCAGTTTGTCACAGTCTCATCTAATGAGCTCGTCTGCTCAGACAGCGGCTTGATCGTCAGCGCCGCCGGAAAACCTTCTAGGAGCGAGCACATTGACTGGCCGGCGCCACCCGACGAGATAGGTACGTTACCCACCGTACCACCCTGCAGGACCCCAATTGATGCTTTGTTAAAATAGCCCTCGTCAAACCCTACATATTCTCGGTGTTACCCCCTGGTTCCGTACCCACATCTCAAGTGGATGGGTCGCCCGCAACATCACCGGCAACTTTTGTTGCTTCTCCTGTTGTTGAAATCCGATCCTCTACATCCCTTTCTCCCGTGCAGACGATACCATTCCCTCCTATACCCTCTACATCTTCCGCCACAACGGCTACCCACTCCGTGAGGTTATTGACCCCTTCTCCATCCTATAAGTCACCTTTGTTTGTTGTAAGCACACCCACAGACCGGACAGCAGCTGCCAACACGGGCAGCGCGATATGGCGGTTCCGGATGAAGCCATGGAATCAGCAGATCGACGAGCTGGTGGAGACAGGCGCATATACCGACGCGCTTGCTCTCCTTGATTCCCTGGATGCTGCTCTAGTAGCTGATAAGGTCAGTTGAGCCCCCAAACCGCAAACGCTGTCGGGGCGATTCACGCTCATATGCACGCGGTAGGAACGTCGACAACGACAAGTGCGCGCTTTGCAGGCGGTAGACAACTTCCGCAACGCGAAGTACGATGACGCTATTAACGCGTTCCTGGATCTCGACATCAACCCCGCCAAGGTTGTCGCGCTATATCCGGAAAGTATCTCAGGAAGGCTTGCTGTACCTCCCGATGACTGGATACCCATGTTCGGCGGCCCTGTGCCGAAGAAACCCGAGCCAACCGCGATACCAGAGGTAGCACCATCGGCGAGCAGTCCAAACCCAGGAGAGCGGCCAGGAACACCAAAGAGTGTCGAGTCGCCACCGCGAGCACCTACTCCACAGGGCTCTATCCGCGGCGTCCTCAAGACCGGGTTGGAGAGTATCGTTGCTGCCGCGAAGGATGACGATGTGGCCTCAATCCGCAGCGTCCGACGCCCTCCAAAGCCGGGTCAGTCCCCCCTATACGTGCAACGCGACGCGAAAATGCTGATGCGAGAATTACAGACAACTTCCACCGCTCGATCGAGGTGCTCATGCGCTACCTATCCGACCGCCGGCCAAAGATTGCGGGCGCGCTCGCACACTTCAATATTGCTTCCACGCAGTCGCACGAGATGCCTATCCTCTCCGCCACGTCAAAGGAAGACCTGCTTGGGCTCCCGAACGCACCCCTATCTGCACTCACACCGGAAGAACTTGTGCGTTTTGCGCAAATTGTCGATACGGCATTGTTCAAATCGTACCTCCTCGTTCGTCCGGGTTTGCTGGGCCCGCTGTGTCGCGTAGGCTGGTGCGAAGTGTCGGAGGTCGAGGAATTGCTTCGCGAACGGGAGGTACGTCGGTTTCCTGTGTCACCAACGCTGCATCACTGATGCGAATGCGCTACAGAAATTCCAGGAGATGATTTACTTGTACAACGGCCGCAAGATGCACGGCAAAGCGTTAGGGTTACTTCAACAGTGTGTATGCCTCATGCGCCTATAAGAATAGGCATGCTTACGTCCTATAGGCTGAGCGAGAAGGAGGTCGATATGCACGACAAGCTCATGCCCACCGTGAACTATCTGCAGCGCCTCGGCCCTGAACACCTCGACCAAATCTTTGAGCACTCAAAATGGGTATTCGAACAAGACCATGATATTGCGTTCGAGGTGTGTACCAAGTTCCCCGTGGAACCCAATGGTTCCCAATGGTAAATGCCTGGGCCAGATTTTCACATCTGAAGAAGCGGAACTGCCAAAGGAACCCGTCGCAGATTTCCTAGAACACCTCGACCCTGCGATCTGCGCACGCTATATTGAGTATCTTATCAGCGAACGTGGAGAAGTCTCTCGGGAGTTCCACGACCGTTTGGCGGAGCTCTATCTCCGGATGACCATAACCGCGAAGAAGCGGGCAGATGAGGGTAACAGTCGTCATCGTACATCTTCGTCCTGGCGTTGACCTTCAGATTCAGAAACTCGGAAGAAGACATACGAGAAGCTGTTACAGTTCATTGACACGACCGAACACTATTCCGCTGATCGACTGTTTGGCTTGCTGCCTTCCGAAGGTAAGTTTGCAGCAATATCAGGTCTGTATCGGGTCTCAAAGATTTTAATGCCTTCCCAGACCTCTTCGAGGCCAAGGCCATCCTACTTGGTCGCCTTGGCCGGCACGACAATGCGCTCGAGGTGTACGTCTACCGCCTCCAAGACTTCCTCAAGGCCGAGGAATACTGCAAACGGGTGTACCAACCCAACTCGCCCACCGCAAACGTCTTCCTCACCCTCCTCCGCACCTACCTCCTCCCCGGACCGTCAGCGCCCTCCGCCGCAGAATTGCTGCCCCCCGCGCTCGAGCTCATCAGCCGCCACAGCCCGCGCTTGGACCCCGTCGCGACGCTGCAGCTGCTCCCGCCGCTCGTCACGGCGCAGGACGTGCGCGCGTTCCTGCTCGAGGCGCTCCGTGCGCCGCTGTTCGACACACGGGTGGTGCGTAGCGTGAGCAAGGCGCGCGAAGAGCAGGTTGCCCGCCGTTTGATGGTGCTGCAGTCGAAACGTGTGCGCGTCACGGATAGCAGGATGTGAGGCTTTGGTCGTGACCGTCGCGCTGAACAGGAAGGATTGAACTGACCGTTGCATCGCAGTTGTCCTCAGTGCCACAAACGCCTGGGCGGGAGTGTCATCGCTGTACATGCGCCTCAGTAAGCTTTGGACCCTCCTTAAACGTGGAAGTCAACCGCTGACGTTGCTTTCAGTGGCGAGGTTACGCACTATCAGTGTCGCGAGGCCTTCGCGCGCAAGCTGAAGGAGAGTCGGGCATAGCGCCGGACACCTGTCCCTACTCGTAATGTGGTCCAAGGTTTCGTGTCTAATCCATTCGTTGCGTTTGTCTCTTTCTTCGGTCCATGGGAGGCTCCAACCCAGGCCGCTGTGGCGGTCAAAGGCCAATCCAGACATACGGTACATTTCGTGCGTCATCACATCATAGATTATAATGCAGTACGTCTGCGAGCCTCAGCGCAGACCGTACGTTTAACATTGAGAAGCGTGCATACAGGTACGCACATTATTTGTCGATGGCTAACCATCGCGTGTTTGACAGAACATTAAAAGTGATACGCCCCGCTAACACTGTTCTAAAGGGATTGAAAGGGGTTCGCTCTGCCATTGCCATCCGTTACAAATACACCTCCGTTACAACAGCCACCGAACGTAACATTCTCGACGCGCTCAGACCTTCTTGACAATGTTCATGTCCTAAGAAACAATCACCAGTGTTACCAAACTTTCACGCAACATGGGACGAGGAAAGTAGAGACCTGGTAGTTGGTCGTCTTGCCGGTGTTGTCGTTCCTGATAGCATAGCGAGTGCTCTGCCAAACACAGTGTGGTGAGTCTTCATGTGGCCCTACTAGGTTATTATACTCACTCCGTCTTCGACCTCGACAATGTCTTGGATGACGCCAGTAGAGTGCGCGACGTTCTCCTCGGAGCCTGTGCGTTATGAGCCGTCGAACTTTAACGCACGCAAGATGGCTTCCACATACCACCGATGGGGCGGTATTCGACCTTGTCACCCTTCTACAAAGATCCGTCAGCCCAATGCGACGTAGAGGAAATAGCGGTGTTCTCCACCTCGTACGCAGCGGGCATTGTGGCTATGTTGGCGAACAAACAGATAAATTGGGTGAAGTTGGGTTGTTGGACCAGAATGTTTGTTGGTATGTCGGCCGTCTTTCTGGGGGTTTATATACGGGCGAAAGAATATGATGCAGTCATAGTGTCGTCAACGGTGATCTGCAGCGCTCTGACGTCGAACGCCCCCGCATGCCATAGAAAGTAAGCCCGCCGCCTTTCTGGGCGTAGGACGCTGCACATCGCGGGGCAGCGGAGAATGTGACGCAATCACCGTTCGATGCGCTGCGCTTCCTTTGAGGCTACCGCCAAATGACGCGCCGCGTACGCAGGCCTACGGCATATTATCTGACATTCCGTGAATTTATGCACCACTTTATGTGTGGGGGATTAGCACACGGGCGGAGCACGTGCGACGCTGCATGGAGGTTCGGAACATGGAAGCTTGAGAAACAGTGGGTGTGGTGAAGCGAGGGTCATGACGGGAGATTAAGAACACAACATGTCCGGGCATTACCAACGAGATAAGTCACTTTGCCGGAGTGGTTAACGGGATCGCCTGCTATTCGTAGCTGCCAGCGGTTGGGCTTTGCCCGCGAGTGTTCGAATCGCTCAGGTGACGCTTTTTTGCACCACGACGACGGTAGGCGCCTAAATGCTGCCCGCCGTAATGTCGACAGAATGAGATGACGAGCGGCACCGACCCAAGTCCACGACCGCCCTCGGCTCTGCGACACCCTCCCACACTCATCCGACCACCATGTCTGAACACCTTAACAGCGAAGAGGAAGACCTCCTGCAGGTGCTCTATACCGTTTTTATTCTTGATTATCCACGCTGAGTACGAGTACGATATCACAGTCTGCGCTCACCACCGCTTTCAGCCCCGCGCCATTGCCCCGCCAATCTGCTGCGCCCGAGCCTGCGCCCGAACTCGCACTCGAGCCCGCACCTCCATCTGCACCCGCACCTGAGCCCACGACCTCACAGACACCTTCGGGACCAACTCTTGATGGGTGGAAGGCAGAGTACGACACCCACATCGCACAATGGCGCCAGAAGTCCGCCGAGCAGCGCCAAAAGGCGGAGGAGCAGCGCGCGAAGTGGGAGGAGATCCGCGCGAAGGAGCGCGAGGAGGGAAAAGGCCGCGAGAGCGTGCTGAGCCTCCGCGACGCGCACGGCTGGGAGAGCCTCTCTGCGAGTGCCACCACGGCTGCGACTGCGGCAGAATCACCAAGCCCGGCGGACGCGAGGGACCTGGTCGCCGGAGAAGGCGAGGGCGGACACTCGAAGGAGTTCCTTGAGGTGCGTTCTACCTTCGGCACGAACTGCCTCTCGGTGCAGCGGGGCGGATGGCTGAACACGTTGTGTACGCGCAGTCGGTCCTGCCTGGCGCACAAGCCTCGACCTCGACCGCGAGCACGCCCCCCGAAAACGGCGCCTCGCAGCCCGCGTCCGAGCCCGAGTCCTCGAAGCAGGAGAAGTGGGACGACATGACGTCCTCGCTCACGTCTTCGTTCCCGTCCATGTCCTTCCCGTCGGACCCGCACTCGCCCAGCTCGTCCGCCCGGCGTGACCTCGCGTCGCATGGACACGGTCATCACCATAACCACCACCACGGTCCAGGGCACGCACACGGGGACGTTCATGCGCACGAACACGGCCACCATCCGCACCGCGAGGGCGTGGAGACGCAGACGGCGACGCTGTCGGTGTTCAACTCGGCGCTGAGCCCGAAGACGCGCGCTCTCGCGCTCGTGTCGGCGATAGCGATTAATGTGCTGCTGCCGTTCGTGAACGGGGTCATGCTCGGGTTCGGGGAGATTTTCGCGAAGAACGTCGTTGTGCGCTGGATTGGGTGGAAGATCCCTGGGACAGCGAGCGCCGCTACGGGGCAGCAAGGCTCAGGGAGGGTCGCGACGAACGTTGGGTTGGGAAGGAAGTAGAAGCGCTTCTGTATAGAACTTATTACTACACGCCATTAATGGTTACTATTGGTTCACCATCGGCTTTCATATAAAATTGGCAAGAGGTGCATGCTGGATGGTATCGAAGGCTTACACTGTGCAGTATATATATTACTCTTACATCATGCCCTTCAATACACCCTGCACGACCTCCTCCTGCCTCGCGATCCACAGCCCGAACGCCGGCGTTCGGAGCCATCTCTCATAGAATTCCCTCTGCTTCGCGTTGCTCTTGAACGGAAGAGGCGCCCCGTGTGTCTTGAGCGATACAAAGAAAGCCGCGTCGCTGAAGGGCTTCAACCGTCCGGGCACCGAAAGATTCGACCGAGACTCGGTGGGTGTGGGTATCAAGGACTGCAGGTATCGTTGGAGGGGTACGAGAAGCGCTGTGGTGCGGGAGGTGAAGTGTTGCCGAAGAGCTTCGGACGCCTGCCGTTCTGGAGAGCCAGCCGGGCATGAGCGCGGATTATCATGCACGAGTGTTGCGTACGTACTGGCTTGTTCTGAGCCCCGGCATGCCTGCTCCAATTGTTTCAGGAGCGCATGGTCTCGAGACGTATATCTCTTGTGAGTGGATTTCCAGCCAGGCGTGGGGCCAATCACAATCGCATTCTTCTCGCCCTTCTCCTGTGGTCTGGTTATTGCATGGGTGAGCTGTACTTAATTATTGGCAGCGAATTCTCAAAAATCTCACGTTGGTTGTCGGCCGAGACTTAGCACATGCGGCCAATGTTTGCACGCACGCTCGAAAAAGGGATTCGTCACGCCCAGTAAAAGCCCAGACTTGGGCTGCCGCGGGTTGACCAAGACAGTATGGTCGACGTCGTGGATGGTGAAGAAGGGCCGGAAGTCGTCCGAGAGAGGGATCTGTCGTAAAGGTCAGTTATGGCGGACATCTGGGGAGGGTATTCTACACACTGGTCGCAGCAGATCCCGTAGCCACCATACTGCAATGCTTGTAGCCGCAGGCGAAGACCCGAAAATGAGCATCGGTTCGCTCAGCACTACGCATTCCCATATTGACCATAGATGTGATATGACGGCCTCTAGATGGTCCAATATTGGAGGTTCCAACGGACAGACGGACACCAATATCTACGTGAGGAATGAGTCAAGGCAGGGATAGCCGCCAAAACGATAAAATGCACCTGCATGTCAGACTCGCCCATCCGGCCTTTGGGCACGGCCGACATGGCCTGCTGTAGCTCAATAGCTTGCGGTATTTCTGCGTGTATGACCGTCCCAAGGAAACCGAGTTCGACGTTGGTTCCTGGTATAGGTTCTGGCCTTCTTTTCCGTTCACATCAGACACCCACGGCGCACGCGACTGGCAGTCCTGGGCGTAAATTGCTCACCAACTAGCGATATTGTGACACGCGGCCTCCAGCATGGGTCCGCCGTGGTTCATGAAAGAAGGGCCAAGTTTGGATATAAGGGTATAGAAGAGTGAGGGGTATGCAAGGTGGGTCAGGACCACAGTTGAGGTCTATAAAAGCATGCTTTATGGGTGATGAAGTGCAACACAGAATGAGCTCGGCCTACTTGCTGGTATCCACGCTTCGACGAAGCGTCTTTCGTGCGAGTGAAACATGAGAAGCCGTAGATAAAGCCGTCGATGGTTGTTGGTCGAGGAGTGTCATCATCCCAGACTTCTCCTTCCGTGCTATCTCGTATGCAGATTCTGAAGGAATGTGTCTGGGATCCCTCTTCAAAGTGGGAGGAGTCAGGGAAAGAGGAAAAGGCTCTATGACAATGTTGAGGGGCGATATTAGCGCAGACCGGAGAAGGCAGGAACTGACATATTCTGAGCCTCGGAATGCGAGAGGCTGAGCGGGGGATACACGCTCGTGATCTTCGGACCGACCTCCAGGTCGAAGTTCACTGGACTTGTGGTCAATATCATAACGAGTAGAACTAAGAATAAATATATTTGCCTGTTACCAGGCTCGAGATCCACCTGCGCAACTGCGCGACTTTCTCCGTGCCCATAGGAAGACCATCCAGGCTCATGCGAGTCCGATGCATAGCCGAGCGGGGCAAGCGCGACAAGGTCTTCGAGCGAGACAACCGCCGACGGCTGAGATCCGGAGGCAACGGAAAAGGCCTCGTCGTGAGCGAGGGAGAAGAGGGGGACCTAAGCTGCCCATTTACACCCAAGTCAAGGCCAGTGCTTCCGGGAGGTGTACTCGGATCGATCTGTAGTGGCTTCGGCGGGGTCGCGATAGACTGTGCCGCGCGGGATAGGCCGGTAAGGCCGATGTCGTCCTCGACGCCGTTGTCGTTCGTGGCAGCGTAGGCCGTCATCAAGAGCTGGGGGCAGGGAGAGAGCGGTGGAACATCGTCCGGGTGACGGCGACGGGATGCAGACACAAGGTTCCACACGTGGGGGCGCGACTGTATGCGCACGACGCGTCTTCTATCGCTACCACCACCATCTCCGCCCAGGCACACCGCATAACGGGCCCTCGAATCTTACTACCTCGACGACTTGCTGCTGCTAGTTGGAGTCAAGATGCCCGGGGCGAACTACATGGGCGGAAAGAGGTGCGCCGCCCTGCTGTGTGCGGCATATATAACGGCGAATCCATGGTCCTCCGGATTGTCGATCACTCCAGGAACGCCGCCCGCGCCCGCGTCAAGGACGCAGCGGGCAAGGTGCAGCGCGACCACTTTGGCAAGAAACGGTTCGAGATCTTGCGGAGCGGTCTGAGCAGAGGACAAGCGAGCGCAGGCCAGCCTGGTATCGCGAAATACGGCGCGAGGCCGGTGCCGGAAATATCGCTTGCTCATGCCCGACGAGCGGTAGGCGGGGGTCAACGACAGGACGTTTCCCGGGGCGCCGCGCCGTGTGCATACACACCCCCGCGGGTGAAGAACAGCTGCCAACGATCGCCTCCGAGCTCGGTATCCAGTAGATCGAAAATACTAAGAGTACTTGATGCGGAGAACCGTACGTGCACCACGATCCCACCTCCCACCCTACTTGGCTGAGGTTGATTTTGGGAAGCGGAGGTACAGCGAAATCAGGTAGACAAGATCCTGCAGATACCCGACCTCCTAGGGCTATCTTCCGCCCCCAAACGAAATCGTCCACACAGTGTAGCTCGCTCTTCAGAATCGTCACGAGATTGGCGGACTCCTCCGCATTCTCGGGAAGACGGCCATCGCAGAGTGCGGCCTCAACTACTTACCCGCCGCTCATTCACTCAATATCGTTTACAGCAAAGCACTCCTTCTACTTCCGCGCATTTGACACCACCTTTCCAATATCAAGGTAAACTGGACAGGGCTGAACACTCCTTGCATTCACGTTCCTATAATAGTGCGCCAGTGCCCTCTTATTATCATTTGTATTCTGACGGGTGTTAACTAGGGCGACGCACATCCCCGCACATCCCTTCCGACCCTAACATGGCATTCATTCCGCTGTGTCTCGACAGCAGTCCCATGAGGCGCATCGATGACTCTGGTTACGCTGATTCTTGGCTCAATGCACCTGAGAATGATCCACGCGAAGATAGCGTCGACACATCTTACGAACCAGCAAGGGTCCCGTTCTATCCCGATGCGGCATTTGTCGCGAAGCCTTCCAGTGCTGGTGGGGACCCGGTACTACCATCTCGGAGACGTTTTGACAGCCTGGAGAGTCTATCCTCGTGGTCTGGTACACAAAGCTATGGGCACCTGAACCTCGACTTCAGCACTAGTCCTCCCCCTGAGCAACTTCCTCTCAATTTGACGCAAGCCAGGTTCCTATCTGACTTGCCGAGCATAGAGAGAGTTGGAATCGATATACAAATGTCTCCAGATCCTCGGACGTCCTCCGATTCGCTTCATTTCTCTTGGTCTGGGACTACTTCTCACCTTCTGGAATCAGATGATGTACCCCAGGCGAGCTTCTCTCTGTCGCCTCCGACCAAAGGTCGAACTGAGAATATGAGGATATCGCCCCCAATAGATTCGGCTCGCGACGCTGGCTATGTCTCCGCCGACAGCTCACAAGACTTCCCTGTGGGCGACTCTGGACACGCAGATTCTCTTAGCGAAGCGCCAGCAAACGGCGACGCCGGCTTCTCGCAGCAGGTCTATCTTGTCGACCTCTTGAACGGTGCCCTTTTCGAGGACGCAGACCCTTGGTGTGCTCTAAATGAGGTTTTGGACCTGCCAGCCGCTTCACTCAACGCCACTACGGACTCGCTCGAGCTTGTCAATGCTGACGACAGGCGTGGGGTTGGATATCTGTGTCAGCCACACTCTGATCCACCTTTCCTGACAGACGACAACCTAGGACCTGCGGAAGGCTACTCCCCGGACGAATGCGAGCTACGAGATGATCTACAACTTGGGCTTTACGATGTACTGCAGCTCGTCCCCGGTCGTGTGGAACTCGCTCAGAGTTCAGATTGCCGCCACTATAGCCCTCTTACAGTGTCTCCGGTCGCCTCTCCCGTAGACCCGGTGCCCATTTCGGGCGAGCTGCTATATGCTGCTGCGTCTGCATCCGTAGGGCAAGAAGTTCCGTTACCCGCGCAAGCGTCATTGGTAGCTTCGGATCTCGACAGCCCCGTCGAGGCCCCTTTCGAGGGGCGCTCGAGAGAAGGAGCAGAAACGCAGGAAATGATGTCATACGCGCAGGCTTCGCAGTCTTCGGGGAGTGCGGGAGCGGTGCGTCCATGTTTCGTAGTTTAGCCTGTCTGAGCACCCCTGCTAACGATATCCTCGGAGCAGGATACTGTCGAAGGGAACGGTGCCCGCCATGACGGACATGACGTATCAATTATGACTGGATTTAGGAGCTGTCGGACGATGGCCGACGGTGCTGGTGGGCTCGTTGACGGGCCCTCGCTGTTCCCTGACGACGAATTGGTAGAATCGGAAGACGAGTAATGTTTACGTTTAGTTCTTCTGCCATGCCCGAGATTTGTAGTAAGGCTATCTATCGCGAACTCCGACGTCGGGTTCCGGCATTGCCTACATAGCGGATGTCCGAGGGTGTGTGAAGGAACATGAATGTGCAACATACGGGGAAATGGGCCAGCCGCGGTTGGCTGCGTGATCTGGCGGGGCACATGAATGTGCAGGCACAAGCCAGGGGCAGCGAGGACCGACACCGGCCCCGGGAGGCTGCCCGCGGGCGACAGCCGTGCACGACGCGATCGGTCACAAGCCTCTGCTCGCGTCACGGCGCGCGGGGCCCACAGCGAAAGAGGGGAAATGGACCCGGTGATCAAAGTGGCGGGCGGGCAGAAACACATGCCCTGCGTTCCCCGCGCGCCCCTAAAAGACGACCGTCCCCGGCTCGCAAACCTCCCGCCTCTGATTCGCTTCCCCGCATTTCTCCCCCCGCCGTCTACCCCCGCACCCCCCGCGAGACCCACCATGTCCAAAGAACTCAAGTCCTTCACCCGCGAGGAGGTCGCGCAGGTATGTTGTTCATGCCGGTCGTGGTCGCGCAGCATCCGCTAACTCCTGTGTCTATCTCTAGCATAACAAGGAAGATGACTTGGTACGCCCCTCGGAGTAGGTGCCTTGGGCCGCGGCTGACATGGTCGTTATAGTGGATCATCATCGACGGCAAGGTCTATGACGTTACTCGGTTCAAGAATATGCATCCCGGAGGAACGAGCGTCTTCTTCGGGGATGATATCGGTATGTCCTTAGACAAACCGTCGTATGACCTGCGCCTCACTCTCGTCTCTTATCAGCTGGCCAGGATGCAACCGAGGCCTTTTACGGCCTGCATCGCCACGAAGTCATTGTGAAGCCCCAATATCAGCGCCTGCAGATCGGCGTTGTCCAGGGCGAGAAGAGCGTCATCTACGATAACAAGCCCGGAGAGCTCAGCAAGGTCCCCTATGCGGAACCCCTCGGCCTCACTCAGGGATACCAAAGCCCATACTATACCGACGTGAGCGCCCTCTCAACTCGCGCCCCGCACGGGTTCTGACTGTGTCGTGTGCACAGAGCCACCGGAAGTTCCAGCGCGCGGTTCGCAAGTTCGTCGACGAGACCCTGACTCCTGACGCCCTGGTAGGCGCCTGTCTTATTCAGTAGAGACGCTGGCAGAGATATTGAATTTGACATGCAGGCCAGAGAGGAAGACGGCAAGCGGCCGAGCCTCAGCGTCATTAACAAGGCGGCGTAAGGCTCCCTTCCTGTGGTGCGCGAGCGCGCGCTGACTCTGCCTGCAGTGAACTCGGTATCCTCGCGATGACCATGGGTCCGGGCAAGCATCTGAAGGGCCGTACACTCATGGACGGCGTTATTAAGCCCGAAGAGGTCAGTTCGATTGTCTCCTGCGTAGTCCTGCGGTCGCTCAAGTGTCTTCAAAATGTAGTTCGACCGCTTCCACGAGGTGAGCCGCCATGTAGCACACTCGCCGTAGCGCCGCCGACTCATATTTTCTTTTGTACAGCTTATCCTGGCACAGGAGCTCTGCCGCCCAAGTTGCCGCGGGTATCGTGACGGTCAGAACTCCGGCGCGACGATTGGACTGCCACCGATCATCCACTTCGGCCGCCCCGAGCTGCGCGACCGTGTCATCGAAGAGGTGCTTTCTGGGAAGAAGTTCCTGTCACTCGCCATCTCTGAGGCGTTCGCGGGCTCCGATGTCGCTGGCCTGCGGACAACTGCCACGAAGACGCCCGACGGCAAGTTCTGGATCATTAACGGCACGAAGAAGTGGATTACGAACGGCACGTTCTCCGACTAGTGAGTATCGTGTGTTCGATTGGGGGATTACTTGTTAAAGTTGCCTCCGTAGCTTTACCGTCGGTTGCAAGACGGACCAGGGCCTTACAGTCATCTTCGTCGAGCGCCAGGAGGGCGTCGAGACGAAGCCTATTAAGACCTCGTATTCCTCGGCGGCAGGCACCGCCTACATCACCTTCGAGAACGTGAAGGTGCCTGTGGAAAACACCCTTGGTCCGGAGGGCGGAGGTGTCTTCGTTATTCTCAGGTATGCTCCCACAGCCCCGTACTTCCATGCACCGCTCACACCGCATCCGACCGCACAGCAACTTCAACCACGAACGGTGGGCGATGTGCTGCGGCGGCGCACGCAACATGCGGGTGATCGTGGAGGAATGTCTGAAGTGGGTGAACCAGCGCAAGGCGTTCGGCAAGCCCCTGCACGCGCAGGCGGTCATCCGGGCGAAGCTGGCGGACATGATCGCGAAGACGGAGGCGGCCCAGCACTGGCTCGAGAACATCACGTACCAGATGCAGCACATGGACTACAAGCAGCAGGCGCAGCTACTGGCAGGGTGCGTGTGTGGCGTGGATTTCCGCAAGGAGCGGAGCGCTGACCGTCAGGGGGTGGCCCCTGTGGCTGTTGCAGGCCGATAGCGCTGCTGAAGATGTTTATCACGCGGTCTGCGCAGGACATTGCGCGGGACGCGGTGCAGATTTTCGGCGGGCGCGGGATCACGAAGACGGGGATGGGCAAGCACATCGAGCACGTACGTGTGGCGCTCGGGCCCTGCTGTTGTGCTTCCAACGCGCGCATCGGACGCTGACTGGGGTTCTCTGCAGTATCATCGGACCGTGCCGTTCGACGCCATCCTCGGCGGAGGTGAGTCCAGTTCGGTCGGAATGTCGACCGTGGCCGGCGCTGACGCTCTCTGTGCCTCTGTGATGCAGCGGAGGACGTCCTGGGCGACCTCGGGGTCCGGCAGGCGATCAAGGCGATGCCGAAGAACGCCAAACTATAGCACCCTACTCGGACTGGACCCTCTCTGGCCAGCATCCTGCCTGTCTTGCATACTGTACTCTGCCTGTATTGTACCACTCGGACGAGCCAATCCACATTACTATACCCCCCCGAAATGTGTTCGGTGTGCCCTTCGGGCGGTCCTTTTGAGTTGTGGGCGATTTAGGGTGGGATCTGATCAGCATGAAGGTCGTCGGGTCGTTCACAGAAGCACGGACGAACTCGCCAGAAGCGCCGAGGGAAGTGCCCAAAAAGGCGAGGACGGAACACAAATCGGCGCTGAGTCAGCATTGGTAGCGCCAAAGAAGCGCAAACATGGGCAGGTGACGAGCGCCTGTGGGCCGTTTTGTATTCGCAGTGTCGAGTCTCGACCACAACCATCCTCTCTCCTCTCATCCACCACCATCCCCGACTCCGTTCGTCCTCGCCCGCTCGCTCCTCTGTAATCTTCGCCGCTCTCTCGCACGTCTGTCTTTCCGGCCTGTGCGCCGTAGCACGCCTGTGTATCTGATTGGAGAGGTGTCGGTAGACTGTCTCGCTTGTAACACTACTTGTAAGACCTGCCACCGCGCACGGCGCCATCCTCTGCTCCGTCCTGTATCTGACCAGCCTGTCGCGCCCGCTGTTGTCCTTTCCTGTACCGTCGGTACACACCACACATCCTGTCATTTTGTTGCGCTCAGAACACGACTTTATTCGCCTTCTGCCCCACCTCTGTCCCCATCTTTGAGTTCGCGCAGCATGCCTGAAGACGATTTCGACATCTACGGCGAGGATGATGGCTTCAACTCTATAAAGGTCGAGGTGCGTCTTGCCGGCGTCCGTATGCGCATATAGTCAGGTACTGACGCCTTGCGCGCTCCCGAAGGCTCAGGAAGAGCTCCAGACGCCTGTCGACGAAAAGCCGCCCGCCGAAGCAGCCGTCCACTCTCCCGTAGCGGGAGAGAAGCGATTAAGGGAAGAAGACGACCATGAGCAGAGAGACTCACAGAACGGTCGCAACAGCAGCATCCCTGGCTTCAAGTCTGAGGAGACCCCCTCCTCGGCCATGTCTGGACAAAACCAAAGCGCTAATGGCGCACATAACAACAGCCAGGCGGGCGGCGGGGCAGGGGCCGGAAACGACGGCCAGTATGACGCACTGTACATTGGCGACTTGCAATGGGTCTGTATTCCTCCATGTCTTTCTAGCCATGTATGCAGTATATCTGAGATTATTCGATGTATGCGTTTGTTTTCACAGTGGACGACTGACGAGGATTTGCGCCAAGTGGCCCTCACCCTCGGAGTTGCACTCGACCACAAAGATATCACATTCTCGGAGCACAAGGTGAACGGGAAGAGCAAAGGGTAAGCGCTCGGCACGTACGCGCATATGCTCAAGATCTGATACTTTTTAGCATCGCATATGTCGAGTGCCACACTCCCGAAAACGCGACTACTCTTAAGACTTGGTTCGATGACAAGTACGAGAGTTCCCCTTGACCTACATGTTCCCGCCCAGAGACTCATGGCTTCCATAGCGATTTCCAAAACCGCAGAGCTTCCGCAACGTTCACCAACGCTGCGCAGGGCAACCCGTTCCGCACGCTCCCCAAGGGTAGGTAACGCTCTCCGGCGCCGCATGTATAATTACTCACTTGGGTATGCAGAACCCCCTCCGCGCGAGCAGCGTCATGGGAACGCTATGGGCGGCGGTGGTGGTGGCGGTGGCGGAGGTATGGCCCGTGGTGGAGGCAACTTCCGCGGCGGCATGGGCGGTGGCATGGGTGCCACAGCTATGATGAACGGTGGCATGCGCGGCGGCGGCATGATGGGCGGAGGCATGCGTGGCGGCATGCACGGCATGATGAACAACTTCAACATGGGCTTCGGCATGGGCGGAGGCTTCGTAGGGAACAACATGGGCGGCTTCGGCGGCGGACGCGGGGGCGGCATGATCCCCCAGGGGCCCCGCGGCGGCATGATGGGCGGCGCAGGCGGCTTCGGTGGAGGGCGCGGCGGTATGATGGGCGGCGTGGGTACGACAGCCTGAGTTCCGCTCTGTATGTCTACGGCTCCGGATGTTGACTCGACCCCTCTGTTTGTTTTTGTAGGAATGGGCATGATGCCAATGGGTGGCCGCGGCGGCTTTGGCGGCATGCAGGGACACTTCAACCCCGCCTTCATGCAGGGCGGCGGCGCTGGCGGCGGCCAGTTCGGCCCCGACGGCCCCCGCAAGCGATTCAAGATGGACGACAGCGGGTGAAGAGCCCGCCCCCAGGAAGGGCACCCCGTCACACCGTCCCCGATATGTAATAATGTACTTACCCCGTCCTCCTCGACGCTCTCCTCCCCGGTCGATCTAATCCCACCCCGCCTGCTCGCACGTCGTCCGCTCGTCCGTCTCTCCCTCCTTCCCTCGTCGCGCTTCGTCACAACATCTTGCTTTCGCGATCTGCCGTCGTTCATGTTGTACATACAATACACACTTATCGGATCTCCACAGACTGCTCGCCGTTTCTCCACCCCGCTCGCGCCTCGGATCTCGGACAGACGTTTGCCAGGCTACTCTTGTTAACGTTCATAGTTGCGCACGCCAATGTCAGGCAGAATATGGTGTTACAGTCCACGAGGATATACATGATGTTGATGGGTGTGTAGTACGGAGTATGTGTGAATGGTCTACAGTATGAATGCGGGTTGAAGTGTATGCAGTGGGCTTGGAAGCAGGGGCCGGAGCAGGAGCAGGAGCGGAGCAAGAACAGCGTGCGACATGTATGGTGGGGAAGAGAGCAGGAATACAAACAATGCGGAGAGAAGGGAGAAGATGCATAGCATAACACAGTCATCACCGACACCGACACCGACGCCCACAGTCCTTCGATCAGCACTTCAGCGAGGAGCGCGAGGGGTACGCACGGATGCGAACGCGGCCGCCGTTCAGTACGCACCGCGCTTCTCCTTCTCCTTGCGCTTGCGCCGCTTCTCCTCCTCGTGGCGGCGCTCCTCTTCCATCGCGGCTTCGTCCTCCTTCTTCGCGATGCGCATGCTGAACGCGGGCACGGACGGGTAAGCGGGTGTGGGTGGCGGCCACACGGCGGGCGGACGACGACTGACCTTCGCATCTCCTCCCTCTCGACGTCGAACGCGTCCGCCTCCATGTCCTCGTCGTCGCTGTACACGTCGCGCTGCACGTACGACGAGCGGTCCTTGCCGAACATCTTCCAGATCTCGCTGCTGATGTCGTTGCGCGACGAGCCGCCGGGGGCCGGGCGGCGCTTGACGGGTGGCGGGGACACGCTCGAGGAGGGCGAGCGGGGGCGCTTCTTCGTAATCGGTTTCGTGGCGGAGGCGGCGGTCTTGGAGGAAGCGGACAAGGGCGGGCGAGAAGAGCCGTATGCGGACTTGGCGCCGGACGGAGCGGAGGCTGAGGACTTGCCCGCAGGAGTCGCTCTGGAAGTACCATTGGCTCTTGCTTGTGCATTTGAGCTGGACTTTGCGGAAGGTGTGGCCTTCAACGCACCCTGGGACTTCGAAACTGCGGGAGAAAATGCGTGTGGTGAAGCGGACCCGCTGGCAGCCTTGGATTGGCTGCTCGACGACGGGCCTGCGACGGCTGGGGTATTCGCACGAGAGGTCGATGTGGACGTGGCGGGCACGGAGGGCTTCTTCGGAGCCTCTTTCTTCGCCTTTCCGAACCAGTCGCTGAACTCGCGCGCCTGGTCGCCGTCGAGGACCTTACCCTGCCGCAGCTTCTCGCGGTCCCGCACGATCTCGTCGATGGTGCGCGTGTCCCGCTTGTTCACGTTCAGCTTGATAAGCTTTGCGGGCTCGGCCGCCAGACGCTCCTTGATCGATTGGGACTTGCCTGGTGAGGACGAGGACGAGGAGGCCCCCGCCGTCGTCGTGATGTCGACCGCGCCACCGGGCAGCTTCCTCCCCGCCTTGCTATAGCCCCCGCCCGTCACCGGTCGTCTGGCCGCACCGCGGCCCCCACGCAACTCCGCCTCCAAGCGCCGTTTGCGCTTTTCCTCGCGCGTGAGAGCAAAGGCACCGCCCTCGTCATCGTCGTCCGAGCCTTGTCTCCTGCGTGCGGCACCGGACATGGGGTAGCCACTGCCATCCGTACGGGCCTTCTTGGGCCCAAATCGCAGCGCATCCCGCTCTTGTTCCTGTCGACGCCGTATTTCCTGCTCCTTGGCCTGTCGCTCGGCCTCCTGGCGTTTACGACGCTCCTCCTCCCGCTTCTGCTCCTCCAGTCGCTTCATACGGAGTTTAGCCTGAAGCTCGCGCTCCCTCCGCTCCTTCTCCTCTACTTCCTTGCGTTTCTGCGCTTCTTTGCGTTGTCGTTCGGCCAGGGCGTTCTGGACGGCCGCCTCTGATTGTCGTGTCTGTGAAGCACTAAGTGCCATGAGCGCAGCAAAGTTGGACATAATGGGCGTCGAAGCCGAGGGCCGAGCGGTACACCAGATAGAAAGGACAGCTTTAAAGCCGAGAATAAGCAGCAGAACGGAAACCCGAGTCAGTAAACGGCAGGCAGATGGATGCGGTCGGGTCAGCACTGGGTGCCGACGGGCGTCTGTCATGCCCTTCTTGCAACGGCTGCTGTTTGTTCCTGTTATTTGGATGCACTGCCACAATGGCCTCAAAGGCCATTGTCGTCGTCAGCTCGATCATCCGACACCGAACTCCTTCAAGGAAGCTTGTGGTCCCGATTCGTCTTGCTTTTGTTGCGTGAAAATGGGCTCAGTTACCACTACCGGAGAGGTATGGTTTGTTTATATGGTTTCTCGCGAACTTACGCGTGCCCACTGGTCCACACCTCGATCGTTGTGTCGTCCAACAACAGCGATCATAAGGACCAAGCCATGACACCGCAATTTTTGTTGACACGGCAAGCCTCCTTCAATGAAGGGCAATACAAAGGAGAGCTGAACACCGGGCAGTCCTACCCCATATCTTTGGCCTCGGATTATGAGCTCTGTTTGGAGAAGTTATCGGTATCATTGTCGGGGGCAGCGTAGCACCCGGCAGGATCTCGAGACCTGCAATTGTCTACTGCCTAAATGTGGATCCTTCGTTGGTTTCCTCAAGGCCCCAAGAAGACGTGAACATAGGTACGGGCATTGCCCTCAAAACACCTGGTGTCATTTCACGATGGTAAACGTCATACGCGGACGGACCTTCTTCGATTTGAGGCCTACACCGGCGAATAATGATAGAGATACCTAGTGCCCACGACAGTCGCGACTAATGTAGCCAGGCGAATACACTCAAGAGATCTGACCAGAAGGACTTAGGGAGGTTCAAGGGACCCGGCTATGGCATAACCAGTCGACAGGGCCTGGGACAGAAATGGCCGGCATCCCGAAGAGACGAGGATATGGCTGGGTCTTTACAAGTCGTGTGTCCTCAAGTTGCAAGTCTACCCTCGAGACGTTGGTATGTGTGTTAGTATTCCGTCTAAACCCAAGAAAGCGATGAGGTCATCGTTCTGTGGGGACCACCGCTACAATCGAATGACATGTCATGTAATCTCTGCCCGTCTAGCACGCTCGTACCTTTTCGTGTCGTGAAATTATCCCTCCGCTCGTCATAGCTTCTCCCACGCTCACGACTCCGCACTCACATCCGTCGCCGCACCCTCCCCCTCACTACCGTCCTCCACATCCTCGTCCGACAGAGTCCTATCGGGGAGGAACGTCGCGACCCACAGCGACGCGCACACGAGTGCAGACAGGGCATAGTACACAAAGTAGCCGCCCATATAATGGTGCGTGTCGTCGATCGAGAGCGCGAAGAGCGAGTTGGCCGTTGCGGGCCCGACGGTGCGCATGATCGACACGATCATCTGCGCCATGCCGTTCACGGAGCCCAGCGACGCCTTGTTCGGCGCGGACGCGGTGATGAAGATGAACACACAGCCTGGGCGGATGGAACAAGTGTCAGGATTATTAGTCGTGCATACTACGACCCGGAAGGACGCACCGTACGAAAAGTTGATGATAATGCTGAGCAGCGCCTGCCCGAGGACGAGTGCCCACACCGCCGGGCTGAGTCCCTCGAGGCGCGCAAACTCGTTGATGACCGGAAACAGCGCAAACACGGGCAGCACGCTCGCGAGCCCGGCCATGAACACGCGCTTCGTGCCGAAGCGGTCGTGCACGGGCCCGAACAGGAAGATCTGCATCACCCCATTCGTCACGCCGTACAGCGACAGGATGAGGCCGATCGTCTGCGGGGCGAGCCCGAGCCCCCCGAGCGCGACGGGCGTCGAGTAGAACACGGGCTGGATTGCGCGCAGCGTGATGTCCACGATCGCGAGGAACGCGTAGTTGGCCGCCGCGACGATCACGCGCGGGACGAGCAGCTGGCGCAGCGGGAGCGGGCCCTCGCTGTCGTCCGGGGCGGCGCCCTTGGGCCGCGCTGCGTCGGCGGCGGCGGTCTTGGGCGCGAGGCGGAGGAGCTGGCGCACAGAGAGGGGGTGGCGCACTGTCTACATTCGGGGAGCGGCGCGTCAGGAATAGATCGTGGGGTGGGCGACGCGGTAGGGGGACAACGGACGTACCTCTTTGAGGAAGAAGAGGGTGACGAAGCACGCAATTGCCGAGAAAGTCGCCGGGATCGAACATGCAAGGAAATAAGGATACGTCTTGAAAAACTCAGAGTGGCCGAATAAGTTAGGGAAGCGCTCTGCAGGGCGCGACAAGGAACCGCCGATGATAGGGCTGATCATCCGAAGTTAAGCGGGTACACTTGGAATGAATGAAGGACGCAGCTCACCCCAGAGTCGCACCTGTCGACCACGCAATGGGCAGGAAAGCGTACGCCTGCGCGATATTCGTCGGGTCGGTGATTTCGGCAAGCATGCTCTTCATGACACCAATGTTGCCATTGAGGGCGCCGTTCAAGCTCCGGCTGTAGAGCGGTGAATGTGGAATTTATGTTCGGGAGGGCCAGCGGAACGTACCTGATGACCGCTCCCCAGAATGTGCGGGACAGTCCGAAGCAGTACATGGACAAGGATAGACCCATCAAGCCGGTCATGATGACGGGCTTGCGTCCTATGTGGTCGGATATGCGGCTCCAATGTAGGACGGTGAGGGCCTGTGTCGCAAAGAAGATGGATTGCTGAAAACGCCGAGATGAGCATTTGCACGATGGCTATTCCGTCGCCATAGGTAGAGCGAAGGCATCCCAAGTTGGGTAGAAGATCCGAGAGAACGAATCTCTTGTAGCCGACAGAAGCCCGTGCCGGCAGGCAAGAGGAGTTCTCTCGCATAGACGATAAGCAATAACGTTACACACCATGAGACCAACGTAGTATCCCACCCGTGTTTCGTCGCCATGAGTGATCCCAATATTCCGGATGAGCTGCAGACACGGGTGTTAGCCACGGCGAATAACTGGGAAACTATGTGGCACTTATTACCTCTGGAGCAAAGGGATATATGACCTGACTGGTGAGAGGTTCGGCGAGCTGAAGGACGAGGAGGATGGAGAACTGGCCCCAGGGGATGGGGTGATACTTCCTTTTGTGGTGTTCGTGAGATTCAGAATGGAGAAGAGGGGTCTCCTCGTCAGGCTCGGCGCGTCGTACAGTCATGACGAAAGAAAGAGGGAAAAGGGCGGGGGAAAGGAGAGGGGAAGGGGGAAAAGGCGGTGAGGGTCAGCGGGTGGACTCTGGAGATTCATAGAGGCGAGAGGGTGGAGATATAAGGAAAGAGGGGAGGAAGCCGATGAGTCAAGGCGTGGTATCATTACCTAAATGGACGCACTCATGACTAGAAAGGTCAGAAACCGTCGATGTTCGCGATCCTCGTTCTCGATGGGAACTGACTCGCGACTTTGTTCTCTCCGTTTGCGGTCCAGGACGCTCCCACTGGCGCCGTCTGGCGACTCCAACACGTCTGGTCGCTGCCTGGCGGCGCAGCGGGGCTGCGACGGCATTGGCTGGTGGAGAGTCGGCCGACGGAAGAGGGATTTGTCCGGGAGAGAGAAAAGTCGGGATCAGTGCCGAACTCTGTCGTCGAACACACTCGCTCTCGCGAATCGCAGGCAAGCGCCCGTTCCTGCGCCCACGTGAGCAGTACGGACCCCGGACCGGCAGCAGCGGCGTCCTGCGCGAGCGGGCCTTTCTTGTCTCTCTCTCCTCGTCTGCGCCCGCTTTCTTTCTTTCTTGCTCCGCCTGCGTCTGTCCGTCGTCAGCTGCTGCCGCCGATATAAACAGCCTGCGTAGCTGCGGATCCTCTTTGGCTGGTCTAGTTGACTCGAATCTCCGCGAACCTGCGAGCTTGGTCCTGCGCATTCTCGTTGTTCTTTCTCTCTTGTCTGCCCCACGACGCTTCCTTGCGACCCCGCTACAACGGGCTCTCTCGCCCTCTCCAACAAATGCCTGCCCCCCTAACGGCCGTTGCACGCCCACGCGGTTGGCGAATGATCTTACCCTCGCCTTCACCGGCCCCGCCTAGCTTGGCCCAGCGCCGAATCACCTAGCCACGAGCCACCCCTCGCCGTCACGTTCATTTGTGATTCCAACAAGCACAAAGCGTATCCGTCTCCTCGTCTTAGCCACATCCTCCAGACTACATAACCCCCTACAAGGTACGGTCCTCTCCTCGTCGCACTCTATCTCGCACGTCAAACTATGTCGTCTATGACTCTGTCCCCCATGCATCCCTCCGCCGTATACTACTCCTCGCCTAGGCATTCGTATGCAGGTCTCCGTCGCTGTATCCCGGATCCCCCTCTCGACAATCCGTGGGCAACGCACGACTCTTCATGGGGCACTTATAGTCATCGCGGCCGCATGGGAGCCATGTTCGACCTCCCAATGGCCGCCAAACCTGTAGACGCATCGCCCATCCTCCCCTTCGTCAGTCTCATCACGAAGGGCGATGAAGTGCACGATCCTCAAGTGGCCCCCGCCCGCCAGCTGTCGCCCATCGGCTCCGGCCGACACAGTCAACTTCAAGGCTCCCCGACACCGACGGTCTCGAGACGCGCCTCCTCAGTGCCGGCTTCCACCCGCATCCCAGCTCCCCGAGGCGCAACGCAAGTGGCGCAAGTCAAGAGGGCCCCGAGCGGCGGTCGTGTGATCACGCAAGCACCCGTATTTGCGTCCTCCTTGCTGTCCCCGCGTCCCAATACCGCCTCTTCGGTGCTGTACCAGACGCCACCGCGCCCCCTGCCCGCGGTGCCCCAGCCCGCGGCCGCCACTACTCCCTCTGCACCGGCTCCAGTACTGACCCTCCCGCCGCTCTCCGTCTCGTCGTTCCTAGCCTTCGAGGACCTGCCCTGCGTGCACACGCGCGAAGAGTGTGCCGGGGACCCGCTGTGCGTCGTGCACCGCAAGCGCCCCGCGCGCCCGACCGGCCCGCACAAGAGGGGCCATCTCGCGCTGTACCACGCGCGGCCTCAGTTCGGGTACGTTCCTTTTCGTCCCCCTCCTTTTTTTTCTCGCCCCAACCACCATCCTCTCGAGTGGCGGGTGGCGGGTGGCAAGAGACACACCAACGATGCATAGCTGACTGACGCTCGAACTCGTTCGCTCACAGGGAACCGACGTGTGCAGACATGGAATGCCTCAGTCGACACTGCGCGGACTGCGCGCACCTCAACAGCCGCGGTGGCACGCTCGGCGTGAAGCTGACGCGCCGCGCCGTCGAGGCACGCTTCAAGGACAAGGACGGCATCTGCCCGGTGTACGTCGAGGACTTTGGCCGGCTGCTCGCGATGAGGGGGACGCTCATGCCTCCGCCGCGCGAGAACACGCAGCAGGCTTAGGCTCGCGGAGAAAGTCGTGGACAAGCAGTGCCTTTGTTCGGAACCTGCGCTTGCCTCGCTCGACGCGGAAGCAGCTCAGTTCAGGTCGCGTTGAGTGACACGGTGTGTCGTGTAGTTGTGTGGCCGTGTATGTGGCCGGGATCCGGGTTGCAAGTGCCTCAAGTCGCAAGCAAGTATCAAGTTGTATCAGTAGCAGTGTCATCGTATCCCCCTCTCATGTATCATCGTATGTCTTCCGGGGGGTATGTACTGTGCCCCCACATATGCATCAATATATGCCTTCAAATATCTGTATCTGTATTGTGTGTGCGTGTGCGTGTGCGCCATACAGATGTTTTCTCTGTAAGTCGCGCGAGACGTCTCCCCTCCGCAAGGTATACGCGTGTCCAAACGCCCTTTCTTTCCCTCCATGCTTCACGCGCATCCAGCGCACGACGTTAACGCTCACGGGCAGAACGTGATGGTGTAGTCCGCCTTGAGGTTCGCGTCGCACGTGAACAGCGCGGTCCCGCTCGACTCGTCGTACGCGTACGCGTACGAGTTTGGGCAGTTTTTCTCTGCGTACATGGGCCCAGTCCGTCAGCACTCCCACCCACGAAGGAGAACAGAGGAACCGAAAAAAGAAGAGAGGTAACTCACTGAAGTAGTCGTAGAACTGCACGCCGGAGGGCGGGCACGTCGCCGCGGTGTTGTGCGTGCCCGTGCAGCAGTTCTCGTTGTTCGCTGGAGAGGGGTGTGTGATCAACATCCGAGCAATGCATGAGGGGAACGAAGGGTCGAGACTTACTGGGGTCGCCGAGGCCCGCGCCGCACGCGGTGTTGCACCCGAGAACGGTGCCCGACGAGTCAGTCGGGCCCTTCAGCTGCGCAGGACCTATCATCCAAAACCAAACCCGCACGTCAGCACACACCCAGCCTCGGCGGGGGCGGCGCGCAGCCGTGACGTACAGTTCGGCGCCAGGTCGACAGGGCAGTCCGCGACGGGGCAGCCCTGGTTGTTGTCGACGCGGACGGGGAGGTTGTACCCGTCGACGAGGGAGACGTCGTAGTTGTCCGGGCCGCCGTTGATGCCGAGCGTGAACTCGGCGACGGTCGCGGGCGGGACACCCGTGCCCGAGCTCTTGTCGCACTCGAGCCCGCCGTTGCACCCGCCCGAGAGGCACTGCGTCGGCCCCGGCTGGTTCGTGCTGAAGTCGCAGTCGCGGCGGCCCTGTGATGTGACGAGAAGGTAGGTTCCTCAGTCAGTTCAGAAGCAAAACGGGGGGGGCCGGTGGGAGGGGAGCGTACCCAGATGCGGCCGGCTTGCCAGTTGTCGGGGACGTTGAAAGACACGGTCTGGCCGGCGGCCTGCTCCCAGCCGGTCGGCTGGTCGGGGACCGCAGTTCCAGCGTTTAGATCGGTGAAGAGCTACCGGTGATTGCGTTGTCAGTTACGAAGGAGAGTAATGCGCGGCCTATAATAGTACGTACACCCGGCCTGTGGAAGAGGAGAGGTTAGTATAGGGACCGGAAGCAAATGTGAACGGAGGACCGACGTACCAGATAGTGAACGTGCACTTGTTCGTGACGGTGAACGTACGGGCGGACGCCTTGGAGGCGAGCACGGCGAGGGCGATGGCGGCGACGGAGCTCTTCATTGTGTACACGTCGGAGTGCGTTCAAGCGTGAATATGTGGCGGACTGAGCAAGGATGGGAACCTCTGCCTTTCGCTGGCCCCCGCAGTCCGTCTTTTATATTGCTTGAGTCCGGATGCACTGCTACCCGGTGCGACATCTCAACACGACGCGGTCGGTGGAGGCGGGTCGCATGTGACGGCGACGCGCACGTAGCGAAGCCCGCAGAAGCCAACGAGCCAGGCGGGCGCGCAGGCCGGGCTCCACCTCCACCTGTCCTCCTGCGAACGAGGGTTCCGGCGGCACCCACACACAACTGAGATGATAGATCACACACTCACCTACCTACGGGGCTCGGCGACGGCCAGTCTTGCAGGGAATGACGTCGCACCCGCCATCCCGAGGCTGCGAGTCCGCGCCGTCGCGCTTTGATGATCAGGAAGGTCGGAGGCGCACGGCGCACGACGCACGGCTGCGCCCCAGTGATCGCTGCAGCGGCGTCGCAGAGATGGGTGGTGGAGTGTGCCGGCGCAGCGACGGAAAGCGAATAGACTGCCTGCCATATCGGGGCTTCTTCGTGGTCACAGCCACCGAGCGCCGTGGCGGGTCGAGCATATGCTCGGGATGCGCCCCGGCGCGGAGATCCTCGTGGTTTGATATCCGGCTACTGGACGTCCATCAAAGAGAACGAGCTAAAATGTGAGTCGTGAATGAACAAAATCATGGGTGAGGACCAGCCAGAACTTCGCAGAGGTCATCAGACGCAGAGTCTCCAGCAGGGGCCAAAACCTTCTATAGCTAGTTCTTGCTGACGGTGTCGACATGTAGAATTGGCTTCGAGGACAACTTGAATAAATGGGGTTTCTCAAGAAATCCTCGGGTTTTCTAACCTACGACCTTAACATGTTCATCGTTGTGTAGTGCACAAAGTAGAGGAGCCGAGACACCTTGTTGATGAACGTGCGAACAGGATCGTCTTGCATGGCGACGATGACAAGAAAGGCTCCGCACGGATCATTGGTGCTGATTGACGAGGTGAGGGTCTCCTCGTTCATGTGTGTCGATGTGCACCTTTCGTTGAGCATCTTTCGGCTGGTGTACTAACCTAGAAATCAGCTATGATGAAGCTCAGAGAGAGATATGTGACTTGCAATAGGGTGTATAGCTGACCTGTAGGTGATGGAGATTGTTGAGGGGGAAGTATGAAACATACCAAACGATCACAAGGACTGTCAAGTGCGAAACAAGGGCCCCAAGCCGACCCCATCTTCTCATCTGCTATCTTTTTACCTCAGTGGCATATGATTGTGCTAAAGGGAAACTTTCGAGCCCCAGAAGTTCGCGAAATCGCAGACTTGGTTTACACATCGTCAGATAGCCCTATTGTACACCGATCGTAGCTTCATGCAGTTGAGCTGCCGTGGGTCTGCCCTCACCGTTATCAAACACTTTCCTGCCACACAAATAGACCCCATAACCTTAGAAAATATTGTAGTATCGCGCCAACGGCAGTTTCTCCGCAGGCTCGATATCGGCAAGCACATCGTCGGCGTGCACTTCGTAGTTTTCGGGATCAACCCTCATCTTAGGCGTCGCGTCGTTCCACTTCATGCTCTTCTTGGTCACGGAGCGGCAGTCGCGCACCGCCTCGAAGCGCTTCTTCAAGCCGTATGATGCGATGACTCCCGACGTGATAGAAACTTCGGACACGAACGACACCGAGTTCAGCGCCGCCGACGCCGGGTGTGAGCCCCACATGGGGCGGCCGATGAAGGGCTGTACGGTCGGGATAGACGCGTTTGCGTCTCCCATCTGCAGCGAAACGGGGAAAAGTGTGTCAACATGAGTCGGCGGCGGGGGGCGCTGGGCTTCCTGAAAAGAGGGCGCGGACGAACCTGTGCCCATGCGATGACGCCCGACTTCAGGACCATCTCAGGCTTGGCGCCAAAGTTCTCAGGCTTCCACAGCACCAAGTCGGCCAGGGTCCCGACTGCAACATGCCCGACGAGGTGACTGATGCCGTGTGTAATGGCGCTACAGTCATGAGAGGTCAGTGCGTTTCGTCGTAGCGGCGTACACTGGACCGGGTGGCGCTCACGGATTAATGGTATATTTGGAGATGTAGCGCTTGACCCTGCCGTTATCGTGCCCGTCACAGTCGCCCAGCGAAGTCAGAGAACCACGGAACTCGCGCATCTTGCTGGCAGTGCGCCATGTCCTGCTGACGACCTCGCCGACACGACCCATCGCCTGCGAGTCGGAGCTGATCATGGAGATCGCGCCGGTGTCATGGAGCACGTCCTCGGCTGCGACAGTTTCTGCTCGAATACGGGATTCGGCGAAGGCCAGGTCTTCTGGGATTGACTTATCGAGGTGGTGGCAGACCATCAGCATCTGCAATGGAACGGGGTTAGCACCTCCCGGTGTGCTGAAACATTACTGAGGGCTACGCACGTCAAGATGTTCATCCAGGGTGTTGCCGGTGTATGGTCGAGTGGGGTTCGTCGAAGACGGAAGGACATTGTCCAGGCCGCATACAACAATGATGTCAGGGGCATGTCCGCCCCCTGGTGGAAGTCATTAGGAAAGGCGAGGAGCAGGGAACATCTGGGGTGACATACCCGCGCCTTCTGTGTGATAGGTATGGATGGTACGATTGCCGAACGCAGCAATAGTGCCTATGGATAGAACGTGAGAGGCAGTGCTCGAAAGCTCGAGGCTATGCCCAGCGAGAACTCACTTTCAACGAAGCCGCTCTCGTTCAATGTGTCCGTGTGGATGTTGACCTGGGACGAACGCTATGAGCCGGTGGCCACGCAGGATGACCACCATGCACGGACCTGTACGTCGTACTTGTCTCCGATGTCTAGGGCGGTGACGATAGCAGACGGAGTCGAGCCCCAGTCCTCATGCAACTTCAAGCCCGCCGCGCCGGCTTTGACAATGTCCTCAAGCGCACTTGTGCCGCTGTCATTCCCCTTGCCCGTGACGGCGAAGTTCATCGGCAACCCGTCCATCGCTGCCAATATGTGCTGCATATAGAAGGGGCTGGGAGTGCACGTTGTCGCATTCGTGCCAGCACTTGGACCTGTTCCACCGCCGATCATCGTCGTCGTGCCCGCTGCGAGCGCCTCCGTAACCTGCTGCGGGCAGATGAAGTGGACGTGCGCATCGATGGCACCAGCGGTCACTATGAGCTTCTCGCCCGCGATGACTTCTGTGGCCGAGCCCACGACGAGGTTGGGATGCACCCCGGCCATGACATCTGGGTTTCCGGCTTTGCCTATGCCGACGATCACACCGCCCTTAACGCCGATGTCTGCCTAGATGGGTGTGGGTACCATGTGGTAGACATTTTACGGGGAAGCTAACCTTGTAGATGCCAGACCAGTCGACAATGAGGGCATTTGTGATGACCAGATCGAGTGTTTCCGAGGAGGGCCTGTTCGTGGCTTGGCCCATGCCTTCGCGGATAGTTTTACCTACAAATAGCTTGAGCCGAGGATCACCAATAACTGGGATCACTGACCTCCGCCAAACTTTACTTCGTCTCCGTAGACAGTCTGTGCGGGCGGTTCCCATGAGAAAGGCCCCAGAAGGTAGTTCGCTCCGGACACACCTCGTCGCGCTCTACCTCGATCCAGAGCGCGCTGTCTCCAAGGCGCACCCTATCACCCACAGTGGGGCCGAACATGGCGACGTACGCGTCGCGACCGATGTCTGTGTCCTCATGGACTTCCAGAGCGCCAGGCTGTGGGACATGCCCAAAGCCCTTCTGGATTAGGTTGCGAACGATGTCCTCGGTGCGAGATAGATCCACTACGCCGGTGGCGAGGCGGTTGCCGCCGGAGATAATCTTCTCGCCTGCGATCGCGCAGAGCGTGACGGTCTTCGAGTCGCCTGGTTCAAAGCGTACTGCGGTTCCGGCTGCGATATCTAGACGTTTTCCGTACGCTTTGCCGCGATCGAAGACGAGCGCAGGATTCGTTTCTATGAAATGGTAGTGGGATCCAATCTACGAAGGGAGGCAATTTGCTGAATTTAGCATTCCGCCAGCAGGATACAAGGGTACTGCTGATAGGAGTCTGCGGGATCAAGGTATAATTGTCCTTGTTCGCGCCTATGATGTGGGTGTATGCGCTCCGTTATACGGTGTATGCGTCCCGTTATACGGTGTATGCTACCACACCGTGACGACGTGATCGCGCAATTTATCTCCCTAGTCATCGTGATGCCGCAAGTAAAGGCGGCGCCCTTCTAGTCGGTGGCATCAAACTCGGATGCACTCGTATTCATGCGAGGACGGTGTTAGAGTATACAGACTTGAGATACCACCGGGGCTGGACGTATATCCAGGGGTCAGGCAAGTCCAGGTAGCTTGCCTATTACACCGACGCACTGAAAGCAATTGTACGGGCGACGGGGATGGCCGGAGGGTATTTCAAACATACGGAGTCTGCGTACCTGAATTGGTCTATCTCCGTTATTTACCACACGTAGCTTGACACGCTCTCTCCCCTGGTTGAGCCGGATCCTATCCTTTTTCACGACGACCGCGCCAGGGGCCTTGTCGCGGGAATACTCGGCAGGATCGAGTTTTGGAAACATGTCATTTGGGGGTGCGGGGAGGAACGATCCGTACAGTGCTGCTCCCAAGTCGCCATTGTCCGTACAGATGGGGTCGTGCACGGTGACGAGGAAGACACTGATACGGGTGGTTCCATGGATACACGTATTCAGTAAGGTTTAGATTGTGGTCAGACTCACCCATCGCGGAACGTGCCCTCTACCTGTATCTCGTGGACAAGAGCTGGCACGCCGGGGAGTACGTGCCGCCTTCCGAGAATGGTCTTCCCGTGTTGCATGAGCTCAGCGACTGAGTATTTGCCATCTCTGATGCGCTCCTGGAGTTGAGAGGCTATGAGGGCGATGGCCTCTGTCTGGTTGAGCTGCAAGCCCCGCGCAAGACGTTTTTGCGCAAGGAAACCCGCCTATGCGACCGCTCCCGTCAGAATTTGCGTTTCAGGCTGTGGAAATGGCGACATACCTGATGCAAGAGAAGTTTGGCCTCCTCCCGTGGGGAGATACGCATAATTGCCACCGACCGTTCGGGACCGTTACGACTCCGAAAATGTATGCGTTTGCTGGCCTAGTGTACCAGGCGGTTTACACGTTGTGGATGGCGCTGCGCCCGCCGTGGACGGGGTTGCTGGGGGATACAGAGAAGGCTGCATTCCGATAACCAACTGAAGGCACGATAAGTGGCTGGGGCGAGAGCCGCCGTGTCACTGTTTCTGCGCGGGGAAGGGATAGATAAGATTTAAAAGTATCTGGAGATAAGATTCGCTTGATGCCTCGAGGCAGCGACGGAGAGGAGAACTGTCTGTCTTGGGCTCGTCACTCTTCCTCCATCGCCATCATCTGTCTTCTGTTCAGCTGCTACTCCTCCTGCTACGCCTCTTCTTAGAAATGGGACCCTGCTTCAATTGAACCGATGCCCTGGGTGACTCCAGCCCGCACGCACAGCCCTAAGGTCATCGGTGCCAGGCTCGGCAATTTCCATCGCTGGCTTATCGCCCGGTTCCCCCGACCTGGAAGGTCAAGTGAACGGATCGTGCCATCTTGAGAGCCGCAAGGAATGGGATGGTGCCGGTTGGGCACGATAGAGGTGTGCGCCCCTAGAGCGACGTCGTGAGTTCTTGACCCACCGATGTCCAGTTAATTGTGTGCCACGTCCCAGCGCTATCAATGGACCCGCGGTGCTCTCACGGCGTTCGAGTGTACCTCACAGATTGGTCGCTATTCACAGCCAGCTTGGGGCGCTGTCTGGGACACCGTCGGGCTGTTAGTTGTGGTAACGACGCTGGTGAATGTTTGCATCAAGATGATCAACGCCTGCCGAAGCACGTCGGGCGGGCTCTGCGCGCCCCACGCTGCACCGTTTTGGAATCCCTCGCCTGGCGTCGGATACGGTGCGCCGTCGGCGTGTACTGCTCTGGCCTCACGGGTGGCTTGCAGAGCGGTCGGCTCGGAACACAGCGTCGTGGGTTCAGCATGGCCGACGGCGAAGCGCTCGGATTGACTCGAGCTGCGCCTTGCCCGTCCTTGACGCCGGATTACGGCACCTTCCGGCCCTCCATTTCAGGCAAGTACGTCACGTGGCGTGGCGTTGGTGGAGGTATTATACCCCGCGCTTTATGTCTGCGGAGGGTCACTCTTTGTCTTCCGTCTCCATCCCGCTCCTCCACTCTTATACTCCCCGTTCATGTCCTGCGCGGTGGCGTCCCCGTCCTCTGCGACCACCACCTCCTTCGTCCCGCGGAAACGTACCATGTCGTTCTCGACACCTACGCCCACCAAATCCGCTCGGACCCCGCTCCGTCGCACGGGCTCTTACCTCTCCCTGGCGGATATGCAAGCGGCGGAATACACACCTCTCTACGGTCGGGATGGGCCTACCAAGTCTTATACAGCCTGTGACAGTCTGGTCATCGGCCAGTACGACCACAGAATGCGGAAACGGAGAGCGGCTCCGTCGCGCACGCCCTCCATTCACTCTGCACCCCCCGTGCCCAGGGCTTCGTCATCCCCGATCCTAATCTTCACGTCACGCCGCACCGTATCTCGCCCCCGCACCTCGTCACCCCTCGCACCTGTGCAGCGCACGCTTGGCGAACGTCCATCCCTGCCCTGCACCAAGAAACGGGAGCCCGACTTGTACCGCACGGCGATCGAGACGCGCATGCGGATGTCGCCTGTCGGTCGCAATATCCTTCACATGGGCCCGCGGGTGGCCATGTCGATCATCTCGGCGACTGAAGCCTTGGAACACCTGGTCGCCTCGCGCGATCGAGAGGGACAGCAGCGTGGCGATTCCGTGCTGAGCGCCTCGTGGGTCGACCTCACTCAAGAGGACTGGGAGATGGTCGACCACAGTCTATAGGCAGCGCGACATTCTCTCCCCGTCGCATTGCATCCCTTCACGTTATCGCTGTGCCTCGCGCAACTTGTGGTGCGAATGTGGCACCCGGCTTTCGCACGACAGCCATTTTCCGGCTTACTTGACGCGGACGGAGGCGTCTGCGCCTCCATGCTCGCATGACTTATTACTTTCGGGACCCCCACACGACTTCCCTTCTGGCCAGGCTTCATGAGGCAGAGCAGCCCTTCTTTCGTTTTGGAGTATATCCGCGGACTTCTGTAAAATACCGGTTGTACCATCATCACCATTACCACCCTTCGACTTGGAACAACTTGTACTACAACACTGTAAACCGCCATGCGCTACCACATATTTTCTTGCATAATCCATACGTTTTTGTAGTATACGGACTCACTACCTGCTCATCCAAAGGGCGACGGCATACCGGGTGCAGCGCAGTATGATGGATGACCTGTAATGACGCAGACGACCTCTGCTCTCTACGGAGCCTGTGAGCGTGCCGAGTGGGTTGCGTCTGTGCCGGGTGTACCGCTGCGGCGCAGGGTGGCAGTGACGCCAACCTTATTGCCGATGCCATGGTGTGCCGCATTTCTTCGACCGTCTTCCCAGGCTTTACTCAGAGTTATCCCAACACGCCTCGTTGGTGGCCCTCATCGAAGTATAAAGCTACACGTCCCCATTGAAGATGTGCCGCATCCATTGTGGGAGAACAACGCTCAGTCACGCACGCGTATCTTGCAAAAAAAGCCCCAACCACCGAACTCGGCGGCGCCGTCATGAATCTATCAGAGTCGGCGCTGCTCAGAATCGCCGAGGGTGGTGCCATCCTGACGAACCAAGATGGTAGGTGTGCACCACGTCTTCCCCATTGTTTCCACGGGCACTCAATCGAACTTAGAACCCTCCAAGATCTTTGGGCAGTGCTCCGCGGCTCGTCTGAGACGAGGAACGCGGTCGATGCGGCCTTGCACTCCGCACGATACAACTTCTTCGTTTGACGAAAGCGCATGGCCCGTATCATCGTTCTTGTATTACACATGCGATGTTACCCTTTCGACGAGGAGGGGGGTTGCAATCTGTCAAAGACTGGAGGGGCGCCAGTCGTATTTGTGTTCAGTGTCCATCGACCCAATGGACCGACAAGACTGGGTCCGGTACTGCTTAACGTGGCCATTACTAGGTAGCAACCATAGGAGGCTTCTACCTGGTTCACTAAGTTCGCCAGCTCTGCGTCTCTTCAGGCCTAGGAATCGCGATGCCGCAGTAGGGTATGAACCTGACTGGTCAAAGGTGAGGGATGCGGGGGCTGGAGTGCGACTCGTGTAACGGGTGCAGTACGTCCTCGGCCATCTTCCTGAAACTCTTCGACGGTTCGCCCAGTCGCCAATTTTTGATGTCGTTTTGCAAGGTATACTACCACCCGCCGCACTCGTCGAATTTACCTCGGGAATCAATGGCACTGCAGATAGCTACAATGGCTAGTGCACGCCGCCGGGCCATGCATGAACCTCGGCACGGTACTGATGTTGAACGCACTTTGCGTTGTTGATGGTCCCAAGGTGTAGATGAAGAATATAAAGGCTTTCCTGGGGCATCCTGCTTGGTGTATCTCGTCAAGGATTGTAAGCCTTTGTGTCTTCAAATTCTGACCGTCGCGCAGAGAACGTAGGCACTGAGGTTCTCCTCCACTAAGACCCCGCACCTCTTAGTGTCCACAAGGACGCCAATGGCAAGACAGCCGGATGCAAGACCGCTTGCAGCGCAGGTCTTTCGGGCTATGCTATGTGTTCGCCCTTTGTTGGAGTAGCTGAGCAGGGGCAGCTCACGGCCCTGGTAGTCAACCTCTCCGTCGAACTGTCCGAGCTCCGGGGTGCAATGCCACGGTTACTTCAGTACGAAGACCCCTTCCAACTCCGAGTTCGCTAAAGCTGATGTCATGGTTATGCGACAGGAGGGAAGTGCCCACGATCATACGCGCACACGTTCGACGAATCGAGCGGCAATGCGCTCTCAGTCAGCTGCGGCTCGGATGCTTCTCTCAAAGCTGACTACACAATCACCTTCTGTTCGCACTGGCCATAGTCTCGGTAGGTTTCGAGCTCGCTTCGTCCAACCCCCGCTCGCAACACCCCCACCCTAGCTGCAATTTAGCAGCCACATAAAGTTGTATTTCGTGCGGAATGGGTGCGCGATTGACAGTGTGTGGACATATCAACCAATTGCTCCGAGCGTACACGCATGCTTTATCGTGCCTGATGCCAATCGTATATCCTTTCTTGTACCTTTTGTCAACGATCGTGCACCCGATTGATCATGGCATACTCGCCTGTGGCGCGGGTGGAAGAGCTGTGCCCATTTCGGCCACGTGTGTATTGAACGCGCCCGCTTGGGCGTCTAGGGACGAATCTCTCCTCTTTCTCTTGCATTCGAGGGTCTCGTCCGGTGTCCGGTGCTTTAGGCAAATCTGCCACCGTAATATGACGCGAATGCTTCATTCTGTGACTGTACTTCGCTGTTCTTGTCGATGATAACAGGCTCTCTACATACCATCCGTGGATCATGGTATAATCTTCAACTCTTCCATTTTCGTGCGAGCGGCGGAGTTCGTAACCGGTAGAGCCATGCACGCTGGCAGCGGCCATTTTGGCAATTGACATCGAGAATGCCAACAGAATTACTATGCTTACTCGCCGTACAAGTCCTGTAGCCGAGTCTGATTGCTTTACGGCTCATCAAGGTGTTTCAGGGACTGGGACGTGGCAGGGGTGGCCAGAAAGGTACGTCTTCATACGGTTGAGCCATTGCCTGAAAATATGTTCCATATTTATGCTATGTGATTTTTTCCATTTGAGATGAAGAGTGTGTGGAATCCATCGCTGTTGACAAAGGGCATGTTTATTGACATGTTCGCCCTTGGTACTAGACACTCCAATTCGCGCGGAGGGTCCGATCCACCAGTACTCCAAACGACCCATCTCAATGCCGGTTTGGCTTATGTCGCCTAAAACACCTTCCATCCGCCTTACTCTTGCGCCGCTCGCGTTTTGGTACTGCCAAGGGCGATTTTGTAAGTCCGATGTCTTATCTGACTACAACCTCCTTGTCACGTCAGCGCATGCGCGACTTCGACTTTGTTCGGACCCTCTCGGAAGTCTTCCTCGCCTCCACCGCGCCCGCTCTTGAGCTCCCTTATCTCATGCTTTCGGGATCCGATTCGCTTCTGAGTCTAGCCCCCACGTTCCCTTCCCATCACTAGAGCGGTATGACGTTCCATAGGCCAGATGGTTCACTGGACCCGCGAGCAAATTGATACTTACGGACAGGATGCACCCGTTCTATTTCTATCTTCAACTGGTGAATTGTCTGCTAGCGGCTGGGAAAATAGAATGTTCCCAGCCATGCGGTCGACTCGCATAAGAGCCCCAGCGAGCGGTAGTATAGGGTGATCCTGGAGGCTACGTGCTATCACCCTCTCCAACAGGCTGCTCTTAGCTCGTCCTAATCAGCGGGCCAGACCCCAATTGGCTACAAATTCGCGCCGCTGACATGTGGCAAATGCGCAGACTCGTCGACTTCGCCTTGGCGCTGAAACGTGGACTGCACTACCGCCGGGATCGCCTCATGAAGCTGTCATTGCTAGCCGGCCGTGAAGGCAGGTGTTCGGCGAATAGGTGCGCGTCAATGATCGTCAGCTACGGCCGTCCCACGGTGCCTCTCATGGCGTCGGAGCTCGACCCACTGTTGGCAGAACGATGCGCCGCTGGTGTCAGACTGTGCTGCTCACCCACAGGCCCCCTCCGGTGCTCACAAGGGCTCCGCGTTGCAGTGCGTCGCGCCTTCTCTTCGCTTCCCCTTCCAAAAACCTGTCCACGAAAGTTACCGTCACTAAGCGCGACCAGGATTTTCGACTTCCTCGTGTAGTCCTGGTGGCAGGACTGGGATGCGGCTCATTTCTGCTGCAACTATTTCTGGACGTCGACTGCTACTAGCACCCTATGGACCGCAGAATCCGGACCGTAGATGTCTCACAAACTCGTGTCCACGATGACCTTCCCCACGACCGATTTACGGCGAAGCCCTGGCAAGGTATCAAGAGATACTTGCGGAAACCTTGCGGTGGCCTGTCAGTGGAGGAGCGCCGCTCGTCGGTGACTCAGAGGCGATCATCCCGACTAGTGCAGAGCGTCCCAACCGATGGATGTGTCTCGACAACTGCAGGCACGTTGTCGATGTGCGCTAGAGCATATCCACCTCACCCATCCAGGTGACCTAGCGGGAGTACGGCGTGTTAGCCTACTGAATAATAGCCATTTACAAGGCCCATTTCGTAAGTTGTGAGCGAGCGGCGTCCGAAAATCACATTTAGGATGACTGCGCCTCTTTGATGGACCGACATTCACTCTCGGCTTCCACACAAGTTCCGTGCGCGCTATACTCTCTGTAAAGTATTGCAACCCTGCATGCCATTTAGCGGCACGTCGAGCTGCTTTACGACGCCCTCCGATGCCTATGAACTATCACAAGGATGCTGTAACCAGAATTGCCGCTTCTCCGGCGTCTGGAATGCGTTCGCTTGAAGGCGGCGTCGATCGCGCCTGCCCGCTGCCGCATACCCGGACGTACGCACGGCGTTTCGACGGCGGGCTTGGACGCGCACCACAAGGCCGCTTCATTATATCAGGATGTTCTGCCACACGTCATCGGCTGGATTTCAGGGTGGCCCAGGCGTCGGAGAGACGTGCAGCACACCCCGCTTCCCGTTCCGTTTAGGCACGTCAGGAGAGCACCCGATGGAATTTGTCAGGAGACATGTATGAAACTTTAAACTTTTGGAAGTAAAACGCAGAAGCCGTGTCGGAACCGTTCTGTGACGTCGTCAGGCGCCTTTGAACTCTCCAGTGGCATTGATACGGTGATACAGGAACCGGAGCCCTGTGGTTCATTACGATACTATACATGAGCGGCCAGTGACTTTGGTATACACGGGAGGCCTCTGGGGCGTCGTGGAACTACTCGATGACAACAGCGAACGTCGGCAAGTCAGTCGCTCTATAAAAGACAAATGCAGGATCGGCGGGGCCCCTAGCCCCTTTTGGTTTCCTTAATATGCGCCGCCAAGTATCCAGGTGGGTCGGCGACCAACGCTACGCAGCAGCGAGAGCCTTCTCAAGGGGTGCCGCCATCTCTTCGGGGTTCCCCACCCAACGAACGACCCCGTCCTTCGGCGTGATGATAAACGCTGGGGATGACACGGGCGTGAGATCAGATCCGAATATTCTTCGAATCCCCGAGAGTTTCATTAAGCTCGAGAACCGTGCACGCACCCAAGGGGATAGAGAGATTTTGTCCGGGCTGAAAGATCGCTGCGATATTGAAGACGCTTAGTCAGCGCGTGTGCCCCTTGTACGGTGTGGCCGAGCAGAAGAGCGGTGGGAAGCAGCCAGGAACAAGGGGCGGGGACGCACAATTGACCGCGACGCGGTGCGTGTCGACGTAGATCGGGTAGTCCATGTCGTCACGCCGTGCAACGAACTTCCGGACGGCGGCGACGTCGATGGGCGCGTTCGTGAAGATGCCCTCCGAGTTGAACGCGACGACCTTGATGTTGGGGTGGGTGCGCGCGATGGCCGACAGGTCGCGGAAGACCGCGAGGCACGGCTGGGAATACCGCGGGGCGGGCTCGCGGGTCAGTCGAAGGCAATTAAGCCGTGTATGTCCCATATTGCACGCACCCTGCACCATCTGCACGCACGCAGGCGGGAGAAGAAGATCTCGGGGTCAGTACACAGTAACACTCTGACGTACGCATGCGAACTCGGGGCGCTGCCGGGGGCGGACTGCAGAGACGCGCACCGCGGGAGCTTCTGCCCTTCTGTCCGCGAACGACCGGCCGGCAGCGCAGACGCCAGGGAGGTCATTCATGCCCCGCGATGCACGTCTCGCAGCATAGGATGTGGACGCGTGATCCCGGTCCGTGGCGAGTAAACGGCACTCACGTTGCCCAGAACTCGATGATAAGTATCCTGGCGTCTCGCCAGCCGTCTTTGGAGCCCTTGACGTGGTCGAACGGGCCCGCATCGAGCCACCGGAGGTCCACATTCTTGCCTAGGAGGGGGCTCCGCCATCCCGGGCGGAGGAACGGTGGGGGGCCCTTGCGGAACTGCGCCTCCAAGGCGTCCCACGCAGGCAGTTTTGCTCGCGTCCAGAAGCGCTGTACGATGGCGGGGTCGTGGGCAGCCTTGAATCGGGCTGCAGGCGCTGGGTGAGACCGCAACTCGGGCGGAACATGTAGATAAATCACAGACCAACGGCGGCGTTCCAGCGCACTGCGTGGACAAGAGATATCAGTCTAGACCCACTGAGGAATTTGAGCGTCGCAGGGCGTCGTACCTTGATCCCACTTGTCTTCGTACAGGTTTTGAAAAACGGCCCAGATATTTGTTCCAAAATCGTTCTTGGCTGCAAGTTCTGCAGGCGTTTCGGGGCCGAGGGAGGCCATCTCAATAGCTCCTGGGTGTCGAATCGAGAAAACGAGAGAGTCCGGGGGCGCGAAGGTAACAAGTCAAACGAGTTGAAGACACAGGCTGCTTGCTCCTGACTTTATGGATCGCGCTGTCTGGCCAGTCCGTCAGAGTAGGTCGTCGCGTATATATACTGAGAGCTCACCGGATGCTGTAACGCTGTCAACGACAAGAAGCTGTCAGATTTCAGACGGTGTCGCGGGGGCATAGACCGGGAAGGTAGCGTGCATCGGAGCAGCGGGGTCTCAGGCTCGGGGTCGGAGGGTGTGCCGGGACAAGCAGCGGGTGACCGCCGCGCGTGTCGATGCGGCTTTTTAAGTCACATAGAGTACTTACGTAGGGGTGCGCATGTCGCCTAAATGCATCGCTGGGTTTGGGCCGGACAGGAGGGAGCATGAAACTTTCATTGATGCCGTACCAAGAAGAGTCGGAATTCTGTTTGCTCGATCTGCGTAGGCGCGGAAGCTCCTGTACAAGGTCCAGGCCGTTAATCAATCAATCTTGCTAGAACTTCCCGCGCGCCTCCACCAACCGCGTGTTAACCTTGTCTCATCCGTTCCGCTCCCCGATATATTCGCAGTGGCAAAAACAACGCGAGACAAAAGAACAGATCTCCTGGACGTTGAGGGGTTCGAACCCTCGACCTCATGCAATTTGCACAGTATGCAAAGCAGGCGCGCTACCACTGTGCCAAACGCCCATATTAACAGTGCCGTTTTGAGGCTTCAGCACTGGCGCAGCTGTAATGATGTCATTTTCACTCCCCGATCATCCAGCACGATTCCTTCCATACAGCGAACCTATTTCAGGTCGGACGATCTCCGTGTAGGTCTCGCGGACCTCAACGTTGTCGATGGTCGGCAAAGAGTGGTGACACATTTCTAGAAACTTTTTTCGTTCTGGGAAGAGGCCCGGTCTTTACAGACAGCACGGACAAGATAAGTAACATGCACAGGATTGGCACGCCTACGCATACGGAACGGTGCATACAACGGAGTTCGTATGTGAATAGCCGACCCAGCTCATTTTTCCCGAAACGTTCGGGGTCCAGACATCGGGATATAACCTTGTACCGGCGGTATGGCATCGCGGAAGCTGCGTTGTTCCTGGTGTCCAACGGCGTTGTAACGTCAGACGACATGGTTCGCTTTGCTACAATTAGACTTACCCTGCGACGGCATAAAGAGCCCTCCCTTCAGTTAGCTTTGCCATTCTCCGTCTTCGACCAAGGCCAGAATACGGGTACCGTTCTGAGAACACAAGGATATTTGGTAAGTCTCGCCTTCAAAAATTTGTCCATTGAGTGCTTGGGCCGGATAGATTTCTCCGGACGGAGATGGCTGCTCAAGTGATGTATGGTGCCTCCCATGAGCAGACGGAACGCCCGCGCGTTTCGGGGGAGAAGTCGAGAACCTGTCTTAGACCAGGAAGCAAGCCAATGAGATCGCCCCTGGGCCTCAAATCCCACGATCGGATAGATGCAGCGCGACCAGTGCGACGCTACCAGTCGCGCGAGGACGGCTGACTGCGCAACGGCCCGTTTGCCAACAAAACGAGGCGAGGAGGAAGTTCGGAACGAGTGTGCCAAGGCACGGGGCCCATAAAGTAAATACTCACCGCTTGTATTCTTGCCATTTCGGGTCGCTCCCAAACTTCTTATCCCCCGCCCTCTGGCCATTGAGTTCGTGAACGAGCCAGATCAGTACAGGGTGAACACTGTCAGACGTGTGAGACTCACCTCCAATGGCGGGACGCCAGAGACGCGCGTGAGAAGGAACCAGGTCAAGAGGGGGCTGGCCCCAGCCATCAGCCACGCTGCCTTCGGAAAGAAGGGGCTGAGAAGCGAGCCGCCCGATAGCAACCACATTCCGGTCCATACACCTACTTCACCCACATAGCTGGAGCGCCAATCGATCGTATTAAACCATTCTGAGAACCGAAGCGCACATATAGCAGTGGCAAAGACGTACTTTGGGTGCCTGCTCAGTCCCCATAAACCCTGCGTGATGAACTTGTCATCGTGTTCCTTGTCCTCTTTCCTGCGTCGCCAGGATGCCTTCTGGTGGTCGGCAACTATAGTTTCGAGGCGGGGAAGTTTCGATGAATAGAGGCGTGCCAAGTTTACGTACCGATTTCAAACAGCCAAGAGCCGGCCCACAAAGCGACGGAGAGATAATCCATCGGGCCGAGTTTAGGGTGATTGGCAGAAGGGAGCGTATTAACCTATATGGCGTTGCAATATTTCTGGTTAGTGGTTACCAATTGGGCCCCGGGACTGCGGAAGGATTATTGCCCGAAATGGCAAAACTCGAGGTTTCATTGTGGACCAAAAATGGAGGTTTGTTAGGATGGCCCGCTGAGGAACTCACCATGTACACGGGGAGCCCGACAAGGAGTACCCACGTCGCTAAATGTGATGTCACAACAAGCTCGCGATTTATGTTACATGGGCACCCACCCTGCGCCATCCAGAAACCTGTGAATACGGCAGGTTTGTGCTTCACTTCGTCGAACCTGGAATCGCCGCCTGCCTTGATCGCTCTCTACTTCCTCAGGTTAGGGGGTGCCGTAATGTTCGTACGTATCTGGGCGCACCGAGAAGAGGAAGGCTCCAAGCCTAGAAGACCAAGCGATGATGGCCGCGTTCATGATGATCTGACGCGGAGCGAAGTATGTAATGGAAGGCAGGGTCGAATTGGGGATGCGGTCCCAGTATTTCGATTTGAGGTGCGGATAATAAAGAGAGACGAAAGTCGTAGAGACGAAGCCTATCGAACCTCCCAAGTCGTAGAACTTCTCGTTGGCTTGGGGAACGAAGATAAGAGCAAGGGCTACGCAACAATTAGTAACCACTATGCGGCACGAAGCGTACGTAGCATTTACCTGCTTGCAAGCCGAAAGCTGACACGATAGACGGAGCGAGCTTCGAAAACAAGGCCATGTCGGTATTCGTCTTTCCGGTCCAGAACAGAGAGCGGGTCGCCTGGTATGTCAGGGGGATGTGCAGTGATGCGCTGGGGAGATGGTGGTGGTACAGGTGCAAGCTGCGCCGTCGTTCGTGGACTCTGGACCAAGCAACCCACTCGATGGGGGGACCTGGATCGAGCGCCCAGCGCTTCCCACCCCTTGTAGACGCGTTTAGGACGCGATCACATGACGCAGAAAGGGGTCAGAACTGACGTCAGAGTGGCTGAACTCACGCTACTTAGCACGAGTGGCTTGGACAAGTCGGGGGCAGCCCGTGCTCGAGAATCCAGCACTGCTTGCGCTAGAATCTGCACCTTTCCCTGTGTTGAGCCCCCGCAATATTTCGGATCAAATAATCATGTCGAGCACGGTACATCCGAACGTACATCCAGGATCCTCTAAACACAACACAGACGGAGCCTATTCCGAAATCCCCCACCCACCTCCGGGGGACCATCGCAAGTGTGGCCGAAGAAATTCTTTTCTGAACACCGGATGGAACGCGCCCATCCCCAGTAGAGACGGGGGTTCTCTCGAGAAAGACTTTATGCGTAAACCACCTTATGGATGGCAGAGCGAGGGCCAACTTTTTAGTCCAAAATATTACAGGTAAATCGCCACAGTTACTGGGGGGATTCTTCAACGCCTACTTATCCATGATCTGCTTACACAGTCAGTGCTGGTGCGGAAACGTAGTGTTCGAGTTTCACGGAGATCCCGTCGACGCCAAGCATTGTCATTGTAGGCAGTGCCAGCACCTCCACGGCGCGCCTTTTCAATGGGCTGTCATCTTTCCAAAGGTATATGTCCGGCCAATTATGATATGTTCTAGAATCTTGAATAACGCCCGACATAGACGTCCGTTCGCATGGTGAAGAACCAAGAAAACAGTCTCCACTTCTTCTCGACACAGAGGCGTCGAGGCCTGCATGACGTGCCCTGCAAAGTGAGCGTTCTCTGTTGCTCCACTAGAAGCCGCTAATTCACGACTGATGTGTGGAAGGTCTCCTGCGATCAATGCCGTTCACCCCTTTTTGACGAGGGGCGAAATACTGTTCTCGCGTATCCATCGTCCTTCAAGTTTCCGGACGGCAAGGTTCCCGTCGACTTCCAACCAACTGCTCACATATTCTACAGCGAGCGCGTCATGGAAGTCCCTGATGGGGTGCCAAAGTGGTCTGGGCATAAGGGCACGAGCGAGCACTTGCCTGAACTCACTACGCGGGAGGGGTAAGCAATGTACTGTGCATCATTCGAGTATGGTCTAATGATCGTCGTGCACTTTGCCATCATATTAGGACGCTGCCCAAGGACAAGGGCAAGCCCGGGGAGGGTCAAATTGACCTCCAATAGTCGACATTACTACACACAATCAAGGTCCGGAATCGTGCTCAAGTGAACTGAGACGAAGTGATGTGCCAAAGACCCGGTAATCCTGCAATTGTAGCGTCCACAACCGGCCGGTATGATTTCTTGAACCGTCAACAACAATTGCCATTGAATAGACAACTCTAATCCATCCTCACCCATGGCGAACATCAAAGATCAAGGGTGGGTGACAACGATGTTCACTTTTGCCTGCTGAGTACCTCATGCAACGCGCTCACGTGCGAACAGCATGATGCTTCCGAGCCTGGTGACGCGTCGGTAAAGTGCTAGCGGCCTTAAGCTTGATCCGAAGTGGATCCCGCACATACACCACATCCATTGGCAACCATCTTCACTTCTGTTATCTACTACTATCTACTATGACCCGCCGTCACTACGACGAAAGCTCGGACGCCATCTCTACCAGCAGCGACAGCGAGGACAGCGATGCGCTTTCCAGTCCTGGCCCCTCAAACCACCGCGTCCGCGTCCTACCCTTGCATGCCCAAGGCTCCGCCGCGCTTGACGTCCCTCATGCGCTCGACGACGCCTCCCGAACACAGCTGCACATCGCAATCGCGACCTCGCCAGAAGAACACGTCCGCGAGGCGTTTGCTACACTCGTCGACAGCATCCCTGCGGTGACCGAGCGTGTTTTCGGAATGCTCGTCGCCGTTCCGGCGGGAGGGCGCAACGGCCCTGCCGTGGTCCCTCGTCCTATTGAGAGACCAGTTCCCGTCCCGAGGCTGTTGCATGCACCTGCTCACGCCCCCGCATATCGTGCCCCCGCCCCCATATACCATACTCACATGCCGAGGCAACACCCGCATCAGAGAGCTGCCATGGCTCCCCGTTGGGTAACATGCACCAACTGCGACGAAGAATACGACGTGGGGGCTGAAAGAGATCCCGAAGAGTGTCGCTATCATACAGGTAACCCCCGCCTTTCAACCGCCGCTCACTAGGCATGCTCACACAAGTATTATACATGTTACTAGGAGATCTCGAGGTCGACGAGGAGGCGTTCGTCGATTGGGACGAAGATGTGCACGGACCAATGGATACGCGAAGCAACCGCAAGGAATTCCCAGAGAACTTCACCTGGTCCTGCTGTGACCGCGACGGCACCCAAGCGGGATGCGTTTTCGCGGAGCACGAGCCGGAGGAGGGCCACGGTCCGCGCAAGCGTGCAAGGCGGCATTGAGCACACAGCCCGACTCCGTGATACCCAGGACTGGCCGGAAACACACAGGACGGAAGGATCGGACATCGCGCGGCGGCTTGGCGTCGAGTAACCCGAATTGACGTGAAGAGATCGCAAAGAAGATGCACCAGTTATGATACATATTCCTACAGCACACGGCCTCAGTAGTCGAGCATAATGTAGTACAAACACACCGCGTGGGGAAAGGTCTGCCTCTGCACTCCATCCATTACATCTCGTCATCAACGTCCGGCTCGCCTTCGGCGTCCACATCCTCTTCACCCTCTGCATCCAGGTCCTCGTCACCGTCCGCATCCGCATCGCCCAGGCCGCTGGCGCCGTCCTGGACCATGTCGGCGGCGACAGGCACGAGAGGCGAGAGTTTGTTGCGCGTGACGTCCACGCCAACCATGGTGTCGTCGCTCGGCACGCTATGCCTACTCGCAGCGGTCGCGCCCGTCCCCGGCGTGTCCACATCGTCGTATCTGGTCTCGTCGACGATAGTGTCTCCGTCGGTCGCGGCACCATTGGCATAATCGGGCGGGGCGTGGTCGGGTACCACGGGCTGCAGCTCGTCCTCTTCTTCCTCTTCCTGCCGTAGATGGTGGGTAGAAGCAACCTTCGTCTGCGACCGACTGTTCGTAAGGCGGGTCGACTTCCGCTGAGGTGGGCTTACAACTGCAGGCCGTGATCGGGGCGACGGTCGTTCGTTGAGAGACCCGCGAAGGCTGCGGGTTCTACGCAAGCTGGGCGTGTCAGGCGTGGGCGGGATCGAGTGCATGTCAATCTCGGGAGACGAGTCGACACGGCGGCGCTTCCGTGGAGAGGCTGAGCGTTGTGTCGGCGTAAGTGCTATCCCGATCGGTCTCTTGGGTGGCTGGTCCGTGCTTGGTCGTCTCGACCGTAGTTCCCGTCGCGGGTGATCCAACTCCATTGCTAGCTTCGCGGCGAGAGCAGCATCGTCGTCCAGTGAATGAGCTGACGGCGTACCACCGTTGGCCCTGCGCTGGGGCGTCGCTGATGAGTCGACTCGAATTCGCTGGGACGATTTGCGGCGTTCAAGCATAGAGGAATCCCGGCGGGGCGTGTGTACGCGGCGTGGTCCGGAGGGTGTAGACTCATTCATCGACTCACGGGAACGCAGTCGGCGTAGGGGACCTGGAATGCCAGCCTCCTTTCTCCTTGAACGTCGTAACTCGACTGGCTCCGCGCTGGGCGACCGTGCGTCTGCCACTTCCTCAGAAATCGAATCTCGGGGGGCACTAGCACGGACGACCTCGACGTCGTCATCGTCGAACAGAGCGAATGCTGGGGAGCGCGTCTTGTCGGGTAAGTCGGCGTCCATCGCCTCCGTCGACCCTCGTGTGTCCGATGGCTGGCCGTCCACGGTTCCGTCTGGAGTACCACTGCCGTCCTTCGCGGCACACACGCCGTCACCTTGCGCTGCCTGTGTCTTCTTCGCACGCGAAAGGATGAAGGGACTCCACTTCAACTTCTCTGGTCTAAGCTTAAAGTAACCCTTCGCTTCCCAGCGTGCGAGGTACTGCTCTACCTGCTCAGGGTCCCATTGGATCTTGTACTTCGTGGGAGGAACGAACGGCCCCTTGGACTTCTCGTCGTCGTGCGTGTGAGTACGCTGCAGATGCTTACGCGCAACGCCGTTCTTCCGCCCCTTTACAAACTTGATGGATTGTCCTGGGAGGGGCTTCAAGGGTCGGGAAGAGTCTGAAACCGATATCATGTCGAGTTGTACAAGGGTGGTGTAGATGTCTTCGATAGTAAGAGAGGTGGCGACGCTGATGTCTGTAGACAGCAATCAGCGAGTACCCGACGGATACCATCGAAGCAACACTCCACCTTCTAACCGTGGATTAGGTGGGGCGGTTGGTAAATATCGCATTATAGACAATGTCCAATAGTTCCTGTAGCCTAACGCTCCAAGTGCGGACAGCGGTTTCTCAGGAGAACCCGCTCTCTGCTCCTTCTTGGACAAAAGATAACCTTAACCAAGCATGAGCAACACGCATATACCGACGGTGCATGACTCACTGAAGTCAATAAGTAAATTCCCCCACCCCTGCCTCTGCCTCACGGGTAATGTCATAATGCAGCTGACGTTGTAGTTCTTCGGGCTCAACTTCTCTTTGCTGAAGTATCCGACAAAGTGTGCACCCATGTCGTCCGTCTCGGTCATCACGTAGAACAGAAACGGCTCGACATCGTAGAAGAGGGACTTGTGGTCCAGGAACATCTTCGAAAGCAAACACAAGTTCTGGCAGTAGATCTTGTTCTTCCGTCCATCGACCTCGAAGATGGATATCTTCCCGTCACGATAAATCTCGTCCCCCGGAGGATGTCGGACTTTGCACTTTGTCTGCAAGGTGACTCGTTAAGATAAAGAGGAACAAGACTAGAAGCACTTGGCGTACCTGGTGTCTGCTTGCACTGAACCGGCTCTTCATGTACTTCAAACAGTATTCACACATCCACAGCCGGCCGTCCGGGACAGCGGCATATTCCTCAGGAAATGGCGCATCGTACCACGTCTCAATGTCGTACTCGCCAAAACGGATCCTTCGTATTCGAAGGCCATTCGGAGGGTGTAGGGAATGTGGCCCGGGGGTGGCAGAAGAAGGTGCTGGGGACATGGACGATGCAGCAGCAGGAGTGATGGGTGTCGCATGATGCGCGGAAGAACGCAAGGGGCGAGAGGAGGGACCAGCTATCGGTGTTTCTGGAGGTTCCAGTGGAGGTCGAGGGACAAGTCGCTCCTGGACATAAATTCAGTGGCAAACACCTCGTACGGCAGCATACAGACGTACCTCCGCCAGTAACCGACTTCGTTCGAACCTCTGAATATCACCGTCTTTGATGCTGGTATCACGCACATCCCGGTCTTCTACGCTCAGAATGTCGTCAAAAAGCCCATGCTCGTTCTCCTCCTGCACCCCGTCGTCCTTAGCCTTCCCCTTCCCCCGCGCCGGTACCCGCAACCGGATCGTCGGTGTCTCATTCTCAACTGGTGGGGGTGGGGAGTTCACGCGTATACGAAGTCGCCTGACTGTGGGCAGAGGGGTGGAAGGGTCTACATCTTGATCCGCCTCGACATCCCGTGCGACTTCCTTGCCTTTACGGCTCTTCTTCAACTTGCTTTTTCTTCGAGGTGTGGGGCCCGCAGGGTCACCTTCCACTTCGGACGCGTCGGTAGTTGGAGGATAATCCGGAATGTCGGACTGCGGGATGTGGTGGGACGAGGAAGCTACGGATGATGGTCGGGGAAGGGGGTCCTGGGGAGGTAGCTCTTGTATTTCTGGAGAATGTGGGATGGGATACTGATCGGGAGGAGGCTCTGACATCCCAACCGGAGGGCAGGACGGACAGTGCCAACGCCCTTCTGGGGGCTCGCGAAACGGCGGCCGGAAGCAGGACATATGCCAGCCTAGGGCCAGTTAGCGTCATTCATGCGGAGTATTTGCATGCATACCTCGATCGCAGAAGTCGCATATGAGCATCGAAGCCTGCGGTGCCGGTAAAGATGCTGTCCTGCAACTGGGCAAATACATTGAACGCACCTCGTTGCCCTTCCTCCTGCACACGCTGCAGCTCTTGCAGGTGGTACACTGCCAGTCGTAGCTTCGCATCGCGTCTCCCATGTTGTCCAGCCCCATGCAGGAGGGATGACCTAGGGGGATCATGAGTCCAATGTGACCTCGCCATGCAGAAACAGTCACTCACCACTACGGCCGCAATCCACGCAGCTGACCATCAGTTCTGGTTCCCCGTCCTTGCGCTGTATATCATTTCCACCGCAGAAGCCGCACTCCTCTTCGCGCGGCACTGGGCGTTTCCTCTTCTTCGGCGGTTTCGCGGGCAGGGGCACCGGCTCGGTTGGTTCTTCTTCCATGGGCATATATGTTGGCGGAGGCTGCGCGAAAGGATCGCCCTGGGGTCCTTGAGGGTACTGCTGGACGCGAGGAAAGACATAGGGAGGGTAGGCATAGTGCGGCTGAGGCGTCTGCGGCGCGGCCAATTGAGCTTTGACCTCCACGCGAAGCGTGCAAACATGAGCGCGACGCGACGCGTTCCGCCACTTCGCGTCGCGACCGACGCACAAACGCCTCTTAAACTGGACTGGGCTCACCTCAACCTCACTGGGAACACTACTCCCAGCCATCAGCGCCGGGTCGAGCGGCGGTTCACTCAGTGCGGGGTCGATCGGTATGTCGCCACCATTGCTGAAGGGCGTGCCAGTATCCCAGGACTGCTCACGGTCGTTGGCCGCGCTATTCGGGAACGGCAAGCCCACCATTGGGGGCAGCGCAGGTGAGGTCTAGACAGCGAGTGCGGGAGACTGGGAAACAAGGAGGCCGCCGTCGTCGACGGTGTCGGGCGGTCTGGAGACGAGCGAGTTGTTTATGCTTTGTTTGGCGATGTGGGGTGGGCCTTCACTGTCGTAATAATTCGCCCGTCTTGCACTTGTACTGCGACGACTCAGTATAGTGCGTATTATATCCCACTCCGCTCTGTCCCTTTTCGTGAAACTTAGGGTCGTTGCTTGAGGCAAGGAGTGCAGCAAAGGCGGGCGGTGCGAAGAAGGAGACTGGGAGCCAGGGGTTCTGGGGTCCGAGCCGGGCAAGCGCCGCGGGGCTTAGTGAGCTCACCGCACCTGCCTGTTCACTTCCAGCACCGGGGCACGGCATACGTCTTTCCGTATCGCAGACAGCGACGCATCTGCATGGCTGTCAAGCGAACGTGTATCTCATCGCCGTCTCTCGTCGACTGGCGCGGCCCGTGAAGGGTGGAAATAAAGGGCCTTGCGGCCGCACGCCGCTGATTGCACAAGCGCCCGTCGAGGAGGGCTCCCAAGCACATCGAGAGAACAGTAGGCTATATTCTGCTCGCTCTCGGGCAGACGGGGGGACGGCGGGGGGACGAGTTTGGGGCGCACCCCGGATCGGAACGATGGGGAGGGCGCCGGGGGCGGGCGAGAAAAGGGCGGTGTGCGTAAGAGAGTGGCTGAGAGGCGTGGCTCTCTAGAACCAAACAACAAATAAGGATGCCGTGGGCAGCGACACTCTCAGCTCGAAACTGCTCTGCTCTATATCAGTTTGATAGCTCCCTTCCTCTCCTTCCCTCTGACCACCATCTCCTCGACACCCCTACGCTCGCCATGCAGGCCGCGGTGCACCAGATGGCTCCGCAGATGCTTCCCCAGTACTCGCACCAGTCTCATCGCCCGCCGCCTTCCAACATCGGCGCAATGCCTACGCCCCCCGTCACAGCTAGGAAACGCAAGCGGCAGCAGTTTACGGTCAACTACAGCGAAGTCCAAGAGGTCGATAGCTCGGGCAAGGTGCGGGAAGTCATCGTCATCGACGACACCCCTCCGCCTTCTACTGTCTCCCCCGCAACCACCCATACTGCCATGTATTCCGCCTCCTACCAACCCCCAGTCTACTCTGCACCGATCCGCACAAGAGCGAGGGCTGCAGCCGAAGCGCAAGCACTCTCCGCCAGCACGTCCTCAGCGGCGGCCGTGACTGCCCCCGCTCCGAAGAAGCGCAAGAGAGACGCCGCAGACGACGTCGGCACCGTGTCCAAGAAGACAATCACCAATGGCCAGCTCCCCAATGCTATTGGCTCTTCTAAGGCCTATCCCAGCGGTAGTGGCACGCTTGTTGACGACGCAAGTCCCACTGTATGCTCCCACTAAAGTACCCGCTAATCTATCTCCTCTACATCAGGCGTCAAAAGCCCAGGTGCCATGCGACGACAAAGAGGGACACTATATCATAGTCCCTGATGACATTATATACAGGCGTTGTGAGTTCATGTCCGCAAAGTATTCATATGATGAGCTAAAGTCGCGTGTGCACAGACCGTACTGTGCGTCTCCTGGGTCAAGGGACATTTGGCAAGGTAGTCGAGGCTGTGGACACCGAGACCAACAAACGAGTTGCGATCAAGATCATCCGAGCCATTCCCAAGTATCGAGACGCGAGTAAGATAGAAGTGAGAGTCCTGCAAAAGCTCAAGGAACGGGATCCTCTCAACCGGAAGTAAGTGCCCATTCACTCACGCGCCGCAGCTCCCCTGCTCACGCGCGCTCTCTAGCAAATGTATACATCTACTCGCATGGTTCGACCACCGCAATCACATATGCCTAGTATCCGAGCTGCTAGGCATGTGCGTGTACGATTTCTTGAAGGAGAACGACTTCGCTCCCTTCCCACGCCAGCACATCCAGTCTTTTGCACGACAACTTCTCGGCAGTGTAGCATGTAAGTTCTTCGGGCATTCCCCGCGTGCCATTCACCGAGCCCTGTCCAGTTCTTCACGAACTCCACCTCATTCATACGGATTTGAAGCCTGAAAATATCTTATTGGTAAACAACGATTATCAAGTGGTTCAGGTTCCCACATCTACAAAGGTAAGCAGCACCCCCGCTAGCATGGCGAACGGATGGGCTGACGATGCTTCACTCTTCAGCGCGGCGCCCCCTCACGAAGCAAGCGGATATTGCGCTCCACCGACATACGCCTCATCGACTTCGGATCAGCGACTTTCGAAGACGAGTACCATTCCAGTGTCGTGTCAACACGACACTATCGAGCTCCTGAGATCATTCTCGGTACGTCTTGCGACTTTGACATAGTCGCCCGGAACTTATGGGCATCCGACGACAGGTCTCGGCTGGTCGTATCCTTGCGACGCCTTCTCTCTCGGCTGCATCCTTGTAGAGTTCTACACTGGCGTTGCGCTCTTTCAGACACACGACAACCTCGAGCATCTTGCCATGATGGAGCAAGTTATGGGCAAAATGCCTGAACGTTTCGCGAGGTCTGGGGCGCGGGCGAAGCCAGAATACTTCAAGGAGGGCAGCAAGCTCGACTGGCCGAAGCCCAAAGCCACCCGACAGAGCAAGAAGGAGGTTCGCGCTTGCCGGAGTCTCCAGGTCTGTACCACCCTTTTTCGTGTACTCATGTCATTCTGACAGCTGCCATCTGTTTCCAGGAAATTATTCCGGGCTCTGACCACGTCAACCGGCAATTCCTTGACCTGGTCAAGAGGTTGCTCACGTTTGACCCCTCGCAAAGGCTTACCGTCAAGGAAGCCCTCAATCATCCATACTTTGCGACTCCAATTCCCGAGGAATTATGAACGATCCTTATGCTTTTCTCTCCTCCCTCTGTCGGTCTCCTCAATGGTATCGGTGTCGGTACGATATGGACAGGCCTCCCACTGCCGTTGTATACTCTCCCGCCGTCTACATACAGTATCGCTGTCGCCGTCGCATGGTCGCTATTCCGTCCGCTACCCCTTGAAGCTCGTCGCCGTCATTTCCTGGAAGTATTTTACCCATGTACAACATGCATTAGTGCGCAACGCCTTTCCCTTCGATCAATCGCCTTTCTGCCGAGCTGAGTCTCCCCCACCACTCCCTCCCCTTGCATCCGCCCCTCGCCCCCCATACTCTGTATGCCGACGTTGACCGCGACACCCGCCATGACTGCCGTTTGCCATTGTCTCCCCTGGTCTCTTCCCGTCCCACTGCCTATCTTGTATCTATCGTACCGCCGGAGCCCCGCCTCTTGTTTCGCCTACTAAGCCTATATACATAGATGCAATCCCCAGCAGCCGCAGCTCCTGTTGTACGCACCCGCAGCACAGCGGATGAACGTGGGCAGGGCGGACACCGGTGCCCTAACCCAGCCCTGGTCCGTGCGCGGAGCACTCCCGCGCGGAGTTACTTACGTTGAGGGTCAGAATGCGGCGGGACCGGGATCGATCCGCTCGTCGTTGGTCGTCTGCCTTCCCCGCAGCCCAGATCTACAGGCACCCGGCCCTCCGGAGCAGCTGGAGCCCGCAGGTGCGTCCGCGAACCCGTCCCTCCCCCGAGTGCGCGTTGTTTCAGATAGCAGGCCTCCTCACAGGGAACGCTGCGCTCGCGCTCTCAGCCCGCAGACCCGGTCCCGGGCCCGCCTGAATGCCCTTGAATGCCCGCGCCGGGGGGACCGACGGCCAAGCTGGCGCTGGCTGGCCTCAGCAAGTTACCACAGCCCTGGCGCTGTCGTGCAATCGCAAAGGGTCCGAAGGAGACGTGATGGACGCATCACTCGCACGCCCGTGCCCCCCGAAGAACGCTGCCCAGTCTGCCCAGGTCTGTCCTTGTGACCTGTCCTTCCGGCGCACATGGGAATGTGTCTTCCAAACGCGGGCCAGACCAGTCCTCCGCGCGATCTGCCCATTTGCGCGGCCTTGTGCGGGAGCAGGGAGTTCGGGGGGGCTTGTAATCTCTCGGCGAATTTACGTAGCGTCCGGCGGCTCCCGCGCCCGGCCCGCCAAACGCGACAATCTCACGAATGGGGGGCCACTTGCTTGCGGCATGCGTGCTCTGGCGTGCTGCACAACATCTGATTTGGGGCACACTTGTGAGTGCGGTTATCCCGGAGACGGTGGTCAACATACCATGTGAGCCTCGCGACAAGGGGTGACGGGCTGTTCGGTCAGGCTTCCCAGCTACTCACCATTGAAGCATCCGCGCGCACCACACCCGACAAGCAAAACGTTTCGAAAGTCGTGTTGCAGTGCATGCAATGCGTCGCTCGCTATCCCAATACAAACAGCAGTACTAAGTGAAAGCCAGTCCGTAAGCAGGCAGAGTCCAAGCGTGTATAGTAGGTAGCACAGATGTCCGTGAGCACAAGCAAGAAGGCGGCGAGCTTAGACAAGCTTCGCGAGAGACATCTGGTTCTTCGTGACGTCGGTGGAGAAGTAAGCGTTCTTCAAGAACACATCGCCGACCTACAGAACGAGGAAATTAGCCTTCCGCGCTCTTCGAACATCGACACCCCAGCCGCTACTCACCAACCAGACCTTGTCGCCATCGATGTTGCCGGCGGAAATGCCGGAGACGCAGTCTTGGCCGGAGTTGTCCGCCTGCGCGAAGATGAGGTCGCGCGTGTCGATCGCGAACGCCTGGCCGCTGAACGTGAGCGCGACGCTCGCGTTCGTGTTGCACGGGATCGTGAAGCCGCCCTGGCCGTCGCTCTGCGCGCCGGGGATGGCGGCGTGCACGGCCTCCGCGTCCGCCTGAGGCGCGACAATGAGCGTGGTGCCGGTGTCGAGGATCGCGGAGCGGCCCTGGAGACCGGTGTCCTGGCCGTCGACGGTAACGCTGTCCATCGCACCCTCCCAGAATCCGTTGTCCGCGACGTTGTCGAAGGTGACGAGGGTCTTGGGGTCGAACTTGGTCTCGTCGAGCGCACCGAACGTGATCTCGCCGTCGTTCTTGTTGTCCGCGAGACGGGAGATCTTGTACGACGTGATCGCGTCGTCGATCAAGCCCGCCTTTGCGAGCGCCTCGACGGGCGTAGCGACACCCTGCTGCGAGAGCGTCTAAAGGGGACTCATTGTGAGTTCACGTTCATATAGGCGGACAGCGTGAGTACACACCGACTGCGCGAGACCCATGAGGCCGTCGAAGGGGACGCTATCCGAGGAGAAGTCCTCGGTCTCGGCCGTGGCGACACCGAAGGTATGACCCTTGAGCGCGAGGCCCGCGACGGAAATGTCGTCCTGGATGATGTTGCCCGCGACAGCGCCGGTGCCGTACGTGACCTGGAACTGCTGGCCCAGGTCCTGGAAAGACGACGAGCTCTGCGTGCCCAAGAACTGGTGGTTGCCCTAGAGATAAGCAAGAAGGGTGGAGTGAGCACGCTGCCACTCGGCTACGAGCGTCCAATCAAGAGTACGTACGCAGCCTCCGCCCGCCTCCGACTGGCAGTCCTCCGCGCCCACCCACAGGTCCGCAGAGCCGGAGTCCATGAGAATGAGGAAATCCCGCGGCGGCGTCCCCATCTGGATCGTCGCGAGGTATCCGACGTCCTTCGCCCTAGAAGGTGGAGCGGAGTAAGATCACCAGAAACCACGAGCCCTGCCCTGTGACCGCAGACTCACTCAATATCAAGGCCGAGCGAGTTGTCCGCGGTCGGTGTGCTCGCAGCGGTCACACCGTTGGCGGCAGCCGTAGCATTGCCAGCGTCCGCAGCGGCACCGTCGTCTGAGTCGTCGGCGGCACCTGCGGCGGCCTGCTGTTGCTTATGCTTCTTGCCTCCCTTCGCGGCGGCCTGGTTCTTGCCCTTGCCCTTGTTCAAGGCGGTAACAGTGTCTTGGACCGAATCTTTGACCCTTTCCTTGGAGCCATGGCGGTTGTAGCGCTTGTCCAAGCTGGACGAGGGCAAGACGCCGGACGGGACAAATAACCGCTTCTCAATGTTCTCCGTCAGCTCACGCTTGCTCGGGGCCGCACGGCCCTTCATGCGCGCAAAGCGCTTCAGGCTACGGTTGATGTGCTGCTGCAAAAGCTGTACGGACGCGTGCGTCAATACCCCGAATACAAACTTTGTGAACATATGGGCGTCTACGACGGACTTACCACCTGCGGGTGAACATCGCCTCTGTTCTGGTGAAGACGCGTCAAGGGGAGCGTAATGGAACGGCTGCGCTTCGCGGGTGCTGCCTCGACGCCTGAGCTAGTAACTGAAAGAACGTAGAGGACGCTGGCCAGAAGGGTGGTGAAAGAGAGAGCGAGCTGCATTTTGGGACCGGCCTGCGCTGTAACCAGACAGAAGAAACTAGGAAAGAAAGGAAAGGACAAGGACCCGGCCTTGCGGAATGAGAGAGGGGGGGAGGGGGAGGGGGAATGGCGTGCGGGGACGGAGAGAGGGAGCCATTATATACGGAGGCACCACTGCAATTGTTGACAACGAGGCACAAAAGGGTTCTCCCGCTAGCGCACTGGGCGAGCGTTAACGTTCTCGGGGCGAGGAATCAACGGGCGAATCGACGCCCCCGCATGCGCATAGCCGGTGGAGCACCGTTTGCGCTTCCATCTAATATTGCCACCCACCCCTGTTCCGCCCCGTCCTGGCCTCCGCGCCTGCCTGCCACCCCGCGCCCTGCGTCCTGCACACAACGCGCTGCATGCCCGTCTTTCCTAAGCGGCCCTCGCTCGCTGCGACGACCTAGGCACGTCCAAACGCTTTCAAAATAGACAATTTCCGCCTCCGCAGCAGCCCCGCAGCACCAAGAATCGTCTTTCCCCGGAATTGGCCAACCGGCCCAGCGATCACTGGCATTAGTCCCTCCTTGGCAACGGCTTGGGCAACTCGGCGACGACAACCACAGCGACCACACTCCGTCATGTTACCAGCCCCCCGCCCGATCAGGCCTCCCCAGTCGCGAATCGTTTCGGCTCCGCCGACACGGTAGATAAGTGACGAAGATGGAAAGTAAGATGGAAGGCTAAACCGTTACTGATACGAGAGTCAAGACACCGATGCCCGACCAACCAATGGCCTCCAGTCCTTCCAGTTGACGGTCAAATCGTCAACAACGGGGTGCGCGTTACATCATAGCCTCGCCTTCGCCGCTGCGTCATCAGCAATAGCTCCAATGACTGGCGCATCCCTCGATAGCGACTCGACAACATCCCGGTATATCTCCCGCTGCGACGGTGAAGGGAGTGTCAGCCACGGATTTCAGCTTGAAGCGATGCTGCCACCATCACCGGGTGACGCAGCTTCGCGCGTGATGAGTAACGTACCCTGTTGACGCCCCACGCGCCCGTCTGGGCGAAGCCACTCACACCCTCCGCAAGGGCTTGTGCCTCGGCAACGACGACCTCGGTGTTACCGGCGACGATGCGATCGACAAGTCCGACGGAGAGTGCCTCCTGGGGGGTGAAGCGATAGCCTTCCAGTACGATCTTCTGCAAGACCTGGGCGTTGGGAGCCTTGGCTCTGAGCACCGCGGCCAAGGACAGCGGGAGGGTTGCCCCGAAATGAATCTGACAGGGGGTCAATGCAGGCAAACCGCAGTACAACCTACGGGCGTACCTCGTTCATACATAACCAGGCGTTGCGCTTGCTGCCATCAGTCATGACCCGATAGTCGCAGGTCATAGCCAGCGCCATACCGCCCGCGAACGCATGTCCGTTGACTGCGGCGATGGTCGGGACTTGCGTACGGTGTTGTCAGTGATCTCGGTCGTGCATCGGTCGCGCAGCACACTCACTTGGGAAGGTGAGCAGCCGATGAAGCAGCGGATTAAACACAACTGACAAATTTCTCGCAGTCAGCCACAGCGGTGACAATAAATAACAGCCGTCGCACGGCGACTGGGCGTTGGACGGACAACGGCCACTCACTCGGGAAGAAGTTCGTGTGGAAGTTAGGGTCTTTAGAGGCATTCGCCCAGTCGAGGCCTGGAAGCGCATCAGCGTGCTGTCGCGCCCACGGGAGGAAATATTTATGGACCATTGCTGAAGAACTTGTCTTGCTTGCGGTTGCCAACGATGATGAGAGCACCCTTGCGCAGGGCATCGTCCTTCTTCGCTTGCCCGGCTCGCCAGTTCTCGCGCCAGTGCTTCTCCACCACGTCAAGCGCGGGCTTAAAGGCTTGCAAAATGAGCACGTCTGTGAGACGGCTGTCCGCGCCGTTGTGTAGTTCGATGACCCATGTCGTCCCCGTAGCTGATAAGACAAGCGGTGTTAGTGTTTAGTTCCCTCTTGGGAAGCAAATCGCGTACGATGGGTGACTGTGACTGAAGGGTTGTTGGTAGGGAAACTGACAGGGTACGCCATATCTCAGTCTAAACTTTACTTTGCCCGTCGACTCTTGCCGGCGATCGAACGATATATCCAAAGCTTCAGAACACGGCCAAAATATCTGCCAGGTCGTGGGGGGTTGAAGCACACGACTCAGGAGCGCAGTGCGCTCGCATTGAAGAGTCAGGAGTGCATTTCACGTGTCCGGTGATTTCAAGCCCGAGTCCAAAGCTCGCCCGAGGGAAACCAATCCTTCAGCATCCGGACCATCGTCAGATTCGCGGAACCAAACCCAGGTGTACATGGCACGCGCAGAGATTCAGGCACGCCAAGGGGTGAATAATCGCAGAGCGACTCAAATGCCTGCCAGAAGTCGAGTTGCCAAAGGTGCACATTTCAGGCGCTAAATTGCTTGGTCTTCCGGATCACGTGGAGGGCGTTGCTGCACGGGCGCCTCCGGGTGTATCGAGTTCTCCCCACCGTCCGTCACCGCCATCCGCACATACGACCGCCATGCCTCTAGACGAAGTCCGTGTGGCCGAATACAAAGGTATGCATCCCAACTGTACCTTCATTGTCAGGGTGCACCGGAAGCTGATTATGCGTGCTGCCAGCACGCCTCGCCGAGCGTGAGCGCACAATCCGCGAGTCCTGGGTGCGCACCATGGAGGCGAAACTCATCCGGGAGAAGCTCGATCGCTGCTACGAGACGGAGGGTGTAAACCACACGGAGAGCTGCAAAGACCTTCGGGAGCGGTACATCGACATGCTGCGGGAGAACAGGGTGAGTGCGCTCTGGTGCGTGCGGTCCACGCCGTACTCATACAACTATTTCTGTCTCTTAGGTCCAAGGCTACAAGAACATCGACGTATAGACTTGTAGACCCTTCCTGCTATTCATTGCATATACTCCCTTCCCATTTCCGACCGTTTGATACCGGTGTGGCGTCATTGGACTAGGTACCTGTACACCCTCGGGGGTGTTGCTTCTCAGTGCAAGGATACTTGCACGAAGATGCAGCAACGCAATGCCATCTTGTATTCCCCCGACACCTCAAGCACACCCGTGAGTTTAGTTCTCGCCGCGTCGAGATTACTCCCAGAAATGGACAGGAAACAACATGCGCTGGATTGTAATGTACTAATAGATATACGCAAGCAGAATGTCCAACACGTCGCGGCTGTCCGCGCAGAGTGCGACTTTTACGCCTGAAACACCTGTTGCACTATTTCTTGACCTTGCGTCTCCGGCCCTCAGTACCACTCTCGACGCCGCTTGTCTCGTCTCCGCTAGTGGCAACGCCGGAAGCCTTGGTCTTCTTCGATTTCTTAAGGTGGTGCTCAGGGATCCATTCCTCCTGGTACCCACCTGCACCCGTGGCAGTAACAGTACCGACGGGCGCACTGACTTGAGGAGTCTTGCGCTTCTTCGGCTGAGGAACGAAGGTGCTGTAGAGGTAGAACGCGAGACCACCGAGGAGACCGGAGACGACGAGGTAAGTCGTCAACCTACAAGAAGGTCAGGGACCGTCATAAACCGAGATAGAGGGAGACGTACAGTTGGAAGTCGAACCAGGATCCCTCAGGCTCAACAACGCTGACAATCGAGTCATACGCCGTAACGCGGTAGGTCTCCCCCTTTGTGCGACATTAAACCGGTGTATCGAAGCGCGAAAGAAATTAACGCACGTCAGCAACATGCTCCAGCCAAATGTTCAGTCTGTAATCGCCGGGCTATGAACGACCGTGAGTCAGATACGCAGCACGCCCCTTGGCGGGCACACACATACCTTGAACCTGAACCGGTGTGAGCGAACGAAAACTATGGGCCTATAGGAAGTACTCACTCGCTGTGGAATGCATAAGGGAGCTGCATTGATGCGCCCTCGAGAAGGGGTACTCCGTAATTCAGGGACGTGGTCTGCGCACGAGTCTCATGAGCGTATACTCGCATAGGGGGTGGACTGACGTACGTTCTTGACGAGCTTGTTTGACTCCGGGTGGTGGAATGAGCCCGCAATGCTCTTCAAGGTCACATTCTTGTCCGACTTATTCTCAATTGCAAGGAAAATCTTGTTGCGTTCGCCGTTAACCACATCTGCGGCCACCCTCCATGAGTCCCGGTGCAAGATACAAGCATCATTGGAACATACGACCAAAAGCATTCTCCTCCGGGAAGATGGCAACCGCGAGGACCACCGGCTCGCCGGTTGCAGACTCGACGGGGGCTACGGCGTCAAGTCACAGAAGATGAGCGACTGTATAACGGCCAGTTCCACAAGGCATTACGCACAAGCTACCACATTCTGAACGAAGGCCAACGAGCCGAGGAAAAGACCGAAAAAGCTGAGCAGACGCATCCTGAGCCAGACCAGAGAGTTTAGGGAAGAGAACAAAGGTGGGTTTAGTACGTCGAGTATAGGTGCCACGTCCTATTGCCTAATCGGGATAGGAAACGGTGCACGTGGTCACCGCGTCGTGGACGCGTCATGGGTGGGCGCTAAGCGCAAACTGCAGGACAATTTCTTTAGTCTCGCTCCCTCGGGCCAGTGGCAGGTCCAAGGGAGCGTCATTCCTTCGTTGGACATTCGAGGGACGCGGTAAGATATAGAAGGATGGAATCCGCCATTCATTCACAGAGCCCGCCATTTGGACGCGAGGTAAGCGAGTATACAATGGGAAGGTAATACAGTCCGAGTTAGCAGATCATACAGCAGAAGTCACCGGCCGAGTAGCAAACGTCCACACACACACTGCCGCCCATAGCAACCCACCTAATCAAACTCACTTCTTTTTCAGAAGCTCTTTCGCAATCTCCTCGGGGTCGCCATTCGGATCGGGCAACCAAAACGCCTGTCATGAACCTCGTCAACACGCCGTAGTACCACACGAAGTTCACACGACCAATCACTCACCAGCTCTGAACCGGCCGTGCACATCATCGCGAACCGCGGGTTGAACTTGACACATCTTGAGGGCCCTGGGTGCCCATCGAGAGTAGCCAAGGGTTGCAGTCGTAGTGGATGTTCTTTCAAGTCGACGGGCTTCGGCTTCACAGGTAGGTTCTGGACGTCCCATACGCATATCCTCCCGTCGAGGCTCCCGCTAATCACAAATTTGCTGTCGGGTGTCCACGATACTTCTTCCCCACTACAGCCACGGGACGGCTCAATGTTGAGTGGAATGTCAAGTTTCCTGCGTTCCAGACCGGTATGGCCTTCAAGTTTGGCTAGTAGGTGGCCCGAGAACGCGTCCATTATGTAGTGCGCGTCGCCAGAGCAGCCCACCAGGAGGTACTTCCCATTTGTTGAGAAGGCAAGGGAGGTCATATATATAGCGCGAGGGGGGAAACTGACAAGTGACAAAGTGGGGTCCTCGAGGGTGATGGTCATGAAAGGGGCTTTGTCGAAATTGGCTTGGTCGTATATCAGTATACGGGAGTACTGGTTGACCCCAACAGCAAAGACAAGGCCAGAGGCGTCGTAAGCAATTACTGGGGAGGCGGGGAGGTTCAGAAGACCTCTGCAATTAGGCGAGCGGAGGTCCCACAGACGAACAGTTCTATCCAGAGATCCAGACATAAAGCCATCATCGACCGGTGACATCTCGAGGGATACAACGCGGCCCTTATGACCCTTGAAGTACTGTAGGTATTTGTTGTCGTGCAAGGAATGGTACCGGATGGTGTCGTCTTCCTTCGTGGAAGCATGGAGAATTGCAGTGTTCTTGTGGGTGAAACGGGGGAGGTCTACCCCATACTTCTTGGAGTACAATATCTTCACCTGCCTAGCCAGTGCGAACAAGGTCAGTCCACCCCGCCGGTAACTCATGACGTGAAAGGAACTCGCTTGCCGGATTTGCAGTTGTACAACCTGAATGTCTCGTCCTCCGCTGCCGTGATAATCTGGTCCCCTCGGTCATCAAAGCTGACGCCTGATATCTGTCTTGGCCCGAACTGAGTTGGTCGCGGTGAAGCTGAGCCCGGTGAAGGTGGTGTCTGTGGCTCTACTGCATTCTTGAATATTCGCGACGGCTTCAGCTTGCTCTGTCACCAGAACTCAGATAGCGCGTTTGGTATGATTGAAGGCAGCAAATACCATAAGAGCAGGGGTCAACTGAAGGGATGGCGATGGCTCGTTGGCGGGGGTTGTCGCAGGTGGCGCCATCGTGCAAGGTACAAGGAGATCGGGCGCGTTACGCGCCCAACCCCACCGTTCAGTAGGCGGAGTTTGAAACGAAATTTCGCTCATACGCGCACGCGCCAGTGTGTTCCCGACTGCCACCTCCGCCGACCCTCTTGCCGCCATGTCTGCTGATCAGGACGAGTCCGCTAGGTTATGGAAGGTCAACCGCACGATCCACGAACTGGTCAAGGACAGAGTCAGTGACACGAAGTCTAATTACTGGCAAACTCGGATTGACGCCTGCGGCAGGGATTCCAAGTTTCGGACGAGGAGATTAACATGGACTTGGCCACTTTCCAAGCGCATTATGCGAATCAGACGGGAAGTGTAGAGTGAGTGCCACTGCTATCCCCAATATGCGGTCTGTCTCGGTGCGATGCTAATCGAGTACAGTCGGAGTCAGCTGAACTTCTTCACAAACCACCGGGACAACCCCTCGCTCCAAATCTTCATTTTCTTCACCGATGAAAAGAGTGTCGGAGTAAAGACGATGAGAAGGTGAGTTTCCGACTTGAGAGCAGCCGTGGTAGTGGCTCACGGCGGCCAACCGGATTAGATTCATTGGAATTCTGGAAGAGAAGAACATCGGACAGGGAATCATTGTGTTCCCTGGGAATATGACCCCTTCCGCACGCAAAGTAGGCGTCGTTTTCAGCAGACCCTCCACCCTCGCTAACGGCCCGGACGGCTGCAGGTGATTGTCGCCATGGCGTCAACGCACAAGCTTGAAGAATTTTCAGAATCGGACTTACTGGTCAACATTACACACCATACCTTAGTTCCGAAACACGAGCTCCTCACGCCAGAGCAGAAGAAGGAATTGTTGGAGACATAGTAAGCCAGCCGCTACCACTACGTGTACCCCCTTTAGCTGACACGTCCCAACTCAAAGCCGGTTGAAGGAGACACAGCTCCCTCGTATTCAGTTGGCCGATCCTGTTGCTCGGTACTATGGGCTGAAGCGCGGCAATGTCGTTAAGATCACCAGACCAAGCGAGACCAGTGGCCGTTATGCCAGTTATCGCATATGCTTCTAGCGCTTCCCATATCGTTATTACTTGTCGTCGGTCCCGCGGTTCTCTCCCTTCCCTACTCCTAGCATCGCCTCCATCGCCTCTTGCTGTGTAACCATCTGTTTCCGTATCATTGTCCATTCATTACATTGTATATCGTCCTGAATTCTGCTTTCTACAATCTAGACTCATCCGGCTGCAACGCTCTACCATGGTATGTGAGTTCCGAGCCCCTAGACCCAGTGATCTACATGAAACAATCCCGTGTTTCCGGTAAGTTACCAGTTGTGTGGCCTATCCTCCCACGTTAACGAAGTTTGTCTAGTGGATTTCGCCGTTCTGGCCACTTCGTCTTCCAGACGACGAGGACGGACTGGTTTGGGTCAGGCTGGAAGTGCGGGAAGATCGCACAGATCGTCCGGGGATCTCGCTACAGCGCTCGTAGGTGACATCCGACCGAACGTCTCTTGACACGGGAAACATTTGGGGGCATCAGCCTTCGTTGCATCACATTCTGGTTCTCAGCGACGCCGCTCTCCACTAATTTTGAGACCCACTAACGGCCGTTGCTACTGCCAACCAAGACATCCGGGCGGGTAGAAGTGGGAGATACTGCTTGTCTCCTCGATGTGGTTTGTGTGGCGGCCATATTCCATCGCTTCCGCTCAAACGACATTCCCATCCGTCCGCAGTGCACGAGACCAGTCTGGAAGGTGTATCGCCATCCTCCTTCGCTGCGCTGACGAGTGCTGATTTGGACCCAGATCCCAGTACCCTGCAACCCCTTCTGACGACGATCACGCCAGTCACTTCCATTGCGTTTCCCGTCTAGCCGCCAACGGTTCGCGGGCTGACGGTGCCTTTCATTTCTCATGACGCGCACCGTTCAAATCCTCACAAACAGCGTCCGCCCTACTGTCGATCCATAGAGGCTTAGCCGGGTCGGCTGAGGCCTTTGACTGTCTCGTGGTCGTCCAAAAGGCTCACCAGTCCCCTTTCCCCCCTTAGACTGTGGCTAGCTGAGCCGTCGCCGGCGGCGGTTCTTAATCGACCGAATATTATGTCCCTGAAAGACAGTGCCACCGGTTAGTGGTTGCTCTCTTGGTCCACCAACGCCACGCACTGCCGGCGGTCAAAGACTGCCGCTATTCGTCATAGCCGACTTTGGCATGTTGTCTGTCCATGATCTCTTCCGTTGGAGCCGGACGCCCGAGTGTTCGCTTCTCTTGGCCTGCCGCAAAGCTAGGTCGTCTCTCAGACGCGTTTGACCAGTCTCTCACGGCCTAGTGAAGACAACCACGGTTCATCCAGCCTTCAGTCTGGGTGAGCCGGACTTTGCGATCGAGTTATTCCTCCGTACTACTCCTGATCGACCGAACACAGCCGGACGTCCCAATCCGTCCCAGCGTCAACAGGCATCCGCCCCTGAACCAGTCACTCTTGGCACAAAAATGGAAGCTCTCCTAAGGATTTCTTGGACGCCTTCTCGACAATCCTTCATGCCTTGAGGATCTTTGTCGAAGGCCGCCTTTACTTTCGTGGAGGTTGGAAGCCTATACATGGCATTTTGTCCTGCCCGATACCTGATTGTAACTGACCCGGGTGGCCAATACAGGTAAATGATACCGCAGCGTGACGGCCTACTGTAGCCTCTGTCATAGCAGCCGGGGAGCACTAGCGCACCCGACTGTCGCAATTTGTGTAACGGGTTTGACATTCGTAAGTCCGGTTACCCCTTCACTCCGTCAAAACGAGGCCGTGTATGAAACGCGACGCGAAGGCGCACACAGCCCTTGTACTCTCCTTGGCCTGACCTCCCTGCCTGACAGTAAGGGACTACGAGCGCGCCGATGTACCCCGGCCGCGGCGTGCGGCGCTACCCCCGTGGCTAGTCAGGCGCCCGTCACTAGCCGCTCGTCGGTGCGTCGGTGCTGAAGCGGTCTCATACGGGTGCTTAGGCAGGGTGGCCGTAGGACGGAGATATCCTTCTGTCGCTGGTGGGGTCGGCCGTTATTTTCAGCCCAGTTCGTGGTTGCTGTGGCTTCAAGCTTCAGGGCGCATCGATGGCGGGGCTGCTCCGGCAGATACCGGCCGAGGGCCATGTGGACGGGTCCGCATTTGCTCTCTCGCCTATGAGGGATTGATCGTGGAAGACATATTTCTCTTGTCACCGGGTTGCCATTCCTGGGCCACTTGCAGTGACTCCTGATGGCATAGGATCTCCACCAATCTGTGGTATGTATGCAGTGATCGGCGGGTCGCCTGAGCTGCCCATTTACCGTACGGCAGGGCCTGTGCAACCCGCGCCCGTGCACACTTTTCGTAATCCTCGGACTGCGTGCCGGACGTTGAATAAGCGCAAAGCGCTCCAAAATTTTGATCACTCGTGACAGGACCGTCTTGAACAGCGCAATGGCCGGAAGTAATCACTGCGGGTCCCAATTTGTCCGTAGGTGACAGTCTCGCACCATGAGTGTAGCCCGACATCTGACCTGTTGAACCCTATGGCAGACTGCGCTGTTGCTGTGAACACGTTGGTTCATGGAGCGGACGGGATCGTGGGCCAATCTGGTCTTACCTGATCCGTCTGACATAGTGTGGCCAAAGACATACTGTTCGCAGTAGGCGGAAGTCCTATGCAGGCAGAATGTTAGGCGACGACGCCCTCTGCTCCGTCAGGCCCGATCCAGAGGGCTGGCCCGGAGATTGACATGCATTTCTCATGATCTCATAACGGATCTGGAATTACGACGTTGTGCAATCCAATCCAAGGAAATTGTTTCCAGCTTTCCTGGTCCGATACAATGTGCGCTGGAAGACCCGCCACATAAAAACCCTCTCGAGAGCCGATATTCGACATTCACCGAGCCCACCGACGCACCCACTCCCGCTACACTATGTCTGCCAAGCAGTTCACCCTCCCCGACCTCCTCGCAGTCTGTCCTCTCATCGGATCCACGAACCCGCACTACGCGCAAGCCGCTGCTGAGTCCTCAGCATGGGTACAGAGTTACAACATCCTTTCACCACGCAAGCTCGCCTTCCTCCTACAGGGGAGTAGCGAGCTACTCGTCTCCCACGCGTACCCGTACGCGCCATACGAGCAGTTCCGCACCTGCTGCGACTTTGTCAATCTGCTCTTCGTCGTCGACGAAGTCAGCGACGACCAGAACGGCAAAGATGCCCGCCGCACCGGCGAAGTGTTCCTGAACGTCATGCGCTACCCGGACTGGGATGACGGCTCTGCCCTGGCGAAGATGACCCGAGAGTGAGCACCCCGTCCCGCATCCGCATGCTCGCCTGCCATACTTACGCCGCACATTCATTCGTAGGTTCAAGCAGCGGTTGCTCGCGTTCGCCGGGCCCAACAGCTATCGCCGCTTCCTCATGCACTGCGACGACTATGTCAACGCAGTTGCGCGCGAGGCGGAGTATCGCGAGCGGGGCGAGGTGCTTAGCGTCGCCGCATTCCAGACGTTGCGGCGCGAGAATAGCGCTATTCGCCTCTGTTTCGGCTTGTTCGAGTTCTGCCTCGGGATCGACCTCCCCGACGTGGTGTTCCAGGACGAGCACTTCATGACGCTGTACTGGGCCGCGGCTGATATGGTTTGCTGGTCGAACGTGAGCACGCCGCGTCCGCTATTTTCGTGTCTGCCGACGCTCATCGCTCGCTGGCAGGACGTGTATTCGTACAACATGGAGCAGGCCAAGGGTCACACGGGAAACAACATTGTCACCGTGCTCATGCAGGAGAAAGCGATTGGCCTCCAGGCCTCGTCGGACCTCGTCGGGGTGCACTTCGCGGATCTCATGAGCCGATTTGTAGAGGCTAAGAAGCAGCTGCCATCATTCAGCATTGGCCTCGATGACGCGGTCGCGAAGTATGTCGAGGCCATGCAGCACTGGGTCATTGGGAACCTCGAATGGAGCTTTGAGTCCCAGAGGTACTTCGGCACGGAAAACGAGCGGGTGAAGGAAACCTTGGTGGTCACCCTGAACCCCGCGGAGGATAACTAACCTGGTGCTGATGAGGTACGCATGTTCTTGTCTGTTAGGGCTGGCCTGTCGCATAGGCTAACATGAATGGGCGTCCGTATCCGCAGATCGCCGTCTTCGTTGCTTGATGATTTTTATTATATCTTATAGTGCCTCGCCCCGTGACATTCCGGCGTAGCTCCCGGACTCCTGTACTGTATCCCTTGCGCGCCCTAAGCCGTGTTCTCCTCACATCTGAAAGATTGCGTTTAACGCCCATTACATGTATTTGTTAAACTATCATACATCGAGCCAATGACATAGTTGCCGACTTCATCGGGGCTACGATTTCTGCTGTCCGCGCCCGCCTACCCTGACGCCCTTCCGGCCAGAGGAATGCCGCGGTGTACCTGATGCTAATGATGACAGACGTCTGGCAGTATCATTCTGCATGGTGGTAACCGCCGCATGTGGTGGTTGCGGGCCGTCCATCCCTGCAAGCTGACTGTTACTGTGCGCCCTAGCACGGATCTAATCGTGGGGCTATCCCGCGCTCCCGGGGGCAATTATCCACATAGTACACGCACAGAGATCCAGATGGTCTGACTCCGCGCTGCGGTATGTTTCCAACTCCGCGAATGAATACGGGAATATTGCTGTGCACGCCTGAAGCTAATTCGTGCGCAGAGTGTTTGTACCGTGAACTACACTTCGCGCTCCCAGAGGACATTTGCTTAACTGGCGGGGCATACAGGGTGGTAAAGGGTGGCGCCTCGCTCGTCGCTGCGCCTTGCTTGGCGGCTCTGCCAGCCACCAGGGGGTCACGGCGTCTACCACAGACCATGGGATCCAAGTCCTATGTTCAGCGATGAAATCCTGCGGTCCCAACGGCAAGTGAGCGGCGGTGTTCTCGCCTCAGGGGTTCTATGGGTAGGATCCAATCATAGGAACAGCCATTCAGGAAGGTCCAAGGCGGGAGAAGAACGGGCCTACACGGTGATGAATGGTCCTCACCACGCCTCTATCTCTCCGATTCATGAACTCGTCTCGGAACGTTATCCGGATGCGTTCCTGATGCAGGGTCCCACAGTCGCTAGGCCGCGTACTGGGTTACAAATTCACACGGATTCAAGTTGTGCGCATGGACGCATGGCACCACGTATGACTTGTTGGTCTAGAGCGGTGCTGCATGGGAACGACGCCCTTCAGATTCGGAGAGAGAGCGTGGATGTTAAATCTCCGTAGGTCAAGAGATCTTTCGCTTAATTGAGTGCTGGAACGGATCTAGAGGGAAACTGCGGACCAATCTCTCACAGATTGCTCAGAATCGACGGCAGACTTCCATTGGCCTGAGATTGCCCCTAGGATTATTGTAGAACCGTCCTCTAAAAACGGGTCGGCCAGGACAGAGAACTCCCGGGGGCGGCCATGTCGGTCCGGGGCCCTTGCTAGACAAATCTTACTTAGCAAAGACCCTGAGCGGGTGTGTGCTGGTTCAGGGTTTGAAAGCTGGGGTTTTGCACTAAGAATGCCCAGGCCTTGACTTTGCCGAGAGTTTTGGAGCTATCATAGTATTAAATTTGTGACCCTGGATGGGCGGAAGAGCCTGGACACTCAGCCGGTGCAGCTTGCGACGGCAGGTATGCGACCGCAGCTGTTGCGAGCTGGCCGCGTGGGGCAAGTGCGGCTCCGGCGGGTAGGGTTAGGTCTTGTGGCAGCGGTCCGATATCGCTCCTGCCTCTTCGGGTAAGCTCTCTCTCTCGTCTGCTGTCATCACCTCGGAAACACCCACATCACCAATTCCAGCCCTTTGCCACTAGAATATCTTGACATATGTTTCTGACATATCGACCGTACGACCGGGCCAGGTCGTATGGCTAGCCTTGGGGTCTATGCCCAGATTACCGCCACCAGGCTTGTCCCTTTGGCGTGCATCCGACTTCTTGACGTTTCAGCGTTGCGCCAGTGTCTAGTTGACTTATTATTCAGTCTTTTGGACGGTCAGCGGCGATCGCCACGCTGCTCGTGGTCTTTGGCACCCGAAGCTAGGACACTCCCGGATAATGGACGAAACTCTTCAATCCTCACGTCATCACACTGCTGGCTCAATGGTATAGCCAGCTTACCAACCCGTCACAGGTCATTGCTTACCGGCGTCGTGGATCCCGAGTGTGTTCAGTTTCCCACCATGCACCACAGCGTTCATCCCGCTTGTCATGTCGCTCCATCCTCCCCCGCTGCCCACCCTGTCCACACTCTCACCTATCCGTTATCATGGGACGCTCATGCCTAGGGTCGTTCATGAGATCTGCCATGGTACGTACGGAATCTCGCTATCCACATTTCTGATTAGTGATCAGGTGGTTAGCCCTTTGCTCCGAAGGATGCTATTCCATTACGACCACTTAGATCGTAAACAGACGGTACGGCAGCAGTGCCGGCACCGAGTATCGTAGAATGTCTGTATACGGAATTGCCACCACCAAGGTCCAATCCTGATCTATTCCTGAATGGGGATCAAGGTCGGCGGTATGTGTGGGCTGCTTGCCCCGCTTTTGCTCACGCCTCAGGGAACACTGCGCTTCGTGGGGCGCGCGCAGCACGAGGTGACGCCTTCTCGATATTGGTTATACTGCACGCTGGTCGGTTGCAGCAGCTACGGCGGCGGACGGGATACAACACCCATACGGCCATGTCACTTATCCCGAGTTGTTCGGGAAAGGACATTCGCCCCGCGCGCCGCCTCGCCGTTTCGGGTCCAAAGCATCGGAATGAACGGGAAGCGCCTATACGCCGGCCTCTGAGCGCCCGCGAGGAATATTCGTTGTGGGGACCTCCTTGCTGTGAGTAATAATAATGCAACAGCTGGGACGAGGCGCCGATGACCTGGCGCATCTGATAAACAACTAGGCACTCGGCCGTGATAGTCCGTCGTCTACTATCTTACTGGCAGAGCCTCTTGTGGCTTTGGGCGTTTAAACCCCTTTACATGCGATACTAAGGCGCTTCTTATGTCCGTGACCGTGCCGCCAAACGTGTCGGCCCTCGTATCATTGCTCACCGGGGTGTTTCTGGTACACCCGGTGGCCATCGACCATCCGAACGTTCCCCGGCGAGCCCGGAGCCCCGAACACCAATCCACCAGACATTATGAGCAGCACCGCCATCCCCTCTCATCTCAAGCCATTCGAACACAGTAACGCAAGCAGCCAGATGCTTGTTCTTCCCGACCGCCCGGCCATGCGCACTGGCGCTGCCGGCGGTGTTGATCAGGCATCTCGCGTCGGAACGCCATGAACGGAATAAAGCACCACCAAAGCCGCCCATTGACTGGACCCTCATCGGCGGTGACGGTGTAGAACCCACATTCACACATTTTGCGGGCGTCCACCGTCTATTTCCCAATCCCGGACAGTCCGACGTCATTCGCAGTGCCCTTAGTGCATATAAAAGCTGCTACTGTGTGGGATGAAGAACAGCAACCCAACCTCTCAACACACTACCGGTCCCTCTCACATCCTTACCTTCACCTTCACCTACCTACACTCTACATAACTCGATCGAAATGTCGTCCGGACCTTCATCCTTCATCCTCCCCGACCTTCACGTTGTTACTCCCTTCAAGGGCTCCTTCAACCCCCACTACGCCGAGGCTGCCGCGGAGTCGTCTGCGTGGGCCAACAGTTACAATGTGTTCTCCGACGCGAAGCGTGCCTTCTTCCTCCAAGCTGGCAGCGAGCTCCTTTGCGCCCACGCATACCCGTATGCCGACTACCAGCGATTCAGGACGACATGCGACTTCGTCAACCTACTCTTCGCTGTCGACGAGATTAGCGACGACCAGGACGGCAAAGGTGCCCATGCCACCGGGCTGACTTTCTACCGTGCCATGAGCGACCCCAGCTTCGACGACGGGAGTGTCCTATGCACTATGACCAAGGAGTAGGTCGATCCCCTCCCCATTTCACGCCAACGCTGACGCCACGGCGCGCTCCGCAGGTTTACCGCGCGCCTTCTAAAGCACTGCGGCCCTCTTACCTACCGCCGGTTCATCAAGCATTGCAGGGACTACATCGAGGCTGTCGCCACAGAGGCCGAGCTCCGCGAGCGGGGCGAGGTCCTCAACCTCGACGCCTACCAACTCCTCCGCCGTGAGAACAGCGCCGTCCGCTTTTGCTTTGGGCTCGCGGGCTACGCGCTTGGCATCGACCTCCCTGACGAGGTTGTGGAGCACCCTGCCTTCATGACTATGCACCTGTCCACCGTCGACATGGTTTGCTGGTCCAACGTGAGTATCCCCTCAGCACCAGCGCCGTTGCTCCACCAAACTGAGGTTCATTATTCAGGACCTCTACTCCTACAACATGGAGCAAGCAATGGGCCACACCGGCAACAACGTCATGACTGTGCTCATGAAGGACAAAAACCTCGACCTGCAGGGCGCTGCGGACTACGTCGGCGTGCACTTCAAGGGTCTCATCGACACCTTCCACGCTGCGAAGCGCACGCTCCCGAGCTGGGGCCCAAAGATCGACGACGAAGTCGCGCAGTACGCGATGGCGATGCAGACGTGGGTCATTGGCAACCTCAACTGGAGCTTCGAGACGCAGCGCTACTTTGGGCACGCCCGCCACGAGATTCGCCGCACCCGCGTTGTGCACCTCACTCCCCGCCGTGTGCTGGACGAGTCCGAGGAGGAAGACTAGATTTGAGGTGAGTGTGGCAGGGCGATGCGAGTGCAACAGGCGGCGTACTGACTCGTGTAACTCCGACAGATGTGGGCGCGCATTCTCTATTGACCGTTCATCAGTCTATCCATATCTATTGTGTCGCGGACTTCCCAAATCTCCGAATCGCTCGCGTCTCCAGTACTGCACCGTATCCACCCGTATTACATAGTCTCTAACACCATCTTCCTATCCTACGAACTCCGTAGTTTGGCTCAAAACCGTTGTATCCATCTAGGTTGTCTCTGATTTGGCGAGTTACTGTATATACCATCTTGTCTACGTTTGACGTATTCTACTGCTTCCTTCACGTATAGACGACTATCACCCGTTTCATTCCAATATAATTATATATAGGCTGGGTTGAACAGCCACTATCATCACGAGCCCGGAAAGTCCCAGAAAGTACAGTTGGATGTAACGCTACAGAATGTATAACGGCAGTCCATAGCACCGACAGCAACAAATCGCACCAAAGTACCCTAACTTCTATCACCACCGCGTGATGTCCGCTTCGGCCTCTCCGAACATGCTAGTCTTCTTGATAGAGAAGTCTTCCTCGGGCGTCTCGATCACCTCTCCGCCTGCCTCCGTGGAGTAATACTCCGGGAACTCGCTCTTGAGGTGCCCCAAAATATGCTTGTTAATCAACTCGAACTCGAGCAAGAACCCATCATGACCTTCTGGGGAGGGAATCATGGCCAGCTCCGCACCCGGAATATGCTCCGCAATGACGCGTTGTTCGGCAGGCATGAACAGCCCGTCCGACTCAATCCCGATGACGAGCGCGCGCGGCGGCTCCGTCCCGAGTACACGCGCCAGGGCGGAGTCCTCGTCCTCCACAGGCTCGAGCAACCTCCCGCGTGCAACGTCGTGCGTATCGAGCTTGCGCGTGATGTGGATGTAGCAGTTGGCGTCAAAGCGGGACGTGAACTTGTCTCCCTGGTACCGGAGGTACGATTGTGCCGAAAAGATGGGCGGGCGAGGGGGAGAGCTGGGGCTCGAGCCCGGCGCCGCGCGCTCCGCCGCAGAGGAGGGCAGGGAGCCCGGGGTAGCCGGTCGGGAGTGTATGTGTGAGGGCCGCAGGCCATCGTTGTGAGCGGCCAGCGAGGCATCGGCGGAAGGTAGGGCGGGGGATCGTGGTGGCGTAGGGACGGCGTCGGTGGCTGGCTTTTGCGGCTTGCGGCCAAATCGGCGTTCGAAGGAATCGCGGGAGCGGTATGTGAGCAGAGCTGCCATGCGCGCCGCAGCCAGGCCTGAAGCGGGTTGGGAGGTGTACCATCCATCCTCGTACGAGGGGTCGCTATAGATGCTCTGACGCTGAGCCTCTCCCCAGCTGATGCACCATGCAGAATGTCTAGCCGATGTGGCAATGGGAACAATTCGGCGGACGTAGCCGGGTGGAGTACAGAGTGGCCATTCCAGAACGGCCATGCCTCCCATAGAGCCACCAATGACAACTGCGACGGAACTGACGCCTAGATGGTCTAATACGAGCTTGTGGATGCTATAGGATAAATGAAATATCAGGCCTGCGTTAAAACAGATGTATCAACGTCTCGATTTACTGGACGTCATCCCTTATGGTCGTGAGAGGGAACTCAGGGCCGTACGGCCGTCCCGTCGCCGGGTTGATAGTGACTGGCGAGGCCGACCCGTAGGGTGAACCAAGTACATTGGCGCAGAAAATGTAATAACGGCTGGGGTCAAAAGCCTTCCCGCGCCCCATCAGGGGTCCCCACCTGCGACATGTCAGAAATAGGAACTGAAATGGAGAAGCGCACTCACCAGTCCTCTACATCTGAACTGCCTGTGAAAGCGTGGCAGATGATCATGACATTATTCTTCTCCGAGTTGAGTTTTCCCCATGTCTTGTACGCGACGGGAACCTCCTGTAGGACTCGGCCGGACTCTAAAGTGAAAGTCGGGACATGAAAGATGCTCGGGTCGAGAAGTTCGGTATAGAGCGACATCAGGTATGGCTGGACAGCAACTCCAAATGATGAGAGGTCTAAGGTCAGCAGCCCGACCCGTTATAACTATTTCTACGGACTATGCAATGGCGATCGCGGGTAGGATGAGAACGCAACTCAGAGTGCGAGGTCGGGACGGACGAGTCAAATTCAGAGCCAGCCACACGGGACAATTGGAGCGCAGATCCTTCGGCCCGATTCAGAATCGGGGCGCTCCGTCTTTTCCCGAAAAGGCAGCTGACCTGGATCGCCTCTTGACAGCCGCCCAACCGGTCAATCCGGTTCAGTTTGCGGCCCGGTTCTCACACGCCGACCGCAGCCTGAGGCCTGCCAATCGTTTCGTATCCAGCACTCTGACTTGGGGTCGTTCAAGCTGTCTCTCCTCAGCGCCCAGTAGAACGTCAAGTCTATCAAGCTATGGATGCCCTCTCGGTGTTTACTGACCTCGTGAAGGGAACACTCAGCAGCCACCCTATCATCTCTTCGCTCACCGCCGTTCTCCTAGTTCACCGGCTAATTCGGCGCTTAAGGCAATGTCTACGGTCTGCCGTGCTTCCTCGGACGAGCGAGCGAGTCCTGATCGTAGGCGCGTCGAGCGGCATCGGTCGGGCCATTGCGCATGAATACGCTAAGGCCGGCTCACGAGTGTGTATCGTGGCTCGCCGGCAGCAACAATTGAATGCGGTCGCGGAGGAATGCGCGAAACTCTTTCCGACCCCAACCGCAGAAAACCCGCTTGACAAAGCGGGCGCCGTCCTACACGTCAGGGCTGACTTCAACAATGCGGATGAGATGGTCGCCTTGCGGGACAGGTTGGAGAACGGTCAGTCACACGGTGTGCTTCCTAAACGACTGTAGCCGGAGACTTACGGGACGGGACTTCTTTCATTCAGAATGGGGAGGTCTGGACACCCTCGTGGTGTCGGCCGGCGTATCTGCGCTCCGCCCATTGCTTGAAGTTGCCGGCGTCGAACAACATAACGGCAAGTTCCATCCTCCTCGTACCGATGCTACAGGCGTGCAGCGTGCAGTCTCCGCCGCCGCCGCCGCCATTCAAGGAAACTATATCGGGCCCCTTGTTTGCGCGGTCACATTTGTAAGACGGGTTCCTCAGCTTCTTGAGATCGCACGTTTGACGTTGAATATGTTGCGCAGATACCCTTGCTCTCGGCGACGTCGCGTGTTCCATCTATCTTGCTCATCTCCTCCGTTGCGGCCGTCATTCCCGCGCCCACGCGCTCTCTCTACGCATCAACGAAGGGCGCATCCCTCCTGCTCTATCAATCACTCGCGATCGAACATCCATCGGTCGCTTTCACCTGTGTTCTCCCGGGCACGGTGGAGGGAGACTTCCGCGCGTCCGCGGTTGACGGTGGGACTGCGCGCGAGGCAGATCCGAACAGACACGGCCTCAAGCGTGAGACCGTCGCTAAACGGTGTCTGTGCGCGATTGACCATAGAGAGAAGGCTGTCTTCATGCCAGGTCTGGTGAGCCGGGCTGGACACTTCATCTACTGGCTAGTTCCCGGCTGGATTGAGCGGGTTGCAGCAAAGAAGTACAACTACTCGGCGAACTAACCACACGGAACTATCGGAGGAACCACAGTGTTCGATTATGGTCTATGAATCACTGATATACGACGTACGTACTGGACCGACCCACAATAGTTGTGCGGGGTATGACCGCGTAGCTGCCTCTCCATTCTGGTGTCAGATCACCCTCCGCTCACATCGGGTCTCGTTGTGCACGCCTTCGCAGTTTAGGTCGCAGTACGGCATTGCACACCGTTTGCATTTGTATTTTCCCCAGTATCCGCAGACGGAGCACATCATACGTGGTGGCTCTCTGGGTGGGGGCACTGCTGCCCTCAGGTACGTAGGGACGCTGGGAGGCATGTGTTCAATACCCTGGACCACAAAAGTCAAGAAACAGCACGCGCCAGCGGCGTGACGCAGGGTGCATGTCGCCAAGTCAGCGCAGGGGTCAGACGCATGACATCTCGGACGGGCTCACCGAGTCTTCAATTAACACGGAAAGGCTCTTCTTGTAAAGAACAGCAGTACGGACGTTCATCGTCGACTTTTTCGGCCGGCGGCCATCCCATTGTCGTTTGTCCGAGATGGTCGCTTGCCGCGCTCGTCCCTTGGCCGCGCGGCCACTCGGCGCCGCGCCGTCGTCTTCCTCGAGCTCACCGCTCAGGCCATTCCCGGCGGGTTCGGAGTAGTTTGAGCGCTAAACAAAGGGGGGAAGGCGGTAAGTCGTAAGTCCGTCAAAGAGGGATCGTGGGGCGTCCGGTTGAGGCGCATACCTCACCTCAAGCTCGTCTAGGTGCCGCTTCGTGCGCTTAGCTACAACCTCTGGATCTGGAGGCGCGTTCTGTTTCTGCGTCTGTCGCGCGGCTGGGAACAGGGATGAAACGCCGTCCAAATCAGTGAGCCAGGTCTCGTAGCGCGCATCGGGGGGACGCGTGGCTTGTATCGTAATACGCACGCTGTCTTCTGCCTGGCGGCATCTTTATGTATTATGTCAGACGATGAAGACCCTTTCACGCTGGGACATCGCCTCCCGGCCGAACTTTCAGATCCAGCTGAGTGGTGACCACTGTCCAAGTCCGAGCTGCGGCGGCCGCTGCGAGTGGATTCAGAGCAAGCCTGGTATGTCACGCTGTCACACTCTCGTTTTCGCATGTGTAGGTGCCAGGAAAGGCAGGAAGGATACTGAACGCCCAGCGCTCGCACGCATCTGCAAAAACCCAAAATGCTCGCGACCGCCCGCGAGCCACGACGAGCCACACAAGCCACCGCGAGCCCGGCCCGGAACGCAAGCGCACGCAACGGAACGATGCTAGTTCCCGAGCGGCGCGATCTCCAGGCCTTGGTTTGGAGAGCACACACAAGCCCGGCGAGGGGTCCTCGGGCTCGCAAAGGATCCTTGGGATCGCGAGGGATTGGCACGACTGGGAGCGCGACCGCGGGGCCCATTCGTATTCGATATAATGGGTAATCAATTCAATTATATTCCCATGGATCATAAGGTGCGAGAAAGTGATGCATTATTCGGTATTCGACGAGTTACAAATTAGTCGTACAAACAGGCACAGGAGATTAGAGGAGTCAGTTATATCAGTTGCAGAATACGTCGAGCAGGGAGGTAGCACCAGAGCGCCAGAGCGAGAATGTCAGTAGTAGAAGAAGCGCTCGAGAGTACTAGGTCAGAGTTCCGCAGTTGAGGGAGCCGCGCCGGAAGAGCCGGAGCTTTCAGATGGGCTGGAGGGCGGCTCAGATGGACGGAGAGGTGGATTTTCTTCAGGGAAATCCTGGGGAGGTTGCTGGGGTTGAGTAGCACCCCGTGCAGCAGCCCGTGCTGCACGCTGTTGATGAAGTTCTACTTGCGTAATAGAGCCATCCGATTGCCTCGCGATAGCCCTCGCAGCATGTCGCGCGCCTGCGGAAAGGCCGTATACACCTCTGTTTGAAGGAGAAATTCAGTGAGGCCAAGCGCACGCGATGAGTCCAATATGCAGAGGGGCCTTACAAATTCCACCAAGACAAGGTTTCCGAGGCCCAGGTTTCGTCGATGTTGGTATCGTCCTTGAAGAGATAGACTATGTTGTTATAGAATGCCTCGGCGTCGAATGCACCGTCTTCGTCCTCCCAACAAGTCGATGCGGAGAGGAGACTTCGTGTCTGTGATGTTTGTAGGGCTTGGGAAAGGGAATAGGCATGCGCGATATGGACTCACAAGTGTCGCAATGTATGCGATATTTTCTGGCTCGATCGTGTCGAGCTTATACATTTGTGCAATGCAGCCGCGTCCTTGAGTCTTCTTCCCGGGAGGGTTGTTGACGGAGCTTGGACTCGTAAATATATGTCGGAGTGCCTAAAACAATTCAGTATGAGAATACGTGAGAAGTACGGACGTACCTTGAGGAGCAACGATCCTCGACTCTATTCGGAGGGGCAATCTGTTGCTCCTCACCCAAGGCGTCAACCACAGTTGCTGGTTCAACGTAGTCCGCAAGAAGTGTCTTGAGGCTACTGAGGTCCGTCGCGCGTGCTTGCCGGCTGTGCGTGTCAAGCTGTAAATGTGTTAGTTTGTGCCCAAGGCAAAGGTCGGTTACTTAGAAACCCGCCGAGGAGCAAGATGTCGCACGAACATCCGACCATCATGGGCACGATATCTTGAAGGAATGGCAGTTGTTCCTGGAGCCACTCAAACACTTTGACGTAGTGTTTATCTCTTCGGAGGTGCGCACGCTGCCTCTCAGAGACTCTAGCACATATCGTGTTAGCCGTGGTGAAGGCGTCATTAATAAACTTACGTCGCTTCATCCTTGTCTGCCCAGCGTGCAGGCGGGCCATTGTGCCAGGACATACCCACAGTGACAACCATTCCCATGTTGAGAAATGGCCCCCACCGGCGGGGTACAAGCCGGGCAAGCTTTGAAAGCTGCCCGGCAGGAGAGGAGGGGTTGCTGAATGAATCAGGATCAGTGTATCTGCAAATTAGATGCATATATGCAGGTACCGCTCACTTGATAGACCATTTAGAGCTTTTTGTGGCCTCTAGGGTCTTGAATAACGCGTTGTGGAACTGTTCGTCGGGTTTCCCTGATCTGTTGGCTTCGTAGACATCGTCGTTGCTGCCCTCGCAACGACGCGAAGTACGTAGAGCGTGGCGCGGCGGCAGGGGATAGTTGATGCGGAGCCTGCTCCGACTCTGGTCCCTTTGGTGCGAAGAACGGGAGCGGCGTCGATGACGTGAGGGGCTGTGAGTCTGGCGGGGAGACCGTGGAATGGGACTTGAGGTCCGATGTCGTTCGCGCCTATGATCGGAGTCGCCTGAACGCCTTGCACGACCGCGGTCGCGACTATATGCGTGGTTAGATGAGTGAGTATGCCTGTGAGAATCGTGCTGATCGTCCTCCTGTGAACTATTTCCACGATCATTGTGGTCAGTGCTTTGTCGCGCGCCGTCGCGGTCAGTGCTTGGTCGCGTGCCATTGTGGTCTTAAGTTGCGTTGGTCGCGTCGGGCTTCACGAGGGCGCGAAGATGAGCGGCTGCTATATGGTAGATATTGTCAGCGTGCAATCACATTCGAAACAAACTCACGGTGTTTGGGCGTGACCTCGGGGCATGATTATGTAGGAGGAGAAGGGATCTGAGGGGAAAACAGGACATGAAGCTATTTTATACTGCCGGAGAGGCCCAGGGTGGAGATCGAGTGCCGCATGCCTTTCGAGGCTACATGGCGACCAGATTAGGAAGGAGGGCGCGTGGACTGGGCCACTTGCGCGTCTGCGTGTCTATCACCCGACCGTAACTTTGTCTTGTTGAACCTCGGCATCCCTCCGACGATGAAGATGAAGACGAAGATGGGGACGGTGATGCCCACCCCGGGGACGTTGATGTGGATGCGGTCAGACGGTGAAGAGGATGGGGGCGGATCAGATGGCGAAGATGAGGCTCCGGAGTTAGGACCCGAAGATGGCGAGGGTGACTACGAGGCGGACGATTTCGCAGACCTGGGCTTCGCCCCTCTGTAGTCAGTCGTACCTGTTATTGAAGCCATAAATTGTCTATCATATTGCCGAACGGTGTATAACATGATAGGAACACTACAACCAAAATTACTATGCCTAGGTGAGCTCGCAGACGACTGCCATCGCGCGCGAGACTTTTACTGCATCCCATTCCGACGCGCTAGGATTCCCGAGCCGCCGAGAGCCTGGGGCGTCTCGCGGGAGCTCGCGCGCGCGCCATTTGTACCGAATGGATTAAGGGTATGGTTCAGAAGCGCCCTATCGACGTCTCGGAATCGGTGGACCGAGCACTGGGGACCCCTACCACCTTGTATGGGCGCTCCTGTAATTGACAGTATCAACTTTCGATCGATATATGGATTAATAGCGCCCCACTAACGTTCTGCCAGTGCGCGTCGTACCCTCATCCCATTCTCTCCGCTCTCTTACTCCATTGCAGCCCAGCCTGTTCTCTCTGTGATATCTTTCCTATGCTCCCGCACTTCACATGGAAGTGTTCCAATTGTAACTTTCAACTCATCCAACGTTTTGCTGCATCATTGTTCACTGATTGAATCTTCGCGCAGAGCTGACGTATTTCCAATGTAGCTCTAGTCATACGCCGTTAGGATGACCGAAGCTATTACTCGCAATACCACTCGAAAATCCATTTTATGATATCGCTCACAGGATGAGGCGAAAGAGGTGAGTGATCGCTATTTTGTCGATAGCGTGATTTAAGGAGCATTGGTAGTCATTAGGCCCACCCTTTCATTTTCCTCAATCCCAAACACACATAGCTTATGGCCACAGCAGCATCCCGCACCCACGGTACTTTTTGGTATCATTCGAGTGGCGGCGGCGGCGGCCGTTGGAGCCCAAGCAATCACTCGCTTCGGGTGGACACGCACTTGCAGGTAAGCATGGACAACAGACACGTCATCCAATATATAATGACGCGCCGCACACCTACTCGCGATGGATGACATCCAGCGCGCCGCCCGCACGGCGAACGTGCACAACTTTGTCGAGTCGCTCCCGCGGGGGTACGACACGCGCGTCGGCGAGAACGCGGCGCTCATCTCGGGCAGGCAGGGGCAGTGGCTGCAGATCGCGCGGCCGGCGTGCATCCTGGTTCTGGACGAGTGCAGGTCCGTGCTCGACGCAGCGAACCAGGTGGTGGTGATGAAGACATTGTGGCGCACGCGCGTCGGGTGCACAACACTCGTCGTGATGCACAAGCTGCCGACGATGCGCATGTGCGACCGTGTCGTCGTCGTCGAACAGGGCACGTACGAGCAGCTCATGGAGCGTCGTGGCGTTTTTTGCGCAGCTCGCGAGTGACGGTGAGCCTTTGTCCACAATTCCGTGGGCTACTCGCTCAGGCTAGCCTGGGCATGACGGATAGGTCCATGCGGGGTTTCCAGCGTGGGTACGCCGACGGGAGGAGAAGATCATTCCATATACTCGACGTTAACGCAAACAGGGTGGATATTGACGCGGCTGTACTCTCATACGCGTATGGGGCCTAAGTGCTGAGTCCGGACGTCATAGCATCTGTTTGTGTTTATTTGTACCTGGATTGCAAGTGCCGCCTCGCATACTAATAAATTCTTTTTACAGGTCTTCGCCTCGGCCTTCCTCCATTGCTCTGCCTTTGCCAACGCCGAGCATGTCTGCTCTATTCAGCACCAAGACGCTAGAGACTATATTCTGTAGTCGCTGCGGATTACAGTGCGACTCCTCAACATACATTCAAACATTCGACGGTTCTGGCAGACACTGCTGCGACACTTGCACACAGTACTACAAGGATAAAATCGCTGGAATGGCTCAGGCTAAACAAATGGGAGTCGCCGGTGAGCGGCACTGTTCTCATCCTCTTAAATAGCCTTACGATGTGATTGTCTTGTATAGAACCATCACTGTTCACTTCTGTTGTGACGACAACACCGGAAGCCCCGTCATCGGTCGATATCGAAAAAAACTCAACATCAGCGCGGCGTGGAACTGGTGAGCTCGGAGTTTTCAGATTGTATACATGTTGCGTGTTCTTGCTGACGCTCGAACTAGGTCAACACATTCCGGTGCAGAGGGTAGGGCCGACATCGCCGGTTCAACTCCGGGTACCAGGGTTACCGAACGTCCCAAACAAGGCACCTCCTACTGCCCCTTCGCGTTCGAGCGCGGGGACCCATAAGACTGGCGGTTATACATCTAGCCACGCCTTGTACGCTGCTACGCGCTCCCAGGTCGCTAGTAGGGCCTATGCGAAGCAGGTGGTGCCCCAGGTCACCATTCAGACTGCCCTTCACTCGAGAAAGGGTGATGGGAAGTCGGGCACGGATCTTATAAGGGTGCGTAGGTACTCACATCTTCGTCATCGCGTCATGGCAATAACTGATAGCCGTGTCTACACCTTTCTAGGATATAGAAGAAGGCGTTGTGGTTCCAGTCAACATTCTTGAAGACGAGCTCAAACAACTCATTTTCGCCAGGCTATCATTCCGCTGGAATAAGTACTACCCTCAGACACCGCTCGACATCAATGAACTCGAGTTCGTCAATGACAAGCTGGTTCCGCAGGCATCTGGACCCTGCCTTGAGGACGTCTTCTACCGCATCCCCGTCAATGCCAAGAGCCCGGAGCGGCGTTTCTACCCCAACACCACAGTCAAGCTCAGGCTTCTGGTTTCACGCCAGATGCTCTTTGACGCGAAGCAGGCCCGAGGCCAACATGAAGACTCTACTGTGGTATGCTTTGTAACCATACAATTTCCTTTCCACTGGACTCACTGTTCTACCTGCTATTTTCAGGCTCATTCTGACGACCATCTTGGTGATGACAAGTCTAGGGGTCCAGCTCTAGGTGTTAGTGAACCTGCCGGTATGAGCGCCAACGCCGGTGGAGATGATAGTGCTTCCGGAGAGGCAAGTACTAAGCTATATTCCCCTTTGTGGGTTATTAACCTCATCCCGCCTTACTCTCTAGACGCAACCCCGCAAAAGGATAAAGACTGCAGCCGTTTCGCGTGGAGTAGCGGTCGAGGCTAGGGCCTACTCTGCTAGAGAGGATCAGGTATAGAAAGCTTGTTATTCGACGTCCCTAATCATGATTGTCTAACATGTTTGGTGACACAGCCTGTGCGTGACGGCGACGCCGTAGTCCACAAGCCTCAGTTGAAGTCCAGTTTCCCCCACAAGGCGAGTACGGTGACCGAAAATATACGTTATATTCCAAATATCTAATGTTATACATCCACAGATCGTTGATTTAAGCATGCACGGAGCAGGACAGGTTCAATCCGAACCAGCCAGGCCTACGTTTCTTCCAAGATTGGACTTTAGTGCAATGTCGCGTGCGTTGAAGGCTCAGCAAGCGTTGCGCGGGAGCACTAGCGATGACGCCATCGCGTCTCGAAGTAAGTCCATGTCTACTGTTCTAATCAGGGTAGTGACTGTCGTCTAACAAGCAGTACTAGCTGGAGCACCGTACGTGCTGTACCCTGTCCCCATCGACTCGATTACGACTATCCTCGAGAATTGTGACAGCGGACCTTTCGATGTCATTTCCATCAATAGGCGCGAGGACGGGCAATCCTTCCGTCTTGCGGTGAACGACAGGACCAGTGCCATGCTTGGACGGGCAGGTTCTTTCAAGACGGCGCATCCCGCAACCCTGTTTGTTGATCGGGTAGCTACTGGGGCTACCAATGCTGCTGGCGCTGTTGCGGACATGCCGTGGCCTGCTCTTTTCAAAGTGGGCACACGTGTTGATCTGGCTGCCAAACGCGCCTTCTTCCGTGACAACGATGCCAAGGACGATAAAGGCTGTCATATCTCACCTCGCAAGCGCTACGCTCAGAAGGATGAGATCGCCAAAATGATCATCGAAGCTAACTGCCTCTACTGGGCTTCTGCTCTGATGGAGCGTGTCTACCAGTTCATAGACAGTGTTACCCAAGCCATGGAGCCAGGCACCCCACCCCACATCCCGCGTATGCGATTTGTACAAGCCGGGCTTGCGGTCCCCGCTGCCAGCGTGACGGATGCCGTCTATCTTCTGGAGGAGCGTATCATGGATACCTTCGTGAAATACGTTCCGAACTCGAAGCTGGCTCCTGCGCACAACCTCGACAACGAAGAGCACCAGCATATAGCACAGTTCTTATGTACTGCTCAACATATCCAGTACTTGGAAACTGGGGGGATGGCCATCGTTTCCGACTTTCAAGGTAACGTACCATACCCTTTCTGGTGAAGTTGCCGTATATGCTTCTCATGCACCTGCACATATACTAGGTGGCAGTTCGTTGTTGACGGACCCTCAAATCATGACGACAGAGTGAGTTTACACTTGTTAATTGTCATGCTTCGTGGTCAGAGACTTAGGGCGGCCCTACTACAGTGATTATCGCAAGTGTTTCGGCCTTGGCAACCTTCCACGAATTCTTCCTGCATTCGAGGGGTTGCATCAATGTAACATCTTCTGCAGGTTTCTGGGCCTTAGTCCATTCACACAGGTGACTGGAAAGCAGGGAGGTGGTGCAGAAGCCTGAACGAGTCGAGGCCGTCTTCGGGGTTGTTGTCAAGGCGAAAATTGGGTTACATGTGCATTTATAAATATGTATGCTTACTTACGGGTCCCGACATATACTAGTATGCTTTGTAAATCTCACATTGCTGCCTGGCCTGCTTTGGCATGAGCCATTTGCCCCGTTCGACACGTAGTCCTGCATGGTCTACCAAGGGTTGCGGCAAGCGCGCACAGGCAGCCTTCCTCCCGTCGAAGCTTTCCGCAGGCCTGAAACTTGTCCTTCATGGCCGCTAGTAGGCAGCGCATGACCAGAGGGTGTAGTATTATCAACTACCGCGATAAGAGACACAATGCGGGAGACGGCAGGCCAGTGGGAGATGCCCAATATTTCATAGGAATTGTCTAGTGCATCCATGCATCGTTATCTGCCCGGAAACCACTTGACGAGGCAGTTAGACTACTCCAGAGCTGTAATTAATATGTTTGACCTACGCTGTCTGTACGATCACCTTGTTTCCCCAGTGGTCACAATTTCCTGGCGCGCTTGCGGTACCACTTTGAGCGCCTACTGCTCGTACTGGCCTTCTCCTTTACCTTCGCACCCCCATCTCCGCTGTATTTGCTGCACTCCTAGTCCTCTTACTCACTTGCGTACAACATGCATTCTCTGCGAAGGCTTTCTCACCCATGGTGCGCTGCCTAGGCTCATGAAGATGTACCAGTGACTGCACGATCACCGAGCACGGGTTGTCAAATAATGAGACACAGCGAGAACGGAGACAATGCTTGGTAAGGGGCTGGGTTCTGCCTATGGCAAGGGGTTCACGGGTCCCCCAACGGAATTCGCTCTCGCAAGCCAATGGTGCGTCAGTTATCCTTCTTTCTTCGTGTCCTACATCCACCGACAGCCTAGTTGCCTTGTACATACATTTGGCGAGCACGGCAGCGATGTCATCGGGCCACAACTGTCTGCGAACGAACTTTGGTCCCAAAAGCCAGCCCTGACAAGCGCAGAAACATTGATTCAAATGTTTCCAACCCATTCTGAGTGCCCGGGGGGAATCCGCGGAGGTCTCAAAATCCACCTCAACCACAATTTCATGGGTGCATAGGACCAAACCCACGCTCGCGCACAAATCATGCCCCCCCTCCTCCGCTTGATTTATCGTTCTCTACGCGCTTTGATCCTTTGGTCAGCGTGCACACAGACCGGGGAGCACGGTGCGAGCGCTGTCGAAATGGGGCCCCTGACGAACACATTTTCAGTGCGAAAACACCCCCTCGCCCGCTCGCCCAGGATCGGAAGCAGCCCAAACCGACGTATAAACATTGTCCTGAACGTTTCCGACCAGCACAGTTCGTGTCGCGCTCATCCGCGAAGATCTGCAAAATCGACTGCAGCCAGCGCGCTCACCGACTTCGTCGTCGCGCACGAACGGCACGTCGCCCCCCTCCGCTTTTTTGTTTTCCAAGCTCACTGACACTTTGGCTATTGTGTGCACAGGCTTGTGTCGTGCTCGTCCACGAAGGTCCACAAAATCGAGCGCAGCTGCAATTTCATGGGCGCGTTCACCGACTTCGTCGTCGCGCAGCCGGCGCACTCACCGACTTCGTCGTCACGCACGAACGGCACGTCGCCTCCCTCCGCTTTTTTGTTTTCCAAGCTCACTGACACTATGGCTATTGTGTGCACAGGCTCGTGTCGCGCTCGTCCATGAAGATCTGCAAAATCGACCGCAGCCGGCGCGCTCACCGGCGCGCTCACCGACTTCGTCGTCACGCACGAAAGGCACGTCGCCTCCCTCCGCTTTTTTGTTTTCCAAGCTCACTGACACTATGGCTATTGTGTGCACAGGCTCGTGTCGCGCTCGTCCACGAAGATCTGCAAAATCGACCGCAGCCGGCGCGCTCACCGGCGCGCTCACCGACTTCGTCGTCACACACGAACGGCATGTTGCCTCCCCCCGCTTTTTTGTTTTCCAAGCTCGCTGACACTGTCCGCTGTGTGCACAAGCCCGGGTAGCGTGGCAGCACGGCTGTCAACGCAGGGGCATATACGGGTGGATGGATGCGGCTGTCTCCGCAAATGGTCCTTGCACGTTGACAACACCTCGGACTCGGCTGAAACCAATGCAGCACCGTTGGCCTCAATGTTTCTCGCCAGCATGATGCCTTCTGTGGCAGTTCGCAAAGGTCTGAAAATCGATGCCAACCGCGATTTCATGGGTGCTCGGACGAAATCCGCCCTCACGCGTGAACACCACCCCCTGCGTTTCTGTCTTCTGCATTTGCTGCCGCCCTTGCTACTGTGTGCAGAGGCTCAGATGGTGTGGCAGCGATGGCGTCGAAGGCCGGCCATCTACAAGGGCGTTGCAAGCACGAAAAACGGCCCTGGCACACTTATGCGGCCCCGGACGTGGCGCAAACCGACACCGAAATGTGCTTCCGAACAGTCTCAAGCAGCATGGGGCGTGGGGTACGTATCCACGAAGGTCTGAAAAATGACCAAAACGTGCGATTTCTCATGGGCGCTCAGGCCATGTTCGCCCTTGCACGCCCTGGGCTGGGAGGTCTCTTGTATTTACTAGCTGTCCATTGCTGTACATGCATATTCTTTCTTGTACCCAGGTTGACATGCATGCATATTGGGTATTAGGCATTAGGGTGCCGCCTGCATTTTTGTATAAGTATATTACCATGAGTCGGTGATATCAAATATCACCTTTTCCGCTGTACCTAGTTGCACCTCTGCAGGGTTTTGACTCTAATTTGTGTTGCAATGCACAGCTGATAGAACTATTTGCTATCCTACCAAAGCTGGCGGAAGTAAACCATGGCCAAATTGATATCAGGAGCAGCGAATAGATGAGCGCTTATAAACTTCACTGATCCTTCCCACTCCTCCAATGCCATGCCTAATCCACAAGGGCACAATGGAAAGCTCCCTACTCGTGAGACCATTCCTATATCACATCTATGTCACAGCTAAAATTTAACTATAATGACTACAGCCCCGGAGCAAGTCATCCGGCCGCATATTGAAAGATATCTACAGTTGCGAGTGTCTTATCCTGCGATGGCGATGAAGCTGCGAAAGCATTATGATACTACCAAATACAGTATGGGGTAAATGGGCCTTCCCTTGCTACAGAACATGAGTTGACAAGGCTTAAAAGGCTCGAAAGCTTAAAGAAAAAGTGTCGAGAATGGGGAATCAGCCGAGCTCGGGGCCAGGGTCATACTACGGCCACCATAGCGCCAGCAGTGGAAGCCACCCGCACACGATTTCCAAATGCAGGGATGCGTGATATGAAGTCTCTTCTGCACCATGAACAGGGCATTGAAGTATCCGAGTATACCTTTTACCATCAATATCTGTCTTTGGTGATTCTAACTTTGAATCTCTATTACAGGAAGACGGTGCTGCGGTACATGAAGGCAGCTCATCCAGATGAGGTCGCAAGACGACTGGCCCATCGCGGGGGTATGGTTCGGAAAAACTTTTGGGCAGCTGGTGTCAACGACATCTGGACATTTGATCAGCACGACAAGCTGAAGCGATTCTACCTTTATCTGCACATGTGCTGTGAGCCAGTCTCTGGCTATGTTGTATGGCTCAAAATATGGTGGACAAACCGCAATCCCCGACTTATCAACTCGTACTATTGTGATGCTGTCGAAGAACACGGCGGTGAGTACCCAAGATTTTTTACAGTTGAATTAATTGATCATTAATTTTTCCACAGGTTGCCCAATGATTACGCAAAGTGATCGAGGGACAGAAAACAATGGCATAGCGAACTCTCAGACAACCTTACGACAGTTCTACGACAGCTCCTTACAAGGCACACTGCAACACAAGTGGATGGCCAAGAAAGGACAGAATATCAAGCCTGAGATATTCTGGAGCGAGCTACGTCGTAGGTGGAGCCCCGGTTTTGAGCAATTGCTGCAACATGGAGTCACCGAAGGACTGTATGACCCTGAAGACTATGTATCTCGGTAAGTGAGAAGCCATTATCATAACAAGGCATATTAGGTTGATAATGAATCTCACTACCATTGTACACTAGCATGCTTTTTTACTACCTCTTCATTCCCTATCTGCAAGGCGAGCTGGACGTCTTCCGTGAGCGCTATAACTCCACCAAAAAGCGCCGTGATAAGCACAAAATTCTCCCTCATGGTCAGCCTGCTCTCATCTTCCAGCACCCACAAGAATACGGATGGGAAGACTTCAAGGTAAGTGCTAGTGGACGCTTAATCACGTATAAGTGGTCTGATGTAGCTTGATAGATATTAGTAGAGCCGGAAAAGGTAGCCGAAGTGCGCGAACGCTACAGTGCTCCGCCAGACGATCCTGTCTTCCAACTGGTCCCGCCCGCATTCGAACAGCTTGCCAGTGAGATCTACACCAGTATGGGCAAACCCAGCATATCGCACGAGTCAATCTGGACTGTTTACGTCGAGATGCTCACGACACTGCAAGTCCTAACCGACATAGGAACTTTGACATGGCTAGCGGACCTGGCGGCTAATAGTACCGAAGCAGCATTCGCTGGGGACGAAATGCCAGTGCTTCCATGCGCACAATACTGCACACTTGGGATGGTGTCCAATGGTGGGAGCGGACACGGTGGTGAGGCAGTGGGTGGTGATGGTGGGCATCCAGGTCGTGAGGACTACTCATCTGATGAAACACCCTTGGAGAAACTACATCAGTATTTCTGCAAATTTCTGATGGTCTGGCACCTCTGGCAAAGGTGCAGTCAGACGTGTCAGCCCTATCAGTCTGACCAGTGCCATCAGATCTAACCAGTGACCAATTCTGATTCGTACTATGGCCCCGTCGTGTGTAGTATACATGTCAATAAAAACACCGTAATATTATGATATAAATGCATGTGCATGATAATCAGCATACCAGTTGATATAATATCTCTGAAAAGCGTCAAGAGAGTAAGCAAAACTAAAGTCATCTGGAAGCCGAGTGGTACCATAAACACCAATGAGATGACATGCACGGACTATGGACTCAACCGGAATAACATCTGTCACACGGTTGCCGTCCTGGTCGTACTCAGGCTTGACCACCCACATCCCGGTGGTCTCATCTGGTATGTCCCCGTCACAGATGAACCACTCCACTAGAGCACACTGGTGAATAATTCCCCTGTCACGAAATGAAAAGAGGGAAAGAACACGAGCAACCGTCATTCCGTCCATGCCAACTGCCTCAGAGTCAGTGCTAACAAGAACGGTGTCATAGCGAGGATGAATGCCATGCCATGCAGGATTACATCGAATCATCTCCCGGTGCATTCCGTCTGGATTTGCGTGCTCACTAGGAGCGTAAAATGTGGCCGATGCACTGTAATGTGCAGCGAGTTTGGCACCAGTCCATATGAAGGGGAGTTCCGCTGGTGGAATATCGTCGGGGTCCGCTTCAGGATACCGATAACGGTATAGGAAGCGCGAGATGTGTAGCGGGAGTTGAGGCTGCTCTAGAAAGACACTCCACTCGTTTATCTTTGTAGAGACATCTAGAAGGTGTTAGCATAACTTGATATGCCTGCTACGAGAGCAGGAGTCCAAATCAAACTCGGACCTACCTGCTCGCATGCTCAGCAGAACTCGAGCTTCAGCCGGTGCATTGTCTGCGGCAGCCGCATCAGCCAGTGCTCGATAGCATTCATCTTGCGTAGCCTGTGTATCGGAGGGCGGGTCTTCGCCGGTCGAGAGAAGTGCATGTGTAAGCACGTCGCCATAAAGCATGTTGCGACAAGCAAACTCGACGCGCGCTGCGGAGAGCTTGCTTTTGCGTGTGATCTTCCGTATGATTTGGCCTAGGGGGTTGTGCCTGCTTGACTCACGCCAAGGCTGCTTAACGGCGGAGATATGGCGAGACTCGGTGATCGAGGAGCAGACACCATTGGGTGACCCGAAAAGGCGGATGCTCCGGATGTAATGCACGAGTGCGTGCTGCCGAGGAAGGCCAGCGAAGCCGTCAGGCCGTATGCCTGCCTCCTCGAAGATGGAGCGCAGATCTTGGTAGCGCGCCAGAGTTGTGGCCATCGCTTGGAGACTAAACGTGTCGTGCGCGGAACGCCGGGCCAGGTAGCAGAAGTCGAGAAAGGCAGCAATGCACTGCACCATCTTGTCGGGGACATGACCGACGATAGCCGGCAGAAAGACCTATTTACATTGTAGTTAGCGCATCCGTAGGTAGGCAGTTAGAGCCATAGGTTTCGGCGCACCTTCATAAGAGCCTTTGAATCGTTCCCAGTCCATTGCTTGAAGTTTCGGCCTTGAGGAAAGCGCCGCAAGCCTGGAAATGATGGGACAGCGGCAATGCTGCGCCAGCCAGAACACGTGTCAATAACCGCAGGGGGGAATGTTGTAGATAATAAAATGGCTCACCGGCGATCAATGTCGTCAAGGATGCGCTCAGCATCAACGACGGTATCTGCACTGTCTTCAATATACTTGACGACCCACTCCACAATGTGGTCCTTGAACGTCCCTTTGATGAGCTGGTGTAACAGGTCCGGAGTAAGTAGCTCGTGGATATCCGCACGTGGGAAGTAGTTTGTGAACGGCTGTTACCCCGGAACGAGAAAGTCAGTGAACACAAGAAGTAGTGGCATCGATATGTTCGGACAGGCTTACCGTGACGTCAGTGTTTACCCCAAAGACTTCCCACAAAGCAGCGGGGTCGTATCCAGCTTTGAGGGCTTCGGTGTGCTCACGAGTACGTGGCAGGCCTTCGAGGAACTCATCCTCAGGTATCGCAAGACACCTAATGACGGCTGGATCAGCACAAATGGCTCAGAGACAGTTTTAGACAAGTGGTCAACGCACTTTGGGCACCATCCTTGTACAATACCGGAGAGGTACACTTGCTCGGGGTAGTCGGCAATGAAGGGCCCGATCTCGAAGATTGCACGGCGGTAATGGCCGTCCGGGCATCGCACAATGTGTGGTGTTGTCATGCCTGCGCGGAGGGGTTCTAGGATCTTGACAAGGGAGCCATGATATATTTGCTTCTTGAAGATGCGAAACTCTTCACTATGCGCCCATTCACGATCCGCTAGAAGACGGTTAATATTGGCAAAACGAAGCCGTTCAATAGGACGTACTCTTTGGGATAGCTAGAAACGCAATGGGCACGATGCTCTCCCGGTGAGCCCGTCGCATGTTGTTGTGTATATTCCCCAGAGACATATACACCGGGTGGAACTCCTGGTGTCCAGTTGCGATAGATACAGTCGTCTTGTCCGCACCGAGGATTATCGGGAGCAGCATAGCGCCGTGCGTCTGTGGGTCTTCGCTGATCTTCTCCTACAACATGAAGTGTGAGCGATGATTATGTATACATCTGAACCACGTACTGCTTGCCTGTACGCCCACTGCCCAGACATAAGATTGGAGACATGCCGGCAGTCTGGCGCTGTATACTCCTCATACGGAACGTAGTTGAACTTGCCGTTGAACTCAGGACTTGCGGCTAGGAGCTCGGCGACGCGAAGCGTATCGCGCGCGTGGACAAAGAAAGTTTGCCGCTTCCACGCGGGCGAATTTGCGTCGACTGGCCCGGTGTATCTCATTGCAAACGTTCTCCAAGCACATTCACCGTGTTCAATGGCATCAATGGCCTCCATGACCGCTTTGTGGTCACGGTAAATTGGGTCGTATTCAGGGAGCCCATCGACCACATGCTTCGCAGCCAATATGCGCAATATTTGTGAGACTTTTGTGGCAGAGAGCTTCTGGTCTTCGAAAACAACCTCCGCGAATTCGAACGAGGGCCGATCCGTAAACGGATGCCAGTCTATATCATCAGGACGCGGCTCAGGGCCTTGATTGCGCGGAATAAACTCGCCCGCGCGGTTGCACGGGCGAGCTGAATGAATGAGGTCATGATGCTTAACGGGATCACAAAAGCGCCATACCATTCAAGTGCGGATGCTTGCGAAATGTAGACGGTGCACGAGGAGGCTTGGGATCGCGATGCGTTACTCGAAGATGCTGGTAGTAGCCTCGGAGGGTGGGGAAAGCGGGGGAGTTGGGGCAAAGAGTACAGGCTCTTCCCATGACAGACGCTTAGAGAATCAAATGGAGAGAAAAAATAGAAGCTAAAGTAGGGGTGGTCCCTAAGAATAGAGATGAGGGTGTGCGCGCCGTGGAGCGAGCTCGTGGACGAGCTCGTGCGTGGGCGAGTCAGCAAGGCGGTGGTGGGCGCTTAGCATCCAGAAACTTTTCGTAACCCCCCCTCTCACGAACCCGTCCCTTCACCTTTCAACCTGACTAATGGATGCGCCTGCTGCGCCTCAAAAGCCGAAGCCTCGCCGCCGTGGCCCCACACAAGATGCTCCACAGCAGCGTCGGACTTCGTCTCGGCTTCAAAGCTCTCAAGTGCAACTCAGTCTCACAGTTCAAGACGGCGTCGATGCTGTGGATCACATAAAGGCGCCGCCTAGCAATGGCACTCTCGCAGATACGCCTCAAGTTCACGGTGAACTCAAGCCTAACACGAGAGCACCATCACAGGCGAGCGGTTCAGGCTGTAGATCACTTGTGGTAGCTGCTCACCTGTTCGGAACAGCCTACAGCAGACTCAATGGCCGGAGGTACCCCTCTCGATGAACGGCACATTCAAGACCGTATAGCTACACGGCCCTCAAATCGCACACGCCATCCTGGAGTGGAAGCCGGTCTTCAAAAGCGCACTCGCGATGAGATCACTGCGGTTGCAAACGCAAAGAAGACCGCAGCCACTGAGGTGCGCGCCAAGAAGAGCGCCGAAGACGCAGCTCGACAAGCCGAACTCAATGTCCTTCGCAACCGTGTCGCTCAGTTGGAGAACGAGGTCGCCAACAGAGTCGTAGAGGAGTTCTCAACGTTCAGTACGTATTGGCGGGAGGTTCGTATACACGTGCTCAAGCGCATGCACTAACACGCAGCCCGATTTGGTAGCTCAGTCCCCCGCACACGGTGACATTGCGCGCTCAGAGGCTGGCACAACTGCAGGCGAACAGTCAGGGCTCGATATCCAAGAATCTGTGAGTTCTCAACCACCTACCACCGTGACGCTACTGACAGTTTACTTGAATTATAGCAGCAGGTTATCAATGGAAGTACAGCTTCAGTCTCATTCGAGTTCCTCCAAGACGTCTACAGCGACTCTGAGGATGTGCCCGGTGCCCTCAGAATTGATGCCTTCAAACCGACTCTCGCGGTAGGCGAAGAACCTCAAAGTACCTCAGACGGTAACAACAGCACGTACGCTCCGGGGCCAAGGGACTCAGACGACGACGGCAACGCAGACGCGGACGCAAATGATGATGTCAACATGGTCGATTCGGATGGGGACGGGCAAGCGCCGAGGCCAAGTATATCCACAAAGGTGCGTTCCCCATATCTCTCGGTTGCAAAGCGTGGCTTATTCGTGTATTTCGTACGCCTAGAAACTAACAAAGGCACAGAAGAAGCAAGTCAAGCAGAAAACTGTCCGTGCTGACCTCGCCGCTCGCCGTGAAGCGGCCGCTCGCAGTCCTGCTGCTCAATGGGTTCCAAGCCGCCAGAGAGGCACTGTATCAACTGCTAATGCCGGCGCTACCAATAGGTATGCATGCTCTATCTCAATGGTATATGCAACTCATCTCGCCGTCTATGCTATCGTGCAGTAGCATAGTGCAAATCAAGACGACACCAAGGGGGAAATCTCCTGTGAAGACTTCCCTTACTACGGATGCGTTCGATAATGGCTGGCGGCGCCGACTTCAAGCTGCTTCACAATCCTCGCCCTCACTTCTTACCACGTTGGGCAGATCCTCCGGCGGCACGCCACGTTCGAGCGGTAAGAAACTCTGATGAGTCCGCAGCATGTATCTTACTGGTTTGAGCTAACATTATGTGGTCCTCCAGCGGCGATAAAACTCGCCATGCAGAACCGTCGCTCAACCGCCACTGAGGATGGCCTGGATGCCGAAGCCATGGGAGGGTTCACTGACCACGACGTTCGTGTTAATAGCGTGGATGCACTGGCCCACAGGACACTAAGCTCCCGCCCAAAAGCGCCACAGGTGCGACGTCGAAAACGCTAAGCTTCTGCTCACTGTTACTCACGCTCGCCGTACACATTATAGGATCTTCGTTTCGAAGAGGTGTCCGAGTCGGAGGAACGCGCATACAACTCCGGTATCATGCCCACAAAGAAACGCAAGGGTACTGCATCGTCGCAGTCTACTAGGTCATCTACGGTAAAAAAAGCAAAGCAATCCAATGCTTCGGAAAGCAACTCAGACGTCTCGACGGCTGGATATGACGCCCTTCCGGAGTGGGTGAAACCTGACGTCAAGGACAAGGTCGTCCCTTCGTTACGCGAGTATCTCGGCATGCAAGAAGATCCGTGGCCTAACGATACTCCTCACTACACGCTTCTCGCGCTCGTTCAGCGCCTCTTCGATGAGATCTTTCCGGAGGCCCATTATGTATTCGAAACAGGCGATCCAATCTATATCTGGGTGAGTGGGATACGCTGACCTGTTGTAGTCTCCTTATAAATGTGCTAACTTGTTTCGAACAGTGCCAGCAGCAGTGCTACGACTGGCGCCGCGCACTGCAGAAACGTGCCAACAAGGCTCTCGCTACGAAGGTTGCTGCTCATCGAGCGGATCCGACGCTTTCGGCGCATGACCGCAGTGAGTTAGGCATCCAGGCGTGGCTCAAGAGCGCAGTCGCGCAAGGTGGGGAGGCGATGTGGGGCCGCCCGAATACTGTAATGGTACGACCCCCACTATTTCTCCGCACTTCCCCAATCACTGACCGATGTGTATCCGGGTCATTTCAGCCTGCCAAAGCACACGATAACCTCCAGTCAACGTATATGGTCGAGGTCATGAGTCTACACCTCAAGCTCACGATAGGTTCAATCATCGAGGAGAGCAACATCGCCCACCCAGAAGACGACACCATGTACCCTCGCGGCGCCCTTGCGTTAGCCGCAACAGCAGTATGTAATGCTAGTGACTCTCACAAGAACCTTCTGACAGGTTTTAGGTTCAACGCGCCTTCGAATGGCGTCTAGATGGGCATCGCAAGGGACTCAATCAGACGCCATTCTCTGCAAATACTGCAGGTCACACAACGGCATACTGGATGTCGACGGGTGTTCATGACCTACTTGAAGCCCCTCATCGCTTTGACCGCTTTCTTCAGCGTGTCTTACAGAATGTCGAAGTGCCAAAGGTTGCACCACAGGAGACTGAGACAAATGCAGTGGCGATGTACACCCGTGAACGCAGCAGCTCCCCGCCGGGGCCATATTTCGGCGAATGTAGCACCTAGCGTAGGCATCAAGTGTATTTCTGTATCGTGCAATGGCAATTAACCGTTCTGACGGCATCTGGAGTACCTTAAATCTCGTCGACCACTGCTAACCCTGGCTCTGATGAGCTCTGACAAGTCTGGTACGTCCGGAACAAACTCGTGTACATCTTCTGGTCGTTCCAAATTCCCGTTCTGAACACTGGCTATCTGAGTCGTCTGAGCCCATGTCTGGCAAGCACTGACGCTGTCTGACTCGTCTGCCCCAGGCGGGTCAGATTTTTGCAGAAATACTGATGTACTAGTCTCGCAGTGGACAGACGATGAAGACAATGAAGACGAGGACAACGAGCTGGGGTACTCATCCGATGACAGAGATGGGCCCTTGGTGGTACCCGAATGGACAGATCCCTCGACGTAATAAGCTGATCGGTCGCCCGCCACGCCGCGTCGGAGGTAGCAGGCTCGGACAGAGGCTTACTTAGTTCTCGCTTTTCGCGTAGTTACGACTCGGATGTCCTCTTCCTATTCGCATAGTATTGGCATAGTTTCCGCGCGCATGAGCTGTAGATCGCGAAGTCAACACCGCCGCGGCGTCGGTTTACCTAGCAGCACGAGTGCGCGCGCGCTCGTCCCATGTATCGATCTAGGCTGATGACCCGCCCCCTTGCTTCCGCCCTCATGCCCGACTTTCCCGACGTGTCTCCCTGTGGTCCTCGCCCTTGCACACGTTCTCGCTAGTCATGTATGCTCATATATAAGCATGGATTCCTGCGTCCTTGAATGCCAGCTTGGTACGCTCCCCGTTCAGACTCCAGCGTCCATCTCTGCGTTGAGCTCATCCTTCCGCTTTCAACACCCACATCGCCTCGCTCTCACTCTCGCCGCCGTCGTTCGACTTCGCTGATGAGCACGCTAGACTACCGCCTGGCCTAGGGTAGAAGGCGAGGGCGAGTGCGTCGGCTAGCCGTCAGGAGGAGGAGGAGAGAGGAGAAGTAGCTGTAAAAGCTAACATAGGTAAGTAGCCCGGCGGATAGTGAAGTGAAGCGCGCGAGCGACGAGCACGCGCTTAGTCCGTGAGAGCGAGAAAGAAGACAAGGAGACGAGAGGCGATACCGGCGCGCGAGGCGCAATGAAGACGAGAGGGAGCAAGGACGACGGTAGAACGGAAAGCGCGGGACTGCACACAGCGAAGTCTCGAGGGGGGAGAAGTGCTGCTATTCAGGTGTAACATACAAGCTTATATACACATCTATGAAGTCCGGAAAACGCGGCAAGACTACATCGCGGTGCGCACGCGAATGTAAGTAAGAATGCAGACAAGTACTAGTACGTATGAATCTGCCGCCGCGCGCGTGCGGCGACGACGTGGTTCAGAGAAGGCTGCCTCGCGCGCCATGCTTGTGAGCATTGCGGGTGGCGCGCGTACGTGCTTGGGGAACGCGGAACAGGAAAATCTACAATCAAAATGCCTGTAAAGTATGAAATGTGAGCTGATACGGACGTAAGTATGAAGGAACATAGCTGGGCCTGCAGCCGCCGTCGCGCGTCCGAACTCTACGCGTTGGCGGACCGCTCAGCATCGCGGGCTACTGGATGCTCCTCTGCCCTCACCGTGACGCTGCCCTCATTGCCATCATCGAGGCTGGGTTGGCCGCGACCGTGGATCAGTGTACTTACGAAAGGCACCAAGTTCCTACTACTACTAGATTCTCATGTGCCGTGGAGAACCTTGATATATCTACCACAATTCAAGCGTTCAGAGAGCATAGAGAGCATGCAGCGCACGCAACCGGAGAACCGGCACAAAATGAATGGGGCGAGGCACTTGATGCAAACTAGGATATGAGGACGGGAAGGCAGTCGACTGCAGTGCTCTCAACCTTGCATTCTCCACGTGGATACGTGCTCTGCGGGCTTTACTCGACGCAAAGTGTCCCGGGTCCTCAGTAGGGAACGAACCGGATACAGTCGAAACCCTCTTAACCCATACCTGTCGGGAAAGGCCCCAGGTTATGGGTTTTCACAGGTTATGGGACAACTGAGTAAGCGCCCAATGGCGCTAAGAGTTACGGGAATAAGCGCCCATCCAGAACGAGCACTTTGCATTATTGTCATCCACTGTCCGATCCATGTTCATGTTTTATGAACAATGTACTGCAAAGTAAGGAAGATTTACTCATCTCCGTCTGTTTGAGCGACAATAAATGTGAGGACATAGTAGCGGGGCACTCAGGGGTTGCCAATTACAGTCATCGGATTGCAATTAGGTAAGCAAACTTATGGGTTTTGTTCGGGCATTGGGCTATGGGTTATGTGATATCACAGGTTCATGGGTTATGGGGTCAATTTCCACCTGTACCAACTCGGGAAAGCCAGAATTCTATGGGGTTTCACAGGTTATGGCTTATCAGAGGTATGGTTTAAGAGGGTTTCGACTGTACCTCAATCCCGGGAGTACCCAAGACTTTATCGGGCATGTAACGGGCGTCTATAGGGCGCCTCTGAACCATACCCTTAATCCATTCGGTAATTTGGGTTTTTGCTGATGCGCCACCCCCTCGGTCCACTGGTCCAAGCGCGCGTCTCTGGCCTCTGCAATGACCACCGTCATCGTCGCTTGTGCCACTGCCACTGGCCCGACATATCCGCCAAAGTTGAGTGGCACGCATGGCCCCGCTACAGTCCCAGCAGGTTGCCACCCACTGCATCCATTATGTCCCAAGTAACAATCTTGTGCCGCGTCGCCAGGGTGGGTCTATTATACTGCAAACATTGTAATCCCCCACAGAAAATAGTGCCACTGGATACCCTATGTACATAAAGTTTGACGTGTATGGAGCCGCCCCGACAAAAACTTCACGTTCACCCACCTACCATGCAGACCCCAGTCCCCGACGACTGCGTCCCCGAGCACCACGGCGATTACGACAAATGGGAGCCCTCAGAAGAGCTAGACGCTCAAATCCTCTCCCACACTGACAGTGAGCAAGAGCCCGAGCAAGAGCTGATGCAGATGGCGACGGCAGATGCCCGAATGTACATGGTCAAGGTGCGCGCCGCCCCCGAGTCACCTCGCCACAGCCCCGCCGGCCCTCGGGCCCGCATTCCGCCCCCACCCTGAGCCACCACCCCCAGTCTCCCACTTCCCATCTCCCATCTCCAAAAAGACGCTGACTCGCGCTCCGTGGTGGACCCGGTAGATCCCCAAACACCTGATGGAGCGCTGGGCCGCAATCGACGAAGACGGTGTGCATCTCGCCACGCTCCGTTTCTACCACGGCCCCGCCGCCGCATCGCGATCGCCCACACGCGCGCCACCGGCCCAGGGCCGCGTCGTCCTGCGGCTCCCGCTCGAGCCGGACGACGACCGCGCGGAGGCGGAGGAGTACGAGATGGACGTGTCGGACGACGCGCCGGACGGCAGCGGCACCGCGCCCTTCAACGAGTACGTCGTCGCCGAGTTCGACGCGGGCGCCGCGCCCATACATAGTCCCGAAATGGCGCAGAGCGGCAGGAGGGACGTCGCGCCGCTCAGAAGAAAGAAGAGGCAGCCCGTCCTGCTGGGCCCAGTGACACATCGGTGTTACCTGCGGCGTACGGTGCTCACGAACCGCATGCGCCAGCACGTCAAGGCGCGACATCTTGAGGCGGCCACGCCCCGGCGGCAGGTCGTCTTCCTTGGACACGGCGTTAACGCGCGGGCCACGGTCGCGAGCACAAGGGCTGAGAGCACACCGTTCATCCTCCCCGTACGTCCAAGTCCTGCCGAACGTAGTGACTCCGCACATATTGACCTGTTTCTCGCTACGTACAGGCAGGCTCCAGTAAAACGAGGAAGGGCCCGAAGGATCGCATGGTGCGCCTGTCGAAGGGTGCGCTGCTCGACATGCTCTTCGCGCTGTTCGAGCACGAGCCACGCTGGAGGTTCCAGAGGCTGCACGAGGAAACGAAACAGCCGGAGATGTACTTGAGAGAAGTCTTGCTGGAGATCGCCGTCCGGCACGATGCAGGGCAGTACCATGGGACGTGGGCACTGAAGCCGAGCTACGGTGGTCCCCGGTTGCCTGTGGTTAGTCCATTCATCATGTCTACCGCGAGCTTTTGTGTCGCTGACTTCTGGGATAGAACCAGGACGTGAACGCAGCCCCGATGCCCACCAATGTTCCTGGTCCGTCGGAATCGGCCGAGTTATTCGAGGAAGACGAAGATGATGACGATATAAGCGACCTAGAGGACATCATATAATGGTTTCGTGCCAGCGTCTTTTAGATGCATACCTTATGAGCGACTTAATCGCATATCCTACCAGCATCCGCACACACCGGAGAGCAGAATACAAGTGAGCCTACGGTACTATTGATATGTACAAAACATAGACGTAACGTATCTCAGACGAACAGTACAGACACATGGGTCGATAGCGAAGCAGCTATCGCCAAAACCCCAGAGACGAGTCCTACAACATCACGTAAAAAAGCTCGATAGCACAACAGGGGTCATCGTCGCGGAGCAGATAAGCAGACTTCCTGAAGCGTCGTGAACGTCGTGAGACCGTCCGACTTCGAAAAGCGGACATTGTGCATGAGTGGGACGAGAAGTACTCGGGAAGTACTTCAAGCCTTTCCGACTTTCTCGTCTTCCGTAGACACGGAGCTCGTTTCCGATTCGGTGAGACCCATCTGGGAGGTGTCGTAGCCATGGGCTTCGAGGTACTCGCGGAACTGCCAAGGACGATGAGAAACATAACCGCGAGAGCACATGGAATAACTGAACCGACCTTGCGGTCCTCTTCGGCCATACCGTCGTGCGAGAGGGGGCGGATGAAGAAGAAAGTGACGATGGCACTAACAACCGCAAGAGCTGAAGAAATACAGGATCAGCACTGTTTTTTTCTGTAGGGAGCAAGAACCAACCGCTCCCAATCCAGAAGGGACCGGTTTGACCGATGTTAGCGTCGTCGGGGTGCATGCGCTGGAAGTCTACGGTAACGAAAGTCAATGTCTGATGGATTCGGCAGGATAGAGTTTTATGCACCGTCGACGATCCTTTGCCATGCTACAGGGACAGGATATGAGCAAAAGATTTCCATTAGGAACGCTGCAAATACTTACCCCAGGTTCCGCCGAAGGCACCAACTTTGCCAACAGCAGCGGCAATGCCGTAGAACTGCCCACGGACGGCCGTCGGTCCGGATTTGGCTGCGAGCATGCCTAGGCAGTTGCCCGGGCCAAGCTCACCGAAGCTCAAGAAGATACCATACACGACCTGGGACCGCTGTCAGTGGTGGACGACGATACGCCTGATTCTCGACTCACAGCAAAAGCAGCAATGTGCTTGGTCAGCCTAGAGTAGATGTCAGTATAATGGGATGATTTTAGCACGACTGAACCCATACTGAGTGTAGAGACCGCTCATGATGAACCCGATGATAGCTTGCGAGATGAGACCGACAATCTAGGGCGCCGCGTAAGAAACGTCGGATGGCAGTTTTGGGTAGGACACATACCATGGTGTTCTTCGGGCCGAGAAGGTCGACAACGAAGGCACCGCCAACCGTACCAGGGATGTAGAACAGGCTACCAAACACGATTAGCAAACAACCATCATCCTGAATCCGGGAAACCACCTACTTGATCACGACAGACCAGCCGAACACGACGCTCAGGGAATCATTGCCACCGGTGATACTAAGCTGCTATGAGTGACTTGAACAAAACCACTCAAAATGTGTAGGACTCACGTGTTGGTGACTGTGGAGGAGTAAAGGCCGAACTACAAAACTCCCAATAAGTATTCAATCGTCAACTCAGAGCCCATCAGCTACGTACGGGGTAGCTGTAAAGGAGTGACACAGTCAGTAAGGGTGTGTGCCAGGGGTGGAAGAGCTACCCGAACGTACGTGATGAAGTCGTAGATGAACCAGGTGATGGAGATCGCAGTCAGGCTGACCCAGTAACGACGGAGGATCAGCAGATACGGGACCTTCCCACGAGCCATGGAGTCCTTCTTGTATCGCGTAGGCTCCTCCATACGAAGTCGCCAGATAAGGACGGCAAGAGCGGGGATCATACCAAGTCCCAAGGACAGACGCCAGACGGCGCGGAGGTGGTTTTCACCGAAGATCCAGAACAGAACAAGGGGCACGAAGGCGGAGACCACGAAGCCAAAATCAATCATCGAGTCTGATGCCGCAGTAAGATTTCAGGTCTGAATTCGGATATGGCAAAACGTACTGGTGGCAAGAGCGAACCAACGGTGCTGGGCGTTCTTGTTGATACCAGGCTCTTCAGACTGTTCCGACGCTGCGACGGATCCACAAGGATACTCCGCACCGACACCGATACCGAGGAGGAAACTACAGGCGCGTGACATTATAGACTCCCCTCGACCAAAAAAGTACAACTTACCGACACGCGCTCAGCATAGCGAGCAAGCCATTGACGCTGTGGTGTGCTCCACTAGAGGCCGCTGACAGACCGGAGAAAAGTGCCACAATCCCAGTTGCCAACATCTGCGTCATGCGCAGTTTAGCGGCCCGTGGAGGACGGAGGGAGAATGGGCGCGCACCATCCCAAACTTGCGGCCCATTTTGTCGGACAAGTAACCAAAGACGAGCATGCCTACGACGGTACCGGCGAAAGCAACACTGCTGATGGTGTTGCTGTAGTTGGTGTTGATCTTGTCCTTGCCATATATGCGCTTGAGAACTGCATATTTGGGTCAATAAAGACGTATGGGCCGCATATAGTCGAGTATACGAACGGGTGTTGACTAGATAGACGCGCCAATCTGTCAGTCCGTGTGCCGAGGAAAGCATAAGAGGCAAGCACGTACCAGCACCAATTACACCGTTAGCATAACCTGTGAGAGACCGTCAGACAAATCGCCCTCGTGCGCCCCAGCATGAGCTGCTGCTCACCATCTGAAAAGAGAGCCGTCCCACAGCTGAGACATGCAGACAGTTTAACACCGATGGAATATGGGAGATGGAAGAAATACGCACGCGAAGATGAGGGAGACCTGTGAGAGGCTGGGTTTTCTGTACTGCTGCTGCGACTCGACGCTCATGGCGGATCCGGAGGAGAGGCAGACGGCGGTGGGACGGGGGGTCGCTCGGTAGGCGGAGCATGGCGAGTGGTATATAAATGCTGGGAGACGGAGAGCGCGGTGGCTGCGAGATAGCGTTCCCCGCGTGTGGCACGCCAAACCTTTGATCACCTTCTTGATGGCGCCTCCCAATCCGGCGACCCTGGCCCTGGCCCCCGCCGCCAGATCAGGCAGCCTGCGCACGTTCGTCGCCAGCCCGCCGCGCTCACTGGCCAGCCCGTCCTCCGACTCCCTCTCCCGCGCCGCCCACCGACACCGAACACACCGCGGACACAACCTTCGTCCTCTTCTCGCCTTCTGCGCCTGCGCAGCTCACTCCCCGTCGGCGTCCTCGCGCCCTCGACTGGGTCATATGTTATCAACGGAGAAATCTGCGACTGTGTATCGGTCTGCGCCGATCGTCTGGCTCTCCAATGCCCATCCGACGTTTTTATACGCCTGCCGTCCCACTCGAGTCGGCGCGCCGGCAGTAACGATCAGATCTGCAGCGCCCTCGTCCTGCAACCAAGTCAAACAATCTCGTACTCCTCCAACAGAGCGTGCGCACCCGACCAACGTTCGCCTGGCGAGATCACCCTACGACATCAACCCCACCGTCGCAATTTTACACCTCTCATCGCGGACCTGAGCTCAGGGACACACCTCATAAGGCTCCTCGGGCCACAGTATTTGCTCGACCCAGCCGCCCAAACTCTGCACATCAGGGCCCCAGTTCCGGCCGACACACATGCGTCATACATTAATAGAGACATCAACGCCTCGGAGCACTCACCCAATGCAGTCATACTCTCCGGTAGCCGTCGTCGTCTCCGCCGCGCAGCACCGACGGCAGAGCGGACAACCTGGGAGCTCGAGCCGCTTGACACAACCTTACGGTCATGCGCCTCTCACGGCTGTCCCATCAACTTGCCGGAGCTCCTTCTCCGGTACGGAGGCTCTTTTGCCATACTGGCTGCGATCGTGGCCCCAACGAAGGAGGGTGGCCGAGTAGTCGTGTGTCTTGTTCGGCATGTTGTAGAGTGAACAATAGACTTCCGACAACGGAAGCACACGAGGCCGGATTCTCCGAAGGCGTGGATTCGATGATGCAGGGAGTAATACAAAGTCCAAACGAAACAATTCCATAGCGCGGGCGGTCAGCGTGCAGTTAGTGCTGCATCGCCTCGCCGCCACCGTTGCCCTTCTTCTTTGCGAGCTCGTTCCTGTAGACAATTCAGCGTCCCACGAGGAGATCACAAAGTACCCTCGGCGCACCTTAGTTGCACACTAAAATCATCCTCGATATCATCGTCGTCCCAGTTGTCCTCCCACAACTTGTCACCACCCGACTTAGCCGCACCAGGCGCGGTACCGGCCAAATGCGCAAGGTCCGTTTGCGAGTCGTCCCAGTCTACACAGGAAACGCTACGCATCAATACCAAGCCCCGCACCGTGAAGTGCATATAAGCAGTAAACCGCGTCGCACCTGCTACCGCAAACTCCTCAAACTCATCGTCCTCCTCGAGCACGCCGAGGTGCGGGACGTCGTCGTCCTTGGTGTGTTCGACCGCGGCCGAGGTGCTTTGGACGGGCTGTGATGTCGAGGAGGCGGATGCAGACATGGTGGTGCGAGAACGAGGGCTGCAGACAATGGAGAGATGCTCAGAGTGGTGGAAGGATGCGACGCGTCAGTGAGCGGATGAGCGTGGGAACCGACGCGTCACGGCGCTTGTTCTATATAAACGCTACGAAACACCTTCAAAAGTCCCCAGTTTGGCGACACGCTTACGTGACATAGTGCTTAGAACAGTTTCGTTGCAAGTTTTTGCCCAGCGATTTTCTGCGCTTCAGTCTCCCGGTGCTGGTACTTGCGTTCCGTCTTTGAGACACCACTTGTTCCCCGAACTCGTCCAACGTTGGTCATCGCCACCAGCTCCGCCACCAGGGGCCTCAATACTTGAACCCATGTAAAGCAAACGTGCAATTTCATCCAAAGGCCCCCAGGGGCGCCACCACATTTCGCCACAAAAGATTTTGAATCTTTAGGAAGTTTTACGGGCTTCAGACGTTCCGAAGTCTGCCAGCTTTCACGTTCCATAAAGCACGCCCACTGTCACCTCGCCGACCCACGGACGCTACCGAGTGAGACCGACGCAGTACCAACTTGGAAGACGCGAACGTTCAGGTAGATTATAGCGGGAACATGCGCTTCAGCGGACTGTCCGGCACATGCCCAACGTCGGCGGCGGCAGCAAAGTACGCCTCTCGGTCGTATGGTACCACCTATCGTACAAATAGCAAATAAGTAAACACGGACACAGACAGACACGATCGCGACGTAACAAGGAAAGCGTGAGAGGTAGGTAGGAATGTGCGTAGCGTTGCGCTACGCGGCTGCTCAACAGTCACAGTACGTGCGCATTGTACAACTGGTCGAGTTCATCGCACGCGCCCACGACGGCGAGCCTTCGACGATGGCTGCACCGTCCGCATGTACGACTCTGGAAGGCGGCTCTCGGAAGGAGGCATGTCTAAGTCGTCATCACTCAACCCGAGTACGTCGACGTCGCCGTCCTCGTCCCCCATAGAAGTCGACCGACGACCGTACGAGTACCCTGGCTTCACGCCCGGTTTCCTGCCGAGCCATCCACCAATCATGCTTCCAGTCCCGCCAGGGGTCCTCTTCCGATGTAGAGGGGAAGGTGTCGGTGGCGAGGTCTGCCTACGGTGAGGAGAGCTGCGGCTGAAATACGGGGGGAGTTCTTCTCGATGAGGAGAGGCGGGCACAGAGGACAGAGGAGACGATAGCTGTGTCGTGTTGCTGGTCGTGCGCGCCAGCTTGGGAGGTGAAGGCAGGTGTGTTGAAGGTGGTGAGGATAAAGGCGAAGAAATCTCCGACAGAGTGCTGCTCATCCGAGACATATTATATGGGGAAGGTAAATGCACGGAGCGTGGAGGAGTGGACAGCGGCGATGACGCTGGAGCAGCCGTGACAACGCCTTTCGACAATGGTGGAGGTGAAAGCACGCCGACTGACTCTGGAGGTGAGGATAGAGGGGAAGACAGTGGTCCCTCCTGCACAACAGGTCTTGAGGACTTGCGGGGAGACGTTTCGATGACGACCTCTGCCATGAGCTGTGAACGTGGCGGCAACTTGATAGTGAGCCGTTTTGGATCGTCTCGAGACACTGGCGGTGTGGGTAGGCCTCCGTCTTCCCGCACCCGTTCCTTCTTGCCTTTCACCTTCTCCTTGCGCACCTTGGCGGGTGATACTGGAGACAGCGGCGGAGCTCCAGCCTTGCGCTTCTTTGTCGGATGGGCATGACCGTCGTTCTCCGAATGAGACTGCTCTTTCCGCTTCTTCCCCTTCTTAGGAGGGGCAGTATCCCGACTCAGTTCCAGGGCGTCTTCCTTCTCCCTCTCTGCCGCCAGCCTCGCCATCTCCGCCGCAGCCTCCTCTCTCCGCCGCCTCCGCTCCCGCGCAGCCTCCTTCGCCTGTTCTTCCTTCTCTAGCTCATCATGGACCATCTGCGCGAACCCCTGCGCATCTCCTCGTATCCACACATCAAACACTCCTTCCCACTCTCTGGTCGGCACCGGGAAGTCCAGGTTGAGATAAATAGTCCGCACAGGGGGTTCCTCGTCCTCCGCAGGAGACCGACGGGGAGACGGCGTGGGAGTCGCAAGACCGTGGGAGGACGTCGACGCTTCCTCGCTCGGCGCATTCATAGCAGCGTATCGAGAGCGCACGGCCTTGGAGAACTCGCGCACGATGCGCTTCGTTCCCGGGACCCGCAGACTGGTGCCCACGACCAGGAGGAGGTCCGCACCTGCACGGCCCTTACCCTTGAAGCCGCCGATGAGATCCTTCCGCACAACGTCCCCAACCTCCTCGCCGTCCTTGTGGTCTTCGTTGTAGAGCACGACACTGGGCCTTAATCTTCCGACACCTCTAGACCTCTTCCCAACCAATTGGCGGGTTTCTTCTAGCGCTGTGCACTGTGGGCAAGGAGGAGGTATGCCGGAAGTCAATGCGTCCATGTAGTCACGAAGAGGGTAGGAATGCCTGCATGTCTGGCAGTGCATCATCTGGAGTGTACCATGTAATGGGATACACCGAGGGGTTTCCGCGGGCGGGGAAGGTAGCCGAACGGCCTCAGAATCCTCCATCGGGGCGGGGTTGATAGTGGCGGACTTCCCTTTCGATGCGCGAGGCCTGTACCGCTTACCGTCGATATCTGGGACGCCGAACGTGAGACCTGATTTCTCCTCAAGTGCATCGATGTTCTGCGTGTACACTCGGAGGAGGCGCCGACGTTCGTCTAGGACTCGAAGGAAGCGGTGGAATGGAGTGGGTTCCGCAGCTTCTGAAAGCTGTGATAGTTGTGCGATCATTTGACAGAAGAGCGAAGTTGTGTCTTCCGACTATGCCGGAGAAAATATGTGAGCAACCGTTTCAGACATGTAAAGGAAATAATGGTTTTCGCGAGCCTTTTGATAACGGTCGTTGCGAGTAATCGCGCAGCTATAAAACAACCGAGCGACCAAGCGAGATATAAGGCAGGGATGCACGGCCACAGCTATGTTCAAGATAGCAGTGGACTTGAAGTAGGCAATCACGGCAGGCTTTGAAAACTAACATGAAGCCTAGCGCAATTCCTGTTGTGATCAAGGCCACCACGATGACTTGCGGGGGCCTGTGCTTCGTTGCCTCGGCGTTGTGTGCTTCCTCAGACGCACGTTGCGCCAACGTCGAATAATTGTGGCGCAGAGCAATTGCCCTCTCCTCCAGTACCCGCTTGTTCCCCCAGAGTTGAGCGCCACGTCGAATAGACAAGAGAGACTCTCGAGTCGTATATGCGCAACGTCGTCGTCACGATGCCACCACTAGACCACCTTTACGCCCGCAAAGACCGACGCAGACGATACGATCCAGCTTGTGGACTCACATTGAACACGGATGCGTCAAACAGGTCCTTTCCTGAGCTCAAAGTCGGGTGATCTTTCTTGAGACTGTGGAAGAGGCCCTCCGATGACCGAAAATCCGGGATGCCGGCCTTGACAGATATGCCTGCACCTACCGCGCGAGTATCAATTAGCACCGCGCTTCCACAGAGATAGTCATGTATCATTACCGCACACAACGGCGATGCGGCGCGCCTTGAGGATGGTCTTGATGACCCGCTTCATATGGCTAGCGGTGTCCGGCGACGACACAAGAAACGCTGGCGACGGCGGGAACGCGGCGCCCGCATCCAGCGGGAGGAACGCCGTCATGGCGAGACGGCTGCTGGATGTCCAGCGAGGAGGGCGCGAAGGAGGTGCGACCGAGCGCAGCGGCGGGGAGTGCGTGGTGGGCGGGAGAGAGGGGGTGTTGTGAGTGCGCCCGGTTCGATTTCCTCGCCCTAGACGCGGTGGCGCGCCGCTCGGGTCGGGGCGCCTGCCACAGTACTATAGATCTTGTTTATCCCCGGCTTCAGCGCAAGGTTTATCGGTGTTTACCCGCCTTTCAAGTGCACTTATCGCCGTGCCTACACAAGCTTCTGTCTCTCGTCCTGGCTTTCATTACACAACTGCAGGTTCTCTGACACGACGTTGCCGTGCACCATCCACATTGTTCACTCGAATTCCCGCCTTCTGGCCGATTAATTCAGGGCGCGGAGGCCGCCCCATGGTCTCATGCTTCGCACTCGTTCCCACTCGGGAGTTGTGAGATGCTCCCTTATTGAACGGGATAGCACGTCAACATCCCATGAGAAGCCGGGTTACATCCGGCGCAGGATTTGCTTTCAACTGGGGCAAAACACGCAGATACAACTCCCGCCATAAGCATGGTATGTAGCTTAGCAGATTTCGGCGGTCCTTTAGCGCAGCTTCACATTAGATTCGTCGTATCGCTTAGTGTGGCCGTGCAGTCACCAACGACAGTATGCTGGCAGATTTCACAAGAAAATAAGGCTCGATCCAACAAGATACACGTAACTAAAAATACACTGAGTCATAATACTTCAGACTACTGTTGTTCTGCCCCGGATGGTACCGCCCCAGAAACTTCAAAGCTTCACCGACCGGTAGCGCGGCCGATCTCGACATCTGGATCGGCATCGGCGAGGCCGGCCTCTTCGAAAGACTGATCAAGCTCCCGCTCCTGTTTGTACGCATCGACCTTCTTCCCGCGGGTCCGTCCAGAGAGGCCCCTTTCATCTTGGGCGGCGCTCGACAAGAGATCTTCAACCTCGCCTATGATACAGTTGGGTTCAGTACGAGGAATTGCCTACTGGCCTAATCTAAATGTCGGCACTGACCTCTCGGGATCTGACCAGTTTGTTCAGAACGCTCGGTGTCTAAGTCCTCCGCTTGGTAATCGCGGTAAGTGAGTTGGTTATCAGCTCCCCGCGCGCCGACCGGCTGGATGCCGCTGTCGGTTGACTCGTCGAACGCAGCGTTATCCGGACGTGCGTCGGCTTGCGGGTTGTAGGTTAGATTATCGACGTCCCGGTTGCCCGCGGGCATGTTGTAAGGACCGCGCGACTGGTTGACCATGTTGATATTACGAGAGAGGATGCGAGGGTAAGGAAGCTCAGTTGGCGATGCTGAAGCGATGTTGTTGAAACCATCTTTCAGGTCCGTTTATTATATATTGGTGGTGGCACGTTCCGCACTGGATCGTGGATCCCGCCCATTGACCTCACCTCGACGTCAGAGTGGGTCGCATCGTCGCGCAGGACACCGTACTTGCCACTTGCGGGCATCCGTGTGCTCGAAGAGGCCCGTGCCGCCCCCGCCCCGAGGGTGACGAGGTGAAAGCGTTGGTGATCATGGTATGACGTTCAGTCCGCCGTCGGGTAGTCTGACGAAGTGGGACCACTCGCTCATTTGGCCTCAAGTTGACCCGCCGCTTAACCGAGATCGCAGGATATGGCCAGTATCCCACTGGCGGGCAGTGGTGCGCTTTTACTGTAGGTTACCCGCGCAAGGAAGGCACCGGTCGTGACGAAGCGGAACTTTGAGCAGTGGATCGCGCAAAGTCATGTATGAACCCACAGTCGAGCACTACTACAACATGGGTGTTGGCCGACTGGCCTAATGGTTAAGGCGTCAGTTTCCGGTAAACATGTTAGCTGAAGATTCTGGGTTCGAATCCCAGGTTGGTCGCTTTTTGGCTATCCTGTAGGCGTGAAATGATCTATCGGGTAACCAACACGGATATAAATGCTTTTCTCGGTCAAAATTTGGGTCGGAGAACCTAGAAGGCCTGCAAAGTGCCTGCAACCGCGGTGTAGCCATCTTGTGTGACGCGCCTCGCTGCCAAAACGGGAGGGCGTCACGCGTTGTGGCGGAGAGGTGTGGCATGTGCACCTGCCAGAGAGCGCCGCGCCCACATACCGCAGGCAGTGTTGTCTCTGTTCGACTTCTTTGTGCTCCTCGTTTTCTCGACTCGGCCTTCTCTCCCATCCGCGGACGCTCTGCGCGCGTTCCTGAGTCGTCGCAATCATGTCGTTCTTTTCTGCGTCGTCGTCGAGCACACTCGTGAACAACACACCTGCTGAGAAAGACATCGAAGTCGCGGATCCCCCGACCGACTCTATCTCTGCCGTCTCCTTCTCACCCACGGCTGATTATCTTGCTGTGGGGTCTTGGGACAACAATGTACGTAAAACACAAACCTACGCAGACGGACCATGACCCACAAATTGACATGCCCCGACACTGTGGCTAGGTTCGTATTTACGAAGTAGGCGCAAGTGGCCAGACGCAGGGAAAGGCGATGTACCCCCACAATGGGCCCGTATTCAGTGTATGTTGGAACAAGGTAGGCCTCGATTTCAACCTCCAAACGCGACTTCGCGATACCAATGTTGCGATACTCGCGCGCGGGTGACAGGACGGAACAAAGATTCTCTCTGGGGGTGCGGATAATGCAGGACGAATGTTCGACGTGACGACCGGCCAGGCGACTCAGGTCGCACAGCACGACGCGCCGGTTCGCGTCGTGCGGTGGATCGAGTCCCCCCAGGCTAGCGTGCTCGCCACCGGAAGCTGGGACAAGACGGTCAAGGTGAGTCCTGACTTGCGTCCATCCCAAGAGAGTACCGATCACAGGCGACATACGCAGTACTGGGACTTACGTCAGTCCAACCCCGTGTCGGTCGCGCAATTGCCGGAGCGGTGTTACACCATGGACGTTGTATATCCCCTAATGGTTGTAGGCACGGCCGAACGACACATCCAAGTATTCAACCTCGCGAACCCCACCACCCCCTTCAAGGTGCGAATTCAATATCATTTTCTTTCTTGGTCCTATATCTCACTCGGATTGGTCGCGTTAGACACTTGTCTCGCCACTGAAGTGGCAGACACGAGTTGTATCCTGCTTCCCTTCGGCGAATGGCTTCGCCGTAGGAAGTATCGAAGGCCGCGTGGCCATCCAGTACGTACCCCCTTCCCTAATCCTCTATTCGCCCAGCTCATCGCCCGTCGCGCATCCAGATACGTTGAGGACAAGGACGCCTCGTATGTATCCGTCCATGCTCTTATCGTCGCAGTCACCTGTGTGGCGCTACTCTGAGGCTTACTGTGACCGTACGTAGAAACAACTTCTCCTTCAAGTGCCACCGTCGCGACCAGTCACCGACGACCAAGGACCAATCGCTGGTATACGCCGTCAACGACATCTCCTTCCACCCCGTACACGGCACCTTCTCTACCTGCGGTGCGTCGTGCCTGCGACCCTGACCCCGGGCCCTCTCTGATCGCGCCCTCTTCGAATACAGGCTCCGACGGAACCATCAACTTCTGGGACAAGGACGCACGCACGCGCCTGAAATGTACGTGTCCTCTCCTTTCCCCGCCTCACCCCCACTCCACCGTCCGCCCCCAGCTGATCGCTACCCTCACTCCCCCTCCCTTGTCTATCCAGCCTTCGAGCCCGCGCCCGCGCCGGTCCCGTGCACGGCGTTCAACCGCTCCGGCACGATCTTCGCGTACGCGCTCTCGTACGACTGGTCCAAGGGCCACTCGGGCATGACCCCCGGGCACCCGAACAAGCTCATGCTGCACGCGTGTAAGGACGAGGAGGTCAAGCGCAAGCCGGCGAAGCGGTGAGGCCCCCCCCCCCCCGCGTCCGCTCGTGTCCGCGCGTCAGCGCGAGGGTTGGAAAAGCCGCAGCCGTCAAGACGCCCGTGAAACGGGAGAAGGGCAGTCAGGCGGCCGCTGGCAGTTGGGGGGAGGGAGGGAGGGAGAGAAGTCCTGGCGTTCGATGGTGCTCGCTGTGTTTACTGTTTGTGTCTGTCCGCTGTACCTACCTACATGCGCTCCCCATCTGTGCCGCTGTCATTTTGAAATATCCGCCGTGTACATGCGCCGCCACGCAGTGCTGCCGCGCGACGGCCCCGCCACCGTCTTTTGGGTTTTCGGCCCGCGTGAGCCTCGAGGGTTTGATTTTCGCCACGCCCAACCGCATTCAAAATCAGGGTGTTGCGTTTCGGCACCGCACGACGTCAGCGGTCAGAGCAGTCGCCATCCACACGCATGCGCAGTGCACATTATTGCACACAAGACCAATCCCGCTACGTCTCGCCATCCCTCGCATACAGACAAAAACAGGCAGAGCACACAAAAACGCGCGCGAACGCTCACACAGCCATGGAACAGGGTGCATTATAAGATGCCGGTATACACGACTCTCGACAGCGCTAGCAATTAGGTCGTCGCCCCCCTACAAGTATCTATGGTGACGGTGGTGGTGGTAGTGTTACCGGTAGCGTTGACCCGCGACCCACCTAGCAGGGGTCCGCCCGGGCGCGTGTAATAGTAGTGTACATTTGGGGCCGAAGTCGTGGCGGGTCGTCAATAAACATCCATAGAAAAAAAGAAACGCGGATCCACCCCGAAGGGAGACTGGGGGGACACTCATTGATCCTTACCGAGCTGCTCCTTGGCCTTTTTCGCCTCGGCGGCTTTGATCTCGTTCATGGGGTCGAGCTCGGAGAGCGGTTGGCGATACGACTTGCCCATGCGGTCTGCCCAGGTGAAGTACTGTAACAATGCGAGCAAAAGTCAGTTTCCCGGAGACGAAACGAGTGCGCTGCAACACGTACCTGGCCGTAGTTCACCGTGAAGTAGATATGGTGCAGGGTATGGTGCGCAGGGCCGTTGATGATCGTCTCGAGCGGGTGGCCGGTGATCATGTCCGAGTCGTGAATCAAGATCGACCAGAAGTTGACGAAGACGAAGAGGCCGAGATAGAGCTTCTCGTGCATCGGGAAGAGGTAGATGAAGATGTGGTACGGCAGGGACTGCGCGTAGCCGTCGAGCGGGTGGAACGCGTGCGAGGAGAAGGGGGTGGGGACTGCAGGGCGGACGCGGGTCAGTTCGGCCGACAAGTGAGACACGAGGAACGGAAAACACTGACTGATCCACTTGTGATGCGGCTTGTGCAGCCACTTGTAAAGGAGAGGGTGGTGCTCCCACCGGTGTATCCAGTAAATGCAGTAGTCGGTGAAAACCAAGAAGCTGCGCAAAAGAAATTTAATGAGGTCGTGCTCAGCCGACGCGTATAGCCGGCAACTCACAAGAACATCGAGAACAGAAGGTATCCCCAGCCGTACTCGTCGACGTTTTCGTAAAGCTTCGAATAACCGCGCACCTCGCCCACGAACCAGGGCAGGGTGAGGAGGGTCATGCTTGGGAAGGCCCGCAAGCTTGACTGGATCTCGAGCTTGACCTGGTTTTTGAGGAAACGAGGGTGCTTCATCATCTCGTGGTTGAAAATGTACTTGTAGGAGAGGCCGGCGAAAATAAAGTAGAGGGCGTGGACGCCGACCCATGTGAGGATGAAGAGGGAGATGATCTGGCGGGGGAGGTAGTCGCGGGGCCAGGCCGAGGCGACGGTCTCGGAAGCGACGAGGGGTGAGGTAAGCAGGTCGTCTGGGAGCGGGGGGTGGGGAATGTGCGAGATGAGGTGGGACCAGGCGGAGAGGTGGGAGGAGGAGAGGGGGACGTGAGAAGCGTTACTGTATAGACCGGCCGCATTCGAGCTGGCGGTCGTGAACGCAGAGACCGGGAGAAGGGCGGCCCACATCCGGTCGAAGACGAGATCGTCGTGGAGGTCGAGGAGGATATCCATGGCGCGGGCGCGACGCTAGCGGACTTTTGGGGGATGAGTGCGGTGGTGAGGACGCCGTGCGCGAGTCCGAGTGCGAGGTCGCGTCTGTCTGCGTCGGCGAGCCAGGCTGAGCGGCGGGGACGAGGGCCGGATGCTTATATTCCAAGCGCGCGCGCCCAAAGTCGTCCCACTTGGCCCGAATTTTGACACATCGCGCGCGTCTCTGCCCGATGCGATCGCACCTCTATCTAATCTTATCTCGGCCCCGTCGCCCACCGCGGTTTCCCCGCTGGGCCGTCCTCGCCCACACCCAGTCCGCGGCCACTGCCCAGTGCTGCTCCCCCTCGAGAGCCTTCGAGCAGCCGGCGCACCGTCACCTGCAGCCGTCACCTGCCGCTGTCTCCGCACCGGCCTCTGTGCGGAGGAGCCCCGCGCACGGGCGTCTCTCGCCCCGCGTCGACGACGGACCCGCGCAGGCCGGCCCAGCCGACGTCAAATCGCCATCTCGAAGACCCAACACGCACCGTCTTCATGATCATCGTACGACCTCTCCTGGCCCCCCTGATGCTCGTCCATGCTCCAGGCGCACTTACGGGGGCACTTCTCCAGCCGCCCGCCGCCGACTCGATCTAGGGTCGTCGCTTGTCTTCGTCCAGAGCGAGAGCGCCCACAGTCGAGACTCGAGTGCACTCGAGCGCACTCGTCTTCGCACAATCGTCCCACCACGCTGTCAGAGTGTCCCAGGCGGGCAGTAAAATGGCAGGAAGCAAGCAGCATCGATGGCGCCTCGTACGCCCCCGCCCCCAGTGCGCTTAGGGCTTATATCGACTGCCGCTACGTCATCGGCCCGAATCGTCTACGCGCACGTATGGTCGGCTATAAAGCACGCTTACGCCCAGCTCTTCTTCGCTGTGTTCAGCGTACACCCTGCTCATCGACCATCCTACGCTCTGGCATAACGCACAGGAAAGCTGGCCGGCCAATTCGCGAACGCGTTCCAGATCTCACAACGGTACCGGTGCGTGCAGTCATACTGGTACTAACACCGAGATCCCTTCCACGCACTCGGTACATACAAGGCACAGCCCCGATGCCTTGGAGTATTCTTGTATTGCCACCACACGACACAGCATGCGACGTACATCCCTCTCGTTGGTCGTCCGAATATATCTTCGTCGCGCCATCTTACCGATCCATCTCCGCCGACCCGCCGCCTCCTCTCGCTCGCGGCATTCAAAGGTGCGCAAACTCGTCTGTGGCCTGCGACAGCACAGTCAGCATCGACCACGCCTCCAGGCCCGAGGGGTGGGACCGCGCACCTTGACGAGCAGCTTGGTGATGCCCGGCTCGCGCGAAGAGTGGCCCGCATCGGGCACAATGTGCAGCGTGATCTCCGGCCAGACCTTCTTGAGTGCGTACGCCGTCGTCGCCTGCAGTCCGCGGAGCAGGTGGTCAGTGCCAAGCGATGGCGTGAGAGGTGCAGCACGCGCGCACCGGGCAGATGACGTCGTACCGCCCCTGCACGACGACGCAGGGGATGTGCCGGCTGCAGGTTCCGGGTAAAATTAGACATGTCGGCGTGGCGTGCGGTGGCAGCACCTACATCTTGTCTATCTCCTGCTTCTCGAGCAGCTGACCGTCGCGCATGAAGCCCTGCACCCTGGAGTGAGAAACAACGTCCGGATGGGTAGACACGGACGTACGTCGTTGACGAAGTAGTGGTTCTCGATCCTTGCGAACGCGCTGCATGCATGCCGCCGGTATCAAAGATGCGTCCGTCTGCAAGCCCGGAAACGAGGTACGAACTTTGCGAAGTCATTCTTCTCCGCCTCTGCCACCTGTGCGGGGTCGACATAGAGCTTCGAAGTGGACATCCTGTCCGCACAACAGTCAGCAGCCTGCCCGCATACGCAAGCTCCACGGGCGTAGAACGCACTCCCACTTCGTCCACGCCCGTGCTGCCCGGAGACGGATCTCGTCGTCCGCGGCGTTCAGTTGGGCATGGTACGCCGTCACGATGTCGTGGCGTTCAGCCTCCGGGATAGGCGCAATAAATTCTTCCCTGGTATGCCGTCAGCACTGTACCTCCTCCCATGAGCAGGGCCATTCGATACCAAGCCTCGGGGAACAGATGGGATGCACCATCTTGGTAGAAGAAACGTAGTTCGCTGGTAGCGGGCGGGTTAGCACCCGAGATCACCGGCGGGAAGTGGGATCGCACCTCTTGCGCAGGGTGAATATGCCTCGGATGACCAAGGTCTTTACGCGGTCCGGGTGCGACTACATGACAAACGGGAATGAGACGGCGCGCCTCATCCGCCAATGAATGGAAGCAAACCTGTGCGTATGCAAGAGACAAGGTAGATCCCTATTGGATGGCGGTTAGGACCATGATAAATCAAGATCATTCGATTATATCAATATACCCAGGAGCCGCCAAACACATGCCACCTCTCGATCTTGAGGTGTTCGCGCAGCTTCTCAATGTCTTTGACCAAGTCCCATGTAGTGTTTTCTTCAAGAGACGCCGTCCTGTGCTCCGTGATTATAGTTCAGATGGGCTATGCACATGCTGAGGGCAAAGCTTACGGTGTAGACTCGCCAGAGCCTCGTTGGTCGAAGAGCACGATCTGCGTACGGAAAGTCAGCACAAACTATATGGATGGGATCAATGAACCATACCTTGTATTTTGACGGGTCAAAGAAGGAGCGATCTTTAGGATCGGTGCCTCCCCCTGGTCCGCCTGAGCAATCAGGGTGAATAAGTCGTGCGATTCCGTCGTAGGCAGAAGGAAGCGTGCAGACCGTGCAGGAAAACAACTAATAGCCCTTGGTAAGATCCATGTTCAACAGGATGGTCTGAAGATTCCTACCGGGTGTGCCGTCCTTGTTCCCGCTCAACTCAAAGCTGTGGGTGATATCAGAGCCATATGGGTGCACAAGAGGAGACGATGTTGATGCGGCTAGTACGTACTACAATGTATGAATATCGGAGACTTTGAGTTTTCCGGTCTGGTATGGTTCGATGGGCGGGTACATTGTCGTAATAGCGAGGTTGTGGTATTTGCAGCTCGTTATATGTGCTTTCGCAAGGCTTGAGTGTGTGTACGACGCTGTGGGTCGTTCGCGATGAAGGTGCGTTAAACGACAAGTTATCCCGACACGTAAGGGGGTCCCTATGAGGTGAGAAGCAAAGGAGCCACTCAGGGAGCCTCGGCGCGCGAGCTGCATGCTAGCGGATCTACAGCTCGCCTTTTGGGAAACTATCGATCGCGGAGCCCGTTCCGTGCGCGTCGATCCCAGCCACAGAGCGGTAAAAACCGAAGTATGACGAGAGTGGGATTCGAACCCACGCCCTTTCGGACCAGATAATCGCAGGAACGACCGAAGCCAACTCCTTAGTCTGGCGCCTTAGACCGCTCGGCCATCTCGCCTTGAAGTTACCAGGCAAATCAGTGGCCAACATCGCGTGCTACAAGGTCAGAGAGTTTGGGAGGAAGGGGCAGTCACGGTGCTGGCGCCGAGCGCGGTGGAATTAAGAGAACGACCAAACGGGAGGTGATACTTTGCTGCTGCTCTTTTTTACACCAAAGGGCACAGACATCATAGAAGCATGCAGCACTGTGGAATCACGGGCGTTATCTGGGAAAGGCAACTCAGTTTCCCTTTACGGTTGTGTACTTGTGTAGTGATGACGTCAGGGCGGCCGTCATCCCAGAACTCGCGCGTGTGGCGAGTGTTTAGCAAGTTGGAGTCGGCGGGCGAGCACACCTTTAAAGAGTTTTACGCAAACATGGACAGCGACGCCGCATCCCGCAAAATATCGCATATATGGCTGCACAGAAAAACCTCATCCGTCTCAAAGCCGCTACTCAACAGTATGACTGGGGAGAGTCAGGGAGCTCGTCGCTCGCAGCGCGACTGGGCAAAAACGCGGTCGGTCACGGCTTCAAAATAAACGAGGAGAAGTCGTATGCAGAAGTAAGCCTCGCATTTTTTTGATGACAGGCAATACATTGCTCACGTTGCCGCGCGCAGGTCTGGATGGACACGCACCCGAACGGTCCAGCACACCTCTTCGACGACCCATCGACATCCCTCCTCTCCCTGATTTCCTCGGACCCCACATTTTACCTCGGAGAGACACTCGTTCGAAAGTGGCCCTCTACCACACACATCCCCTACCTCTTCAAGGTTCTATCCATCAAAAAAGCCCTCCCACTTCAAGCCCACCCAGACAAGGGTCTTGCGGAGCAGCTCCAGCAGAAAGACCCCTCAAACTTCGTCGACGCGAACTATAAACCTGAAATTGCGATTGCCATCGGGGAGCCCCTCGCTCATGCAGGATCGGCCACGAAGGACGGATGCGTACACGTTGGGGACGGGGATACCGCATTCACCGGCTTCGTGGGATTCCGTCCTCTCGAGGAAATTAATGTCTTCCTTCAAAAGGTCCCTGAGCTCGCGCAAGCCGTAGGGGATGCAACGCTCGTATCCAATTTCTTCAAGAGCCCCTCCACCGACGGATTGAGGCGGATATTTGGGTCACTACTCAGGCGCGGTGTGGAGGCCCGCGACGAGATCGCGACCGCCCTCTCGACACTCGAGCAACGCATCAAGCGCGGCGAAAGCCTCGGGATACCCAATGGCGACGAGCTCGCGCGCCTCATTATCAAGGTCGATAGTCAATACCCCGGCGACGCGGGGGTCCTCGCAACCACCTTCTTCATGAACTTGGCGAAGCTGAAGAAAGGCGAGGCCATCTACATCGGCGCAGACGAGGTGCACGCTTACCTCGAGGGAGGTGCGTTGCGTCCATCCCCTTGCTTTGACGTTATCTTCCGTACTTGACCTAACGACCGTATCAGATATCATTGAGTGTATGGCTATCTCGGACAACGTAGTCAACGCCGCCTTCGACTCGCCGGACTCGCTCGCCTCGCAAATCGGCACGTTTGTGGACATGCTCACCTACACCGCCCGGCCGGTGTCGCACTGGGCCTTACCCCGAGAGGCGTACCCGCACTCGCACTCAAGGCGCACATACAAGTACGATCCGCCCATGGAGGAGTTTGTTGTTCTCGGCACCCTGCTCAGCGGGGACGGTGCGAGGACGGAGAGGTTGGGTGCGGTAAAGGGCCCGACGATCGGAATTGTCACCAAGGGCAAGATGAAGATCGCTGTGGGAAATGGTAATGAAAGCCTCGAATTGGACGAAGGGGCTGTCGTGTTCATCACTCCAGGAAACGACGTTGATATTGAACTGTTGGAAGGACGAGGTGCGACAGCTGCAGGAGAAGTATGGTGGTCAACCTTCGGCGTGTAGGGAGGGGTGACATGTACTACGAGGAAATAGGCCGCAGACGTACCATCTTGCGCATTGACACCCATTTATCAACTTGTGTAGCATAACCATATCCCTCAAGCTGGGCATTCTGAGTAACATCACACATTTCATCCATTTAATAGTACACGAAGCACACACATCTCTGTAGATCACAACGTTTCGATATTTGTGACGCCCTCGGGGTGCCAAGCTCAGACATACAGCCATTTGCCACGGCCCGACGCCCACTGCGACAGCTCGCTCACATCAACATCCTCGAAGCGGCGACGGATCGACGGGCGCAAATGCTCCTCCCGACCGTTGGGGCCGGGCGTCTTGGGCGGAGACAACGGCGCGGAGGCCTCGTCCTCTTGGTCGACGTGGATAGGGTCGTACGGGGAGAGCACGCCCAGGCCGGAGCCGCCGACGGCGGTCACGTACGGCCGGTAACCCTCCGCCTCCAGAGCAGCGATGAGGGATTGGAGTGCGTCGTCGGAGAAATCTGTGATCCGAGTGAGTATATGCGTTGCATCAGCCTACACCGCAGGGGCTTACCATCCGGGACGAGAGTCACCGCGCAGCCTCCACCACCGGCACCAGTGAGTTTAGTGCTAAGATGGTAGGGCGGAGACGCGGTCTTCGCGCGGATCGTCTCTAGTGCAGGGTGAGACACGCCGAGGGTAACCAGGTGGGCGTGGTTTTCGTCGATGAGGGCCTGCGAGTATACCACCAATTAGCAAGCGCTAGGGTGGACTACGAGGGCGGGCGACACATACGGCTAGACCAGACAGAAGTGCACCGCGCGGTAACTCAGGGTCGGCCAGCGCACGTCGGGCCTCATTGCTGATCGTCTGGATTGCATCGAGGAGCTGGCCCACCAGCTCTGGCTCAGCGGCCTTCTTCCTCCCGACACCAGCAACGAGCGCCTTCGTGTCCCGCGGGATCTTCGAGTCCACGAGCAGGAACCGCAAGGAACGGAAGCCCTGAATCTGGTCCATTCCGCTCCGCTTCCCAAACCCGGGCCGCACGTACGCGAGTGCGCCGCCGAAGACCGCGACTGAGTTGTCGACTCCGCTGGGATTGCCATGCAACACTTTCTCGGCCACAAAGGCCCAGCGATTCGCCTCCTCGGCGAACTCGGGGGGTACGGCACGACGACCCTGGTGCGAGAGGTTGATGTGGCCTGGGTCTCCAGGCTTCGTGGGTCCGCGTGAGGGCGGCGGGAGGGAAGGGAGCTCGATGCGCTGATGAAGGATGAGCAGCGCAGTGGCGATACAGACAGAGAAAGAGGCGGAGGAGCCCAATCCAGCGCCGATGGGGAGAGTAGAGCGGGAGATGAAGTGGAACGAAGGTCTAAAATTCACCGGTCAAGGGTTACCCTGAATCAGTCTGATAACTCTAGCTCACCTATGGCCGCTGTAAGTCATCATCATGTAAAGGTAAAGGAAGGCAATAGAGGCAGCCCGGGCCTTGTGCGGCATCTTGGACTCTGGCGGAAGGGCGCGCGACTTAATGGCGTCTACGACCCTTATGTCGAGCGACTCGGGATGTTCGTCGCCCTTCGGAATTGAGACCACAGCATCCCAAGGCAGTTCATCTAGATCCCATTCATGCCTGTAATCGTCAATGTCCGCGAAGTGGACAGATATCTTGTTGTCGTGTCGAGGGGATGTCAACCCATAACAACGTAGGTCAATAGAGGCCGCGACCGCGGTCTAATAACCAGTTAGAATGAAAGATCAGGATGGCGCAGGTGATAGTACTTACGACGCCATGAACTACTGCGTGCTCTCCGAAAAGGATGGCCTTGCCGGGAGCGCTGACGAACCACTCCCTCGTCTCCCGCGGAGGCGTCGTCCGGGCTTCACCCAGTGCCAATTTCTCTACCGCGCGGCTTATAGGGTTGGGAATCCTCACGTAGTCGTTGGCGGCAAATGTGATGGCGCCTGCTTCAATGAGAGCATGGCGAAGATCGTCGAGAAGATCTGCGGGGTCTTCAATTCCGACGCACAGACGAACAAGATCCTCAGGTAGACCACGAGCCGCCCGAACGGCGGGGTCGATGGAAGCGTGACTGTGTCGATTCATGAGATAAGGTTGTCTTCGAAGGAGACATAGTACTCACGACATTACGCAAGGCATGCTGATCAGACTGTTCACGCAGCCAAAACTGACGCTGATTCCCCACAGACGGGTAGCAGCAACAATTCGTTCGCTCAGCTCCTTGTCGCCGGTCTCGAAGGAAAGCACCGCTCCATAACCTGTATACATACGATCGAATGAGTATGGAGCAATCCGGAGGCTCAAGATGAACTGACCATCTGAAATGCGGTCGTGAATATCTTTTCCGGGGTGGTTGGGCAGCCCGGGGTAGTGCGTGACAAAACCAAGCTTCGAGAGCATCTGAGCGACTAACATAGAGGTAGATTGTTGCCGGTCCATGCGGATAGCGAGCGTCTTCGTTCCGCGGAGAAGGAGGAAAGAGTCGAACGGTGTAAGCGCATTTCCGACTGAGTTGATAATGAAGGCCATTTCCTGCACCCAACTTAATTTTAACACAGCAGACGTTTGATAGGAGGCATACCTTCGCAATGTCATCACGGTTACAGGTAATCACACCCGCCATTAAGTCGTGGTGCCCACTCAGGTACTTCGTGGCGCTGTCATAAACGATGTCTGCGCCGTGTTCAAGGGGTCGCTGCAAGTACGGGCTCATCATGGTGTTATCCACCACAACGATCGCATCCTCGCATTTCTCCTTAACAAGAGCGCTAATCCTGGCAATATCGACAATCTTGAGAAGCGGGTTGGTGGGCGACTCGAGGAGCACCATAGCCGTTTTGCCAGGGCGAAGGTACGGAATCACCGATTGCGCATCGGTGGTGTCGACATGGTGAACGGTCACGCCCATGTGGGTGCGGAGGTAGGTAAGTAGACGGTTCGTGCCGCCGTAAAGATCATCGCCGGCAATGACCTCCACGCCTGGTTTAAGCAAGCGAGTGATCACGTCGAGGGCGGCCATGCCGCTAGATACTGCAAATGCATGCGCGGCAGACGAAATCTTGGCGATATGGTGCTCTGTAAACAAGTGTAAGCGCCCCGTTCTCAAGCGTGTTCCCGATTTGTAGCCGTTCCTCAGGGCACCCTCCCATGCATGACCCCATCACTAACGCACACTCGGGGAGCACGGTTCCGATCATAGACGGCTGCGCCGCATTCTTAGCAAGTGGGCCCACTTTTACTGGTCGCCCTATCGCAGGGCGCCGGAAGCGCCTGCAGGACACCACGAGGTTCTCTTTGGTAGAGATTGGGTCCCTCGGAATGACTAGTGCGAGGCGTCCCTGCAAACCCAAGCAGCGATTGGGGGGGAGGGGCGCGTTTGGAAGAGATCAAGGGGCTCCCCGGCGTAAAACCCACGATGGTTCTCCAAAGCCCGAAGCTCGAAGCCTCTCCCTAGAACATCAAATTCGAGACCTACCTAAGTGCGTCCGGGTGGGGTTTCCGCTCCGGGTGTAGTCATATCTGTTCCCGACGCCTTTGAAGGTCGAGCTCTGATAGATGGGCACGCTCGAGCTACCGTGCTGGTCCTTGTGGTCACCATCCGGGGAGTCGACGGTCGCGCAGAGCGTCGAGAAGCGGTAGGGTTGCCGCGGACGAGTCAGAGATGGTGAATCGGGCTCCGGGGTCGGGAGATCATGGGCGGGCGCCTTGACTGACGCCATGGTCTATGGCGGCGACAAAGGTCAGAGAGAATGGGGTGAGAGAGAAACGGCGACGAGATGAGATGGGAATCAGTCGGGCGGGCTTTTGGGTTTTTGGCAAGGAGAGTTAATAGCAGGACGGCATCGAGCCACTTCTGGTCAGTATCCCCACATCACGTGCGCCTTAGAGTGCAAGGATCGCGCAATGGGCTGCGTAGGCGCCCGTCCGTCCGATGTCTTGTGGACGCAGTGTCCGACCACCACGGGGCGCGATCTTTGGGTATGCATGGAGTCTATGCAACTGCGGAGAGCCACATCCGCCGTTGGTGGTACATAGAAGGTTCACGCCAATGGGACAACGACGGCCATGCAAAAATACAATTACTTTGGTCTCTAGATGGAGGAAAGCGTCCTAGCAATAGACAGTGTGAGATGGAGAGGATGAAGACTAAGGAGCTACAGTGGGATGCGACAGGATAGTGGTAAGCTGCATTCAACACAGATGATACGTGCCAGTCATTACGAGGGGTAGTACTAGTGATAGTCGTCACGATTCCGAGCGGTCGGGATGCCATGCAATACAGGATAGGCTCGCTAGGGACGGTCCTTGGGAAACCAATATTCCTGCTGGAGGACGGCGTAGCCGGTGAACCGTGATATGCCAAATAGCGCGGTATGGAACGCGTGGCCAGACGGCGGCGTGGTCGTTCGCGAGGATAGATGCGGTGATAGATGACAACGACGAAGGCCCAAGGGATAGGGGATTCCCGAAGGTTTAGTGATGTCGTCGTGAGGTCATGATACCCCCAGTTTTTGGAACATGGTATCAAGCGTCTTGAATGCGACAGGCTTTACAAGGCTGTGGACACTGTTAGCGAAACGTTGGGACACACCTAGAAACCACTCACTATCCATCGACTCCAGCCTCAAACGCCCTTCTCTTATCCTCGAGCGAGGACATGCCGGTCAACGCAAGGATTCGGGAAGGCTGCGTCTTCTCCCCCTCGGGTGCCTGTAAACGTCGCGACTCTATCTCGCGCATGCGCGACGTCGCGCCCACCCCATCCAATACAGGCATAGATAAATCCAATAGAACGACGCTAAGAAGGCGGAGATGAGCGGTGGTACCGCGGAAACGTGCTGAGATATACGTACTCAAAGTGAGCTTCGCTCTCAAAAGTCCGGACCCCTTCTAGCCCGTCCACGGCCTCGCGGTAATCGTAGCCCTGTGAGCCGACCAGTCGATCAGGATACATTTTGCAACCAAGCATGCTGCGATCCGTACCATGTTTCTCAGCCATTTAACGCTGCGGGATTATGAGTGTCCGATCGCAAGTACATAAAGGGGGTGCGCTACTCACAGCAAATTCCGCAGGATGCTGTTATCCTCCACGACCAGCACTCTAAGCGGCCCACTAGGCTCGACCGTGCCCACCGAGGATCGGAGCAACGTTCCACCTGTGCCCACAGATATCGTCGGACTGGAGGGCATGTGCGACATCTGCGGCGAACTAGGCGTAGAGTCCGGCTCGTCCTCCTGCTCCGTCGTTGGCATGTGGGACCAACTCGACAAGGGATGCGCCGTCACCGCCCTTGGGCCTAGCGGAGGTCTCTGCGCGAACGAATATGTGCTGTCGCCTGTGGCCTCCTCTGAGTACCTGCGCGAAAACGAGCCGCTCTCCGGGATGTCGAACGAGGAAGACCGGGAGGGGGATTCGGGCCGCTGCGTCTGCTGCTGGAGTGCGGGGCTGGTGCGTGGGACTTTACCGATGTTTAGTGCGTGCAGAGAGAGCTTGAGGGCGGCAACCAGGCGAGAGGGGCCGACGGGCTTGTACACGATCCTACAAAAGCCGCCGATGTGCTCGTATTCGTTCACGATCGCCATCAGCCGTGGGTCACCGCGAGCAGAAGATAGGATGATGAACGGTCGAGACGAATCCTTGGCCTCAATCGCGATCGTGACGGGCGTGGGGTCCTCATTCACAATTATGATGTCGCCAACTCCATCCTGGGTGAGCGTGAATCCCCAATCGGTCACGATGTACTGCGTGAGAACTTTGCGAAGAAGCTGTACACCGCGGATTGTGTCGTCCAGAGCGAGTAAGGAAATAGAGGGTCGACGGCCGTGATCCAGCACCTTCGCTAGCTCAGATGCGAAGCTTGCGGGCTCGTTAGGGGTCTCTACCGCTTCTGCGTTGAACGTAACCTTGATCTCGGTACCCACGCCCTCCGCACTCCATACGTCAACTTTACCGTCGACGCTTGGAGATCGAACGATGCTGTTCACAATGGCCAGACCAAGCCCGGTTCCAGTCTGCAACGGATTTTCCTGCGAGAAGGGGTGGAAGAGTTGATTCTGTCACAAAGACGTAAGTATGTATACGCCCATAAATTCTTGAGGGTCTCGTACCTTCAAGAAGTGTTGGCTGATACCCTGCGAGAAGAGCAATAAGCTTCAGCTATAAGCGAATACCTAAACGTGTCCCGCCGTACCTTTCCTGTGTCAATGACTGACAGCTCTATCCTGACTTTGCCCGGCGGCGTGTCGTTTGCAGGCGGAAGCTGCCGCAGCATTACGTGCACATACCCATCCTGCATTCAATGGAAAATATTAGCCATAGCCCCCCAATCACCGTGGTGGACGCACCGATGTGAACTTCAGGCTATTCCCGAACACGTTCATGAGTATACGCCGGATGCCGCCCTTCTCGCACCGGAACGTCCACCCCTGTCGCCCAATTAACGCGTAAGCTCCCGCAAGATCCCGCAATGGTGGGTGCACACATACAGCCTGGCTTTGGCCGACGTCTATCACGGTTTCCACGTGCTTCCCTGAGCTCGGGAGTACGACAGAGTTCTGACGGTCCTTCGGCGGTGAATACACGCTCCCAATCTCACTCGTGAACATTCGTGCCCGGTGGCCAATCCAACAACCCTCCGTCGCATCCTCTACGAGCTGCATCAAATTGACCCTGAGCGTCGCGGGAAGCAGACGCAGTAAATCATTAGTTATGAAAGCTATTACTCCCCGAGGTCACCGGAACTATCTGAGATCGCGTACCTGCTGAGATGAATCACATTCTCTACCCCGCCGGATTTGGCGTTCCCGCTCAACTTCGTGAAGTCTAGTACGTGATTGACAGTCTCGACAAGCGACGTCCCGCATGCTTGGACGGTTTGCAGGAATGACGCTTGGCTGTGATTTAGAGACGTTTCTGATAGCAACTCAGCGGATGCGAGGATCTGCGTGGGATATCGTGAGACACTCGTTTGCTGCTGTGGCTAACACGAACGTACCCCATGTAACGGGGTGCGAAGCTCATGTGAGATACTTTACGGACGGAAAATAGCATCAGCGTTGCACAAATCCGAAGGGCCATGGGAACGTACTTGGAAATGAACAGGCTCTTGGCTTTATCCGCCAGGATCATGCGTCGCTTGAGAACAGCGGACAGAATGATGACCCCTACGGTAGCGAATTTAACTCGTGAAATGATAGCACTATTCACATTGCCTACCGATTGCACGCAAATACGAAAGCTCGTGGCCCTCGAGCTGGTCGTGGTAGACGCGCATTAGCATTAATCCAACAACATGGAGAAATTATCCACACTCACGAAAGGCGTCGTCCGTTCCCCCGTGCTGTATGCACATAACAGGGCGAACGGTCGCTTGTCTATGTTATATATCGGCACAGCTATAGTACACACCCCAATTAGTTCTCTACGAATCCTTCCACTGATGGGCCGGCTTACCTAGTACATACTGTATCCTTGACGGCAACAGGGGCTTCAGGCTCGGGGGAACGACGCCTTCACAAATCTTGCCCTCGGGATGCTTCTCGAAGAACTCGCTCAGCTTTCTGTACTCCTCCGACTGTAAGCTCCGGCTAGTGCTTTCGAGGCCCGGGTCAGCATGATGCAGCGTGAGTGAGGTCGACGACTCCGCGCCGACAGTCTCCAGAACGTCCACATGCGAAACATCCATGACGATCGCGTCTTCAACATCGAGCGTGCGCTTCACTAACCGTGCCGCGCGCACGTAGATCTGTTCCATCGACGTCGAGCCAACGAGCCGAGTTTCTGGCTTCTCTTCATCCGCCTGCTTGTCGACCTCGAGACAGTCACGCGTGAACTGCTCCATCGAGCTCTGTATGCGATCTCGTATTCGTAGCTGTATCTTGTCTTTCCACAATTCCAGTTCTCGCAAAGCGATTTGCTAAACAAGTCGTCAATAGGTTATCTCCCGGTGAGCGCATTTGCTGCGTACCGCGAACTCCTTCAGGGTATGTCGATGACGGGGACTAAACTCCCGCCGGGGAGCGTCGTCCATGATAGCGAGACTAAGAGCGCCATCGTCAAGACCACTTATATGGTTAATTAGTCTATTACTCACGTTCCGATATTGTAGCCGTCATGTGTGCGTAATGGACAGCCAGCGTAGAAACGCACATGAGGATGTCCAAGGATGAGCGGCTGCATGAACCAAGCAGTCTAGCAATCAATATTACCGATTGCCAACTTCGAAACTTACGTTCTTTGAGAACCGCCAGTCTTCTTGTGCGTCGAGTATGACCATAGGCTCGTCGTCTCTGAATATGACGTCAATGCGGGCGACACTCAGAGAAATGAGGAGAAACTAACTGTTGTAATATGGCGTGAGCACATAATGAGCTCGTCCTGGGCATGTTCTGCGTGTCAAACCCAGCTGCATTCGTTACCGTCAGTAATCGTAGTATACGCTCGATGATTGTCTATTCACATTCGGATTTAAAGAACCTATGATAAAAAGTGTCGTCAGTGTCCTATTTACACTCCCACAAGCGCATATAGCCGCTTACTGTTCCGTCCCGTCGATCAACGTAATGATGACGATCCGCGTATTGAATACCAGTTTAACAAGATGTGCGATCCGGTCGAAGTTCGGGTCTCTTCCGGTGTTCCAAATATTGTACTTATACAACGCTCTTCGCCGTTCAAGCTCGTTCGGAGGGTTCGGAGGGGCGAGGTATCCCAACTCTTGGAACATCTGCTCCTCCTTCGCCGCACGTCCTGCAAGGTTGTTCACCGCGCTCTCGCTCGCTGGCCGAGCTGTACGTAGCCGTCGCTCAAAGAGCGATGCCGTAGGAAGGGGCGCGCTCGTTTGCCGGGTCAAGCATATTCGCCGTGGCAGCGCCGGTACGGTCATCGGGTCTGGGTCGAAGGGCGGCGCGCTCGTCTGCCGCGAAACATCCGGCAATGGTCGTGTCATAAGGGGTGGAGCCACGGACAGAGTTGCGGAGTCCGCCCCGGTCGTGCTCCCCGAGCCAGAGGCATATGCGTGAGCAGACGTCGAAGTAAGACCCTTTACACGCGCAGACTCGATAGAACCGAAGTAGTCCTCTTCAATGGGTTCAGGCGAACGGCGAATCGGTGCTGTTGCCGGCGGGACCACACTGTTCGGGACCGGCTTGGGAACCGTGACGGGAGCAGGGGCAGGAACTGGGGTCGGTTTGCAATCGGACTTGTGATCTCCCTGTGGATGTTGTGGTGCCTCGCGTGCCTCTCCCTCCACAGAATCCGGCGGACTGGCTTCAATGGTGGCCAACGCGGGGCCCGCAGGCACGTCTTCAACGTCCTGTGTGCCTTGCCAGAAACTGCTTAACCGTGACTTTCGGACCGTATTGGGGGACAGTAAGGGAAGGTCGGTAAGGGGGAATACGTCGGGGGGATGCGATCCGGGGATGGTCGCAGTGACACCGCGCATGGGATCGGTGAGCTCATGTTCGGGAGAAGGCAAGGCCAAAGGGGCGACCGAGACACGGGCAGCAGCAAGACGGATGGCGGCAGCAGTGGCCGTGGCGTCCGCGGGAGGTATACTCGGCACCCGGGCGTGCTCCGAGATAGGCTGAGCGTGAAGACCAGATGTGCGCATATCGGCGAACGAGTTGCGTAGCCGATGCGAGAACGTACCGAGATTGAGTGGCATGTTCAGAGGTTTGGAGGGCCTCCGTGCGGACGCCAGGGAGTCGGGTCCTGCAGCGGGAGTACCGGGAGCGCTGTATCCCACTTTTGACACAGAGAAACCAGCCAGAGACATCGCGTCCCCCGCAGGGGGCCACAGAGTGTGGTCCAAAGGCTCCGTAGGATGAGGTGGGCGTGCCGATGGAGGCTCAAAGGGGGTCTCCGCAGGTCGCCAATCCGACATAGTATCAAGCTCTGGTGAATCGAACATGATATCAGAGTCGAGGGTCGCAACCGAAGTGTCCAGAGTGGATGCACGAGGATGGGTCGGGGGCTGTAGATGTGATCTCGGAGGATGGGGAGTCTTGAGCGGATCCCACCGGCCCATGGCGTACGCATGAATAAACGTCGCCCAATCATAGTCGGGCTCGACCATGTTCGAGTCGCGCGCCGACGTACACTGTGACAATTGTTCATCTGATGGAGACGGGTCAAACGGGGAAGGGAGGACCTCTGGGCGCACAACGGTCGCAGAGGTCGTCGCCGTAATCAACGCGCGTGCGCCACGGGCACGAGAGGAAATTAGAGGCTTACCGATACCCTGAAGGCGAGAGGCTTCCGCGCGAAGACCTGCTACGGCGGCGCTGGCTCTCCTGTTCACCTCCTCGATGGCACCATCGGTATACAGTACCGGAGCAGGTTGTTGGTCCCGAGGATGGGGCGACCAGACCTTGACGCCTCGGCCGGGCGAGTCTGAGGGCTCGGAGGCGTAGACGGAGGGGGAGAGGTCGCCCATGGACGGGACCGGGGGGAGGAGATTGTGCTTGTCCTCCGCCGAAGACGCGGTCGACGGGCGTCTGGTGGATCGACGAACAGTTTGTTTCGGATTGGTATGGCGGGGAATGTGGGGGAGAGAAGGGACGAGAAGAGCGTGTGGGTTGGCTGCAGCAAGGGTGCGAGAGAGATCGTCAGGGTGGAGGGCGGGGAGAATCTGGTCAGATCGGAGAGCGTTGGTATGCGGACGACTGTCCGTATGCATGGATGGGCGGGCAGTGGTTCCGGCCTGTGGAGGAACGAGGGTGATAATGTCGGTAGAGCGAATGGCGGAATATCACTGCTCGAGCGGGGAGGGCGACATGGACACCGACGGGGCACGGCGCGGCGACGAGGAGGAGGTGGGAGGTGGTGGTGGAGTGCAGAGCGTCGAAGCAGGATCGAGGCAAGCTTCACTGAGAGCAAATAGACGCCCGGACGCTCTTCGCTTCAGCAGCACAGGCCCGGCGCTTGTCCGCCGACCCGTCCAGAGTGCCCGGTGGCTGTATCTGACGTCATCGCCCTTCAGACAGACCAAACGAAACTCTACTTCCACATCGTCTACGCTACAACATCGCCCAACACAAGCATCGCCCACATGTACAACGGCAGCGTCAGATTGTCGTTCTGCACAGAGAACGCCTCCAGCCCCGCAGCGAGGCAGCCCACCACCACGTAGCGCCCGATCTGCGAACATCGGCACCATTGCGTCAGTTTTCGGTCTACAAGCGCCCAGCGCAATCTCCACAAACTCAAATCATAACAACATTCGTCCACTCACCGAAAACTCTTCGGCCATCCCGAACATCCTCAGCAGCCACGCACACAAGCTGACCGACACCACAAATGCAGCGCTGCCCTCGATGGTCTTCGGGTTCGCCGCGAACCACCGGTGGCGGCCTAACCGTTTCCCCACAATCGAGGCCTACACCGACGTCCAACATCGACAGCCCCGATCACGATCAGCCATGGAGGAAACATCAGGACCCGACACAACGGCGAGCACCCTGTTTTCCGCCGCAGAAAAGCTACAGGACGACCTTTTGCCACCGCGGCCGTTCGGCGTTTTCCTGCAGCGTCCGTGCGGCAGAGAACAGAGATGCCGTCGCGCGCGGAGGGCAAAGGACTCACCAGAGCATCCCCGACTCCCAGTACGAGCGTCCCAGTAAACAGAAGCAGTCGCGACGGCCTGCGCGTCGGTGACCCAAATAATGAAAATTGCTCGCGGTCAGAAAGCGTTCCTCCGCCGATCATGCCAACGCCAAGCCAGGCGCACACTCACCCCTCGAACCATACCGAGTTTGCGCAGCCAGTCAGGAGGTAGAAGTGGCTCAGGATCGCAGTGCCGCCATCCTTCGAGTCCAGGAACTCGTTCATGAACAAGTGTACGGCTGCGCCTAGGGGATACAGCGCAAAGTACCGCACGTACTCTGCGAAAGTGAACAGAGCGAACGCCGCGCTGAACGCCAGGTGGGTAAACGCAGGCTGCCAGATCCGCGTTAGCCCTGTGGAGCTGATGTGATGGCACGAACGGTACGCACGTCGACCGCGATGCCTGGTACGAACATGACCACCGCTAACGCATGGAAGAACTTGCGGCGCGCGTTTACACTCAGCGTTGGGACGTGCTTATCCGCCGCATCGAGTAGGTCCGTGGCCACGTTAGACAGGTTCGCCCCGTTGGGCAGGTCCGGCAAATTGGGAAGCCGGAGTCCCAGGGGCCCTGTGCCCTCTCCCAGAGTCGTTGGAGGGGTCCCAGCATCGCTGAGGTCCGCCGGTGTTAAACTCGGACTGCCGCCGGCAGCTGTCCCATTCTGCTGGGCAGGTTGCTGCTGCTGCGGCTGTACCGCCGTCGACCCGTATCCTGGTTGTCCGAATGACGCACCGTAGCGCGGGCTATAAGGAGGGACGCCTGCAGTCTCGCTGACTACGCTGATGTGTACGCTACCCCGGCCATTCCATTGCCGGAATCGCATGCTTCTGGAAAGTTGGCGTGTCCATCCTGCCACGCTCATGCTGATGAGAGCGGCCCAGTAGATGAGTAGGGCCGGCCTGGTCCACTTGTTGTTGCCCTCGAGCACCCAGAGTACGATAAACACCCAGGGGTTGCGCTTGTTGAGGCACCATCGCGTCCACAGCCCGATCAGACCGCCGACGATGAGGAACGCACCAACGTAGAAACCAAGTGCGAGGAGTCGCCGGTGCTTCTGCTTCTCTTGGGGATAGCGAAGCCGCCGGACCGGCCGCTGCGCAATGTGCCTGGAGAGGTACAGCAAAGGAGACAGCAGGAAACCAGTCAAGAGTGAGCCAGCAATGAGGGCGATCTGGAAAATAAGGAGTGGGGTTGGCAACCGGAAGGTTTTGATGTAGGGCGTCGACATGGGCCACAACTAAACAAGCGTTAGCCTCGAGCGGGACGATAATATGAACGTACTACCTACCTTCGCGATCGTCAAGTTTACTAGTTCTACGAATAAGACAGTCGCCCCAAAGGCGACGAGGCCAAGCTCCCCAAAGGTGAATCCACGATGGGCAAGCCGCACCGAGATATACAGTGAAAATTGGTAGAACATGGCGCTCGTCACGACCTCAAAATACGACATGCCTGTCGAAACCGTTGTTAGCTGTGCGCCCCTTAAAGCGCTTGTGATGAAACGGAGTTACTTTGCCATATCCCTAGCCGCATTTCCTTCAGCGCAATGCGTACACACAGTATCCACAATGTGACGCTAATAGTAAACAAGATGTACAAATACGTCCTCCGCCCCTCTTTACGAGGTACGGAGCTCACCTCGCCATCAGGCACTACAAGCTTTCGCCGATGCCTTGCCTCCGTAACCCATGACGCGCATACGTGCACAAGGAGTAACGTTGCGCAGAAGGTGGACTGGCTCACAAGGTATCTTCGTGACCGTAGGAGTGCCTGGAGGGGCGTGAGTGGATTCGCCGGTTGCGGCAGGGTCATCGGAGGTTCGATGAGCCAGCCTGTGGGGAGTGGGTTTTCCAGAGGTTTCGAAGTGCTCATGCATAAGGAGATGTAGAGGAGTGCAGCGGCAACGAGGGGGCCACCTAGGAGCCCGGTTAAGATCCCGTCATCTTGCGCGTTTCTGCCTACACTGTCAGCACCAGGAGTAGACGGGCAGAAAACATGCTCGCCTATAATTCTTGGGGACTGTCATCCATACGAAGCCCGTATCACGACTCCGCACACTAGAATTGTTCGAAGAGAGGGTGTTGACTGAACGTCGGCCCTCGCGGCCTTCAAGGTAGCGTGGGGAAGAAGGTCGGGAAGGTGGTGTTGGAGGGCGTTCTGGTCCGCGATTAGACTGTATCCTTGTCCACGAGACTCTGGTCCATGTGCAGTAGATTATTGAGGCTATTACAAGCAATGCGAGCTCTGCTTGACGCATTAGCATGGCTACTGAAGCGTACACTCATGGTCGGACGAGGGTACCTATAGAAATCCACATGTCTGGATCGAATGAGCCTGTCGCGAAGCCACGTATTTTGACAGCGCCGTATCCAACGGAACATAACAGTAAGATGTTTTCCAGGGCTTGCCGTGTGTCGAAAGTAGCTCTAAACACGCCCCGTACGAATGGCAGACGGAACGGGATGCATACAGTGCTTGAAAAGAGAGACCGAATAGCCACAATGGGCAGGTGTCGATGTCGCGAGAATACAGAAGGTGACGATGGCCGGTTCATGCCGTTAGCCAGGTCCTTCTGGGGCGGGAGGACAGCTGGGGAACGAGAACGGGTGAAGGTCTTCCGAGAAGCCAATTTCGAAGGACTGCTTCGTCTTGACTGGCTTGATACGGAATGCACGCTGGCCTGGCGAGCGAGAAATGTTCCGTTACTTCGAGGTTCCTTGGCCTGAGGCCCGATCTGCCGTTGTGTAGACGGTCGCCCGCGTGAACCTGAGCGGCCGTCATCAGTTTGGTCGTCCTCACTCGTGCTATCCTCCGAGTCGGAACTAGATATACGCAAGATGTTGTTAGCGAACCTCTCATAAGAATGCTAACGCCCATCAAAATAGAAAGGTAGAGGAACGAGATAGAGCATTCGCTTTCCACCGTCAAGAGGTCTTGTGAGTACGTGTGCTAGACTAGCTATATGCACATATACGCGCGGAACACGACATATGCGCGCATATACCCAGGCATACAACAAGAATTGACTTCAGATGCACCGGACTAGGCAGGATATGGAGACATCGCATCTGAAGCGCTCTGCACCGAGGTTAAAACGACTTGACCCTCAAAGGTTCAATAGCGTCACAGGCATCCCACGGAGTGTGCGCTGGTTAGCAACGTCGTTATCCACATCAGCTCAGACTTCCCAAAAGGTTGCTTGCTTGCTGCAGAGAGTCTCAGACAAGACCATCGGCCCCTTGGTGGCGAATGCCTCGCTGCTTTCTAATGAGCGTGCGTAGTAGGCCGCCACAAGTTGTCTATGGGTCACACTAGTTAAGGCAATAACGAACCTACCTGGACGACCCCGCCTGGTAGCTCGTGCTCCAATCCTGCTGCTTTTGCTGTGGCTTCAACTGAGCGGGTGGCAGAGTGCCAGACGACTGCCTTCGGGCGGAATGCACGCGCGCCTTCCTGGCGGAATGGTCGGCGCGTCCCGCTGGTTTCCGAGCAGGGGGAGACGGGGAGGACGGAGAGCGAGGCAGGTTGGGCAGGCACAAGCACCACCTCGGATGGTGGTGGAAGGAAGCAGAGTACTCTGGGGTTCCGCCCGTGGCGCAGCCGCGCTGTTCTGGCTTTCTGGCCTGAGATCATCCGTGAATTCACGCTGTGCTGGTTGGGCGGTCGAGCCCCGGACCGCTGGCGGACGGCGTGGCACGTAAACCTGATTTGGAATGAATCTGGGCCGCTTAGATCAAGCTGTGCCAACCGGCCGGAAGCGGCCGTGCCGATCCCCGCAGCCACTTTCGCGTCCAGACGCGTCGTGCAGTGTCACCACATCACCCACCGCTCTTCCTCGCAGTCTCCTGCTCTGTCCACCACGCGTTTTACTCGCTCCATTTCGCTCGCATTTCGCGCCACAATATTCCGGCGAAACATGTCAGACAACGCACCCCGTGTTGTGTTTCTCGAGGATCTCGAGAACACTACAGAAACCGTCAAAGAAAACACCTCCCCAAAGGACGCGTCCCAGGAGTCTGTAAAGTCATCCCCAGCAAAGTCTGACGTGTCCGAGAAGAAGACGGCGACGGGTGCCACGAAACGGCAGCTCACGTTGCTCAACATGTTTCCTGCGGGGTCTTCGCAAAGCCCTGCGCCGAAGAGAGCAAAGACGAGCACACTCAAAGCTAATCCGTCGCTCAATTCAATCCCGTTCTCTCTCTCAGCCTTCCAAGACAGTTTATCAGACGAGGAGAAGAATTTACTCGCCTTGGAGTGCCAGACGATGGGCAAGAGCTGGTATGACCGCCGTGGCGACTCGCTTCGCGATTGCTAAACGCTCACCATGCTGCGTCCATAGGCTCAAACTCTTAAAAGAAGAGATTAGGCAGCCATACTTTCTCAAGCTGAAGCGCTTCCTACTCGAGCAGGGAGTCAAGGGACCGGACGATAGTGCGCCCAATTTGAAGGTCTATCCCGCGCGTATGTTTGCGACGTATCGCTCGCCATGTAAATCATCGCATTGACCCCGTTTACTCTAGCCCAGAATATCTATTCGTGGTCCAATCTCACCCCGCTCGGGCGGGTCAAGGTCGTTATTATCGGCCAGGATCCTTACCACGGCCCCGGACAAGCCCATGGTAACTCGTATTACGAACAACATGGACATTCCCACACTCACATCTACCACAGGTTTATGCTTCTCGGTTCCACCGGGTGTTGCCATTCCGCCTTCTTTGCGGAACGTGAGCACCAGTGTTATTTGCAAATAGCTTTAGGCTCACCAGGGCTCAGATCTATGCCGAGATCAAGGCCGAATATCCAGAGTTCGAGCCACCTAAGCACGGGTAAGTGGTATTCGCAACTTCTTTCGGCACCCACAACACCATCCATCTAAATATGGCTTCTGTAGAACACTTACGTCCTGGGCCGAGAACGGAGTGCTGCTGCTGAACACGGCGCTTACTGTCAAGGCTAACGAGGCTGGATCACACTCCAACAAAGGTTGGGAACAGTTCACCGAGAAGGTCATTGAGATCGTCGACCGCTACGGCGGGGCGAACCTAGGCCAAGGTGGGGCCGTGGGTCACGGTCGCGGCATCGTCTTCCTCGCATGGGGTGCATGGGCTCAGAAACGGGTGATGAAGTTGGACAAGGTCTGTCGTGCATGCATCAAACGGTCATGGTATTTGACATTGACGACCGTCTGTTCATCTTGGGTTGCATTATACAGAAGAAACATCTCATCTTGAACAGCCCCGTGAGTACTCATGCTTTGCTCCCTTACTCCGGCATATCCCTATTGAGTCATTACTACGATCATTTTTGTGCTCACCGGTGTTGTTTATGCGTAGCATCCGTCGCCGCTCAGCGCTCACCGTGGCTTCCTGGGCAACGGCCACTTCAAGAAGGCCAACGACTGGCTCGAGAATAAGTATGGCCGGGATAGCTGTGTCGACTGGACCAAACTCTAATCCCAAGCACGCCTGTGCTGATCGTCAAAATCTACCGTGTATATTTTCTTGATAACCTTGCTGGTAAGTGCGTACTTCTCTCCTGGGCGCATCGCAGCGCCCGGTGGCTAGTCCCCCATTGCTTCAACACGTTGCACGCGTTCCGACCTAATCTGCCTGCGCCCAGCATTCCCGGAGCCTACATGCCGGACCTCGTTCTGATATGTTGCGGTTCGCATACCGCGATCTACGTCGCCCTCGTCGCCCACCCCTGGCTTCCCGCATCCTGAAACAATAACCTCCGGTCCCCACGCGTTGCACGTTCTCGTCCGCGTGCCTCGATAGCGACATCTCACGTACATACTGATACCGATATGCTCTGACCGCAGACTAGAGGCACCATCGTCACTTCTGCGTGTACATACCGCCCGGGCGCATCTGCGGGCGACCCAACCTCGCAGCGCGCAACGTTCCAAGCCTCCTTTGTACACCTGCCGCCCACCGGTCGATCATCTCGCCGGGCGTGCGTCCTGTGCATCCGCCCCCGCCCTGATCCTCTCGCCATTCAATGCTCATCCACACATCGCTCCCGCCCCCACCATCTCCATGTGCCTTTCCACCCATCTCCGCTGTTCACAATGCTGTCCACCCATCCTCGTCTCGCTCTGCTCTCGTACGTACATACGCGCACTACCCACAACCCCCTCCCCTTCGCGACGCGCATCATTCCCGACAATCTCGCACTCTCCCCCGGGGCCTCCGCAAGATGCCGCTGCGCCTGAAAATCCCCACATCTCGTTAATCACTCTCTTGTATGTAAGGTACCGACCACAACTTATTGCTCTGTACAGCCGCTCCGCTTCGATTTCGTCCGCATACCGCCGTATGCGTTCTAGCGCGGTGCCGCTTGCCTACTACGCCCTTTACCCGCCGTCGCGACGTCGCGCACGACAGCCCGTCACGACTGTCAGCCCGTCCGCTCCGCTCCCGCAGGTAGCGGTGATGGTCGGTTGGAGCCCTCCCGGCGTCGCCCCTGCGCCCCAGGGCCCATCTTCCCCCATCCGGATCAGTCAGTACTAGTGTTATATCGCCCTCCACAGCGCGAGGAAGTGCAGGACCTGCGAATTCACCGGGTAGACTGCGCCCTGATGCCGCTCCATACCTATGATCTATATGATCCATGATCGCTGGAGGCCAGCCAGAGTGTGCGAGCGAGCACCTACTGCGCACGAGCACGGTGTGGGTTACAGACCGACGGTCCCGGGATGCCAGCATATGCATGCATACCCCGTGCACGCATGACGTCCCCCACCCGCGCGTCCAGAACCCCGCGCGCGCACGGTGCGCGGCTTCATTCCGCTGTCGGATGCTTGTCCGGCGGCTCGCCCACGGACCTTCGTCTGAATCTGTCACCTGCCCGTCCGGGGTGCCTGGCTCCTCGCTCCAGCTGGGGGCCAGCACGGGCCATGGACGGGCGGAGGCGCGAGCCCACGCAGCAGCTGGCGCACAAAGAGGCTCGTCATTGTCGTTGGATACCGGCGAACGCCTGCACACGTACGCACGCACGCCTGTGTGGTCGACGGCGCGCAGCGCTGGGTGGGCGAAGTCCGGGGCCGCGCACTGCGCTGATATCCGCGCCATGGTGCGGCCCTCGTTCTCGTTCTCGAGCCCGTCCTTGTTCGCTGTCTGTCAATACTGCACGCGCGTGTGCACACGCCGCAAGTCAGCCGGGCAGGCGAGGGAAGCAGCGACCTGAGTAACTGAGGCCGAGCCTACGAAGCCCAGGGCGGGAGTAAGAGCTGTCGGGGCTCGGCGGCACCTGTCACCGTGTCAGAGGGCGACGCGTCGGCGCGCGTTCTATTGTAAACTAGCGTACTATACAGTGCGGGGGTCCCAATAAGTATAAGCGAGCCATCTTTCCACCGTGGGGCCCGGGGCGAGGGGGGAGTAGGGGCGGGGTGTGTGTGGGAGATGCGGGAGGGAGGGATCGGAGATCGTGGCGGCGTAGTCTTGTCGTCGTCGTCGGCGTCGTTGTTAAGGCGGGGATTATTACGTGGGGGGTAGATGGGCGAGATGCAGCGTGGATAACCTGATAACCGTACAGCAGGGCGGACATGCAGCGACGAGAGGCGGGGGGAAGGAGACGGGCATGATGGGTGGCGGGAGGTTCATGGTGGCAGAGGCAGGCAGGGGGCAGACAATGAATAATGGTGTGAAAAAAAAAAACAAGTAGGGGGTGCGGGGGAGCGCGTCGTGCGCGACTAGCAATACATACGATACAGACGAAGTCTCCACAGATCCCTATAGCTGAAAGTGTTCACGATGGGCATGGGAAAGGCAAGGTGGTGGCTGCGCGCTTCGTCCCGCCACCGATCCGATAATGTTCAGGACAGGCAGGGCGACCAAGGGGCGCGGTCCACAGCGTGCCTTCACGCGGCGCGTACAGGCCCTAGTGTAACCTCGGATACCGCCGTTCAGTATACCAGGTGAGGTCGAAGTCGGGGGGAATATGACCATCTATCAGGCCGGTGATCGTCGAGCTCGGTACACGAGGGCCGTTCGGATTCGCGGCATCGCTCCTGCCTGTCCCACCGCGGGCTTGCAGTGATGGGGACATCGACGCTTGCGCGGTGTCGAGAATTGATTGTGGATAGGAGAATGTTCGTCTTTCGTCCGGGGGAAGGAAACCGAAGGATTTTTCGTCTGGGTTGGGGAAGCCCTGGAACTTGTCGGGGACGGGGTGGGAGAAGAGATCGCTAGTAGTGGAACGGCCCAGGGTACCGAAAGGTGAGCCCTGGTTAGGAGGGGGAGGTAGAGAGAAGCTCGATGAAGGCAGTGGCTGATTAGAGTCTTTGTCTCCGTAGAGTGTATCCGCCCAGCTAGCAGGATCCAGCGAGGGTGCGGACGTCTGTGGCATAGACGTAGCGGCGCCGAGGGCTGGGTCGGGCGACATCGAGTGTGCACTAGACATAGACCCAGTGGACAGAGGTGACTCGGTGCGGCTCAGGGGAGGGAGCGTCCCCGATGAGGTGAGAGCGGGTATGGAGGGCAGGAGAGAATTTGGGCTGGGCTCCGCGGACGATGAGGAGGGTTTGGGCTTGGGCTTGTCCTTGCCTGTAGGGCCCTTGCCGAGGGGCGGACGATTGGCGGGGGGTAGGTTGAGGGCAACGCGTAGATTGTTGTTCTCCTCCTCGAGTTCGGCGACTCGGTTTTCGAGGGCCTTGGCGGAGAATGAGTGGGCGTACGGGGACTCGGGCGGCAGATACGTACCTCGAGGTGGGCAGCCCGGCGTGCGCGGAACGCTCTCTGTACGTCGCGGGCGCGATTGGGCGGGAGGTTGTCGTTGCGCTTGCGGCCGCGTTTGGAGGACATGATAGGCCGAGAGAAAGGGGCTCTGCGGGACGGGACGGGGATAGACTGCGGGGCGGAATGCGGGGCAAGAGGGCGGGGAGGAGTCGGTGGGACGGCGGGAGAAATAAGGGGGCTATATAGACGCCTCGGGAGGGGAGAGGATGGCGGAGAGTGGAGAGAACATGGACGAGGAGAGCAAGGAGGGCCGGCGGGTGATAGTGCACTTTGATCGCGGTGCAGTCCCCCGGCGCGGGCGCGTCGATCAAGCTTCAGCCACTGCGGCCCACGGCCCACGCCCTCACGCCGACTCGGACGCATGCTCCAGCCCCAGCGTGCCCCAGCCTCGCTGCGTCCCCCGCCGTGCCCTGCCCCCGGCGCACCAGCGCACGACCGCCAGTGCTCTCAGCGATCTCCCGGGCACATTCTCACCAAGCCGACAGGGAGCTCGCCGCGCAGGTGCGGGCCTGGTGCGAGGTTGCTCCGAAACAGGGACCGTCCCTTCCGCCCGTCTCCGACGCGCGTGACGCCCAGCGTCGTCCTCTCGTTCGTGACGCCCAGAACCGCGGCCGTCCAGCTGCAGCCTGCAGCAGAGGACGAGCGGCCAGGCGTGGCTTCCCCAGCGCCCGCGGCACTTTGCAGCACTTTGTCCCCCTTCGCGTTATCGTCTGCCCGCTCCCCCGGGCCATCGCTGCCTGCGCCTCCGGCGTCAATGACTTCTCCGCACTCGCCCATTCGCCGCGGCGTCCGCCCCCCGCGTCTGTCCCGCACCTGCGCGCGAAGGCGCCGCAAGACAGCACAGACCGTCCGCGCCGTGTCCACTCCCCGAGCCCTCACCCCCGTGCGCAAACGCACGCGATAGCCGACCGCCGCGTCGCGACTCGCGGCGACCAGGGCGACGTGCCTCCGACCGCATCGGAGAGAACGCCACGCGAGCGAACGAGCACCGCACGCCCGGACCCGCACGATGGAGACGTCCTGATCAGCCCATAGGCGCCTTCTCCGCCGAAGCCCCCTTCCTGATCCGGGTCTCATGCACTTCTCCCCGGGCAACGCGGCTTCAATTTCCCAAGGCACCCGGTCCTCTGTGTGTTTTCGAGGCCCGCAAGCCTCCATCGACTCGCGTGCTGCCGTCCTCGTCGTGTACTCCGCAGTCATCCCATCCGCGCCCGAGTGGTTCAATGCGGTTTCAGCTCCACTTTTGAGACCGCCGTCGCACATTCAGAATCGTCCCGCCAAAGTCCGTCTTCGCCATAGGTACGAACTGCCATATCGCATACACATCGCGTGGTGACACCGCATCAGCACACCCACCTCGCACGCTCCGGTGCTGGCTTCAAAATGTCGTCTCGCGCCGGACTGCACGTCCTATAGCATTCATCGTGGCTTCTAACGCCCGATCGCCCACTCGTGCTGCACTGGGCCCAACGCTCGATTCGAGCTCCGTCTCGCGCCCGGTAGACCTGGCTTCGAACAGACGACTAGAATGTTCAGCCTTCCTTCGTATGGCTTACATTTCCTGGCGCCGGCACAGCAGGCGCTCCGTTTTCAGCTTCGCGCACACTAGCAGGTTCTCGTCCTTGATCCTCGAAGTTCCGAGTCGACAACCCTGGAAGCACTGCGTGGTTGTTGTTCGCGTCTTGCCACCATCTCTCTGACGTCGGAGCTTCTAAGCTCTTCGCATCTTGCATGGACCATACCCTGACCCTGACCCTGGGAGGGATTTTCTGGATTCGCTCCTCTTCACGGCCACATACGCAACCTAGCGCATCTTGCTTGAGTGGCAGAGCTTCCTGTGACTCTATCAATCAACCAACTTTGACTGCCCTAACGTTAGAGCGGCTCTCACAACTCGACTCTCGCTGGGTCTGTAAAAGGCGTAGTACTCCCCACTGCGCTTCAGCGCCTCGCCCATCTGTTCTCTCGAGTCTCATTCCTAGGCGTCCGGAAAAACTCAGCATCGACATCCTTCTAGCTCGGACCCGCAAATGCGACCGCCATGACCTCCGATCAACCCATAACATAAAATACTGGACTCTCCTATCGCGGATGCCGGAAGGGATGCGACATGGCCGTGACCTTGCTCTCAAGACACACCACCGGTGCTTGAAGGCAACATGTTCATAGCCACAGCATGCTCTGTATCTTACCGACATCAAGGATAGTCGTCCAGGCGTTGCAGCACGACCTAATGCAAATGTACGCGATCGACCGTATTTGCATATTGAGACGTCCGGTCACCTCTCTCGTACCGAAACCCAGCTTCAAACGTGTAAACCTCGCGCCCATAACGGTTACGCAGAGCAGAGCCGCCTCGACCACATTCCGGTGCACGATTTTCCCGGCCGCGCTGTCTCCGACGCCCGCCGCCAAAGTACGTGCGCCTTCGCCCCTTACGTCTCAGGAAGCGTGGAGGCTCATCATTGAGGACCATGGCCGCGCAAAGTTTCAGACAAGCTCGAAGCATCTGTGTGAGCGTCATCGATGACATACAGGCGTCATGCTGCGCTGCAAATAGCTGCGTGTACGCTGACTTTCCTGCTATAGAGGGTTCTATTCGCGTCCCAGACGTTCATTCGGAATACTGGGCGCTCTGCAGTGTCCAAACACCGCCAGGGTATCCCAGGCGCGTACATTTGCACCCGAGCGCACCCCGCCGCATCCGATGTATAACCATGGTCGCAATACCGCACCCAGCCCAGATAGCCTTGGGAAGGAGCACTGCACTCCTACCAGATAATACATATCTCGAGTTAAGGTTGGCCCAAAAATTTGAAATGCAAATCAAAAGAACCCGGTAACCCAAGATGCGCCGCGAGATCGCCCCGCGCTGCTGTGTCCCCTCGCCGCCGAAATCAGCTCGGCTCGCGTCTCCGGGTCGAGCGAGCATCTTCGAAGCAAGGGGTGGCGATCGGGCCGTCCGCAGCGGCCACATCGGGTCTCGCGCTGCTAAGTAGAGGTCGCTGCTCTGCACCGTGGAGCCGTCAGTGTGACTGCACAAGGCGACATGAGCGCATGTCCACCTAGTAGGACTAGCACGCGCAGCGGCTGCCCAGCGACGCGGTCTTCGTTCCGCCCGGACTCGGAGACTTGCCAAGGCCCGCGAGCCGCGAGGCGTGCCAGTGGTTACGCGACTGGGTGCCAGGAACCTCAGCTTCAGGCTCGCCATTAGCACGACAGCCGGCGGCGCTCGCGTGCTACCCGATCCCCGATGCCTGAGACGACGGTGGACACTGGACCACCGGCAGCGAGTGATTGCTCGATGCTGGGCCTGCCCCCGACCTGAGTCTGTACATGTCTGATCATGACCTTCGCCGGCGCACGGTAGCGCCGTTCGATCATGGCGGCGCACCTGCACCCGCATCTGAGTCCAGCACCGCAGCCGACGTGCTTTGTTCTCTAAATGGACCGGCCACTAACGTCGGTCCCCAACAGTCGCCTCCCTGAGGCTCTGGGACGTCCGCGCCTCAGACCGCTGATGGCCTACCCGAGGTTCGCCGGCTGGCCCATTAAAAGCATCGGTGGCGGCGCGACGCAGGTCAAAGTCTATTGAGCCGCGCGCTCGAAGGAAGCCCCCGTCGGGATGTGGTGAGGGTAGTCTGCGGCGTCCATTGAGTGTGCCATGGCTACACAGCGCGCTCGCCCGACCTCGGGCACTGACCAAGCCGTGCCCGAAAGAGCACGTCCGGCGCCCAATGTGCGCGCTGTGGTGAATGATTTGATGGATCATGGCATGCAACCACTCGGGCGCGCTGGGCGCTGTCCCGAGCTCTGAATCAGGGCATGGACCCACAACGTCATACATGTAGCGCCCGGCTGGGCGCGAGTCCCACTTCCGGCGTCGGGCGTCGCGTATAACCTAAGCGGTACGCGTGGCTCGCGAATCGAGCGTCGCGGTTTGTCAGGCGGGGGTCGTGTTTGCTAAGTCGGGCAGTATACGCTACGCCCGCTGCCAGATTCCCCGGTGATCCACAGGTCCGGTATTGTGGCGAGCTCGTGACAGTGCGCGCGCGTTAGAATCCCTCGTCGGTCTTGCGTCCTGGTGGGCTGCGCGCCCGAATGGGTCGGCGTTTTTTTGATGCAGAGCGTGTGTCTCATTAGCCATATCAATGTAGGGTAACGTACATGGAGTCCTCAAGTCCTGTCAACGAACGCTGGGAGTAAGATTACATTGATGCGCGCACGGGTCCTGCTCTTCAGCTCTTCCCGGCCGCCCTAGCCTCTTTGCGCGCTGCTGAAAGGTCCTTGTCGCGCTTCGCAAAGAGCTTGTGACGCGGGGCAGCTTCGCGTGCGAGCTTTCGGTTCGCCGACTTGTTCTGTTCCACGTACGACATGTGCTGCGCACCGCTGAGCGCTGTGAGCGATCCGGTCGTGCGCTGCACCGTGGGCATCTTCGTCGGCATGCCGAAATCCTTGGACGTCACCGTGCCCGCGAGGTCGCCCTCGGCGGCGCGCACGTCAGAGCCAAGGTCTGCCTCGCTCTCATTGGCGAGGAGGACCGAGGAGAGGAGCTCGATCTGCTCGTCGCGCGACTTATACATTAACTTTGGCACCACGCGCGGCACCAGGCGTGTCAGGAGGAGATTCTATTAGACGGGATGTTAGCAAGTTAAGAGCGGTCGTAGGACAGGGCGAACGACCTATGTCACTTGGACGCTCAGCCAGCCAGATTAAGCTAGGGTAGTTCGAGGCTGGACGTTCATGACGACGTTACGCCGTGTCAGCAGTGTTGCTTGCACCGGCGGACATCATCCGTCAAACTTTGTCGGGTGTTCGCACAGCGTACATATCAACCTTGGTATGAGCGCTGCCCTCGAACAGCGCCAGCTCGCGCAAGTACACCGTCGAATGCCTTCCATTCGGCATGGCTGGAAATACATACATACACGCATAAGCCCTGTGCTCACCAGCGGCCAAGCTGCTGTAACGGTCGTTTGGTAGCTGGCTGTGACGGGCGAAGGCAGGAGTGGTAGATTGAACCAAAGTTTGACAGTCGAGCGTTTGATGAGTATTGACGGCAGGTTCGGCGCGCTGCCAGCACGAAAATTGACGAGAACGCCATGGCTCAGGATGACCGACCAACAGAGAAGCTAGTACTAGTAGTAGGCTAAGGATTATACGGGACGAGACCAAAATGCGAAGCGCCCACTGCCCCGCGTCCAGCAGCAATGACGTGACACCGGCGCTTGCGTCGGGTCTTTCTCGCGCGGTCTTGATGTATCTGCTCTTCGTTCCTGCCCGCTGCTTGTGCAAACGACCTCGGCACAAATCGAGTGACTCAAGAGCAGTCATTTCTGTGTAAACCCCATTCAAAAACGCTTGCTCAACCCGCTGGCGCCGGCACGAGCTCACGGTGCGCGACTTACAAGGTTCGAATTGTCCGGGACCAATAGTGATACTATAGTATACGAGCAACTACTCATCTATACCTGAGTGACTCTACCTCGGACATCTTGAAAATCGATACCCTCGGTATATGATTAACGGGTAAGAACAAGCTAGAGACCTCCAGTCCTGTATAGCTGAGCCGGGCCGTAAGGTCTACCCATACGCTACTGCTGTAACATTCGAGCAACTCCAGCTCGCCCGCGTACAGGCCCTTCCTGGGCTCGCTCTCCTTCCAGCAACTTCCGTACTTCGGACATCTCGGTACGCAATGCGGCAATGTCAGAATTGAGGCTCGTCGTAACCCTCTGCGAGGCGGCTATGCTCGATGTCTGAATCGACCTGCACCATACTCGCGCATCCGATCCTCAAGCTGTCGCAGCCTACGGACAAGCTCCCTATGAAGCGTTGTGTAGTCTTCGCCCGCGGACAGTGAGCTTGGGGTCACGTTGATGTTCTTGCTGCCCCCGAGTTCCCTCTGAGGGCCTATGCCAAGGTGCGTTAGTTCATTCTGTGGTGAATGGATTGATAAAATTTAAACGAGTTGGCAGGTACGAGTCCCCGTGCGCCCACCCGGTTGAAGATGATTATCCGAAGGTACCTCGAGTACCCGCAGATGAGTCGCCGAGGGATAGCACTGACTTGCGAGGTGATACGAGGTCCGGTACCGTGGTCTGTTGACGCCTTCTACGTCGGCAAAGAAAGAGTACTACTAGGACAGCAAGAGAGATGAACGCCAGGCCACCCGCCACGGAGGCGATGATAACCCCAACGAGTATTCTAGGATGCATAATGAGCAAAGCCAAGTTCGGGTGCTCCGTTGAACGAGCTAACGTACGCCTGACGTTTGTCTTGTTTCTAGTGTTTTCATTTAGGTTGATACTCCCAGTATAGCGGCAAAAGACTGTTGTCGTGACTGCGTACGTTGCTGGCTCCTGTCGCTACCCCTGTCGCGTCTACCGCGCGCAACGAAGCTTGCAGCCACGTTGCGCAGGTATTCTTCATGGTCGCCCGGGCACTGGTAGCGTGCAACCCGGATCCAACTCAAAGCTTGATTAGTCACACGTGTTAGATCGGGGCAAAGTCTCTGCATGTTAGAATTCCGTCGTAAAGCGCGTCGTAACCATCTCGCACGTCGCCCCCAGGTGAGACGGTTTCCTGCATGGGTCTCAGGACTCGCAGGTCATCCACACCTACTCACACTCATGCATAGAAGGACTATGAGCGCGAGGATGACCGCCGATCCCGTCAACCGCGCCCCCACGCCGTCATCACGGTGTATCTAAATTTTCACCATAATGAGGTATGCATGCGTTAACTAAGAAAATCAGCGCGCGCCGAGTACCAGGAACGGTCGGAGAGGCCAATGAGAGATCTCTACCTAGAGTCGCGTGGACGAACCTGGCGTGGCATCCAAGTCGATGAGAGCCGGTTCGCCATTGCAATATCGAGAGTGCCAACACGCGGACTGCGCGCATCGGACGATCAAGAAGATGAAGATACAAACAGGATGTTCGGTACAAGTTCCTGTGCAGCCCGGGGTATCGGAAAGGATGTAGTTCAGCCCGTACAAGCAGACCTGTGCGCAAGTTGTACATAATACTATCATTCGCGGCCGGCCACAGTGGGCCCTCAGAAGATTGGAGAGATAGATCTAGCGAAGATGTAAGTTCATCGAAAATTTTATATACCTTTACCGCCCGCTGACTTACCTCGGATGATCAACAATACAGAGGCGGATGCGCTAGACCTTCATCATGATGACCCCTGCTCGCATCGCGGCGGAACTCCGTTCCGCTCCGTGGATGCTATTCCACGGCACTTGGGCTTGGAAGCGGGCGAGACGCGCGCCCTGAGTGTCGACCTCTACAACGCTCGTCGGAGAGGGTTGTTGCGATAACAGACGCGGAGGGAGGTTCCTCGACCCGGATGCGAGCGTGAGGACCAGCGGGGGTTTAGGGTATACTTTATGGTCCAGAAGACTCTCCGCAGAGCGTCCATCCATACTGGGCTGTAGGAAGCTTGGAAAGCTCATGGAGCTGGCCGGTGAGTCTGGCGGTGAAGGGAAAATACAGGAGGGATGGGCCAGCTTAATACTCCGAGTAGCGGGCAGCACCGTATTCGCCCGTGGCAAAGGAGGGGCAGGCATCGAAGGGGGACTTGGAGGGCGGCCGACACGGTTCGTCGGAGATTGCTCTGGGCTGCCGCTGCCGCTGCCGCGGTCCTCAGGGTCTGCCCCGGCGTTGCCTCCGGGAAGAAAGGCGAGGCGATATTTTGAGCGTGCCAGTGTGCGGTACACATATACTCCGGATGCGAGCAACGCGAATGCGACAACCGTGCCAATCGTTACACCAACGATCGGGCCGAACGGAGTGGCAGAATCACTGGGCGCGGCACTAGCGGACAAGCCGCCTGGCGATGTTCCACTCAGGGCGGATGTTGTGGCTCCTGATGGCTCGCTGGCAGACTCAAGAGAGCGTATCGTAGTAAAGCCAGTTGACACGATAGTGGTGGTCATATAATGCCCGACTTCCACGGAGGTGATGGAATATGATATGGTACGAGTCATTACTGCTGGTAGTGTTGAACTCGAGGGTGTGGGCTGAGCAGATGAAGGAACATCGTTGAAGGGCGATGAGGTTGAGCCAGGACTGGCGGGAGAAAGGGAACTCGTGGCCAATGAACCGGTAGAACTTCCGCTGGAGACAGTTGAGGCAACCGCCGGGGAGGAGCCTGGCGCGGAATCGCCTGAATCCGTCGTGTACACAATGTAATCCAAAAGGATGATGGAAGAATCCTCATTTGAGGGTGTGATAACGAGTGTATGATTGCCGCTAGGAAGACCCGCCGTTTTGAAGACGAGAGCATTATACTGATAAACAGGGCCCGATGACAAGTACCAATCACCTTGGTAGTTGAACGGAGTTGAGCTAGTACCATCTAGGTTAACTTGGAGTTTCGTGGATAGGGTAAACGTTCCACCAGGAGGGATGTGGTTCAGGACTACTCCATAGACATACACAGCAGTACCGCTGAATGTGAAGAACAAGGATGGTACTGTTTGGCCTACGGTGTATGCAGTGCCATGCCATGTTCCCTCGTACAACTGAGTTTTGTCCAGGGAAATATTGCACACATCGGGGGAAGTATTGCAAGGGTAAGTTGTTGACCACGCATTGGGTGGTGAGTAATCAATGCTCTGGTCGTTGTCGTCGACTGTGACGTTATGGGCACTGGCGTGAACGCGAGCGACGGCGAAAAGGAGCACGGTGCAATACTGCCAGAGAAAGGCCAATATGAAATGCGACATTCAGGCCTACAGAGCGGGGTGGGGACTGTGGGGAATGAGTGTAAATGGGGGCAGTGGACAGGAGACGTCTAGCAGGGGTGCAAACACACTAAGCTTAACTTGGCCAGTCATGCTGCGCCGGGTACCCCGTCGAATACAGGCGATAATCGAACTGAACAGGTGATGCACTGCACTGCACATTTCGTGCCTCATAGGCAGTCGAAAGCCTGTAGGCTTTGAATAGCTTCAGAGAAGAGTGTGATCTGACAGATCTGCGTTGGGATATCAGCCCGAGTCCACGCGCACAGGTTAACAAATGGACACTTACTGCCGCAGAACTATAACAGGTCGCGCGGAATGAGTAAAATGTGCACCTATATTTTTGTGCCTATGCAGAATCAGAAAGATTCCCGATACCGACTAAGGTAGAGGGTCTTCAAGACACGAAACGTAACCGTGTTCCCCGCCAAAAAAACATTCTCACGTGTTTTTTCCCACGTACCTGTTTTGCTCTGTTTGTGTATACAATGCCGCCCTGCGGCAGCCTGCGGCGTGCTGGCGGATTGCGCCCTAATACGGCAGGCAAGGTGCGGAAGTCCCCACGTGCGAGTCGGGGTATAGCCCTTACAAAAGGCTTAATAGCTTGGGATAGAGATGTGATAGTTTAACGTTTTGTTGGAGTTTGGGGCTATCGTATGGCTATAGTGGCATGTTGGTAGTATGGCCCTTGGTCTGCCGTGCAGCCCTATTGCACCGGTGTCCGTTGGCGGATGCCCCGTATGCGGGTGGGAAATGGTTGGTCTTCCTGGGATTGCGGTTTGCGGCATATCGATGCTTTGTCGCTCGTTGCGAAATGTACGCATAGACCAACCGCAAGCGTGCCTGTATCGCGGTTTGTAGGGAAAATGTTAGTTCGAAGAACTTCGAACGTTCGGTATCGGGCCTTGCCGTTAACCGGCGCTACGACTTCAAGTTATGAGAAAGATGGGATTGAAGACGTAAGGGCCTGTTCAGCAACACGCCGAACGACGCGATACGCCGATAGCGAACGACCGGCGTCGATGGGCCGTGTGACTTGAAGTGACTGATCTGTTACCCGCTGTGATGGGATGGCGCTTGCAGCCGGGAGCCCCGATCCGTCGTCTCCGGCGGGTGCTCCGTTCGGATGTATAATGATGCATGAGCGAAAGGGGGCACGGAAGAACGGTCAAGTGAATGTTGAGCTTCAAATTGAATTATGACAACGCAAAAATATCCTTTGGGAAGTTGAAATGTCTAATGGAGAGTCTTCTTGGTACGTTCACCAAGATTTGTACTATAATACTTCAAGCTAGTCTGCTTGCCTTTCTTGACAACTCTCTTGAGCATATCTCTTGGTGAAGGATAGCATAAACAAACGATGCATATCTTTTATCAATTTTATTATAGCCTCATTATTTTATATGTGAATTTTAAATGGGCCCTGGACTATGTAGGTCGGTATCGACAACTGTCTGAGGTATTTGCCTTGAAAGCCCGGCCTCGGCCATGCCGGGTAATAATTGAGCACTTATCCAGAATGTAACGCAGCCATCACTCAAAGTCACTCCCTAACTCCGAGTCAAGCGGAATGGACCGCTTGGGCGTCTAGCATACCATACAAGGGAATCACCAATAGATCATCGGCGTATCGCGTCGTTCGGCGTGTTGCTGAACAGGCCCTAAGAATGTCAGTGTAGACTGTCGCCCGCACGCGGACATTTAAGCTCACGCGGGAAAGACTTTCCTGTTTTGTCTCCCCAGCTTGCAAAATTTTCGGCGGACTCGAAATGGATAGAGAATGATAATGAGAACTTAGAGTTTAGAACTACAATTATGAGTGACATAAAAATGATTTTTACAAAAATTTGATGTGAAGTTCATTTTCTCAAAATGTTTCTTTGCAGGGCCAAATTATTACTTCTCATAGTCTTCAAACATAATAAATGGTATCTATTTTATTCACACAATCAAATCAAATTTCCATGTATTGTTAAACATCCACACGAAAAAGAAGTTTGCTGCAGTCTAAAAATGAAAAGCAAGATATTTATTTTGTATGTCAACACTGAAAAAGGAATTTGCAGAGTTCAGTATCCACTCAGCACCCACTCGTTACCACCCATCGCCCACCCATGGAGATGTTGTTGTGTTTAGCACCTCATCTGCAAAAACCCAAAACGCTCGCATCCGCCTGTGAGCCACCATGAGCCTCACAATCCACTGCGAGCCCGGGCCAGAATGCAAGCGTGTGCAATGGAACAATACTGGTTCCCAAGTGGTGTGATCTCCATGCCTAGCCTTGAGGAGCGCGCATGAGTAGCGGAGCGTGCAGTGGGATCTGTGGGCGAACAGAGAAGACCTCGGTACGGCGCGCTCGGGGTACGAGTGCAAGACTAATGTATTGTTAGGATCGTGCGCGGAAGTCCGGAAAAGCGGAGATGCGGAAAAGCGGAATTCCGGAGGGAAGTCCGGAAGGAACTGAAGCGGAGTCCGGGCGCACCAGAAGGCGAAGACTTGGCGAAGCTATTAGCAACGCCCTGAGTGATCTGCCGGGTCTTCGGATTTCGGACGGGGTTGGCGGAACTCCGGTACGGAGAAGAGTCGAAGGGGAGAAGTCGAAGGAGGAGAGACGAAGACAGACGGAGGTCGGACGGAGGTCGGAGGTCGGAGTCCGGACGGAAGTCTGGCGGAGGTACGGAGAAGGAGTTGGATTCGGAGTAGGAGTTATAAGCAGATGAGCAGGCGAGTAAACGAGATATTCGAACTGAGGAATACGCTAGCAAACTCGAGGCTTATAATCTAATCGTAGATAGGAGTTAGGGGTCGGAGTCCGGAGGTCGGACTTCCGGTCGGACTCCGCGGAGTGGAGCATCCGACCGGGAGTGACGTGCAATGACGCGTGGTGACGTGCATCCGCACATCCGCGCGGAAGCTAGTGGAGCTCCGGAGTGGATCGCGGTCCGAGCGGAACTCCGACCGGAGTATGAGTAAGTATGATCGGAAAGGACTGGAAGGAACTAGAAGGGCCGAGGCTCGTACTGGATGGAACGGGCTGGAGCGGTCTAGGTGTTACAGGACGAACAGAAGTCCGGGCGGAGTTCCGGAACTCCGGGCCTGGTTGGCACGGACTGTAACAGTGCCCCCCCTTTAGGCCCAAACCCTTGAGGGCTTCTGACTTAACACCCATCATGTCAGCCCGATGAATGGAAGCCACGGAGTCCGTGCAGGGTCGCGGAGTCCGAGCGGAATATAAGGAGCTGGACTTAGCGGGTCTGGGACTCCCTGCCTCTCATACCACACCACCATCCTCTACCCCATGTCCTCGCCTGTTGACTTCGACGCCAAGATTGCGGAAGCGATGAAGATGTTGGAGGGACTCCGGGCGGAGCAGCAGCGTGCCGCGGAGGCGGAGGCGGCAAAGGCCGCGGAGCAGCAGCGTGCCGCGGAGGCGGAGGCGGCAAAGGCCGCGGAGGCAGCCAAGTCCGCGGAGGCGGAGGTGGCAAAGGCGGCGGAGGCGGCGCGGAAGGCGGCGGAGATGGAGGCGGCGGAGAGCGCGCGGCGGGCGGCGGCGGCAGAGGCCGCAAGGAAGGCGGCAGAGGAGGTGGCCTCGGCGGAGGCCATGCAAAAAGCGGTGGATGCCGCATTGGCGAAGCACACCACGGAGGTGGAGGCCGCGCAGCAGCCGGAGGGGTCGGCGGCCGCGGCAGCGCGTGCGGAGGCGGCGCTGGCCCGTATCACGCAGCTATCACGCAGCCGCGGGTCGAGGAGATGGCGGAGACGGAGGCAGCCGTCCAGAAGGCGGCGGAGCGGGCGTACGTCCGGAAGTCCATGGAGCTGGGGGAGGCGGCGGAGGCCGCTAAGGAGAAGGCGACGGCGGAGTCCGCTGCGGCAGAGAAGCGCGCCGGGAAGCGGAGGGCCGAGCCGGAGCCGGAGGAAGACGAACCGGAGGTGGTGGACCTGTCGGCCTATGGGCCGACAGAGAAGCGGGAGGTCCGCGTGGGCAAGGGGAAAAAGACGGTGGACACCGTCTCCGTCGGGTAAGTCGGAACTCCGGTACCCGGAACTCTGTGACTGACTTTTACCAGGGCCTGCGACCTTTGCAAAAAGGACAAGGCAGAGTGCTGCGTGGAGGTGCCCAACCGGCGCACCAAATCCTGCATCTGGTGCAGGAACAAGAAGGCTTCCTGCACCGGGATGACGGGACTTCCGGACACTCCGTGGAAGCCGAAGAAGGTCCGCCGGATCGGGCCGGAGCACGAGCAGGAAGAGGAGGCGGAGGGGACCCCGAGCCCGGAGCCAGAGGTGGCCCGGGTGCGGAAGGCGGCGAAGGCGCGGGGTGTGGGGGCCGGCTCGTCCACGGGCGTAGCCCTGGGCAGCCGTCGAGTGTGGGGAGCGGACCCGGACGTGCCCGGGACGGACCGGAAGCTCCTCCTGGCCATCCTGGTGGAGTCCCAGGAGACCCGGAGTCTCCTGCGGAGTGTCCGGAAGGAACTCCGGGAGCTCCGGGAGAGGATGGACGAGCAGTCGACCCGCAGAGACAACGCCATGGTGGAGTACATGTGGGCGAATGCCGAGGGCGCGGACGAGGACAGCTACCTAGGTAGCTTGACGGAGGAGGTGTCGGAGGAAGAGGAGGAGGAAGAGAGGATGGAGGAGTAGGAGGGTGGAGTTCCAGGCGGAACTCCGGGTACGGACACGGACACGGACACGGACACGGACTCGAAGTAGATAGCGTGCGCCTCTCGTCCTTTGTACTTTCGTCTGCAATGAAGTGGAAGCCTGTCTTGGCAAACTCAGAGTGCAGCGAGGGGTCCGGGCTTGGTCGGATAAGCGGAGTGGAAGTCCGTGACCAAGTCCTGCGCATGTCCGAGCTCCGTGGCGAGGATCCAGGAGGTCTCCTCGTCCGTGCCTTTGTAGCCTGCCCAGCGCACCAGATAGAGGAGCTGGCAGGATCTCCGGCGGCGGTCGACCTTGGAGTCAAGGATCTCCGAGACCTCATACTCCGGTTCTCCGTCGACAAGGACCGGCGGAGGCGGAGATTGGACTCGTCCGGGGATGGAGTTCGGAGTTGCGACTTCCAGTTGAGAGACATGGAAGACGGGATTGACGGAGCGCATGGAGTCCGGAAGACGGAGGGTGAAGGAGTGCGTACTGGGTTGCGCGATAATGGTGTAAGGACCCAGGAACTTCTCGGACAGCTTCTTGGAAGGCCGGGTGGAGCGGATGTGTTTCGCCCGGACATACGCGGTGTCTCCAATGTGGAACTCCAGGGCGGGTAGGCGATGCTTGTCCGCCTGGACTTGGTAGCGCTTCTGAGCTTCGGAGATGCGCTGCCGGAGTTCCGCGTGGAGTTCGTCGAGGTCAACGGCGAACTCCCGAGCACGCGCGGAGGTGAGGTCCCGTTCGGGGTGGACAGAGATCGCAGGGTTGTAGCCCTTGTTCGCAAAGAATGGGGAGATTCCGGTGGTCGCGTTCGGAGCATTGTTGTAGGCAAACTCCGCGAGCGGAAGGAGACGCGACCAGTTGTCCTGCTGGTATGTGCAGTACATCCGGAGGTACTGTTCGAGGGTTTGGTTGACTCGCTCGGTCTGGCCGTCGCCTTCCGGATGATATCTGGAGGTGAAGTGAAGGCGCATGTCGAGGGCCTTTCCGAGGGAGCAGAAGAAGTGGGACACGAACTCGGAGCCCCAGTCGGAGGTGACGTGGGATGGAACTCCGTGCTTGGAGAAGACGTGGAGGACGAACAAATCCGCGAGCTCTGGAGCCGTCAAGGTGTCGTGCGTCGGAATGAAGATAGACTGCTTGGTGAAGTGGTCGACGATGACCAAGATGGCGGTAAATCCGTCGGAGTCCGGGAGCTGTTCGATGAGGTCCATGGAGATGGAGTTCCAGGGTCTCTCCGGAATCGGGAGCTGCTTGAGCGTGCTGTAGGGGAGATGGCGAGGGACTTTGGAGTGGGCGCAGGTTGTACAGGACTTGCAGTAGTCCCGGACATAGAGACGGAGTCCGGGCCAGGCGTAATCCCGGAGGACGAGGGCTTGGGTCTTGTTCTGACCCCAGTGTCCGGCCGTAGGGTGGTTGTGGCGCGACCGGAGGACCCAGAGGCGGAGGTCACCAGAGTCCGGTACGTAGATCCGGCCACTAAGGTGAAGATAGCCTTCGTCGTCAAGTGTCCAGCGCGGGTTGCCTTGGGCTGCGAAGCGGAGGCCTGCGGTGATGCGACCCGGCACGGTCCACCGCCGGAACCCGACTCTTTATGCGATTTCGCATCGCTGACCCTCATCCCCTCCACTACCCCCTAGGATTCACTGGACAGCGTACACGACTGCGTTAGCGGTAGCGCGACATCGGCGCGATACTCACTGCCGCGGCGGGACTTAGGCCGCGTGTGGCGCAGGTCAAATAGGCGCCCGCGACCGGGAGTCGCGCGGACCAGCCTCTCGCGATAAGGCCTCTCGGCCTCGCGACGGATCGCACACTCGTGGTGCCATCACGCGCAGCGCGATACGGGTCCCTTGTGTTCGCGACCGGGTTTCCTCGGTCGTTGTTATTTGTACACCTTTGTCTCTTTTGTAAATACTTCGGGGCCTCCAAGCCCCAGGCAATCCAGTTTCCCCCAGTTAGGATCTCACCTGCGGCGAATAGCGTGCGACTGCGAAGACTGCGATAGCGACTGCGACTGCAACATAGTGAACTGCGTGCGACGGCGATAGCGATATAGCGACTTACTGCGGCTTTACCCTCTGCGACTGCGTTGACCCCACTGCGACTGCGTTGACCCCACTGCGACTGCGTTTCCCCTTCTCCCACGGAGTCGCGCTCACCGTGCGACCACGTACGTTCCCTTTAGGTTCCCTTACTGCGACAGCTTTCCTATCTCCCCAAGCGGCTATTCTACCGTCGCGCCTACGCGACCGCTCCCGGTGGTACGCTTCACGTTTACCTTTGCGTCCTCCGCGTGCTAGGGAACCCCGACCCTTACTCGCTCCGACCCCTTCCCCTTTCGCGTTTACGGTCTCATCCTTCTAGGGCACTCGACCTTGACTTTCCCGGCTGTTGCGGGAGGTTTTGACGCATCACCGTGCCCCTTCCCGGACTTCTGAGCCCGGACCACTTCGGGCTCCGGACTGGGGGTCCCCTCCGCCTCCTCCTCCTGGTCGTGCTCCGGCCCGATCTTGCGGGCCTTCTTCAGCTTCCGGGGGGTCTCCGGAAGTCCTGTCATCCCAGTGCAGGATGCCTTCTTATTCCTGCACCGGATGCAGGACTTCGTCCGGCGGTTCGGGACCTCGACGTGGCACTCCGCATTGTCCTTCTTGCAGAGGTCGCATGCCCTGGGAATAGTCAGTCACGGAGCTCCGGATCCCGGAGTTCCAACTTACCCGACTGAGACGGTATCCACCGTCTTCTTACCCTTCCCCACCCGGACCTCTCGCTTCTCTGTCAGCCCGTAGGCCGACAGGTCCACCACCTCTGGCTCCTCCTCCTCCAGCTCCGGCTCAGCCCTCCGCTTCCCAGCGCGCTTCTCCACCGCAGTGGACTCCACCGTTGCCTTCTCCTTAGCGGCCTCCGCCGCCTCCCCCAGCTCCACGGACTTGCGGACGTACGTGGTCATGTACGCCTGCTCGGCCGCCTTCTGGGCGGCCACCTCCGTCTCCGCCATCTCCTCGACCCGCGGCTGGGTAATCCGGGCTAGCGCCGCCTCCGCGCGCGCTGCCACGGCTGCCGTTCCCTCTGGCCGCTGCGCAGCCTCCACCTCCGCGGCGTGCTTCGCCAATGCGGCGTCCACCGCTTTTTGCACGGCCTCCGCCAAGGCCACCTCCTCTGCCGCCTTCCTTGCGGCCTCCGCCGCCGCCCGCCGCACGCTCTCCGCCGCCTCCATCTCCGCCGCCTTCCGTGCCGCCTCCGCCGCCTTTGCTGCCTCCGCCTCCACGGACTTGGCTGCCTCCGCCTCCACGGACTTGGCTGCCTCCGCCTCCACGGACTTGGCTGCCTCCGCGGCCTTCACCACCTCCGCCTCCGCTGCGCGCTGTTGCTCCGCCCGGAGTCCTTCCAACATCTTCATCGCCTCGGCAATCCTTGCGTTGAAGTCGATGGAAGCGGACATGTGGTAGAGGGTGGTGGTTTGGGTGAGAGGCAGGGAGCCGGATAACTGCTGAGTCGCACTCCTTATATCTCGCTCGGACTCCGCGACCCTGCACGGACTCCGTGGCTTCCATTCATCGGGCTGACATGACGGGTGTTAAGTCAGAAGCCCTCAAGGGTTTGGGCCTAAAGGGGGGGCACTGTTACAGTCCGTGCCAACCAGGCCCGGAGTTCCGGAACTCCGCCCGGACTTCTGTTCGTCCTGTAACACCTAGACCGCTCCAGCCCGTTCCATCCAGTACGAGCCTCGGCCCTTCTAGTTCCTTCCAGTCCTTTCCGATCATACTTACTCATACTCCGGTCGGAGTTCCGCTCGGACCGCGATCCACTCCGGAGCTCCACTAGCTTCCGCGCGGATGTGCGGATGCACGTCACCACGCGTCATTGCACGTCACTCCCGGTCGGATGCTCCACTCCGCGGAGTCCGACCGGAAGTCCGACCTCCGGACTCCGACCCCTAACTCCTATCTACGATTAGATTATAAGCCTCGAGTTTGCTAGCGTATTCCTCAGTTCGAATATCTCGTTTACTCGCCTGCTCATCTGCTTATAACTCCTACTCCGAATCCAACTCCTTCTCCGTACCTCCGCCGGACTTCCGTCCGGACTCCGACCTCCATCCGACCTCCGTCTGTCTTCGTCTCTGCTCCTTTGACTTCTCCCCTTCGACTCTTCTCCGTACCGGAGTTCCGCCAACCCCATCCTAAATCCGAAGACCTGGCAGATCGCTCAGGGTGTTGCTAATAGCTTCGCCAAGTCTTCGCCTTCTGGTGCGCCCGGACTCCGCTTCAGTTCCTTCCGGACTTCCCTCCGGAATTCCGCTTTTCCGCATCTCCGCTTTCCCGGACTTCTGCGCACAATCCTAACACGTACTCCCCATGGGTCAACAGCTTGGTTGAGGATGCCAACAAACTGTTGCTACACGTAATACAATGCATGTGCGCACCAGACGTAGGGGAAGGTGATCTAGCAGCCGATGTCAATCAGAAAGATTGGGAGATGCTGCCAAGGCAGTGGCCAGATCATCTAGACTCAGCAGTGATGTGTCTTAATTACCGAACACTGCCTGCACTGAAGTTCTCACCTAAGGAATTACTTCTGGGACGAGTGGTCAACATGCCAAAAACACTGCTGGACATTGCACAAGATGTGGTCACATACCTAGATGCAGTGACACATATTGCATATGTAGCACAGCAACACTTGGACGGCTATGACAAAGTTGTACAGCATGCGATCAAGCACTAAAAAGCCTTTGACAAGCAGGTACTGGCGATGACTCCGGGAGAAGTCATTTTTGATGTGGGTGTTAGGATCGTGCGCGGAAGTCCGGAAAAGCGGAGATGCGGAAAAGCAGAATTCCGGAGGGAAGTCTGGAGGGAACTGAAGCGGAGTCCAGGCGCACCAGAAGGCGAAGACTTGGCAAAGCTATTAGCAACGCCCTGAGCGATCTGCCGGGTCTTCGGATTTAGGATGGGGTTGGCGGATCTCCGGAACGGAGAAGAGTCGGAGGGGAGAAGTTGAAGGAGGAGAGACGAAGACGGACAGAGGTCGGATGGAGGTCGGAGGTTGGAGTCCGGACGGAAGTCCGGCAGAGGTACGGCGAAGGAGATAGATTCTGTTACCATTTTCGGATCGTACTGACATTGACTGGTTGAGTCATGGCGGCTACACGGCGATCGAACTATGTGCGGCATCCTTTCTTTTTACTTCTTTGGTTTTAGCTATTTTCGGACTCATAGCGAGTCACGTACTCTGACTCTGACCGAGTCACGAGTACTGACTCATACTGACTCACGGACTACGACTCGAGTCATACTGACTCGAGCCGACTCATGTTCTGACTCGTATTGACTCCCGAACTATGACTCGTCGCTTACTAAGCTCCTCCCCTCATAGTATATAAACCCAGGGGGCTTCACTCGGAAGCCCCAGCTTCGATCTCCTTTGTTCTCACCTCTGTACTCCTACGCCTACCTGGACTACAATCTGATCTAGTTATTTATAACCTTGTTGTGCGCTCGAACGCCTCAACCAAGTGTTATCATAACATTAGATCGAAGCTCTGGACTCCCCACCCAACACTGGTGTAGGGACACACCGACTGAGGAGAATAACTCAAAGGTTACCAGCCCTCATCCGACGCACTTTGCCCGCCCTGGCGACCCGGTTCACAAGTGAAGAAAGGCATTTGGAAGAAGGCGAGTTCGTTAACTCGTACCCAGAAGACTACCAGCAGCGACCAAGGAACCCGACTCCGTCTCAAATCAACGGAGCCCACAGACCAGAACGTCTCCCCTCTCCTGAGGAGGCTATCTTTTGGAACACAACCACCTTGGGAAGCCCAGGAACCACATCAGGAAACATCGCCGACAACGAGGAGTCACCAAACAGCACTCCTGAGAACACGACCGAGTATCTCAAGGACAAGATACGCACAGGACATAACTTGGCGCGCGCCATATACAAAGAATTCAAGAACGACCCGACGGTCGACACTGAAGCACTCTTCCATATTCAGGACGCCGCATTTCACTTGAGCCAGGCCCATCATCGCCTTGCTAGACAGCCACCCTTCCCACCTCCGGAACAGCGCGCTCTCCACTTCTCTGAGTGGCTGGAACAGCAAATCGGGATAAACCACGAGACACTTCAGACAGTTCACCCACGTGACCCCATCCACGCATACCTCGCGCAAGAGCTAGGAAACCTTGTAACCGCCAAGGGCCTCATCCTCAAGTGGTTCTCGGACATACCACCCCATCTTCATGCCATTCCTCACTACTTCCCTTACTGAGGACATCGCATGAACCGAGGAGACCCCGATCTGCCCTGTTACAACTCCAACCACTATTTCAACACCAACACTAAGAAGGACAACTACGACAAAGGACGCAAGAAACTAGCTCTCTGCCAGTGGCAACCATGCCCTAACCGACACAAGGTATCCGCGCCAAGCCGATACGACGCAACCCGGGTACCAACACACAAGAACGACAACGTATCCCGTGAAATCCCGCTACACCCTCTGGTATCAGCCCAGTCTTCCCCCGCAACGTCATCGAGACCAGCCCAGTTAACTAGCCCCGCTTCAACCACTTCGTCTCCACTTGTACCTATTGGACTTTTTTCAGACCCCCAGGCCAGTGTTCCGCTCGAAAGCGAAACCGAACCCGAGACACCCCCTGCTAAAGGCAAGCAGCGGGCAGAACCAGAACCAGAACCGGAAGACTCAGAAGAACCCGAACCAATGTCGGTATCCCAGGGACCCCGACCCCCTCAGCTGGTAGTCAGCCAGGCGAAGGCGTTCCAAACAGCAGCCTTCCCAGCCATAGGAGGTGGCAACGGGCCGCCGGGAGGAGAACCACATGATGACGATGACGATGAACATGGAGGGCCACCCGGTGAAGTGGAGGAGGGCCACCTGGAGGTGGAGGCGGAGGACCACCCGGAGGCGGCGGACCACCCGGCGGAGGTGGTGGAGGACCACCTGGCGGTGCTGGGTTCCCAGGAGTAGGAGTGCCACTTCCAGGGGGAGGGCACAAGGCCAAGGTCAAGGAACCCGAGGTGTTCACAGGAAATCGAGCCAAAGCCAACGAATTCCTCACCGACCTCTACCTCCTGTTCCAAAGCCGACCCCAGGACTACCCCACGGACGAGGCAAGGGTCGTAACCGCCCTCTCCTACCTCCGAGATGACACTCGCTGGTGGGCAGAGGCTCGAGTCGATGCGGCGCAGACCCTCGACAACAATGGCAACCTACACGGCTTTGGAACCTGGCAGCTTTTCCGGGACGACTTCCTGATGATCTTCGGCGAACAGGACCCAGTGCAGACCGCTGCCACCCAGCTAGCCACACTGCGCTACAACTCCTCAGAACCCCTTGACCAGTTCAATGCGAAGATCCTTCGTCTCTTCATCAAGGGACAAATCATGGAAGACCATGCACAAATGGCTTGGTACAACTACAAACTACCAGGGTTCCTCCGAGACAAGATCGCCCTCACATACCCTCAACCGACCAACATGGATGAGCTCATGGACCGAGCCATCCAACTCAACCGGGCCTACCTCCTCAACCGAGAGGTCGACGCATCCCAAGGACGACAGCAAAAGAAGCAGAACACACCCAGGAGCAAGGATGCCTCGGTACGTGCTGTCAACACGGGACGACTCGACGACAAGACCAAGCAAGAGCTCATCAAGCAGAACCGCTGTTTCTATTGCCACAAGATAGGACACCGCGCAGCTAGGTGCCCTGCGAAGCCACGCAAGGACCTAAAGACACGGGCTGTCGAAGAAGACGACAACCGTGACGAAGAACCTGAAGAAGACGCTGAATCGGACATTGGACTCAACGCCATCGGCATGGACATTGGACAGGATTTTTGAACGGAGGGGCTGATCCGACGCCAGCACCCTCCAGGACATGGGACTACACTATCTCGTTTGTAACCTTGGGACAACAACAAAGACTTGCTTATCTTCTCCCTGGATACGTCGAGTGTGGACGCAAAGTCGTCGGAATCCGTGCCCTTTTTGACTCCGGTGCGGATGCAACCATCATAAATCGACGAATTGTGGAACGATACAACCTGCCAACTGTCAAACTGCCAAAAGAAATACGCTTCAGAAATGCCGATGACAGTGTCAACACCATTGGAACGGTCACCCATCGGGTCGAGGCAAACTTCGTAGTTCGAGGACATCCGCTACCAACCAACTTCTATGTCGTGGATCTTGGGCGGGACGACGCTATCCTAGGCATGCCTTGGATACGACGATACAACCCCAAGGTCGACTGGGTAACCGGACACTTCGACTTCGACCATAAAATCATTAAAAAGCAGCAGGCCATCAAAGAATACCAGTCGAAACACGATCCACCGCCCAACATCCCGATGTGGGGACTGCCACCAGGAGAAGTCCAAGACACGGAAACAGTTGCACAATACATTGGAAAACTCACTGAAGACCCCGACAACAACGATCGGTGGGACCGACCCCCTAATGTGGCATTAACCAACCTTTGGAACCAGAGCCAAGAAGAACCAATCGTACGATGAGCAACAATGTCAACTACGTTGGCGGTACAAGCGAATGAGAACAAGCCTGCCAAAACACTGGATGAAATCCTTCCTGAATACCTACAGGACCTCCGACCGGTATTCGAGAAAAAATCTGCAGAACGAATGCCACTTCCTCGCCCATGGGACCATTCCATCGACTTGAAGCCCGATTTCACTCCCAAGGACTGCAAAATTATCCCTCTGTCTATACAGGAACGGGAAGAGCTGGACAAGTTCATTGATGAAAATCTCGCCAAAGGTTACCTCCGACCCTTCAAATCGCCAATGGCGTCCCCACTATTTTTTGTAAAGAAAAAGGACGGCTCATTGCGACCCGTACAAGACTACCGATATCTGAACGAGGGGACGGTGCGAAACACATACCCGCTACCTCTCATATCCGACCTGTTCGACAAACTGGCTGGAGCTAAATACTTCAGCAAACTTGATGTACGGGCTGGATACAACAACGTACGCATCAAGGAGGGCGACCAATGGAAGGCAGCCTTTAAAACGGCACGAGGACTCTTTGAGCCCACCGTTATGTTCTTCGGGCTGTGCAACGCACCAGCAACCTTCCAGGCCATGATGAATGACATCTTCAAGGACTACCTCATGGAAGGATGGCTCGTTATCTACATGGACGACATCCTAATTTTCTCCGACAACCTTGATGATCTGAAAGCACGGACTCGTCTCGTTGTAAAACAACTACAGGAACACGACCTCTACCTCAAGGGCGAAAAATGCGAATTCGATAAACAAGAAGTCGAATTCCTCGGAGCTATTCTACGTCCGGGCGAAATCGCAATGGACCCAATCAAACTCGAGGGACTCCGGGACTGGCAAACCCCAACGACTGTACGACAAGTTCAAAGCTTCCTTGGCTTTGCCAACTTCTATCGACGATTCATACGGGGATATTCGGACATCGCCAAACCCCTAAACAACCTCACCAGGAAGAACACACGCTGGGAATGGACGAAGGCCTGCAACGACACCTTCCTCACCCTGAAGCAACGATTCATGGAGGCCCCTATTCTGGTAACCCCGGACCCCACCAAACCCTTCCAAATTGAATGTGACGCATCAAAGGTCGCAACTGGGGCAGTTTTGCAACAAAAAGGGGGGGATGGATTGTGGCACCCGTGTGCCTACCTGTCAAAATCTTTTACCGAGGCCGAACGGAACTACCAGATCTATGACAGGGAACTCCTCGCCATCATCCGCGCTCTAGAAGCCTGGCGTCACTACATTGATGGGGCAGCAGAGCCCATCGAAATCCTATCCGACCACAAAAATCTCACCTACTTTCGCAGTGCACAAAAGCTGAACCGCCGACAGGCACGCTGGAGTCTATTCCTGTCGCAGTTCAACTACAAACTGGTCCATCAGCCCGGGAAAACACTGGTCCAAGCGGACACGTTATCCCGACGGTTGGACCATGAGATGGGCCTACACGACAATGAAGACGTTACCATGCTCACCGAAGATATGTTTGCCAAGGCAGTACACGTGGAACTCCAAGAACGGATACGGGATACAACCTCCAGGGACAAAACCGTTATGGAATCACTCAACGGGGCCTGGCATCTACGAAAAAACCCAGTCATCGGACGAAAAGAGGACTGGGCAATGGATGATGGAATTGTACTCTTCAAGGGAAAAGTATACGTTCCCCCCGAAGAAGACTTACGACGCGAAGTGGTACGAAACCACCACGACCCGCCCATCATGGGACACCCTGGAATTCAAAAAACATGGGAACTAGCATCACGGGAATACTGGTGGCCGGGCATGCGACACTTTGTAACTCAATATGTCAAGGGATGTGCCACCTGCCAAACCGCCAAGGTAAACACACACCCCACAGACCCAGGACTCCTCCCAGTACCACACCTGGGCAACCCTCGCCCGTTCAGCACAATTACCATGGACTACGTAACAGGCCTACCCACATCGAACGGCTTCGACGCCATCCAAGTGGTGGTAGACCACGACGTTTCCAAGGCAATCGTACTCTCCCCGTGTACGAAGGAAACAAGCGCGATGGACACTGCGCATATCCTTGTTGAAGACGTCTACAGTCAATTCGGACTACCAGATAGGGTCATCTCGGACCGAGGACCCCAGTTTATCTCGAAAGCATTCCAGGAACTGAATAAACTACTGGGAATCCAACAATCACTCAGTACGGCGCATCACCCCCAAACCGACGGACAATTGGAAAGAACCATCCAAGAATTGGAAGTCGCGCTGCGCATCTACTGTGGAAACTACCCCGACACATGGAGCACACTTCTCGCACAGTTTGAATTTGCCCATAACCAGCGAACCCATTCGGTCACTGGGAAAAGCCCCTTTGAACTCCTCATGGGCTACCAGCCACGTGCCTTAGGAACTGTTCTCCCAAGACCGAAACACCCGAGCACGGAAGACCGGTTGGGAAAGCTACGTGAATGGCGAGAGAATGCGCTAGCAGCCCATACAAAAGCCGCGGCGGTTATGGCTAAACGAAGAGCCGCAGGCAATGTGACGTTCAAGAAGGGCGATAAGGTCTTTCTGGAAGCTACCAACCTCGCGCTACCCTATCCAAACCGGAAACTCGCACCCAAACGAGAAGGACCCTTTGTCATCGACCAGGTCATGGGGCCAGCCACGGTCAAACTCAAACTCCCAGCCACATGGAGAATCCACCCGGTATTCCACACCTCATTGGTCTCGCACTATCGCACCACACCGGAACACGGGCCGAACTACGTGACACCACCCCCCGAGATGGTGGAAGGTGCTGAAGAATGGGAAATTGAGACCATAATTAACCACAGAAAGCCGGCACGTGACGGCATCCAATATCTGGTGACCTGGAAGGGCAGACCGAGTCACGAAAACGAATGGCTTCGAGAAAAAGACCTCAAACACGCACAAACAATTCTCTCTACCTATAAAAAACGCCACAAGATGGCCTAACCCCTCAGTTCCAACTCTCCCCTCTCTCCCTCTCCCCTTCCTATCTTGCACCCTGGCTTTTCTCGACGCCCTTCCCCTCGCCCTACTCACCATCGACGATGCCCCGCTCCCACAGCTCTCGCCCGACCCCTCGCTCAACGCGTGGTGGCCGAGGGACTCGGACCCGACCCTATCAACCAGCACGCCCCTCGCCGTTGGGTCAGGAACCCTCGGGGGCCTCCGGTACCCCGCCGACGACCTCCTCCGCGCCTCAGCCAGCCCCGCCCACTCTCCTGACACCCCCGACCCAACCAGTGACCAACAAAGACCGACAGGTCCCCACGACCCCATCACCGTCCGCGGCTACCCACTCCCCGGCTCCCACTCCTCCGCCTTCCACATCCACCTCCACGACGCCGGTTCCCCCTTACCAAATGCCCCCCTACCACATGCTCGAGGGACTCCAGCACATCCCCAGCGTCGAATCGATCCTATTGCAGCGGATCACCTTCGATCACCTTCCTCGCCTCCCGACCGCCTCCTACAACGACGGGTCCATCGCCGACCGCGTTGGCTGGACGCTCCTCCACCCGGACCTGAGGGCCCCGGCGAACTTGGCCCTGGCCCTAATCCAACCTGGATTGGTGCAATGGGCGGATTGCTACCAAGCGATGGCAGACGTCAACGTCGCCATCTCCACCCTCACCAAGTTCGTCTGGGCTCACCCGGGGGACCATCAGCACGCTCACCTGGACGCGCGGGCCGCACTCGATACCGCGCGCATCCGTACGCTGAGTATCGCTGACATCGCGCTGGGACGCCTGGTGTCGTACACTTATCAGAATGTCACCTTCTCCCAGATGGTGCCACCTGCCCCCCGGCCCACTTGGGTCAGCGCAAACCCCGCCTTTGACAGGCCGGCAAGGAGCGACTATCGGATGATGCTCAATGGGCATCTCGAGTGGGACGTCTGGGACCGGCTGTCAACTCCTCCGACTGGACCACCGGCGCCCTCGGGCGACGGCTGGGGCGACTCTGAGGCAGACGAGCGCGTCGCCACACTCGACACGGACCGCGTCTGCGTCGAGGTACGCGCCAACGTCAACCCACTCGAGGAAGGGGCCACCCAAGGCGATGAGGAAAACATACCCCCCGCACGATCCCCTCTCCGCGACATCACCGACATCCTCGACGCCCTCGCCGACGCGCCCCTCTCCCTCGACGACATCCCCAACACGGCCCCTGGCACCCGCAGTCGAACGGTGGGGCAAATTATCGCCGACGACCTTGTACGCGGCGGGCCCTTCGACGGCGACTCCCGAGTGGCGGCAGCCATTGACGCCGCACTCGACGAGCCCACCCGCGAGCCACCTCTCACGCGGCCGGATACCCCGGCGTCCCTGCCCGCTCTCGAGGAGCCACCGGCTACTGTCAACCCCCGCGATGTCGAACGAAACCTCCCCACGGTCGAGTTCATCCCCATTCGCCCCGACCTCCCCGACGCCGAGGCGTTCATGCGCCACATCATCTGCGGTGAGTGGACGGCAGACAGTGAGCCGGCCCTGGACCTCCTGCTGTTCCTCGCCAGAGAGGAACGCCCTGCCCTCGTCGGACAGCTTGACGGCAACGACGCTGTTCTCGTACGCGACCCCCTGTGCCCATCCATCGGCCCCTTTCGCCTCACCCCGCGTAACCCCGGTGCGGGTCACTTTCGACTCACCCCCTCCCTACAGTCCGCGAGGCTTTGGTCCGAGGAGGCGGTCCACGCGTACCCCGACGTCGTCTTCTACCGCGACGACATCGTCACCGGGGTCAACCAGAACGAGGCCGATGGCCGGATGTCCGAGGACGGACAGGCTTGAGGGGGGGGTAATGTTACCATTTTCGGATCGTACTGACATTGACTGGTTGAGTCACGGCGGCTACATGGCGATCGAACTATGCGCGGCATCCTTTCTTTTTACTTCTTTGGTTTTAGCTATTTTCGGACTCATAGCGAGTCACGTACTCTGACTCTGACCGAGTCATGAGTACTGACTCATACTGACTCACGGACTACGACTCGAGCCGACTCATGTTCTGACTCGTATTGACTCCCGAACTATGACTCGTCGCTTACTAAGCTCCTCCCCTCATAGTATATAAACCCAGGGGGCTTCACTCGGAAGCCCCAGCTTCGATCTCCTTTGTTCTCACCTCTGTACTCCTACGCCTACCTGGACTACAATCTGATCTAGTTATTTATAACCTTGTTGTGCGCTCGAACGCCTCAACCAAGTGTTATCATAACAGATTCAGAGTAGGAGTTACAAGCAAGAGGCAGATGAGTAAACAAGATATTCGAACTGAGGAATACGCTAGCAAACTCAGGGCTTATAATCTAATCGTAGATAGGAGTTAGGGGTCGGAGTTCGGAGGTCAGACTTCCGGTCGGGACTCCACGGAGTGGAGCATCCGACCGGGAGTGACGTACAATGATGCGTGGTGACGTGCATCCGCACATCCGCGCGGAAGCTAGTGGAGCTCCGGAGCGGATCACGGTCTGAGCGGAACTCCGACCGGAGGATGAGTAAGTACGATCGGAAAAGGACTGGAGGGAACTAGAAGGGCCGAGACTCGTAGCTGGGTGGAACGGGCTGGAACGGTCTAGGTGTTACAGGACGTACGGAAGTCCGGGTGGAGTTCCGGTGGAGTTCCAGAACTCCGGGTCTGGTTGGCACGGACTGTAACAGTGGGGGACCTGGTCCAGGTACGGTGGAATGACCTGGACTACACCTTCAAGACAGAGAGGAAGCTCCTCCCCAGGTGGTCGCCACCATACAGAGTGGTGCGTCAATTCAATCACTCATACAAACTGAAAACACTGCAAGAAGTACCCATAACAGGATGGTTCAGTGCAAGACGACTCAGACGGTTTGAACCCAGGCCAGGAACACCGCTAGCTGCAGCAGAAGAGGAACGTAAGTGTACTGCAAGCGAAGCATGCCGCTCCACTCGCATAGTGTAGCAAGGGGCAACATCCAACCATCAACAAGCTGAGTAACCCATTCCTTCTCATGCACTCAGTGGGTACAAGCCAGTGAAGGCAAATCCACAAGTAGACAGCAATAAATACAGGATATGCAGAACGACAAAGCCATTTCCCTACACTCACCCATCACACAACCCATGCTCATTTCCACTTTCACAGTTACACCATGCTCCAATTCATCCGAGGACATGGTATCTCAGGAAGGCACTTGATCTCAGTTATGTATGCGAGCACAGCGACCCACACCTCAGGACTGGATATCTACTACCTCACCAGACCAGTAAATGGCACCATTGGCCTAGGTGATCACCTGAACCTGGTGTACATGAAGACATCAGTGCACAAGCCATGGATGGTCATGTACAGAGGCATAGTCACCAAAATCTGAGCCCTGTTACCAACCACTGTTGAGTTCATGGTGATCAATTGTGACTCGCACGAAAAGCCAATGGCAGACTACATCTTGCTCCAAGTTCCGAGGAGCAAGGCCAGGCTGAGGCAATGGCCAATCATCACATTCCTCTGGGGCTGATCATGGGAGATAGAGAACATCCCCAACCCCCATGTATCCAGTCAACACCGCATTCACCTCGGACCTGCATACAAGATCTACCAGAACCATTTCTTTCCATGATGACCCAATTGTGACAAAATTGAAAATCTCCTGAAAAAGATTCCACGCACAATTACGGTGAGTGTGGTAGACTGAAAAGGCAAAGTACACGAAGTACCACTCTACCAAGCTTATGGTGATGCAGATGTCACCACATTGAGGGGGGCACTTAGAGTGGGAGGATTGCACGATGAAAAGGTGACAAGCAAGAGAGAGAACTTGGAGGGAGAGATGCTTGGAGCTTAGTCAGCAAGAGAGAGACACCAAGATGGGGAGAACGGGATGAGAGGAGGAGGGGGGACAATCTGTATTCTCGATAAGACAGATTCTATCAGAGCTTGACTTGTGCATCGGACTATCTGGTTGGACTACTCCAATGCGATTTTGCATTACTGACCTCCACCCCCTCCTACACCCCCTAGGGCTCACCACACAGCCTGTGTGACCATGCTGGTGACAGTGTGACTCTGATGTGATGCTCACCATCGCGGTGGGACTTAGGTTGCATGTGACACAGGTCGAATAGGCACCCACAACCGCAGTTGCACAGGCTGGTCGCATGCGATAAGCTCTCTCGGCCTTGCAACGGATTGCACACTCATGGTGCCATCACGCATGGCACAGGACGGATCCCTTATGTTTGCAACCGGGTTTCCTCAGGCTCAGTTGTGGTTGTTTGTACATCTTTGTCTCTTTTGTAAATACTTCGGGCCTGAGAGCCCCAGGCAATCCAGTTTCCCCTAGTTAGGATCTCACCTGTGGCGAATAGCATGCGACTGCAAAGACTGTGATAGCAACTGCAACTGTGACATAGCGAACTATGTGTGACTGCAATAGTGACATAGCGACTCACTGCAGCTTTATTCCCTGCAACTGCGAAGACTCCAGCGCAACTGCGATTCCTCTGCTCCAACGGAGTCGCACTCTCTAGTGCAACCACATACGTCCCCCTTAGGTTCCCTCTCTGCGACTTGTTTTCCGTCCCCTCTGCATTCCCACAGCCCTCACACCTACACAACCGCTCACAGGTGGCACGCTTCACATTACCTCCGCATCCTCCACGTGCTAGGGAACCCTGACCTCTACTCACTCTGACCCCTTCCCCTTTCTCATTTATGGTCTCATCCTTCTAGGGCACTCAACCTTGACTTTCCTGGCTGTTGCAGGAGGTTTTGATGCATCACTGCACCACTGACCAGGCACCAAGTGGGCGCTCAATGACTAAGCAGTCCACAGGCCTTGCAGGGGTTGCCACTCCCCAGTGTGCATCTCAGCTTCCAGGTGGGGTCATGTGATCTAATCCTACTTGTGCTATGTATCGTAGGATGGCCACAGAACATCAGAAAAAATGTGGAAGAATAAGCAAAAATATGGGGTGTCTGGTCATTTTCATAACACAGATGGATGAGTTACCAAGGAGTAAACAGAAGGTAAATGAGATATCCAAACTGAGGCATAAGGCTGGCTAGCTCAGTGCTTTTATTCTAATGATAGATAGGAGTTAGGGGTTGGAGTCCAGAGGTCAGACTCCAGTTGGCCTTTCATGTGGAGCCACAGAGTGGAGCAGGCCAACCGGGACTGATCTGGATCTGATCATCCATGCAGGACCTGGTGGAGTCCCGGGGTGGATTGTGGTCCAACCAAAGAATGAGTAATACTGATTTGTAGGAAACTAGATGGGCCAAGACTTGTACATAGGAGTGGAACAGGCCAGAACAGTCTAGGTGTTACAGGATGACCAGAAGTCCGGGTGGAGTCCAGACAGAGTTCTGGAACTCCAGGGCCTGGTTGGCACAGCCTGTAACAGCCCCCTATAGTAGCTGGTTGTGTGCGAGGTCAATCTTACACCCGCTGCCAGGTTCCACTGGGCCGGTGATCCACAGCTCCCGCATTGTGGCAAGCTCGTGACAGTGGATGTGCGTTAAAATCCCTCGTCAGTGTTGCGTCCTGGTGGGCTGCGCGCCCGAATGGGTCGGCGTTTTTTTGATGCAGAGCGTGTGTCTCATTAGCCATATCAATGTAGGGTAACGTACATGGAGTCCTCAAGTCCTGTCAACGAACGCTGGGAGTAAGATTACATTGATGCGCGCACGGGTCCTGCTCTTCAGCTCTTCCCGGCCGCCCTAGCCTCTTTGCGCGCTGCTGAAAGGTCCTTGTCGCGCTTCGCAAAGAGCTTGTGACGCGGGGCAGCTTCGCGTGCGAGCTTTCGGTTCGCCGACTTGTTCTGTTCCACGTACGACATGTGCTGCGCACCGCTGAGCGCTGTGAGCGATCCGGTCGTGCGCTGCACCGTGGGCATCTTCGTCGGCATGCCGAAATCCTTGGACGTCACCGTGCCCGCGAGGTCGCCCTCGGCGGCGCGCACGTCAGAGCCAAGGTCTGCCTCGCTCTCATTGGCGAGGAGGACCGAGGAGAGGAGCTCGATCTGCTCGTCGCGCGACTTGTACACGAGCCCAGGGAGGTCTTCGAGTCCGTCGAGGTGCGTGATCACCTTGAATGCGTATCCCTGGTCGATCAGGAATTGCTGGCGCTTCGTGCTGTAGAACATCTCCTGTGTGTCCTTCGAGACGAGCGAGTAGAAGAAGGCGTTGAAGCCCTCGTCATTACGACGCTTCGCACGAAGGATTCGCCCTGCAGGGCGTTAGCCAACGACTCTTCGGCGCACTCTGAGAATAACCGAAGCACCTAGTCGTTGTGCCTCCTGCCGCCGGGAGCCGAAGTGGGAAGAGATCTGAATCAGGCAAGTTGCCTCTGGCAGGTCGATCGAGGTGTCGCCAACCTGCGCGCCCCGCAACTGTTAGCCTATACGGCACGACAGCAAGTAGCCGAGTGCTCCCACCTTTGACAGGAAAATAGTGTTCACTTCCGGGCTGTGCTGGAACCACTGCAGAATGCGCATGCGCTCGGTCTGGCCCGTGCCGCCGTGGATGTACAGTTTTCCGAGCTTCTTCGCATACGCCTGCAATTGACAGTGTATCAGAGATCCGCTCCGGCAGGTTCAAGAATCAGAACACAGAAGCAACTCACTTCCAGTGCAAAGACGTTGTCGGAGAAGACGATAATCTTGTCTCCGCGATCCTCGTGATACTTGATGAGGAACTGGCAGGCCTGGAATTTTTTGGGATTCATGCAGTAGAGCAACATGCGCTTGCGTGATTGCTCTCGCAAGTACTCCCGGTAAAACTCCGGCGTCATAGGACACCACACTTCCGCACACTTGCAAGGGCGAACATGAGCCTCTAACGCCCCGAATCAGGACGATGTCGCTCACCTGTACATTGGCGATGTGCCCTTTAGCCGCGAGGTCCATCCAGTTCGCTTCGTACAGCTTCGGCCCAATCATGTAGTTCAGGTCCGCGATCTTGTCATCCTCACGAACGAGGGTTGCTTGTCGGGCTATCAGCTCACCATATGGCTTGAATGCTTGTCAGACTTACCTGTGAGTCCAAGCTTCGCGTGGGCCTTGATTGTGGTCACTACTCGGCGGAACATGGCAGCCGGTACGACGTGGACCTCATCGAGAAGGATGAAACCCCACTCGCGCGACGTGAGGAAGTCCATCATCTTCTTCGCTTCGTGGGACCGATTGTGCGTATTTGCTACCATCGAGTAAGTGGAGACAACGATACCACTCTCACCAGCGAACTGTAGGGCCGTTGGCAACTATACATTGAGATACATGTCACACCTGGCTGACCTTTTCTTTCTGATCAGCGGTGAAGACGGCAATTTGTTTATCCGTGATGTTGGACCACTGCATGAACTGTTGCCGCCACTGCATCACGGATACACTTGAAGCACGTCTTCAGGTGGCAGCTATGAGGATATTCAACCACACTCACGAAGAGGTACAAAGGACTAGACATGACTTCTTGATAGTGCAAGCGGCAGTGATGCCGACCAACGTCTTGCCGGCTCCACAAGGCAGCACAATGATGCCTGATCTTGCACGTCTAACAGCAAATGAGCGCGACGTGTCCAAACAAGTAGCATTTGTACATACCCGTTTCCGAACATTTTGCTAAGACTAGTCTCCTGGTATGGACGGATAACAGTAGATGGTTTCAAGTCTATGTCGAGATTGGCGTTCACGGTGTCGTTGCGGAAGTCATACTCTTCCAGCATTGGGTATTCCAGCTCGTTACACCGCTTCTTTACGTCCTGTAAAGGCCGCGTTAACGTGACGCACCGCGTAGCGTCATGCTGCCCGACGTACGTCAATCTTCGCATCGTCAATCTCGAATGCGTGTACATTGTCATCATCCTCGTCGACTTCGTCTATGCCGACGTCAATGCGGGTGGACGGGTTGACCGCCGTAACATGACATACCGTTATCAACGCCGACAACTGATGTAAAAAGTTCTGCGTCAGTCTTCGACCCGTTCCTGCCCGTTGTAGAATCGTCTTTCTTCTTCTCCGCCTCCTTGGTGCCGGGGATGACGAGGTTCCCTTTCACCGGGGCCTTGGAGGTTGTGAAAGTTGCTGCTCGTATGCTATTATCAACGGCTTGGGAGTGCACGCGAGCCTCTCGAATGATCTTGTCTTTCAGCAGAACTTGCAAAGTCTCAGGGTGGCTCGACTCGACGAAATATTTATTGTGCTTCAGAACGAGCTTGACTTTGCCGAAAGAAAGGGTGCGCTCCCGTATAAAGTCGACTATACTGTCCGGCACAGGAACCTAGACGGCGTTAGGTACCATGCATGCAACTTTGTCGTGCCGTTGAATTACCTTCGACAAACGATTCAAAACCTTAACAATCATCCGTCAGCATGCCCATGAACTCATTGAAGCATGGACACAGACTTCTATGATATCCTCTGTCTGTAACCCAACAGACACGGCAGCGTATAGCGAGTAGGAAGTGAGCTTGTATTCGTGGATGAAGGCCGGTCTGGGCCTCTGTTCTAGCCGCGTAACTACTTCTAGTAAAATGACATGCATACCTGCTGACAGGCTCTGAAATGGCGACAAGGAAGTCCTGCGCCTGTTCTGCGATAGGAGAAAAGGCTTCTAGGATGATGTGACCGTCCTCAGGACTGATCCAGATAGGCCGTGAAGCATGGTCGGGCTTGAGATGAAGCCACGAGAAGTCTTGCTCTTGAAAAAGATGGGATACAAGGGCGTCTTGCTGTCGTCTGTGTGCGCTCAGGCTTGAACTCTCCTGCCCATCTTCCTTCTCTCTCGCCTGCCGTGCCTCCGCCAGTTTGCGAGTCAACGCGGTGAAGTTAATCTTGGCACCACGCGCGGCACCAGGCGTATCAGGAGGAGATTCTATCTCCACAGCATCCAAATTGTCAACGTCCACGTAGTCTCCGTCGTCCTTTCCCTTTCTAGATCTCTTGGAAGGATATGAAGCATCCGCAGAGCCTACACAGTGTAACTGAGCCTGAGCCATAGTATTGTGTTCACCACGCACCTTCTGCTGCCCGCTTGCTCGCCATGGAAGGCAGTCAACAGATGACCACAAACTACGCAAGTCTACCCGATGCTGAAGATAGTTTATCTATAGTGGCTTAAGGTGATGAAAGCAGTATGTAGAGTCGACGAGGTCCCACAAGTGCATCCGCCACAATCTCATTCACCAAGTTAGTCAGCTTTAAGTCGGAGCTTCAAATATTCGCCCTTGCCCAGCGGACGGGGCGAGCGCTGAGCGCCTTCTTAACCCAATCCTCCATCTCGTCCTCTTGCCAGACTCTTGAAGCATCATGTGGAGACCAGCAACTCGTGAGGTTACGGGAACAAACGATAGTACGTGATTTTATTATGTCTTCAGAAATATTACTTAGCCCCGGCACAGTTCCTTTGGGCAACCGTCGTCGGTTCGGCCCCGCACCTGTTGAAGATTCTGCCCCCCCTCAGCTTGCGCAGCCTTCGCCTTCCGCGTATCCCCGCCCGCAATTCCAAAATGACAGAGAAGGCTCCAGGTCCGATCGTGGGGACACGCCCTCCTCATCCAACGGCGCAGGTAAGCTTTACCTATATCAGTCGGGCTCACCGCATGGTTTTCTCGCCGTTCGTTAAAAGCAGGCTCCGCCCCAAGGCGCACCCTGTCTTATGGCATTCATTCTCTGTGCACTGACCAATGTTCACGGTATACTAACCCTGATTGCTCACCTTTTCGTCAGTCAATGATCCTAACGCTCCTCGCAAGCGACGCAGCCGCTGGGGCGACGCCAAGACCGAAATTCCCGGTTTACCCACAGCTATCAACGCAAATGGTGTCTCACAGGCTCACCTCGATAACTACGCCATTCACCTTAGGCTGGAAGAGATCAACCGCAAGCTACGCTTGAACGACTTCGTCCCACCTGAACGCGAACGGTGACTACTTCCCTTCTCATGCTGCATCTCGCCTGCGCTAACACACCGTCTTAGTTCCCCTTCTCCCCCTCCTACCTATGATGCTCATGGTCGGCGTACTAACACTCGCGAAGTTCGCTATCGCAAGAAACTCGAAGAGGAGCGCATCAGATTGGTCGATCGTGCCATGAAAAATGACCCCAACTTTCGTCCCCCGGTGGAGTATCATCAGATGAAGCGCTCTCAGCGTCCTTCAGAAAAGGTCTACATTCCTGTCAAGGAATTCCCCGAGATCAACTTCTTCGGTTTGTTGGTTGGCCCCCGCGGCAATAGTTTGAAGAAGATGGAGCGGGAGAGCGGTGCCAAGATCAGCATCCGTGGCAAGGGCAGTGTAAAGGAGGGCAAGGCGAGACCAGAACAGTACGCTGAAGATGCCGAAGAAGATCTTCATTGTCTTGTTACTGCTGACTCTGACGACAAAGTCGCTGCATGTGTCAAAATGATTAACAAGGTCATCGAAACAGTGAGTCATCCCTCGTGACGTTACAGCGTTTTTTTTCTAAAATTCATTCACAGGCTGCTTCCACTCCCGAAGGCCAAAACGATCACAAACGCAACCAACTTCGCGAACTGGCGGCCTTGAACGGTACGCTCCGTGACGATGAAAACCAGATTTGCCAGAACTGTGGGGGCGTCGGTCACAGAAAATACGACTGCCCTGAGCAGCGCAACTTCACTGCGAACATCATCTGCCGCGTGTGTGGCAGCGCTGGCCACATGGCTCGTGACTGCACTGTCAACAGGGACCCGAACGCGATGGCGCACGCTCCCAGCAACGGAAGTATGATGAAGGGCGGCTTCGACTCTGAGTACGCTAGCCTCATGGCTGAACTCGGGGAAACCGGGAAAGGGCCCAGTGGGAATGGTGGCGCTTTACCTTGGACGGGGTCGGCCGGTCACGATATAACTGCAGGCGGCTCAAACATCCCTCCTTGGCGGCGCCCTGAAGTCTGGCAAAGCGCGGTCCCCTCTAACCCCCAAGGCGGCTACCGACCTCCTCAAGGCGGTTCCTACAACGGCTACGGCGGTGCTCCTGGCGGGTATGGCGGCGCTGCCGGAGGCGCTGGAGCTCCCGCCTGGGGAGGTCAAAGCGGATACGGCCAAGGCCAGAGCCAGGGCTCCAACTACTACCCACAGTCTCAGGATTATGGTGCTGGCTACGCTCAGTACTACCAGAACCAGTATTCACAACAGCAGATCAGCACTCCCTCGCACTAATCTGACCAAGGCTTTTCTCTTGTCCCCTCTCGCACCCAATCCGAAGTCCCGCCCAGTCTGGTGCCTCGCCTGTAGCATCCCGCCCGCTCCTCCTAACACCTGACAGCTCGCCTAACAACAGCGGGCGTATGACTCTTCCGAATCTGGCTGCTTACACCCTTTCAGTACCGGTTTGTACTCATTGGTTCCCCTGACCGCCGAGCCCCGAGCGTACCATCTTGCGGTGTAACTCACTTACGTAGCTCCTAATCGTCTTGTTGTATCCGAACAGAGAAGTAATTCGCATCATTGATTACTGAGCAGTACTGGCATCGTCACGATATCACGGAGCATTACCCGGGGTCTTTTTCTTCTTCCGCTTACGCCTCGCTGCGTGTTGACCCTCGCCTCCGCCGTCATCTTCAGCTTTCCTTTTCCCGCTTTCGATCGAATGATTCATGTCGACGTCATGGGTACCGGTCCTCACGAACAAGCTCACGAAAAACCCATTCGTCGCATCTTCACCTGGTGAACATCGGATAACTGACTGTGCGTCCTCTAGACGAGCCGGTTCGGGGTGTGTAGGGTATGGCACTACGTTAGGAAACGTACCAGGATTATCCATCTCTTCCGGAATGCCTCGGCGATGCCATGTCGGGAGTACGTCCGACCTACGACCGAGTCTGAAGCGTCCAGAAGTCGCTTCTTCGGTCTTGATCGCTTGTCGGACAACGTGTTCATTTTCGATGGCATGCACGCTACATGTCGAGTATACGATGCGCTGCACGGAAGGGACTACATCGACGTATCCGTCAGGAAGTGTCGTCGAGTGTATAAGGCCGTGAAGCACGAGTAGTCGCTCACAAGTCATGGCATGTCGAATCATCTTGAGCTGGAAGGCGGCGAGCTTGTTGAGCCTTTCCGAATCCGCGTCGTTTTCTTGCTCTAAAAAACAGGCTTAAGGCACATGGCGAAACACTAAAGACTAAGGGTGTCCTACCGTTGTCGAGTAAATGGTCCAGCCGATTGACGATGCCTGATCCGCTGCACGAGGGATCCAGCAGTCTAGCAACCGCACCACACTGAGAATAAGCATCAAGGAATGTGGCGGCACCTTACATGTGCGTGACGTTGCTGTACTTCGAGTCCTTGGGGGAGGTGGCCAGAAAGTCGGCATTGATAGCTTCAATATTGTTACATTGTGCTTTAGAGAGCATCGTCCTCAGGGTTGAAAAGCGTCTGCGATCTCGTTCGAACGCGAAGAGCTTGGCGTTCAGACTAATCAGCGTACATTCGTCCGACACACGTACAGGTAAGCTTACTTTGCCTTTGTTCAGCATAATTGCGCAGAGGTGGGATGTCTTGTTTCCCGGAGCAGCAGTAGCGTCGATAACGACGGCCCTGTCACTCGAAGGAGGTGCAAGAACATGAGCAGGGAAGCACGACGCCTTATCCTGTAGGATTATCTTGCCCGATAGGTAGAGCGGGTCATCAGTGAAGCGCACGCTGGGGTGAAAGGCGAGTAAGTCAGGTATATGTTCGTCCTTCCTGAATGCTGTACTGTAGGCGGAAAAAGTGAGAATGGAACGCAACGGGAAGGGCGTGTATTACTTCGATGACATCGGGTCGCCGAGTTCGTATCCTTGCTCTTGGAACCACTTGAGGGCTTCTTTGGTTGACCAGCATGTCCTGTTCACCCGAATATAACGAGGAATAGAAGCTAGCGTAACATGGGCATCACAGCCGCGTGCTGCAGGATACGAGGGCTGACATACCAGCTCTCGCATCATCTGTCTGGGCGAGCTCATCGTTTGATTTTGCTCCCCGCTTAATCTTCACTCTGGTGAACTCGCTTTGTAGCCTAGTACGATGTCGTAGGACTGCCTGTTTGATAGGCCCCTCTCCGGCCTGGATGCCACGAGCGAGTAACAGATCATGGACGAGCACAAGCGCAAGATTCCGCGACGTGATTTTCTTCTCATTTTTGAGCAGTAGTGCAGCGTCGATGACCTCGGACAGGACCTGCTTGTCTAAGATAGACATATGTGTAGGAATGCCTTTGTTCAGCGTGTTCTCAGACCGTATGCAGCCATCCGAAGCCCTCACATTTGAGCGTTTCAATGACAAGCGCAGTGGTACGCTTTCTGTTCTTCTCGGCCACAGATGCGAGAACGCCCTTTATGGAGCCTTTCTTCGCGTCCAACTTGTCAAGAACATTCACCGCTTCGAAGTAGAAATTCATATAGACGGATGTGCTACGACAAGACATGAGCCATGTACCTCCAATACCAAGGGGCATGACGACACGTGCAGAATTCTACAATGCCTATCTGACTACCTCAACGCGCGGACGTTCGAGCCCCAGTGAATGTGGGTTGGCGAGATAGACCTGTGTGGACAATGAGCAGTTATTCTCGGGAAATGCGCGAGAGTGAAGGAATCAGGAAGATTATATTCGTCAATACGGGTAGACCCATTCCGACAATGTAGATAAGTTGATAAAAACATCATAAGAAAGTAAAGATTGTGATAGTAGCACTCACAAGTTTAGGGAGACAGTGTCGGATGGCAAGGCAAGAGAGCTCGAGTGAGCGATCGAGAGTAAAGCGCGAAATTTGTCATAGGCGCTCGGCGCGACGCACTTTATACGCGTTTTATGGGCGCTTAGTTGCCACAGACTATACAGGCGTATTACCCGGCAGGCGGACGGGCTATTGTCCTCATCCTCACCTTCCTACACTTCCCGCCCCCAAAGCATTAGTTCACGAGAAGTACGCATAGGGAAGTACTTTGAAGCTTCTGAGTGTGCTGACTCCCGCCTAGTGCCAATCGAGACGCAATTGTACGACCTTCTAGGGGTGCTACCTACTGCCACCGCAGGTTCGGACTTTCGCCACGTTCTCGACTTTCCGCAGGGTGACGGGAGTGCTTCATCTAGATGAGATCAAGAAGGCTTATAGGAAGAAGGTGTGTCTACTGTGACACCTCCATCGCCGCTGCACCAAACTCAGAGTATAACTCGACCAGGCAAGGGAACACCATCCGGTATGTTTTCGTGGCATTCATCTATATCGTTACTAAAATTGTGACACTTTACTTCAGGATAAGGTATTCCTTTGTTCGCAACATCTTGAAGAGTGTGTGTTCACAGAAAAGATAGAACCCCGATGATCCTACAGCACACGAGAGGTTTCAGGACTTGTCTGCCGCGTACGCACTTAGCCGCAATGTCTACATAACGCTGCGTGCGCTTATGCTCGTACTAGGTATGAAATTCTGAGCTCTGTCGAGAGTCGAGAAGCCTACGACCTTTACGGGGCGGAGGGAATGTCTCGTGGCGGAGGTGGCGGACCTGGCTTCCGAGGCGCGGGCATGGATCCTGCAGACATCTTCGCCGAGCTCTTCGGCCAGGGCATGAACTTTGGCTTTGACTTCGGCCCTACACAGGGCCCCAGGCGGACGAAGGGACAAGACTCGCATATCCCCTACGAAGTCACCCTCGAGGATCTGTATAATGGGAAGACGGTCAAGATGAATATGGAGAAGGAAATCACGTGTGGGATTTGCAAAGGGTGCGCTCTGGTCTGTGCTGCACCTCCATCTCATGCTAAACGTTGGTATATTGGGAAAAGTACGGGTGCGAAAGGGAACGCGAAGCCCAAGCCTTGCGTCAAGTGCGAAGGGAAGGGATGGACGACGGTCACAACTGCAGTAAGTATCGCGCGTTTGGTCTGACTTATCGTGACCAATTCCTTCAGCTCGGCCCGTCAAGGCTTGGTACACATAAGGCTATGTGTACAGAGTGTGAGGGCGTTGGCGAAAAGCTCAGGGAAAAGGACCGGTACGTTTTTGTGGCTATGAGCGATGCACTTCGGGATGTAACTTCACACGCACTGCGAACAGGTGCAAAAAGTGTAAGGGGCACAAGACCGTCAAGGAAAAGACTCGGCAGGAGATCTATATTGAACGTGGTGTGGCCGACCGGCAACGAATCGTTCTTGCTGGTGCGGGTGACGAAGAGGTGCGATTGACCGTTTTCTACATCTTGATCATAGCTCTAACATAGCAAAGCCTGGAGTACCACCAGGAGATGTCATATTCACCCTCAAGACTCGCAATCACGAGTCTTTTGAGCGGTCAGGAAACGACCTTCTCACCACCGTACACATCACACTTTCTGAGGCCCTCCTGGGATTCTCGCGCATCCTCATTACCCACCTCGATGGCCGAGGTGTTCATGTCACAAGCCCAGCAGGCAAAATTATCAAGCCGGGGGACAGTATCGTCCTGAGGGGCGAGGGTATGCCCGTATACAAGACACCCGACCACAAAGGGAACCTCTATGTCATGCTCGAGATAGATATGCCTGACGAGGGCTGGCTCAAGACAGCCGATACCAATGTTAGTTCTGTTCTAACCTTCCTCATGTCTGTCCTGTCCTAAAATCCGCAATCGGCAGGCGTTGGCAGCCCTTTTGCCACCTAAAAAGCCAGAAATGGAACCAAAACCCGCGGTTGTGGACGAGGTGCCGTTCGAGGAGAGCGACATCGTGGACGTGCGTGAAACGCCTTTCAACGCTAGTTCAAGCTTCTTTGATCACGCGTCTGGTTTCCAGTTCGGTGCAGGCGACGAGGACGACTGGGAGGATGACGAAGACGAAGACGACGACGGAATGGAGCCGGAGTGTCGCACGCAGTAAACGTACCCGCTATCAGCCACAACCTAGAGTCCGGGATTTTTTGGGCCTATGACGTTGGTCTCCCCTCATATATTGTACCTTACCATCTATTCAACATATACCCCTCTCAGCGTTGGCATGTTTGCACCCGCAAGATAGACTGGTATTAACGTGCATTGTGTGTATGCAGCAGTGAGCGATATCTTTCATGGCACAGATCTCAGAAACATATCGGGGTCCCAGATTTTCCCGAGATTGAATGCTATAGAAAGTTGTTTTGACCGTCTCACGCTTCTCGACCTGCTCATATTACCGGCCGCGTGGTCGTGTGCAGTGTACTTTGTGCCGAGTGTACGTCTTACTGCTCTAAGAAGGCAGATGTAGCATCCTTGGCCCGTAGCAAGCTTGTCCGTATCTAACACTCCTCGACGATCGAGACCATTGAATTTGTCTCAACTCCCGATCCCACTGGGCACGGACCCTGACAACAAGGGCGCGAGTGGCCAAAGCAGGCCAAAGCCAAACAAAGCCAAGCGCCGGAGGGGGGCCCGCGTCGCGCCTGCCGCGTTGGTCGACCACAACCACAACACGCGACGAGCGCACGCACTACATGCCCCTCTTCATTCACCACACCCCCCATATCGCCTCATCTACAGCCCTCGAAAATTAAACCTTCTCACCCGCGCGCAGCCCTGAAAACGCGAAGTACATGTCATTCTCGAGCACACCTTTAGGTCAAGGCAGACGTCTAGATCACCACACCTTTCTCAACAAGAAGGACCCGAACCGTGTCCCAAACTCTCCTCCTCGCCGCGCGATACCGACGTCCTACGCTTACGGGTGAGTCCATTTGTGCACTTTCACCTTGGCTGCGCGTAGTACGAAGTGGTAGAGGCTCGATGGTCCAGCCTTCGTACACGCTCTTTGGGGTCCCGAGCTCAGAGAGTGGGCGGCCACAGGAGGTGCGCGACTCAAAGCTTTGCATTAAAGTCAGCCTGTTATGTCTTTAAAACCCCTGTGAGCGAAGTTATGAGTCATTTTCGGGGTTCACTATGGACCGCCGGAGCTGTAGCTATCAGGCCACAAGGGTCTAAGTAGAACACCTAAATCCTACTTTAGCGCTACGCATGCCTCTCCTTCGCCCGCTCTTGTCTCTTGTGTTCCGTATCCACGGTGAGCTGACCCACTAGCAGTGCACCCACCGTTGGATCGCGATCCCCACCCAAACCGGACAGAGCTCCACTTCCCACTCAGGAAGACGACCCTGAAGAACCCGCTCTCGTCCGCTTCGCCCGTTTAAAGCAGCGCGAGCAAGCACAAGCACAGTCATCTCGCCCCGTGGGTCCCAGCGTTACCTCTCCCCATCCGGAGAAGTGGAGTGTCAAGGACACGTCTGTTAACATAGCCAGCGCGTTCCAGCAGGCAGCATCCTCCTCCTTTGATTCCACCGCCAACTCCAGCATGAACCCTAACGAAGCGTGGGCATCCGGTATCCGGAAGCCCATGGTTCCTCGCAGTACTTCCGTCGAATACGAGAAGGAAACACAATCTACCGTGAACCGTCGACTTGCTCCCCCTCCGAGTCGTTCGCAGGGTGCTCGACTCACGAGGCCGCTCTCAAAGGCTGCATCGGTACGTCACGTCCCGGATTCCGAAGGAGAAGAGGAAGCGCATGAGAATGGCCGAGCGAAAACGCCCCTAGCGCAGGGCATCGATATGGTCAAGCGCATGACATTTTTTCTCCGAGAGCGCTCGACGGAAGCGGAAGGCGAGTCGATGCTGAACGGTAATGAAAGCACGCGCGACATTTCCAGTTACGACTACTCTGCCGAAGAACGAGAATTCCAGGCAACTTCGCAGAAGCCTCCATCTCGACGCACGGTGGCCTCGCATAGGAAGAATCGAATGTCAATGGATAACAAAGCGTACCGCCCGACGATGTCCGATCTAGAGGAGTCTGATGAAGACTTTGAGGACGAAGACGGAAAACGCACGAGGCGGAAGAAGAAGAAGCTTGGCCCCGCTGGCGGTCCTCTCACGTCTTTGCCCGTCGCAGGGTATGACAAACGGCGAAAGAAGAAGAGACGCGCCGGAGAGAATGGTCTACCAGGGGAAGAGGATGAGGGTAGCTCGGAAGAGGAGGATCAGTTCAGCGAAGACGTGCGTACACCATGAGCCCCCTACTACATGTCTCTGACGAGGTCTCAGCGATCCGGACGAGGTACAACACCTGTGCAGCGCGCCGCCTCATTAGCTCGAGGCTCCGTCCCTCCTGTGCCCCGCCATGCGTCTGTTCCTCCACAATACGACTCGAGCGCTCTTGATACCTCCATGGATATCGAAGGTCAACTATCCTCGATGCATGAACTGGACGAACCCCCTCTTGTGGATGGCGCCCTTCCTCGCGGTCCAAAGGCATCCTTCTCCGTTGGCGCGACGCTGGGCCGTGTTGTGCACGGGCTCCTAAGCGCCGTCCTGTGGGTACTACGCGGAATATTCACACTGGTGGCCGGAGTGATTCTCGCTATCTCGCGCTTCAACTATGCTCCCCTTATCAAGACGTCCGTCGTAGGTTTGACCCTATGGGCGGCATGGTATGCCCTGAATAGTGGCATGCTAAATTCTCTTCCTGTGCTACGATCACCACACACACCCTATCAACCACCCGATATTCCCGCTGGTGATCTTAGCGCCCTTTCTGCTCGTCTTCAAAATCTCGAACGCGTCCTCGCAAGCCTGTCGCTTGACGTCGAGAAGTCACGCGCATACATCGAAGGTGACACTAAACATCAGGCAGACATTGTGGGTCGTGTTGGCGCCCTGGAGTCGCGCGTGCAGAAGGAGAGCATTCGAGCTCAAGATGCAGAAACGAAATTTCGAACGAGTACTAGCGAGGGTCTCACCGCGGTCAAGAAGGAAATCGCCCAGCTATATGCCCAAGTACAAGCACAGCGGGAAGCAGAAGCTCGGCGACCCACCTCAGGGAGCGACGACGAGGCTCGCGCGAAGCTCAAGGCCCTCGAGGAACGCGTTGGCACGGTTGAGGGTGGCGTCAAGGAAGCGCTGGAACTTGGGAAGGGCGCTGCCAAGACTGGCGCCGTCTCGGGAAATGTCGCGCAGTGGTGGAACAAGCTCGCAACAGGCAAAACGACGGGTGTGACCATCAAGTCGAGCGATGGCCAAGACGTCACTTCCCTCATCAACCATCTCGTCGACGCCGCCGTCATGCGCAACTCGAAAGATGTCCTCGCGCGAGTTGACTACGCTCTGCATTCTGCTGGTGCTCATATCATCCCTTCCCTGACAAGCGATACCGCCGAAGTGCGACCTCATGGCTTCTTAAGTCAAATCACTGGACTGCTCGCAGGAGGTAATGGCTTTGCTGTCGGGAGACCCCCTATCACGGCTCTGCACCATGAGATTCATACCGGACATTGCTGGCCTTTCCCTGGTTCTCAGGGCCAACTCGGTGTCGCGCTCGCGGCGCCGGTGTACATCAGCGACGTCACCATCGATCATGTCGCGAAAGAGGTCGCTCTGGACATGCGCTCCGCGCCGCGCCAGATGGAATTGTGGGGTCTCGTCGAAGGTCAAGACAACATTTCAAAGCTTCGCGAATGGAAAGCGACGCGAGCCGCTGCTCGGCAGGAGGCCGAAGAGAACGGCCAGCCCGTCCCCTCAAGTCTCATCGACGAAGAGTACCCACGATCGCTACCCAAGCACCCCGAGTATGTGCGCGTTGCGAACTTCACGTATAACATCCACGCGCCGGAGTACATCCAGACGTTCCCCGCCCGTGAAGACATCAAAGAACTCGGTATTGACTTTGGCGTCGTTGTGCTGCTGGTCAAGAGCAACTGGGGGAAGGAGTTTACTTGCCTATATCGACTACGTGTACATGGCGAGCCCGTCGGCGAGGTTCCGCTGCCGTACCCCGAGGACGAAGCGGACTCTGCATAGGCGTCGGTTATCGAAAAACCTACACTGCATCATGCTCATGCCTCATGCTATCCTCTCCCTCGTCACATCATCCATCGCACAAGTACCCGGACTCACGCATCGCACCCACATCTGCATCCTCACGCCTCTAGTACACTCACTCATGACCGTCATGACTCCTGTCTAACTATTTCGTATACCTTCTCGGTCGCTTTAATCCCTTCTTTATGTTCTAGGTTCCGAGTTCCTGACTGTTGCTTTTATGCCGGACCGGGCGGGGTTGGGTGGCTATTAGGATAGAAAGCTGGTCGATGGAATACCATTGACCCGGCGCATTTTCCTTGGCTGATTAGCGCCTCCCCAACGGTTGCGTTATTACACTCGTTCCTCCTTGCGCGTACTTATGTCGTATCTGCTGTCTCCGTGGTCTAGTCTGCTGTGACAAGCTGTCCAATGTATCAGTACCGATACCTTTCGAGAGCAATCAATTTCGCGTGCTTGACGAACAGATGGGCCATGCTATAATAAACGCTATTAAGGACCATGCTGGCCAATGTGACGACTCGGAGGCGGGAGCTTGGTATCCCCCTTCGCAAACGCCGTCTTCTTGGCGGGGATGAAAAGAGCGAGGTCAAAGTCTTCTGTGTGCTGCGGATGATCGCAACGGAGCGTTTGCAGCCTCTGCAGACGCTAACGAGGACAAACTTCGTCACTGCTTGGTTTCAGTGCGCAGAAGGTGTGTTATCAACTGCTTGCGAAACATCTTTATCGAGGCGTAGATTTTATTGAGCGCTCGCACAGTGCACTACCTCAATTGGCGCAATAACATTCACCACAAAGATCTGAGCCTGAACAACCTTATGTATCGTGAACGGGATGGGTCTATCTGCGGCGTCATGAACGATTGGTATCTCGCCGTCGATGTCTTACATCCCAAAACGCTCTGAAGTCACCGGCACGACCCCATTCATGGCGATTGATCTCCTCCAAAAGGAGGCACTCTGCGGTAAGGTGCAATACTTCTATCACCACGACCTCGAAGCCTTCATATGGATCTTCATCTGGGCTTTGTGTTGCTACGAGGACGGCAAGCGACGCAAACCCGTGCACGAGTTGTACGATTCGTGGATGTCAGGCAACATGCTTCAGTGCCGTATGAGCAAGTTAGCTATCCTCGATCTGGAGGTTTTCGGAGACGCAGGCCCGGCATCGACATGGGCGGCGAAACCCTGGCTCGCAGAGGACATACGCATCCAACTACGAAGGACGCGGAACATTCGGAGGGAGAAAAATTCGGCGTGGAGGCGGTAGAATCCTGACTGTGCCCCCGCGAAGGAAGCCGATGAGCCTGCAGACCACCACTGGCGAGAATTCCTCAGGGTTCTGCGTAATGCGGGTGAGGATGATCCCGCTCTTCGATACCTTGCCGCGTTCAAAGCTGCTGAGTAATGAAGGACGAGACTACGACCTAGTGCTCTCTGCGCATCCTCTTTGCTAGAATACATTAAAGCATTGTCCTTACTAGTCGTAATTCCCTCCATCCCGCCTTGATATTCCATCCGCTCATCAGCGCCTCCGCGGACATTAATCCTCACCGGGTTTGCGTGTCATTCGCCAATACCGCCGTGATACCGCAGAGCTGGCCAGGTTGTAGTCAGATTCTGTGCATGGTACGTCTAAAGCCAATACACCGTTCAATAGCAAGGCGGATATATAGTGATAGTGATACATGCTCTTGATATGCAGTTAGGATGCTTAGGTTTCTCTCGACCCCAATACAACGCTCTCCCCTCCCCTACTTCCCGGCTTTCATGCGTAATCACCGCCACCCACCAGGTATGGGAGCCGCCGGTGTATCTTCCACCGCCCGCGCGCTCTCACCACCACCCCCACCACCACCGCCCTCGCCCGCCAAGTTCAGCTCGAGGTCAAGCTGCCGCGCCAGCTCGATATCGCGCGCTTCCTGCTCACGCAGCCTCTTCTGCCGCTCCTCCTCCTCCCGCTCGAGCTGCAGCGCGAGAAGGTGATCGCGATCCTCCCTGTTCGGCTCGGGCTCCTTTACGGGGGCCGGCGCAGGGGCCACCGCAGGGGCAGGGGCGTCGGAGGTACGCCGGTCTTTGGCGTGAGGAGACGGAGAGGTGTGTCGCGCCTTCGAATGCGTGGGTGCGGGGGCGCGTGCGCCGGGCGGGAGGGGAAGGGGTGTCTGGTATCGGGCCTCGAGGTAGGGATCGGGAAGGTCAGAGGCAGACGTATCTTGGACGGGGGGCGCCCGAGGAGGGGGGTAGCCGTATGGCGAGTACGACGCGGCCGGTGGGGGTATATAGGATTGCGGGGGTATGTAGGGTTGCGCCGGCACCGGGACGTAGTGGCGCGGGGGGGAGCCGTATGGCTGTGGAGGGGGGTTGAAGGGCTGTGAAGGGGGAATGAAGGGTTGTGGAGGGGGGCCGTATGTCTGGGGCGGATAGGGCTCTGGGGGGCTGTACGATTGAGATGCAGGAGGGTAAGGCTCCGGCGAACCATACGTTTGGGGAGGCCCGTAGGACTGACGACGAGCGTACGTTTCCTGGGGAGGCGCGTACGTCTGAGGTGGGGGAATGTGGGGCTCCGGGATTGGGGTCTGGCCGCCGCCGGGGCGTAGGTACGGCGGGATCGACTCGAACGGCGCCTGAACGGGAGGGGATGGATCTCTATGGGGATCAGGCGCATGAGCGTGGACCGGATGCTCTTGAGGAAGTAGGTCGTTGGATGCTTTCGGGCTTGTCTGAGGACTAATACGCGGCCCTCCGCCCGGGCGGAGGATTGCGGGAATGGGTGTTGGCGCGGGGATGGGTTCTTCAGGTAGCGGAGGGAGAGCGTCATGTTTGTGTTGGGGGGTGCGGTGTGCTTTCGCAGAAACAGGTTGCACAGCTGCGATATGACCGGAAGCAACGCTCTGTTGGTATCCGCTGGGGAGGGGCAGCTCGTCTGGGTCGGACGGTACTGTGGCAGTGGTGGATGCCGAACCAGTGCGATGGTGAACGGCTGTAGAAGGCAGGGACGGGACGGCAGGAACGTCAGAATAAGCGTACGCGGTGGCCGGGCGATTAAGCCTCTCAGAAGGCTTCCACTTGGACGCCCTACGCTGGAGCGGAGGAGTCTTCGAGTAATATGTCATTTCCAGATACAGATCTCCGCGGTAGGACCCGTCTTCCATCTTAAGCGGGACCCAGTCTGGCACCCGGTCTACTCGTCAGCACACATACGAGCCACGGAGCATCGCGGCAGAAGAGCCGGTAAATGCTCACCGTCAAACTCGCCGGTTTTGAGCGTCTCGGTGATGTCTACGGTGCCTCGGCCGACACAATCATCTGTTCGCGGCTCCTTGGACCAACAAGACACCTCCATCTTCCTTGTGTCATCGGAAGCCCGCTTCACGATCGGGAAGCGCAGCTCCTCGTCCCATACGGGATGCTGCCCTCCCTTTACGTCGACCTGTGTCTTCTTCGTATCTTTGTTCAACGCAACTTGCGTGTATGCATCTTGTTTGTAGAAGGTGTGCTTGTCCTTGAGGTTACGGGCCTTGAGGACAACCACGACCAACGTGCCAATTTCTTCTTCGCTCATCCTAGCAGGGCCCCATGAGCACGGATCACTGGGTGTAGCGCCGTTTCGGGAATGCTCACGGGTGTGTGTATTGTGTCGGCGCCGACACAGACGGGCAGATGGCTTCTCTGCGCAGCTGGGGAGGGTGTTGAAGTGGGTCAAGGAGCAGACTGGGCGTGACGTCGCGACTTTGATGATTGGGGCGCTTGGATGAGGCTCTTGTAGTGTGCTGGGAGCCCGAGCATGCACTGCCCGCTTAGAGAGTCACTCGCGCGGAGCTGACGAGGGCACACAGCCTGTGGTTTATTGCTCTGTCACTGTCGTGCACAGCGACGACGATGATGGACGGGTGCACAGGACGAGGATGGTGGAAATCATGCACGGGCGCGGACCGAAATGGGCCGGGTCCAGTGGGACGGATGGCGCGCCGAGCAAATCGGAGGGACGGGCGCCTGTTGCGGTACGCCCGAACGCTGGACTGCGTGCTTGTGGGACAGTCCGAGTCGCTATGTTTAGAAGCACGACACGCCCTGCCGCTCTTTCGGCCGCTCCGTCAGGCTCGAATTTTGTTATCTCTCCCGGATGCATCTCGTATATATAAGCACCTCCTCTTTGCGGACACGCCTCGTGCCGTTGGATTTTTTCCAGCCACGCCCCCGCCCACCTGCAGCGTCCCGAGCCAACTGGGCGCGTCAGTAAGGTCGAACCGACTGAGAGGAGCCGACCATGACTAGTGAAAAGCTGACCAGAGTAGACTCCGCCGAAACTGATGTCGAAAAAGGCGTGCCCGGCGAAGAGTTGGAAGTCAAGCAGCTCCGCGGCAAGGACGTCAATACCAGGTCGGGGCGCAACATTGACATCGACGCCGGCGAGGAACATGTCAGGTTCCGTAGGCACTGGTGGCAGGTCTGGTACGATATTCTGGAGTCGCTTGTCCGAGCCGCCAGTAGACATTCCTGATTTTAATACCATCCAGGCTCCCAAAAGACCCACCGCCCCCGGCACCCGCGTCTCTAGATGATGCGTCGGTCATTCCTCTCGTCTACTCATCTATCCTAGCCATCCTCACCTACTCATGGATCGATCCTCTTATGGTACGTGCAAGTCACACGACATCGAACAATGCTTTGAACAGTGCCGAACCTTCGCAGAGTTTGGGATACCAGCGCACCTTACAGGCAACCGACCTCTGGAAAGTGGACGAGAGCCGGGAATCTGGTCGCCTGGGAGCACAACTTGACGAGGCGTGGGCACGTCGTGTCCAGGCCGCCAACGAGTGGAATGCCGAGCTCGCCAACGGCGAAATTCAGCCCTCCGTCCTCAAACGTACCAAGTGGTCTTTTCAGGCTCTGCGAGGGAAAGGCAGCTACCGCGAGCGCCGTGCGGCATTTGAGGCGCAATGGCGCGAGGTGGACGGCCGGAAAGAAGCAAGTCTCGCCTGGGCGCTGAACGACGTTCTCGGGCGCGACTTCTGGTTCGGAGGGCTGTTCAAGGTCGTGGGCGACACCGCAGCCCTCATGGGCCCACTCCTGGTCAAGGCCATCATCAATTTCGGCAAGTCGCACGCGGCGGATTATGCGGCGGGGCGCACACCACCAGGCATCGGTCGTGGCGTCGGGATGGCTATCGGCCTCTGGTGTATCACCGTCACCGCGAGCGTGACCCAGCACCAGTTCTTCTATCGGTCAATGACGACGGGGCTCCTCGCGCGGGCGGCGCTCATCAGCTCGATATACAAACGCGGCGTGAGTCTGACGGGGAAGGCGCGTACGACGCTCCCAAATGCGGCCCTCGTGACCCACATCTCGACCGACGTGCGTATTGACTGCCTCCCCCCCATCGGAGCGACCATGAGGTGGCTGACGCCGGTGGGTACAGGTCAGTAGGGTGGATGCGTGTGCGCAGTGGTTCGTGAGTAACGGATTTCCATTTGGCTTTGTGGCTTACTGATACGACCAACGTTGGCCGCTTCTTTTTTCCAGCACGCCGGTACGTGTCCGCTCGATCCCTCGGTCTCCCGAGGAATACCACGGGTCTGACGCCGAGAATAGTGTGGACCGCGCCGATACAAGTGACCATATGTTTGATCATCCTTTTGGTCCAGGTGAGGACATTGGCGGGCTGAGATGCATTCAGCTGTCTGAATTGTCTGAAGCTCGGACCCTCCGCCTTGGCGGGATTCTCCCTATTCCTCCTGATTATCCCGATTCAAGAGCGAGTTATGTCTTTCCAGTTCCGAGTCGGGAAGAAGTCGCTCAAGTGGACGGACAAGCGGGCAAAGATCATTCTTGAAGTTCTAGGTTAGTATTTACGACGGATACCTTGGTTAGTAGTAACACGAGCTCACCATCGACTTCCTAGGTGCTATGCGCGTAGTCAAATATTTCTGCTACGAGCAGCCATTCCTGAAACGTATGATTAATCGGCTCCAGAATATCCAGCGAATTAACGCATGCATATAGGCATATTTGACATCCGCCATAACGAGCTCAAAGGCACGCGGAAGATCCAGCTCGCCCGCTCCGCGAAGTGCGTTATTCTTCCCATCCTCCCCCGATTCCGAACACCATTAACACCCCCATCAATCTAGCATCGCCGCCGCGTACTCAGTGCCCGTGCTCGCCGCAACGCTCGCCTTCGTCACCTATACCGGAACGGCACACGAGTTCGACGTCGCGATCATCTTCTCCTCGCTCTCGCTCTTCCAGCTGCTCCGCCAGCCGTTGATGTTCCTCCCCCGCGCGCTCTCCGCGACGACCGACGCGCAGAACGCGCTCGCGCGCCTGCGCAAGGTCTTGGAGGCGGAGACGGCCGACCCTCGGGACGCGTTCGTGATTGACGAGAAGCAGAAGCTCGGGGTCGATGTGAGGGATGCGACGTTTGAGTGGGAGGAGGGCCCCGACGCTGCGGCGGCGAACCGCGAGGTAGGCCGGCAGTCCAGCTCAAAAGAGAAGTCCAGGGAGGACGATGGAAGTGCGGCGGTGGCTGGGCCTTTTCGTGTGAAGAACGTTAGTATGTCGGTTGCGCGGGGCACTCTCGTTGCCATTGTTGGTTCTGTAGGGAGGTAGGTGTTCAATTCCTCCTGTTGAAGTTGGAGTGATGCTCAGGTTGACGCATGACGGTCAGCGGAAAGGTATGGTAAATCACCGATGGTTCGTGCATGCTGGTTTCTAAAAACGCCCACAGTCTAGCTTGCTCCAAGGTCTGATAGGAGAGATGCGAAAGGTCGAGGGCCATGTCTCTTTCGGTGGCCGTGTCGCCTACTGCTCGCAAACAGCGTGGATTCAAAACGCCACCCTGGTTAGTATTTTTCGCCTCCGCAGACTTGGCCTCGGAATAACATATTCACAGCGGGAGAACGTACTTTTTGGCCAACCATTTGACGAGGACAGAGTATGTGTCCGGATCCAGTTACTACTTATTGATACCTCTGACACCGCGCACGCAGTATTGGAAGGCCATCAAAAACGCCTCGCTCTTACCCGATCTGCAAGTGCTTGCTGACGGTGATCTCACGGAGGTATGCCCCATAGAAACTATGCGCCGAGGTAAACCTTAGACCACTTATTGGTATAGATCGGTGAGAAGGGCATCAACCTGAGTGGTGGACAAAAGCAACGCGTGAACATTGCGCGTGCCCTTTACTACAATGCCGACGTCGTGATTTTCGATGATCCGCTTTCTGCCGGTAAGATGTTTCTGTATTATTGGGGCGCGTATTTTGCTGACACGCCTAATATAGTCGACGCTCACGTCGGTAAGGCACTTTTCGCGGACGCTATCCTCGGAGCCCTACGCAACCAAGGAAAGACCGTCCTTCTCGTGACGCATGCGCTGCACTTCCTGTCTCAGTGCGACTACATATACACTCTCGGCGTAAGAGACCACCGAAACTATTGTCATAATTTCATACTGAACTTTACTACCTGCAGAATGGCCGGATTGCCGAGCAGGGCACTTACACCGAGCTCATGGGCCACGGTAAGGAGTTCGCCCGCTTGATGCAGGAATTCGGTGGGGAGACAAAGGAGGAGGAGGAGGCCATCGAGGAAGATGTTACCGAGGCCACGGGCAGTTCCTCTCCGAGCGCGGCTGTCGACGATGCCAAGAACAAGTCCGAGTCCGTCCAACGAAAGGGCGCCGGCACGGGAAAACTCGAAGGGCGGCTGATTGTCAAGGAGAAGCGCACGACCGGTTCCGTCAGCTGGAAGGGTGAGTGTGGGTCACATCGACGTCTTTGGCTAATTATTGACGACGTTTCATCTGAACAGTATATGGAGACTACTTGAAGGCAGCCAGGGCGTTCTTCACTTCTCCTCTTCTCATCGTATGCATGCTCGCGATGCAAGGGAGCTCGATCATGAACAACTACACGCTCATCTGGTGGCAGGCAAAGTATGTCCTGGGTCATTCACGTGGTGTGAAACCTTACTGACGCCACTGTCTTTGTCTAGTACGTGGAACAGACCGAACTCGTTCTACCAAATCTTGTATGCTTGCCTGGGTGTGTCTCAGGCGTTGTTCACATTTGGCGTGTAGGTGTACGGCAGTGCTCGTTCGTGGCATTCATTCTCAGCGCACCTTGCTCTCAACAGTGGGGCGGTCATGGACGAGATGGGATTCTTCGTCTCACAGAACCTTCACCATGACTCTATAAGAAACATCTTCTACGCTCCCATGTCGTTCTTCGATACAACGGTACGTATCTCCCTTCTCATGAGTTGACGGGTCACTGACGGGTCAATAGCCCATGGGTCGCATTCTGAGCGTTTTCGGTAAAGATATCGAGAGTAAGCTACATCGTTTTTTGTTTGATCGTCGATTCGCTGACTTTGATCATAGACATTGACAATCAGCTGCCAGGTGCGACTGCAAACGCGGTATATATACGCCTACTAACACCCTTTCGTTGGTAACAATAGTGTCTATGCGTTTACGTGAGTCTTTTCGATCCCTCTCAATGATGTCTCGGTCTGACGCGCTCCCAGTCGTCCTCACGGTCGCCAACGTCATCGGAAGTGTGATCCTCATTACTGTGGTCGAGTACTACTTCAGTGGGTTCTCGTCTTCAAGTACCGAGAGTATCTCATAGCTAACAACCCCCCAGTCATTGCGGCCTTCGCGATAGCGATAGGATACAATTACTTCGCCTCCTTCTACAGAGCAAGTGCGCGGGAGCTGAAGCGGCTGGATGCGATGCTACGGTCACTGCTGTATGCGCATTTCGCGGAGTCTCTTTCTGGTCTTCCAACCATCCGGAGCTATGGCGAAGTGAACCGCTTCCTCCGAGATAACGAGTACTACATCGACTTGGAGGATCGTGCGGCATTCCTCACGGTGACAAACCAGAGGTACTGAGGCCGAAATGCCACATACGACGAGCAATGACTGAGCAATTCGCAGATGGCTTGCTATTCGTCTCGACTTTCTTGGTGGTTTGATGACTTTCATCGTGAGTTCAACGTGCCCTTCGACCGACTCACACCCTCACGATCGTTTAAGGTCGCAATTCTGGCTGTTTCGAACGCTTCCGGCATTGACCCGGCCCAGATAGGTCTTGTCTTGACGTATACCAGTGCGTGGCACAGATGTTAGTCACGATGCACCTAAATCTGACCTCGCCATAGCGTCACTCACCCAGCTATGTAGCATGGTGACGAGGCAGGTATGTATCCACATCTCGTTCTCTCATTTGTACTATCGACCTAACGGCTAGCAACTCTGCAGTCCGCCGAAGTTGAGGTCCGTACCCAGGTCTTCTTGCCCCTACGCTGTCGTTGATGCATATCACAGAACTATATGAGCTCTGTAGAGCGAAGTACGCGATATTTTCTTGCCATCGCATCCGGCTATGGCTAATTCTCCCGTAGTCGTGCAATACAGCCGCGTAGACCAGATCCCGCAAGAGGCGCCACACGAGATACCTGACAGCAAACCTACACCAGAATGGCCGGCCCGAGGCGCAATCGAGTTCAAGGACGTCGTAATGCGATACCGCCCCGGTCTACCCTTCGTGCTGAAAGGCCTATCAGTGGAAGTCAACGGAGGGGAGAAGATCGGTGTTGTAGGAAGGTGTGCCGTACCGTTCCGCGATTGGCGCAAAATATTGAAACAAATATATTCTCCCAGAACCGGCGCTGGGAAGTCTTCGCTCATGCTCGCGTTGTTCCGTATTATCGAGCTCACCTCGGGTTCGATCAATATTGACGGGTAACTTACTCATGTCATTCTACGCCGTGTATGCCTGAACTGAACGTGTTGGTAGCGTCGACATTTCCAAGATCGGTTTGAAGGACCTCCGCAGCAAGATCTCCATAATCCCACAAGACGTAAGTAATTTCCAGGATCCCTTTGAAGACGCATCGCTCATACACGCACGGATAGCCGCTATTGTTCAGTGGTAAGTATGAGTAGTACGTACGAAGGGGGGTCACATCTCTCATGCCTTCGCAGGAACAATCCGTTCGAATCTCGACCCGTTCCATCTATACGTAAGTCAGCGCCCACGCCCAGCCTTCTGCGAGGGATGCAGCTCAACAGACATACATTTTTAGACCGACGCGGAGTTGTGGGACGCCCTACATCGCTCGTATTTGGTTGAGTCGCCGAAGGGAGAGGCGGCCACGGATGGTTCGCATACCCCCACCTCGCGTTTCAATCTCGACAGTATTGTCGAGAGCGAAGGGGCTAACCTGAGTGTTGGCGAGCGCAGCCTCCTCAGCCTCGCACGCGCGCTGGTCAAGGACAGCCAAGTAGTTGGTATGTGCTCCTTACGGCTCATACAGTGTGATTCATGCTGACCCGGTTCCTAGTTCTCGACGAAGCAACGTGAGTTTCAAGCTCGCTGTATATATGCAAGGCTCCGAACGACGCCGATATTGACTGTGTACCCCAGAGCATCCGTAGATCTAGAGACCGACGCGAAGATCCAAGAGACGATACAGACTCAGTTCCGGCATAAGACTCTTCTGTGTATAGCTCGTAAGTAAGCGTCTTCTCTGTCTTTGGCGACCTTCCTCAGCTTTTCTAGATCGTCTACGAACCATCATTACCTACGATCGGATTCTCGTCATGGACGACGGAAAGATCGCGGTAAGGGTCCCACGATTCAACATGACTATCGTCACTTAAAATCACCCGCCATAGGAATTCGACACACCCAACACTTTGTTCAACCAGCCCGGCGGCATCTTCCGCGGCATGTGCGAACGGAGTGGGATCACCGCGGAGGAGATCGAGCGGTCGCGCTCAAGGATTGCATAGACGGGACCATAGATTACGCATTAGTATACTGTATAGACACAACTGGCACGACAGCATGATATAGAGATGACAATAGCCAACGACATGATACATCTGGTACAAAGCGAGCAAGAAATCCGAAACGAACTCGAGAATCCTATGGCTGTGGATGTGCGTTAAAATCAGAGCCATAGCGCATTTGAACATCCTGGTCTTGTTGCATAGCATCCATCCAGCTGAAACCTTCACAGACGGGTTTGAACACACAACACTCGCTGTTGAGACGGTGGACATACCTGGGAGGACCAAGTTCGACCAGTTGGAATCCGTCAGCGACTGCATAGATTGCAGAAGCTCCTGGTCGAACGGTAATGGCGGGGAGTACAGCTCCGCCGCATCGATGGTCTGCGTCCGTTGGTCGGGGTACGAGAGCGGTAGCCCGTCGAACATTTGCGAGTCCCCAGGAGACGTCTGTCCGTATTGGGGCTGCTCCTTGGCGCCGTGTTGGTCGGCGGGTGGAGGCACAGTGATGGATATAGGTGTCGGGGGCATAGGGGACGAAGACCCTGGGCGGTCGGACGCGCTGTCAGGAGAAGGAGGGGACCCAGCTGGCGGCTTGGCCACTCGCTTCAAGACCGATGGCGGGTGGTCGATGCTCGCGAGAGGCGTCTCCAAGAGTCCCGTTAGGAAACGGGAGTAGAGCCTAGGGCCGTGTCGATCGTCAAGAGATACATCCGGGGAACCGAGGAACTTGGCAACTTCTTCGACGAGATGCCGAATCTCGACACGGGTGTCTCGCGGAATGTGCTGAGCGTATCGTGGATGTAGCGTCTTTCCCAAACTGTCAACACAGGCAATTCTTCGTGTGTTCAAACGAAACGTACCTTGATAAGGAAAGCACATGTGAATGTCACAAACACCGACTCAGCGTCGGGTCCATGGCGTAGATACTCCCCTAACGATATTGTCGTTAGCATATCACTGTATAGAGCGAAGTCGGCAACTTACTATTCTTCGGTGTCCCAAGTTCGTCCAATAGAGTCCTGATGAGGTCCTTCGAAGCACGGTAGCACTGGGCACATGGCTTAAAATGCGTCAAAACAACGTGAATCGATGAACTTACCCTCCAGAAGAACGCATCGTTAAATGCCGACGCCTCACGACCGAACGTGTACTGGAACGCGAATGCCAGAACCGTCATCCGAGCGTAGTTGTATGCGAGCTTAAGCAAGCTAGTTCGGAACTCGCACTGAACGCCCCCGAAGTTCGCCTCTTGTATTCGCGCGAGCCATGTCTGGCCCAGCTTGGCGAGCTGGTCATCGTACGCACTGGCGATTTGAGGGATATCGAGAGTCTAGATTATGGAATCTTAGATGCGACGCTTTACAGGAGAAGCAACTGCTACTTACCTTGTTCAACCCTACAGGGTGCTGAGGGTCACTGAAAATGGTAGACCGGTAGTCGGCGAGAACCTTGAGTTCTGCATTGTATGCGCAAAGCTGAATGTCGAAACCAGGCATGTTATACGGAGAGCTCTTCCACCAAAGATCCGAATGGCTCGCGACATAGTCTGTGTTGCTGATGATAGGTGCTTTACCGTACTGCGAGGCCATAGATCGATCCAAGTTAAAGCAGTTGAGCCACGCTCGAGTCCGGTTGAGCATCTCGCGTGCGTGCTGCTCGTTCTGCGGCTCGACCGTGTGTGGGTGGTGGAGGTTGAGGTCAGTTGCAATTCTGTCATGAACATCTCAGGGATATTACAGCATGGTCGGAGTAAAAAAACTGACCTTATTGCAAGGCCGATGTACACCCAGCATCGGTCATCTTCCCACTTCCTCGCAGGTACAGGGTACAAACTGAGGAGGATGTATGCTTGCACGGTTTCTACACTCTTCTGACCGCTTATGAGTGTCGATCCCGCGGCCAGGCGAGCACAGTTCATGGCCTGGTGGTAAAGCTCCGGGCGTTCTGAATAGAATCTTGACGCGATCCCACAAACTGCGCGTTACTTCAGCCGCCACTCTACGTAAGTTAGGTGCATGCTAGGTTACTCACTGACGGTGAACAAAAATGGACTTCTCCAATAAGTCTTCTGGGCTGTGTACAACACGGGGTCTAGTAATGATACAGACGGGTTCATATAGTCGAAATATCTGCATGGCGACCGGTTAATGCGCGTCGTGTCGGTGGGTATAGGATGCGTACATCTTAAATAGCTTTTCCACTTCTGCAGGGCTCACCAGTCCGCTCCGCAAGATGTAGGGGGTTTGATGTTGGGAATACATGATCGGTCGATGGGGTCCTGGACCTGATGGCAAGTTAGTACCGGCTTGTATCAGCACGCGATAGGACCCACTCGTTGCACGGAAGTAGTCGTCGTTTGCCACACCATAGTCGTTGTCGTCGGTGGTACTGACACTTCGGCTTCGACTAGACCGCCGACTCCTGGAAGCACGAAGACTGAGGTTGGCGAGCATGCCGAGAGGGGCAGCTTCGTTCGGCAAGATGGCGAGCTTCTCCCGACCCTGACGACTCTTCTTCCTGCGCGAGCTTTGTGTCGAAGACTCTTCCTTCCCCTGCGTACTGCCACCATCGGTTGACAATGGTCCCGGCCGCGTCCGCCCGCGCGAAACGGGGCGCTCGCTTTCCTGGGCATCGACGTCCTCAACTTCAACATGAACTTCGCCCTCATCGGCATCCAGTCCCCCATCGCCTATTCCTTCTCCATCCTCGAACTCGTCCGACGAGCTGCTGTCTTTCCACCCAAGGACGTCTTCCCCAAGGAGATCCTTCGTCACACCCGTACCTCCCATGTTGATGTATCCGCCAAAGGCCTCGATCGATTCGCGTGCCTTGGCGATCCAATCCAACACGTCGGGCTTCGTAACATGGTCTGTCGCAGGATCGGGTGGGCCGATGTCGGACGTGGTCAGCTCGCTTGTCGTCGCAGACATTGTGGAGGACAGGTGTTCCACCGAGTGTGAAGGTGAGGATGCGTTGTCGCGCGCTTGAGACTTGTCACCAGCACGCTTGTTGGCCTCTTCGAGCTGTTTCATCAACTCCTCGATCTTCGCCGCCTGTTCGCGAATCTGACCCAGGAGCAAATCCCTCCGCCTTCATATAAAATACAACAATGAGTTCGCCTGCCACTAATAAGGTAGACGGGGAGAACATACGGAGGTGCTCGACGTTTCTTGCGGCCGGGAATGATGCACTCGTGATTTCCATTTAAACATCGTTTGCAGATGTCAGGGTTGGTCTTGAACTCGCACTTGACCTACGGACCGCAGGTCATCACCCTGGACCACCGGACCCCTGGCTACATGCTTACCTTCAATGCCTTGCATCGCGCGCAGGCGCCCAGCCTACCGGAACTGTCAAAGGCCGCAGCCACAGGAAGCAAGCACGGACACTCACGGCTTGACAGGCTTCGCCTCTTCCTTCGATTGCATCCCACTCTCCGAGGGGTCGTCTCCGTCCACCGACGACCCGTCGCCCTCCCCCTCATCCAGCGCGCGCTGACGCTTCGCCGCGTGCAGCGCCGCGGACGCGTCCCCGAGCTGCATGTGCGCCTGCTCGCGGTACGGCGTGCCGTGCTGCAGCGCGACCCCGTACGCCCGGCCGAGCTGGGGGTTCGCGAAGTTTGGCGTGATCGGGGTGCCCGTGCTTGGGAACGCCGGGCGCGGGTGGGCCATCTGCGGGTTCTCCTGGAAGTTCCGGACGGTCGGAGTCAGGCCGGACGCGGAAGCGGCGCGCGAGTGCTGGCCCTGGCCCAGGGTGGGGAGGTTCTGTTGCGCGAACGCAAAGGGAGACGAGTCGCTGTAGTATGGCGAGCTCGGCATGGATTGGTTGCTGCCGTCGCTGAACGCCATGCCGGACGAGGGATACGACTGACCCTGCCCTTGCTGAGGGAAATTGGCGGTTTCGTGGTCGGGGTAGTACTGAGCGCCACCGTAGAGGTGTTGGTCGTTGTACTGCTGTTGCTGCCGCTGCTGCTGTTGCGGGTTGGGGAACGTGAACGTATAGTCGTTTTGCCCACCGAATGGCCTATTGTATCCGACACCATAATTTGCGTTCTGCTGAGGGCGGGGCTGGTTCAGCTCGGGCTGGAAGTCGGTCTGGAGAATGGAGAAGCGGGTGGGATCGATGTCGTACTCGTTCTCAAGCTGCAGGGTTTGTGATGGCGGGGCTTCATGGTTGCGCGGCCAGTCTACGTCGAGGAACTGGGGATGAGGAGGGTGGTGCGCCATGGTGGGCGCGGACGACCGTTATGAAGAGTGTGGGGGATCTGCGCGGTGATGTGAGGCCGACCATGGGTACTAGTATAAGGCCCTAACTCACCTCGAGGCCGATCACTGGATGCGTTCGCCGACACGAGAAATTGACAGTACCACGGCTAGCGTGATCTACACAAAGCATCGCCATGAGCATCAAGATAACGCACGAGCGAATTCCTTGAATAGAGACAACGCGGACCTCGAGTTCTAGTGCGTGAGCTTCGTCGGAGATCCGAGCGGCACTGGTGAGAGGTAGTGGTCGTGTGTGCCTATTCTCTCCGGAGACAGCACGGGTCGCGAAAGCAGGACCAAGGTAGATGTTAGTTTCAATGCAAAATCGTCCTCAAGGGCGGCTGCGGAGAGGGCTAGCTTCGCATCCGAGTTCCCCAAGCCGTTCCCTGATCAGAGTTCCCCTGTACGGCTGCTTGCAGGTTATAGTCGGGATCTAAGATGCTGGAAGCTGTTTACGCCGAACTTTCCGCGATCTATCAGTACAGATGCAGGTTAACCAGTGATCCGCAGCAGATAGGGCGAGGAGTGATGAAGGGGGAGGGAACGAGGATGATATAGCGTAAGGTATACGACGCCCATTCGGCCGGGGAGAGCAGCGAGGCGCCGGCGCCCATCCATTAACTCCCGCACTTACCGCCGGCACTGACGCACGCAATTATTTTGCTTACGGCTTCCGCCCTCCGAAGTCTCGTTGAAAAATGAATGCTCTCGCTCGTCGCGGTCTATTGTGTCTCCCTCAGAGGTTTGAGTGTGTGTTCCGATCTAGAAGTTCATACCGGGGTGGTCGCCGGCGCGCCTTCGAATCGAAACCTAGACGACCATGACTTGGTAGTACGTACGAAGATCAACCTACCACCTTGATGAATTTTTGCTATGTAGCAAGACCTGCATCGACGTGCGCAGGCTCGTATAAACACTTGTGCTTGTGCCTGCGTATTATGATGACGCCAATCAGCATTGAACAAACTCTGAAAAGGACTGCAATTCGGTAAACGTATCTAATCTGCGCTCATGACTTTGCCACCAGATATCACAGAACTTGCATGACGTCACTAGATCTAGCCAGGTACGCTGCTCTACTGCCTCCGATAAGTAGTGATTTAACTTTCTTCCGCTGTTAGTACTTATCGCCGTCCGAGTGCCTATAATTGAGCTCCCCGAGTATGAACAGAGCAAGCCTGTTTCCAACATGTTCTCCTACGTGTTCGCTGGCTGTTATGCGGTCGCTTCTATGATATTCGGCACTATCAGCCCCGCTCAGCCCACGGTAAACGTCTTCATCGTCGGCGCAACTGGTTGAGTCGCCTTCCCCACACCTCGTCGACTTACGGACTCTGATCACACAACCTTTGCTTCGTTGCAGGATACGTAGGGGGCTCAGTGCTCGGACTTCTTCTCGAAGACCATAATGGCCCTCTAAAATACAACGTCACAGCCCTCGTACGGGGCGCAGATAAGGCAAAGAAGCTGGAAAGCTTTGGCGTCAACTCTGTGATTGGCTCACTCGACGACCTTGACAAACTAGAGACGATCGCGTCCGAGTCGGACGTGGTCATTGAATGCGTGAGTTATTTTGCTAAGACAACGAGATGCAGCGGCCAAGGAAATTCTTGTTTGAAAGGCGGACGCGGACCATATTGGCTCGACAAAGGCGTTTTTGGCCGGCTTTAAGCGCAGGCACGAGTTGACGGGTAAAACGCCCATACTCATTCACACGGTACGTCTACAAAATATAGAACTATTGAGTTGGCCTCACATTTATTGCAGTCAGGAACAGGTGTGTGCCCAGGACGCTGAGCCGTCTTGATGCTGTGAACTGCAATTATGTGTACAGCGGTTCTGAGCGATAATGCGGCTGGAATGTACAACACCAGCACGATTTACCACGACGCCGACAACGAGCAAATGGATACAATAGCGCCTACCCAACCCCACCGCAACGTCGATTTGACGGTCGCAGCCGCCGATAAAGAGGGTACGACATTTATTACTCATGCACATGTTGACGCGCCCGTCTAACATAGCCGAGCAGGCTACGTCAAGACGTACATTGTGCTTCCATCGACTATCTATGGCTTGGCCGCTGGTCCACTAGTGGATGCTGGGATCGTGAATCCGCGGTCGATGCAAATCCCTGCGCTAATTCGGGCGAGTTTGGACCGTAAACAAGCGGGCATGGTCGGGGAAGGAAGGAACATCCATCCCAACGTGCACATCGATGACGGTCAGCTGCACGCGTTCCTTCGGCGGGAAGCACCCGCGCTGACTTCCGTTCCGTTCTCAGTGTCACGCCTGTACACCGCGATCCTTGCGGCCGCTCTTTTGGGGGCAGACGTCGGCCATGGAAGAGAAGGCTTCTATTTTGCGGAGAACGGGGAGCACACCCTGCTCGACATCGCGCAGGCTATCGGCGCGGCTTTAAAGAACATGGGGCGTGCGTCCTCGGCCGAGCCGTCCACGTTCACCCGCGAGGAGCTTGATAAATATTTTGGTGGCGTGAGTACCCGCTGGTCTGTCGCAGCGTGCGTACCTGAGATCTCACCGGACTCGGACCCCTTGCCACACAGTCGGAGAGCTTGGGGACAAACGTCCGGTGTCGCGCAGAGCGGGGCCGCGCCTTGGGATGGACGCCGTTGAAGACATCCGAGGACATGTTGCTGAGCATCAAGCCCGAGATCGAGGACGTTTTGTCCTGGGGGCGTAAAGCTTGATCACGTCAGAGCAACTCAAACCGGGCCTGACGGTGGCACTGTACACTGGCGCAGGAAGGCGAAAGGCGAAGAGGCCTAGATCACACGAAAAGGTGTTGATTCCCCTACGGGCGGTGCCAAAAGATACCGTATCACGATGGAGGACCACCCTGACCCGTATGAGCGCGGAGGGGATGGTGTCGCAGACGGAACAGACGAGTTAAGCGCGCGAAAGAAGCACGTTGGAGTGGGAGAGAAGTAGTAGAGAGATGCGTGCGGCAGGTATTGTGTTCGTTGCTGTACAAGCTCCACCTCCAGTGAACAGGGTGGTATTTACAGTGGGTGCTTATACCGTGCGCTGACACTGAAGGAAAAAGGGCCGTGCTGTGATCATCATCAGTGTCGAACGGCGCGGAGGGCCGGGGGCGGTCTGATGTGGACCGCATCGCACGGTCAGCAAGACAAAAACACCGTAGTTTGTCTGCGGGGGTAGTGAGCGGTCTAATGCGCCAAAGCGTGCTGCGCCGAGTGCTTTAACCGTTGAGCGGAGGACGAGGAGCCAGTGGAGGCGGGAGGAGGAGGGCTGCGGAGGCGCGAAGGGCGGGCCGCAGGAGACTGGAAAGGGAATGGTCGCGAACGGCGATGATGCCGGCGCGGCAGTTTCCATTTCGAACGGGCGCCTGTGTGTTGTGTTCACTGGTGATGAGAAGGCGGCGGCCATCTTGCCCTGCCAGTCCCCGTTCCCGTTCGATCCCCCTTGCACCTTTCCGTCGACCAAGACGACGAGGAGACCCAGGGCGCCGTCCTCTCCCGGCCATCCCTCACCCTGTCCCTCCGTCCCCCTCCCAGGTGAGCACAACGCACTCCGACCGCTCGCCTGCGTCGCCGTCTGCACAGAATCTCATTACGTGCTCTGGCGCACCTCGCTTCAGCCCGTATTTCAGTCCCTAATCACCGCCCGGCCTCAGGCGGGCGTGCTCCTCTGTCGCTCTTTTCTTCAAGCCTCCACCGCGTCACCCCACCCTCTGTCTCGCCATGCACATCGTGGTTCACCATAAACCCCGCCAGGACCCTGATCTTAGTGCCGCCGGTCTCTCTGGCGTCGCGACTGCCCTGGGCACACCTGTCGATACTTCTCTAGTCCTCAACACTGCAGCACCCACCCTCACCGGCCAAGTCAGCGCACCGTCTCTCGCTGACCAGGCCATTACAATCACATCTTCGTCTACCGACGCACCGACTCAGTCGCCTTCTCCGCCTCCAGCAGACAATGCGACCGTCTCGGCAGCCAAGAGCCAGCTCCCCCTTGGCACTGTCATCGGTATCAGCGTAGGAGCTTTCATTGGCGTTGTCCTCATTATCTGCCTACTCTATGCGTGGTTCCGACGCTCCACGGACAAACTCAGCGCGACGGCGCGGAGGAACGCAGAGGGCAGGGCCGCACAACAACGCGCCCGTGGGGAGGACTTCAACCGTCTCAGCGGCTCCGAGAAGGATAGGAACGATGCACCCCCACCCTCGTCTAGTGCACGCGATCACCAGGACTCGGACGAGAAGAACTTCTCCATGTTCAAGAAGTCCCCGAGCGTCCGCACCGCGTACACGACCAAGACGGATGAGGATCAGCTCATGGATCTTCCCCCACTGGACTTCACCAAGTACCACCCCAGCCTCGCGCAGGAGCTTGCGCTCGAGCACCCGGAGAAACCGTTCGCTGGGCGTCAGAACAGCGGTGTGTCGTGGGACGGCGAAACGCTAGGCGATGATTCCTTCCTCTCCATGCACTCTGTACGCGTCGAATCCGGTACAATGTCGCCCACCATGGTTATGGCCAAGATGACGCCCCCCGCTACCACCAACGCCATCCATAGGTGGGAGTCTGCCGAGGTTCTGAACGCCGACGAGGATGTCCCAGTATCCCGGAATCCCTTCGCTGACATGGCCGAGGAGCGCCGTTCACGGAACAACCCCTTCTTCAACGCACAGGACATGAACCGTTCCAGCAGGGCCATCCGCAGTCGCAGCAACAGTCGTACCAGTCGCACCAGCCGTGCCACCAGCCTCGTGCGCACCAACACAAACCCCTTCCTCGATATCCAAGAAGCTGTCCCAGTCGCCGACATCGAGCTCACCTCGCCCGACGCCCTCTCCCCGAACTACGGTTTGCCCCAGAAACCCTCCGTCCCGAGCGGCGCATCCGCACAGGCCTTCGGCAACGAGCGCGCGATGGCCTCGCTCATTGCCGCGCTGGATCTATCCAAGGACGAGGTCGAGCAGCGGCTCCGCATCGTCTCGATGCAGGGCTCGGTGATCTCCTCGTACTCGGAGAACGATGAGTCGGACATCGCCACCATGCGTGAGTTCCCGCTGCCGCCCGGGACGACGCCCCACGCGCACTCGCCATGATCCGGCGTGCGCGCTCCCCGCCCTGCTTTTCCTGCGGGAGCAGTCCCCCACCCTTGAGCTGAGCGCGTGCGCCGCCGTCCCTTCCCTTAATCGGCGCTTGACGCCCGCCTTTGCCTTGTTCTTGCTCTTCGCTTCTCGAGTCTGGATGCACTCTCCCCCCGTTCCGTTCGCCGCCCTCCTGATGTACGTGATGCGTGGGGCATGATACGTTGACGAACCCGACCCCCTCCTACCCTCCTCCCTCACCCGCCCGCCATGGCACCGCCCCGCCCTGCTGGCTGTTTATGCGCGACCACGCGCTGTACATGGACCCTCCCGGTGGCAGGCGTCCGAGACCCTACTTCTCCGCCCGCCCCCGGTCGAGACACGGACACTTATCTGTTCATGTTCGAACCTTTCACGCTTGCAATGCCCCCACCCTCCCCACCTCACCCTCTCCCCCCCGTCTGCTATCCGTCGCACGCCACCCGCACGTATGTATCCCCCTCACCCTGCCGCCACGCCATGCCCCGTCCCGTTCCATTCCGTTACCCGCAGGAGGGCTTCTTTTTCTCCCCCCGCCCCCCCTCCTCCGTCTAAGACTGCAGGTTTGGCCCTTAGTGTACTACATACCGCTGATTTATTTATAATGCGCCACGTCCGCCGTCGCCGTGTCGTCGTTGCAGCTCGCTATCTGACGCTCGTCCTGTTCCCCCTCGGTGAATACGAATCGCTGTACCCCCTTTGTTTACACCATCATGGATCGGGAGGAGACTGTCGAGGTGCGTCCGAGGTTGTATTTGGTGGGTCCCGTCCGCTGTTGCTTTTTTGTGGTCATGCGGGTCGCTTATCGGATGAATCTTCGAAATGAAGGTAGGTGCAGGGCATACGTCTATGACTATGACGTACGAAGCGCAAAACCTTCCCGAAATTGAGTGTGCGTCGGCACCTGTCCAGCTGGTGGACGCATACGTGACGCAGCCTCCTTGAGCGAAACTGCCAGTGTCAAGTCAGCGTCGCTGACCACCTCTTTATCCAGCGGCCGATGGTTCGAGCTCTCGGGCCGCGGCCAGTGAATTTGACGGTCTCGGCGGTGCATCTGTAGTGCGCAGCTGAGATCCATCAAATCCTGCTGAGATGACGTTCAATCACTGTAAGCTTGTCGAGGTGCGCCCGCTAAATAGAGTTGCCAGCGACGTCCTCGTTGATGTCGAGTCGATAGGTAGTATTTGCCTTCGATTGGAGTTTGTGGGATGCGCACCCCGGTGCATGGGCAAATGAGAGCGCGCGCAAGAAGACTGAATTCCGAGGCGACTTTTCTCCGGTTGGTGAGATCGCGGCTGTGCGGTGCATAGAGTCGCTAGTACTTAATTGAGCCGGGCATGCGCCCCGGAAGATATGCCCTCCGGAAGCAATTGCCACGGCACCTACGCGTCTGTGCAGGCATGCGCGCGTCGATGTACGTTATGGCGCGGGGGGACGCATGGCCACGCCGTGCGTGCGCCTCGCCCGTCAAGAGAGCAGGAGGCGGAAAAGCTTTGCAGGAGGAGATGGGTGAAGGGATGGCTATATATGGATGGGAACATGCCATAGGAGGATGCGATCGGAGGTCGGCCCATGGTTACGGTACGCGATCCGGCCGCGGATGACGGTGTTGGCAGTTTTGAGGATGGCAACGCGCGCATATCTATTATATCCTCCCGCCCGTCCCGCCCTTGTCCTCCTCCTCCCTCCTGGCCCCAGCCGTCTCCCGCTCACGGCGCGCGCACTCCTGCCGCACTCGTCCTTGGCTAGATTTTTCCATCTTGCCGGACACGGGGATCCTCCTTCCGTCACGTCTCGACTCGCGCTCTAGGACACGCTCCGACCCGCACCTGTCACTCTTTTGAAAACACGACGTTCGTTTTGGCCTGACTATCCGCCCCGACGCACAACACCACGCCTCCCCACTTCCCTCAAATTTCACCGCATTTATCACATCGAAATGGCCCCCTACGTATCCGCGCGTCTGAACTCGCGCTCCGACTATCCCGACGGCGACGATAACAAGTTGAACGGAGTCGTCATCGCAGGCATCGTAGTCGCCGCCGCCATTGGTGTCGGTGCCGCCATCTGGCTCTCCATCCGCTTCTACCGTAAGCACGCCGCCGAGAAGCGCGCCAAACGCCGCGGTTCCGCGTTCGCCAACTTCAGTTCGGAGGAGAAGGATGCGCAATCAACGTATGTCGCGCGACCAACTTGAAAACCATCCGTGCTTCCATATTGACGCCGAACCTTCTCTGTAGCGCTGGCCTCCCCGTTGGCGGCACCTTCTCGCGCGACCAAATGACCCCCGGGGTCATCATGCCCGAGAAGGCCGTCCTTCGCCCTGGCGCGACGCGCGACGAAATCATCGACCATTACGCCGCTGAGGGCAAGCTGCCCCGACCCTTCGCGCCCTTTGCGCCCAAGCTGAGCGTTGATACCGATGTCTCCCCGGGCAGCAGCCGGATGTCCGGGCGACCTGAGTCCGGCGCGTCGTGGATGTCGCCTGGTCTCCTCGCAGGCAGCCGCAACTCGCGCATGTCCGTCATGTCTACCAACTCTTCCCTCGGCAGCACGGCGCAGAAGAAGGTCCGGCAGACTTTCGACCCCGTGCTGCCCGATGAGCTCGTCGTCTCGCTCGGCGAGTCTCTCACCGTTGTCCAAAACCACGACGATGGGTGGTGCATTGTCGGCCGCGACAGCATGCTCACGTCTGGCGAGGTTGAACTCGGCGCCGTCCCCGCGTGGTGCTTCCTCAAGCCCGTGAAGGGCCTCCGGGCTGAACGCCCCATGCGCGTATCCAGTCTCGGTGTGACCGTCAACCTCGACGGCCCTCCCTCCCTCGACCCCCGCGAAAACGTTATGTCCTGGTCGAACTTCTGATCCTCCTCCCCTCCCATCTTCCATCCCGATCCCGCGCTCGCCCCTGTTCCAACGTTACAATCTGCACCGACGGTGCCTACTGCAGCGATGTACCGCTCCGCCATACCCCTTCTCGCGCCCGCTGCGCCACGGCGCGTTTCTCTTCGCTTCCCACCGTCTCCCGGGTAGACGCTCTCCCTAGTGGATTTGGTCCGTGGCGCCGCTCCGTTCTCTTACCTCTTCACTCAATCCGGAGTCCCCCCGCGTCTCCCGGAAGAGCCCCGCCGCGCACTTTGTTCTGTGATATAACGTCCCTCCGACTTCATACCACGCCGCTGTATACCGCATCGTCGCTTCGTTCACTGCACAGTTGCCCCCTCCTCCGGTTCATGTTGTCCGCCTGCACTGCACTCCCACTCTCGCCCCCCACCCTCCCGCCCTCGCTCTTGATTGTCGACTGTGCTACTCGTCGATGTCGCAGGTGCATTTTTCGTCGCTTACATTGCGCCGTAGAGCGTACGTGGCGCCATAGTAGTAGCCTATGTACATGTCTGCTTCTGTCGCATCGCAATGTATCTACTGTGCACGCCTTGCCTTGACCATTGTATGAGTAATCCGAACAAGATGAATACTGGCGAACATAGAATTGACCGAGTTACCGGTAAGGCCCAATCGTTCGAACTCTCGTTATTTATCGTAATTATGATTATGCAGGCTTCCTATCGCTGCATCCGAGATCGATATCGGGAAGGTAGGCGTTGAGTAGCCGCGTGTTCAAAACGATCTTGCTCCCAATCTCGTTCCTCGCGCGGCCCTGAAATCCTTTAATTGAGCTCACTTCGGAAGTACAAGGCCACATCTCCTAAGCTTGATCTCGACTAACAACCCTCTCCATTACGCTTTTGCCGACCAGCCAGCATGTCGGCACCGCCGCCGCCACCACCCACGCCCAAGCACCTCCTCCGCAGCCACGCCACCCAAGTGAGCGTCCTGTACATCTCGGACGACAACGAGCGCATCTACTCCGGGGACGCGTCCGGCGCCGTCGTCGCCACCTCCACCCGGAGCCTCCGCGCCATCGCATCGTGGAGGGCGCACACCGACGGTCTCCTGGGCGTGCAGGAGTGGACAGACCGCGTCATCACGTCCGTCCGTGTTCCCCCTTCTCATTCTGTGGCCGGTTGTGGGGCTGACGAGGTGCACCGCGGTGCTAGACACGGGCGGGATAATAAGTTGCATGTGTGGAAGGCGGTGAGGGAGTCGGCGCGAGAGCTGGGTGGGTCCGCGGCGCTGCCGGGGCTGCAGACGCCTGAGCTGTGCTACTCGATGGACGTGAACGCGCTCAACTACTGCCGCTTTTCGTTGCTGCCGCTCACTGGGGAAGCACATCTGGCGGGGGAGCGAGAGGCGCTGGTTGCCGTGCCGAACCTGGTGGAATCTTCACTGGTATGATCTTTGGGCCGACTGTTAGCGACGTAGACAAGGGGTACTAACGAGTGTCCGCAGGCTGATATTTGGACGCTACCGGGGAGACAGAGGCTGCACGCCGCTATTGGAAAGAACGAGCAAGAAACCCCTGCCAAGGACGGGCGCGGTGTGCGTAATGCTATCGGTATGCTGTCCGTCGGCTTGAACGCTACCCTTCCGTAAGCTAATTCGGGCGTAGGTATCATCATGTCTATGCACCTCTCATCTGTACCACACCCGCACGCGGCTGGGCGAGCGTGCCTCCGGCTGCTATGTGGGTACGAGAACGGGAGCGTGACAATGTGGGGTTACACCCGCGAGGACAAGGAAACTTCCATCGAAGGCATAGGGTGGACGTCCTTGTGGACCGTGCGGCTGCACGTAGAATCTGGTGCGTGCTACCCCACACCTTAGCTGGAATATACGTGTTCACACCCTGGTGCACAGTCATGGCGCTGACCGTCTCCATGAACGGGACGTTCGCGTTGTCGGTCTCTGCGGATCACCTCATTGGCCGATATAACATCACGGTTCGTCGCTTATGATTGACACAGTGAGCTGGGGTTGACTCTTGTAATAGGAGGCTGAGTCTGCTACTGATCCGAATGAGGCCTGTTCGGCCTTTAAGACAAAGCACCCAGGGAACGCGTGCGTAACTATCAAAGACGATGGAAAAGTGTGTGCAGTAGGAGGCTGGGATGGACGGTACGGCTAAATTCCTCCCGTTTTTGCGGGCCTTTCGCTGACGTTAGATGCAGTGTTCGCCTGCACTCCACCAAATCGTTCAAGCCTCTCGGCACCCTCGCTTACCACAAGAAGGGCTGTCAATGTGTCGCGTTTGCACATTCACAGCCCAATCCGACCAGTAGTACGATCGCTTCAAATCACCCTGATGAAGATGACGAGGATGAGGACGAGATGACGGAAAAGGAGAAGGCCGAGCGGACACGATGGCTTGTTTCCGGCGGTCAGGACAGCAGGGTGGCTATATGGCCTCTTATGCAATTCGGAAAAACATAGTCGGTTTCGCGTCAAGCTTGTGTTTCTATTCTCTGCTATGTTTTCAGCCCGGGGTTGTTGGGCACGAAAGCAAAAATGTCCCAGGGAGGATTCGAGCCTCCGTCTTCACGGTATTGCGTCTCCACAACGTGATGATCTAACCACTAATCGACAAGGACGTTGAAGAGAGGGTACTCGGGTATACCCATATCGACGGCCAGGTCCCACCCCGAGGAGTTGCCGGGGGACGCAGCACCGAGATCCGCGCAGATGGGCACGATCACGATCGGGGACACTAGCACCCAAATTGGGCTTCTAGCAAACGCCAAAAGGTTGGGCCTGGGGTCGGCCGCGCGCGGGGCGTGCCACCGCGGTGACCGTCCCCCTGCGGGTCCCCGGGCGAGCCGCCAGGAGGCCTCCTCCCGAGTCCCGCAGTGTCCCCCCGCGCGGTGGGCGGCTCTGCCCCGCCCGATCGACAGTCGACTCACAAATTTCCCGGAGACAGCCCCGAGGCGCGTTCCGCTCATAAGCACCATGGTCTCCCCCGCCCGCGTCGACTGCCCGGACAGGTACACCCTCCCGCCTCCCTCCTAAGCACCCAGCCCGGCTTCCTTCCGCCGCACCGGCAGGTCGACCATGTCCTCCGTCTACTCGCTGCCCCTGAAGAAGTCCGCAATCTCGCTCGACCTCCCGCCCACGCTCTACGTCGCCGGTGGACCAGTGCAGGGCGAGCTCGAGCTCGATTATCAGCTGTTGCTGGACGATGATGTCGACAAAATCATCGTTGGGCTGGAAGGGACGATTTCCACGTGAGTACTGTCTTCAGGTGCACGCGAAGGTGCCCGTCAATCTGTTGCTGCAGAAAGAACCGGATGGGCACGCAAGTGGAGCGCTTCAAGGTCGTCAAGAACGACTTTCTCCGGAAAACAAGCACCGTCTGGACGCGGGCACGAAGCACGGCGCCCCCAGAGGGAGACCACATCCTCCGCATCCCCTTCTCGATGTTGCTGCCGGACGACGCACCCCCCTCGTTTGGGTTCGAAAGTTACATGAACGTCGCCTACGTGCGGTATGCCATCGAAGTCACCGGCGTGCGGACAGGCACCTTCGCCGTCGACCGTACGATCAAGGTGCCCATAATGGTCGTCGCGCCCGATCCATTAGGGGCCGCCCTCCGGACAGAGCTCAAGCTCGGGTGGCAGGGCGACTGGGGGAGGATCAAGGCCGAGCAAAAGATCCGCAAAATGCCCTGGGGCGACTACTCCACAGTGAGGATGGAGGTACGCTGCGCTCCTTTTCCTACACCCGCAAGGTCTTGACGCATATAACCTGCGCAGTTGCTCGTGCCCCACCTCGATACCCTACCCCTCTTCACCCCCGTCCCGTACAGCATCATCATCACGACCACCTCGGCGCCGACGAAGCGGAAGGGCCTCGAGCAGCCACAGAAGGACATATTCCCGCCCGTTCCCCGGAGCGCCTCCGAGATTGACTTTGACCTGCGGCGGCAGGTGGACCTCCAGACGCCGTACTTCCCGTCAAACCCGGAGGAGCACGTCGTGGACATCATCTCGAAAGCGCACGCGCCCGTGCCGCCCGTGGACGTCGACGTCACGGATTACATGTGGATCCCGGAGGCGGGGAAGGAGGACAGGGGGTGCTGGATGCAGGAGGCGACGTTCAGCTCGAGCCTCATCTTGCGGTACACCCCCACGTTCCACACGGAGGAGATTAAAACCAAGGTGCGTGGCGTTTGCATTGCGTTGCGCTCCGCAGCTCACGCCCGAGGACGTTTGCAGTATACGCTTTACCTGAAGGTGGACTTCCCTGGCATGGGAAACACCCTCCGAATCCAATTCCCTATCAACATCGGATCGGGTGTGGATGCACCCGTCGTTGTGGAGGAACGCGCCGTCGCGCCAGTAATGATTGACGTACCTTCGTAAGCCCCTCCGTCCAATTCTGCGACAAGACGTCAGACCCGCTCACCAAAGGGAAATTCTAGGGCGTACTGGGACCCCTCGAAGTGGACCGACTAATAAATGCCTCCCATCGCGCGATACCCCCTTTGAATAACCGCAGCCCGAACTCTATCTACCAGAACCACAACTTCTGCTGCTGCCATAATGAACCTAATCGCCCACGCAAGAGACCCGTGTAACGCAGTGTACCAGTACCGTTCACTGACAGCAATACTCTCACATGTATTTCCCCTCGCATCTGCACGTATAATTTGCAATCCACGCTTTGCTTCATGTATTCTCACTTCGCACCTCACTCGGGAGGTACCAAGCCAGCAATCCAGGAACAACCTGAGCGCACTTGCGCGCGTGCACATCGCTGCTTTGCTAGGCCTAGTTTCATTTAGCACCGTACGTCCCTCGATCAGGGCTTCCAAGGAGGAGCTCAACGGTTTACGCTGGTTTGCCGTAGCTGCTGTAGGTGCCAAGCGCGTTCCCTCGGGCAGCGGTGGCGATCGGTTGCCGCATGTGGTTATTCCCCCGATTGAGTGTGATCCGTCCCCTCGTTCGGGCAAGGCGACATCGTTAATTTTGTGAAGGGCTGTCAAACATGTGAAGAGGAATGGGGAAGCACATGGGCGCACCCAACACAAGAGAAGGAGGGATCTGGACTGAAGATTCTGTGCATACCGGCTCATGGATGCGTGTTGTCCGAAACGCTATGATGTTCTCAAATGTGCGTGTTCCGCCATCTGGCACATGAAGCGCGGTTAGAATGGCGGAAGACGCGAAGCGTCCGGAAATAACGAAGCTGCAGATGCGAGACGGTTCTCAGCGTGTTCCTCGGAAACGGATTAACGTTACTGGGTGGTCGAAACCACAAGTCTCCGCCGATGCCAGAACATGCTGTCGTAATGACAGACAAGTAGTTTTCCGACCGCGTCTCCCGAAAGCGAGCGAGTCAGATCCGAGGCGCTCAGTTAGGGTACCGCGGAACAGCAGGACTGCTGCAGGAGCACTCCACGTCAAGTCGAGTCTACCGCGCCTCAGGTGTTGCGTGTGGAGAGAGAGGCGCACCGGACAACACAGGAAGTACTGCCACTCGCGAATCACCCTCCGGCTACCGAGAGGCGCTGCGTTACGTAGACAGCACCGCACTGGAGCGGCGCCGGCTAAGCGAACAACACACCCCGATGATCCCCCAGCGGGACGCGCAGGGTGGAAGACGACCGCGATCGTGGAGGGATACTGCGATCCGGCGGGCGACACAGCAGTGTGCGGAGTAAATCTGCACGGGCGCGTTTGGGCAAAGCCGGTCTGTGTTCTGGAGCGGTCTTGGCTGGTACGGCCGTAGTGACTCGAGTCTCACGTCGCGCGGTAGAAGTATGTACGTACAGACAATAAACTCGCGCGTGTGGGAAGGACACAGCCAGGCCAGGCACGTCCCGGCGAATGAACTTAACGCCACAGACGCCACGACGGCGCCGGAGTTGCCGGCGCGGTGGCGGAGGAGGACTCGGAGCCTCGCCGGAGATGGACGTTCCGCGAAGAGTTGTCGGCGGCGGACGAGCCTCGTTTACTCTGCTAGCTGGGCGTCGGCGATGGGATTTGCGTGCACTGTCACCTGCATGGGAGGCCGCGGCCGCGCATCAGCATGTGCTCCCCGAGAATACGTCCCGAAGCTCAATATGCACTTCCCGGGCCTCTGGGAAGCCACGGACAAGGAGGGAATTACGTACGTGGGTCGTTCGTATCTCATTGAGCGGCCTGTTCTTTGCATTGACAGGCACCCGCTCCATTGCATCGAGGGTCGAGTCGGCGCCGTCGATGACCTGGAGTGAGAACACCGTCGGTCTAACACAATAGGGCGGGGGAGAGAGGGCCTACTTTGCCAAAAATCGTGTACTTTCCGTCGAGATGCGCCTGCTTTGCGTAGGTTATGAAGAACTGCGACTTGTTCGTGTCGGGGCCCGAGTTGGCCATCGCGAGGATGCCGCGGTTGTTAAACTGGCGATGCAAGATCAGCAGCCGGTCCGAGTGCGCAGCAGGCAAGGTGGTGGTTGATGGAGCTGCGGCCTACCTTGAGAGTAGACCGTATTTCGTCCGCGAAGGGTTTCCCCCAGATACTCTGACCGCCCTTGCCAGAGCCCGAGGGGTCGCCTGTCTGGACCATGAAGCCCTTGATGTTCCGGTGCCAGAGGCAGTTATCATAGTAGCCGGATGCGCACAGAGCGAGGAAATTCTGAGCGGGAACACGGTCGTCGTGAGCGGATGTGGGCAGGGGCAATGACGACGTTGCGCACCTCGGCTGTCTTGGGGACGGCCTCGCAAAAGATCTCTACCTGATAGAGGGCGGGCAGTCGATTCGTCATCGTTTCCGGATCCGTTGTATGATACGCCGCATGGAGAGACGTACTTTGATGTCTCCGTGTGTGGTGTGGAATGTGACTGACTAGATAACATCAGGGGTCTGTTCTGGTGCGGGAGCCCACGTGAGTCCGCACGCACCATGGCGGGCGAGCTGGCGGTTTGTGCGGTCGCCGAACCCGAGCAGCAGCGGTGGTGAGGCGAGGAGGGCAAGCGGGAGGACGCAGGCGATCGACAGGAGTGGAATGTTGTCCGGATTGGGCGAACGGACGGGCCGAGGAGGCGAGGACGCCGGCGGGGATACCGGCGAGGCGGCCGGCGGGTGCCGGGTTGTGCGGGGCCAGGGCGCAGGCGGGGCCGGCGGCGGAGCGGGATGTGATGAGGTCGGCCGGGGATTGACAGAGCAGCGGGCCATTGACAGCGCTGCTTCTTGCCCATTGCCCGTCTTGGTCTTCACTGCCTTCTCTCATCAGCGCGCGTCCAAGCCATGAACTCTATAAATCCATCCCGCCTTCTTCTCGCTCCTCTCCTCCCCTCTGCCACCAAGCACAGCGACAGGCCCCTCCGCCCCGACGACGACCGCCTCCCGTCCTTCCCCCGCCCCCTGGTCCCCGCCCCACGCCCCGCCCACCATGATCTCCACGTCGAGACCACCCTCTGTGAACAGCATCGGCGCTGATGGCGATCCCTTCTCCGCCCTCCTCAGGCCCCCCGCATCCGAGACCGAACATGAGCGCGTCGCCCGCCTCCAGCGCGAGGCCGACGCCAAACGCATCAGCGACAGCATCGACGAAGAGATCAAGGCCGACAAGGAGCGCATGAGAAAGAGCAGGCAGGACATCCGGGTGAGTCCCACGGCCAGACGCTCCTTCTGCACCACGCTGCGGCCGGACATACCGCGCTCTCGTGCGGCGTCCTAGGGCTACGAAATCAGCGGACAACTTGCGGATGAAGCTGGCGCCGCAATTTGTATTTCTCGTATCTCGTGAGCGGCCATTGACGGTTTCTGTTATAGCTGCTGCTACTCGGACAAGCCGAATCGGGCAAGTCTACGCTCCAGAAGCAGTTCCAGCTGTTGTACAATCCTGCAGGTCTCGACGACGAGCGCCTCTCTTGGCGGGCTGTGGTCTACTTCAACATTGCGAGGCCTATTACTCGCATACTGGAGGCTCTGGACGCGTACGGCGATGCCGAAGACGATGACGATTTGAACTCCGATGGCACTTTCGGCACCCTCGACATTCGTGCGGCATCTGGGATGCCTGTGGCCAGCACCAGCTCTGATTTTGCCGTGGACGAAAAATCCCTATCCCCTTCCCAACTCAGTCTCGAAAAACAGATCAGCTCCTTCCGTGCCCGCCTTGCTCCTTTGCTGGCCGCCGAGACCTCTCTGGCAGATCGTCTATCTGGCGGAATCGACGTCTCTGGCTCAGGCAAAGGCAGCGTCTTCGTCCGGTCGGGATGGCAGTCAAGGAATATAGGCCTGTCATTCGGGCGAGGACGCGACCGTAGCAACAGTGGTGGCAGGTTTAGCCTCTCCGGCCGCGCTTCCCTGGAGAATCGGAAAGGCAACGAGATGGAGCTTCAGGCACGACGTGTAGACCCCCAAGAAGACAAGCTAGTTCAGGAAGTCGCGTCCATCTTGAGCACCTGCCAACGGGATATCAAGGAGTTGTGGGAACTTCCCGCAGTCAAGAAGCTCCGTGATCGCCGTCGGCTTAAGCTGGAGGAATGGGCAGAATAGTTAGTATATTGGTCGAAACGCTCATTTAGGCTTTTGATTACTGATCGCGCTGTCTGCAGTTTCTTGAACAACATTGCGCGCGTCTCAGCTCCGGGATATGTGCCTACCATTGGTACGACTAATTCATTTGGCTTGTCGGCATAGGTTTAATCTCTAATCTTCCAGAGGACATCCTGCATGCACGTATCCAAACCATGGGTGTTGCTGAGCACGTCTTCGACATGTCCGTGCACGGTCGCACTGTACGCTGGCATCTTTTCGATGTCGGAGGTGCCCGCGGCCAGCGTCATTCTTGGATCCCTTACTTCGATGACGCGTATGTCCACTTCAGTTGCGCCGGCCTTGGAGTAATCTGAACAGCATTGCAGCACTGCCATCATCTTCTTGGCACCGGTCAGCGCTTTCGACCAGGCAAGTTCATTTGCAGTCTGGTGTTGATAATGAGGCTTATTATATGCGTCTTCATCGTTTAGTACCTGGACGAAGATCCGAGGACAAATCGGATCGATGACTCGCTCCAGTTGTTCAAACAGATCTGCTCCAATGCTCTGTTGAAGCGCGCCCATCTAGTGCTTTTCCTCAGTACGCTCAACAGCTCCTTTGACTCGACTCCATCTAACCACAAATTTATCAGACAAGACTGATGTCTTGAAGTCGAAACTTGCAGCGGGAGTTCAAGTCAACAAATAGTGAGTGCTAATGGACGTATCCTGTTATGGCGTTGCTCAACGGCTTTCAGTATCACATCCTATGGTGATCGTGCGAATGAGTACGACACTGTCGTAGCATACTTCAAGGCGCACTTCACCCAAGTCCACCGGCGGAACAACGAGAACAACCGTGTGCTATTTACTCACCTCACCAGCGCGGTGGTACGTGGTGCAGTCGATTCAGAAGTATCAGTTATCATTAATGATTGTCCGTGAACCATATAGAACACCAAGGCGATGCAGAGCATCATTACCGACGTCCGTGACTCAATCTTCCGTGGATACTTGAAGTCGGCCGCACTCGTCTGAACAGTCCATACCCCATACTTCCATTCATGATAACGTTATTTCTCTTCTCGCCTTCACACCGCATCGCTGGAACCGGTCGCATGATTCCCCAAGCCACTGTATTCTATCCTCGTCACGCTCTTTAATGGCTCTGCATCGACCCCCAGTCTCCTCGCCCCAGTCTTGATATTTCTGTTGTCCATCACCACCGCATTGGCTCATCCCGTCGCTCCCTGCCACCCCCGTATGTATTACCTACCCTAGATTTCCCTAAGGACGGCTCTGTTACGGTCATGTTGTCACGTCTTCCGTTGTTTAGTACTATTCTTTATGTCGTTGTATGTGTAGCAGCCTTGTAAAAGCTGCGGCCCTAGCTGTTTTCTATAACCTTCGGACATTCCTACATCGGATTGCCCGTGTGGGACCTGTGGATAATCGTGTTCTGCGCTGGCAGTGTTGATCTTCTCCTTCGTGTCTTCGGGGAAATTCTCGTCAGTCTCATGAATCACCTGAAGGTGTGGAAGGCCAGCGGGAGAACCCTTTCGTCTTCTGAGAGCGCCGTGGTGGGGCCAGGTGGGCAAGTACAAGACATCATCTTCCCTGTCGCGCGGACAAGACACCGCCCGTCGAGGGCATCAGCAACCCATTCCCAGCGGGGACATTGTCCGGTAGCATCCAATGTCATTTCCATCATGTCTGTACAAATCCGATTACTTCTTTCCTCCGACGTTCTGTCATGTGTGGTTCCATTCTCGGCCTCCTCGCCCCATCCCGACTGCGCTCCATGCTTGTATGACGGGCGGGGCGTCGGCGGTGCTGATCGGGAGACGGCCGGCCGGGGTAGGGTACACGCGTCGCGCGCCGCGGTCACCGCTTGATGAAGCCGACGAGCTCCTTCTGCAGCTCGCGCTGCCGGCGCGCCTTCTCGAGGTCGTCGATGCTGCGGAGGTCGAACACGACGTCGCGCGTCTTCCCGAAGTACACCTGGGAACACATCACGTTTTAGCGGGAGGCAAGGAGGGCGGGCATCAGCAGCCCCAGAAACGCAGACGCGGCGCGCAGAGATGGGAGTGGGGCGTGCCTACGCTAGGCACGAATACATGCGGCGCAAACGGGACCACATCACGAGTGGGCTTGGGGCTGGTAGATACAGGACGGGACAAGCGGAATGAACGTGTGTGGTAGAGTAATGGCGGAACGGGGCATGGGTTCGGGTTCGAAGGCGGACTCGGGCTCGGACAGAAACTCATACTCGGCGGACGTACCTCTTGCAGCAAGTTGCGCATCTTGATCTCCATCTCTTCAATCATGCGGCCCGTGTTCGAGATGTGCGATGCCTGCTCCTGCAGCGGGAAGTCCTGCTCCGTCTGGCGCGTCATGCTCCCGCTCAGCGTCACCTCGCCGTCGCGCTTCGCGTCGCCCGCGGCCGCGCCGGCCTTCTCGCCCTTGGACTCTTCCTTCGCGCCGCGCGCCCCAGCGGCGCGGTCGACGAGCTGAAGCATGATCGTGGAGGTGAGCTTGTAGTGCGCTTGCCGCCCGCGTTCCGCCGCCTCGAAGACGTGGATAGAGTCCCAGGAGCCCGAAGGCTCGCCCGGGGCGGACGCGCTCAAGGCTGTGATGGGCAAGCGTGAATGCGAGACTGGTAGGGAGAGGGACGGTGCGTACTCTTCTTGAGCAGTACTACACCGGCGAAGCCTCCGTCGTCGAGGTCCCAGAGGAATACGGACGACACGCCGCCCTCGTAGTACCTGTTCGAGAACGCGTCCAACGGTTAACCCTAGACGTCCAAACTCGGCGGGATGGCCCGGTGTGCACGTACATCTCGCGGTAAGTATCGAATGCCTCGTTTGCCGTAATTTCAAGCTTGCGGAGCTTCGGTGTGGGGACCGTTCCATCTTCCAATGGAGGGTCGTACTCGTTCGACCAAGGAGAGCTGCAATCGAAGTATACCCATCAGCCAGAGTATACAAGAATAGGACGCGTTCACTATGAGTGTGGTCAACACACACCGGTAGCTATCTCCATCTTTGTTGTAATCACACGCAAGATACTCCTTCCCCGTCGCGCGATCCGTCATGACCTTCAGTGGCTGGTCCACGCTGCCCAAGAGGTCGTCCGCGTAGTCCGGGCACATCGCAACTAGTGATGCAACGTTCTCCTCTACATGCGTGGGCGGCAGCCGCCGCATGAGGTCGAGCATAGAGTCTACGAGGTCGCCCATATTTCTAGCCCGTGTCAAGAGGAACTAGGCGGAATGTGTGGAAAGTCGGGATAAAGTGCAGGACCCAAGGTGGTGCTGAGTCCCAATAACCGCGATGTTAAGAACGCGTCCGCAGATGAACAGTCTCGGTTCTCCCTACGATAGATGACCGCAGATAGAGTAGACAAGCCGACGCAGACACAGAAAAGGCGAGAGGCGAAGTAAGTGTCTTAAAGGATGCGCAGTTGAACTGCGTTTCAAGGTGGCGGAAGACTTGATCGTTTAAGATTGTCGAAGAGACGCCCATAGACATGCTCTAGATATGGTCGTAGTATTTCGACGCACATATCCGACCACAGCGCCGACATCCTTGCGCACCCCCAGTCCTACACAGTTATGCAATACATTTGTACACTACCCCGCCCAATGCCGATGGTTAAAGTGGCACTTCGTCATTCGGCCTTTTCTTCTTTGTTGTCCGTCTTCTCTACAGCAGGGGCTGAAGATATAGGGGACTCCTTGGATTTGTCGGCGACACGGCCCTCCGCACCCTCCTCGCGCAGGTTCTTCGCGTTGGCAATCTCCATGACGTTAAACTTTTGGAGCTTGTAATAGTCCTTAACCACGCTGATACCGCATACGCTCTGGCGATAAATGTTAACGAATCGATATGACTGCCTCAGAGACTGGGCACGGCCAACCTTGAAAACCTCGACGAGGATGAAGAGTTCCGGGTTATCGAGGGAGACTTGATGACCCTCAGGCACGCACTTGGCCACTTCTGGTATGAGTTTATCTCGTGTTAGAGTGTTATGATTGCGCATCCTGAGCTCGATCTTGTACTGAAAGGGGATCAATTACTAGTTACTGTGAGATGGACACGTTCAGCGTACCGTGAACTTCTTCTCTGGTTCTGCTTCTAAAGCATTTCTAACCAGACGTCCACATAGAGACTGTATTTCGGGGATGTTCGCTGGACAGCTTGCTGATACCGGAGTCAACCGTTGCGAAAATCTGTTCTAGGTCAGTAAAGTGCGATCATCATGCATTGTAAAGGCTACACACCGGGTTTGTGTCACACCAGTATTGACCACGTTTTGCACATGGGTGGTAACCAACTTGACCGGGTCGACCGGCGGCTTGCACGAGATGAAAACGACTGTATGGCACGCCGTAAATTCCTACTACAGCGGTCTACCACACAGGACACGCACCGCAAGGAGTACTCGTCTGACAATTAGCTAATAGCGCAATGAGTAAAGGTGAAGTCCAAAAGCTCTGTGGACATACCGAACCTTGTCTCTTTCCTTGGCCGCTTCATAGATGCGAGCTCCTTCGCGACTTGCTTTTCAAGGTCGTCCGCGCCTCCGTCGTCCTCGTCAGAACTCTGGGGCATATCTGCGATTTCGGATCCCTCAGTTGGCCAAATCTGATTCGCAAGCTATAAGAAAGGATGGAAGCCTTCGTCAAGACGAAATGACGAGAGTAAGGGCGCGGAGACTTGCAGATTCAAATACATCATATAGCTCTCCGACCGTCTGCCTCTCCTTCCCCTTGACACAGGTCACCCACACGCCTGGGCCGTCAATCTGTCGCTGGCCCCAGATGGGAGTCCCATCCTAGTCTAAGATAAGCTACTAAGCCCGTAGAAAAAGTAAGTAGGCCAAAGACTCACTGGTCTGAACCGCCGTCTGCCCTTGTCCCTCCCATCGGTTTTCCTTTTGTTCTCAGACATTTGGTTAGTGTCTCTGGTATGTCTTCCGTCACTTGCTAACAGCAACAGCACAATACTTGGGACACCAAGTGCTCCTGAGCGGGGGATGGATGCAGAGCGCAAAAGTCCCAATAAGACGCAGGACCGATCGAGTCGATCGAAGATCTGCTTTTCGGAGGATGCCGTGAAGGTGAAGTCATCGACTTTATGGGCGCTTTGGCGACCCGGGCCTCGAGCCTCGCTTGTTCTCAATTGAGCTTTCTTAGATATGGCACTTATGTACACTTCTGTACCGATATCGACCATAGAACTCTCACCGCTTTGTTTTCAACGTATCGACGACCTCGTTCCCTCGCGGTACGGCGTACCCATATTGCTATGAGTACAGTGCACACGCGTGCAGCAGCGTTAGCGTTTGTGCAGACAAGGCGGTGATTCTATTGGTATCCATCTTTTGCTCCCATATGCGCGATTGGGACACTGCACTCTCTGATAACCACCGTGGGGTGGTGTCAGAAAGGGCCAAGAGCTTCTGGGATACTATGAGCGACGGGGCAGAGTGTTACAATGTTGCGTCGCGAATACAATACATTGACACGATTGGGACCAATACAAACTTGGAGTACCCGACGAGTCGAGGCGAGTCAGGGAGTGAAAGACTATGGGTAGGGCGGCAAGACAAGAAATACATACAAAGCCAGGGGACATGATGCCAAGGAAAGGGGGGGATTCACAGGACAAAATAGAGCAGCGATGAAACCAGTACACAATGGAATGGAGGACCGAGAACGATCTCAACGAGGCGTGACCAAGAATATCCTAAACCCATGCAGGGGCCAATACACATGCCTCATCATAAGAGGACTTTCCCGGGCCCTCATGAGCGCCCGAGACCCCCCCCCAGGATGAAGTACGGGCAGCCTCATCCCATCCATCAGCTGCATACCGCTCTTCGAAATAGTCGCACGCCAAAAAAACACGTCCGTCCGTGCTTAGATTGAACATGCTCAGAGGGCGAACGACTTGAGGATCGTTATGAAGCTGCTGCGCAGGATCCACGGAAACCTATCATTCGACATCAGTTTTGGGAGGCACGCGGATACAAACGCAAGCTGGGACGTACGGGAACGAGACAGTAAGGCGCTCAAGCCTTCGGGGCCTTGCGACGAGGCGACCCCTGGTCAGTGTGCTTGGACTGATAATGCCGCTTCAAATCGTGCTTGCGAGTGAACGTCCTGCGGCAGCGAGGCTCCGAGCACACGTGTGAGCGTACGTTTTCGTGGACCGCTTTAATATGCATTTCTAGATTGTGCTTGCGAGCCGAGCCTGGGCGTAACGTTGAGAATGCAAATGATATGAGTAATAGGCAGACAAATGCATACCACAACCGCACATAGGACAGATGTGTATTCTCTCCGTTGATTGCTTGCGGCGCCTGGGTGGCTTCTTGTTGTTATTGACCGCGGGCTTCACAGGCAGGTCCCCCAGACCGAGAACTGGGGCTGCAATGGACGGGCTTTGGGGGATCGGCAGGACAGTACCCGAAGACGAGCTTACTGAGTCCCATGAGGTAGAAGCGTAGACATCTCCGGATGCGTGCGGCTCCTGCCAGTGGCCTCCACAAACAGAGAGTCCGGCTTCCGATTGATGCACTAGGGGGGTTTCCTCAAGCGAAACGAAACGGGGGAAGTCGGGGGACGTTGCTAAGTGATCAATCCCGAAAGCGAAGGTGTGCTCGATTGATGTTGTCGCATACACATTATTGTCAGCGTTGACGAGGTTGTCACCAAGCGAGAAGAAATTGATGTTTGAGTGGCCGGACACGGTCTCTTCGGAGGAGGTAGATGCCACAGACTCTGGAATGGTGGTGATGGCTGAGTCTGAATAAGTTCCCATGAAGGTGCCGTGAAATGGTGCTTCCCCGGGCCTGAGCATGGCTCGCCAGTCCTGCGCAGTGTCGGCCAACGTCATGGAGTCGCCAAACATAGGCGCTATATAAGAACGTTGATCTATGTCGTTGTTGAACTCCTCCGACGATGGACGACCGTCGTAGGAGGGCTCGTCACTCCAGGGACGAGTCGGGTTCTGCTCGTACCATTCGATTGCCCTAGCGCCGAGCATCTCGTCAATGGAGGAATAATCCATGTAGTACACTCCAAGGTCGTGGCAGATGGGTTCAAGTTCGTTGAGGCGGGTTTATCGCGAAAGGACAACGATGGGGGGTGCAAGAGCAGAGATGGCGTGTCGATGGTGCCAGGACATTTGAAACCACTGAAGTGCTCGGCCGCAGCCCCTGCTGCAGCCAGAAGGTCCCTAACAAGTCAACACAACCAGTGGAGGCTTCGAGATGCTCATACCAGCCCCATTGCAGGCGTGCTCTCGTTGAGTACCGGGCTTAAAGATAGCTCAATGCAGATGAGTTAAGAGACGAAGTATGATTGCGTCGACGCTGGAAGACTTCAAGTGCTACGATGACCGACTCGTGTCTAAGTCCATCTCGACTTTTGCTCAGTGGCTTGTGGCGTGATGCTCTAGAACTCGCGATCAGCATGGGTGCCAATGTTTTGTGAAGAAAAGAGATAACTTAGTCCATACAAGTTCGAGTTCATCCGTCGACGGACTTCCGAGCAGTCAGCTTGCTAGCTTACGCGGCGGGCGATCCGATGCATGGTGGGCGAACGTGACGCGTGACGCGAAGCGCGCGAGAGAGAACTTAGTAGGACCCAGGCGCCTTGATGTACGAATTCGTCGGGCACTAGAATGGACTTGACTGTCTTCGTTTGGTTGGTCACTGCTAATATACTCGATACGCGCTTAGTATGTTCTCATGCGTGCTCCTTCTACCATGCCGGGGTCAATTTTAATCGTGCCCCGTGACTCCAGCCAAGGCCGTGGTAAATGTCCTGACGGACTCAGTAGATGCCGGCACAATACTTGTCGTCTGACGCTCGAATAGGGCGATGTTGTAAGAGCGAGAATGGAATGGGCTTACAGAGCGAGGGAGTGAATTCTAAAAGCTTGAGATCTACATCATAGCTGTACTTCATACTCTTCCTCGACCGCCTGCAAGAAATCAAGCATCTAAGGCGAGGGTCAGTTCCCTCCAGTCTCATAACAGTTCGCAGTGCCAAATGGAGGCGCACCAGCTTATGTCTTCTTTCAGCTAGTTTCTTGCCAGGTGTAGTCTTCAGACGGCCCTTGATGTGCACAAGTTTATCATGAAAATGCTGTATAGCCGAGGATTCGCGCGCTGGGTGGTCGTCCGGGGTGTGAAGCGCGCTAACATCCTTGTTCAGAAGTATATCTCCCTCGGTGAGGGAAAACGACTCACTGGTTGGTTGCCGCGCTATAAGCAGCACATCGCATAACGCCTACAAAGGATCAGATTGGTAGTGAACCAACATCGCCTTCGAAGTGCAACCCACCGAAAGCACCGATGGCGTCCAAGCGGTCTGCATCCTGTACGCAATGTAGCTCAACGCATTCCTTGTGCCACTCTTCGATCTTGCCGGAAGCAGTTAGCTTCTTTTCTGTACTCCAGGAGACATTCTCTATAATACGCGTGATGAGACGCGCCCGGCCGTCCTTGACGAGGTCCGGACCGCCCTTAGACGCGGCAGACTCAAAGAACGGAAGGAAAAACGCGTAAGGGTCTGCTGCATCTTGCGCTGACACGTATTTCTTGTCGAGTACGTCGTGTAAGAGCGCGGCGAGCTCTATTGTCAAGAGATCAGGCTGTTTGTCTTCTGGGAGGGTTTCCGAGACGGTTCGCGCCAGTTTCAAGGCGGTCTTCCTGACGCGCTGGACTGCATGCACACGTAGCAAACTCAATGAAAATGGGCACAGTGGACATACGGTCGATAGTGCTGACCGTGGAACGCGTCATGGGAGGGGTCGTATCTTGCCATGGTCTTCACCATGAGTTCTTCCGCGGCCGCGACCACAACTGCTTCTTCACTCGTGGGGTATACCACAGCCATGGCTAATCCGGTTGAGGATGGGAGTCTATCGGTGACCGACGTTAAATTTCGTTGGTGGTACGCATCAGACACTATTCAAATAGACGCTTCAAACGCGCTAACGATTGAACAGCCCCATAAGCGCCCATTGTCTGCGCGCCACCGTGTCCGACACGGCGGGCGTTGCACAGGTCGATCGTCGCGTTAGACTTGCCTCTGTCCACCACCATGCCCAGGCTACACTCTAGTCACCGTACTCTGGTTCTCGTTGCGCTGGTGGCGAGCGTCGTGGCGGCGACCTCTGCCGCGCTGAAGGGCGAGGAGACACCCTTGCTCGTGACGGTACGTGCGTTTTCCCCACCCGACTGAATACGAGCGCGTGTGACAGTGCGAATGCGTCTGTATGCGCCTCAACCCGCGCGGGTCCCTCCCACTTCCTCGCGGCCGTTCTTGCGTCTCATTGTCTGGCCCTAGGACGCGGACATACAGGCATGCGAACCGGTGAAGGCCCTGGGCGCGCTCAAGGAGGAGCTTGAGGCCGCGCAGTCGCCCATCATGCGGCAGGTCTTCTCATGGCTCTTCCCCTTCGGTCCTGGGTGGAACTCCGGTACGTCTTCTGTGCAATGCTCGCGACGAACGTGTCTTTGTCAAACCGCCGGGTGCTGACGCGCCCCGCTAGTGCTTGGGACGTTTTATATATCCTCGTTCGTATCGCTCATACGTTCTCTGCTGACCGTGCAACTGACGAATATCTGCTTGTCTCCCCTCCGAAAATGATATACACAGGGTGCCGAATTTTATCCTCGCGTTTATTCCGGCACAGATCAACCCGAACACCCTTAACACCATGACAGCGTTCGCGGTACGTCCAGTTGTCAGCGCGTCGCCTAGCAATAATTGAGCCCTTACCCGGTGTTGGTTTCTACTCGCGACAGACCGGCGGCCTTCTGTCCGATGTCTTCCTCCATCTCGTTCCCCATTCTTTCATGGGAGAACACCAAGACGGTGGCGTACACTTCGTCATGGTGGAGGAGAAGCGCAATATTCTGATCGGGTACGGTTCGCGCGTGCTGTGCGAATTGCCGGTGACCAGAGAAATACTGAAATTTCGATTGCGGCAGCCTGGGTATCTTCATTGGGTTCGCGTCATTCTTCATCATGGAGAAGACTCTTCGAGTCCTCGGAGGAGGCGAAGAGGATGGTGCGGGACACTCCCACAGCCATTCCCATTCCCATGAGCCGAGCCCAGGCGCGGACTCGAATGGCCACTCGACTGCTGTATCGGTTTCCGGGACCGCGGGCGACCTCAAGTCTCGCGGTTCGAGTAAGACCGATGCACACAAAGAGGGCGAAGATGCCGCTGCCCCTGAGCACGGTAATCCCGCGGCCCAAACATCCAAGTTGTCGGCGTACCTGAACCTGTTTGGCGACTTTGTGCACAACATGTGAGCGTCCCGCTTCTGTTTCGGGCTCTGCGTTCTGACCGGCATCCCTCTTTGCTTTCTTCGCAGAACGGATGGCCTCGCGTAAGTTGCATTCGCCAAGCGTCGATTGCGCACGTTCGCGTTACTGACGCTTCCCGTACTATCGGCAGCATGGCTGCGTCCTTCTACTCTTCCCCTCTCATTGGGGCGACGACGACCCTCGCCTGCTTCGCACACGAAATTCCGCATGAGATCGCCGACTATTCTATTCTCGTGCGAAGCGGCTTCACGAAAAAGCAGGCCATGCAATCGCAATTCCTAACCGCCGTCGGAGCGTTCGTACGTCACGTCTTTTGTCTCAGGCCCCATCGTTTGCGGCACCGCGACACTGCGCAGATGGCCCACCCGCCTGTGACTCCAAACGTCGAGGAGGGAGTGACTGACTTCTTATTGTGCCCGCTTATGTCATGATTAGGTTGGGTACGAATGCGTCTGAATGCGTCTACACACCTACACTCCGCTGACGTATCGCCCTGTAGCACGTTCATGGGCATAGGAATCCGGAACCTCTCGGCCACTGCGGAAGTGGAAAGTCATGTATCTGATTTGGCCGCCGCCATACGGCAGACCGCCGTAGGGATCCTCGGGACGACCGTGCAGCTGGCGGACCTGGTGAGGCGTCCTATTCCGAGCATTCGGGTGGCTGAGCGTTAATCTGTGGACCCTTCTCAGGTGATCCCCTTTGTGGCCGGTGGGTTCATGTACATCGGCGCAGTCGCGGTTCTGCCAACGTACGTCGAACTTACTGTGGCGGACCTCGGCTGGGCCTGACTTGCACCCCTGGCAGATTGCTCGCAGAGAGCAAAAGCGGAAAGCAGGCGCTGCGCGAGGTGAGTGGGAGAGCCCGTTTGCGCCGCGCTCCGTGCGTGGTTTCATACTCACGTTGTGCACGTCGCAGTTCGCGGCGATGTTCTTTGGAGTGGCGTGTATGTTCCTCGTTGCGTAAGTGCGCAGGGGTGATCTCGCGCTGTCGCGACGCTCATGGCTTCTGGCGTGTGTCACAGGTGGAACGAGTAGGATCGGGGTCATGGGGGCAGGGTCGGGCGATCGTGCGACGGTGTGAGATCCGGGTGGCAGGATAATGGACTAGCGCGAGCGAGGGCGTGTTCGCGAGGAGCGGTCGGAAGGGGGCGCAGGCGCGGGGGTCGACGCGGGTTTAGGCGGCCGAGGTAAGATATGACGGTTTAAGTTATTTGGAATACCAAAACGGATCTGCGATAGTTTTGCGATGCGTGGCGATCTGAGATTTGTGTGCGCGAGAAGACGCGAAGGGCGGGACGGAGGGAAGCGTGTACTGAACGCTAACGGGCGCGCGGGGTGAGTCTGCGTGCGCATCCCGCTGGGCGGGCGGCCGCGGCGGGGCGGGGAGTTATCGATTAATATGAGTGTGGGGATCGGCTAGGACAAATGGGTGCGAAAAGACAAGTGATATGAGAAGGCGATGGGAGGGTGCCGGGGGATGTGGGAGAGGGGGCCGGCGAACGTGCGTGTACGGATTGGGCGAGGGCGGAGCCGCCGGGGCTGGAGGGGAGAGAGCAGGCCCCGCTTGGGCCCCGCCGTCTGTCGTCCCCAGTCTCTGTCGCCCGCGCGGGGCCTCCCAAGATCAGCCCAAAGACGCCGACGCCGCCGCACACCCACTCATAAGCCTCGCGCCTCCCCCGCCCCTTTTCTTCGCCCGCCCACCCACAGCTTCCGGTCGTGTGCCCCCTCCTGACCACTCGTCCGAGCCCGTCTCCGAGCCCACGATCCGCCCGCGTGCGCCCCCACAGGTACGCACCCACCCCGTCCCGGCCCCGCGCCCGGCCCACGACGATCCACCCCCTCACGCACACGTACGCTCACAGAACACGGCAACCACCTCTCGCCCAAAAATCGCCCTCCCACTTGCGCCCATTCCGGCTACTTGACTCCCCCTCGCGCACGCCACAGCGACCCCGCTCGCATCCGAATTACGTGTCGTTGCCGTTTCACGCGCAACCGAGCAAAATCCCGACAAATCCGGCGCCGGAACTTTCTCCTGCGTCCACATCGCGCACATACACCGCAGCCTCCTGACTTTCGCCACCTCCCAACGCTCCACCACCTCTAACTCGCCCCCGCCACCCTTTCTCTCGCAATGAGCAATAAGGGACGCTCGACACCCCGCGTCGTCTGCTGCGCGATCCCCATAGCAAGAGCAGCGGGCAAGGTGCTCGTCATCACCAGCCGGAAACGGCCAAATAACTGGGTCTGTGAGTACTCCGTCATCTGCTCCCTCCCCCGCGTCCCCCTCCCCTGTCTCGGTGGCGAGACGGCGGGCTGACGTCTTCCCCTCTCCGCCTTCGCTCGGAACACCACACGCAACCCTCAGTACCCAAGGGAGGATGGGAGCAGACAGACGGGGTGCTGGAAGCAGCAGCCTCGCGGGAAGCCTTGGAAGAAGGTCTCACCCTTTGTCCATCCGTTCTCCGTCCCCATTCCTGACTGTTCGCTTTCCTTCCTTGCCCCTTCCCCGCTGCCCCTCGCGCAATCCGCGTCTTGGCATGCCATCGCGTGGCGCCGCCCCCTCGCGCACACACGTCCGCAACCGTGCGTGTCCCGCGCCCCCGCCCCCGCAACAGCTGGCGTGCGCGGCAAAATCACGCGCTTCGTGACGACGATCCCGTCCGCGTCATCGACGTACCACTTCTACGAGCTGGACGTCGCCGACCTCGACCACGAGTGGTTAGAGAGCAAGGAGCGCAGAAGGGAGTGGGTCGATTACGCAGAGGCGATCAGGAGGTTGTCCTGGAAGGCGGAGCTCGCACAAGGGCTCGCGCTGTCGACTCTCGCGCCTAAGCGGTGATAGCAGGTACGTGAGCCCAACGTCAATGGCGCTGCGTATATTGAGGTGCGCAGGGGCATACGCCGCGCGATGGCGAAGGACAAGGAGCGCAGGCCGACAGCGCGGCGCTCATTACGCAAAAGCCTCCGTCACCGTCGGCCGGGCCCTGCACGCACCCAACAGATGCCGTCACCTCGCCCCCTCTCCCGGTTCCCGCTTCGCACACTGACAGACATTCGCCTCGTCTTGCTATCGACACCCACTCGTACCCGCACTTCAAGTTTAACATGTAGAGTCCGCCACCGCTACCGCCGCACGATGTCTTTGCCCACTTCTACCCTGCTGCCTTCGCATGACACGCACCCACCCCTATTGTACCCACCGACGCGTTTAATGCATGCCGTATACCTCCCCCGTCCACTCAGCCCGTCCATCCACGCCTACAGTGCTCGCCCGTCCCCACGCGTCGTAATAGGCTAGGGGTAGACAGTACATTCGGTTCGCTTCACGTAGTGGCTTGTACACTAGTCTTCCGCGTCGGGGCCCCGATGTTTAGTTTCTTGCTTTATACTATAGACCGCTGGGTGCAGCCACCGCTCGAACCGCGTCGGCCGAGAGGGGTCGTTGGGGCTTGCGTAGTCGTGTACGTGGTGTCATAGGGGTAAGTACACACAGCAGGAGGCGTTGTTGGTGAGCTCGGCCTTCATCGTTCCCCCGTCCCGTATTCACGTTGCGTCGCTCACAGTTTTTTTGCCTCTCGTGCAGCAGCGGTCCCATGATCCCGACGCCGCCTCTTCTTGTTCCTGACGACGGCGAAGATCCCCCACCCGTGCCAACGGCTCCAGAAGAGCTCAAGGCTTATTCTCGTCCCCAAGCGCCCATTCCGTCCCTTTTGCCACTCCTCTGGTCCGTGCGCCAAACGCGGTAGCAGTCCGCAAAGGCGGCCTGCAAGTTGCAACAGTCTTCCTCACTCCGACTCCGACCGCCCCTTCGTGTTCGTGTTCGTCTTCGCGGCTGGCCACGCTCCCCGTCGTCCGCGCTGACGCCGACTCGGAATCCCCGAACCCGAGCTTGACCCAACAGCGCAAATATCACACCGACAAAATACCTCCGCCGCGACTCGCGACTCGCAAACGCCAACAGTCAACTTATCAAAATCCAGCGCAGACCCCCCAAGGCCCCACATGGTGCACGCCCCGCGTGCCTGGCGCGTCGCATCACCGTCGTCCCCCCCGCTGTCGCACCCAGGATCAGCCGCACAAGCCGACCCGCATGGACGCGCACGTTCACGCGTTGGCGCCCGCGCGCCCGCCGTTATCTGCGCGCACCTGCGTCGCGGGCGCCCAGTGCGATTACGCCCTTTGCCGCTGCGTGTCCCGCATTGCCCTCCGTGGGCACGCGCGCGGGCGAGGGCTGCATCTCGCGGGCGGGGGCGCTGTCAGTCCCATAGCCTCGCCTTTGGTGTCAGTCGGCGTCGGCGCCACCAGCGTGATGGGTGTATAAAATCTCGACGGGGCAGCAGGAGGGGAGATGGTGCCCGTCTCTCCCGAGCCTCTGGCACTGCCCTTCGACAAGCTTCGAGCTTCCCCCGCGGGTAGCATATAGCAGCTAGCGGAAGCACGCCGTACGGGGTACAGACGATACGATGAAGCTCGCGTTCACGAACTTCTTGGTGGCGGCGGTCACGGTCGCGTTCGCGTCGGCCGCGCGCGCGACGCCCGATGTGCAGCCGCGCGCGACGGTCGATGTCGCGACGCGTCTCGGGAACCTGGCGCCTTACCGGAAGGGCCCTGTCCCGCACGGGATCAAGGAGACGCTCCCGGAGGACTGCGAGGTCGAGCAGGTCATGCTGGTGCGTCGCGTCCCTCTACGCGAATCTCGGAGTTACCTACAGAGTAGTGAGGCTGACGACCCCTCCCCCCTTTTCGCGCGTGTGTGTTTTGTAGATGCACAGGCACGGCTCGCGCTACCCCCTCTCGTCCGAGCTCGTGTTCATCACCAACCTGGTGTCGAAGCTCGCGAACGCGTCCGCCGCGATCCACAAGGCGCGTCTTCCGGACAGCCTCGCGTTCCTCAAGGATGGGTATGTCTCGACGCTCGGCCACGACGACTTGACCCCGCCGGGGCGGCTGCAGTTGTTCGAGCACGGTGTCAAGTGAGTGCACCAGGCCGATGTGTGCGTGGAAGGCTCTTACTGAAACGTGTATTCGTTTAGCTTCCGCCTGAAGTATCCTAACCTGCTTGCGGACGGTGTACTTGCGGGGCTGCAGGATCGGGTAGGCCGCATTCGCATCCGTGCCCGTTCGCGTCACGCTAAAATGCAAGTAGGTTGTCGAGTCCGCGCAGTGGTTCGCGCAGGGCTACTTCGGGCGCAACTGGGCCACGCTCAACTCCACCGCATTCTCGACCATCGCGGAGGACACGAAGACCGTTTCGTGGATCACGCCCATGGACACCTGCGCGAACTGGCAGTACGCGTACGGCAACAACGTCCGTCTTTTCCGTGCACCCGAGTCATCGGTTCTCGTGCTGACGGTAAACATGCAGGCGACGATCGAGTGGGGCAAGGTCTACCTCCCTCCTATCGCGAAGCGGCTGAACAAGATCATCCCCGCGGTGAACTTCACCACGGATGACGTGCACGGCGCGTTGTATGCGTGCGCCTACGATCTGGCGGCGCATGGCGTCTCGCCTTGGTGTGCCGCTTTCTCGCGCAGCGAGATTGAGGATTTCGAGTAAGCTATGCATATGTTGTGAACTCGGGCGAGGTCTTACCAAGGGTTTCCCTCAGGTATGAGCTCGACCTCCTCATGGACGGCGCGTTCGGGTACAACCTGCCTAACAACATGGGCGAGGTGCTCGGTTCGCTCTTCGTTAGCAAACTCGTTGAGCGGTTGGTGTTCCTGTCCTCATCGCGTTGGGGCGTTTTCTAAGCTTTCACGGATACGGTTAGGTTCACGAACAGCACTGGCACGGCCAAGCCCGTATACCTCGAATTCGGTCACGACACGACTATCGACATGGCACTCACCGCCCTTGGACTCGCCAAGTGAGTCTTATCTCGCCGTCTGGCGTTTCTCTTTTATATCAAACTCACCGATGTCCCCCCCTCCCTCCCAGGGACGCCCACCCCCTCTCCGCCAAGGGTCCCGTGCACGCAAACCGCAAATGGCGCACCTCGCAGCAGGTGCCGTTCGCGGCGCAGATGCTCTGGGAGAAGTTCACGTGCAAGACGTCGTCGTCGCTGCGCGGGCCGCAGGTGCGCCTCGTGCTCAACGACGCGCCGTTCCCGCTCGCGACGTGCAAGCGCATGGACAAGCGCCTCGGCTCGTGCGCGCTCGACGACTTTGTCACGGCCCATGCGGAGAGCGCGAAGCGGGCGTGGGGCGACGCGGCGTGGAACGCGACGTGCGGGGAGGCGAAGCTTTGAGAGGTGTGGGGAGACGTTGTGAGGATGCGAGGAAAGTAATGTACATTGGTCGGTGGTGTTAATGACACGAGAATATCCACGGCTAGCGACGGCGAGTGCAATGCCTAAGATAGATCGGGGGTGTGTCTACCACTGAATTTCTTAGAGCCTCCCGACTCAGTATGTCAGCCCCCAGCCTCTCGTCGCGGAATCCGATTCCTCCCGCACGAAGTGAGCACATTGATACATCTCTATAACCGGCGAAGGGTATATGACGTTTCGTACACTGGGCCTCTGAGAATTTTACGCGTCAGTGAGCTCAAGTCTTCTAATTTATACTATCTCTCGTCCTGCATGACTGACTTGATGACATCGTATACAGTCGGAAGATTGTGCATAGGGTCTACACTACAAAAACGCAAACATTCGCCAATATCAGCGTCCTCTTCTTGTTATTTTTGCTCCCTTCATCTCAGAGCGGTACTTCTGCGCGGGCCTGTTACACAATGTGCTCAAAGAACGCACGCTTATCATCGCCTTCGCCGAAAAACAACAGCCAGATCATTAAATGTATCTACGACAGATATGCTTACACCTGCGGTACCGCACTCTACCAGATTTCACCAGATTTCACCGGTATGTTGAGCGGGAGCCTACACCGATGACGCTTATTCATTGCCGGGATCCCCCTCAAAGGGTCCGAGCGAATGCGGTTCTTCTGGCTCAAAGTCTGAATAGGGGTGGTCAGGCACCAACTGGGACTAGCGGGTACGTTCTCTTTGTTACACTCTAACGAATATGAGTATTAACTATTAGCCTACGGTGTCTCATATCCAGTACCTTTTGTTTCGTTCAGGGCACAACCAGTTTCGCGTTCTTGCTCTGTCCCCGCTCACGGTTGCGGTTAAGAGGGAGATCTCTTGGGCGTCCCGTCGCGTAATGACCGCCTGGGCGGTGCTCTTGGGGTGCACACAACTGTCAAATGTGCTAACAAGCCTTGACTCCCAGCGCGAGGGGCAGGCCAGCTTTTCTAGCCGGATAGCACGTTTGACAGATCCGGTCGCTGCGGATACTGCGCCACCGCAGGTATATTAGTGCACGAGGGGATATAAGGTGCGCCGAGGCTCCTCAAGCACAGTACACGGTCGGTCCTCGTTTACACTTGCCAATGGCTACCCCTATTACCCCTAGTAGCTCTACAAACCAGCCGGCCCCGGCGAGCGGTTTTCAGTCGGTGGAAGAGCAGTTGCTTTCGCTCCCGGATGGCCGCACTCTCGCATATGAGCACTCTGGGCCATCCGACAGCAATCTGGTCTTCATCTGGTACCATGGCCTATTCAGCGTCGGGGACGCGACCGTTCCATCGAATCCAGGGCCTGTACAACGCCGGAATGCGCACTACATTTCCCCCACGCTCCCCGGATGGGGCCACACTTCGCCTTTACTTCCCGGGACGACCTTCGCTGAGACAGTCGTCGGGGACACGCTCGCGCTCCTCCGGCATCTGTACCCGACATACGACCCGACGACGCTCCGGATCTACGTCGCAGGCGGCTCGTTCGGCACGGTTCCCGCGCAAATCGTGTTCGGGGCGCCGTACGAACGATTCCCGTACGGACGGCAAATCGCAGGGATGCTGCTCATGGCGCCGTTCAGCCCGTTCCGCGAGGACACGGGCTACCGGCGGTGGCTCAGCTGGCGCGACTGGGTGAGCGTGGGCCCGCCGACGCGCGTCGTGCCGGGGAACCTGGTCCCGCAGCTCATGAAGCTTGCGCTGCAGGGGAAGGTGCGCGACGTCGCGGCGGCGGAGGCGTTCCTGGACGCGGAGTTTTTCTCGAAGATGAACGCGGAGGAGAGGGCGCGGTACGAGGAGTGGCGGGTGCTCCGTGGGGCGGGCGAGGGCGAGTTCGCGCGGCGGATGGCGGAGAGGATGGTGCGGAGCGTGAGCGTGTTGTGGGAGGGTTTCCTGGGCGTGGCGGACGCGATCCACGGCGACTGGGGGTTCACGCTCGGGGAGGTGGACTCGACGCAGGGACGGAAGCCGGTGATCCTGGGTGTGGGGGAGGGAGACACGAGCCTGCTGATGATGGCGAAGTACCTGAGCGACCACTACGGGGACGCGCGGGTGAGCATGTTCGCGGGCGGGCACCTGGCGTCTGCGTGGAGCATGGACGCTCTGCTCGAGGAGATGTTTGTCGCGGGAGAGGGCGCCAGTAATGACGAGTAACTACGAATTACTTACGGCCGCAATCAACGGGCGCATAACATAGTGCATTGGGTGTTTGAAACGGGCAAGGGCGGACAGAGGAGCGGGAGCCGCCGGCAGCGGCCGAGTGGCTGTTTGGATGTGGGGAAGGACGCGGGGAGGGCCAGAATCACAAGCCTGACTTGGACTGCGAGTGCGGGGTATGGCTCTCGCTGCCAGTGCGTCAATGGCCCTCTTCTCCGCCTCAGAGTCCGTCTACCTCTCCTCCTTCCTCTCCTCCGTCGACCTCGACGCCCAGGTCAGCCACGATGGCCAGATCGACCCCAACTTCGCCGACCAGATCCCCCACCTCCAGGGCTCAGAGGCCCTCGCGAAGGCCACAAAGGACCTCATGTCCCTCGAGCCCCCTGCTGCCCCGCAACCTCAAAACTCGGGCCAATCCTCACACTCCAAGATCCATGCAGCCGCCAGCTCTCAACCAAGCTATTGGCCAAGTTTCCCGCCGGGGGAGCGACCGGGCTCGTCGTCAGGGGCCCCGCAGCAACAGCACAAGAGTGCCCGCTCATCCTCCCCAGCCCACTATCTAACTCGAGGTCTCTCGGGCACCCTTGCGCCTTCGGATTCGCTGCGATCCGGAGAGCGAGCGAACACATCCATATTCACCTCCCACCTCGCACAGCAGCAGCAGCAGCAACATGTGCAGATCCCCCCTCTACGCGGGTTTGACGGGCCCCCGTCATCGTCCGGCTTCTCCCTCCCACCCATATCCACCTCCGGCTTCCCCAATGGCCTCACCTCGCACGAGGTTTCGCGGTCCCCGGCAATTCCGTCGCCATCCGGTTCGGCTGTGCTTACTCCCCACTCCGGCAACGCATCCACGTCGACAAAGCGACCCCACCCCTCATCAGAGCCCTCAACCGACCCCAGCTCGTCCAAACGAGCCCGCCCATCACCCTCCGCGTCGTCCTTTCCCTCTGTCCCCGAGTCTGACTCAACGGCCGGATCTAGCTCGGCCACGCGCCCACGCCCAAGTTCCGCCGCAGCGCAGCGCAAAGGCAGCTCCCAGCAGCAGCAGCAGTCCCCCACGACCTCCACTGCGGACGGGAAGGGCCGAGATAAGGACGAGAAGGAAAGGGAGAAGGACAAGGACAAGGGCGGCGCGAGCAAGGGCGCGCTGCTCTCGCCCTCGCAGAAGCGCGCGAACCACATCCAGTCCGAGCAGAAGCGGCGCGCGAACATCCGCCGCGGGTACGAGGCCCTCTGCGAGGTCGTGCCCGCACTGCGCGAGGCGATCCGCGCGGAGGAGGAGCGCGAGCGCGCCGCTGCGCACGCGGACGGCGACGACGGGGAGGCCGCAGCGGGGGCCGCGGCGAAGGGGAAGGGGCGCGCGGGCGGGGGTGTGGGCGTGGGCGCGGGCGCAGATCGGAGCAAGAAGCGGCGGAAGAGCGAGAGCGAGAAGGCGGACGGGCGCGCGGGCCCACGCAGCGAGAACGTCGTCCTGCAGAAGAGTGCGTGCTCTTTCGCTTTTAAAAACGCACCCTGCGCGGCCATTCGCTCTCTGCCTGCCTTGCCTTCCTCTACGCTCGCTCGCTGTTTTGCTGGTTTACACTAATGAATCGCGCTTGCTAACGTCCTTGCCTCCCCCAGCGATCGATTACATCACAGCCCTCCTCGCAGACCGCGACGTGCTCTCTCAACGACTACAAATCGCGCGCGGGATACTCCCTCTCGGGCATCCCGCCACGCTCACCGACGCGAGCCACCTCGACGCGCAGGGCGTCCCGCTGTGGGACCGCGAGTGGAATGGTGGGATGGACCTCGACGTGGGCCCCGGCGACGACGGAAGCGAGGATGAAGGGTAGCATCCGCTGTACCCCTTCATTGGGGGCCGGGAGGCGGAGAGCGTTCGGGGCGGGTGGGGACAGACAATGTGTACGATATACGGCTTGGGTGGAGGTGAGGGAGAAGGGGCAGGGGGAAGGGAAGGGGTCGGCGCGGACAGTGATACTATACCACTGCAGACTATGCTCTCGCGCGCACACAGTGCTACTCACCACTACTATCATTGTCGAGGAAGAACGCTACAATACAGTATACCCTGGTATAACAGTATAAATACAGGTCTCGCGCCGCTGCGGGTCCGGGTCTATGTGCGGGGCTCACAGCTTCGCGGGCAAAGTGAGGGCTAGGATGGCGGGCGGGTTGTCGGGCAGTACACCGCGCTCAGTCGTCGAACCCTTCCATGTCGATGTCGTAGAAGAAATTCTGTCGGCCGATGGTCAGCGAAATCGTGCATGGGGGCGAGGGTAACGTCGGCCGGGAGAGATGGCCACCGGGCTGACCTTGTACAGGCTCATGACCTTGACGACCCACGCCTCGAGGTGGAAGATCTTCTTGTTGCCCACGCGCATGCGCGCCTCCTACCCCCAGCACACCGTCGTCAGCATGCGTGCGCGTGTACGGACGAAGACGAATGAACACTCACGTATATCGCGGCCCAGTGCATGATGTCTGGCTTGAGCGCCTCGTCGACCTGCTCCACCACCCTGTCCGCGATCGTCTACACACCACACCACGCCGCGCCAGTTAGCCGCCATCTCGCACGAGCAACGAGCAGGGGGTATGAGGTATGGGGTATGGAGGGACAGACACGCACCTTGAGAACGATCGACGGCGGGATGCAGTGGCTGAGGAGCTCGTAGAGCTTCGCGCGGACCTCCATCACGCGCGCGGGCGACTGCTCCTGCACGATCATGTCCGCAACCTTGTAGCAGTACGTCTCCCAGTCGGGCTTCGCGATGCTCAGCGCGCTCGCGGACAGGTCGGGGCTGCACGCGCGCGGCGGGGCGGGGCGGGGCGGGGCGGGGAGGTTAGCTAGGGACCTGCGCAGGCGGGGGAAGGGGAGAGGAGAGGGAGGGAGGGGAGAGGGGCAGGGCACGCACTTTTGCATCTTGAGCGCCTCGAGGACGAGCACGGCCTTGCGCATGTTGCCGCCCGCGTCGTCGGCGATGAGCCGCACGGTGTCGTCTGGGATCGCGAAGCCCTCGCGCTTCGCGACGTAGTCGAGCACGGTTTGCATCTGTAGCCCAAGAGTCAGCGTGTTTCACGACTTGGGCAGAGTGGATGCATTGGTGTGAGGGGGGTTGAAGGTGCACGCACCTCTTCGGCACTGGGCGCGGCGACGCGCATGAGGAGGCAACGGGAGCGGATGGGCGCGATGAGCTTGCTGGTGCTGTTTGCGCAGAGGATGAGGCGCATGTTGGACATGTACTTCTCCATCGTGCGGCGAAGCGCGGCTTGGGCGTCGCGCGAGAGCGCGTCCGCTTCGTGGATGACGACGACTGTGGGGAACGAGGTGAGAGGTAAGGGTGGGGGAAGCATGAGGTTGGGGGTGGTGAGGGCGTGCCTTTGAATCTCTGCTTCGCATTCAAGTCAACTTGCTGTGTTTGTGCGATTTCTTTGAGGATCTCTTGAATGACTAGTCTGTCGTAGTTGCCGACTTCGCTATCCGCGCAAACGCGGCATCATTAGAAATAGGTGCCATATGCGCGTGCATGCGCCATACCTGGGGGTGAGCTCAAGGTGGTAATTACTTTGAACGATGTTGACGTCGAGCTTGCGTTTCGTAGGCGTGAGGAAAACTCGTTGGTCAATTTTGATCTTTGTGGCGCCACAGGTTCAGGAATGAGCATCAATTCGCAGGCGTATGCATGGTACGACAATGCAACTGACCTTCTCCGCTCCCTTCCCAAACAACTCCAGCAAAGTTCCCGCTATCCGCGTCTTCTTCCCGGCGCCGGAGGGCCCATAGAAGAGCATGTGGGGGAAGTCACCAGAGGCGGCCTATGCACACATTATGTCTTAGGAAGCGCCACAGTAAGAGATATAGAATGGGGGGAGGGAGACTGACGAGAGCTTTGAGACGCGCCGAGAGGCCGTGGTGGTAGTGAAGCTCATCCAGTGACCGAGGCCGGTGCTGTAGCGAATGCAGTCAGAGACCAGGCCAGCACCAGTAGCGCAAATTGAACAGACTTTATCCACCCAGAGAGACATGGCAATTCGATCAGGCTACCTGCAGGCCACCTGCAGAAGAAAGTCACAGCAAAGGACGCCAGACACGCCACGCGCGCCACTCATCGGCCAGTCGCGTGACGTCACAAAAGGTCACACGTGATGGATCGCGTCTCTCGATGCTTAGAGTGGCCATGGGCTCAGGTCGATTCTCGTGTGGCCGCTGGCGGATCTTTGGTAGTAGTACCGGTATGCTTGCGAACTTGGATCTGATGGAACGACGGAACCTTACATAAATGGGTCATAACTTCCTCTCATAACTTGTTCTGCCAACCGCGTCTTCTAGCATTCCAATTTATGATGTCCCGCATTTTCACCCATTTCATCCCAATGTATTTTTTTGACCGAGGCAAGTTCAGAGACGGCACTGTTCAAGCCACCAGTATAGACTCGGGCTTGGACTTGAACTCAGGACTGGCATCCGCCGACTGTCAGTCAGACGCCCAGAGGAAGTTGTGCCGTGTTTGTTATTGTAGCTTCTAGCGCTCAAGCACTACCGCTAAGGAGCTCACTGCTAGCACGTACATTTGACCCGTGAGCACCCCCCTTTTGAGTCTTACCATTTTCACCAAGAGCACATAAAACTTGCACAAGCTGTATGGAATCACCGGAACTTCGTGCGGCCCGTGATGGTTTCGTTCGCCTGTGTGAAAGCGCGCGAGACGACACGATCGGAACTCATACCGTCACATTTCAGCCTCTCCCCACCCGTATCAACCAAGATCGACTGACTGTGCAGACCTGGGAGATATCTGGCCAGCAGTGGATTTTTCTTGCTATGTGCGACGGTAAGTTCCGTATCTTGTGTGGTTGATATCCGCCTCCGACCTTCGTTCATACCAAGGGCATGGGGACAATCCCATCACCGCTCAGCATACGGTTACCGCGCTGCCTCCCCGGTTGAAGGATGTCTTGAGCAAAATCATAGAGGACGACATGCACGGCGTGGTAAACCACGAGAGATTGGTAGCAAACGCGGATACCATCTCTTCGACTCTTGGCCGCGAAATTCAGCGGTTCGACGAAGGCTTAAGCAAGGCGATCAAAGAGCTCTGTCCAGAGCCCACAACGCTGACAGAGGAACAGAGCGAGACCTTGGTGGATGATAATATGGAAATTCTACAACAAGGTTACTACGGATGTACCTTCGTGAGCGCGCTCGTTAGCGTCGCAAATCGCTGTATGTGGGCCTTCAACGTTGGCGACTCTACTGTGGGTGAGCATCACAGGCATGCGGTTGATACGTACCTTCGCTTTATAACCATATATCCATTCAAGGAATTTCCTGTGAAACTCCCGACGGCAGGCGCAATTGGACTCAACTGTGTGATCTGCACAGGCTGACCGAACCTCTCGAGTATTTTCGTGTTGCCATGGCGCACCCACGCGAAGAGCTCGAGAAGGTTGCCCAGAATGATCGCGTGCTAGGCTGGCTCTCCATGTCGAGATGTACGTGTACACATTGGCCACTTCGCCACCACCTGCTGACATCCGATCGTTACTAGCTATCGGCGACAGTGCGATGAAGCTCGACCGCGCATACATCACCCACGTCTTCGACTACATTCCGGATAAATACGTGCATAACCCTTCTGCCGAATTCGTTAAGACGCCACCCTACCTTTCCGCAGAACCCTCTCTCCGGTTCTTCGACCTTCAGCCCGTATGGGACGCCAAGCCAACGGTCATTATATTCTCGGATGGTGTGGATACGGTGGCGAACTACTACCACTCTGCTCGTCTAGGCCAACATCGAGAAACCAACCCAGGACCCCTCGTCTCCCGCATTCTCGGCAACGATGTTGATCGAGCCGAAGCAGAAGATATCTTGGGTCACCCAATAGATCCCGCATGGGACGACGGCGGGAACAAGGCTGTCACGGTGCTGGGCAACCTGTTCGGAGGCACTAATGCTGTGCACATCCAAAACGCGAACGTGCAGGCGAACTGGACCGACAGTACAAGCGAGCCCGCTTTCTATATCGACGACACGACAATCATTGTATGCGCCGTATCCGACTGATGTCTGCGGTCAGTCCACGTCGGCAGAAGGTCTTCGAGTTCGAGTGGACGTCGTGTTGAACCCCGGCTTCCTTAACTCAGGATTCCGTTCTTCCCTGCTTACGCAGAAGTCCCGGATTTTAACCCACTTTCTACCAGTCACGATTATTACACCCGGCGTGCATCGGACGGTACTTATTCTATTGCTCCCGCGAACCTAGCAACGTTCGATCTGCATCCATTCTAACGGGCCGTCTCGAGCCGCAAGATCTGATTTGAGTTCGACTTCTTGTTCAGCCATTCGCCCGACATTGCGCCTTTGTTGACGGGCCTCGCCACACAGCCCACCTACTCAGTTAGCGGCGAGATCGCCTCCGAGTCGGGCAGAGTCTTCCAGAACCCACCTGCCCAAGTCACCTTTGACTGCAGCCGTAGCGGTCCAATCCGATTGCAAGAGGTTCCGCTCTCGGAAGCACACAAAGCACTTACCAGTGACGGGTATCGCACATTTACGTCCTGCAGCCGGCTGCGACACGCACGGTCTATAAAAGTTCGAATGCGCGATGAAAGAATGCGCGGGTGATAATTACAATATCCAGGCGGTGATGCGTACTTGAGAGCTTGCCCTTGCCAATTATTTGAAAGTATTCTAATTTAAAGGAGAGGGCTCGGGAGAGAGAGAACGATTAATTAGCCGCAATCTGTGACACGAGCGCCTAACGGTGCGCTTGTGCTTGAAGGGCTGGCGCCGGGAGCTAACCTGGAGGTGACGTAGATTACGACGATTACTTGGCCCTTTCCCATGGTGTTGTGTCGAAGGCTACACTCATAAGTGCTCACGGAAAAAAGTGGCAACGAACCAGGGACTCCTCCTTTGCTGATTATCAGAAGTAGTGCTTACTCACGACTCAAGCATGTCGGACGACAAGCTAGACGAGGCTCGACGGCAAATCGGCTATCGTTACTGGGGTGGCAAGTCTATTGCTTTAGGTGTTGATACCGTAACATTCCAGCCGTGCGACGGCGATATCAACCAAGATCGTGTGGTGGCAGACCAGTGGGAAATCCACGGAAGTCGATGGCTATTCCTCATGGTCTGCGACGGTATGTGAGCCTTATTTCCAAGGCGTTCATTCTGCCGTCGGCCGGGAGCTGACCTTCCCCTTGTAACTTATTAGGCCACTTTGGCCCTATGACGGTAGAACATACAGCGACTACGCTTCCAACGCAGATTCGGCGAAAGCTGCGCGCCTTCATCAAGCACAAATTGCAGGGTAAACTAGATCGAACCAACGTCCATGAGTGCAAATCTATGATCTCGGAACTGTTGAGGAGGGAGATAGAGGACTTCGATAAGGCCCTTGGGGATGCTGTGCGACAGATATGCCCAAAGCCCGAAGAGCTCAACGAGGGACAAGCCCGAGAGCTCATACAGCAACACACAGATGTCCTTAAACGCGCCTTCGAAGGTACTACGCTCGCGCTTGGTCTCATTAATATCGATCAACGATTTATGTGGGCTGCGGGAGTAGGTGACTCGTCCATTGGTAAGTCGATCTGTGTTCAAATATGGGTTCATGTGCCTACATTTATCAACTAACTGGAAACATGCAGCTCTGTCAACTATTGGGAATGACGGAAAACGCCAAGGTCAAAGACTCTGCGACATGCACACATTCAAAGATCCGCGTGAATACTATCGAGCGACTATGGCACATACGCACCATGAGCAACCACTACTAGACTGGGAGAATCGTATACTCGGGTGGTTGTCCGTTCCTCGCGGTAGGTTTCTCGAGTGAATTTGGAAGCGCTAGTCACGATGCTCAAGTTCGCCGCGTCCTGGATCCGTTTGTTTGAAGCCATTGGGGATTTCGCTTTGAAGCTACCTGCCTTCTACCTTGCCAATCTATTCGGCTATATGCCGTACTACTACAAGCCGCCCATCGTGTCGTACGCCTCAAAGATCATCACTCCTCCGTACATAATTTCCGAGCCCTCTGTGCGCTTTACCGACCTCGATTCAGTGTGGGGAGAAGAAAACAAGATTCTACTTTGGACAGATGGAGTCGACAGTCTGATTGACGGATGCATCGTCTTCACACCGGAAAAACACAGTGGCGCAGACCCGGTTCAAGTCGTCTCCGGCCTCCTCTCAAACACCCCCGATCCCGAGATAGAAAACATCCTCGGCCACAAGGTCAACCCGAAGTGGAGTCAAGGGATGTCAGAGGAGAATAAGGCCGTCGATATTCTCGGTAATCTTCTTGGCGGCTTTGATGCAGAGCGGCTGGCGATGGTCACAGACCAGCATCGTCTTCACGATACCGGAGTGGGGTGGCCATTCCACATAGACGATACATCAATCATCGTGTGGGGGCTTTCAACCGAAGGCTGATTTGTCTCCTACTTTCCTGTACAACCGTCTATGATTACGCTCTGCGGCTCTAACTTGGAGTTAACTCGGGCTGCCGTGTATACTGTGACTCACTTCAATGTCGGCCCGGCGGTACTTACTTCGTAACTTGAGGTTACCACCACCCGGTCACCCGAAACTAACACCGATGAGGGAGACTTATCCACTCGATGTATCGCAGCCTCGACTTCCAACTCGCCGCCCACAATTTGAATGCGAGAAAGCAATGATTGCCATATTGGGCGGTTGACTGTTTCAAGGCACCGCATGGCCACCTGATCATCACAGATAACCCAGTTAATAAGACTGCCATAGTACCCCCCTTCGGCAGGCTAATAAGCTCCGAAAGCTGTAAGCCCCCATACTGCCAGTTTCACGGCGAAACTGCCCAGTCCACTGCTCGAAACAGCAGTAAGTCCCCTCCTCTATATACGGCAGTCCTTCTAGCCACAGAGATAAGAGATCTCCTAGATCGTAACTGATTAGATACATCACGGCGGGCGTTGAGTACAACGCGCGCCCACAAGGCGCGCTCGGCATCGTCGGCAATCCGTCGGCGCCGGCGTCAATCCCGCCTCCGCCCCCGCCACATGTCTGCTCACCGTGCCCCACGGCGTCGACGCTCTTTCCCCTCCCCTTCTCCCGTCTGTTCACTTATCGACCCCGTTCTTTTTGCTTTGTACTTCTTTCACAGACGCGAACATTATGGCACCCATTGTTCTTAGGTAATCCGCACGGGCTCATCATCAACGCGGACTTGGTCTTTTACAGGTTTTTTGCTAGCGCCCATGTCATCCCTGAGGAGGCGACCACGATCCCGCCTCTCCCGTCTCCCTTTCGCTGCCGCCCCTCCCGCCTCCCTCCTGCCGTCGCATGCTCGATGCGCACGCTGGCGCGCCCAAACCGGCTGACCTCTCGCCATCCGCGTACTCTCTCGCAGACCCTCTCGCTACCTCTCGTTCCTAACCCCATGCCCGTGGTGAGTCGCTCAGCATGCGCGCCGCTGCCCTCTCACCATGCCTCTACACTCATGCCACCCTTCTCGCCGCTCTCCTCGCCACCCTCCTTGCCGCCCCTCTCACTGACTCCTACTGTCTCCACCCCACCCTCCCACCATGGCCTGCTCGCCGCCCATGCGCCCACCCCTTGTGCCCCTTCCCTCGGCTCACTAGTGTCGCCCAAGTCGCCGGTAGATCATGTCATTTTCAAGCGGCGCAAACACGGGCTCCGGTCTCCCGGTCTCCAGACACACCCACCCCCTGCCGGGCGAGGCTCCATCCCGCCCTACATCCCGTCCCCTCTACGCCCCATTCCCTAGCCTTGTACTCGATCACTTCAAAGTAGCTACATTTGCATGTCTAGTTATACCAATACACAAGAGAATCCGACGTGTTAGCCAGGAAGCCTATAACGATACGGGTTTGCATGTTTGGAGTGAAGATCTGGCCCGCAGACGTTCAGCTCGGATGTCTCAGATAATGGTAGACATCATCAAAACACTCCTCCATCTATCTAAACCTTATCTCTGAACGAACGTAGCTAACACACCCTTCATCGTGTACAAACACCTCGTCAACATATCAAGTGCAGCGATTTCTTGGGCTACTCTAGCCTTAGTAAGTTTACGAGGAGCCTCCTAGTAAAGATATATTATATGGACTATTGAATAGGTAGTGCCTAGCACGTAAGAGACGATACGACAATACCTTACCCAGCCATATGAGCAGAGACGTCAGTACTGGCACCCTTTGCAGATTTCTTCCGAGGCGCGCGCGCATTGTTCGGCTTCGTAGAGGCACTGGCGGCGTCGGCGCCCATGGACGTGGCATCACCCCTTGTAGTGGCTTCGGTTGTAGCCGACTTGGACGACACCTTCTTGCGTGCGCGAGGCTCCTTAGGTGTGTTGTTGGTCTTGCGTGGCCGCTTAGCGACAGCGATGCGGCGCCCATCTGCACCTGTAACTACGTCCATGGGGACAAAGCAGGCCTCTTGTCGCATTTGTTGACGTGTAGAGGTGGTAATAGAGACGGAAGTGCGAGGGGTTGCAGCCACGGGCTCGCTGGCGGTCTCGACAGGCAATGGAACACTGTCGGAGGGTGTGCTGTTGGCGTGGCTTGCAGTGACCACTGCGGAAAGTGTGCCAGGGTTGCCGGCAAGGGAGGGAACTGTGACGGAAGGGGTGGCATGTGGAGCAGATGTTGCAGCGCCAGAGAGCTCGGATGAGGCTGCGATCAAAGAGCCTCCCGTGGACGATGCTGCCATCTCACTACCGTGCACCTCGCCGCCGGCTTCGATGGCAGCGCAGGGCCCTCCCTGAGCCTTCCAACTGGACCACTCTTGATCCGTCAGCGACCAAAAACGTGTCGTACCATTATTCCAGGCATCAATTAACGTCTCCAGCTCCGGACGCGAGTTGATCTCTCCGGGAGAGCAGAACTTGGCTAGGGGCCAGTTGTCGAGCACGATGCCGAAACGACGAGTGATTTTGATGTCGAAGTTGACATAGCACATCCGGCCGATAGCGCCGCGAGTAGATGCAGCTTCTGTTATTAACGCGCAGTCAGTGTGCGTGGTCTCGAGAACGGTAAGCGGCGCTCACGAAGTTTCATCAGAATAAGCGTGGCAGCTTCCTTCTTCATTGCAAGGAGTTCCTCGACGTAGTTGCGCGTCACACCTAAGGTAAACAAGTGTCAATGTGGGGGGAGTATGAACCACCTGATTATAGGAAAGCCGTGAGGACAGGGGACGTACCGGACATCCCAGAGACACAATACCCCTCGAAGCGCAGCGCAAACTGTTGGATCGTGTTCTGCGTCGCAAACTTGATGAACTCGGCAACTCGCTGGCTAGTGTAGAAGACATAGGGCTGGTTGTACGAGGATGTGTCGGAGCGAACGCTCATGATAATGATCTCGAGGCCGGTGCGCCCGTGGAGATCCTCGGCCTACCAATGCACGCGAGATGAGCGGACCCATAAGTGATGGAATAGTAGAGGGGGCACCTACGTCTTGGACTATGCCGGACATGCTAGAACGCGCGTCGTGGAAAGAGTGGATGGGTACGGTGTGCATCCCAGTCCGGCGGCTCTCCTGGCGCTCCTGAAGCGTCTTCAGACTCTCCTCTGTTTCTGCGACCTGTTGCTCCTTCGTCATAGAGTTCCATTTGCTTGCAATGTCATTGACCACTGTCCGATCGGAGACGCGCGAGTGATCGTCTCCCTCTGGGACCTCTGGAAAACCATGTGTGGAGTCGCTCATCAGCTGAGGACAACACATTGAAGATCAAACAATTCCACATCACCTGCATTGTGGCTCCGCAACTCCTTACTAAGGTACGCGTTCCACCGACTGGTCTTCCGTTTGCGAGACTTGAGGCGACTCGTTTGCATGATGAGGCGGTAATAGTACTCAGGGCTGTGGGCTTGGAACTCCGCATGTATCTTCTTCGCGGCATCCCAAACAGTGTCCCGAGCTGCCTCAATCGCCTCATTGAGCGCGTTGGCCCTCTGCTGACGCTGCGTCTTCAGCTCAGACTTTTGAAGTGGTGTCAGTGCGACTCCCTTTTTATTTGAGCGGCGGCGGCGAGCGGGGACGTATGGGTTTGATGAAACACGCTTTTTGTTGAGCAAGCGTTGGATTCCACGGTCCAAGGTGCCGCGGAACCGCGCCATGGTGAAGGGAGGGGGAGCAGGCAGAGAGGAAGGTCCGGGGGTAGGTGGGAAGTGTCGATATGAAGGGGGGAGGGGGGTATGCAGAAGCGTCCCGCACGATCTCAGACATCGGTCGAAAAATCTACAAGATGCCGATGTGATGTAGTCAATAGCCTCGTGGTGTGGGGACAAGTGGATACAGGGGGAGGGAATATAGTAGTTACAGATTGTGGCGGCGGTCGATAATCAGATGTAGAGAGCAAAGATACTAGTACCTGTACTACGGCAGCTGCTCGATCATACAAACCACACGACGCCTGCTGCTCAAATATCAAACGAGTCTATCCACAAGATCAGTAGGTCCCATAGATACTCGGCGTCCGCGACGGAGAGCTCGAGTGGAGCGCGTCCAATAGCTATCGTAAAATCCGTCCTGTTCGTACTCCAGACGAATGCTTGCAAGAGGGCAGCCTGTCCATCCGCTGCAACACGACGAGCCTGCAGCCAGACGTCGAGCTGGGGACCCATGTTCAAAGCCGGGGTGTAATCGCCCGAAACCGCGCCGGTAGGATGGAAGATGCGGCGCAAGTGATCGAGGATCGGCGCCGCTGATTGGTTCTCGTCTTGACCCTCGTCATCGGAGACATCGACTTAAGGTACATGAGTTGCGGCCATAAGGGCGAGTCAAGACAGGATGACTCACCGATCGAATCCGAAGGGCGGGCCCAGGGCACCCCACGCATGTGCATAGGCGTCGTTGTGTTGGCAAGAGGTTGAGCGGGCGACGCGGGGAACTGCATTTGCGTTCTTCGCGGAGTCGTCACATTGCTGTTTGAAAGGGGTGGGACGACGAGAGCAGGGCTGGGCGAGCGAGCGTGAGGCAGAACGGCCGGGGCTGTAGACTTGACAGGGGACCTGGCGCGCGTGATGAGAGGTGAGACGACTACGGCAGGGCTGACCGACCTAACGTGAGGCGGAGCCGCCGAGGCCTTAGACTTGACAGGGGACCCAGCGCGCGTGACGAGAGGAGAGGTAACGATGGCTGGGCTGGGTGAGCGAGCGTGAGGCGGCGCCACTGAGGCGGAGCGCTTGACGGGGGACTCGGCGCGTGCATAGAGCGGCCTAAGCGGTGGCTCGCTACGGGGTGGATTCAGGGAGGGCTCCGCTGTGGTCCACCTATGGCCCGGAATTGGTGAGGGGGGGTCCGCGTTACTTGCGCTTGCGACGTGCGTGCGGGAAGGAGAATGAACACCTGCATTTGACACGACATTAGCGAGAACGAAACGCGTAGCAAATGGGAAAATCGTCGTCGTCGACGGTTATACTAGGCTACATACCGAAAAGTTGAGGCTGCGGCGCCGGGACACTAAGCCGCGGCTGTAAAGCAGCCTTGTCGAGCATGTACAGAAGGGCATTGCCAAACCGAAAGAACTTCTTCCACAGCGGCTTCTTCCACGAGATCAGATGTTGTAACTGGCTGTTCCTGTGCGATTGATATAGGTCAGAGACATATGGGAACGAGCTATGTGTACACACCAATTGAAACCGTGGTAGATACCCGTCTCTTGAGCGACCTTGAGGGCATAGTACGGCAGGGGCATCTCCTGCATTAGATGATCCTTCACGAAGTCTGAGGCCGCGACGGCACTAGAAAACTCCTGAGCGTCCATGGGATCCTTCAGCTTCGAGATGAGCTCTTCATTGAGCCGGTGGATGATCAGTGCTTCGGCCTTGTCGCTACAGATCACAATGAGCGGGAGGAGGTGGAAATGCTGTCCCAAGGCTGTATTGGAAGGCCTATGATAACAGCAATCAAAGATAATATCTTGATGGTATATTCTGAATGGTAATACCGTTGAGTATAGATGCCGGGAGGAGGGTGCTCACCAGCGCGGTTCAAGACGACGAAGTATGCCAATGAATCCTCTAGCACCATTGCCTGCTCGCCATCACTCTCCGCTTCACGTTTTACACTCTTTCCCCCATCCTCCGTGGCAGCGATTCGGGCCATGGGAGACTAGGCCGAGAGTCCAAGTCAAAAAGCTGATGGAGTGCGACTGGGGGAGGAAGAACAAGCTTGAGATCAAGAGGCCGCCTGCGAAGCATCGGATTCTTGCTTGACGCCGAATAATGCGGGGTAGCCGCTCACGCCGCCAGTGCCAAACCTGCCAATTACTCGAGCCTCGCAAGCGGTCTCTCTGACTAGACACGGGGTTTTGATAAAGGAGCTATAGTATTATTTGCTCAACGTAGTCTGTTATTCCCGTGAAGCCCCAATTTTAATAGTGGCGGAGTAAACTCTGCTTGTCGGCGACACTGTGGCGGGTATGGACTCGGAACTACTTCAGCTGAACGCCACTCTTGGACTTGCATGCTCAAATTACTACTCGAGCTACCGACCTTCAGCGTAGGCCCTCTTTGCTCCCGAAAATACTTTTAGAGATGTTTATGTCCACCTTGATCAACGGCAAATTTACACGGCAAAGCTCGAATATAGCTACACATTATACAGTTTGCGGTTGTCCAACCCTGCCTGAGCGTCGATTAGTGCATACCGTGGTACTTGAAGCCTGCGCGACTGGTGCCGCTCAACTGGGCTCAGGCTCCCATCTCGCGTGCACTGTATTTGCATCGCCCGGCGCACGCTATTGCGGTATTGAGGTCTGCGTAGGATACTGAATACTTGAAGGGTCAATTTAAATATATGCACCCGATTCGCGAAACGTGGGGATGGTGGTACCCATGCTGATTTTGCTCGACTACTACAATGTCAAGTTACTGATGAACTCCGTCAGCCCCGTGAGCTCGTCCTGCTCATCCTCGTCCCCAATGAGGGCATCCTCCTGGCCTTTCCCATCTCCCGCAACAGCAGATGCCTCGTCCTCTACCATCTCGTCGAATTCCTCGAATGTTGTTGACGACATGTGCGCCAGGGAACCACCTACGCGTTCCCCAGGAGTGGGGTTGCCGTTGAACCCAGGGAGTGCATATAGCTTCTGCAGGTCTGATAGTACACGTGCACTTGCTCGGCGCCGTCGTGTCGCGAATTCGAGAACGGCGCCATGCAGAGGATTCTGCTCGCGCGCGAGCTTATCTATAGTAGCCGAAAACAATGTGTTCTCGTCACGGATGGCAGTATGGACACGACGTGCTTCACAGTTCACATTACCAATCTCCTCATGCGCACGATCCACGCGCTGTAGGAGTCGCATGGTTTCGCGCACAGCTGGTTGTGCCCACGGTTTCTCGCGAACGTCAGCGCGTGTCTCGTTCAGAAGCTCAAACTCTTGTAGGAGATGGTAGTGTGAGACTTCCTCCCATTCGAGCTTAGGTCGAGGTGGGTCAAGGGCTGCTGCCGCCGTGTTATAAGCCTGGATCGCTGTACGCAAGGCGCGTGAACGCTGATGCGTCAAAACCTCCCGCAACAACCGGGAAAGTCAAGGTCGAGTGCCCTAGAAGGACGAGACCGTAAACGCGAAAGGGGAAGGGGTCGGAGCGAGTAAGGGTCGGGGTTCCCTAGCACGCGGAGGGCGCAAGGTAACGCGAAGCGTACCACCGGGGAGCGGTCGCGTAGGCGCGAGGGTAGAATAGCCGCTTGGGAAAAATAGGAAAGCTGTCGCAGTAAGGGATCCTAAAGGGAACGTACGTGGTCGCGCGGTGAGCGCGACTCCGTGGGAGAAGGGGAGACGCAGTCGCAGTGGGGGTCTTCGCAGTCGCAGAGGGTAAGCCGCAGCAAATCGCTATGTCGCTATATCGCTATCGCCGTCGCACGCAGTTCGCTATGTCGCAGTCGCAGTCGCTATCGCAGTCTTCGCAGTCGCACGCTATTCGCCGCAGGTGAGATCCTAACTGGGGGAAACTGGATTGCCTGGGGCTCGGAGGCCCCGAAGTATTTACAAAAGAGACAAAGATGTACAAACAACGACGACCGAGGAAACCCGGTCGCGAACACGAGGGACCCGTATCGCGCCGCGCGCGATGGCACCACGAGTGCGCGATCCGTCGCGAGGCCGAGAGGGCTTATCACGAGAGGCCGGTCCGCGCGACTCCCGGTCGCGGGCGCCTATTTGACCTGCGCCACGCGCGACCTAAGTCCCTCCGCGGCAGTGAGTATCGCGCCGACGTCGCGCTACCGCTAGCGCAGTCGCGTACGCTGGCCAGTGAGTCCTAGGTGGTAGTAGAGGGGATAAAGGTCAGCGATGCGAAATCGCATAAAGAGTCGGGTTCCGGCGGTGGACCGCGCCGGGTCGCATCATCTCCCCCTCGCTGAGACTCCGACTGTCCCCAGTCGGATCGATGCGTGCGCCACATCGCGGGGTGAGTATAAGAGGTCGCGCGCAACGGCCAGTCGCGGTGTCTTCGACGCCCAGTACCATGCGTGCCTTCACCCTGCTTCACGAGGTAACCGCGCTCGCTTGCCTTCAAGCGCCCTTCCTCGACGACCTTAGTGCCGCCGCGCGTACCCAAGTCGACCGCCAGCTGACCGCGATGGAAGACATGCTTGACGCACAGACCGATGGGCCCACTAGCTGGGACGCTGAAGTCGATCGCCTCATCGATGGAGTGGTGAGTGCTCGGATCGCGTGCCCTACGCGAGGACTCGCTGACTGTCGGGTCGCCTCTGCCAGAACGCCTTATTACTTGTCGCGGACGATATCGCGGCCTGCGAAGACGTTGTCCTTCGCGCGCGCGCTACCCTTCGAGAGCTGGCCGAACACGACGATTACCAGGTCGTGTTGGATCGCTTTGAAGAACGCTTCCACGCTTTGCACCTGGAGCTAGAGGGTCTCGCGCTAGCCGCTGCCGAGCGTCGCGTCGCGATCGCGCGTGCGCGCGCTTCAGCACTTGTTGACGTCGCCGCGCTCGCAGGTCCGGGATCCGCCTTAGCCATGGTCGGAGCGCAGGATTACGCGAACGTGGTCGCGCGCTATACGCGCCAGATCGCGACTGCGCAGCGCGCGCTAGGAGGGGGACGAGAACGCGAAGCCCTAAACGGGGGTCGCGAGAGCTCTTGGGTCACCGCGATGGAGAATGCCGCTGGGGATGAGTTAGAGGGGTCGGAATAGAGGGGGAGTACAGAGGAAGGGACGGGTAGACTTCGCGTTATAGAGGGTGTTACAGTCGCGCTGTCCATCAGAGCCGCGTCGCGTCGCGTCGCGCGGGAGTGCGCTGACCGCTTCCGAATGCTAAGTCCACTGCCGCTAGTGTCACCTTACAAGCGCGCGGGCGGCCCGCCCTTACTGCCAGGCCAAAGGGAGGGGGCCTAGACCGGTCGCGCCTGTCACCGCTTCGGAGCCGGGTGACAGTCCTCAGAGGACAATCCTCAAGATCTGCGCCCGATAGGGGATGTCGCGCGCAAGCCGCGACTTCTGCATTGCCTTCCGCTGGTGTCCGCGGAGGCCCGCGCCTCAACTGAATGAGCGGGAGGGCGCGCCCTTTGCCCAGGTCCTCCTTTAGGTATCCGCGCGCCTTGATCCGCCGTACCACGCGAATCCCGCTGCTTTCCTGCGGGTGCCGCCCTCGGGCCGGGCCTTGAGCGCCCTATCCTGGATCGCCGCCTGTCGCGTTTTGCACCCGCGACGCTTCGCGGGCGCTCCGCGACCCCGGAGGGCCCGGGCCGTCGTTAAGCGCGCGCGCCACAACGTCGCCGTCCTCTAAGTCGCAGGCGCTTCGCGAGCGCTTCTTGATCGCGCGCGCGTTCCCACGTCGGTACGCCGTCGCATAAGTCTCGCGGCTTGTCCTGTGCGATCCCCTCTTCCTCTCCTTGCTGTCCCTCGTGCATACGCGCCCTAGCTTACCAGCCTCCCGCTACCTACACGCTTCTTTCCTCCTCGTCGCACCGCCGCCATGTCCGCCCCCGCCAACTTCGAAGAGGCCGTCTCCGGGCTCCCCTCCGCTGCCGCCTCCGCCATCCGTCGCGCCCGTGGAGATGCGCGCGTGCGACACGCGCTCAGCAACATGCCCGAGGAGAACGCCGTCCGGGGGGACTGGATGGGGTGGGCCACGGTGGCCCTCGAGTACTTGGTACGTCGCGGAATCGCTTGTAGCTCGCGCCTCTGCTGACCTTGTCGCGCCTGCAGGACGACTTCGCTAACGTCGGCGGCGACGCGGGGCAGGTCGAGCGGTTTGAAGACCGCGTCTTCGACGCGCTCCGCCCCCACGTCCCTCGAGAGTGCGCGCATGAGGAGCCGTACTCCTCTGCGCGCATGGTCGCAGCGCGTCGGCGCGCTGAGCGTCGCGAGCGCCACGAGCAGCGGCGCGCGGAGTACGTGTCGCGTTGGCGCACACGTCTCCTCGAGGACGACCCCCTCTCCTCCGCGGCCGCGCTCCAGCGCATCCGCGACTACCGCCAACCGCCCGCCTCCATGTCGACCGCGCCGCAGCCTCCGCGCGTCCAGCCACCACCACCCGCCGAGGACGAGGAGGCGTCCGGGTCCGACGAGGGGTCGGACGACGACGACGACGACGACGGCGACGATGGCGTCGCGCCTGCCGCTGAGGCAGACGTGACGTTGTCGCGTGAGCGGTCGCCGTGGGTCCCTCCCGAGCTGGAGTTCGACGACGACAGCGACGACGACGCGATGGATCAGGTGAGCCACGACCCACTCGAGGTCCCGTCGTCCCCCGCCGCGGTGCCTCCTCCTCCCGTCCCACACACTCCGCGTCGCGCGCCGCGCGCGAATACCCTCCCTGCCGACGCACCTCCCGCCGCTGTTCCCACTCCCCACACGTTCCCGGTCGGCGCGCGCCAAGACGAGCGCGTCGTGATCGACTTGACCGGCGACGACGACGCCGCCCCCGAGACCCCGTCGCGCCCTCAACGTCGCGTTGCGCGCACGTACGGTCGCGCCGCTCCCGCACCGCCCACCACGCCGCAAGACACGCATCGCGCGGCCGCTCGCAAGACCGTACCCGCCGCCAGTGCCAGTCGCGCCGAGAAGAGGCGCCGCGACCTCGAAGACGCCGACTCGGATGAGCTCATCCGCGACGCGCCGCCTCCAAAGAGGCTGAACTTGGTCGCGCCATACGCGTTTGGTGGGTTCCGCTACCCAGGGGGGGTGCGACGCCCCTCGAACATTCCGCCAGTAAGTCGCGCGCTTGATACCTTGTAACCTGTGGCTGACTTTGACAGTGCTCCATGTGCGCGCGCCTGCGCGACACCCCGTGCGTCCTCCGCGATGGTTGCCCGAAGTGCGACCATTGCTGGGCGAACTTCAAAGGGTGTTACCAGCAGAGCGTGAGCTCCACGCGCAACCCGTACGCGCCGTGGTATGACGCGCAAGAGTTCATCCGCGGTGAGTACCTCCTCCTTGTCTCTGGTCCTCGCGCGGCACTAAACTTGACGCTTTTGCAGCCGAACGTCCTGCTGCGCAGGACGTCGTGGACTTCTTCACCGGGAAGGACCGCGAATACGCGATCCCCGAGTGGACGCGTGGGACTCCCGCCCACCCCGCTGCGCTCGAGCAGCGCGACGCGCGCCGAGGCCGTCGCGGTCGCGGTGAGGACGCGGAGGCACAGGCCGCCCCCCGCGCAGAGTCCCCAGAGGTGCCGCCGCCCGCGGTAAGTCGTTTCCGTCCTAGTCGCGCGCCTTGACCCCGTTCACCAACCTCTCTCATAGCCCCGCCGTCTTCGCTCACGCGGCGCCGAGCGCGTCGCGGAGACCGCTCCCGCCGCGCCCGCTGTCCCGCCCGTGGCCCCGCGACTCGCGCAGTCGTTGGACTACGACGGGCCCTCGCCGCCAGCACCCACCGTCGCCGCGCCGCCTCAAGAGGAGCCGCGCGCCACGTCGCCCGCCGCCGCGCCTCAGGACGCGCCAGCTCCCGCTGTCGCGATGGAGGTCGACCCGCCCGAGGAGAAGCCGCCCGTCGGGGAAGCCGCGCCGGTGGCCGCCGACGTCGCGCCGGTCGCTGAGGCCGCCGAGCCCGTCGCCGAGGACGTCGCGGTCGCTGCGGAGGAGATGGCGGTCGAACCCGCGCCTCTCCCCGTGCCGCCGCCTGCCGCTGATGCGCCCCCCGCCGAGTCCGGTGAGGAGGAGCGCATCCGCCTGCTGCGCGAAGCCGCCGCGCGTCTCGTGCTGCGCGACCCAGGTCTGCGCGAGCGCGACTTGGAGACTCTATCCGCGGTCGACTCTGCGGAGTTGGCCGTCGTGATGGATCGCGTCGCGCCGAGCGCTCTCGCGCTCGTGGGGGAGGACACGCTCATGCAGACTCCGGGCTTGACGCCTATGAGTCGCATGATGATCCTCCAGATCCGGCTGGAGCGCGCGATCCTGGACGCGCGCATCCGGGTCTTGACCCAGCAGCGCACTCTGCTGCAGGAGCGCGAGCGGGAGATCTTGGGTCTCGAGTGGGGAGCAGCCGCCGAGGACGCAAGTTTCTAGGGACTGTCGTGGACTTGTATATAGCCTTCTCGGACTTGTAGATAGCTCGGTCCCCCTTGTCGCGCTTGTCCATCTCTTGTCGCGCGCGCCCTAGGCGCGCTGGCCTCCTCGTGGTCGCTGAATATTTGTAGTCTCTTTCTGGACTGTCTTGAAATGAACGTGCTTGTTTTCTTGATCCAAAGGAGTGTGGGCATGAATGATAAGCATAAATAAACTGGGTATAAAGGGTAGGGGACTTAGGTGTAGCCCGCGCGCAGTCGCGTCGCGGTCGCGACCTAGGCCTCCTCTGGCTCTGAGTCCTCCAAGTCGTCGATGGGGTCGCGCGACCGCGCGACTGGTACCAGCTCCGGCTCGGGGTCCTCTTCACCGTCGTCTTCGGATGCCTCCATCTCCTCCAGTCTCTGCGCGCGCACGTCGTGGAAGTCTTCTGGCAGCTTGATAGCCTTGCGCGCGAAGTAGGGGATCACGCGGAACGCCGCGACGGCGCGATGCAGGATCGTGCCGTCCAGCTCCGCGAGTATGTACGCGCCTCCGCGATTACGCGATACCACCACTAGTGGACCGGTGTATCGTGGTCGCATCTTCCTGTTGAGTGACTTCTCGATCTGCGTGTGTCGCATGAGTACCAGGTGTCCGCGCTTGAAGTCGAAGTCGCGGATAGTCGCGGCGTGATCGCGCTCGAACTTCCGCGCTGCCTCTAGTCGCGCGCGGTAGACTCTCGAATGCAGGGTCTCCAACTGCTCGTGTCGCTTCGATAGCTCCTGTGCGCGTCGCGCGATCAGGTCCGTCGTGGACATGATACCGTCTGGTGGCGGTAGCAGGTAGGTCGCCTCCGCGATATCTAGGGGCAGGATAGGGTGGCAGCCCGTCGCCGCGAAGTAAGGAGAGCATCCCATCCGCTTTCGCGCGGTAACGCGATCCGCCCAGAGCGCGTGGTGCTGAACTTGCGACCAACGCGACTGGTCTCCGTCCGCTGCCTTGAATAGCAACTGGCGCGTATCGAAATGCGACCGCTCGACCTGCCCATTCGCCTTCGAGTTGTACGGACTGATCTTGATATGAGCAAGGTGGTACTTCTCCTCGATCGCCGCGACCGCGCTAAGGAAGGCCGAGCCGTTGTCGGTCACTAGCTCCGAAACCGCGCCCCAGCGACAGATCAGGTCCTGGAAGATGAAGTCTCCTATAGACTTTTCGTTTTCTTTGCGCAGAGCGCGCTGTTCGGGCCACGCCGTAACAGAGCATCGCGCGTTGATGATGAACTTGAATCCGCCGGAGGTGGGCATCTTCATGATATCGATGTACCATTTCGTGAAGGGCGCGCTCGGGAGCGCGACCACAGGCGGAATGAGGATCTTGCGATGCTGTCGCGTCTGGCAGATGTGGCAGGTCTTCACGAACCACGCGACGTCGTTGCGCATGCTGGGCCACCAGAACCGCTCGCGCGTGAGCTGCTGCGTCGCGAAGTTGCCGCGGTGTCCCAACTCGTCGTGGATGCCTCGGAGTATGCTCGCGCGCTTCTCCGGCCAGACTACTAGCTTGTGCGCGCCTCGCTGGTCCTTCTTCCAGAGCCTCTCGTCATGCACGAAGAAGCCCTGCGCGTACTTGATGAATGACTCGTACGCGGTGTCAGATAGCCCGCTTGGTCGCGCCAGTGTTCTCAGCCATTTCGCGACCATTCGAAGCCTCTCGTCTGCTCGTCGCGACTGCTCTGTCTCCGGGACGATCGCCTCCTGAAGGTCGTGTGCGCTCGTCGCGTCCTGATGTGCATCCTCCTCCCCCTCGCTGAAGTTGCTGCCGTCCCCGGTAGCATCGGCGAGCGCGAAGAGTGCCATTTGGGGCGCGGTCGGTCGCGAAGGGAAAGGAATGATCTGGTGTACGAATCCGTGGACTTTGTCGATCCAGTCGTCGAAGTCGCCGGGGTCGTCCGCGGGCACGTCGCCGTCCTGCACGTTCCTGCGCGACAGTCCGTCTGGTGTGTGCGACGTTCCGGGTACATGGACTAGGTGGAAGTGGAAGGTTAGGATCGCGAGGATCCAGCGATTGATGCTCGCGCTTGGGGCGAGGTCAGGGTTCTGCAACATCCCCTTGATGTACCGCGCGTCGACCTCGATGACTAGATTCCGGATGCCTACGAGGTAAATCTTGGTCGCCTGGAGCGCGCGATAGAGGCCATACAATTCGAGTTTCGGTTGCGAGAAGCGCGCCTCGCGATCGTTGAGCGTGATGGAGCCAAAGCGACTGTAGAAACGCTTTCGCGGGTCCTCCTCGTCGCACTGGCACAGGTGGTACCCGACCGCGATGTAAGAGGTATCGACCGCAAGAATGACTGGCGCGTCCGAGTCGTACTTGATCGCGCGCAACGCAGGAGAGTCTAGCAGAGCTTGTCGCAGGTCGTCCATCGCCGCGAGTTGCGCCTCGCCGAATTCGAAGGGGACGTCCTTTCGCGTGAGTTGCACGAGCGCGTGCGCGCGCTTCGCGAAGTTGCGGATGAAGATGCGCGCGACGCCCACAGTGCCGAGGAACGCGCGAACCTCCGAGAGATCCTTGCAGGTCTTCCAGTTCACAATCGCGGCGATGCGCGATCGCTCAGGCCGCCTCCCTTCGGGCGTGCAAAGGTGCCCTACTACGGTGATCTCGCGCGCGCATACGAGCGACTTCGTGCCTGAGAAGGTTCCGCCCGCGTACTTCATGCGCTGTACGATGCGATTGACGTTCTGGAAGTGCTCCCATACGAAGCGCCGTATTCCCGGATTCTCCGGTATGGTCTCAGGTGTCCCGCCTTCGTCGCGGTAGTCCGACTCCGGTCCCTTGCAGGGCACGTCGTCGATGTAGGGCGCAGTAAACTCGGGGATTTCGGGTCGCAGGATGTAGGTGACGTCGTCGTGGAAAATGGGAACGGAATTCGACCAACCCATCGGGAGGGTGCAGTGTCGCAGCGCGCCGAATGGTGTTTGGAACGTGGTGAGGTCGCGCGACGATTCCGCGATGAGTCGCTCGTCGTACCCCACATAGAGGTCGAAGATCGCGCCGCACGCGCGACCTCCAAACTGCTCCGCGAGGTAGTCTGGGGTGGGCGGAACGCCCGAATGCTGGATCGTGACCTTGTTCAGCGGTTCGAGGCTGTGGACGATTCGCAGAGATTTGCCGTCCTTTTTGAGGACGCAGAACCAGCGCGACCTATACGAGGAGTTCGAGGGCTCGTACACGCCTGCCGCGATCTTCTTCTTGATGATCTCGCAGACCTCCTTGTACAATCCCGGGGGTATAGGGATGTTGCGCTCCACCCAAGGAGTGTGCGCGATGACTGGGAAGTCGACGGGAGGGAAGAATTCGGGCTTGAAGCTGCCTCGCTCCGCGTCGGTCCACGCGAACGCCTCGTTGTGCTTGCTCATGAAGTCGTGGAGAAGCTTCTTCTCTTCGGACCAGAGGAAGTCGTCGCCGTGCGCGCGATCGAACGCGTCCTTTCGCTCCTGCGTGTAGCGTCCAGTCGGCTTGAACTTAGGTGGGTTGGGGTTGAGCTTAGGCATCTCCGCTAGCGGGTCGCCGGTGATGTTCCGCTCGATGCGAAACTGCTCGGGGCAGGTGCCGACCACTGGTCGCACCTTCTGCGCGACTGGCTTGTACTTCTTCTTCGTCGTGAGGTAGATGCCGGCTGGTAGGGGTTGGTCGCGCGGGGCCACTATGGTAGAGCCGCGGTCCGTTTTGTACGCGAACGCGAACGCCTTCTGAGGCCGATCCGAGAACGCTAGGGTATCTGCGACGGAGGGTTGGGCCTCCGTCGCGGTCGCGCGCGCTGTTGAAGCACTCGCAGTGGTCGCATCGGGTCGCGTGACGCCCGCGCGCGGGTCCGCGCGCGTGGTATCTGGCATCGTGCTCGCAGTCGCAGTAGAGCCGGAAGAGAGGGGAGACTGGGAAACCGGTTCGCTTTGTTGGGATTTTCGTTGTAAAAGATAGGATTCAGCAATAGCAGAGAGACGGTCGCAAGCAGAGAGATACACAGCTGGTATAGAGACCGCAGGGTCTTTTATCTGCGAGTAGGCGCAGATTCGCGGCACGCCCTCCTCTTCGGAGATGACGAGCGCGACCTCGTCGCCATCTTCGCTAATCAGCTCCTCGAGGGACTGGAAGCACGGCTGGTTGGGCTCGAAATCGAGCGCGACCGCGCGGCTGCGTAGGGACCGTCGCGACTTGGCCAGTGTTCGGACACTCGATCGTAATCGTCTGGTCCTCGTTCGCGAAGTTCTTCACGACGCTCTTGGTCAGGACGTCGAAGGGTCGCCCTAGCAGGATGTCGTACGCCGCGTTCCGAATTACATGGACCTGGAGGTATAGCACGATGCCCGCGACCGCAAAGGGAACGTTGTGCACTAGGCCCAGCGACTTGTCGCGGCTTCCGTTCGCGCTCTGCATGTTGAGCTGGATCTTCGGGTCGTAGGGTAATTCGAGCGCGTGGCATACGTGCTCCGACATCGCGATGATCATACAGCCCGGGTCGATAATCGCCTCGACGTACTCCTTGTTGTCGACGAGCCCAGTGATCGCGCGCAGCGCATGCGAGTCCTTCGCGACCGTGAGCGGGACGCTTTCTTCTCCTGGGGGCGCGTCGCGCAGGTACGCCTCCACGGGGTCGCCTAGAACGATCGTGCCGGGTGCGAGGAGCTCTCCGCTACAGGTAAGCTCCATCGCGTACTGGTCCGCAGTGTCCGTCTCCGCGAACGCGACCGTCTTGGTCGCGGTGGGGATGCGCCTTGGTGTAACCGCTTCGCGTAGCCTCGCGCTCAACTCCGGACTGACTGACAAGAGCTCCTCCGTACTGAGCGTGATGATGGGCGTCTTCATCGTGCGCGAGAAGACCTCCTCCGCGATCTTCGCCTGGTGAATGGGTATCTGGTTCCGGTACGCGGGCTCCTTGTCGCTATTCTTCGGCTTCGCAGGTGGCGCGGCAAAATTCCGCGCCGTGGGTGGGGCATAGGCAACCTCTCGCGCCTTCGCGAAAGGGTGGTCCACGCGCCCGTTCTCGTTCGCCGCGTTCGCGCTCGCTGCGGGTGGTGCGCTCGCGGTCGCGGGAGCCGGAACTGTGGACGCAGTGACCGAAGGCTGGCGCGCGCGGACGGTAGTCGTCACCGAAGTGTCTTCGACCGCCCTCGCGCTTTCCGCGCGCGTCGCGTTCGCCGTGCTGGTCTGCTCTACGCGTTCCGCCGGCTTCGGCGCCTCAGCCCTCTGGGTTGGCCGTGGGTCGTTCGCGTACTCGCGCGTCGCGGCTGCAGGTCGCGCCGGAGGTGTGGCTGGTCGCGATGTTGGGCGCCTTCTCTGAGGGACCTCTACGCCATCGAATCGCTCGCGCGCGCGGCGCAGAGTGAATAACTCGTGTTCGAGCTGCGCGATGCGGTCGTCCGCGGTGAGCGCAAAAGTCTGCATTCCTCCGAAGTCGGGCTCGATCTCCATGGTGAATCCGGCCGCGGCTGGAGGCTCCGCGGGCGCGTTGGGGATGCCGTTGCGGCGCTGGAACTCGTAAAGGCGGTCGCGCATCGTGTGGCCGTCGAAGCCTGCGATGGTTCGCGGGATGTACGCGCCGCTAGGCATGACTACGTGCCCTTCTTGGTTCCTCATCGCTCGCCCCGCGCGCACATCTTCCTCTACGTGGGGGCAGGTCCTAAGGCTGCAGCCCGCGTCGCCGCAATAGTGACAGAATCCTCCCATGGGAGGGCCGCGACCGCCGGCTGGTGGTCGCTGATCATTTCGCGCGAAAGGTGGGGGCTGAAAGCCCGGGTGCTGCATCGGACCGCCTCGGTTTGGGAAGCTCGTATTCGCGATCGCGTTAGGGCCTGTGCCCTGGTTCGCGCCGCCGTTTCCGAAGTTCGCGACCTGCATTTGAGACATGTAGCGGAAGAGGTCCTCCATTTTGACGGTGACCTGACCCGAGCCCGAAGCTGCGGGTGCGCGGCCCTGGGGTGTCGAAGCCGAGAGCGTGCCGTGGAGCACGAACTTCGCTGCCGCGTAGATGTCCTCCAGCAAGTAAGGATCGTCCGGATAGTGGTCGGGGAACTTAAGCTGCAATCGCTGCGATACTTGGTCCAGCAAGGGGTCGCGTAAGCCTCGAACGAAGAGTCGCGACTGCTCAGATTCCGATAGGCGCGAGCGCGCGATCAGGTAGGTGGTCATCGCGTAGAAGTCGCGATAGTACGCAGAGAGCTCGGTGATGTTGTCGATGACGGTCGCGCTGCGTCGCGCGACCATGTTCTCCACGTCGCGCACCGTGTACTTGCGCGCGTCGTCCGCTCCGGGATACAGGGCCGTGACCGCCTTCCTAAACTCTTCGTAGGACGCATCGCTCTCGTACTCCGGAAGGCTCTCGCATAGTTCGGCCGCGTCGATGGGGAGGTACCTGCCGACCCAGCGCTTGCGCGTGCGCGCGTCCTCGATGTCGCTCCGTTCGAAGAGAGCTTCTAGGTCTTGGAAAAACCGGCGCAGCGAGCGCGGCTGATCCGGGTCGAAGGTCGGCGCGGTCGAGTGGCCTCGCGCAGGCATCGCGGGTTTCGCATGGTGGTGTTCCTCCGGCATAGCTAGCGGAACGGAACTTGGAATCGGTGAGAGTTCTTCTAGGGGCGTGAGCGCGCCGCCAAATAGGTCTTCGGAAAGGGAACTGGGTGATCGCGGGCGGTTCGCGTCGTTCGCGTTCGTAGCAGTAGGTGGTGTTTGAGGAGGGGAAAGGTTCGCGATCGTTAGCGCTGTCTCGCGAAACCAGTTGCAAGCCGCGGGGTCGCGTTGAAGAAGATCGTGTCCGCGGTCAAGAAGTGCGAAAACGGGATCGGTGATCGCTGAGAGACGTTCGTTGTCGAGGTCTTCGCGAAAGCGTTCTATGAGTTCCTGGAATCGCGCGACGAGTAGCTCGGAGAGTAACTCAGGTAGCGGTTCGTTCGCCTGAGAAGTAGAGGCCTTAGCCTTCCTTGATCGCTTTGCTCGGGGTGGAATCGCGTTTGGATCGCGCTGGTCGCGCGTGAAGGAGGAGTCCGAGCTTCTGCTTCAAACCCCCTCGCGGTGGGCTCCAAATATGATGCGTCAAAACCTCCCGCAACAACCGGGAAAGTCAAGGTCGAGTGCCCTAGAAGGACGAGACCGTAAACGCGAAAGGGGAAGGGGTCGGAGCGAGTAAGGGTCGGGGTTCCCTAGCACGCGGAGGGCGCAAGGTAACGCGAAGCGTACCACCGGGGAGCGGTCGCGTAGGCGCGAGGGTAGAATAGCCGCTTGGGAAAAATAGGAAAGCTGTCGCAGTAAGGGATCCTAAAGGGAACGTACGTGGTCGCGCGGTGAGCGCGACTCCGTGGGAGAAGGGGAGACGCAGTCGCAGTGGGGGTCTTCGCAGTCGCAGAGGGTAAGCCGCAGCAAATCGCTATGTCGCTATATCGCTATCGCCGTCGCACGCAGTTCGCTATGTCGCAGTCGCAGTCGCTATCGCAGTCTTCGCAGTCGCACGCTATTCGCCGCAGGTGAGATCCTAACTGGGGGAAACTGGATTGCCTGGGGCTCGGAGGCCCCGAAGTATTTACAAAAGAGACAAAGATGTACAAACAACGACGACCGAGGAAACCCGGTCGCGAACACGAGGGACCCGTATCGCGCCGCGCGCGATGGCACCACGAGTGCGCGATCCGTCGCGAGGCCGAGAGGGCTTATCACGAGAGGCCGGTCCGCGCGACTCCCGGTCGCGGGCGCCTATTTGACCTGCGCCACGCGCGACCTAAGTCCCTCCGCGGCGGTGAGTATCGCGCCGACGTCGCGCTACCGCTAGCGCAGTCGCGTACGCTGGCCAGTGAGTCCTAGGTGGTAGTAGAGGGGATAAAGGTCAGCGATGCGAAATCGCATAAAGAGTCGGGTTCCGGCGGTGGACCGCGCCGGGTCGCATCAACGCGTCTGCATGTTCTTGGCGATGTGCCGCCGCATACGATAACCTGAGTGACATGATGAGTTCGCATTCTATAGCTGATAGAGACACTCACCCGTTCGCCCGAGATTCATCTTATGGAGCTCGAAGAGTCGCTGCACGACAAGCTGCTGCAGATGCAAGAGCGCCTTCTGATATTTCCGTGTGGCGATGTACCGCGAGATGCGCATGTACTCGGGGTCGCTTGGCTGCCACGTATTTGTGATACCGAGGCGCACTTCGAGGTCGACAACCTCGAGCATGAGGGTCTGGCGCCGGCCATCGAGTGCACGGCGGTGAGCATCGGCCTTGGCTGCCGCCGTCTCCGCTTTGCGGGTTTGAGACGCCCCCTTTGCATAGTCGGTGGGCCCAGAATGGGGGGGCATGAAGTCAAGCCCGGGCGTCTCTGTAGCCAGGAATTGGCGTTTTGCCCGCACCAGTTGCTGCCTGAAAAGTTGTTCAGCTGGCTGTCATAGAGGCAGATTCAGACGTACGAAACAGCACGGAATTCTTGCAGTGTCTCGACATATGCAATTTCATGAAGATCCTGTGGGGACTCCTGCCCAAGCGAGGCAAGGTACGCCCGCTCCTCGGCAGCGTAACGGTCGAGAACCTCGCGGGTGAGACCAAAGGACTTCATGGCACCATTAACCACAAGCCCTTGCTCCTTGATGATCGTGAGGGCCTGCCTATAGTTACCATACAACATCTTCCCAAGATTGAGGTACTTTTCGTCATCCCATTGCTGAAAGAAGGCGTCGATCAGTACACGGCGACGATAGGGTGTTGCGTAGCGAATGATCGCCGCCAGTGCATTTGACGCGCTGAAGATACGCTCCAGGGTCTCCAGATCTTCTATCCCAATGCCTTCGATGCTATTGGGGTGGTGCTTGACCTGGCATGAGTACTCATGCGAGTATCCATGGAATGCATTCACGCAGACGCGCGACTTGAGTTCATCGAAGAGCTTCCCAAGTGAGCTGCGACGAACCGTGCCTTCGAGAGTGCAGCCGACGTCGTAGCCGCCCAACGTCCGTTCACCAATAACCTCGAGGACCTTTGCGACGGTAGCGAGTGGATACCGAGCACTGGTAAACTGAAGTCAGCGTCCAGGATTTCAGGCTCGAACATCGACTTACAGCTCTCCGCTGCGGACCATGTCGATGATCCACAAAATAAACCCGTGCCTACACGCGCTTGCGAAAATCCCTGTCTCGTCGAAGACGTCCCACGATCTCTTCTTCTCGTCAGACTGTGCAGCCTTCCAATTCTTCGTGCACGACGATGTAGATGGATCATCGCCGGCACCATCTGTTGGGTCTCCCTCAACCTCCGGCAGAGAGGGACTCTCTACAGAGCCATCGGGATGGACGTGCGGGCCCGGGGCATTTGGGTGGTTGGGCCCATCATGTGGATCGCGATCCAGCTGATCGGAGTCACCTGACTGAGCATTGACACAGGGCTGCCCTAGGGTTACTAGCGCCGAATACCTCGAGCTGTTGGCGTTAGTAGCGGTGTCCTCACCGTTGACGAGAACCTGGTCGATGTCGACGTTGAGAGTGTCGGGGTCAATCGATTTGCGACTGGCGCGCGACGGCGTGACGCGCACTTCATTCGCATAACGATCGACGAAGGACTTCGGGATGAAATAGTCGCTCTCTTCAAAATTTCGGACGTCGCCAGCCTTGCGACGTCCAAAAGGTCTCATGCGCTTGAGCGAGTTATTGCCATCCATGCAATACATACGCGAAAATTTGAGAGGAGGTTCATCCACGAGCTGATGAACGACAGTCAGCAATGGAAGTAAAAACGACTGTAGACATACCGTGTAGCAGCACGCAGGACATGAATTCCGTACCCGCCAGTTCGGAGTGTCTCGGCCGAGCACCTGGAACACGGATTTCTTGACATCGCGTAGTATACCCAGGTAAATATCGAAAGCGTCTGAGAGCGCCTTCCGCAGGGTCCGGCGGTAGGGGATCTGCGCTAGACCATCACTGCAAAGCTAGGAGATTCATGAAGGCAGATATTACATACCTTGTAGTAGTAACAAACCAGCTTCGCAAAAGCCTCAATGCTGAAGGACGCTTTGTACAGCCGAATAGAGCGCAGGAGCTCCAATGTAGTGAACGAAATTGCCGTCGACACTCGGATGGGCGTGGTGCTCAGGTAACCATTGAGTGCAAGGGCCTCCACATGCGACTGGGCATCCGTGGCCGAGATCGTAGCAGTCGTAGCAGTAGTGAAAATATCGAACACGTCGACTTCGAAAGTGAGGGGTACGGGATGCGGGGCTGGTGCAGTCGGATCCGTGGAAGGTGTCGAATGCGCGTTTAGCATGCTGGGTACGGTAGGCTGAGTAGGCGCGATGGTAGAGGTAGAAGTCGCCGAAGAAGCGGTCGCAACGGAAGGGGATGATCGAGAGCCCGGGAACATGTTGTTGGTCGCACTGGAAATGTTGGTGAGGGGGGTAGGGGCGTGAAGAGGCGTGTTGGAAGAGAATTGGGAAGAGGTAGAGTCCTCGGAGGATACCGTTGACTCGGGAGGTGGTGGGTATCGCCAGCGTAAGTACGCCTCGACGAGGGCAGGCAAAACTTCCTCCCAATGAGCATCTGAACGCTCAACTCTCTGCTTCCACGTCCGCTTGTCCTCGTACTGTCGGTATGCCTTCCTGCGCGATGCTGTGTTATGATAATTGAGAGCAGAAAATTATGACTTACGCGAATTCCAACATATCTCGCATCGCCTCGTCATCAGCTTCGACGCCATCCTCGGCATCCTCCCAATCGGCATCGTCATCAAGAGGATCTACATCCATTGGGATGGTGTCGTTGTGGCCGTTCGGCCAAACCTCGAGTTCTGGGGCGGCGTCACCGCGCATAGCGGGAACGACAGAGGCCGTTTGTTCATCAAGGGCTGTGGTACATTAGAATGTATGCGTGAAGAAAGAGCTGGAACCCACCCACAATGTTCCTCTGTATGAGGTCTTCTACGACAGCTTCATCACGGGTAATGGCCTTAGTACGCATTACTGCAGAGAGAAACGTCTTGCGCGGTCGCAAGTCTTCTTCTTCGTTCTCGCGTTTTCGCATGGATGGCCCCTTGACGCGCACAGACCGAGAAGCGCGACCTTTCGCCATTGGTAGGCTTGAAGGTTATGGAGGTGGAGGAGGGCGGTGGGCAGCGGGCAGCAGGCGGCGGGCGACGGGTGGCGGACAGAGAGGCGAGAGACGAGGGCGAGACGCCCATGCCGAGAGCGCGCCGTGCCTAGGACCGGTAGAGCGGAACCTGTCAAGATCAACCGCAGCGCGCTGAACCCACGTGATGATGCCATTGCAGAACCGCGCACGTGCTCGCATGCGTATCGCAGTTGCTTGGGCGCGCTGCTGCCCCGGGGAGGCGAGCTGTACAAGGGCTTAGGGGGCGGGGGAGGGGGAGGGGGGGCATTGACGATGCACACCAAGGAAAGAGTAATGTAGGCCTCAGGTGAGATGGCGGGAGGGAGTATCAGACGTGAGAAGCCCGAAGGACAAGGGACTCTTTCCCGGGTTACATAAGCGAAGCAACTACTAAATGCATTGAGTTTGTTATAAACTACTTCTTGCTACCCAGAATAGTTAGTACCGTAGTATTAGCATCTGTGAAAGAAGTACAAAGCAAAAAGAACGGGGTCGATAAGTGAACAGACGGGAGAAGGGGAGGGGAAAGAGCGTCGACGCCGTGGGGCACGGTGAGCAGACATGTGGCGGGGGCGGAGGCGGGATTGACGCCGGCGCCGACGGATTGCCGACGATGCCGAGCGCGCCTTGTGGGCGCGCGTTGTACTCAACGCCCGCCGTGATGTATCTAATCAGTTACGATCTAGGAGATCTCTTATCTCTGTGGCTAGAAGGACTGCCGTATATAGAGGAGGGGACTTACTGCTGTTTCGAGCAGTGGACTGGGCAGTTTCGCCGTGAAACTGGCAGTATGGGGGCTTACAGCTTTCGGAGCTTATTAGCCTGCCGAAGGGGGGTACTATGGCAGTCTTATTAACCGGGTTATCTGTGATGATCAGGTGCGCATGGCGTCGCCTTGGTGAAGGAATTATCAAATACATATTCTCGTCAACCCTTGCCTTGTCCACATTCCCCATGCTGGAACCCAGACTGGATGCAGCTCGGCAGAGATTAACCGAAGCGTTCCACTGCAGCAAGACAGGCCCGCAAGGAGTTGTACACACGGTAACCTTCCAGCCACTAGGCCCGGGAGCAAATGACGACCGCCTCGTTGTGGAATCATGGACTTCGCACGGGGACAAATGGCTCTGCTTAGCTGTCTGTGATGGTAAGTCGAACGGTGTCCGATCCGGTGCAATAGACTAATTTGTCTCCGTGGCTTGGTTGAGGTCACAACGGGAATACCACCTCCGAGTACACAGCGCGCATGCTTCCTGAACGAGTGCGAATCAAACTCGAAAATTATATTGAAAAACACCTCAGCGGCCCATGGGGCAGCAATGATATTCCTAGGATAGGTGCAAAGATAGCTAGCTATCTGAAACACCAAATATGCAGATTCGATGTGGCACTTGGCGAAGCAGTCCGAAGGATTTGTCCCAACCCGTGGACACTGAGCGAGGCGCAATCCAGGCAGCTTGTCCGAGAACACGAAGAAACACTCGTTCGCGCTTTTGAGGGGACTACGCTGTCCATGGCATTGGTCAACATTGACCGTCGTCTAATGTGGGGCATCGGCGTCGGCGATTCTACGATCGGTGAGAGCGTTACATTAGATTATGCCTTTCGTCGAAACGACCGCTGATACCTTCCCTTAAGCATTGAGGACTAGAGACCCACAAGCCATAAGCAATGCGGAGAGGCTCTGCGAAACCCACAACTTCAAGAACCCACGCGAGTTTTATAGGGTGATCATGTCACGTACGTCCGCTGAGAAAAACATCGTGGACCGTGACAACAGGGTGCTCGGCTGGCTGGCGCCATCCCGTGGTGAGAGTGAATCGCACATCTCATGGACAAGGGTGACGCTAACGCTCAGGTTGGGGTGGAAGCCATAGGCGACTTCATGTTGAAGATGCATTCCTCATACTTGCGCCATATGTTCCGATACCTCCCTTCTAAGCAGGCCTATCCCTTAGACGAACTTGTGGACAGGGTAGTCACGCCTCCCTACGTCACTGCCTACCCGGACGTGCGGTTTGTCGACTTGGGTCCGATATGGGCGCACGATCCGGTTATATTGTTGTACACAGATGGCGTAGACCATCTCATTGATGGTCATCTTGTCTTCACGCCGAACGTCCACAGCGGCGCCGATCCTCTCGCTGTCACGTCCGCACTCCTCGGTAGCAGCAATGGGGAAACGGTCGACATTGACCTCGAAGCTGCCTTGGGGCACCCTATCGAGCCGCGATGGAGCAGAACGGAAGGCAACACGGCCGCCGACATCCTGGGCAACCTCCTAGGGGGCGCGAATCCGGAGCGGCTGGAGATGGCCATGGACCGGGAGCGCCTGACTACTGACGACCCAGATTCCTTCATACAGATCGACGATACCACCATCATCGTGGCTCCTCTTACGCGGATGTACTCATATCCCCCAAGTCTGGGGTAGGCTTGCCACGAGCGAAGCATGCAGAGGGATGTGCCGTAGTGTGCACCGTGCGCCAATCCCGTTCGTACTCAATTCAGACGTGTCTTGTACTGTAGTGCTTTCACTTCGTTGAGTTTTGCGGCCCGCTTTATTTCGACTTTACCATAACTTGTGCTATATAGTCTGTGCATGCTCTGGACGTCTCGCGTTCATGTGGTGGAAGAATGAAATGCGATTTCCACGCGGTTGACGACACTATAGCATCTCCAAATGTTATATCCTACCCAAATGTGGGTCACAGAGTTTGGGCAACGTGGGCACACGACGATACGTCTGGGTTGACCGAACTGGTTATAGAGCTACCGTCGTATTCACTTGCAAACAGGATATCTTCCTTCGAGGCGAACGGCTCAGATGCGTACATGTGATCACTGCTGCGTCAAACAGATTTTACGCCAGGCGCTCCATAAACAAGGCAGAACTTCCACTGGCTGGTGGAGTTCAGGGAAACCCAGACCGCGTTGTGCCCGGCCATTCAGCTCGCCAGGAACAACATTAACAGGTGCTGAACTGCCTTGGCGGCTGAGCGAGTTTCCCCTGGTCCGAGTAGCCTAGAAGCTCAGAAGGAGAAGCGGAGCAGTCTGGGCGGTGATGTTTACGTTGGGACTCACCGGGTTCAGATATGGGGTCCTCTGGCAGCCGGAGGGGATTCCGCAAGCATTTTATGGCCACGGAAGCGTGTGGAAATAGTGGATCATAAATTACACAGAGCTGAGCGCACAAAAGCATCGAGCCTGCCATAACAGCAAACGAACGCGAGCCGACTCCGACAACAAATATACCGCACGGCACCAAAGTAATGCGCCGGGAGGTGAAAACGACCACGGTGGTGGGTGAGAATGCGTCCGAATAGGCTACAGCTTGCACCGGCGCAGGGCTCACACCCAGGAGCACCCCGACTAGACCGTATACCTAGACTAGTAGACGCCCTACAGCATACAACACGACAAAAAAACTTCCAACCCACCCAGCGCCCGGGCAGCGACCGAGAACCACGCCGCGACGGCTACGCGCAGACGGTTACAGCAAGCCCGCGGCCTGCAGCGTGCGCGTGAGGCGCAGCTCGGCCTCGGTCATCTGCTGCGCGCGCCGCTGCGCGTTCTCGTCCACCGCGCGGCGGATGGCGTCGTCCTCTTCGGGGTCCGCGGCGTCGACGGTGAACCCGAACGCGGCCTCGATGTTGCGCCGGACCTGCTCGTCGTGCCGGATCTGCTCGGGCGTGAGCGTCTCGGGGGGCTGCGATGCGTCGCGCACCGCGGCCTCCCAGCGCTTTACACGGTAGAAGCCCACGCAAGAGGACAGTAAGAGGAACCAGCCTGCGGGACAATCGATTGGTCGGTTATTTTGTTCTCTTTGTGGGATAGGAGGGCTGGACATACCGAGCGTCATGAGGACGAGGGCGATCCAGTCGCGCGACGTGACCGCGAACTGCATCTCGAGCACGGCGTTGGGGTCCGTCATGTTGTACGGCATGTTCTCGGGCATATGGTCGAACGGGGAAGTGCTGTTCGCCATCGCGGCGGGGTTCACGTACCGCGTGCCGTCCCAAATCGTGCCGTCGCTCTGTAGCTCGGGGAGGTCCCCCGTGCGTCCGTGCCCGAACGAGCCGCCATACTGTATAAGGCCGTACTGGATGAGCGTGAGGCCGAGTCCTGCGCGGCTGCCGTACTTGGCCGCGTGCGTCGTGTGGAGGAGGTAGGTGAGCACGAAGCCCGCGAACTGGAAGAAGAACGAAACGAAGGCGGTAACAAGGAAGGAGAGCACGGAGCCGGAGGGGAGGTCGTCCACGATCATGAATGCGTTCGGGTCCAGAGCGGCGGCGGGGGCGTGGACCGTGGTCTCCCAGTACGGCGGCACGGCGTCGGCTTGCGCCTCAGCGTAAGACTATGATGTCGGGGTGTTAGGTTAGCCGCAGAGGATAGCACGCTCGAAGCATTGGCCCCAGCCATACGTCGCCGCAAGGTAATTGGCGGCATATTCATGAAATGATCGCTCTCTCGATCTACCATGATCGAGTACGGCCAAGGCCAATGCCACCCAGAGTGCATCTGCAAGAACAGAGAGACTCACCGGTGGTGTCTCCTTCTGGACCTCCTCCGGCACGAGGTGGACGTTCCCGTCCAGGTCCGTGACCCTGATAGGCTTTGACGGCTTCGCGCTCACATTCGCAAACACCCCGTCGTTCTCGGTGCCCCCGCCGACGACGCGCGCCCCAGGGGCGTCCGTCGGGACCCTCACGTAGTGCTGCGGGAGCAGCGCCCCCGCCGCCCGCCGCCAGAACGGCACGCTGGGCCGGGGCGGGTGCACGGGCGCCGCGACCGGCAGCATCCCATTCGAGTTCCCAAAGTCGTTCGGAAGCGCACGGTCGGACGGCCCTGGGGGCGAGCCCGGCGGGGGCTGGGTGTAGTCGTAGTCGTAGTCTCGTTCAAAGTCGTATGCGCCCGGCGGGACGGACTGCGGGGTGGGGACCGGCGAGGGGAAGTCGCAGTCGGCGTCGAGCGGGGGGTGGGCGTGAGACGTGGTGCGGGGCGGGAGGGCGCGGGTCAAGGGAGTGTGCTCGGACGAGTCCTGGCCTTCGTCGTCGGAGTCGAAGGCGTCCTCGAGCTCACGCTGCGCGGCCTCCTGGGCGTAGCGCGGGCTGGCCAGCGGCGCGTACTGGACGGGCATGGCGGAGAGGGGGCGGGGAGGGAGGGGGAGAGAGGGGAGGAAAGGGGGGACGTTGACGACGACGACAGCAACGGGGACGATGGCGGCGACGACGAGGGGAGGGACGAAGGGAGTGTATCGGACAAGTCTGAGCACTGCTGAGCACGCCAGGGCGGTCTCCTCTCTGCCAGGCGTCTCTCTCGCCCGCTTGGCGCCAATCCGCCAGCTGCCAAGCCACAGGCGCCAGCACCCAAACGCCCGGCGGCGGTGCCGGCGCGGGGTGCCCGCCTCTCCCTGCCTTTCCCCTCTCGTCCGCGGGGCACAGTCGCCCAGGCACGCCCGCTACGAACCTTCAGACTCACAAGACACGGCTGATTTCATCAGCTGCAACAGCTTCTCGCATTCTTTCCCAAACGCTCAAAGGGTGGAGCAGTGAGGGTCTCGGCTTATTTCGGCGCGCGGGCGGTATGCCGCCACTGACCGGAATCACACAACCGTGGTGTCTAAATAAGCAGTGACTTGTGATTTTACTGTACGGTATAGGCAGGATGCAGGCGTTCTGTTACACTTTCATCCAACGATGCGGGATGCAAACAGGATGCGAGCAGAACTAAGCTTGATGGGCGATGCGGTGATAGAACCAGATGCTGTGATATTGGTGCCGAGAGCGCAGAACGGAAGTTGCAGTTCGTCCCTTGTCCGACAAGCGGACCATAGCATAAGTATTGATGTTGGACGGTCGCGGCGAGCCAACTTGACTTGAACACGTACAAAAAGACGGGAGATCGGTTCAGGGCGAGGGTCCATCGACATCGGTCGCCGTGCGGTCCGAGAAGAGAACAGGCAAACCGAGGCTCGAATCGCGCGCGAAGCGCACCGAAGGGCCGGGAAGACGAGGGCCGGGGAAAACTGAACTTCAGGGAGCGCAGAGTGAAGCCACCAGTTTGTCCGGTTCGGAATGGCACAGGACAGCCCAAAGAGGTGATCCACGCCGAGCAGTCCGATAAACGCAAGGTGTGATGCCCGTATAGGATCGCGGTTGCCCCAGGGAGAAGACGGCTGGCTGAGATCGTCTAGAGTTGAGAAGTCGGTCGATCTGGGTACACTTGGCACTGGCCGTTAGACAGACCGGTTGCAGCAGTCTGCGCGCACTGCGCAGTTGACAAGTTGTCGTTCGCTGTAGGCTGGGAGATGTAGGTCAAGTTGACGTGAAGATCATCGCGGAGGTATCGCCGGCGAAGGGGAAGCGTAAAAAATGACTGCGGCGCCATTTGCCTGCGCACACACGGCCGCGCGATCGAGAGCGCTGGGGCGACAGGCTGGATGGCGACAGGGCGCGTCGGTATGATTCGCGCAACAGAAAGGGAGAAGACCTTCTGAAGGTCGAGAGAGCGCGAGGAAGAGGACGATAAGGGCGCCGATTTGTGCGGCAAGTCAGCGGACCGCCGACACGTTTGTCGGCGTGCGGATCGCTGCGAGCGCGGGGGGTGAGGATACGCGGAGGCCGAGATGGGCGAAGCGGGGGCAAAGGCGGGGACGATCATCCTGAAAGGACGAGGGGCCGGGGGCGATGGGGACGATAGCTGGGGATGGCGAGGCGAGCGAGGAAGGCCGGAGAAAAGACGAGGACGGTTTAGAGAACGCGGTGCTCGATCGGGCAGGCGCGCAGTGCGGGGAAACGTCGGGCGATGCCGGGTCCAATGGGCACTGGACCGTGTCTGGGGACGGCAAAGGGGATGATGTCACATGCATCATCGATGAGAGTACAAGAGGAAATACAGTCCTCCTAACCCTACCCAACCACCTCCTCCTACCCCGCCCTCGTCTCCGTTCGGCCGTCCTGCCAGGCTGCACGCACCCCGCCTGCGCCGCCCGCCATGTCGCCCACGCTCCTCACGACAGAGCCCTCGACGCCCGACCTCTCCATCCCCTCCGTCAACGGCGAGCAGCGGCACCTCATCGTCGTCTCGAACCGTCTCCCCATTACAATCAACAAGGATGCCTCCGGCGAGTACCACTTCAAGATGTCTTCCGGCGGCCTCGTCTCCGCCCTCTCCGGCTGCAAAAAGTCCATGTCCTTCACCTGGATAGGCTGGCCCGGCTTCTTCATCCCGCCCAAGGACCGTCCGATCGTCGACAAACGCCTCAAGGAAGAGTACTCGTGCCAGGCCGTCTACCTCGACGATGATGTCGCAGACCGACACTACAACGGCTTCTCCAATTCCATTCTCTGGCCGCTCTTCCACTACCACCCCGGCGAGATGAACTTCGAGGACGAGAACTGGCTTGCGTACCGCCAAGCGAACATGGCCTTCGCGGAGGCCATCATGACCCAGCTCTCCCCCGGCTCCATGGTTTGGGTTCAGGACTACCACCTCATGCTCCTCCCGCTCCTCCTCCGAACTCTCATTGACGGGCCGCAGAACGTCGGCGACCTCACCGCGAGCGAAGTCGACCGCATCCTCGACGGCGTGAACACGGAGGAGATCCCGCCCCCGAAGTACTCCGACATCAAGATCGGATTCTTCCTGCACACTCCGTTCCCCTCCAGTGAAATCTACAGGTCAGTCCACTACCCTCCTACGCCTCCGCCCCCCCCCTGCGCGCCCCCCGTTGCTCCACCTCCACCTAGCGCTCTCTTTAGACCGTGATTGAATTTCCGTCCCGAGTTTGCCGCGCGTGCCTGCGGTCTTCCCACTGCGGGCTCCGCGAAGCAATCGTCGCACGCTCGAAACGGCTGCAGCCAAGCCTATGGCGCGCCACATGCTCTCCCATTTACCTTTTCGGGCGGCTCTGTAGTGCCGGTACTGACGATCTCACAGGATTCTCCCCGTCCGCCGCGAGATCCTGCTGGGCATCCTCTACTCGGACCTTATCGGCTTCCACACATACGATTACGCCCGCCACTTCCTCTCCTCATGCACGCGTATCCTCGGGCTGCCCACGATGCCGAACGGGGTCGAGTTCGAGGGGCGGCTCGCGCATGTCGGCACGTTCCCGATCGGGATCGACCCATCGTCGTTCATCGAGAATCTCAAGAAGGACAGCGTGCAGAAGCGGATCGCCCAGCTCGAACAACGCTTCGCGGGATGCAAGGTCATCGTTGGCGTCGACCGCCTCGACTACATCAAGGGTGTCCCCCAGAAGCTGCATGCGCTCGAGCTTTTCCTCACGCAGCACCCCGAGTGGATCGGCAAGGTCGTCCTCGCGCAACTTGCGGTCCCTTCGCGGCAGGACGTCGAGGAGTACCAGAACCTGCGCGCGACCGTCAACGAGCTCGTGGGCCGGATCAACGGCCGCTTCGGCACCGTCGATTTTATGCCGATCCACTTCATGCACAAGAGTTTGCCCTTCGACGAACTCTGTGCGCTGTACGCCGTCAGCGACGTCTGCCTTGTGACGAGTACGCGTGACGGTATGAACTTGGTGCGTGAGGGATATTCGAAATCGCACTGGCTGTCGATTGATAGGCCCGTTTAGGTCTCGTACGAGTACATCGCGTGCCAGCAGCAACGACAAGGCGTCATGATCTTGTCCGAGTTTGCTGGTGCCGCACAGAGCTTGAACGGCAGTATCGTGGTCAACCCGTGGGACTCGCAAGAGGTCGCAGACGCGATCTTCCAGTCTGTCACCATGGACGCCGACACGCGTGCAGAGAATCACAGGAAACTGTTCAAGGTGCGCAACTCTCATACGTCTCGTCCCTTCGCCTCTAATACGAGGATGTTGCGCGTTTAGTACGTGAACAAGTACTCGGCAGCGTACTGGGGCACGTCGTTCGTGCGCGAAATGACCCGGATAGAGCTTCCCGCTCAGAAAGGCGAGCCTGCGCCGCCCGTTCCGACGGCTGCTCATCCGACCGTCTCGGAACTCAAGGCGGGCATGGCGGAACTCCATCTCAAGAAGGAGGACGCGCGGGGGAGTACCGTCGAGAACGGGCAGGTGCCGCTTACGCCCGCACAGAACGCGCTTGCGCCGCACAACTCGGCATGAGCAGCTGTCCGGGTGCCTCGCATCGCGCGCATATAGATTTTGTGTTGGGACTTTTGGGCGGGGGGACCCGGGTATTGGGGGAGAGGGGACGAGCTGAGGAGAGGGCGCCGATCATAGACGCATATCTTGGTCACGGTGCGTACACACGGATACGACCCACGACATACCACACATCGCATCACACCATACACGACGACGACGACGACGACGATCGACTCGCACGCACGCGGAGAGGCCAGGAAGGTGAACTTGTAATCCCCCACATGTAGTGTATGCATCATCGCTGTTTCGATAGTTGTACTTATTACCTACGCATTCTGGCACCGGAGACGATCCCGTTGGGATATGCAGTAAGCTGCGCCGTTCGTCTTCGAGCGTTGTGGACGCGCAGCTCGCTGTGGCCGGTCTCCGGGCGTCAGACATGTAACAGCGCCAGCCAGGCTGCGTGGCAGCCGCCGTGGTGGCACTAGTACTACGATCACCACGGCGTTTTGCAAGATACGTCTATACGGTGTACCCTTCGCTGGTCTTTCATCGATTCTCACTCCCTGTGTCTATACTCAGACGGTCGGACTTCGCGCGGTACCAAAGTTACAGCTTGCTAGTTCCAAGGCAGAGAGTTGTACGCACTATGAATTTGTACTTTTACAAGCTACTCCTTGCGACTAGCATTAGCAGCGCCACCGCTTCAACTGTCAAGATCAACACGTCCGAGCTTTACTGGAAACTCGGGAGGTGCTCAGCGGCTGGCCGGATAAGCTGCTTTGTGTATTCCTCCTTGAACGCCGTTCGCACTATTGCTAGTGTCACGGCGCTTGTCGCAGGGGTGAAACGCGCGTTTTTTGCAGCGCGCGCGCGTCTGGCAGCCTCTGACTGCGAACATCGATAGCTCACTCATTTCCCATTGTTTTGCTCTGATTCTTTTAGTTTTGGATTCTACTCTTCGGCGCGCAGGGCATGGTACCGGTTTCGTGTCAATCCGACGACTTCGACATTTCCCCTCCCCGAGACCCCCCTTCCAGGAGAGAACGAGTATTGTGGTCGCGCGGTTGGAGATTTTCCGTTGGAATAGGATGAGACGTGACCCTTCATAGCATCCGGGGAGCATGGACCCAATACTGGAGGGTTTGGGGGCCGCAGAGACCTTAATAAGGTACCATGAGGCCGAGGTGGTTCTTCCGGGGTGCATGTTCGGCCTCAACAGTCGACACAGACTATCCGTTCTCGGTAGAATATAACATATCTAAATACTGATTGTGTGCACTGAGTGTTTGGGATAGTTTGAGTGGCATTCCGTCCCAATAGAATGGCTTCTACCATTGCACACCGAAGTGATGACGTGGCCATAATGCTACGGTGCATAGGCTTTCAGCCCGCTGAAATATTCTACCAGTGAGCTCATAATATCGATATAGAATGCTTGCAAAGAATCACAACAAGGCAGAGACTCGTCCACGAACTACTGAAATCTGGAATACAACTACACTGTACCGCCAAATAGACCTAAAATGTCGTGGAAACCGACTGTATTCGCCCGGGAGGTTCACTGTGCCCTCGAGCTATCTATACATAACATATTAAATCAGAAGGCCTGAGAGAATACCGATATCTGCGCAAGCTATGCTCGTTCTCTCCTGGAAGGGGGGTCTCGGGGAGGGGAAATGTCGAAGTCGTCGGATTGACACGAAACCGGTACCATGCCCTGCGCGCCGAAGAGTAGAATCCAAAACTAAAAGAATCAGAGCAAAACAATGGGAAATGAGTGAGCTATCGATGTTCGCAGTCAGAGGCTGCCAGACGCGCGCGCGCTGCAAAAAACGCGCGTTTCACCCCTGCGACAAGCGCCGTGACACTAGCAATAATCCAAAGGATATTGCGAATTTCCTTTGACAGAATTCTGTCCATTCTCTCAAGTCCTTGTTTTTGCGGCTCGAGAACCCATTCCCGACCCGTGTTGTCCACTGTATGTACGCAACGGCCGGGACCGACACGCCCACTCGGAACCTGGGCGAGAGACAGGCAACACAGCCAGCCTATAGTCCCGCCGTGCCACCTCGTCGTGAGCGCATGGCTCCGTCCGCTGAGAAGAACAGGTCCGCGATCAGCGAAGAACTTCAGCCCACATGTGCGTTTTTTCATATACAATTTGCTGTATTCTGATGAACCCTCGCTCATAGGAGAAGCCGTCTGAGGCAAGGCAGTTCAGCCCTTGTTCTCTAAGGGCCGTGGGGTCCCTGTGGCGGTCTCTTAGCACGCACATCTCCCTTTTACGGACCAATGACTGCATAAAGGCTGTATCTGAATCAAGCCCGCACCCTTTTAATCGGCTTCTAGCGTACTAGGATCCCAATCCACGGCTGATGCACGATGCGAGAGTACCTGCCTTACTCGGCATACTGCGTTGCGTCCGGACTACTATGTTCGTTACGACGCCACCGACAAGAGTCATAAGAGTGACTACCCGCTACTATGTTGACGGGTGATATTCCTAGTAAGTTTACGGTTGAACTTAGCGCTCTGCTACTAGTAGCTAATGCACGCTCTTGGCTTGTGCCACATATCCCTCACAACGCTCATTTTCCAGCAGCTGTAACGAATCTTCGAAATTAGGTTCACCAGCACAAGCCTGCCCAAAGCAAGTGCTGTGACTCGATTGTCGTTCGCCATCACCGCCCGTATCAAACTCCGCAAAACCCTAGGACGCGAGAAGCCCACCTCAACCTGTACGTTCTCATTCGCATGCTTTTCTGCGCCATGGCTGCCCTTCAGCGTTTCCTATCAGGTCGGGATCCGGTGAGGTGAGGTCCAAGCCTCTTCTTAAGAGCGTCTACGAAGTTGTATAAAGCTTAAGCGGACTGTTCCCGTCATCCAGCACCCTTCCTTCGCTCTTCATTTTCATTTCTAGTATCTCTCTACACTCGTGATATTCACCATGCCTCACGCCGACCGCTCTCACTCTACCAAGAGTGGTAGTGATCGTAATTCAACTTTCTCCCGTAACACTACTACTTCCACTCCGCGCGCCACTCCCGAGGGTACGCCACTTGGGGCCGATTCCCTCGACCTAGAAGAGTGTACTGCGGGGTCTACTAGGTCGGGAGGTTCTACCCGATCATCCGTCCAATCTACCACCCAAGCCGCTGCTCACGCGCCTCCCCACGCTGGTATGGGGTACACTGGCGATTCAGCGCTGGGTCTATCCGGGACCGGTCATTCCTATGGTAGCGGAAACGCGATCGCGGGACCCTCCGGGACCACACACACTCCCCCCGCATCGGTGCAATCCAGCTCGCCGATTCTGCTGAGGTCGGGTGCTCGGGCCAGTAGCATGGTGTCGTATGCCGGTGAAAGGGCACCAATTGCTCATCCCCAGCAGTCACCCGTTCATGGCCAGCCGTCGAGCAGCCATGCTAGCCCTCCTGGTCACTCTTCGACTGGATTTGTGGGACACCAAAGTGCGTCGAGCCCGCGAGTCACTGAGAGCGGGAGCCCTGGGTCCGGAAGTATTTCCTCCCAGAGCCCCTTCTCAAGCCCCACCCTATCCCCGAGTATGGGCTATAACCCGGCCATCACAAACAGTGCATACCAGAGCCCCGCTCTCGCCAGTAGCGGTATCGCCTCTCAGCAGCCCAGCGCTCCTTCTAGCAGCTATGGGAGCCCTCCTCTCGCGAGCAGTGGTGCTCGCTCGCACTATGCCAGTCCTGGCCAAGACCCCGGTTTCCGCAGTCCCGCGCAGGCGAGCAGCGGTATGATGTCCCGTGCGGGCCAGGGTGGTACACACCCGAGCAGCACCGCTATGAGCCCATTCATGCTCAACCAGAGCGGTGGCCCGCGCACAACGGACACACCTCCTCAGGCGACCTATAATCCGACTGCGGCCATGCAGTCATTCGCTGGGGCGTTCCAGAGTAACCCTCAACATGCGCGGGGCGGTTCGAACCCGATGCCTCGGCCGAGCCCCGCTGCGTACGACTCGAGACCTAGGTCTCAGTCGGCTGGCGAAACGCGCAACAAGAACACGAAGACACCCGACAAGCGATGAACGCATGGCATGGCCGATGCCTTAGGACTCAAGTACCTTCGGTTTCTCCCAGTTGCCTTTAACGAGGCGTACGTTATGTGCTCCATTATGTTTCTAGCGGGCTCGCGCTTGTGATGCTCCTCCGCCGAGTTCTAGATCAGATCACATTAGCAATTGCTACGCAGCTATTTCCATTCCTACTATGACCCTCTTACATTCCCGACTGATAGTCATCATTTCTGAATTGGCATATGCGGCTGACTACTGAAAATATATGTAGCACATGCTTCCCATCACGGACCCGTCCTTACCTCCTTTTATTCCGGCATGTACGCACTGCTAGAGACCCTAGGTCGGTTTACTGCGCAATATATGACACTATGGCTATGTATGCTAGTACTCGGTTGAGGTGTACGCAATACCTCGACGAGTAGATGCGGGCCATGATTGACTGAAAAACTATTCTTAATAGTAACCTACAACGTGTGTTAAGATTTCAAGTTTATCATCGAGGGGGAGAGGCGATTGTTGCAGGCTCACGGGGGTCACAGCAGTACCAGTGATAATACAGGATGATACTTACTACCCCTAGGCTAAGATGAGCTACCTCTGGTACGCACCTATTTGTACCGGTTTCCCGAATTTGTGTAAGGTTCGATCCGGGATGGTAGTGCATCGCACGGTGACAAAATCGGTTTCCAATGAGGTTACACTGGCAGGTCACGGTCAAAGGTGACTGTGGTATTATACAGAGGCACTGCCCGATGATCCATCTCTAATCCGCGGGACTCCAGAGAATGATAGACGTGTCGTCTATGTGGAATGGCCAAGGGCTTTCGTTATTGTCCAGGTAGTCTAGATCCGTGACCATCTCCAATCGACCGAGATCTTTGCCCCCTAGCAAATTACCCAGGACGTCCGTGGCCCTATTTTCCTGTATCCCAGCCCACCTCGGAGTAACCTTGTGACCCAAGAGTGTTTCGATTTCTGGATCAATTTTGTCAGCGAGCAGCCCTGCGACAACGTCGAGAGGGTTGGCGCCGCTATGTTGTCGAGGCTTAAACACCAAGTAACCATCAACCAAATTATCGACGCCGTCCGTGAAAAGCATGATCTTTGTCCCGGGCTTCCATGCGTGTTCGAGGTCGGTGAAGCGAACAGAGGGTTCCGAGATGATGTATGGTGGCGTCTTGATTTTGGGGATGTAGTTGTCCAGTGGGAAGCGTTCAAGATCAGGTAGGAATCGGAACAGTTTAGCTAGGTATGAGGCGTGGAACTTCAACGAGAAGTCCCCGATTGCTATGCATACACGATTAGTACTAGATCAGGCCGCCTCGCCACATAGGAGCATACCACGAGCTACGTTCATCCACCCGATGATGCGGTCTTCCCAGTCAAACAGAGGCTGCTCGGTGTACGGGTGAGCCATTGTCGCCCTATAATACTCTCGTGGGTCCTTAAAGGTATGTATCTCACACAACCTTTGGGTATTCCGCTTTCCGGCGTTGTCAACCGTAGATATTCCTGTACTGATTGAGTGCTTCTCATGATTCGGTACATTTCGTATTCACTCACCAACGCTGGAATCACCAACACCAGCAGCCCACATGAAACGTTGATCCAAGTTTATGAGGGCAAGTGCAAGAGTTGTGCCGGTAAAGGCACGCTCGATTACGTCCTCGTGCTTCTCGATGAGTTCCCGGGCTTGCTCCTCGGTCAAGTCCCATGGGCTTGGGCAAATTCTTTGCAACGCGTTTCCTAGGTAGTTGTCGAAAGCCTCGATCTCTCGCTTCAGCCAAGAAGTCACCCTGGTTTCGTGCTCAATGATGTTATCACGGTCCAAACGGTCTCCGATTTTGTGAATGAGCGCGCGAAGGTTCCTTCGGATGCAAGTCGGGAGCATTTCCGACGTGTATTCCACAGCAGTCGAGCCCAGGTGACCTGCACCATCGTCAGTAACGGGCATAGGATTGACAGTAAAAGACACAATGTGACGTATATACCATCGAAAACGGCGAGGAATAACCACTCATGCCCAAACAGGTTCCAACGGTCAACCACGACTCGATCTTGGTTCTTGTCTACACCCCGCGGTTGGAATGTGACTGAGTGCACATTGGGAACTTTAGCGTTCTCAGCGATACAGCCTTCGTGGATCCGACTTCGCGCTGCAGACTCTTTCGGGTCGTGAGGATGAGACATGTGGAAGAATGTTCGTGTGTACGCTAAATAACCCAAAAGCCCACGCCCGGAGATATGCTAACTACAACTAGACGCCCTTTTGTTCAAGTCACACGCTGATGATGGGGCGCGATTGGAGGCGTGTAATGGTAAGGCATGAATCGAAGAAGTTGGAGAGGTACGCAGTGGGTAGCTTTCAAGCGTAATTGCCAATCGCTGCGCAAGAGCGGGATGGAACACACCACAGCGAGCTGGTGATCTACATCCTAGCATACAGTTCTTCCAACCCAACAACGGCTGTTCTGAAGTGGGGTGAGTAATTTTCCAACTCTGAATGCTCGTACAACGTTTGACCTGGTAGGGCTCCGAGCTTAATCCGCCGCTATCATAAGCCCCTTGTATTCCCTGCGCATATAGAGGATTTCGGTGAAGGGATGCGCTTGTATACACTTCGAAGGCCCTATAGCTAATCGCTATTAAGAGGCCATACTATTATGGAAACGTCGTCAATATGGAATGGCCAGCCTTTCTTGTTCAACAGTTCCATGTCAGTGACCATCTCCAACTTCTGGACATCCTTTCCGCCCAGCAGATTGCCCATTACATCGAGAGCTCTATTGTTCTCTTCCCCGCTCCATCGGGGATCAATTTGGTGGCCGAGGATGCGCTCGACTTCAGGGTCAGCGGCCCCAGACAAGAGGCGTCCGACGACATCAACGGGGTCTCCCCCGCTATGATGTCGAGGCGTAAAGACTATCCAGCCGTCGACGAGATTGTCGACACCGTCGGTGAATAGAAACAACTTGCTATGGGGGCCCCAATACGGCTGAAGATCGGTGAAGCGTACGGATGGCTCAGAGAGAATGTACGGCGGGGTCAAAATCTTGGGGATGTAAACGGTGTATGGTGAGTCAACGGAACCTAGGGCGTAGCGGAAGAGGTGGTCAAGGTATGACGAGTGCAATTTCAAAGAAAAATCTCCTATAGCTACTCAAGTATTCAGTACGCAGTATCAAACGACTCTGAGCAAGAGAGCCACTTACCACGACCGACCGACAACCACCCTAGTACACGGTTCTCCCAGTCAAGGAGCGGCTGTTCGGCGGTAGAATGGGACATGGCCAACCGGAAGTATTCTTTCGAGTCCTTGAACGTGTGAAAATCGCACAGTCTCTGTGTCTGAATGCGCCCATCGCTATCTATGGTTGATAAACCTACACTCTGTGAGTAATCGACGGTACGAATGGACATTGTCCCTCCTTACCAACACTGGAGTCGCCGAGACCAGCCGCCCATAAGAAGTGTTCTTTAACATTCACCAGTGCAAACGCCACAGTAGTGCCCGCAAAAGCACGATCGACGATATCTTTATGCTCCTCTATGAGCCGCAGCGCGGCTTCTTGATCGAGCTCCTGAGGGCGAGGACAGATGTTCTGCAGAGATGCCCCGATGGCCTTGTCGAACTTCTCGATCTCGGTATGAAGGAGAGATGCAATTCTAGACTGATGTTGCGCGATGTTGCTACGGTCCAGGCGACCTCCAACGCTGCGGATGTAAGAAGAAAGCTTTCTGCGGATGGCGGCGGGTAGCATCTTTGCAGTGTAGTCCGAAGTGGCGTTTCCAATATGGCCTGCACATCGTGGCGTCGTGAGTATAACTCAAGGAGGACTACAGCCCAAGCGTACCATCGAATACACCGAGAAACAGCCACTCCTGATTGGATAAGGTCCATTTTTCCATTGAGATTCGGTCCTCGCTGGTGTTCATACCCCGCGGCTGAAAGGTGACCATGTCGATCTTATACCTGCTAGATTTGTTTGTTTTATAGTTCAATTTGATTTTTTCGCCTGGCATCAACCTCCCTGGGGTCGTACATGTTGGACCGTGGAGATGGGGGTCTCCGTGGTGGGGGGCTATCACTTGCCATTAAGGAGAGCCGATGGGAGGTTTATGTACGAGTAGACGAGGTCATAATGCTAGAAGCACCAGTGCACATCAACGCAGTAGGTTCGTTAAGTAATTCACGTGAACTCCGACAGCGCTCAACATACATGTTTTCGTCATTTGATTCGTATATTGGGAAATTTCGATGTAAGTCGACTTTCAGTCTCACAATATGGGGTCGTAGGCCAGACAGCAGTCACTTGAAGACCCTCCGAACGTTGGGGATTAATCAAGAGCAGAGCGGTTTGGAACCTAATCACTGAAAGGTAGGTATGTAAAGGAGCAGCACGCAAGGCGAATGTGCTTTCTCTCAGTCTCTCGGAGCCGAAGGTGGCGACCGTTCGGTATGTGACCAAACGCCGCAATTAGAGGGCAACGCCCCATGTGATGCAACCACTCGCTGTGCTCTTGAGGCGCGACAGGGACCACTTGAAGGGCATTGAGAATAGCATGTCAACTCGACAACATTGCGGGGGTGCATTTGGGCACCTACGAGCTACTAGATGGTGTTACAAACGTCCATATCTGATACAGTAGGCCTATCAGCCGAGCAATCCCTTGACGTACTTCAGCAAGTCGCGTCCCTGAGCATAGAACAGGAGTCAGCGGTGAACTTCGCCTACAACACGGAAAGAGAACATACTCCGTGATTCTTGACGTCAGTAACCATCGCCTCGATGGGGTCGGCCTGTACCTCCCCGTTCGGCGTAGTAGCCAAAGCGTTCCCATCACGCCCACTTGGCAGACGATTGAGCCCCAGCCGCTGCCTCTGCAGCGCCCCGTACCGCGACACCACCGTCATGACTGCACGCCAGCCCTCCATGGTGCTCGGTTGGGTGTTAACTAATGTCGCAGACGAATTCGTGCTCGCAAGCGACGATAGGGATGGCGAACGTTGGTGCCCCGCCTGTTGAGGCGTAGGCAGGGAGGGCACGACGGTCGAGCGGACCACGTAAGGGCAATATGGGCGGTGCTCGCGGAGGATGTCGAGCTGCCGCTGCAGGGGCGTCGCATCAGCGTTCGTGTTCCCCTCGGTACTCCCCATAGGATCGTCCTGGTCGGTACGCTTGGGCAGGAACGCCCACAGGCCGACCCGACGTTGGCACAGTGAGCAGTGCAAAAGCGTCGTGTCAGCGTGCGCGGTGGCCACGCCGGCGACGGAGTACTGCGAGTTGATAGAGGCGGTAGACCCCATCCGCAGAGGTGGCCGCGGGGTGCTGGGAGTAGGAGTACCGTCTCGAGCAACCGATGATGCGCGGGAGAAAGCGCTACGCGATGGGGTCCCGGGTGCGACCGAGCCGGCGCGAGAGATAGAAGGGGTCTTCAACACCTCCGAAACGGGAGCTGGGGGGAGGATAGACCAGCCAAAGAGGGCCGTCAAAACAGCAATTTCGGATGGCTCAACACGGTTAGCCACCGGCGTGGGCGTGGGCGTAGTTTCCCGTGGAGGGGTTGGTGGTTGGGGTTCCTCGAAGAGAGGGAGAGTCGGGAGGGAAACCGACAAGATTATACCGAACACCGACTGAACTTGAGAGGCGGTCTACAGGAGTCCTATCAGTACAAGTCCGTCTCCACACTGGGGATTGGGGATCCTCTTACCAATGGGTGCTTAATTTCTACGCCTTGCATAACGGTGTCAAGAGCGGCAGCACGAGTCTTGATATCCCGAATAGTTGCAAGCGGCGCTTGCAGTGGAACGTGATAGATCGAATCTAGACAACCGTCGTGAGCGTGGAGACTTCCGTAGGAGGTATGGGGTATACCTTCGCATTGCCTAGTCTTCCAAGGACAGCCCTCCTTATGGGCATCGACTAGTTGAACCCGTTGCTTCTCGACGAGAGCATTCGCTAAGACGGTGCTGGTGTTAGTATAGACCTACCTCTCCCGTTACCCTACATACCAGCTTCACGGGTCATTCCATCTCTGTTGGCGATAACCCATGAAACGCCACAGATACCGCACACGAGGCGGTCCTTGCCGTCGTTAACCCAACCACATTTAGCCGCCGCAACGGCATCTATGGCGGGAGGTTTGTTGCCGTAAGTCGAAAGCTTGTAGCTGGATAGGCGAGTGAGGAACGAAGTGGTCGAGGACGGCCTGTATTCGCTACTGGAAGGGGATGCGTTCATGGTGGACTTTGTGAGCTGGCCGAAACGGAAAGGCAGAGCCTTCCTTGTCCGCGTAGCGGTGCGAGACAAGATGGCAGCTAGGTGAGGGGCGGTCTTCGACAAGTGCTCGAAGTCCCCGGCAGGCGTTTGTCTACAGCGAGATGGTAAGGCAAGCCTTTTGATATCTTGAAGACACGTACAGTTTCGCATCCTTTCTGATACCGTACTTCGCCAGGGTGGAGTATATTGTACGAGCGGTACGGAGCCGCTTGGGTGGCGGGGGTCGGGTGAGAGAAGGCGTGATGGGGCCTACGGCTTCGTCGAGAGTCTGAAGAGCATCTTCAAGCTTGCGCTGCGGCCGCGTGTCAGTCAACGTCGGCCAGAGAGTATGCTGGGGGAGCACCGACTTTGAGGCTCTTCTCCGAGGATTGAGACGACACGCTTGTGGGAGCGGCAGAAACGGACTGGGAAGCCGACAATTCAGCCATCCTTGGCGCGTCTTACTGATACTTCCGAGTGCGTGTGCTAGTTAAATGCGTCCGCCGCCGAGAAAACGAGAGGGAAGTCGAGGAGGAGAGGGTGGAGATGGTGGGCGGAAGAAAGAGTAGGGCAAGGCGGCTGCGGCGAACGAGGAACCAGCCACGCGCGCACAAGCGCCCGCCGCTATGGACTCCGCGTAGCGCGGGCCGCGGCAACGCTGTGCGACTTGCACAGACCGTCCTCCGTCCTCTCAGACCACCACCGCTGTCAGTCCCTTCCTTCCTGCTTCCACGTCCTGCTCTTCTCGCGCGCATCTTGTATTCATGTCGCTGCCACCACAACTACTTCACACCCTCGAGGGGCTCAAGTTCCAAGTCAAAGACGCGTTCTGGGCACTCTCATCATGTATATGCCAGCAGTCCGCGAAGGTCAAGATCAACGGGCGAACTTGTGAGTAATGGAAAATGTAAGCCGTCGGGCGGAATGATGCGAATGCGATATCTACTAGTTAAGATTATTCGGGTCCTCGGAGAGGGCGGCTTCTCGTTTGTATACCTGGCTCAGGATGAGCACAGTGGGGTGCGTCCTCGCCAACCCTTCACTACAATAGGCTAGAAGCTCATGGGAACATTTAGAGGCAATTCGCCTTGAAAAAGATTCGTTGTCCAAGCGGGAACGAGGATGTCAGACAAGCTATGCGCGAAGTGGAGGCCTACAGGCGTTTCAAGTGAGTTGCAGTCCCTCATGCTGCGCAGCTGCGTTCTCAAGGGATGCGAAAGGCATCCTAATATCATTCGTATACTGGTGCGTAAACGGCCCTGCGCTATGTCCCGCGCAAGGCTAAATGTCAGCAAAAACAGGACTCCGCAGTCGTGCAGGACCCTAATGGAGACGGCCAGATTGTCTACCTCTTCCTGCCGCTGTACAAAGTAAGCTACAACTGCCCTTACGCTGTGTGCATATGTTCAAGCCTGTCACCCAGCGCGGAAACCTCCAAGATGCCATAAACGCCAACGCCATAAACAACACTCACTTTTCCGAACGCGAGATGCTCCAGTACTTCAAGGGCACCTGCGAAGCTATCCGCGCGATGCACGACTACCGCGCCCCCGTCGGAACCAAGGCGGACGCGTTCGGGTCCCGCGCGAACCAGTCGTCTTCGGCGCGCCGAAGCGAGTCTCCCCGGCATTCGGAGGACGAAGACGAGATGTTTCCGCACCCCGAAGGCGACTCTGAGGGCGGTTACTCCTACCATGGCCCCGGGAGCAGCAGTGCAAATGTGCCACTCATGTCCCGGGACAGGCCGCAGGATGACCTGGTGTTCGACGGCGACGAGGAGCTTTCGCGGTTACAGCATGAAGGCGGGAACGGAAACGCAGGCTCGAGTCAAACAGAAGTGGTGCCTTATGCGCATCGGGATTTGAAGCCGGGGTAGGTGGTTACGGGTATGGGTCATGGTCGAGTGCTAACCATCGAACAGAAATGTGATGATTTCCGACGAGAACCAACCTATCCTCATGGATTTCGGCAGTACGATGAAAGCGCGCATAAAGATCGAGAACCGTTCGCAGGCCCTGTTGCAGCAGGTCGGCACCTGCAAATGTTATACCAGAACCTCGGCTAATTCTTGGCATTTGGCATAGGACATTGCCGCTGAACAAAGCACAATGGCGTACCGTGCGCCAGAACTGTTCGACGTCAAGACGGGTGTCACATTGGACGAGAAGGTCGACATTTGGGTGAGCTTTTTACTTACGCTGTCTTCTACGCCGTCTCACGAGCCCGTGTTACAGTCCCTTGGCTGCACGCTTTACGCGCTCGCATATTCCCATTCCCCGTTCGAGAACACACAAACGACCGAGCAGGGTGGTTCAATAGCGATGGCCGTCATGGGCGCGCAATACAAGCATCCCAGCTCGGCCTACTCGCAAGGCCTCAAGAATCTCATCGACAGCATGCTCAAGGTCAACCCCCAGGAACGGCCCGATATCCACGAGGTGCGCTTGCCTAGACCTTCTCGCCAAAGACGTAACTTTAATAATTCCTGGCAGGTCCTTCGTTTGACGGACGAAGCCCTGCGCAGCCTACGGTGATCATCGCCGTTCCCTTATTTCTGTATTTTGGTTCTGCTGGTGTGCTTGTTTATATGCTTTCCATCACCATTACTTGCGTCGTTGCGCCCGTCCGCTCCTTAGTCTGCCCCTTGTTTATCAGTGGAATGTATCGGCATGGACGTTAATCGCTGCTATATAGACTATACATAATATCCTAGATCCGTCAGGTGGCGGTTTCGCTTCGCCGCCTCTTCTTCGTCTGCGTGTGTGCACTTGCTCGTGCTTTCACACTAGGCTTCCCCTCGCTCTTCGCGGGAGTTGGCTTCGCCGGTTTGGGTACCGTAGCTTTGACCTTGGACATGCTGTCCGATGTTACTTCGGCGTCCTTTAGTTTAGCGGATATCTCCCTAGGTGCAGCAGACTTCGTTTGTTTTTGCTTCTTCGGAGCGGTTCTGGGTGTCTCGTTGGCTTCCTCGCGTTGGACCTTCCGCTTCTTAGAGGCAGGGGATTTCGTCGGTGAGGGCGCACTCGCCTCCTCAGCGTCCGAGCCGCCCTCCGACGCCGCAGCCTTTGCTTTGGCCTCCTTGCGTGCCCTGGCTTTCGCCTTCATGATCTTCTGTTTCGAGCGCTTGGCACGAATGACGTCTAGTTTCGCTTTCTGTGAGGGGTACACATTGATGAGTGATGACGACATCGACAGTTTAGTGTGAATACATACCTTCTTCTGCGCGCGTTTTGAGAGGCCCTCCGTGGACTTTTCCGTGTCGGGCGCGAGCGCTGCACGTACAAGTAGACGGACGTCCGTGTCGGCGTCGACTACCATTGCGGCTTCCCTGAGCTTAACGAACCGTCGTGAATGCGCCTGCGTACCGCGACCACAGTCAGCTTCCGTACGTACAGCGCGTTGATAACGGCGCAGAAAACGTACATTGGATGTGAGGTGTACTCCTGCCATGACAGGATTTTTGATGAGCTTTCCGGGACAAGTTATGCACGCCTTAACCTCGGGCTCGAGGGAAATAATGTAGAGCGGATTTTGTAGGGCTTCGGAAACGGACATGGGGGGTTCGCCTTCGTCCTCGTCGCTTTCTTCTTCAGACTCGTCTTCTTGTGCCACCTCCACCTCCATCTCCTCGTCTTCCCCTACCTCTTCATCCCTGTCTTCATCCGTACCTTCCTCTTCTTCCTCTCCTTCGCTCTCGTTCTCCATTACTCCAGAATGTCTCTCTTCATCAGAGCCACCGTCAGAGTCCGAGTCAGAATCCGAGTCCGAGGTGTCGTCCTCGGAGTCGATGTCGTTTATGCCCAGTGCGTCCTTCGTGTCTCCGTCCAACCCTAGCTCCTCCTCGCGCTCTTTCTTGCGGATACGCTTTGCTACGCGCTTAAACATGGCGGGAAATTAGGTTGGAAGAGGGGAAAGGAGATAGCTAGTAGGGGAGACAGGCCAGGAGGCACTTTGAGAGATTCTTGAACAGGCTCCTCCACGGCCGCGCGAACTGGCCAATTTCTGTCGATCGCGGATCTGAGATCTGAGGTGATCGAGATGTTAGCGCCCATTTTTTGGGTGCTCTTTGGAAGCGCCCGCCACCAGCGTCGCGTCAACTCCAAGAACAGTCCGTGGGTCTCTGAGCTTGGACCTCGTCACCCGTCCTGCTCGTCGCTGCTTATCCAGCTCGCCCCCGCCTCGGATCGTCTAGCACGACTCGCTGGCCGAAGTCGCGTTAACTCGCGCGTGCAGAGGCACTCGTGTCTGCCAAGCTACCGGCTTTTCATCATGCACAGGCACACCCTTCCACGACTCTCCGACGTCTCTGCGGGTTTCCAACAAAGCGCTCGCCGTTGCAAGAGCACCTTTAACAAACCCACAGCGCGCCATGACAAGTCCAAATTTTCGTTCTCCAGGAAGGAGCCGGTAAAGGTCGCGGATGCGATGCGCCGAGTTCTATCCCCGGAGGCATGCTCGCTCCTCGAGGGCAAGCGGACCCATATCCAGAAGGGCAAACAGGCGGCGCTGTCTTCCGGCGCTGCCTCTAGCTCCGCCCCACTTTCTATAGAAAGACTCAAGTTCGACGCGGCTGGTGCGGAGGCGGAGGCGGCAAGTTCCGCGGTGGAGGACGGCGATCCCGATGCGTTCGCGGATGTGACCAAGCGTTTTGCCGCAGGAACCTTTGTGGAGATACGGAGGTAAGCCCGTACGTTCCGTATACACCGCCTATTAGTGTCGCAACCCGCGGACACGTCTCGTCTGCTTCTACATCAGTCTACGTTTCGTACTGAGCACCCTCTCTTACAGGAACGACACGCGCGCCTTCGGAGTTGTACTGTTCTCCACTCTCACTGATCGCAAGTGGATGGTGCATTCTCTGATTAATCGCGGAGAAATATGGCCGCATCAAGAGCACGATGTACACTTCCACGTACCGAATTTCGTGAGCAAGGAGCTAGCAGAGCAGTGCGGGATGGCAGACAACATCTACAACAAGGAACAGAGCGAAGCTCGGGTAGAAGTCATGAAACGCATGCGAAACTTCGAGAAGGATTTCGAGTTTCACCTTCAGGTAGTCCTCGAGAGCGCGCGGGAGATGGACTTTTACAGCAGAGTCAGCCATCCCGACCCGACAACATGGGCCCCAATAACCACTCAAGAAGCGGCGGATATGCTCCTTGGATCACATACTATCACTCCCGTGGAAATGCTAGCCGTCCAATCCTTCCTTCTCAACCACGGAGACCTGTACGTTGCGGAGCAGCGACGATTTCTCCAAAGAATGCGGTTTTGGATTCGCCCACGAGCCGATGTCCAGACTATCAAGATGGTTTCAAAAATGGTCATTGACAACGATCCCGCCATCGACGCATTCGTAGAGAAGGCTCGCACTCTCATCCTTGCTGCGAGGCAACGGGCAACGGAATCCTTCTATGAACCTCCCACAAAACGTCCCCTTGAGGGTGTCGAACTTACCGAAACCGAGAGGATGATCGTGCGTTTCCTTCGTGCGGCGCTTCGTACTACCCGACACGTCCAGATCAACCCCTACGTCGTACCATACGCACAGATTATCAAGAAAATGGGTTTATACTCGCCCGAGGTCTTTGCGGACAGCACCGTCCATGAGGTGCTAACCGAGATGGGTGTCCTTGCGCCATGGGAGGACGCCGTTACTCGAGAAGAAATCCGGCAGAAGGAGGATAACCTCGTCACCATGACCCCTACCACCCCTACCGCCCTCGTCCCGGAACCCCTGGGGCCGGAAGATCTGTACGCCCAGGATGTTGTGGACTCTCTCCGACACGACTTCGGCGACCTGCCCGTATACGTCGTTGACGACTGGGGCGCCGAGGAGTTGGACGATGGCATGTCAATAGAGTCGATCCACTCCGATCCCGAGCATTCGTGGCTACACGTTCATATCGCAGACCCTACCGCCCTCCTTCCTCCCACCCACGCGATCGCTCGCAACGCCTTTAACATGGCAGCGTCCCGCTACTTGCTTGATCGCACGGTCCCTATGCTGCCCCGCGATGCTGGCTTCCACCGATACAGTCTCGCACAGGAGTCTGGCGAACCGGAGAAAACACTGACGTTCAGCGCCAAGGTAAACGCATCGGGAGATATCGTGGAATACAAAGTACGGCCGGGAATCGTTCGAAACGTGCGGGCGATCAAGTACGACGTCATCGACAACACGCTCAGCCTTCCTAGCGTGACTACCACCTATCCCTTTTTGAAGGACGCACCTCGCCCGGAGCGACCTGATATCCCCACCCTCGATCCTGCCACTGTCGACAATCTTCGCCGCATACATCGGGTTACGCGCAAACTACTCGCTGGGCGCCTTCGCGCCGGTGGGCTCACCCTTGCGCTTCCACAGCCGGAGCTGGAGCTGAAGCCCCGACCGCTTCCAGAGTCCCTCATGGGCGGGCTCGGCGCCGAGCTTCACGCCTTCCGCGGGTTCCCCGACCTCGTTTACGGAATCCGCCACACCATCGAGGTCGGCGCGCGCCAGATGGTCTCGGAGTGCATGAAGACCGCCTGCCGCATCGCGTCGATGTTCTTCCGCGACCGCGGCATCCCCGCGCTGCGCCGCACCGTCGGCCCGATGCAGACAGAACGTGCCGGGGGCATCGAAGCCCTCATGGCGACGCGCGACGAGGACGGCGTGGTGGACTATATGACTGGGGTGCGGGAGGTCGTCTCCGCACCTCCTGGACGGTACATCACGACGCCCGGCCAGCACTCACTGCTCGGGGTGCCCGAGAATGAAGGCTATGTCAAGGTCACGTCCCCGCTCCGCCGCTTCGGGGACATGTTCGCGCACTGGCAGATCAAGCACGCGTTACTCGCGGCCGCGGGCACGAAGGCGTCGCCCGTGCTCTACGCAGAGGACTGGCTTGCGAACTTTGGGGAGGAGCTTGAGGCGCGCGAGCTCGAGGCTAAGCGTTTGGAGCGCCTCCAGGCCGAGTACTGGGCGCACCTTTACCTCATCCGCTGGCAGACGGACCCCGCGGCGGAACGGAGGGAGTTCGATCCGCTGCAGAACCTCACGGGGACGGTGCTGAGCGTCCCGCTCATGAACCCGCTGACAAAGAACTACAGCTGCAAGGTGTACGTGCCGCAGATCGCACTGAGGGGCCAGCTCGTGGAATTGTCGCCCGAGACGCACATTGGGTTGGTGGACGAGGTGCCTGTGAAGATCAAGGAGAGCAAGTTGGGTTCGCGTCCAATGTTAGACCTTGTGTTGGCTTGATAGTGCGACTCTGGTGTTGGTTTGGTATATTCTACTGCATATCGCTACTCTCAGGAACTGTACGATAGTATAATGTCTTGCATAATGCTCCGCTCATGATAATATTCAACGCATCTCAGTAAACGAGGCCAGCATAGTTCAATTGTCCGGCCCTCAAGTTCAGCCACTCTTCTTGGCATAGCAACCCTGACATTGAGCATATTGAAGTATCACGAAAGATCAATCCACCTGTGCGACTGACAACATAGGAAAGGTAACAAAATAAGGTCCATCCTTGCCACACCACCGCGCTGGGCAACGACCCAGCATTCTTAACCGAATGTTTCCGTCAGTTACTCCTCCTACGTCAACCCTTGGTGTAAAACAACTCGTGCTCAAGTCTCCGAGCCGTGGGGTAACAGGCTCAGACCTTGAGGCTGGGCACAATCACCTTACGGCCCGTGACAGTGCTAGCTTTGAGTCCGTTCAAGGCCTTGTTCACATTTGCGAGCGGCTCCACGGAGACCACGGGTTTGACCACGCCCTAGGGGGCCAAAGTCAACATGCGTTCTAGACAGTCTAGACACGAATAGGTAATGCATCCGTGCGTACGCCTTACCTGAGCTAAGAGGTCGAGGCACGTCTTCATGTCTTCGATAGTGCCATAAAGCACGGACAAGACTAGTGGGGACGTAGTCAGCCGCAGGTGCCCGGTGCAAGCGCGGATTACCTTACCATTTGTGCGCCAGAGGATGAGGTCTACGGAGCTCATTGGGAGCTGGTCAGCCGCGAAACCAACCTAAGGCAGAGGCCGCATTGGACTAAGTTACAATGGAAAAACAACGTATAGCACTTACGAGGACAACCGTGCCAGGGGGACCGGGAAGGTTGAACACGTCGCCCTGCACCGCCGCCTTGCCTAAGGTGAAAGCTGGAATTTTCATCAACGTGCGCCCAAACACGGCCTGAAGAAAGAAGGGCTCACATTGTTCGTTCGACACGAAGTCGATAACCACGTCGACAGTGAACGTCCCAGCCGTGGTTTCGTCCATCAGCTCTCCCAAGTCCAGCGCCCTCTCCGCGCCGAGGGAGAGCGCGAGCTCACGAGCGGCGGGTTTGTAGTCGCACGCAAAGACGGTTGCACCGTACGACTTAGCCAATTGGACAGCCAGATGTCCCAAACCGCCGATCCCGTAGATCAGCACGCGCTTGGTAGTCCCTGGCCCAAGCTTGTGGGTGTTCAGCCCTAAACGAGGTGCATACGATGTTTAGGCAAAGCTCTGCGTACCTGTGCGAGGTTGTGGACGGCGTTGTAAGCAGTCAGAAGGGCATCCGAAGCGACGGCCGCGACCTCTGGCGCAAGGCCGTCAGGCTACAAAGGGTAGCCTTTAGTGTCAGCGCCCATGGACGTTGCCCAATGTGCAACGCACTACGGGGAGAAGCTCCTGGGCAGCGACAACGATGTATTCTGCGTACCCGCCGTTACGGCCGAGCCCGACGCTGTTCACCGCCGGCGGGAGGTTCGTCATTGCGATGCACGGAACAACGTCGTAAATTGCATAGAGTTGTCCTTCTGTAATACCTTCGACTTCAGATCCCAACCTGTCGGGGCGTGAGCACCGTTTTATGGCATGCAATGAGCAAAGAGCGTACTGGACGGCGTAGCCGACGTTCTCATGTCCGAGAATGTAGGAACGGCTGTCGGGCAAGATAGAGGACAAGACGAAGGTGTCCGAGTGGCAAACTCCCGAGGCGGCGATCTTGAGGAGGACTTCCTTGGGACCAGGCGTCGGGATGGGAACGTCCTCGATGACAAGCTCGTTGTTGCCGGGGTGGAACACGGCGGCCTTCATAGTGGATCCCATTGTTGTTCGGAGGGCTAGTGATCAAGAAATGCTGTCGAAGAAACTTCTGGGTTGTTTGGACGGTTTGAGGACGAGAGGAGTGTTTTTATACCAAGACACCCTGGCTCTGGCTGTGCAAGTAGGCCCGCCCAAACCTAGCATAGTCTCGCCGCCTCGTTTCGCAGGTGCCGAGCGCGACATACTGAGGTCGGGTTCGACGCGCTCAAGGAACAGCTTCATTGTAGAGCGCACCCACTGGTACGACCGCCCAAGTCGGCCGAAGCCCAAGGGGCGCGAGCGGGCTATTGCAACCCTAGTGAATTAGGGGTCAGCCAGGCCGATGGGTCTAAGAAAGCTGTCTACGGTGACTCACCGCCGGCTGGTACCCCATGGTCATGCACTCATGCACTTGAGAAGGGCACGTTTCATGAGGTTTCACGCCACTCAAAGACCTCAAGAAAGCGGTACACGTTGTGACAACGGCACGCTGACCGATACGTTGAGCACTGAGATACGAAGTGCTCCTGTACATGTACTACTAGGCTCGGATTTCTTTGGCTGTGATGGACCCGGACTCCGGAAAGCTAATGCTATTCGCGTAGTAAGTAAATGGTTCAGAAGGGGCTCGACACATTCAAAGCACCCTGACTTAGGAGTGCAAAGCACCGCGTGCATCGTGCACCTGCCGTTCCTCCAAAGTATCAAGTCAAGTGTGGCCTGGAAGGCTGCAAGCTTGAGGAAGCGTCCCGCGGCGGAGTCGCTAGCCTCGAGGGTATCGCACTTGCCAACGCTGTCATGTTTACAGTAGTTGTATTTACCGTTTTCCCGGAACCTGCCTTCCATGACTGCTATGGTGGGTCGCCGAAGTATGGCAACCGACCTACCGCTAGTGCGGTGTCTGCAAATTGAAGATCAACCAAACTGACACGGTGAAAGTTGTGAGCAATCCTCAAAACACTTGTGGACAGACCAAATAGGTCTCTCCGGATACTCGCAAGCCGCTGAGTAATGCAGATGTGTCCTTTGGTGGCCACACTTCCCAAGGGCGGGAAGAAAGAAGGTACTTGAAGTTCGAGGCGCCCACAACCATGTCAGCGTTCTGGGCTGAGGGCGACATCCGGGAGCTGAGATGCGGCTGCCACGACTGGGAAACGATGGTCTGACGACGAATATTTTGGCTAATAAACATACGGACGACGAGGGCCCCGGGGGCGGGCGAGAGCTTGGTGGCGGGACGGACTAGAGAGACCTGGATCCCAAATGCGGCGAAGCGCGGGCGTCTACGGCGGAAAGCAGGAATCGTTCGATGGGCGACTGAAATTGTATAACCCCGCGCCAATTCTATATCTTCTCCCCGCGACTGGCTCCCACTCCATCCCCGTCCCTCCCTCCTCCCTCCCTCCGTCATCTCTGCTGAGCGTCCCTCGGGCTCTTCAGTACAATGTCGGCCAACGCCACCTTCACGGAGCCCTGGACGGGCACTCTCACCCAGCTCGAATGGCCCTCGAACCCCAGGCTGCTCTTGCTGGCGATGATTAATATACCCCTCATTTCCATCGTGCTTAACGCACTTTGGCAGCTGGTGCGTAGTACGCGCTCTAGCTATCGAACCTAGTTCTCATGTGCCCCAAGTTACCCCGCGACAAGTCGCAACCTCCGGTAGTTTGGCATTGGATTCCTTTCCTGGGCTCCGCACCCGCGTACGGTCGCGACCCCGTCGCGTTTTTCAGGGAGTGCAGGGAAAAGGTATGTTACTAGGCACCGTCATTTCCACCACAGACATGATTTAACGCGTATTGTGTAGTACGGCAATGTCTTCACTTTTATTCTCCTCGGTCGTCGCGTCACCGTCACGTTGGGTCCTCAAGGCAACGATTTCGTGTTGGGAGGCAAGCACACCCAGATTGCTGCAGAGGATGTTTACGGCGTATGTAACACTTAGTTGATGCTTTACTTGTCACTAATCATCGAATATAGCCCTTGACGACGCCCGTCTTCGGCAAGGACGTTGTGTACGACTGCCCTAACGAGAAGCTCATGGAACAAAAGAAGTTTGTCAAGGTCGCTCTCACCATTGAGAAGTTCCGCGCCTACGTCGGCATGATCGAGCACGAGGTCGATGAATACCTCAACACCGACTCCTCCTTCAAGGCCTACCAGATGAACGACATAAACGAGTGGGGCGCGTTTCCCGTCCTGAAGGTGTTCTCCGAGATGACCATCTTGACGGCATCGCGCACGCTCCAAGGAAAGGAGATTCGTGAAAGTTTGACGAAGGAGTACGCTCAGGTTTACTCGGATCTCGATCACGGCTTCACTCCCCTCCACTGGATGCTTCCCGGTCTTCCTCTCCCGAGCTACCGCCGCCGTGATGCTGCTCACGCGAAGATGAGCTCGTTCTACCAGTCGATCCTGCGTAGCCGCCGCGATGGAACCTCGGAGGTGAGTTATATCCTTCATTTAGGCAACAACATAGTCTGAACTTTTTCTTCAGAACCAGGAGGACGACGTCATGAGCTCCCTCATGAAGCAGCGTTACCGCGATGGCACTAGCATCCCTGACCACGAAATTGCCCACATTTTGATCGCTCTGCTCATGGCCGGTCAGCATACGAGCTCTTCATCTTTGGCTTGGACCATGCTCCACATCGCTTCCCGTCCTGACATCCAGTACGTACCTGATCATGGTGGTCCCGTATGCTCAGCTGACCGTACCCATCTCAGGGAGGCACTCTACAAAGAACAGGTCCAGCACTTCAGCACCCCCAACGGCAGCATGCGTGACATCACATACGATGAGATTCGCGACCTTAAGGTCCTTGACGCGGTCGTGCGTGAGACGCTTCGCCTCCACCCGCCCATCCACAGCATCATGCGCAAGGCCCATGTCGACATTCCCGTCCCCGCGACGCTCGGCACCCCCTCTGAGGACAAGGTGTTCGTTGTACCTAAAGGTGACATCGTCCTTGCGAGCCCGGTTATCAGCCAGGTCGACCCCTCTGTGTGGGACAGCTCGGACTCGTGGGAGCCCACGCGGTGGTACGACGAGAAGGGTGTTGCCGCGCTTGCGCACAAGGAGTACAACGAGGGCCAGAAGGTCGACTTTGGCTTCGGTCTTGTGAGCAAGGGCACGGTCAGCCCTTACTTGCCGTTCGGCGCCGGTCGTCATCGGTGCATTGGCGAGCAGGTGGGTAGCAATTTGCGCCGAGAATACGACAAAGTGCTAACGTACCGGTCTAGTTTGCGTACTTGCAGATCAGCACGGTCATTTGCGCGCTCGTCCGCCGGCTTGAGATGCGCATTGAGGGCGAGTTCCCTGCTTCGGACTACTCGGTGAGCACCTGTGGTTCGTTTGGTTGATGAAGCCCGGCTCACGTATATCGTCAGTCTATGATGGTGTCGCCTCTCCCCACGCAGGTACACTATCGCCGGAGGAAGTTTGACTGAGGTCTTGTGGTGGTATACGAGAGGACTGTGACGACCACAATATCAGAAGTATATTAGATCCAGTGGTTCTATCTAATGACTACATTCGATTATTTTCTTGGAATGTATGGGGGTATATGTAGGCGTTAACATCGGGCGAAGGTAGTCACGTTAAGACTGCACCGTTTCTTTTGCGTCCTGATGGGACTGTTTGTGCTGGTAGGTATGAGGTCTTCGTATTGAGCCTATTCAGTGACTTCGCGATCGACTTCTGATGGGCGCCTATTGTGTGCAGCAGGCAGTTGCGCGGTGCCGTCATTCAAGTTGCCTCCGTCCACCATGTCCTCCTCACTACCTGCGGTCTACGTTCTCGTGCTTGCTATTCTGGCCGGCAGTGGAGGATGGGTTGCTACGCCCAAAGGTCCCAACCAAACGTAAGCAGGCCTACCATCTCTAGCTCCACGGTACAGACCGTAATTAACCGGTATATGCAGCCTTGTCCGGACGAGCATCCTACTCACTTTGGCCTGCTGCTACTTGATGTGGATGGTGACGTACCTTGCACAGGTTCACCCCCTAGAGCGTAAGTGGCGGCATATGTATACCTGACGGTCTGGTATTGAGACTAGCGACGTGAAACAGGTCCAAGACTATCCGTTGTGGAGTGAGCACGGCACGCACAGAGGGATGAGAGCGGGCTTCTGGGTTGCTTATCATTTCGGTGCGTCTACCTACTTTTACGTCGTTGGGGAGTATGCTGAGGCTTGATGGACTAGGACTTTACTGTAATATATGTTCTCGAGCCATCCCTAGACTCGGTTTATACCATTCTCTGCCCTCTATTTTTGGGCGGGTGTTGACAAGGAATATTGAGATCCCCGTGTATATCTCAAGCATTCAACAGTGGGTACGTCTGGTTCTCTATGTCCACTCACTGCTACAGTCCCATTCTGTCGCCGGAGTCCCCCACGCCTTATGTGCTTGTTGCACGTCTACCACGCCCTTGGCCCAATCCACTTCTTCAACGCCCCAGTTGTCTACGTGAACGTCTTCTCCGTGCGCCGTAACGATCGCCTCGCCGCTGTTATCTGGCCAAGGAATGTCTTCGTCGTACGGGTCCCACGGGTCACCAAGCTCGTCCGTGTCCGGAGGCGAAGAAGAGTCCGTCTGGGACTTCGGAGGGATGAGGTGGTGTAGGCTGGCATCGAGGAGGATTTGCCATCCCCCGGTATATCCGTCCACCACGTGTTGGAGAGAGAGTCCATGGTGGACGTGGACTGCGCGAACGAGCCAGTCAAGCCAACCCCCGCATGCTGCGTCGATTCCGCCCTGGAACCACAGTTCGCGAAGTGCGATGGAGGTTTCGCGGAAGTCCACCATTTGGTCAACCACAAGGGTGCCCACAGCCGAGAGGGGTTGCGGGCGGCGAGCAGCTTCGTGGGCAGGGTGCTGGTGTGTTGCCAACAGTGTATGCCCCTCTTCCGAGCCACCTTGACACTGGATCCCCAGCCTGGTGACCTGTCCCGCCCGTTTTTCCTCCCACTCTCCTCCCTCACGTCGCCTAAACGCAGCGACCTGGCTTGCCCAACCAAGGGCCTCGTCGCGGCCCCATTCGTCGACTTCCTGCGCTCTCCCGACGCCATCTATCTCGACGTCGTATCCCCACTCTTCCGCTACAGTGTTGCACCACTCTGTGAATTCCTCCACAGTCCACTCGAATTTATGGTCGTGGTGCCTGAAGACACGCGACGTCCGCTTGGTGGGGTCGTGCCATCCGGAGCGGGCCTCCATGGGCGCGTTTGGGGCGGTAAACCGCGCATTGAACGTGTACGAGGGCGTGGTGAGGAGGACAACGCGTGGATGGTACGCTCCGAAAATGACGGGCGCGAAAGCGTGCAGGACGTCTTCTGGCAAGTGTTCGATGCTGCGGTAAATGACATCAGCACGTACAGGATATCGCGCGTTGGACGAGGGCGGCGTACACTTCAGTTGAAACAACACACTCTACGCCCACGTATCCCGGGTTGACGTGCGCGAGGCTGCCCTCCCAGATTTTGACCTCGAGCGGTTCCCATCGTGTGGGCTCGTGCCACAGTCCACTTTTGTGTTCCGGTGGCAGCGGTTTGGTCCCTTGTACCGCGAGCTCGAGATCTGAGCGCGAGATGTCCAGTCCGGCCACCTTGACAGGGTGCAAGATGTCTTGGTGCATCTCGGCGAGCTCGTCGTTCAGGTCGTTGGCTGCCAGCAGCACGTCCGGTGGGGGAGGTGCGAGCCACGGCGCGGGGTTGCATAGGCAGGAAAGTAACTCGCCCTCGCCGCATCCGATGTCGAGCACCTATTGTCAATGTTGCGTACGCCACCACATATCTCGATTAGCGTTTCGTGTGTTGTGGTCAAGTTGCGGTCTAGCGTGCGGATCGCACCTCGGTGATGCCCTCGCGGCGCATGATGTCCAGAACCCATCCGCGCCGCTGCAGGTAGAGCTCTGGCCGGAACGTCACTGAAAGCTCTTGCGCGCTGTCTGACTGGCACATCAGCGTTCGTGATGAGAGGGTCGGAATCGTCGGATAACGAGTTACACGAAGGAAGCAATCTATTTATTTCGCCTACTCCGAGGCCCATGCGTCCGGGTCTAGGATGGGAATACAGGACTGCCAAAGTCGCTTTGGCGGTTTAGGCGCCTCATGCCTTTTACTCACATATAAACGCAGCATTCTACCGCAGCAAGCCACTCTCAAGGTCCATATCGTGAGGGGCACTAGTGTGCATGCAATAGTATCGGGAATCATGAGTGCTAACGACACAGCAGGGGTACAAAGACAGCATCGTAAAGTAGATTTTGAGGTCATGACGCGATACATCATCAGAGGTGCACTGTAGCGCGGAGCATTTAGTCGAACAGTCCGAAGCCCTTTTAAAATAAAGTCGTTAGCACGCGCGAAATACCCCAACTGAAAGCTTTCGTACCATGTCGTCGTCGGACTCCTCCTTCTCCTCCTCCTTGGCGGCCTCGGCCTGCGCGGCGGGAGCGGAGTCGGCCGCAGCAGCCGGGGCGGCAGCAACAGCGAACGCCTCCGGATTGGCAAGGTACTCCTTGGCCTATAGTGGGATCGTAGTCAGCATACGTTTTGACGATATCTAATGTCAATGACAGCCTCAGATAACGGATCAAAAGTAACAGCATACGTCCGTCGGACGCTCAGCATTTTCAGTGTGTAATATGGACGCGTCATAGGCTAACGAGACTGAAGATTGATTACACACCTTCTCGGCACCCTCGAAAGTGTAATCGGTGGCAAGAGCGACAGCAATGAGGTTCTTGTACGAGTTGACGAGGGAGTGAACCACTGAGACCACAGTAGGGTAGTTGAGGGCAAGCGAGATGGCCGCAATCGTCTTGATACCCGAGAAGAAGCGGTCGAGGAGCTCCTGGTCGGAGACGTCGAGAACCTCGGGCGAGAAGATGTTGCCCTGGTCGAAGATCTGAACAACAGTCATACCGTACGTGAACGGCGAAATGTTGAGCATGTTGAGCAGGGTCGCCTCGGACGGGCCGACACGGGTACCCCCGGTGACGACCTGAACATCGGAAACGATTTCAATGGTACCACGAGCGATCTTGGTCGGGATACCGAGAGCCTGGAAGAAGGAGGTCTTTCCGGGCTCCATACCAGTGTTACCGGCGGGGATAGTAACATCCTTGGGAGCGAGAGCACCAGCACGGGCAGGCGCAGCGACCTTGTTGGCGGTGATGATGTCGCGGACCTCCTTCAGTTCGCCGGCAGTGAAGACGAAACCGATGTTACCCTTGACGTGGGGAAGGAGACGCTCGAACTGGGGGTATTCGGCGAGGATGGAGCGGAGAGCACGGCGGACCATGGTGTTCTTGCCCATGACAACAACACCCTTGCCGCGGAGGGCGACACGGATCTGGTGCATCTGGTTGGAACCGACGTTGTCGACATTGACGACGAAGATAGAGGCTAAGTGGTCCCAAATCAGTGACGTCTCGCGCCAAAGGACTGCTGAACTTACGATACTTGGCCACAAGCTCCTTGAGCTTCTGGAAGTAGAGCTCCTTCTGCGCGCGAGTAGCACCCATTGCGATGATGTAGTTCTGCTGGTATCGGACGCGCTCAGGATGATTGAAACTGCTCGCGGTACGGCGAGCACTCACTTGAGTTTTAAGTGATGCCTCCCAATTGACCTCTGCGGTACAGTCAGAATCGCATTTTCAACGACCATCCATATTTCGACATACCGGTTGGGCCAAAAGGCTTTTTCAAGGCGAGTTAACGAAAATGTGTGGACGATTGGTCTGTATACACCGTCTTCAGTGCGGGCGCTAAGAAACGAAGCGGTGGCGTATAGTTTTGGAGATAAGGTTTGGAGCTGGACGGGGACCTCCAGCTGGCAGAAAGGCACCCGGAAAGGTGGGCCGGTGAGCGCTGTGAAGACGCTGGGCCCGAGTCTGGGTGGGCTAGATTGGGAGTGTGGGCGCCTCTTGACTGTGAGACGCGCGCACGTGGCCTTGGGCACGACGTCGTGCTGTCCACTCAGCCTGCGACTCTGTGCTCGACGCTCGTCCTGGTTCTGTGTCTGGTCTTCGGTATCTATTTCTCATTCGGTCTGGCTAGAGTCATCTGAGGCTACAGGCGCGTCCGGCTTTCCAGAGGACGAGCGAGCCCGAAAGCCCTGGCCGGTGACTCCATATGCAATGGAATGTTGCGATGGACTCTGCAGACCGTCCGAGTCGCGGGCGGCTGCGATAGCCTGTCGCGGGCGACGAGGTAAAGTGACTCGATATGCTAATGGGCGTTTTGTTAAATCACAACTACTAGTGCCACGTCTTGCGTTGTCCAAATATTGCACCATCGCATGCTGGTAACGAAACCCGGCGGCCGTGGTCGTGTCGACCATAACTCCCCTCTGGTTTCCATGCGGTGTCTCGCATTACCTTCTCCGGCCAACTATCCGAAAACAATATCGGAACCCGCACCCAGAGACTGTGCAACCGTCGTGGAAACCGACCAGGACACGGTGAAAGGCACCGCTTCGCCTTTGGATCTCGTACTTGCGCCAACCGAAGCTTCCACACCACCTCATGTTGCCTCTATGGAGAAACTGCGAGTATTCCTCTTCCAGCAGAATGAACATAGTGATCTGCTTCGCTACACTGTGCGAACAATTCGTCATCGTTACCTGACGTGGAAACGTGACAAGGTTCTCTACCATCTTGGTCCTCGAGAGATGAGTGCCCTCATAGTCTTATTTGGCACCCTTTCCACGTCCGCGCCTGGAAGGCCTCCCAATAACATCTTTGCGCGCCGTCACCGGATCGACATGCCTGAAACCGACTTCGCAGCCCACTGGGATCTGGTTGTTGGAATATATCGGGATAAGCGACGTTTGCGATACCCTTTGCTCGTCTCGGACCACTACTGGCTCATGCGTGCTCGCCTCGCGGGTTACCTGCATCATGTAAATTTGGGTAGGGCGTCTCGTACGAAGACGATCGCGTATTTGGCTAAAGCGTTGTCAGGACACGCGCAGGCTGAACCCTGGCTTTCATCGGCGAAGCACTGCTATCGCGCTATACGTCACAGCTCTCCGCACCACGACCTACATCTGCCCTGGTTCCAGGCACTCCTTACATCTCCGTCCGAGGATAATCTCCGCGACTTCGCGACACATATTAGCTACCTGCTCTCACGTTTCGGCCGTATCGACCCGCGCATCCGCGATTTGTTCTTTCGATTCATCCTCTCTCAGCCGCATGTCGCCTCCAGCTCCAAAGCGGAACTCTTGGCCACGATCACCAAGCGCGTCACGGATCAGGGCAATCTATCGTCGTCTCAGAGCCTGCCAGCCTCTTCTACATCAGTCCTCGGCCTCACGGTTGCATTAGAACGAGCGGTCTTCGAGGATTGCTCTGCCGGTGACTCATCCTCAACCCTGGACAACGTTTTCCGATGGGCCAAGGCAACTACAGGGCGGATATTCACCATCCCAGTGAACTCGGAGTATGCGTATGCTACAGTAGACCTACGCTGGAATTGCTTAGTCCTGCTTGCCCTTGTTCGAACTCGTTCTTCCGCATGGAGTGGCGAGAGTGCGGATGTATCTCACGATCCCGTGCAACGAGCAGCAGTCATGGAATGGCAGACTGTATGTATTCTGGCAGCGCTGGAGAATATCCTAGGTCCTGCGCACTTCTCGGCCAGCGAAACTCTTGCCGTCGAAGTCATCGAAGGATTCTCTGGTGTCCTCCGCAGACTGTGGCGTGACTGGACAGCAATCAATGCCTCCACCCGCCCACTGTATGTGGCCCGTATTATCTGCGCGTCGTTCCTCAAGCTCGGTGGGGCCCTCAAGGACAAGGTTCTGGTCGATGCCATACGTGAACACTGCGTCTCAGCCCAACTCTGGTCGTTCCAAGAACGCGATTCTCGTTCCCTGGCAGGCCTGCAGGCATTGGCAACGGAGCAGCTCTTTGCTGCGCTGGCCTGCGACACGTTCTTCGAGCGCGCACTCGTCGATCTGGTCGTCTGTACCACGGACATGGACATCCTTCGTGGAGCGGTCGACACTGCAGTGACTCGCCACTCACGTTCCGACCCAGAACACGCGCAGGAGTTGCTTGCATGGGCGAGTAGTCGAGGGATCACTCCTTCCGCAAAGGTGATCGCACGTGTTGGAAGAGCTCTAGCTAGGGATGGCGTCAGCAGTTACCTCGACCGGTACATCGCACACCCCCTCCTCTCGGCCGAGCAGCGGGGGCAAGTCATGGCGGCCTACCTGGAGATGTTTACTACTCATGGTCGTCGTTTTATGGAACCCTGGACGGTCGTGAATCTTAGTCGGGATATTATCCTACTCTTAACGCAGACCCAGAATCCGAAACCGCTACTAGATTCACTTCAACCTGCGTTACTCGTCCTGATCCGGGAAGGCTATGCTTCGAAGACGGTCACCATCGTCGAGGCCATCGCGAAGAAACTGCAATCTACTATCCCCCAAGCGTTCTACACCCAGCTCCTCGACGCTCTCTTGCGACATCGCCAGTTCAAGTTGGCACGCTATATGTTGACCCGCTCAATCGATGTGTACCCAGATATGGCCAGGCTCTGGACAGCCAAAGCTTTCTTCCTCTTTGCGCGGGGTGGCGCGAGCCGGTTGGCGGCTGGGCTGTCGCGGTCTGATCCCGTACGTGGGCCCCTTCGGTTGGCAGCTACAGCTCTCTCGCAATCTAGGTGGACGCGCAAGCGTGTCATGGCTTCGACCTTTGGCCTGTCCGCTGGGTACAGTACAAGGACAGATCCCGACACCGCTCGCCGCACAATCCGACTGCTCGTCCTCTCAGGGCGCACACACGCCGCGAAGAAACTTTACGAGCGCGTCTGTCAGCAAGAGAGCGCCGAGATCCGCACAGCCTGTGGCAACACCATCCTCCACGGTGTTGTCCATAATGGCAGGCGATCCCGAGGCCAGAGAGCTCGCGCGCTTGCGTACACACTTAGGATACTCATGGAGAAGTACGCATTCCTCCCGGATCAAGTAACGGCCAACATCATGGTCAAGACGCTACTCCTCGGTCATGACATGGATATACAAAAGGCACGGGCCTTGTTCGACGCGGTGATTCGGATGGGGTACCCGACCGGTGCCGTCACTCACGTAGAAGAGGGAAGCGGCGATAGAGCAACCCAAGCGGTTTTCAACACTGAACCTGATCGACCGTCGGTCGGAGGCGTGGAGATCCCCCTCTTGGCGTCTCCCCTCATGTACGTGCGGCACGTACGGCCGTTGTACAAGACGTTCATCAAGGCATTCTATGGGTTAGGAGACGCGGATGCCGCGAGAAGGGTCGTTGGGATCCTTAAAGAACTGGAGGGGCAGAATATGCGACGTTTGGTAGAGGGAAGAGACTGGATCGTCGGGGGAACGAGATGATCGTGGTGAGGCTTGTAGTTGGGTCATCGGTCGGGTGTATATAATCGCTGGATACATGTTTGCCTTCGTTCAGTAATGTCGATGTAATCGAGGATGCCGGCTGGATAATACCCATGCACTCTCGTAATAGGTTCGCCACGATAGTTGTGATGTTGCGGATGCGGAAGTGCGCGTGGAATGCAAGTAATGCATGAGTGAGATAAGGAACTGTCAAGTTTCGACTCCAACATCCAACGTGCCCACAAAGACAAATAAAGGACAACATACCACCAGGCTTGCACGCTTCGTTACTCGAGACTGTAGCTTCCACAGGGCTCCAATTCTCATTGGCATTTGTAGTACAACATCCAAAATACAATTAAAACATAATGAAAACTAAGCCTATGGGGGTCGAGGGGTAGTCGGCAAGGTATAACCCGGCAGTAGCGGTGCCCCAGGATCAATCCTCAAAGAACCCCATCTCTGTGTCCCGCTTCGCCCGGCGCAACGCCGCACGCTCCTCCTCAGGCATCGCATACCACCCCTCGACGCTATCCTCGAGCTCCATCTCCCACTTCTCCTCAAGCTCGAGCATCTTCTTGCTCTTCTTCGGGGGTGGCGGGCGAGGTGGTGGAGGCGGGGGCGTGCGCCGGTTCGGGTGCAGCGGCGCGATGCGGCGCAGCGTGCTCTTCGACGCCTTCGTGAGTGGTGAGTATGTCGGACGCGCGGTCGCAGGGAAGGGGGAGCCCGGCTGTGCGGATGCGCGCCGGATGAGTTCAGACATGGGCGTGTGTTTCGTGGACTTGGCACCGATCGTGTAGGCGCGGTTCCCGGTAGAGAAGGTGCCTCGTCCCGAGGGGGTCGATGCGGATGTGGATGAGGGTGTGGCAAAGGGCTTGGAGAGCCGGGAAGTAGTTGCCGCAGGCGTGGGGGGTGCGGGGACTTCGTTCTCCTAAATGGCCCACGTTGAGCCCAAAAGACTTGGTTGACAATCAAAGAGCACCCACCTTGGTCTCTGGATCAGAGATCTGGTTCCCTCCGGAAGACTTTCGCCGGCTATTCTTGGCGGCCGGGGGTACAGGCGAGTCGAGGTCGGCGGTGATGCTATTCGTCGATACGTCAGCAGCACCGATGTCCTCTTCGTCCGAAAGGACGACGGCGCGCTGCTTGGATGCACCTTTACCCTTTGCACCACTTTTCTTCGATTGGGCGCCTCCGTTGTCGCGCGGCGGAATCACGACTTCAGGTACGGGCGGAATGTCCTTGGGCAGAAGAGGACTGTCTCCAGCCGCAGGGCCATCATTGTGCTTCGAAGTCGAAGCGGGGAGCGAAGGAGGCGGCATAGCCTCTCTATCGCGCTCTTCGTCCGAGTCTTCGATGACCTCCTTACTTTTGGGCGGCTTCTCTTTCTCCTTCGCCTTTGACCTGCTCTTCTTCTCCTTTGCCGTGGACTTCTTCGCAGGCTTCTTCGCCTTGCCCTTCCCTTTAGCATTGGACGCGCCCCAGTCCTCATCGTCCTCGTCTTCCCCGCCACCGCCACCGCCAAAGTCATCGTCGTCCGCCGCGCGGGCTTTCTTCCTGCTCTTCGACGGTTTCGCGGGGACATCGCCGCCCCACTCTCCATCTCCGTCGTCGTCGGGGTCCTTCCGCTTCTTGCGTGGTACTGGCTTCGGCTTCACTGGTGGCTGGGTCTCGGGCACGATGCTCAGTGAAGGCACCGGGGGCACCGGTGGCGCGGGCAGATCCTTCCGTGCTGTCTTCTTGCTTTTCTCCATCGCATTACTGGGGTTCACATCGGCGTCCATGCTGAGTTCGTCATCGGACTCGAGGCCGGACATCGTAGGAATGGTAGGCCGTTTCCTTTTCCGCGGAAGGGGCAGCGGAGGAGACGACAATGGTGATAGGTCGCGCTGAGCTCCAGCATCCCTGGATGCTTGTGATGTTGGAGGGTGTGTGTGAGCAGAGGAAGAGGTTGCTGACGATGGCGGGGGATCGGACGGGGGCAGCTGGGAACTATGAGGTCCGCGGACATGCGCAGGAATAGGAAAATCGGATGTGAGCATGGGTATGGTGTTGACATCCGACTCGAAGCCTGGGTCGACGATGTGGGTAGTCTTGGTGCGTTTGGGCGGAGGCGCGGTGGGATCCTTCTTCTTACCCTTCTCCTTCATGCCACTCTCACTTCCGACCTCCTTCTCTGAGGAGGGTCCCGCAGCGGGCTTCCTTGGTCTCGGTTTCGGTTTGGGCTTCGGTTTGGGTTGGGGTAGTATCGAGAGCTCGTCATCAGACGAGAGCTCGATCACATCGTCCGCATACATGCTCGGCCCGGCGGCCTCCTTGCCCTTTCCACCACTCTGAGTTCGGGCACGAGAGCGCAACTTTGCCCGCTCAGCGATATCCTGAGAGTACATCAGGTCAATGTCCGCCGCCATGTCGATTCCGCTATCTGATATACGGCCCTTGCCCGAGGTGCTCTTGCTTGTGATGGAGGATGTGGACGGCGCGAGAGACGGCGGAGCCATCGCTCCCACGAGCGGACGCGGAGGGGGTGCCGAGATAAGTGATGTAGGAGGGTGTGTACTCGTCGATGCGCTGGAGGAGCTGGTTGGAACAGATGCAGTTCCTCCTCCTCCTACATCTTTCTTATATACGGGTCGTGGACGAGGCTTGGGCCGTGGAGCGTCGGACGTGGAAGTGGAAGTAGATATAGAACTGTCCGCGGGCTTGCTTATGCTCTGAGCGGTTTGTATCATTGACGCTGCAGGCCTGGGTGCGGTACCGAAAGAAGAGATATCGGAGATTATGGAACGATTTGCGGTGAAATCGGGCGTTTGGATGGACGAGACTGAGATTTGCGACGTGTTGGTCATACATGCCTCAAAAGGGGGTGGGTAGACGCACCTGTTGTATCGTTGAGGGGATTAGGTGGATGTACAAAACTTGAGATCCCAGCTTGCGGAATGCCGGTAAAGTCGGGGGTCTGTATAGAGGACACTACGCGAATGGCGGAAAGTTCTAATCAGAGCCCAGAGATAGAGTACAGATCCACTCACTAGAAGTGCCCTCGGTCTGCAGCTGAAATGGGGGTTTCGGGGGAATGCTAGGACCTGCGGCTGCAGTCGTGTTAGCGGCAAGTGCGGAAGTGTCGAAAGTCAAGATGTCTTCCTCCTCGCTGTCTTCGACGTAGCCCTGATAGTGCCCTCTGGGCGCCATTTTAATGACCTGTCGGAGATGTGTGGTTGTGGGAGCAGACAAGAGAGTAGCGAGAGGAAGGTGTAGCTTAAAAGTGAGCAGGTTGTAGCCAAAACGCAAGGCCCGTAGCCACAGACGCCCACGCCAGAGTGCGCGTGTGGCCGTGTTTACACTACACGTGTTTCGCGTCCTTCTGTCATGTGATCGCGTCTATATACCCCAGAGAGGCGCGGCGGAGTGCGAGCCTTTGCCGGCCAGAACGCTGTCACCGTCCGAACACCGCCAGCCCGCTCTCCCGCCGCCACAGCCTGCCTCCGCCTCCCACACGCCTCCCCAAGGCCACTAGACACAGCGAGCACGATGGCCGCCTTTCCGTTCTCTATCCCCCATGTCGAGTCCACCCCGAGGCGGGTTCGCGTCCTCTTCGGCGGAGAGTATATCGTGGACACTACAGACGCACTCCTAGTGTGAGCGCCCGTCCGTCCAGCATTTAGACTATTCCTGTCTGACCAGAATGGGCCCGGAGGCAGATGGCTGAAGCCAAACTACCCGTACTACTTCTTCAAGACGAAGGACGTGCCGCAGAAGTACCTTGTGGACGCCTTCCAATCCCAGAAGCATCATCTATACGATATAGTGGTCGGAAACAGGCGCGCGGAGGCCGCTGCCACGCTCTATCATGACGACGAGCTCGACGGGCTCATCCAAATCGAGTTCAGCGTCATGGACGCCTGGTTCGAGGAGGACGAGCAGATCTACGTCCATCCTAAGGACCCGTACAAGGTGCGACCGGGCTGCTTAGTCAGTCATCACGGTGTATTTAACGCCCCTATTTCAGCGTGTAGACGTCCTGCAGTCCTCGCGTCACGTCCGCATTGAGATCCAGGGCGTGGAGGTGGCCAATACCACGCGGCCCCGGCTGCTGTTTGAGACCGGTCTCCCCGTGCGGTACTATATCCCCACGCCAGACTGCAGGCTTAATCTCTTCACGCACTCTGAGTCGAGCTCGCAATGCCCATACAAGGTGCTGCTCACACAACCACCTCTCGTACATGAACCGTCACTGACGCAAAGCAGGGCATTGCCGCCTACTACAACGTGCACCTCCCCTCAGGGGTGGTCGTACAGGACATCGTCTGGTGGTACCGCACCCCGCAGCTCGAGTGCGCCGAAATCAAAGGCTGCGTCTCCTTCTACAACGAGAAGGTTGACGTCTATGTAGATGGCGTTCTCCAGGAGCGGCCTGAGAGTCCCTGGTCTGGGAACAGGCGAAGTCATACCGTGTAATGGCACGGTCGTCGGACCCCACCACGCACGCGGAAGTTAACCCCATGGAGGACCGGCCTTCATCCCACGTAGACGGGGGAGGGCATGTATCATAGTACAAATCTAGGTCGTAGGACACTCTAGTCAGCTTTGTTGCATAGTCACAGTGCTTTCGTTTCCGTATACCGCAATCATCATGGACAGCCCGAAGCATTTCTCATCCATCTATCCAGCCATCCAATCATGCTGCTTCTCTGACAATGCTTGGTACGACAATATCCGCTGGGATACCGATGAGCGGATAAATTATGCAATAGCGATGTGCTAGGATATCGTCAGAAGAGGTATGCGTGTACATCCGAGGGGAAAGAGGGTCATCGTGGTGACGCCGGCGGGGGCGGCGCGGCAGGGCGGCCGTCTGTCGGAGACTGTGAGGAATGCTCGACCGCAATCTCGGTGGACAACCGCGAGATCTCTGAGAATGCGGCCCGGAGGAGGTCCAGGTCCGCGTCCAAGTTCTCAGCGCGGGATTTCATCTAAAGGTAGTATGAGAACCGAGCTTGGGAAGATGCAACGGAGAACGGACGTACCGCCGCGATGGTGTCGCTTGCGGCGATGAGTTCGTGGTGGTGGTTGTACACCAGGCTTTGCCGTTCGCTGTCTAATTGCCGAATTTCTATTATGCGGGCGAGGTGAAGGCCTCCTGAGTCAGGCCCTGAACCTTGCTCGCACCTTTACCGAATCACTCACCGGTCAGTAGATCGTTCTCCGTTTTCAGAAGGACCGGCAACGACGAGGTTGTAATCAGCTGCTCATAGTACGCCCGCGCGTCAAATGCAGAAGAATCTAAATTGGGCCACGTTCCTTGAGGTCCCCGCCGCGTTCACGCACACCGGCTTGCTCACCAAAATCCATTGGGTCCTGATTACTCTTCACGCCTCCCAGCGGAGGCGGCGGCCCCAGCCCTAGCCCATAGTGTTTCCTCAATAGCTCGCGCGCACGAGTCTTGCCCGCCCTCCCCTCTGTGCCAGACGCCCGCCTTGGCGTCTCAGAACCCGGGTGCGCAGCCCCAGAAACGGAACGGAGAGACGACGGCGAGGCGGGCCGTCGCAGAGGAGACGTGGGCGGACGAGGGACAGAGGGAGTGGGCGTGCGCGCGCCTGCGCGGGAGGGCGTATGTGGTGTGTGTGGTGTGTGTGGGGTGTGTGGGGTGTGAGGTGTGTGGGGCGCGTAAGAGGAGTGGGGCGTGCCCGGTGTGTGTGGGCTGTACGGCGTGCGCGGCGGACTTGAGGGCGTGGCGAGGGACATGTCTTGCGGCCGTTCGTGCAAGTAAGCGAATAGGTGGTCGGAATGCTTGGACGCACCGAGTTATGGAGGGAGAGTGCAGTAGGACGAGCGCGGTTGGGGGCGATAGCTTGGGATCCTAACAAGTACAAACCGAGCGTGTGGCGGCCTGGATCTACGCGGTGCTGCTGATTGCTGCTCCAACCCCCTGGACCAGCCCCAGTGCCCAGCGCCCGGTGCTCCATCCCATACTCTTCTGACGACCCCTCACGACGACACCCTGCTCATGTATTCTGCTTGACACTTTTTACACCTCTCTGTATGCTCTATTGTGCTTAAATCCAAATCGAAACTATGCGTGCTATGTACGCGGTCGCTGTAACCGCGCTCCTCGTCCTCGCGATTGTAGAAGAGTGCCATTCGGCGGAACAGTACGTCGCGGTCCCAAGGTGTGTAATCTTCACGCTATGCGGGGATTGGTGTGACGGATCGAGAGGGAGTGCGACATGCTGGGGTTTGGCATCCGCTCCCGACGATTTATCGGGTCGGTTAGGATCGGGTGTTTCAAACAAGCCAGTCGAGGTGGAACTGGTTTGGTTTTGCCAACTTGCACCCACTTTCTTGACTGAATGGTAGCTTCACCCGCCCGCTGCGCTGTGCGAGGGTTGACATTCTGCCTACCCTCGGCGGCAGCTGTGGCCTGAACGTGCGCTCCAAGCTGCGCCCTACGGTTGGTCTTTCGCTTTCGGCCCGTGTTCCTGTCCATGCGCTCCGGCAAGCGCCCCGATACTGTGAAACGTCCTCTCTTCAGTGCTCCTTGCTTGGGTCGACGACGTCCGTCGCTCGCCATCTATAAATATCCCGAAGTGCAGAATCGAAGCCATGAGTGCAGATAGGCTTCGACTGATTTTGGTACATGTTTGCCCCGTATATTCGGTGTATCTTCTATTTCACGGACTATGCTCTGTGGCCTCTCATGGGTGGCATGAGCAAGTAAAACTAACGACTTTTCAACGTGTTTAGATGGGGCCAGGCCTCTGCATTGGTCGACGATGTGCTTTTTGTCCAAGGCGGCCGCACAGACCAGTACAACTCGTACGGCTACAGTTCTGCCCCGGTCAACAACGATGTCCTCCTCCTTCCATTGAACGCGAACTTCGATATCTCATCTCCACCATGGCAGTATCTTGCTGGCTGCGATAACTGTTCGTCGAACCAAGGCCCCGCTGTGGCTTGGCATACCCTCTCAGCGTTCAATACCACCAATCTGCTCCTCTTCGGTGGTGATGCTGGGCCCAACGGCCCTATTGCAGATCCGGAGAAGGCAGATTCCGCCGCACTGCTCGACGTCGGGAACCGTGCTTCTCCGGTATGGACCCTGGAGTCACAGTCGTGGGCAAACGAACCTCTTCGCCGCATCTACCATTCCGCATCGTCAGCGGGCGGTAAAATATGGCTCATAGGAGGAGAGAAGGCAGACGGTTCAGGGAATGCCTTCTCGGACCATTATGTCTACGACCCAACCGGCCCCTCCTTTACGCAGATGCCCACGACCAACGGACCTCCTGATATTCTTGGGCACACCTCGCTCGTCCTTCCTGACCGGCGACTTATCGTCTTCGGTGGCTACTCCCCATCTCAGAGTACTCTTCTCCCATTTTCAACCGTATGGTCGCTGAATACGACGCAATCATCGCTGTCCTGGTCGACACTCTCTGTCTCCACTGAAAACCTACCGTCACCTCGTCGCGGCTTTGCGTCAGCTGTACTTGATAGTGGCAAGGTAATCATTCAGGGCGGTGCCGACGCCGAGATGCAGAACGTTCTCGACGATGGCTGGGTACTTGATACGACTCAGAGTCCTATGGTCTGGAGTCCTCTCGCAGCCCTTTCAGAGGTCGGTCCTCGGCGCGACCATTTTGCCGTAGCTTTAGGTTCGGAGGTACTGTTTGGGTTCGGTGCGTATAACCTTGTCGGTCTTCCATTGCCTAGGCCATATCTGACATCACCCAGGCTACGCTCAATCCGCGCCTGTCAATGCAAGCCTGCTTCTTTTCGATGCATCGAAGGGGGCGTTCCTCAGCGCGTACACGCCTCCGGCTGCCGTCGCCAGTCCCACCTCGGCGACCATTCCTGGGCCTACCGCAACGGGCACTGGCACAGACGCTGGCCAATCGCCTTCAGGTACCGCGGGAGGCTCCTCAGGGACGCGCGGTGGATCGTCCCCCTCGTCCACCGGCCAGCCTGGCAGCGGTGGGAACGCCGGCGACGGGTCCGGCAGCAATGGGGACGGGGCGAGTCCTGTGACGGGCCCCGCGGGTGGATCGAGCAAGTCGCATGCCACTGCCGTCGCCCTCGGTGTTGTGCTTGGCGTCCTGGGGCTTCTTGCAGGCGGCGCCGCTGCGTGGTACATGAGCACGCGGCGCCGAGCCTCAAATGACAGCTTCCACTTGTTGGGCCCCTCAGACGACGATGATAATCCCCACAACGGCCCTATCATTCCTCTCGCCGGCGCAGGTGCTGCGCGAGAGAAGAGCCGGCCGGTCGTCCAGACCGTGAGGGAGAAGCTCGGGGGGCTCGTGCCTGGCAGAAACACGCGGCAACCACGACGTCGAGATATGCTCGCGGAGGAAGATACCACGGTGTACGACGAACCAGGATGGTATGCCGTTAGACGCGATGGAAGTATCGGTTCCTGGAGCACTGGCCACGGTCGTCCAACTCTGGGAGAAGTCGTCCAAGATTCGTTGACGTCTCTGCGGAATGTCGGCGGTGCTATGCTCGCCTACGCTTCTGGCACCCGTAGCTCGAAGAACCGCGATCCTAGCGGCACGTCTTCCACCACCTATTGGGAGAAGGACCATTCGTACGAACCGTACTCCGACAAGGCCGCTCTCGTTGGACTTGCTGACCTTCCGCAAGCTGCGTCGAGACCGAAGGGAGGTCGGAAGAACTCGTATACGTCTCAATGGTCCTATTACGAAGATCCCTTCGCCGACTATGAGGTGGAGTCATTCAAGATGCCGGCCGACGACGAGTACGATTCCGATCCTACCGAGCTCAATGCCCCACCATCCCTTGACGACCCTCCCCCTCGGCCGTACATGTATGGACGCGTCGCCCCCGGCATGACGGACGTTACGCGGTTATCTCCACTCTCGGAGAAGCCATCTCTGCTCACTGTCTCAGATCCTACCGCGAGCTCAGACTCATCGCACGCATACTCCTCACCGTTAAACACCAGCTCCTCAGCGGACCAGCTGCGCATCCCGGGCGACGCGCCCCGATCTCCACGCCGCCCGTCTTCCATCATCGACGCGAATCCGCCCATCATGACGACGATGCGGCGCTCAGACAGCTGGTGGTCACGGTTTGCGAAGACGCCAATCCTCGACCGCCTCTCGACGACGGACAGCTCACGCGCGCAGCGCCCACTCGACTTCCGCGACCCGAACCCCCCGCCGCGCACGCTCGTGCCGATCAAAGAGTCCTCGAACTCGCTCTCACCCGACGAACCGCCCTCGCAGCGCGGGAGCAGGCACGACCCCATGTACGCGAGCGCGCACCACGGGCGGTCCGCGTCGTCCCTCCAGACATCCAAGACCGCGGACTCGGAGGTGATCGAGAGGATGGGCCGCACGATGGACATCGTCCAGAAGGGCACCGTCTCCTCGCACGCGAGCACAGCAAGCACCGATAGTGGCGCCACGGTCGACGCGTACGGCGTGGGCCGTGCCGCCCCGTCTGAGTCCTCGCCTGAGCACGCCCTCGGGGCGCTCGCGGTGGCTATCCCCGCGCGCGCCGACCCAGATCCGGGCCCACTCAATCTGGTGCAATCCCCAACCGAGATGTCTGCTACCGAGGCTGCGGGCTCGTCGGCTGCTCGTGGGGGAGAGGCGAGGCGACCGAGCCCGCCGCGCGGGATGAGCGTTGCTGCGCGTGTCGCCGCGCTGGAGCAACATTCCCGGTCGCCTGCCCTCCTGCCCCCGCCGCCGAGTCGCACGAAGAAGGCGAGGAGCAGCGTGTACGGGCTCGCCCCGAAGCCGTCGCTCTTCGTCGCGAATCCTGATCGACGGACAGGGAGCGGGGAGTCATGACAGTCGCACTTCCACCAAGGCGATTGTCCCCCTCCCTTCGTCTTTTCCCCTCTCCCTTGCGCAACCCCACTTTCATCATCATCAACCCCCCCGGTCTTCAGGCTCGAGCTCCATGTAGCCCGGCCTTTGGCCGGTGACTCGCCATTGCCCGCCGCTGACTCATTGCTAGATTCCCGTTGCTGACTATCTTTATGCCCTGGACGCTTCTCTTGCCCGCGTATCTGTAATCCTTGTCTCTTTACCTCACCCACCCCTCGGGGTGCTTTACGACCCGCCCACGACCTCGCCTGTTCTACGGACCGCCTTTGTTGTACTCACGCGCCGCTGCATTCAGTATACTTACGGTAGCTCACGACTTCTAACGAACACGAACGCGATCGACACCATCCGGCCCCTTCCTTTGTGCTGCGGCTGCCATTTTTTTTTGAATCGTAGCGGCTGCCGACGCGCACCCGGCGGGCGTCGGGCAGCGCTGGCGATGTATGTATGTGCTAGTCCCTCCCTTTGTTGCGCGTTTGTGCCCCCGGACGATCCTCCGCAAAGTGCGAGGACGCCCTCGGAGCGCGTCCGGATCCGCTGCGCCCCCCGCTGCCCACGTTGTCGTCCGCGCAGGTACTCCCTCCCCCATGACCGCGAAGTTTTTCTGCACGTCGGGAGGGGCGTGGTGTGTCCGACCGCTGACCGCCCGCCTGCGGTAGGTGAGGAGGGACTTCGCATTTGAGTTGGTTCGACGTCCGAACGCCCGTCGACCGGTCATGGGCGGTCGTCTGTCATCACCCCTCCAGACGCCGTATGTCGCCGATTGGATCGAGCGTGCCCAGATTAGCTACACATAGACTCGGCGGCAATGTTCGCCGGGCGCTTCCAGCAAATTTCGCGGTCTCCGGGGTCTTTTGATAATTATTTTCGGGATATCGGTGCCAAGGTGCAAGCACCTTGTCTGGAAATCGTAAATGAAACCGGACACGTTGCGCGGCGTGTCATCCGGCGAGAAGCGCGGGGGCGTGGTGGAGGAGTTGCTCCCGAACGAGTGGACGCCGGGGGTTCGGTGACTGGGCGCCTGCGCGCACAATGAACGGGATGGATGACGGCGACGGGCGCGGCGGCGTGCCCCCCAATCGTCGCTCCTTTGCACGCTCTCGGCATCCTGGTTAGCGTTGTGCCATGCTTGGTTTGTCTGCCGCGCCTCGGGCGGGGGATCCCCCGCTTGACTGGAACTGCTCAGTCGCGCGAGTCGCGAGCGAGAGGCCGAGCAGAGGGCGCCACGCGGGCGCTGGAGGGGCGCAGGCGAAAGAAGGCCTGGAGGGCTGACAGACTCGTTCCGTGGTCCACGCAAACCGGAGCGCCTGGGAGAGGCGCAGCAGAGAACGGTGTTTCAGACGCCAGGCCGAGCCGCCCATCAGAGCCACAGAGCGTAAAGGGGCAGCCGGGCGCCTCGGGGGGCATCATCTGCACCGATCTGAATAGAAACAGAAATGCTAGGCTGAGCACGGGCGAGAGCTTGAGCTTGTAGAGCCGGACGGGATCAGCATGGCCCCCGGAGCGTGGTCGTGGTCGCGGTCGCGGTCGTGGGCAGAGGCTGACCGCATTTGCATCCGCCATCTGGCGAGTCTGAAACGCGCCCCGAGGCAAGGGACCCGGCCGTGCGTGAATGAATGGACGCAGGACGGGACTGATATCTGGATATCGGCCCTCTTCCGGCTGTTCTAGCACCGGGTCCGTCCCTTGCTCTCCTGCGCGCGGGCGCCCGCAGTGCACATAGACGGCAACGAGCCAGGCAGTTGACATGAGAAGCCGAACCACAGCGTGGGCAGCGGACGCCCCTCGCCCCATCCAGCTCATGACGCTCACACCGCGTCAACTTCGCCCCCTGCCGCGCACGTCGCGCTGCCATCCGGGGCAGGGAATGCTCGGCGGCACACATACACCCGTGCTATACATTCGTTGCGAACGGCTGCTCATATCCTACACGCCCCGCCTACGCGGTGGCCTCGATCTCGGCGATGTACTTCTTGGATTCTTCCGTGTCTGCCCGGCTGAGGATCTATTTCGGCGCAACAGAGTATTAGGGGGTGCACACGCGTCGGCGGAGACAGGACAGACTCACCTCGAGCAGCTTCTCGACGTACTTGGCGTACGCGTCGTCCTTCGACGTGCCCTCGACGCTCTTCCACGCGTCCCTACGCAACGGACGAGAGAAGGGGGCTCAGCGGAGAAGATGCGCGTCGGGGCGCGGCGGCGTACCACTTGGCCTTTCCTACAAAGTCAAGCATGCCCGGGCGGGAGGTGTTGACATCGCCCACAGTCGCTGCGGAGCAAACGAACCACTTAGTCCCGACACGAGTGATGCGGGCTGCCAGCCGCGAAGCACCCACCCTGCTTGTAGTACTTGTAGAACTATAACGGCGGAAGCGCGACGCGTGGCGGGCGATGGACATAGTGTGTCGTCAGAACGCGGACGACAAGGTTCAGCGCACATAGGGCGGACGCACGTAGAGCTGCTCCTCCTGGCTGGGCTGGATGGGGCCCTCCTTCGGGAGGCTCTGGACGATGGCGACGGCTTTCTCGAACTTTGCCTGGGACATGGCGGGGCGATTGCGGTGGATGGGGACGTCGAGAGGGCGGCAGGGGCTGGCGACGAGATAAAGATCAGCTCGCGGTGGGGTAAGAGCGCGGCGATCTAAGTAGCCATCGACTGAGCGCAGGCCGCCCGCACCTCCCGATCCACTCGATCGCGCTCACGGCAGCTCCCGGGCTGCACTGCGCTGCCCGCAAAGCTTCATCTCCAGCGACTGCCCCGTCGATCTCCCCGCCCAGCCGACCGCCAGAGCCCGCGCACCCGAGTCGCCCCACACCGCCGTCGTCCGGGTCGAGCTCGACGCGCGCGACGCCCGTGCCTCGATGCGGCACGACCCCGCCCACGTCATCGCGCAATAGCCGGCCCGATCGCCAGACATAGCGGGCGAAGCATCCAGGCTGCGCACCGCTTCGACGCGTGCGTCGCCTGAGCACCGAAATGCCTCCGCGCACTATCGCAACGCAACGGCTCCCTCTCCGGCCCCGGGGGTTTCACCGTCCACGTCTGTTACCGTATTTTGTGGGCCGACCACTCCGCTGCTGCACGACACATCCGACGAACCCCCACCAGGCCCGTCGCAATCAGCGCCAGGTCGAACGACGTCGATCGCGAGGCAACCCGCCATCCGCGCAGGGTGCCTCGGAGTCGGGACACTATGGAGCATCCACCCGCGCAGACGCCGCGCCCCCGCGTTTGGGCAGAGAGATCTCGACGACGCGAGCCGCGGGCGGCGGGAGGTGGCACGGCCGGCGCTCTGTGCGCATCACAACCCAGCGGCGGCCCCCAGGGGTCAGCGTCAAGATCGCCATCGCACCATTGCACCGGAGGCAGTACGCCTGTGTATGTCCACCGGCGCCAGTCACGGCCGCGTCCCCCTCGTTGCCTGAGTCCAAGTTCAGGCTGCAGTGCTTCGCAGGCGCCGGCCCCTGCACGGCGTGGGCTGCACTAACGACTGCCCCCGGCGGGCGTGAGCGCCGTCGCTGTGAGTTCCTGCTTCCATCCGTAGGGAACGGTGCCGCCCTGTGATGGCTTCGTCTCGAATGGCCGGTCAGGAGTGGACGGACGGTCGGACGAGGGCAGGAGAAGCAACGATCGTATGTCATGCGCTCGGGCTGTCTTACGACCGCCTGAGCCCGCTCTATTGCATATCCATCTCAGCTTTTCATAGCCCGTGGTCCGTCGGTGTCCGACAAACACAGTGGCCGACACGGGCTTCTGGCCAACGGACGGTGGTGCGCGATTTGTCCAAGGCGCCCTATTCCCGTTCATCCGGAAGATGTTCGACGGACGACTCATTCAATTATTTGCGAAGATCCGTGCTTCTCATCCTCTGCAGAACCCTCCAAGCGCTCCCGATTCGGCCCCAGCGCCGAGCACATCCTCTCGCACACTGCGCGAATCTCTGGGCCCGACTGCGAATTGGTGACGGCCTTGAGAACGGGCCTTGGCTCGGCACGGCGCCCTGCTGTCGCGGCGGTGAGTTATTTAATGACCAAACGCCCACTTGCTGAACCACATTCTCAGGCATGGTTATTTTTCACCCGATAGCGATAGAGTAGGTGAGCAAGGCGTTCGCCTTCTGGGGTTAGTCACGGAACCCTTCGCCTTCCCGCGCGCCTTTCGGAAGACACTGCCTGCTTCGGACTGTCCCAGGGAGCGCAGGCGTCATCGTGAGGCGCGTGCCCGCTGCGCGAGAACTTACGAAGGTCAATGGCCCCTCGTCAGCAACCAACGACCGTGCAGACATCCCTGCGATGGAACTGCCCTTGTTTGCGGTGTCCTGGGGCCTGCACCTCCTCTTTCGCTCCATCGCAATACTTGCGTTCGGCGGGTCGTCGTCGCCCCACAGCCTACATCTATATCCGGACAGCGAAGCAGGGTCCACGGCGAGGGCAGGGCGTGCCAAACCCTTTTCGCGGCCAAGCTCCTTCCGGCGTCAGCGCCTAGTACCCGAATCCGAGTGGCCTTCTCCGACACTTCTGCAATTGGGGCGATCCCACTCTATTCGACGCAGGGTCCCTCGGCGTGGTGAGTGCCATGCAATGTGCCGTCCAGAACGACGCCATACAGTACGGTGCCATCGCCGTCCGACGGGTGGTCAGCCCAGCCTGCGCTGGCCAATGGCGCCCCCGCACGGGACCACGGCCAGCCCTCGGCGCGCTTCGCGAAAACTTCGCGTTCGGACCTGCGAGTATCACGAGCAGCCGCCGAGCCCGCACACGCCCCATTCGGGTGTACGCATGTTCGCGCTGCAGCGTGCTGTTGTACGTGCAAGGGTCTGCACTGTATCTCAAGGGGGAGGACCTTCAGCCACCTGATGTTGGTCAAGAGAACCGCGTGGTGCGTGGTGGGACGCCAGGGCGGCGGCGGCGGGGCGGCGAGGTGGCGCCCTTCATCGTAGCTCCTCGGGTGAGAATGCCAAAGACGCAATAGCCCCCGAGCGCGCAGCGATCTTTCGGACGCGCTGCATCCCTCTAGACACGGGGGCGCCGCCGTTGTTCTTCGCAACGACCATGGATCGGCAGACTAGCGCGGTGAGGGCGACTGAACTTGAACTTTACGCGGGTGCTAGTACTAGCGCACCTGCGCACGAAGGGCGAGGAACCTGAGCACGTTCCACGTCGTATTCTCGAGAATATGGACGGCCTGGGCTCCTGCCGGGCTCGATAGGTGTGCATCGAGAGTTCGAGCCCGTAGAGCGGGCGCGTCGATGGAGCGCAACGAACTCTGTCCCAGTTCGAGGGTTGCACGGCTATGCATCGACAGAACAAGACGGGTGGTGGCGCGGAGAAGGTTCAATGTGCCCGTAACGATGTGCCTTGCTGCCGACAGCGCTGCTATGGATCGCCCTGCCCCCGGATATCAGACCCGGGCGACTGGCCTGGCTCGCGCCATAGGCGCCCCGCAGCGCCGCCCTCACAATGTTGGAGGTGGCAAAGGCAGGTGAAATGACCGCGGCACGGCGGCCTGAGCCTCCTGGGGACCTGCGACGCGGCGGCGGAAGGTCGCCTGGGAGCGGGCCGTTCGGGTTGTGTGTGTCGCAGCTCGGGGACAATATCATGCAGTGCACGTTGCGCATGGGCGGGCGGCAGGGTGTAGCAGTGAGGGTCCAGGAGGGAGCGCGGCGTAGAACAGCGCCTGCCTGCCCCGCGTGCGGCGGAAGAGAGATGCAGGGCATAGGCGAGACGGGCGGAGTGCAGACGGGACACGGCTGGAGCCTGATGCATGATACGCAGCGGCTGCTCGCAGACGAACGCACCGCCGAGCGACCGGGGGAACGACCCGCGCGGGAAGGGGAGAGCGGTGGGCAACTTGCGTGGGCATAAGCGGCATGACTTGGTAGGAGGAGCGAGCGCGCCTTCCGGATCCGAGTTGAGAGTGGGTGGGCAGGTCGCTTGCCGTGTTGAGCTGCCGTCGTTGGACAGCGCGCCCCTAAGAAATCCTTCCTTGTGATGCAGAGGCGGGTGCGCAACCGATACTGCACGTCGGCTTCTGGTCCCGGTGGACGCCGTGACACATACGTCGGTGGCATCGGGACGGCAGATCAAAAGCGGTTACCCGCTTGCTACTAGAGGATAGAACTCGAGCTTGTGCGCGACTACAACGCCATGTTGGACGTGCTTGACGTGCGGACGGGAGGTCACACTGGCAGGCGCCTCTATACGGAATGGTAGATGATTTTGTTGACTGTGGCGATGTGTGTCATGATGCGCGAGCGAAGGCGTGTGCGATGGATGTCGCAGCTGGGCGCCGCCAGTGTCAGGGCGCCGGCCCAGAATCGATGTAGCCCTTGTTGACTACCGCTGCACAAATTGAGCGTCAGAGGATGGCAGGCCAGGGTCGAGTGCTGTTTGTATGGATGGGATCAAGCACACCTCGGGCATTGTTTGTGACAGGCGACGGAGGCGTCGAGCTGCACTGCTGCCAGCAGCAAGTTGGCGGCGACCCTTCAGGGAACTATCACGGTTAAATTCGAGCCGCTGCTAATGAAAATTCGCAGCTCACGGACATTATAAGCGGCAGTCCGGTGATTAAAATGATATAGAAAGTTAGGAGACTTCTACCATGTTCTACGCCGCCGCCAGCTAGCCGACATGTAGTACGTGAACGAGCTCGCGGTGTCCTCGAGGTTGTCGAGTTGTGCTCAGGGCGTTCAAGCTACTGCCACAAAGAAATGAAGTCACTGCTTCGATGCCCGATTCAGAGAAGATTGGCGCTGGCTATGTTCAGCCACCATGTCATTGTGCCACAGGGCGCCAATCAGTCGAGGTGGTCGGAGCACTGTCTGAGTTCAGAACAATTGCCGACGTATGGAGTTCCGATATCTACTCCGCTGCTCCGCCGGAAACCTAATCACGCGGGAAGTGATCACGGCGACGGCGACGACGACCGTGAACTCGACTGTGCTGTTCGCTGTCCGCTGTCTCTCCTTTACGCGTTCTCCACGTCGACAGACCCTGCGATGGCCTCCGGTCTCTCTACCTCGCGCTCTGTTCCGCCGCCATCGCACCAGGAGGTCACGCGCAAGCTCTCGGTGCATGCTGCTAAGCCAAACGTGAAGGTAAGTAAGCTCTAGCGCGTGCCCCGCTTCCCCACGTCTGGGGGAAGCAAGGCATACGCCCCACTGCTGAGAATTCGGGTCACTGAGACGCCTGTTTTATCCTCTGCCTAGAAGCCCACGCTCTCATCTGTCGCTGTGTCTGGTACCGAGTCCGACTCGGATTCCGTGTTCTCTCCAGATGTCGTCTCGCCGTCCCCAATGTCCACCACCAGCGTGAGCGGCGTCATGCTCGGGACCCCATCGTCGCAGCCTCCGCTCTCTTCAATAGCCGAGCGTCGTTCGGGTAGTGGTGAAGAATCAGAGGAAGGCACAGATGACGAAGAGGGCGGCTGGAGAGTCGAAGACGCAAGCGCTGCTACGCGGGGCTCGCTCGACGAGACCGTGATCAAGACCGGTTACCTATGGAAGAAGGGCGAGCGCAGGAAGGTACGTCGGTCTCCCATTGCGTGCGTCTCCCCGTCCTTAATTTGCTCGCGCTCGCGCTCCCCCCCTCGGCGCCCCGTCCATGTCCCACCTCAATCTCGATTCGGTGCGGATCCCTCGCGACGTCCGATAGACGTGGAAGAAGCGGTGGTTTGTGCTGCGCCCGGCGCACCTGGCGTTCTACAAGACCTCTGCCGAGTACAAGTTGCTCCGATTGCTTGAGCTCACGGACGTTCACTCGTGCACACCCGTCGTGCTCAAGAAGCACCAGAACACCTTTGGCATCGTCTCGCCCGTACGCACCTTTTATCTCCAGGCGGAAACCGCGGCAGAGGTGCATGACTGGGTGCGCGCTATCAACGACGCTAGGACGGCTCTTCTGTCGACATCTACCAGGAATTCCGTCAGCAGTGCCCCCATCCCGATTCCAACCACCCCTGGCACAGCACGCGGCCGTCTCTCATCTTCACCATCCCATTCGCCGTACGGGAACCAGCTCACGTCTTCGGATTCGGATGACGCATCGCCCAACACAAAATCGTTATCGACATCTTCGCCCGCGGCGGCGGGGAGTTCTGACGCAGCCTCGCCATCCAAGCCAGTCGCATCGGGCTACCTGATGAAGTGCGGATCACGGCGGCACAACTGGCACAAGAGATGGTTCGTACTCAGCGGCGAGAAGCTCATCTACTCCCGAAGCCACATGGTGCGTGCACGGTTTAGTCGCGATTCTAGCTTCTGCGCGGTATTAAAACATAATGAGCTGACGGATATGGCTTTATGACGCTCGTGGTCGGCGTTTGCACAGGATACGAAGCCTCACCGTCAAATCCCGCTGTCGATGATCATCGACGCGCTCGAATACGACCTTCCTCCCCACCGGAATGTACCCAGCGTCACTTCACCTTCGGCCATGTCGCCACCCGTTATCTCTTCCTCTTCTCCCGATGATGCGGACGCTGCGCACGGCACGCACACATTCAAAGTGGTCACCACGAAGCGCACCCTCCTTCTCTGTGCACCAAGCGAAGAAGAGGAGATCAAATGGCTTAGTGCCATCCGTGCGCTCATTGCCCGCCGATCGACGCAGGGCGTCCTCCCGGGGGATGCCGCCGCACCCGTGACGAGCCCCCCAAGCGCAGGCGTCACGGCGACATCTCCGAGCCCATCTGGCGCAGCGGCGCCGGCAACAACGGGCAAGCGGAGGGATTCGATCGCTCGCCGACTCAGCTTGAGCGGCGGCGGACCGTTCGGCGTCGGAAGCCCTGTCGCGAACAATGCACCGGCGCCAGCAGCGGGCGGCACGGGCGCCCCGCAAGAAGCGACATCGGGGGAACGTCAATCTTAGGCGTGTGCACAGAGGCCTTCTTCTTGCGGACGCCCCGTCGCCCGCCCCGCCGCACGCCCGGTGGCGGCGGGTGGACGAGGGGTGTGGGGTTTGTGGAGGGGAGGGCTTCTGTCGGGTTGGCCACCGCTGCTGTGTGCCGCCCGCCCGCCCGCGCGCGTTCTCGCATCGGGTGAGTGTGGGGAGATGCATCGCACGGGGGCTTCGCGCTGTGTGAAATTCGCGGACGCGCCTGCGTCGACCGTCGTCGAAGACGAGCCTCGATCGGGGGCGCCGGGGGATCTGACGCCCCGGGCTGGTCTCTGCTCGGTGCTCTCGCTCTCGCTCTGTCTCTGCTGCTGTTGCGTGTTGCTGTACATGGGCTTGTTCTGGTGGGTGTGCGGGCGCTGCGGAGGGGTGATTGCAGGGCGGGTGGTGGTCGCAGTTTGTCGTTGCTGGGCGGTGAAACAGAGAAAGGATTGTACGATAGACTACGATGGTGCGGCGGGTGGGACACTACTGCAGACAGTAATACAGACAGTGGGCGAACGCGCATGACGACGTTGATTCATTTGCAAATGTTATGTATAGTAGGGCGTATAATCTGATGCGGCCGGGTATGGATACCGCCAGACAGGGAGGGATGGGCTGTATACAGGATGTGCCGAGGTGCGCACCGCCGCTATAATTGCCAGAGTGCGGGCAGGAGGGCGGACGGGCGGCTGGAGGAGCTGGGGAAGGGCTTCTGTGGAGATGGGGGCATCTGTCATGCGATGTCTTGATCGTGTCCGAGCGATGGATCCGAGGGCGGTCGTAGGTTTAGGTAAGCGCCGTGGGGAGGACGATTGGCCGGTGCGGCGATTGGGTGCGTTGCGCATTACCCAGAAGGCGATAGCCCATTGCGAAGGCGCGACGAGGACGTCTCTGCCCCCGCGTGCACGCGCACGCCGTCGGCCGCCAATTTGTCCATCCGCAGACGGAAGGGGGCTGCAGAAAGGAGGCGGGACTGTTCAGTCGCGCAGGGGGTGTCGCGGCGCCTCGGCGGTAGCATGTGGGGCGCGGGCGTGTATTGTCTCGGCGAGAAAGGAAGGGGCTGTCGAGGACCGTGTACGGTGCCGTTCTCCGCAGAGCGAAGAACCACTGCGAGAGGTCAGGCGAGGCGGGCGTGGGGGAGGCGCGGAGAGGGAGTGGGCTGGGCGGCTGTGGGTTTGGGCGGAGAGGACGCCGGCTCGAAATGGGAGCCTAGAACGGCGGGCTCGGGCGGCTAGTCGGGTGCCTGAGAAACGAGAATGGCCAGGATCCGATCTCAGCGGCTGTATGCCTTATCGGGCAAGCCTTGTGACCGGCGGAGCGGGCCCACACGAGGACGCCCTGTCCGCCAGCACGGCTCGCTGCTCCTCGTTTCGCCCACAGAGTTTGAGGGCGCTCTTCCATTCTCCAGCGCGCTGCCACTGGGCCCGCACGCACACGGGCACGGGCCCGTGCGCGCAGCACCCGGGCTGCACAGTAGCCCGACCGCCCCCTCCGGATCGTGTGCGGAGCCCCGAGATGGCGAGAGGATGCGGACGAGCGGCGCAGGCAGCAGGAGCGGCGCGTAATTCGCGCTGACAAGGGGATATATGGGGCGAAATTATAAATACGCACAAGGTTACGTGATGCCGGCAAGGCGGTGTCGCGACGAATGGGGGCAGACGCGTGCAGACGCGTATGGAAAGGAGCGGGCGGTGTCCGGGGGGCGGGGGATAAGGGAGTAAATAAAGGAAAATAAAGGAATCAACGGGCGAAAGTCGCACGGGTGCAGCCCGGCGCCCTGGGGTACATATAGTCCTCCTCTCTTCCTTCTCCCAACAACCGCCCACCACTCCCCGTCCGTGTCCGCTCGGCCTCCCTCCTCCCCCAGTCCAATAAATATTCAGAACGCCCCCCAGCCTAGTGCCATGCCCGACGCTCCTTCCAGCCCCCGCAAGGCCGTTTCCTCGGTCTCCCAACAAGTCCGCACCCAAAAGAAGCCCGGAGCGCCCAAGCCAAAAGGCGCCGTGCGTGCTAAGTCGGGCTGCTACACCTGCAGGATTCGTCGGAAGGTTAGTCTCGAGGCGCTCATCATCGTCCTCCTCAATCTCTAACCCCGATCGTCCCTCCCCCGCGCCTTTTCGCCCCTTCCTCCCTCCCGCCCTCACCGCCACGTATCTACCCGACGCCTCCACAGAAATGCGACGAGCAGCCGAATGACGACGGCGCCTGCCAGACCTGCGTCCGTCTCAGGCTCCAGTGTCTCGGCTTCGGTGCGAAGCGTCCAGAGTGGATGAGGGTCAGTCGGCCTTCAGAAATTCTCCCGTCTTGCAGATAGGGGCTAACCCGCCACTCGTCTGGAGCAGGAGAACAACAGCGTCACCGAGCTGCGCGAGAAGATCAAGACCTTCCTCGCGTCCCAGGGCATGATCAAGGGCCACTCGGGCTCGGGTCCGCGCTCGACAGAGCAGGATCCCCCCGTGCTCGTCCTCGTCGACCACCTCCACACTTCCCCGTCGAGCCCCTCCACCCCTGCCCCCTCTGTCTCGTCGAGCGAGGGTCCACGACCCCCTCACAATGGCATGAACACGTCTTTCGAGCGTGCGCCCAACCATTACCCTCCTATGGCCCCTCCCCAGGAGCAGCAACCGTACGGCAACAGTATGTACCCTCTTACGTTCGTCCCCGCGGCGTGGTAGTGAACTTTGGCAGACTGGCAGCCTACTCTTCCGGAGTTGGGGCATGATCCCAACATGAATCGGGGCCCGATGCTGCCGAACGTGAACGACATGTTGTACCACACCGCTCCTGCCCCCACTACCGCCCCGCCCCCGCCTGCCCCTTCTATGATACAATCTCCTACCTCCATAGTTTCTGCTCCCTCCTCCTGTAAGGCGCCGTACCGTTATTAGTGTATTATGAATGTATCATGATTAATGCCCTCCTCTGTTGGCAGGGCCTCGTGTTGGTGCTCAATACTACCATTCCGCCTCGACGTCTATGCCAGTATCAACACCGCCCTACTTGCCTTCGACCTACAACCACCCATATTCCTCATTGGCGCCGTCGTACAACGCCGATCTGAGTAGCTATTCCGACGACGAGGTTGAGCAGTCTATCATAAGCCCCGAAGTTTCAAGACGACCTCCTTTGCACGTCACGGTGAACGGTTTTGGTCTGGCTATCCCCGGCGAAGACAACCACCTCGTTCATCATTACCTGGCCAACGTTCTTCCCATACAATATCTCCTCGCCGACTCCTCGATCCGGGACTTCATGATCAACCTCATCCAGACAAGCGCAGAGGCTCGAAATGCCGCATGCGTATTGTCTGCGTTGCATTTGCGGACCCTTAGCTATCGTCCCCAATCTCCAGACCCAGACGCGATCTTCAACAAGGTGCAGATGGTGCTGCAAAAATCGGTCCACAACGAAGGGGAAGCCATGGCCGGGCTGCACATCGTCTCCAGTTTTCTCTTCACAGGAGGGCGCGGTCCGTGGGATCTGTGGCTTGAAGTGGCGTGCCGGTACGTGCAAAACATTCTGAACGACACGCGGTACTACGGCCCAGAACACGCGCTGAAGAGCTGCTCGGAGAGCACGCGGTTCATCATCAAGACGACGATGTGGTTCGACGTGCTCGCGAGCGTGACGACGCGGACGGTGCCCCGCTTCCTCGAGACGTACCGGACGCTCTTCAGCGGCGCGTACATCGGGGACCCGTCCACGTCCGCCCCGGAGATCTCGATGCTGCCCGTCATGGGCTGCGAGAACAAGATCGTGCTCGCGATCGCGGAGATCTCCAACCTGGCGTACTGGAAGTCGAGCCAGATCCGGCGCGGCACGCTCAGCATCCCCGAGCTCGTGCACCGCGGCGCGGACATCGAGGAAAGACTCCTGGGGCCGTCCTCACCGCAGCCGCTCGCGGTCCCGCTGCAGCCGGGCATGTACGGCCCGCAGGCGCTGCAGCACCACATCCCGGGCATGTACGGGCAGGCGCCGGCGGGGCAGGACTTCACGGAGAACGAGGTCGCGCAGCGGCGGCGGCTCACGAACGACATCTTCCGCGCGTCGGCCAAGGTGTACCTGCACACCGTGCTCTCGGGCGACTACCCGCCGTGCCCGGAGATCATGGCGGCCGTGACGGAGACAGTGGATGCGCTGCGGCGGGTGCCGCTCGACGCGCCGTCGGTGCACCGCAGCGTCGTGCGGAGCGTCGTGTTCGGGATCTGCCTCGGCGGGTGTCTGACGGACGACCAGCGCCAGCGGCGGTTCCTCCTCCAGATGCTCGAGGTGCAGCAGCGCGAGTCGGTCGGCAACGTCGGCGAGGTGCGGCAGCTCATGGAGGAGGTCTGGACGCGCCGCGACAACGCGCGCACCCCCTCGCATTATCACCCTGTCGACTGGCGCGCCGTCATGAGCGAGAGCGGGAACGACCTGCTGCTCCTCGTCTAGACATCCCAGGCGCCGATTCCCCCCCCCGTTTTACCCTCACGTTCCCCTGCTGTGGGCTTCCGCCCGGCGAACGACACACACCTCTGTCTCGGGCTTCCGCCCAACGAACAACGCAATTCAGCTTTTCCCGCTCATGTCTCTTTCTCTCCTATCGGGTTTGGGTCTTTGCTTTCTTTATGTTCCTTGCTCTGATAACGTCTATGCATGCTCACCGAAAAGCCATGCTTTCCCACAGCAACCACCGTTGTAACACATAATCGCTCCCGCGCGCACAGATACCATCCTCCATCCGCACCCCACCCATCCCCTTCACTCGTCCTCATCGTCCTCATCCTCATCCCCGCCTACGGGCTCTGGGAGTTGGGTGCACTCCGTCTGCCGTCTGTACAAAGTCACACACACAGTATTGCCCGGTCCGCGCTGCTGCCGCTGCTGCTTGTCTGTATGTATTCTACTTCGGGTTATCGTACGCGTTTCCTGCCACCTTCCTCACACATCGCTACGTCGTAGGACACCACGCCCCACGCTTCCCGCTTCGCCTTCCCTTCGCGCACACTGCCGTGCCTCCCCCCGTCTTCCCGGCTTCGCGCCCTCCGTGCCTAGCCAGTGCCCATGTCAGTGCCAGAGCGACGCCTCCCCCCCCCTCCCCCTCCTTCGCATCTGTGTTCGCATGCCGATTGGCCCCCGCCACACGCACGTCGCACGTAATACGCGTCCCCCACGCCCGGCTCGACGCCCGCTTCGGTTCCTAGTAGCATACCGCCGCCTCCTTCTGTAGCTTCTACGTTCCCGCGTCCGACAATGCTGTGCCTTTGCTCCCCCCATGCCCGTCGTGCGCAACGCGACGCGAAACGGCGCGATGGAACGGAACGTGCCAGTCCAGGACGCCGGGCTCCTGCCTCTGCTGCCGGGGTGGGCCGCCCGGCGCAGAGGGAGCGTGCGAGCGGACACGCGCGATGACGACGCGGGGGACCGGCCACAGGCGGACGTGCTTCGCGCGTGCGCTGGGGCCGGTGCCACTCGCCACCCGCGGCTGGCCCCCTAGGCCTCCTGCGCCCCGGTGCGGGTGCGGGCGCGCGCGTCGAGCGATAGCAGGACGAACAACGTTATTGCATTCGCGTGAGGCCTCCGCTCTTCTATCGCGTCCCGCTTCTCCATCTAATCGGATCCCAATCTAAGGCTTCGCGGCAGCAACCCTCTCCCAACCTCGGACGCCCGCCCCCAGTGGCCCCACCACCCCCGCGCCTGCCCTGTCCGCCGCCCGCCCTTGGCCGCGCACCGTGCACCGTCGCGCGGCTGACCCGACGCTGAGTGCACGGGACCGATCCCGCCCGCCCGCCGCTCGGGCGCGGGATTGCACGGCTCTACGCATTGGGCATTCCCAGCCTCCCAGGACGCCGGCTCCCATCCGGCAACCCGTACCCGGCCCCGGTCCCGCAGGCGCACGCACCAGAAGACGGCAGCCACTTCGTCGCCCCGCGGCAGACGGCCAACGCGGTCAGCGACACGGCGTCACAGACGCGTACCTCTCGTTCGCAAACGCTCGCCAGGGCGTCGTCGACGAAACCAGAGTCGGAGACGGAGAGGCTCGGGTGCTAGTGGCGGATGGTCTGCGTCGGAGTCTCCTCGGAGGGCAATGGTGGGGTGCTATGCCGGCACCGCACGCGTCTCGGTCAGTTGCCCGAGTTTGGGCTAGGGCTTCCCAACGTGCTGACCACGTTCGCTTTTTTGTTCGGAGCTTGTGCCTTCGCTGACCACACGACAGTGACCGCCGCGCGTCCTGCAGCATACCCGGACATGGATTGATCACCTTCGACCTCGCTGCGCACGACCCGCAGCACAGCGCGTCGCTCCCGAGCCCCGACGAGAGGGCAGGATCCCGGGCCGACGTCGACGTCGAGCCAACGTAGTGAACGACGATGACGCATCCCAGTCTGTTCCCGCGCGTGCCAAGTGCTCGGGTGCTCTGCAAGGTACGTCAGCCTCTCCTCCTCGCCGCTCGGCAGAGCCGACTTCGCAGGACGCTGTCCGCACGCACGCCCGCTCTTCCGCCCTCGTCGCCAGCCCTGCCGGATGCGGCTGACTCGCCATCCAGCTCGATGAGGGCAGAAGACGCAGGTGGCGCAGGCACTGACACATACAGGACAGCATCCTGCACCACGCTACGCGGTGCCATGGCGGGAGCAGGGCTCGCTGAAATTGGCGGCCTCTAGGGATGCGCTGCGCCCTTTTTGGGATGCCGCAGATCAGGCCTGCCGCCAGACTCCAGTCAGTTGGTGGCTGCTCGGCCTGGGCTATGGCGCTAGAGGGCAGACGCTGATGTGCATCAGAGATGCCGAGGCTCTGTGGGGGCCTCGTCCGGCCTCGTAGAGATGGAGGAAAGGGTCCTTCTGCATGTCTGTATATTGCAGACGCAGGCAGGACGCAAGTGGGCGGTCCCGTGGGCCCGGGCCCTTGGGTAGACTGCGAGAAGAATGCTATTCTAGGTACGGTCAGTTACGGTACGTACCAGCAGTTATTGTGCGGGGGCAGTAGTGGTGTGGTCGCGGAGGGCAGGTCGTGGTGCGTGCCCGCACTCAGTCTAAACTCTAATGTACATATGAGCATTAGGACGCGGCGTCTGTTGCTATATGGCACATTACGCGGCGGCATTAAGTGATTCCTCCCCTTCTACTGCGTGTTGCGCGACGGCCACAAGACCCACCAGTGCCCAGAAGTGATCGGGATAAACGAGCCTCCCGATCCGAATTCGACTTTCCCCGTTCTCTTTTTCTCGAAGCGACGCACTCTGAGTCCCCCCTTTCTCTCGAGTTCCGGCGAAGACAGGTGTTTTCCTGCGGTGCGCCCACAACACGAAGCACACAGAGGCGAGAGAAAGACATGGGAGATCGCGACGCACATAGTGCTCTCTCCGGTCCGCATCAAGACAATCCGCGCTCCCAGCCCGACTTCTCTGTGTACGCACAACGCGGTGCCCTGCCTGGCGTGGCGGACGCTGCGTTCGTGGGCAACCCTTATCGCCCTTCGCCCCCTCAAAGCCCCATTGCGCATATGACCCACTCCCGTGCCGGCGCCTACGCTTGCACACGCGCGGTCGTGCCAGTGGCGGCGGGTGTGGTCGTGGACGAAGTACAACATGCGCCATATATGGGCATCATGCATCGCCTCTCCGCCGTGTTTGATCATTCAATCGGGCGCTTGGACGCGGTGCAGCAAGTTGGAACCTGAGTCGACGATCTCGCGCCTCAGTCACGGTCATCTCGCCGTCTCGGGGACTCGGGCTCGGGCTCGGATTCGGATGTGGGCTCGGGATGAATGGTTACGCACCCCCCGGACGCGCGGGAGGGACGCGGCGTGCAAGCGAGCCCCTCCCCGATTCCCGATTTTGATGGTCTCCTGGGGTCGCTCTCCCGAGTCCCGAATGACCTAGCGCCAATAAGGCTGGCCTGGCGAAGATGGAATGTGCGAAGGACGAGCCCTGGGTGGACCGTAGCCCTGCAGGGACGCCACTTGTGGTACTATCATTGCAGCAGCATGACGTCTTGTTCGCGGCCAGGCCGCGGTGTGCGATCGTCGCGCGCTTACCAAGTTACTTCGTAGGGCAGTTCGGAAGTTCGAGCTTCGGTAAGCCTGCAGGACGCACGGCCAGGAACGTGGAGGGCGGTCGGGGACTCGGAGGCGCCCCTGCGCTGCTAGGCGCCGGGCGGCACTGGCACGGTGTGTCGCGGGCGCCTGTGACCAGTGGGAACGCCGGTCTGCGTCGGACGAAGCAGCTCGCATCTGCGCACGGAGGCGCCCACAGAAGCAGCGAAGCAGGCCATCCCTCCGACTTTCTGCGGCGGGGGCACGCACTGGCATGTGGCGGAGATCATTTCGCGGTGGCGGCCGTGCGTGTGTGCAGGGACGCGGGGAACTTGAAGCCAGTGGGGGAAGCAGGTGCCGCACGCGAGCTGGGAGGGTAATAGCCTACGCGGATGGCTTCATTCGAGGAATCGCGGTCTTCTCTACCACCACGCGTCTGCGGGCTGCGGGAAGTGCTGCCGTCGGTGAAATCGTATCCGGATTATCGTCTCGTCCGTCCGGGCCCGGGGACCCGGCTGCGGCTTGAAGCTCGCGGCGAACGGTCGATTGTGTTGCGGGACGATCGATGGATGACAATTGTGTGTGTCTGCAGTCCGCCGTGCGCGGAGGTGCGTTAATATGAGGTACTATGGCAGGCATGTGACGCGTGTGGCGGGTCAGAGGACAGCTCGTGCGTGCAGGCGGACGGCCACTTACCGGCTGCGCCAGGCGGAGGTGAGTGTTCTTCCAGTTGATGAACGTCCTCCCGAAGTCCAGGCGGGACGTCAGACGAGCCCGAATTGCAGCGGCGTCGGATGATTACCCTCCTTTGGGCCAGGTCCAGTGAAAAAGGGGGGGCGTACACATGAGATACAGGGACAGCGTGCGTCGGATTGAACCCGTGTTCGAAAGAAGGGGCAAACTTGACGGCACGAGGCGATTTGTGTGTGCCGTAGTCGACACCTGTGCACCTTCGAGATCCTCCAGAAAACACCAGCATGGCGAGGGCCTGTGCTGCTCGAGTGTAGGGCCCTCCGCCACCGCAGGGTCTCGAGTTGCGTCGAGGCTGAAAAATGCTGGGTAGTATTCTCCCCGCCGTCGTTGCGCAGATGCGGAGATGAAGGGAGTACAGGACGCGCCCCGGTCGCAGTTGCAGTGTAGTCGTTTAGGCGTCCGAGCCCGCCACATCGACGCGCCAACGCGGCGACATCATGATTCGCTGCGGCTGGCCTCCTATCCTCGCACCCAAGTGGGAGTACACCAACACAGCAGCTCGCAGGACCGCAGCGCGGAGGCACGGAGATAGGTGTCTATGTGGGAGACCGAGTGCAAAGGCTGAGCGCTGAGTCGTCGCTGGAGACGCAGTTGGAGGGACTTGTTTGTAGTAGGCAGGGCCGCAGGCGTCGATAGCATCGCGAGGTAGGAAATCAGAGCAGAGTCGGCGGCCGCCGTTACGGTCGTGGCGCCGAGTCACAGTTGCGTCCCAACGAACGAGTGTGTGGTCGGGGCTGGCTGGGCGACCGCAGGGCCGTGGCAAGTCCCGAATCCCGACGTCCACGGTCCCTGTAGAGATTACGCCCGCTTGGCGGGGCGGTGGGTCGGGCGTACTAAGCGGTACGCGAACAGAATATACAGCCGTGGTCGCCTACTGGCAGGTGAGCTTGCTGCGAGCAGCACTCGGTATGTTTTGGAGGGCTTGCCGACGTCACTTTCCGACTCCCGTCGCATTAGGTAACGCGCACAGCGCACTGGGCCGTCAGAACCGTCGCTCCAGCGGCACCATGGGGCCCAATTTGAATTGTTTGGCACGACAATCCTGGCCCAATTTATTGTTTGTCCGTGAAAGTCGTGTGCCCGAAGGGGCCTTCGTACCCTACGCACCGCATGCGAGTAGATTGTGCTCGGACGAGCGGCAGTAGCTTTGGCATCCACTGACGCAGGCGGCGCAACTGCGGCTCCTCTCTCGAGGCGCAGCACGAGAGTCGCTGCTCCCCGAAAATCTCGATGTATCGGCGCGTTCTATGGCGCATCTTCGCGGACCAGTGCCTGCGCAGGAAACATCAGTGGAAGCCTTCCGTCCGTCTTGTCTGCAAGGGATGATTTGTTACCGGCCTCGTCCGCGCCAGACCACACGGTCGTACGGCAGCTGGCTGGTGGGCAGTCGACCGAGCGCGCTAACCGTTCGAACAGGAGAGCTCGTTTCTCCTTCCGGAATGTTTCACCACGTTCCCCCGGTACAGGCGCCGGGGGGGCAGGTGGTGCGCCAGTGTGTGCCCCGCTCGACACAGGCTGTATGGGCCGTTACGTGAACTGGCGACTGGGTGCGGGCGTTTGCGAGATGGTAGCCCGAACGGCGGATCGGCGGGGGCGTGCTTCTCGAGGCGTGCCACATCTACGGGATGTCGTGAGCCGCGTCCGCACCATGGGGGCGGGAAACGAATTGTTGGACTCACCGCCGCGGCTCACCCTGTCCCCGCTTGATACGGTACAAGACCGGCAAGAGGCTTCCAGCGGAGGGAAGGCGCCCGTGCCGCGTTCTACCTTCTGAGGTTTAGCCTTCTGGGATAGAGTGGGCCCTGCAGCTCGTTGGCGCACTGTGATACATTACTGCGCGGTAGCTGGAAACCTAAGATACACGTTGGCAGACTCACCCTAGTATGAACTTTACTACAGACACCAACGCGGAGTCCGTGGACAAGCCCACCGCCGACGCATTGCAGGAATGTCCGCCGAACGGCGATTCATAATCCAACTTGGCCACCAAGACACCAAGTTGCGACCGGTCCTTTTATGGAAAGCCTTGTATTCCAGTCGCGCAGTGATGGTAAGTATGTCGGTAAACACGCCGCCCCCCTGAGTCGCACTTCACAACTTCACAGCGTCGCGGCCGGCCACATGGCACTGATCGAGCGTGATTTCAAAAATCAAGGCGGACCTAGCGCGGAATATTTGCGGGGAGCGACTTGCGCTTCGGACTCAGCCTTGCAACTCCTTCGCGCCTTTGCAGCGGCGCCGCAACTCGCCACTTTCGCATCGCGAACCACCTGATGCCAGGCCCCGAAGCCCGCCCTTTGCCACCTTCGGCGGTGCCCCAATTTGAAGCGGAACCGTGATAGGGAGGGGCGGAGATCCCGGGGACGCGGAGGGACAACGTTTGCCTCTCCTGCAGTGTGTCCACACCCCGTGCGCACTCCATTATGATTGCATCATCGTACGCTGTTCGAATCAGGACGCGCCCTCGGGGGCTTCACCGGTCTCCTGTGCACGCACTGCAGGGCTCCTCGTAAACGTGGCGGTACGAGCCTTCGGCGATGTGCGTGCGTCCGCTGAAACCTGCATGCTCCATGCCGGCACCAGACGATGTGCTGGATGTGGGATGAGGTGAGCGACCCCTCTCCCCTCCGAGGCGATAGGGATTGCAAAAGCGGCCGGGAGCGATGCGGCCGTATACAATTAGTGGATGATCGCGACCCAAGTCGGAATTTGAGGTGGTCGGGAGGGCAGCTAGCAGGAACATACCAGCACTAGGGGGAAAGCATGCGAACGGAGAGCCGGGAAGGCCGGCGAAGCTGATGCGCCTGCGAATTTCACGGATGCGCCCTCCCGCGCACCGTCGCCCGTGCCTCAGCTCGCCGAGGGCCTCCCCCGCCGCGCGAAGCCGCCAGTCTCCCCGCGCTTGGGCAACACGCGCCATCTCTGCAGGAACGGGGCTCCCTGATCGCGAACGCGCGATCTGCATCGGAATCGTGACCAGAACCGACACTGCCACACCCTCAAGAGGCGCGTCTGCACACCTGGGCCAGTGATCGGGCCCACCGCACACTCTCGTATCGTACAAACGGTGCAGGTTGTACAGGCCCAGTACAGGACTGTACGTTACCTCATCGCCCTCGCCTGCAGGAGCATTCGTGCATGGCTGCGCCGTCCTCGCTCGCTTCTGCCCGTTTGTGAGTCAGTGGGAGTGGGTTCGACAGGAGCGAGGGAACTGCACACCTCACACGCTGGGGGGGATTATGACGTTCTGGAAAGAAGTTCGGTGAATCGCCCCCCGGTTCTATCCTCCGAGAGCGGATCAGCTTAGTTTAGCCTTGAGGCATGGGTGCGAGCCTCGAGGCGGGCCAACGACGCTATCTCTCGACACAAAAGAGCCGTCGTATGCACGGCCGGTGACAATCCTGCGAGGGCTCCTGTGACACGGAAGGCGCGAGGCCATTACGCGTACTCAGCGTCGATGCAGACGTCCGTCCTCGCCATCCGTCGTTCTCACCGCCACGAGGGGCACTCATCTTTTACCTGGATGAACGAACGATGATGGCCCACGGGGCCACCTCGATGGGATGTGGGATGGGGCGAGTAGACGCGTCCTGGGATCAGCATCATCACCATCTGCCAGAGGGGAAACATGCCGGGGGAAGTAAACAAGCTGCGAGCGACCATATAGACGACGGCGGAACCCGCAGGTTTTGGCCCGCTTTGGGCATGGATACGGGTTCGCACGTACTACGTGCTACGACTGCCCGCTTCGACGCGCGCACGTCTGGAGGTTGGGGGACAGACGCGGTTCCGGACATGAAATCGCCTGGATTGATTCAGGAACGCTGGTCTTGTCTCGGACGGGTGCGGGTCTTCGCTCAGCGGTGGCGGATCGACCGATATCGACCACCGCCGGGGGATGAGCGAGTGTGCAGGAACCAGGATTTCGAGCGGTAGGATCCTGTCTGAGACACTGCAAAGCAGAAGTGGCTGCATTGTGTGCCGCCGTCCCGGCCAAGCATCTATTTAGCAGCTACAACTCCGCAGACGCGTCCCACGGCGGCGCAGAGTGATTATATCAGCGCGCACTGAGCGGGGCTGCGCGGGCGATGGCGAAAGGAAAAGGGAGTATGCGATGTACCGCTGGGGATGACGTATCGTGGTTTGCGGTTCGTCGACGTCGTGGCTGCGCGGGCGAACGCGCCTGTCTGCCAACGTCGACTTCTCCGGAGACCAAGGAGCGTTTGCAACGCACCACGCGTCCGCGTTCGTGCTAGACTGGCGCAGGAGCTTTCGTGTCCGGATGTGATATTCCGCGTCGGTTCGACTGGCCTTCAGAGGGCTATCGCGAGGCTCGCCCCTGGGATGGCTGGTTCGCGTGGACGGACTGGTTCGTTCGCGGACACCGCAGCACTGCATTTCGGCAAAAGAACAGAACGAGAAACCTCCAGGCTCGTGGGGGTCGGAGGGAGATGGAGAGGCGCGCGCCCACCAGAGGGACGGGCCGCTCCTGGGGCGTGGGACGGAGCGGGATCGCAATCGGAGCTGTGCAGACGGATCTCGATGCACTGGCGTCTTCGGCCGGAAAGGAATTTATTGGATTAAAAATGGGGGGAAATGATGATGATGATGGATGCGAAGCGGAGGGCTAGGGTCGGGTGCAGCCAGGCGATCTGTTCTGGAGTCGCGTGGGATATTGAATTCGTCGGAGAGAGGGTGAGGAGGCCAGTGCCAGAGTGGCGGGTGGGCAGGACGGGCGGACCCTTGGTGACGAGTCGATATGATCTCGTCCTCCATCATGCCGTCGCCCTTCTCCCCCTCCTCCTCCGGCCCACCCACAATTTCCGTCCCCCCATATACGCCTCCTTTTCCAGCCACTCCTCCCGGCTCCCCTCCCTCCGCCTCCACCCGCTCAGTCCTCGCCCCTCCCGCCGGGTCTGCTTCTCCCACCGCCCGCCGCCACGCATCCCTCCGCTCCTCCCACCGCCGGCGCGCTATCCATGGCTCTCAAAGGTCTCCCCTCGCCCGCAAGTGGCGACAGCAACTCCTCCCCGTCCCCAGACCTCGCATCAGAAGGGCCCTCCGCAAACGCCTCCCCCGTCTCCGCCTCCACGTCCCTCTACATCTCCCAGGCCTCCGATGAAGGGGAGTCCACTGGCAACAACAGCTCTCGAGGCACCCCGACGCGCTTCATGTCTGATCTGACGCGCTCAAGTTCCGCCGGCAAAGGCGGATGTTGGTACGCCGACCTCCCTCTCTCCTCCCGCCCCGTACATGCGCTCACACTCGTCGTCCCGTGTCCGCCTCCGACGTGGACAACCAACCGCAGGACATGTCGGGTACGTCGGAAGGTATGCATCACGGCGCAGCCCGTCTCTTAGTGATCGCTCCTGCGCACTCGCTCACCTTGGCTTCTCCCCGTCCCTTTCCCCTCCCTGCCCGTCCCCGTAGAAATGCGACGAAGAACGCGAGGGCGACTCCTGCAAGACGTGTCTGCGTCTGCGCATAAAGTGCCTCGGCTGGGGCCCCAAACGGCCCGACTGGATGCGGGTGCGTCTATCACATCTCCAGGTCGCGCCACCCCGAACTGTGCTGATGAGATGTCCCCCCTCTTCCGCCGCACTTGTCATCCGCCTGAACTCACCTACGTTGCATGTCGCCCCGCTGCGCTCGGACTCCAGGACAAAGAAAAGGTCGCCGCTTACAAGGCCGACATCAAGGACCAGCTCTCGCGCATGGGCCTCATCCGCGGGCAGCCCCGACAGCCCTGGCACGCTACCGGCCTCGCCGCCTCCCAGCCCTCCACGCCTGGCGTCGCAGGCCCCGGACCGCAGACGCTACGCCGCAGCATGAGCGCACGAGAGTATCGCCGCGAGTCCGGCGTCGTGCGTGGTGCGCCGTATCACCTTCCTGGGCTGTCTGGCGCCTCATCCGGTAAGTCGTCCTCCCGTCCGTGCCGCACCGCACGCGTGCCCGTCCTCGTGTCCCGTGCCCGCGAAGCAGCTCCTCGATTACGCCTATCTTGAGCAATGAGCGAGGCTACCGCGGATGACGAAGACGAGCACGGACGTAACCTTGCCGGGGTTTCAAGGCCGCTGACTAGGATTCTCGCAGGGGCCGACCACCCACATAACCTCCCTGTCGCGTCGTCCTCCCGCTCCAGCCAAGTTTCCCCCATGATCAGCATCCTCTCCACCCCGACCAGTTCGACCATGTCCGACTCCCTGTACGGCTTCTCGCCGTCAGCGTCCTCGTTATCGCTAGCGGGTGGCGAAGACGCACACTATGGGTTCCTCCCTGGCCAAGGTCTCCCGCTGCCAGCACCCACCCCTCCAGCGCCGTCGGTTCATACAGAAGAATACATCGCGTACTACTTCAAGCATGTCCGAGAGTTGGAATTTGTCTTCTCTGGGGAGCCGCTCGCGAACATCCTGTATCCTGTGAGTGTTGTGGCTGTCAATCGGGGCCTCCGGCGATGTAGCGAGGCGTGGCGTCGTCAATGTTCTTTTCTTCTCTTCGTACGCGTGCCTATAAGCCGGTTTTGGACTCAGCGGCACGAATCTGCGTACCGCACGGCGTTGCAGATATCGATTCGGTTTCTGCGCGCCACATGCGCCTTCTGGGTCGCATTGTGCTGCTTCCTCTGGGAATGGCGGCATACCAGGCTCTCTGACTCGTACATACCCCGATGCGAGCGTCTTGGCTGACACGCACCGCGCAGATCGTCCAAGCAGAACCCGAAGGCGTTGTCGCCTACTCGCTATGCGCGCTGGCCGCTCTGCACCACGCGCGTATGCGGATGTCGCAGGGCGCCAGCCTGGAAGACCCCGACAGCGAAACTGCTCCGTCACGCCGATTCTACGATCGTGCGTTATACCGCCTCATGCACGCGCCGCAGACGAACGGGACCGGGCAGTACGCCGACGCGGACGCGATCGCGGCGATCCAGCTCGTCTACTACGCTGTACTCGGTGGCGGTGCGATGGACTGGTCGGCACCGCTCGACTACGCGTGCGAATGGCTCGCGCAGACAGGCATCTACAACGAGGAGAACCCGAAGCTGACGTTGTTGAACATGACCGCCGCGGGCCGGTTCGCGGCGAAAGCGACTATGGTGGGTCACTGCATCACTTCCGCGCCCATGTTGCAGGACACTGATAGAAAGCGCACCTGGGCAGTACATCGATGTCATGGCGAGCGTGACGCTCAAACAGCCCCCACGTTTCCTCTCACTGTACAAGCGGCTCTTCGGCGGTGGTGCAGGCTTCTGGGCCACGAACGCGAGCCCTAGAACGGGCGCGGCTGAGTTGCGCATGGACGCACTCACAGGTTGCCCGGACGAAGCCCTCCTCGCGATCGCGGAGATATCGGCGCTGGCGCACTGGAAAGCTCAAGAACTTCAGGCAGGCAGCCTGAGCGTGCGCGAGCTCATCCGCCGCGGAGATGTCATCGAGAAGGAGCTCCGCGAGCGCGCGACCGGTATGCGCTCGGACGAAAACGAGTTCCAGGGCCAACCGGTGGCGCTCGCAGGGCTGGACATGGGCGTGGCGCCCGCGGGCCTGCCAATGTCGATGGGTCTGGCGCAGGTGCAGCCAGGAATGTCGGGAGCGTCGCGGTCGCCTAGAGCGCCGGTAGACAGGAACAAGCACATCGTTGGGGAGATGTTCCGCGAGGCGGCCGTCTTGTACCTGCACACTGTCCTCAGCGACTCATTACCAGGTACGGTGCTCACCTTCGCACTCCTTCGTACCCACACAACTAAACTCTCCCTCTGCAGGCGTCCCCGAGATCATCAACAACGTCGACCAAATGATGAAGCTGCTGAACGAGCTCCCGCCATCGGCGTACGATCGCTCTCTTACGTTCCCACTCTTCCTCGCCGGATCCATGACGAACAACCAGATGATGCGCGAGGTCGTCAAGCACCGCTTCTTCATGCAGGATGCGACGATGGGCAACATTCTTCTTGCCCAGACGATGTTGGAACAGATCTGGATGCACCGCGCGGCCGTGATGCGTGCGCACCAGGCAGGCGAGCGCACAGTGCCGCTCGGCGACTGGCGGGACAGCTTGCGCATGCAGTGGGCGAGCCTACTCCTGGTATAGTTCGTCACCCACCCCGCGCGCTGCCTCGCGACGCCGTTCACGCCGAGCTGCGTGATAGAGCACCGGCTATACCGCGGTGGGTCAAGCGCATTCACGTTCAGCACCACGCCTGCCTCCATAATTAAACAGACGTACCTCTACACATCCCTATAATCGCCCGTCTGCTTTTTCCCTCCGTTTTCTCCGTCCTTACTCCCCTATATGCGTAGTATACCCAGGCGGGTATAGTACCCGCCTCACCAAATCTCTCGAGTTCGTGTATCCTCTGCTTTGCCTGATCTATGTACTGTCTTGATTAGCTCTCGTATGGTGTCTCGCATTGGTATTACCAAATATTACTTGCCTTGTTAGCATTGTAGTCGGGCATGCAACACGGTTTGGAGGAAATGACCTGAGGGGGCTGAGTGGCGAGCACAACAGATATAAGGTGCCTTGTTCCTGATGAGGGCCATTAGGCAGGACAAGAGAGCCAGACGAATAGGGAATGTGTCAATGGGGACGTCTCTTGACAGCTGCAGAATGCGCAGAAATACGCGGGACAGAAGAGCGGTGAAGTAGAAAACGATGGGAGCTCACCTGGGTCCTATAAATCTCCTTCAAGTGAGTGGGACATAAGTAGTCTAGCGCAACGGGCCTGGTATCGGCGCTGTGTATGGGCGCGGATCAAGGATAGGCTATCCGAGGGCGCTTGATGGGGATGGGCGTTGTCCCTCGACCATGGTCGACCAGGCATGCATAGCGGTCGGGGTGCAGCGCCGGCACAGCGAGCATCGCAGAACACGAAAATACTGGAAGATCGTCTGTGCGAGGCCCGGGAGCTGCGCAGTGGCGGATGGCGCGTTGCAGGAATGGAGGGAAGGCAGCGATCAGGGAGGATATTTCGGCGCAGTCATAGTAGGCTGCAAGCTATGATGGCGGGCTGCGAGTGCTCCTGTGCGATCTCGCGCGCGACATCGGACATATCTGAGCGTCGGGGGTGTGTATATGCGAGTGTGCGAGGGCGTGCGGGGTGTCGCGGGGAGCGCAGGACGGCGGGGGAGGGCTGGGGCGCCGGAGGGAGAGGCAGGGGACGGGAGGAGGAGGAGGGGAGCGCGAGGGGCTCGCGAGGGTATATACCGATGGGCCGGGGAATGGGCGGCCAATCATGGCCTCTCGCTTGAACCGGCTATCGGTGATTGAGGACGGCTCCCGCTAGCCGGGGTCCGTCAATGCAGCGCTCGACGCTGAATCTCGCACCTTGTCTCCTCCGTCGCCGCACCTCCTCCTCGTCTCTCGCCTCGCCTCCGCTCCGTCTCCTCCGTCGCGCCGTGGGTCGGTGGGGGGTTGGGTCAAGCTGCGATCGCGTGAGTCCCGAGTCGCCTGCTCTTATAGCGCGGCGCCCACGCGGGCTCGCACCGGGCTGATTTGCTTAGCCTCGCCGCCCTAAAATCCTGCGCGCGCCCGCTCATCTGCCTAATTCCGTCAGTCCGGTCTTCGTCTCGCCCACCATGCCTTGCGCCCACACAACCGCTCTCGGGAGGCCTCAGCTCGCCGACTCCGCCAAAATGCGCTTCCACCGTAATCGACAGGCGACACGGGCCGGCGGGGATGTTGGAGCGGCCAGGCCTCGCGTTCGGACTCATCCAGGATGCGGTACGCCACCTTCTTCTCGTTCTGCGGTCATAAGTAGTGCAACAGCCACCTACAATGCATCCTACGCTCACGCGCGATGGCGTCGTGCGCCCACTTATGCTCAAGGTTATGCCAGCGCCCGCTGCGAAACACGCCCGGCGCCGAACACGCGCCCCGGCTCCGACTTCTCTTCTTCAGCCCCCGACGGTCTCGTGAGCTGCGGGGGCGGCGGTGGGGTCGCTGTTTGTCACGTACGCCGTCCGCGACGCGGACCCCTCGGCCCTTGTCGCGAGCCTCGTCGCTGCCTCGAGTCTCAACGCCGCATGAGTATGCCAGGGGCGCAGTCGCGGATTCGACCTATGACGTCTGGGCGCCCGCGCCTAGCATGATGGGCGGCAACGATCATCCTAGAGCGCGCGTCTGGGGGCCCTGGGCGCTCATTGGGCGCCGGGCGTTGGCAGCGGGCGCGGATGTGGAGGCCTGCAAAGTCCAAGGTGACCATCTAATAGAAGGCACCGGTGCCTGCGAGAGGTGTCACAGTGAGAGGCCGTACGGTTTGGTCGTCTCTTCTGCCTGGGAGCGGAGCGCCTTCGGCCAGGGACGATGGGCGCACAGAGTGCCAGCGCTGAGACTCCTAGGGCGAAAATCCGAGTATACATCCTGACGCTTCGTGGGGGACGACGTGCTTTGCATTTGTCTTAGCATCGGGGAACATCCGTACGAGAATAGTTCCCTCGAGCCCGACACTGACATACGCGTGAACGAGGTTCGATGGTCAGTATCATGCATTCGCTCTTCGATGCACTGGTAGTAAAACTATAAACACTTCGACACCAGAGGGCAAGTTAGGTGCAGGCGGGCAAAGTATCTCTCAAGCCATGTCTCCTACTTGTCAAGTCAACCAGGCCCCAAGTGCGAACACCACCAAGCTGAAAAAAGCCTATTGAACACCACACAATGGACTGTCGGGTCGCGATCGTTCTGACAGTCATACGCCAAGATCAACGGATATATTCCACACTATTACAAGCACACCTGTCGGAAAGACAGCCCAATCGACCGCTAATTATGTCAGGCGCTCAGTGGTCATGTCGAGATGGCGTTCGTCGAAGCTTGCACGTCAAACCAGCTCCGAACCCGTTGACCGGGTCCGGTAAATGTGACCGATGCGGCAACCGCTACAGCGGCGGCGAGCCAAGGGCCCCACCGTCCCAGAGGGGTAGGCTCCTCTCCTGGACGCGGAGGCAACGGCGGCATGAGTGCATGCAACATCTTGCTCGGCTAGCAGGTAGGTCAGTGTATGCGGGATGAAGTCTGCGCGGTCGGTTTCACGCACTGCATATGGAGGGTAGCGGAAACCGAATGCAATCTTGTCGACCCTGGCAGTGGTGTGCGTTCGTTATCAACTATAGGCGAACGAGAGTGGTAAAACGTCCGAACTTACCAACTTGGATTGTCGAGCGAGACGCGGAGGTGGGTGAACTCGTCGAACATGAACTTGCCCGTAAAATACCCATCTGAAGAGTATCGATCAGCGCCCGAGGACCGTCAGGAGTTCGATTCAGTCCAGCTCACGTCCACTAGCCCCTATGCCTCCCATGGGTAATCCGGGCACTTGAGGTCGGATTAGTTCATGGAACGGAGAATACTGAGTAATTGCGAACCCTACCCCCAGCAGAAATGCATGTCTCGTTAGCAACTGCAGCACCGCTCGTCGTGTTTTCAAATACTGTAAGATACCGGTAAGCGTCCTGCCACCTATCAATCCCGGGGTACAGCCCACCTTTGCCCTGGAACTTTTTATCTGGGGAGAACACGTAGATGACCAGCGGTTCGCCTCTGGTCAAAACTGGGGATTAGCGTCTCCTACGACCCGCAGGTTATATTGACTCAAATACCTCGAGTTTATGAAATCGATCGCCTCGTCTACGCTCTTAGTCGGAACGATCATGAGTATTGGGCCAAATATCTCTCTGCAGGTGAGATAGCCTTCTTTAGGGCGCGCCACCCCAAGATTGTCGTTTATGTGCACAGCGTACTCACTCTTCCATCAAAGGGTCGTCCGTGCGGACGTTCCGCACGAGTGTCGGCGCGAAGTACCGCTTCGACACGTCCGAATCGCCACCGAACACGATGGTGCCCTTCGTCGCAGTTATGAGGTTTTGCAAGCGCTCTACGTGCACTCCTGATATGATGCGGCTGAAGGAATCTGACTTCTCGGGCCCCTCGGGGTAGAATTCGTGGTACCTGAGAGGGTGCGGCGAGTGAAGTGAGAGAGCCGCATTGCACTTATGGAGGCGGTTAATGGACTTACACCTGCTTCAAAGCCTCTACGAGCGTGTTTTGAAAGTCCTCCGGTACGAGAACATACTCAGGGCACAAGCAGATCTGCAATGCGAGTTTGTTACCAACGGTCCAACGGATGAACTCTTGATAAGAACACACCTGGCCAGCGTTTGAGAATCTACCCCATAGAATCCGCCTCGCAGCGTTCCTCAGGTCACATTTGGGGTCAACTACAACGGGGTTCTGGGCTACATGGGCGGGGTGTCAGAAAAAGACGCTTTACTAGATCTGAGTTGTAGCCCTTACATCCAAGCTGCATGATGGGGATTGAGTTGTGCGCGCAAACCGCAGGAAGATACCTGTCTCACCTCCAGTGTCAATGGCGTCAGGTGCTTTGCCGCTGCTTGCGATATGATGCGAGCGACTTGGGCGTTCCCTGTAGTTGAAGTTCAGTTGACTGTAGTAGTCGGCTGAATTGAAGCCAGCAGCTCGTACCTATGTAGAAAACTTCCGGCGTGACCACCTTAGTACCGGCCCTCAGCAACAACAGGCAAAGTTCGAGACGTACTGTGACTCCATCGAAGCTCAAGGACCTGCCAGGCGGTTCGAGTTCAAAACTGGACCACTAGTAGACGGTCGGAGTCGCAAACGGGAACATCTTACACTTGTTGTCTCCGGTACCCCGCCATTGATGACGTGGTACAACTCCGGGTCAAGATACTTCGGGACGAGCTCCGCTAGCAGAGCACAATACGTAGGTGTTTTCTCCGATGGCTTGATGACAGCGGCGTTGCCCGCGGCGATGGCCCCAACCTGACGTCGTACTATTGAGTTAATACCATTCGGCGAGGACCTGGATCGAGGGGACACTCACCAGAGGAGACAAGATTAGATACACCGGGAAGTTGAAGGGTGCGATGATGAGCACGACACCTTTCGGCTCCGCCCGCAATTTCGGGCTCATGGCGAAAAAGTTCAGATTGAACTCGGCCCTCTGTGTCTTCGTCCATTTCTCGACATTGTCGTAGGAGGTTCGGATGTCAATGTACACTCCCGCGAAATCGAAACTGAGCACGGTGCAGTATTGTTAGCGGACGTGTTAGTGGTTCGGAAACCGAGCGGGTGTCTACGTTGTTGAAGGCAATGAAGGTGGGACGCACAAGTCGGTCTCGAGATCGTGGCGACCCAGGTCAATCCTGAGAGCCTCCTTGATCCTCTCTTCGTTGTCCTTGAGGAGGTATCCGACTTGCGCTATCTGCCGCTTGCGCCACACGATAGATTTGGTCTTGCCCGACCTCCATGCTTGCCAGCTTTTTTCATGAATCTATTGAGAATAAAGTTATCAGACGTTGACGTCTACCTCGTAGGCTCTCAAGCATCCACTCGTGCGCACCTTTGGGATCGCGTCAAGCGGTGTATAGAATGGTGGCGTAGACATGAGGGCAGCTCTCGGATTGGTGCGGGTGGGCATATGGCCTCGTTCCCATTTTAAAGTCTCTATTACCCGAGGGCACGCCGCGGCGATAACGCTTTGCCGGCGCAAGGCCAGATGATACCGCCGGCAACGATGGTGGGTGCGTGTGTGGGTTGGGCGCGGTGTTCGGAGATCTGACTATACCCTGAGCATTTTCTAGAGTGAATAATAAACGTCCGCGGTGGACGTTGAATGCCGAATCTTGGAAGGTTTCAAGATTATGATGGCTGTTCTCCCTACTAGTGGGTTCAACGGCGAACGGACGGTGACCACTCTTGACCACTGTGGACATATGGGGTTCATGTTGCTCATGAGACTTGATTAGATCTTTCCGAATCGTCACTAGCGCCGCCTCCACTGAGTTTGCTGCCGCGACCCCCGGAACTTGAAGGGGAAAACAGCTTAGAAAACATTCTCAACAACACTTACACGGTCACTCACGGCGAAACAGAGAACCAGAGAGGATCGACGACATACCCGCCTACATAAAACCATGAGGATCGGCAGGGTATCATTCTAGTTGCTAAAATACAATTACACAACGGTGATGTGGGTGAGATACAAATACTACCTATGCGAGGATGTCCACGAGTCCATTCATGCCAACACCTTCCGAATGCCCTCCTTCTGCGCTGGTGTTAGTCGATCGGGGAAGACAATGTCCCACTTGACGATCAGGTCGCCCTTCTTCTTCACGCTACCCTCCTTCCGGATCGGCATGCCTTCGCCCGGTAATGTAGTCTGCTGGCCTGGTTTGACGACACCGAACGGCAAGGGTACTTGAATCTTGCGCCCGTCGAGGTGTTCGACAACCTGCTTGCTATCCGAGCCGGTCAACGCATCGACGAGTGGGATCTTTGCATGGACGACAAGGTCGTTGCCGTCGCGAACGAAGCGCTCATGGGGCTTCTCCTCGACGACGAACACCAGGTCTTGCGACTCTCCCGTGGGCTGCTCGTTGCCTGCACGCGGGAACCGGATCTTCGTGCCACTCTTCCAGCCAGGGGACACGTTGATTTCCAGGACCTTATCCTCCGTGCCGCCATTGAGCAACCGACGGCCGACCTTGAGGTGCTTGGTCGCGCCAGAGTAGAGGTCCTCAAGAGAGACTTTGAGGGGTCGTGTGATCTCGGATGTTTGTGAAGATGCGGGTGATTGGGGATGGCGTGGTGTTGAACGTCCTCCGCCGGGCATGCTGCCAGGCATACCACCAGGGAAGAACGAGCCAGACATGTCGTCGTCGTCATCGTGTGAGAACATGTTGGACATCCGTGTCCGACCACCACCGAAGCCGCCCATGCCACCAAGGCCCCCCATGAAGAATTGCCTATGCAAGCTGTCAGTACATAGTATATCAATTCATACACATGGTACTCACTCGAAGATCTTGTTGGGGTCTGTTGGAGAGAACCCTCCGGAAGCGCCACCAGGGCCAGTAGAGAAGCTGAATGTCTGCGCACCCCCACCAGGGAAACCACTGAAGCCGCTGAAGCCAGAGGCACCAGGGCCCCCCGCTCCTTGGGGCGGCGCACCACCCTTCAACCCCTCCTCCCCGAGCTGGTCATATATTGTCCGTTTTTGCTTATCGCTAAGGACCTCGAAGGCCTCGGATATCTGAAGCACACCTTGGGTCAGCGCATGTCACGCGAGCCATTCTGCCTACGGCTGTTGTCTATGAGATGTGCTCGATACTCACCTCCTTGAACTTCTTAGACGCATCTTCTGAGCCAGAGTTTCTATCCGGATGCCATTTCAAGGCCTATAAAAGCAGGGTTGAGTGTACGCTTGCGTCCGTCACAAGAGTATGTGCTCACCATCTTCTTGTATGCCTTCTTGATCTCGTCGTCACTGGCATCCCGAGAGATACCCAGGCGTTTGTAATAGTCGGTACCCATCGTTGCGAGGTGAAAGGATGGTACGAAAGGAAAGGTCGGGGAAACGATGTGAGAGTTGGGTAAGAGTTGGGGGCGCGAGGGCGACTCATGTTTCGTTTTATTGGGGTGTATCCGGAGTCTCCGCTTGTTTCGAGAACTGAGTGCACTTACTCGAAGGTTACTAGAACGTCCTAGAACGGGCACGCGCGCGAGACTTTCCGCCACAGTGACGTCGCGCCAAAGTACTCCGCTTCAGTCTCCGATGCACCCCGCGGCGCCGCTCGGGCCGATCCCCGCCTTCTATTGAATGCACGTGCGTCGCTTGAAGTAAAGGTGCGCACCGTCCAGTTTGTGTGTGGAGTCCTCGCCCTGTCCCGCTCTTTGCTCACCGTCCACCATGGCGAGCTCCAACATCCCGGAGGGCACGACGATGAGGCACACGGCTGGCGGCGAACCCAGTGAAGGCGACGATAGGCGTGACTCCATCATTCGCCGGTCGTGGTACGCCATGTCCGACATCCTTTCCCCCTTTTCCCCTTCTGCGCTTGCCTCGCTGCCAAAGAAGACTTTTCAACGCCGCCCCCGCTACACCCGTGTCGACAACATCCCCGATGCAGAACAGGATGAGCATGGACAGATGCCTACTGTACGCGACTACCACGCCATCAACTCGGTGCCCGCACAAGTTCGTGTACCAAAGAAGATCGCCACCCCTGTGAAGGTCGAGGGCAAGGTCTGGTTTGCTAACGAAAGAAGTACGCCCCTGATAATATCTATACGTATCCCGTACTGACATCTCGTCTGTTAACTTAGCCTGGATTGCTTACTTGCAGACGTCCGTTCTGGTGGGGACGCTGGCCCTCGCCTTGTTCAATGCATCCAAGGACGAAATTGCTCGTAACTTTGCGTACGCATATGCGGCTTTGAGCGTTGCTGTTCTGGTGCGGCGTCTTCGTACGGTGTGCAACTCATAAAGTTTTTGTTTAATTCATGGTTCTTCAAGGTGTACGGGTATGCTGTGTATCAACACAGAATCACCATGATTCGTCGCCGGGACCCAGGACATTTTGGTAAGCCATTATATCATAATATAGTAGCGGCGTTTACTGACCACATATCATTAGATCAAATTGTAGGTCCGGTCCTTATAAGCGCATTTTTATTCTGCGCCGTCCTGGCCAATTTCGTCATCCGAGGTAAGTCCTTCGAGTCAAATCCTTTCACAGTTTGTGATACCTAATGTTATTTCACTCTCAAGTGCGCGAACTGTGAGTTGCTTAATTCCCGGAACAAGCTACGACCTGCTGACAGAAACCACAGGCAAAGGAAGAACATACCTATCCCGGGGATACCCTTCCTCTGATAGATGTTACGGACTCTATTCCAGTGACAGTGTGCCACCTCTACTATTCGCGTACCTCTCTATGGCCGATATGTATCACCAGCCGTTTCAGTCCACAATGCTACTCGCCCATCGCTTCTTGTGCCGGGATTGGATAGTTGTTCAGGGAGATATCAGGTATGTGGAAGGTTTCGATATGAACAGTCGAGGAAATTTTGGGCCGCTATACCAGCATTTGGGACGTGGCGTATTCGTCAATAGAGGTCAGTCACGTCAGGGTCCTTTCAGTGAGCCAAGAATCTTCGTTCATTTCAGTTCCTTGAGCCTTAGCTTCCTAATATGAATTGTGCGGTTGCGGTTGTGTCGTGTTGGGTGAAGATGATACTTGGATCCTTTGACAGGACTTACGCGCTTTCGTTCTGGCAATGCGAAATGGCAATTGAACGCACAGAACAAGCTTATCAGGATCGACGTGCCTCCTTCCAGCAGTCTCCTCACATGGCTAGATGGAACGGGCACTAGCGACCGTCCCTCGAATACAACCAGTGGGCCCTGCACAGCTGCGCGCTTTTGGGCAATACAGTACCTCAGTGAGTCCGATCGTAAAGACGTCATCGCTGGAATTGCTACCCTGACCAATATGACACTAAGGGTCTGAATGGCTGGTATTTCCGCTAAGCTGCGGAGTGTGTGTAGTGCGGTCGAACGGATGCGATTGGCAATCAACGGTTGCCAGTTCGTCTCATTCACGGGGATTCGCCTTCTCACTATGCCGACCGTCCGGGAGTGTACAAGGGGCGAGCCGAACGAAGCTGTCACGCATCTATCGGCATTGGCGTCTGCGCGAGGGTCCCATGCATCTTGTGGTACTGCAGTTTCCTGTTCGGGACCCCTGCCATTCGACATACGGTACTCCTTCTGGTGTTCAGGGTGTGCACCATGAGACCCCACCATGTTATTCCGGCCGAGACATGGGTACTTCTCGCGTCCAGAACACCCACCTTCCATTTCGTGCCGTTGAACCGGGGGTGCATTGTCAGGAGGAGATGGTGAGTTCAGCTCCGCCTCGTTGCTTCTCTCCGACTAAACGCTAGCTAAACTGAACCTACAGGTCATGCATCGTTCTCGGAGCCCATGCGCCACGGGTCCGTAATCTCACCAGCGACACGGCCGATGCCGTGAACTAGGTGTCATCGAGGTCCCGCTTCTTGCCTTCCGTCCGAGGCGCCAACACCTGTGCGTAGACATCATTATAGGCGCAACAGCACCCGATCGGAGACGAAGAATGGGATGTTGGCGCTGCACAATCGGCGAATGCGGGGGCGCCATGCTTTCTGGTGGTTGCGCCTGTCGTCCGTCGGTACTGACATTCCACCAGATATTCTGGCGTGTCAACGCGCCTCACCCGCAATACGCAGCTTCGCGGGAGCGCTCTGGACCCTAGATGTCAGCCGCCCTAGCAACTATTCTGGACGCCAACCGTGGAGTGTACCGAGCGAATATGTCAAGCTCTCGCGTAAGGGCCTGTCAACCGACCGGATGGGCGGCCTGGCTAGGAGGTGCCGGCGGTCCCGCGAGTTGGAATAACTACGCTAGTATTGAACTTATGCTCTGACCTAACGGTTCGTATGAAGCTCATACCCGTCTCTCAGGTGCACGTACCAGATGGGTCCGCAGAATATCTCGTCCGCGGAAAACAACCATCTCCGCGCGAACATTTATAACCTCAATTCTTGACGCTGGGCTCCTCCCCACAACCTGTGCTATCTTTGTCTGGTCACTCGACGCACTGGCTAACGCACTTACCATCGTTGACGAACGTAGTTGTGCCACAATCATTTGGCGAGGCGATTGACAGTTAATATCCGCCCATCTGGATACCGCACAGGCCTACCGACCTTGCATTACTGGATTTTTCCCGACGTTTATCACCAGGCACGTACGGCATATTGGGCCGACGTCGGCCTTCAGTCTTCTCATCCGAGAAGCTGAAATCACGGAAGGTGGATGACGTGCAGACCGAACTGTGTACCGTCAAGCTCGAAGCTGACAGGACTCGTAGGCCTCAATACTCCTCCCAGTTAGGTATACTGATGCAATGTGAGAGTTAAGGTCTCTCGTTAACGTTCAATTATCAAAGCGCGCTGAACGTACAGCGAGTATCACTGTGTTTTGCTCTTTACTTCGGTGTTGTTTACAACAGGGATGTGCCACGACTTAGTTACTAGGTGAGTTTACTGTGTATCTTTTCTAGGTACGCGGTCGCCCTCCGAGTCCTCCATCTATGCGGGTATCTCTCTTTCCTGCTGAATTGTTGTAGATCTCCGTCCGAGTCGGGGAGAATTTACAAAGCCTTTGCCGAGACCCCGTTCGAACGCCGGAGAACGTTCATGTGGTATCGCACTCTACAACGACCGATGTGATCCTCTATTCACAGGTAGTGTTCCAGTCTCTGTTCGGTGGTTGAACGGCGGGACGACCTCCGCCACATCGCGTAAAATATCATCTGGCATTTACCTTCGAGAATGGCAACGGTGCGTTGGACCTATAGCAGCTAACGGACTCGACGAGTACTCTGATGGCAGTCGAAATTACGTCTACTATGGTTCCACCACGCCCGCCCTGGGCTCTCACGAAGTTCAGTAATGGGTCCGGTACTCGTTATCGCCTTTCCCGGAAGACCCATGGCATTGTTCTTCACCGGAGTTCCACGCCGAAAATTTCCTCGCGCTCAATAGTAACACAAGTCGATCATCCCGCCCACGTTATTACTTGCGGAATGCGCCTCGCGCTTGGCACGGAAATTCCCGTTGGTCTTTTCAAAATGACGGAGCGACCAGCAATTTGGTACAAGTGGCCTTATATTGACGGAGGTTATGTGCGAGCAGAAGCCAATGATCCGAGGTATTGCAGTACGTCTCAATATCTGCGTAAGACTTGAGTTGCATTAACGGCCTCAAGTATCGCAGGAGCTCTCACCTCGACCTATCTCCGGTTAAATGGCTTTCTAAGTGTCATAGCTTGTTTGACTGAACGGGTCCCCTTGCGGCGCAAAGCATTTAATTCTCTATAAGTGTGCCCTCCCATTGCTCGTGAGGTATACGCTGACGCAAATTGGTCGGGCTGCCATTCGCCTCCCCGGGGGCGTACTCAACCAGCGCCCCGCGAAGCAAATAATGAAGACGGCTCGGGAAGACACGCCCACGCCGTCCGGTACGGCACACCCCCGCGCCCATTGCCCAACTCGTATAACCCGTTCTTCGCGTCCGCACCTCGTTACGCGATAATCAGATTCCTTCCCCCCCGGGCGAGTGCCCGCGCAAAACGCGCACGCTGGTGGGAGCAAAAAGCATCACACCGCCCGAGGCGTCGCCGGACCGTCGCCCCTGTGCCGCCATCGAGTGTACGTCCTCGCATGCCGTAAGTGTGCATCCAGGGACGACCGTCCGAGTTCGCGCGCCGCGGGCAACGCCGCAGATTCCGACGCGCTCCCAATGCCGTGAGCGACGCGAGGCGGGTGCGTAATCGCCCATGTGCTCGCGCAGGGCTTCCGCGAGGCTGATCTTCCAGCGCGGCTTCTGCAGCAGGATCGAAGCGGGGGAAGGGAGGATCGATCGAGCCCGCACAGGCCCGCGCCTGGGGCCGAAGGCGGGCGTGTCGTAACCCTCGGGGCTTCTCTGCACTCGGCTGCGACGCTGGGAGTGCGCGTCGTGCGCGTATTGGGTCCGCGGGCCTTGTGGCGTGAGAGGGCCCGTGGGGAGGCATACTCGCCACCCGCCTCTGCGTTCCGACGGCCGTAAGCGACGTCGCACATCCGCGCGGTGGTGCGAGCCTCTTCCACGTCCCGGCGCACCGGGAGGGCCCCAGCCCCCCAGTCCCCGAGCCCCATGAGCATCCTGGCGGCCCACAGGGAGCGGGTCGTATTGATCGCAGCTTACGGGACGCCCCCAGGCCTGGTGACCTGCGGTGGCCCCCTTCAAATTGGCAGTCCTGGGACGTCCGCGCCTCGTTGTCGATGTCCGCCTCGAGCCACCCCATGGCCCAGGATAGCGCACGGGCGCGAGGCAGCGGCGGGGGAACCGACGGGGCGGCGGACTGCAACCATAATGAAAGTCAGTGAGTCTATCAGAGGGTGATGGGAATTCGCTGCTCTCCGAAGAGCAGGCCCAGGGCTTCCCGCCCGTGCGCTTGTGCTTGCGCCTGCGCCTGCGCGTCCAGCCCCAGTGTGCACACTGGGGCCTCAGGGCCTCCCAGGAGCTTCGGGCGTCCAGAACCATGCGCCACTCAAGCCGACAGTACGGTACGGATATCTCTCTCGAAGACTCGAACGGCGCCGTTCCCAGGATGAACGGGCACGCCGAGGGCTTGTAATAACGCCCCGCGCCGCCCGGGTACGCCCGAGGGCTGCGAACCCTGGCTGCGCGCCATGAACGCGGCCTGGAGCGGGCCTGCCTTTTCCTCTGGGTCCTGAGATGCTGCTCGCAGAGCGTCACTGGGAACCACCCTGGAGGGCGACACGCTGAACAGAAGGCGGAAGCGCGACGAACAGAACGCAGAACACAGAAGGCCCGCGGGGTTTGTATCGTCGCCTAGCCGCAGCCAGTGTGCGCGTGAGGGGTTGTAATCGCCAGTGCCGGTGTGTGTTCTGCGCGGTCGACTCGAGGGTTCCAGTAGCAGCAGTGGCAGCTGCTGACGCTGTTTGACAGAATCATCCTCGTTCGGGGCCAAAGCCAAAGTCCAAGCCCAGCCCGTCGGTGGGCAGATGAGCTCGAGCCGCAGTTTATCCGGGGCCTCGGTGCGCGTCCTGCCCGCAATAGTGCCCGTGACGTATGCCATGCATGGGCCGGCCTTGCTCGTCCATTGAAGATTGGAACGTCCAAGGGGGAGCCACAAACGCGTCGATTAACCTACGCCCGTCATTCAAGCTCGCAACCTCGAACAGAAATGCAAACGGCCGCACATCCACATTCAACATCTGCTCCCGCGGCGCGTCCTCGACAGCGCTGACGGACGCATCATCTGGCTTACGTCGGCCCCTTCTAGGTGAAGCGCGAAGCAGCGAACAACGAGGGCGTTGACGGCAGCCACGCACATATGGTCCCCCCGCCGGCCCTGGCCAATTCGGACCTCGGTGACTGCTGGTGGCAGATGCTGCAGCGCACGCGGCGCGACGCGACGTTCGGTTGGATGGCATCTGCCTCGCGTGCACGACCGCGGCAGGGCTCCGAGCCGGCTGCCGTGCCGTACGAGAGCTGCGGGCATGTCGGAGCTGGCAAGAAGGATCCCGGAGATGACAGTGGGCGGTTTTCACTTTGCGGGCACGCTGCGCGGTGTTTGGCTCATTCACGCATATTGGGCGGGGGAGGGGAGCGGGAGCGGTGTTGGCGGTGTTCGGTTGCAGTAGTCCGACGTTCACGTTCATGTCTCGAGCGAACGAACGCGGTACGGGGCGGCACGAGGCTCGGAGAGTAAGCAGCGTGTTGCATGTTGCACAGAGTGCCAAAACGAGGATCATCTCGGAGAACAGTGGGGAGGGATACAGGGAAACTGCGGAAAGCATTGCGACGAGGCGAGTCTATGATGTGCGAGAGCGGGGGTTGCATGTCGTAAACAGACGGTCTAAGCTACTTAATGCGGGTGATAAATATAGCGAGGAGTCCAAGTCCGTGGTGGAGAGGGGGGGATAACAGCAGAAACAGCAGCAGTAGCAGGCGAAGGGGGAAATCGGATCCGCTCAGAGCGGGGGCTGGGTGGCTTGGACTGGAACGTCCATCGCCACGATGGCCAGTTTTACGATGCGCCGGCTGTCGAACGACGGGTCTGGCGACTCGGACTCGATCCTGGGCAGAAGCGAAGCGAAAGCGTGAGCGATGATCTTCGCCGCGTCTCCGTATAGGCGGGCAGGGACACTCACACCACATTCACCGACTTGTGTCGCTCGAAGCACGCGAGCGTGGATGAGCCCGGGAGGGGCTTTTTGACGTTCCGGATGATGTAGTACCCGCCGAGCATCCCGTTCTGTGTGTCGCGGGGCACACAGAAGGCAGGGGGAACAGAAAGCAGAGAAAGACAGAAAAACAAGGTGGGTGAGAACCATCGAGCTTATTCAGAGATCACATGCCGGCAGCGCACTCACTCTGTTGCAGCCGTCGCGTGGGACCTCGACCGCGTTTAGCCAGTCCACGTTCAGGCAGAACCCGGACGTCTGGAGCATGGCGAGGACGATCTTTTGCAGCCCGAGGCGAGGAAGCGGGGAGCCGTTGAACGTAAATTCCAGTCGCTGGGAGAAGGTCTCCTCGAGCGCTTGGAGGCAGTCGCGCTCCGACTTGGCCTCGAAGACCTTTTTGATGTGCTCCGTCGACCACGCGTAGAATGTGGGGAGCACTGCTGGGGTGTATGTGCGGACCATCGTGTGGGAGTATGGTGGGGGTAATGGGTACGAAGAGGGAGGCGGTAACGGTGCGCGAGGGGTGTTTATGGGAGTCGCGGACGCGGGTGGTTTTGGAGGGGGCAACGTCTGGGGAAGGACGTACAGGTCGCGGAGGCCCCGCGCGCGGATTTATACGCGCGACGGGCTGAGAGGATCGGGACGCGAGCCCCCCATAGCAATCAAGGGCAGCCGATAACATGGGCCGCGTTCTCAACTCAAACACCCAATTTTGCAGCCCCGTACCGAAGAAGAAGGACCGCCTGGGGATTCCGTCGGACGCGTTCGACGTCCCAAGCGCCGCGGGGAGAGAACTCGAGACCCTGAGATCTGGGGGCTTCGCTATCACGCAACGCCCCACGCCTCGCCCGTCGCCCGCCTTCGAAGGGAACCGCGCCCCCTCCGCGGACCAAGCCCCCGTCCAGCCCAGCGCGTCCGGCTCTCCCCGCGCGGGCCCTTCTGCTTCCTCCTGCGCGCGCGCCCCACGCGGCCGTCCCCGTCCCACAGCCGCCCCCGCAGAGAGCCCCAGGCCGACAGCGCAGACGCCTGCGCGAGGGGGACGAGGAGCGTCGCCCGGCCGGGGAGCCACAGCACATGCCACCAGCGCGGACGCGGAGACAATGACAGCTCCGCCGCGGGCCCTCTGATGATGATGGTGTGCAGCGAACGCCGTTGGGCTTGGTCGTATGAACGGCCACGCGATTCCTCGGGAGGGCGCAGCTTGGCGCACGCGCAAGGGGGCACCGGGAATGCAGGGCTGCGCGGCCGGGGCGCACGTCGCGCGTCGCGCGTCGCGCGTCGCCCTTCGTCGCTCGCCGCTGCCCGCCCAGATCGCGACGGGGAGGACCGATCTGCGCGCGCCGATCTGGAGGGGCTGCTGCGCTCGCGGGAGTGCGCGCTGTCAGGGCGCAAAAGGCAAATAAAAGTAATGTCATGGGGTGACGCGCTCACATGCGCGGGCCGCTACAGATACCCACAGTGCCAAACAGCACCGTGCGCGCGCACGCACGGTGCCCTCGCCCTCGTCGTGGGCCCCCGCCGCTACGCGACGATGCGACGTCGCGCGCGACCCGGCGGCGACGCTGGACGCTGGCGAGGCTGGGCGTCGCGCACCACGCGCACTGCAGACGATGGACGCCGCGCCCGCGGGGGGCGACGGGGGCGGGCGGGGACTCGGCCGCTGCATGCTTAATTTCCGTCGGCGCACATCGCGGTGAGGTAATGGGAGAAATGGGACTCTAATGGGCATTAATCCGTCGGAGCGTGTTCGATATCGATCGCGCGAACGCACACTCTAACGCCACGACGGCCCTGTTTGACGCGACGCCTTCCACCGCGCACCGTACTGCACTCAATGCGCCCTGCCCAGCCCAGTCCCCCGGCGCCCTCGCCGCCTCAACCGCTCCCAGAGCTCGCGCGCGGGCGGACTGGGAAAGGCACATCCCACATCCGGCGGCCCTCCACGTGCGAGGGAACGCGCGTGGGATCTGCGTCCGTGTCCCCGCGCACAGCCGTGGGAGGCCCGCGTCATGCGCTCGAGGGCAACAAGGCTGAGCTGGGGCAGGAGCCTGAGGATGGGCATGGGTGTGGGTGGGTATTTGCGGCGGCGCCCTGGCGACTCGTAGGAAAGGGGGAAAAACAACACGCCTGGTAATAGAAGCGGACGTCAATTGCTCGAGGCAGAACGTTTGAGCGTTGAATTGTCGCGCGCGAATTAGTGCTGCATCGCGCCGCCCCTGGATGCACACCGCGCCATTGCCAAGACGGGCGGACGACGTCAGCGTATGCGCGGCGCCAGTAGAACCCGGGAGGGGGGGACGCGCCCCGAACCGGGGCGAGCGTCGATGCATTGTCGGAGGCGACGCCGAATGCGAAGGCGAACCCGAAGGCGACGGCGGCGGGCGTACAGTGTTCAAAGGCCGTCTGCGTCAATGTTAGCTCGTGTTGTCATCGGTGCTTCTCCCTTCCATCGCCGACGACGCCGAGGCATATGAAAGCCCCGAACCTATCATCGCGCGAGCCCCGGCGGGTCAGAGCAGAGCACGTCCCGTCGCCGCTTGCGGTAATGCCGCCCGCGCGCGCGACCCGTGGCCAGCGGCCGGCCGAGGGGAGGGGGCAGAGCACGCATGAGGTCATATTCGCAATGCAGCGAAGCACCGTGAATCCCGCCAGACGCGAACGCAAACGGTACAGCGCGGCAGCTCGCGAGTGCCGCGGCCACGGCGCAAATTCGCACTCAAAAGGCCGTCAGCCTCGCAAGCCGCAGGCCCGAAGTCCTGCCAAGTTTAAAATGACAACGACAGAGCCAACCCGCCGCACGTGGCATGCACCTCTTACGCCTCGTCCTGTGCTGCGTGCATGTATACTTACTCGCTTGTGAGGGAGGGGCTCCACCGCGGATCTGCACCTGCACCTGCACGATCTCGCGTCCCGGCCGGGCGGCGGTCAGCGTGCAGTCAAAGCGGGTTTGCAACACGCTTACAGTACCTCGCTGCCACTCAGACCGCGCGCGGATCGTCGCTCTGACACGCCTCGTGGGCCCGAAAAGCGCGGGCGCGCGGCGTGGCGGACGCTCGTTGCTCGGGTGGGTGCGAGTAGGTTCCTTCGCGCTGGTCACTGGTGGCTGGTGTGGCTGGTCATGACGATTGGAGCTGGCAGGGACAGGGACAGGCTGTGGCGGGCTCGGGTTCGGGTTCAGGGCCGGGGTACCGGGGTACCGGGGTACTGCATGTTATTTCGTACACAAGCTGTGTGATAATAAGCAGGGCGGGGCTACACGATACAAATTTGCTCGAGAAGGTGGTGGTGGTGGTGGTGGTGGTAGGAAGCTGGGCTGGGGGGTGTTGGGGAATACATCTGCGAGCCTCGAGAGGCCGACTCGGCGCGTAGGAAGAATAGGGTACCGGCACGGCTACTTGAGCGCCTTCTTCATTTGCTGCAGCGCGGCGAAGGAGAAGGGGATGGTCAGCACGAGCACGGGCGCGGACACGGACACGGACACGGGCCACTGGGGATGACGGCACGCGAGATGCGAGATGCGCGCAAGCGAGATGGACCCCGCGCGGGGGAACCTCGCCAAGCGGGACACACGCGAGGAACGAGAAGCGGGGAAGGGGGGAGTAAGAAAAGGAAGGCAACGCACCTCCTCCATCGCGTCGAGGTCGTTGGTCTCGATGCGGATGATCTGCTTGCCCGTCGACTTCTCGATCTGCTCCATCTGCTGCCACGTCGCCTTGTCGTGCACAAAGTTGATCGAGATGCCCTTGCGCCCGAACCGCCCGGTGCGCCCTGAATGAAGACCACGGGCCAAGATCCGCGCGCCAGATCCCGGTCAGCACACACGTCCGCGACGGCCCCAAGAACGCAAGAACGCAAGAACGCGAGGAGGCGCCCGGCGCGAGAGGCGCGGCGGGGATTGCGGGAAACGGGGAAAGCGGGAAACGGGGAAAGCGGGGGACGGGGGACGGGGAAGAGGAGAAACGGGGACACGGGTGGAAAAACACAGGGAAGAGAAAACAAAGAACACAAGCGAAACACGCACCGATACGGTGAATGTACGTCTCAATGTCCGGCCTCGCGTCCTCCCTCCCGCCGCCGTGATGGTGCGGGTCGCGCTCGTTCATGAGCGGGAGGTCGTAGTTGACGACCATGTTCACCTGCAGGATGTCGATCCCGCGCGCGATGACGTTCGTCGTGATCAGCACCTTCTCCTTGCCCTCGCGGAAGTTGTCGATGATCGCGTCCCGCTCCGCCGCGTCCTTGGCGCCGTGCAGCGACGCGACCTTGTGGCCCTCCGCCGTCATCCGCTGCGAGATTCGGTCGGCCGTGTGGCGGTGCTGCGCGGGGTAAAGCGGGGTCAACGAGATTGGTTCTTTTTCATTCGTGCTGAATGGGGAGAGGGAGGGAGAAAAGGAAGGAAACACGCACCTGGCAGAAAATGATGCTCTGCCCGATCGTGAGGAGCTGGTAGAGCGACACGAGCACCTCGTACTTGTGCTCCTCGTTCCGGCAGTCCATGTAGAACTGCCGGATGTTGTCCACCGAGAGCTCGTTGCGCTGGAGCTCGATCTTGTTCGCGTTCGGCGCGAACTTGTGCGCAAAGTTGCGCACGTGGTCCGGGAACGTCGCCGAGAACAGGATGATCTGCACCGGGTGGTGCTTCGGGAGCATGCTGTGTGCGGGGGGGGGCAGCGCCCTCGTCAGCCAGAGTCCGGTAGCAGAGACACGCTTTGACGAAACGAAAAGCGCGCGCGACGCACTTTTTCACGCGAAGCGTCTGCTCGCCAAGCCCGTCCTTGTCGAGCATATTATCCGCCTCGTCGAGGACGAACACCTTGACCTCGGCGACGTCGATGACCTTGCGCCTTATGAGGTCCGTCATCGTCCCGGGCGTGCCGACGATGATCTGCGCGGTCACGTTGCTCGCGCCGCGCGGGAGGTTGTCCTTGATCGCGTACTCGGTCTGCACCGCCGTGAACTTGCCCATCGCGACGACGACGGACATGATCTGCCGCGCGAGCTCGCGCGAGGGCGCGAGGCAGAGCGCCTAGCCGGGGGGGGTTAGCGTCATGCGTGCGGTTTGTGTATGGGAGAAGACCGGGGGAGGGGATGGAGGTGGCGGGGATGGGGAGGGTGAAAGAAGGACGAGGAAGGAGGGGAAGGGAGGGGCACGCACCTGCGGCTTGTTGACGGAAAAGTCGACGCGGCTGAGCATCGTGAGCACGAACGCGGCCGTCTTGCCCGTGCCTGACTGCGACTGCCCGATCATGTTCTGTGGACTGCAAGCGGCAGCGACCGTGGTGTGAGCGATGTCCTGCGCGCATGGGAGGGAAGAGCGTGTAAACGGCTATTTGGGCGGTCCCTCGCGGAAGGACAGTGCGGATCTGTGAGAGCGCGGGACGGATCGCACGCGTTCGGGACGCGCTGGCTGGTTGGGGGCTCGTTGCGAGCACAGAAGCGCAAATTTTGCGCGCGTGTGAGACGCAACATACGGATAGGTAGGGTGTTGGTTCTTTGTTCGGCGGCTGTTTGGGCGTGTAGAAAACTGGTTCGCTCCTTATGCCCCGTCTGGAATGACGATGACAGAGAGGCGGTTTCTCCCCATTCGTGAACTCAGATGATTCGTAGCATCGAGATTCACCAAGTACGTAGGCCGCGAGTTCCACACCGTCTTCGCGGCCTAAACACTCAAGACACGCCACTAGAAGTCGAGAGTTTGGCGAACCCAATCACATCGAGGCGGGGGCATGTAGACGACGATGCGGAGACGTACACCACTCGAAGCAGCGAAAGTAAAGCGGATGAGCACTTGCACGTTCCCTGCCTCGGGATATACTCCGCCGCCACCAGCAGCCCTCGCACCCCGCGGAATCCGCGCGTCTTACAAGGGCGATAGAAAAGCGGGACTCACGGATTTGACAAGAGGAGGGGAAGGGCGCGCTCCTGGATCTTGGAGGGTTTGGAGAAGCCCATGTCGTATATGCCCTTGAGGAGATCCTGGTGCCTGTCCGAGGAGAGCGCGTGAGCGGCGGGGGCATCGTGGGGGGGGCGGGGGCGACTGACAGACCGAGCTCCTCGAAGGTCTTTGCGCTGAAGAGGGGGGAGTTGGGATCCGCCTGCTGATCTGCGAGCGTAACCTGGGCGTGGGGGGCGTGTGCACGCGATCGAGACGCGTCCGGGAGGAGGAGGGGACGGGTGGGGGACTCACCGAGACCTCGAAGGTGGACTTGATGAGATCCGTGACTGCAATGGATTGCGATCGGTGAGATTCATAGAGCGCGGAGGAGAGGCGAGGGGTTACGGACCACCATCCTGGGACGGGGCGGGCGCGGCGTCGGGAGCGTCGGGGGTGGCGGGGGCGGGTTTGTCTGCGGCGGGGGCTGTATTTGACATTGGCGGGGGCGGGAGAGGCGGGAGCAGAGAGAGAGACTGACCAGGCGTGTAAAAACCGTCGGCGTCTTTCTCCATCGTGCTGGGAAGCGGGGCGACGGGCTCTGGCACTCGCACTCGCTCGCTGCAGACGATCTAGTCGAGACAGTGCTCCGTCCCAAACAGGACAGCGCTCTTGCCGCCAGCCACTGCGAGCGGAGATCAAACCCGCTCGTAATCTTATCTCCTCTCCGTCCCGCGTCGAAGACATAAGCTCGCGCGATACCACACTAGTACTCAGGCTCTTCATACCATCGTACTACGCCTGGGCACCATGGGCTACACGCCGCTCCTGCACCGCGTCCAGCACCGCCTCTCCGCCATCGAGCTCGTCCACACCCCCCACCCGCGCTGGCCCCTCCCCGCCCTCCCCTCGACGCCCACCCCGCCCGCCGTCCACATCGCCGTGCTCGACTCCTCCTTCAACCCGCCCACCCTCGCACACCTCGCCCTCGCCAACACGCCCCCGCCCCCTTCCTCGACCGCGCAGGGCCCCCCACACGTGCACGCCTGCCACGCGCGCCTCCTCCTCCTCTCCGTCCGCAACGCAGACAAGCACCTCAAGCCCGGCGACGCCACCTACGAGCAGCGCATCGACATGATGGTCGCCCTCGCGCGCGACCTCAACCGCCCCTCACCCCCGCACGCGCACGAGCCAAACGTCGCGGTCGCGATCATCGACGAACCAACCTTCGTCGGCAAATCGCCCGTCCTCCTCGCCTTCCTCGCGCGCCGCATCGCCGCGCACCTCGCGCCCTTCTCCTCCCCCACGACTCCCTCAGCACTCTCACCAGACTTCCCATCACCACCATCGCCACCACCATCACCTGCGGCAGCCCCCGCGCCGCGGCTCACGTTCCTCATGGGCACCGACACCCTCGTGCGCCTCTTCGCACCGCGCTACTACCCCAGCGAGCCCGCCATGCGCGCCGCGCTCCGGACGTTCCTCTCCCCCGCCCCAGACGGAGACGACTGCACGCTCGTCTGCGCGCGGCGCGTGATTCCGAGCCTGGGGGGACCGCGCGTCACGGCGGAGGGGGAGGAGGAGGAGGAGGAGAGGCGGGTCGAGGAGGAGATGGCCGAGCTCGCGAGGGGGCTCGTGAGTGCGCCGGCGCCGAAGCTGGCCTTTGTCGATATCGGGGAGCGCGTGTGTGCGTATAGCAGCAGCGAGGTGCGCGAGCGGGTCGCGCGCGGGGACGCGGGCTGGCGGGATATGGTCGCGCCGAGCGTTGCGGAGTATATTACCGCGAACGGGCTGTATTCCGCACGGACTTGAGTATATGCTTTCGAGGCTGGGGGTGCGATGTGAGAGCAAAAGGAATCTATTATCGTGATGCGAGACGTAGAAAGACATGAGAGACGTGAGAGACGTGCGGAGAGGTATACAACGATGCGAGTGCTAAGTATTCGATTTGACGACGACGAGACCGGACCACCATTAGAGCAGACAGATACAGCAGATACGTGGGGATGGGATTATACTATACGGGGAGAAAGTGTTCATGCAGATGACGCCTGAGCGAAGGCGATAGCGGTGGTCTGCACACGTCCGTCAGCATCCTAGCAATAAACGTAGGAGGGAGACAAAGCGGTACTCACATCGGAGTGACTGAGGGAGACGTGGACCTTCGCGATGCCCTTGGCGGCCGCCGCGGCCTTGGCCTCACCGTGCAGCGTGACGGTGGGTACGCCCGACGCGTCGGGGAGGATCTCGATGTCCTTCATCGCCGCGGCCGCGCCCTTGGACGCGACGCCCAGCGACTTGAACACGGCCTCCTTGCCGACCCAGCGTGCGGCAAACGACGACGGCGGCGATGGCTGCGCGCGGCAGTATGTGATCTCGGCCTCGGTGAAGTTGCGCTCGACGAATGTCGGGTTCCACGACGGTACCGACGAGATGAGCTCTATGGGGGGGAGATATCAGTTACTGTCACGCTGGGGGTGAGCCCGAGAGTGCGTACCTTGGTCAACACCGACGCCTGCGGACGACTCCAGGGAGAGGATCTCGGTGACTGCGGGAACGTTCGCGACGTCGAGGTGGGGCTTGGTTTCGAGTTTGGCCTTGTACTCGTAGCTTCCCGTCTTGGGGTTGTGCGATGCACGAGCGAGCGAATTGAGCAGGACGGGACCCTCGAGCTCCTTGCTGTACGGCGGCGCGTCCTTGACGCGGACAAGCGAGTTCGAGATCATCATCTCGCTCATCGCCTTGTAACACAGGCGTTGGCGGTGGCGGTTCTTGACCTTGTAGACCTCGTACGCCGACGGCTCCAGTGCAGCGAAGAGGTAGCGAGGGTTGATGACCAAACAAGTACCACCAACTTGACCGAAACCGAAGGAGGACTGCGGTTGATGTTAGCCGGGGAGAATGCGGTAGCATGTGACTTCTACTTACCATGATACCAGCCCGGATACCGTCGGTGTGGATGGTCTTCGACGGGAAGAGTAGGTACGTGTACTTCTTGAAGTTGGCGTCGATGTTGCTGGTAAGGAGTCAGCATTGCGCTCATCAGAAGGAAGGTAGTACTTACTCGGCGTTGCGGTTGCCCGGGACGAGACCACTCTCCACACTCTGCAGGAGACCAGCCAGCTGCCAGGATGCGGAGCCACCCTTGGAGTGACCGCAGAGACTCTTCTGCGCCATGATCGGAACGGCGTTGCCGTTGGTACGACCGAGGTTGGTGAAGACGTCGTTCCAGATGTGCGTCTCGTTCTTCTCCTGTAGGTGAGAAAGATCGTCAGAGACCGCACAACACGCAGGACACAATGACTCACGTTAGCGCCAGTGCTGGTACCGTGGATAGAAAGAACGCCGATGTCGTCTGCAGTGAGGCCCCATACAGCGAGTGCACGGCGGAGAGGAGCAATACGAGCGTCCGCCCCCTCGAGCATACCGTACGTTGCGAGAGCATCCTTCTCCTGCCGGGCAGCCTCCTTCTCCATGTCGGCGATGCGATGTGAGACGTATTCCTCGTCGAGGACAGAACCCTGGCTCTTGCGGAACTCGATCTCTTCTTGAAGCTGTTGACGCTCGTTCTCGAGCCACTGAGAGATCTGCTTGCGACGGAAGGAGAGCTGACGAGAGCGGTAGGCAATGTCGAGGATAGGGAGAGGGTGCTTGCTGTGGACCTCACGAGCAATGGAGAGGGCGCCACGACCAGGCGCGGGGACTGAACGACCGGCCTTGTCGCTAAGAAGACGCGTTAGTAACACGGGGGAAGATACATAAAGTGAACACGTACGTCGAGGTAGAGGTGAAGCCGATGATACCACGAATAGGGCAGCCGAGCTCGAGAGCGGTCTTAGCGTTCATCAAGACGTGCACTCCCGTGCCCTGAGCTTCCATGAACTGTATCAACCATGTCAGCAGCTGCAGCGGTTGAGACGAACTTCAGAACATACCCCTGAACGGGTAGTGGTAGCGGGACGGGACATTTCCGTCGGCTCGCGACCCATGGCAAACTCGGCCTCGGCGTTGCTGGTCGCCTTCATGTTCGCGAACTCGTACGAACCCTCCTCGCTGAGGTCGTCGAAACCGCCAGCGAGCATGACCTTGGCCTTGCCTGAGAGTAGGGTATCGCACGCGATCTCCATTGATTGGAGAGCAGTAGCACTGCAAGATATGTTGGTACAAGGAGCAATGCGTTGACAACGAGGACTTACCAAGCTCCGACGGGGATCTTGATAGGTCCACTGGAAGAAAGGAGGAGCAGGTTAACCCAGCCCGCAGTCGTATTGATGAACCTGACAGTGACGTGAGCATTGTAAACAGATGGTTGTGAAAAGCGACTGACGTCTCCTGGAGAATGTCGTTCTGGACCTCCTTTTCGTCGCGACGATCCTTGAACATTTGCGCCATGCTCTCCACACCACCCATACCACTTCCAATCGCCGTGCCGACCTCGGAGGGATGCATGTGCTGGTAGAGCTCGTACGGATCGGTGATACCAGACATGTTAAGTGCCTCGGCAGCGCATACCAGGGCCCACAGCGTCGTACGGTCGGTCTGGGCAATGATATCGGCGGGAATACCGTAGCGACCGGCGTCCCATCCAGTGGGGATCTGGCCGGCGACGAAACGGTTGAAGGAGAACGACTTGGGGACCAAGATGCGAGCGCCTTTCTTGAACTTGACGAACCATTGACCACTTTCGCCGGCCCAAATGTCGCACTTGTCACCATGCTCGTACTTGAACTTCTCAGCGTCAGCCTCGGCTGCCTCGAACGGCTCGAAGTCATGCAGGATCTCGATTTCCTGATTGAAGACCTTCTTCTTGGGATCGTATCCGCGGAACAGCTCAGGCTCTGAATGGTCGTCAGCATCGCATGCCACTAATATAACAGAATATGCTCACCGATAAGACGGATGCCTGCGTGTGCGAGGATGTCCTTCTCGTAACGACCGCGGACGTCCTTGTCGTCGACGGGCTCGTTGGACTTCGCGTCGACCCAGCCGACATAGAGAGAACCGTCCTTGAGGCGGCCGTCGAAGTGCTTAATGTGCCCCATCATCCATGCCATCTCGATGCAGCCTTCGATGCTGAACTCGCCACGGGCCTCCATCTCCCAGCGGGTGCGAGAGCTACCCCAAGGGCCGACCTCGGCAAAGCCGGTGACGACGATGACCTTCTCGAGATCGACGATGCCACGCAATTGAGCGAGGTCCTCCAGCGACTCCTGGGACTCGAGCGCGGGGAAGTTGAACTTGAAGTTCGCGCGGGGGGTGACGTTCACGGTTTGCAGGACTCGCTCGGCCTCGACACCGTTAACAGTCTTGTAGTCGGCGGCGTTGTCTCGTGCAATGGCACGGCGGAGTTCGCTCTTCTTGCTCAAGTCAGCGCGAATGCGGCCCGTAATGTCAGCGAGGTCGGGGAGACGGTCCATGCCACCGTTGAGGTCAGCCCAGATCGGCTCGACCTGGGTGATGCTGAACAGGAGCGGATGCATCAAACCTAGGATGTTGAACGCCATCTCCTTCGCAGAGAATGTACGGACACCGTGGCCCTCAAGCTCGTGGGCGACGGTGTTCGTGGCGCTCATGAGACCAGTGCCACGAGTCCAACTAGAATGATGTTAGCTCAAAAGCGAGTAATCCAGGCAGGCTGAACCTACCCGATGACAGCACCGGCGAGGCACAGGTACTCGCCCCAGCTCTCGCTGTTCCACCGATTAAAGAGGGTCTCCAGAGAGATCTTGGACTCGGAGTAGAGACCATCGTTGCCAAACAGGCCGTGGTTGGGTGAGAGAGGGAGGACAACCTGGGTAGGACGAGTAACAAACTGGCGACTGGCCTTCTTGTTCTTGACGGCACCAAGTAAACGGAGCAGGTTGACGAGCATGATGCGGTGGGCGAGCTCTGACTTGTCGTCAATGCCGTCGATCTCACGACCGTTCTCGGGCACTGCGGCGAAGGGGAGGATGTAGTCGAGATCAAGCCCGAGAGAGGAGTAGATGTAATCTACGATAGCCTCGACATCTTGCTTCGAACCCTGATTGAAAGGCACCACAGTGAGGGCAGATCCCTTGCTACCGAAGCGTTGGAAGATGTCCTGGTAGTACTCGACGGTGGCACGGCTGTACCGCGACGTAGTGATCACGACGTGCGCGCCGCCCGAGAGAAGACCCTTGACGATTTCGACGCCGATGGAGCCTTGCCCGACACCCGTAAGGAGGGCGTTCTTGTCCTTGAACGTACTTCCCGAAGTCGCAATTTCGTGCAGAATGTCCAGGTAGACTCCGGTCAGGTTGCTGCTGTACTCCCAGGTCGTGCCGACCTTGCGCTTCAGGTGGAGAAGAGGGACATTGTCGGCAGAGACAGAGGCGACGTTCGAGACCTGAGGGCGAAGGAAGGTGGACGAAGATCGACGAGTGCGCGTGGTACCCGGACGAGGGCGAGACTCGGTGCGCTTGCTGCGCAGAGACCTAACAACACCCTCGTACAAGGCCTTGATGCGATTCTTCTGTTCGTCGCTGATCTCCGGCTGCGACTTAACAACGTTCCAAAGCTTGAGGACGTCGTCCTGAATCTTCTGAATGTTGGTCGGAGCGACGATCTGGTCGCCACCGCTTGCCATCTCCTCGACGTAAGCCTCGAGCTTGCGGACGTTCTCGCGGACGACCTCCTTGTAGATAATGTCGCCCTTCTCGGTCACCTCAGTGAAGGGCGCCGTGGGGAAAGTGACTGAAAAAAGCTGAGTGAATGTACGACATGAGGAGCATACGAATAACTCACCGTCTTTGTACAACGGGGCTTGGGTAACGACCTCCTTGCAGTTGTCAATGAGCTGCTGACCGAACTGCTTGGCGAGCCTGTAGGTCTCCCCACGGCTCGCGTCGCACTGATCGACGTAGTACTGCATGTAGGTTACGAGCTCGGGGTCGGCACGGTTCATGATGGCTATGCAACGGGCAGTGATCTCGCGGTCGACGGTGGTGAGGCGACCGAAGATGATGTCGTAGAACATGAGGAGCGCATCCTGGCGGACCCAGTTCCACGACGAGTCGAAGTGACGGGCCTTGAGGGGGTCGAAGACCGGCTGGATACCATCGATGTAGAGGTCGCCGTGCTCCTTCGCGATCGCGTCCAAGCGGGCCTGAAGCTGGGCAGAGTTGGCCTTCTCAGCATCGTACTTGATCTCGCCCGTCCGGGAGTCCTTCTTGAGGTACCGCATCCAGAGCTCGATCTGCTGAGACGCGAGCTTCTCCTGCTCGGCCTGGAACTTGAGGAACTCCTCGCTGTTGATAACAGCACCTCCAGCTCCGCCTCCGGCGCCACCTGCAGCGGCACCAGAAGAGAGGGAAATACCCGAGCGCTGAGCATAGATGCTCACAACACCGTCCAACCAAGACCTCGCCTCCGCCTCAGACCCAAGTCGCTTCGCGGGCTCCATCGTCGCGCCGAGCAAAAGAACGCCGTCAGCACGAGCGGCGCCGATGCCCCAGGATTTGGAGAGGTACGATTTGATGGCAGTCAGATTGAAACCACCAGGCATCTTGCTGCCGACGACGCGAGAGATCAATCCCGAGGTGTACTTCCCGAGTGAGCCGGAGTATCCGACGCCCAACGACGAACCAAGCTCTTCGAGGGGAAGCTCCTCGCCCTTCTCAGGGGCAGAGGAGAACTCGAGCTGGAGGTCGCCGAGGATCTCGTTTTGCATAGTCGACTTGCCACCCACGAGGTCCTTGATGCTCTTCGAGAGAGGGATCTCGTCGACCTTCTTCTTGAGCTTTTGGGCAATGATCGCGACGAGCACATCGATCGCCTTCAAGGGGACGTCCTCGATACTGGCAGCAGCGGCAGAAGGGGCAGGGGCGGCGGCAACAGGAGCAGCAGCGACAGGAGCGGCAGCAGCGGGGGTGGGAGCAGACTCCTCACCGCTCGACTCAGCAGGCGCCTCGGCCTCGTCCTCGAACTGGTAGTAGACCTCCTTCGCATGCTTGGCATGACAGAAGATTGCGCGGCGGTGGGTGACAGAGTCGTCCTGAGCCTCGTACTTCGCCTTGAGGGTGCGAGTAGCCATGCCGGTCAGTGTGGGAGATGGGCCGACCTCGATGAAGCGCTCGAACTTGTAGTGGCTGAAGAGGATGTCTTGGGTCTCAATCCAACGCACGGGGGAGGCGAACTGGTATGCGAGCAGCTCGACGAGGATGATATACGCGAGCTTCTGGCGTTGCTCAGACGAGCCCCAGTTGTCTTGGTCCCACTTCCTGAGAACCTTGTCGAGGCGAGGCGAGAGCGTCTGGTCGTAGATAAGCTGGGCGTACTCCTTCGTGACCTCGAACGGCTTTGCGACCAGGTTGGGCACGTATTTGCCAACAAGGGTGTCGGGGTTGAGGTGAGCAGGGTTAATCTTCTTCGACAGGTCTAGCGGGGTTTCAGAAGGGTATCGGCCGAGAGAATTAAGGACACTCACAAGCACGGAACGGCATCACACCAGCCCAGAGGTAGCGGGAGTGGAAGGGCACGTCGATACCGGGGAGGGGGATCGTTGCGAACCCACGCTCGAGCTTGATGTACTCCTCACGGACCTGCTGCTCCTTGGCCTTGTCGAACGACGAGGTTACGATCTCGCCGAGCATCTCCTTCACCTGGTCGACGGTGAACTTCTCCGTCAACTATCAAGGGTGTCAGTCATATCGTCTGTGAACGGTAGCACAAACCTACCTTGGCGATGTCGATCTTCTCGATCTTCAAGTAGTTGAGAACATTCGTCATAGTCTGGAGGGCGACGAGCTCTCCGGCACACACGTATTGTTGACCCTGGTGACCATGGGTCAGGGCATGAACTACAACAGGAATTATTCAGACTTACCTCAACATTGAAGTTGACAATCTCGAGGAGGCAGCCCGTCTTCTGAGCGATGTTGTCAACAACCTCGCGGAGGGCAGCATCGTTGAACGTCTTCGAGATGCGGCTCGGGTTAACAGCGCACATAGCGTAGTTCGAACGGTTGTGGGCGTCACGCTCGACGGCACGCTGCATCGTGATACCGCGGTAGAAGACGACGTCGACGAGAGATGAGATGGCGAGGACATCAGCGATCGAAGCGAGAGCGGAGTACTCTCCGAGCGAGTGACCAGCGAACGCGGAGTCGGTCTGAACGAGACCCTTCGAGCGCATGTCTTCGAACGCCGCACGCTCAGTCACGACGAGGGCGATCTGCGCGAACTGGGTAGCGAACAAAAGACCGTTGGGGTGGCTGAAGGTATAACGCTGTGTGCGAACGTTGATGTCGCCGAAGAGGGGGAGCGTCTTGACGTTGCCGTCTTTGTCCATGGTGTCGTACGTCATGTCCATGTACCGCTGGCGGATGGCCTGACCCTTGATACCACCGAAGTGGATGGTCTTCTCCTTCGGGTTGTCCTTGACGATCTCGACGATCGAGAAGCCGTATACAGCGGTAAGGTGAGCGTCGGCGGCCTCCCAGACCGAGCGGGCAGCGGGGGAGTTGTTGTAGAGGTCCATACCCATGCCGGGCTCCTGCGAACCTTGGCCAGTGAAGACGTAGACAGTGTTGGGCTGAGCGACCTCGGCTGTTCCGGCAATGACCTTCTCGCCGCGGCTGTTGACGGTCTCGACGTCGACAACGAAGTTGCCGTTCCGCATGCCGGTGTGCTTGATCTTGACCTGCAGTTCATCGCCGGGGAGAACCATCCCGACGAAAGCAACGTCGTACCTGAAGGACGGTCTCAGTAATCAAAAACAGAAAATGATAACGCGCAGGACTTACGCAACCACACGCTCCGGTTTGCCCTCAGCAACAACAGTCTCGATGTAACGACGGGTGGCGGCACTGGACCACATACCGTGGGTGATCGTACCAGGAAGGGATGCGTAGTCGGCGAAGTACGGGTTGATGTGGATGGGGTTGAAGTCCCCGGAGACCTTCGAGTACGGCTCATTCGTCGCGGGAGTCGTGAAGACGGTGCTCGTGTGCGTCGTCATCGTGTACCCATCGTTGGCGAGAGGGCTGACAAGGCCCTGGGGCTTGCCATGGCGCTTGATGTATTCAACAACTGGGTTGCCCTTCGAGTCGTCGTCGAGGAAGTCGACGGAACCGACCTTGACGAGACGCTTGATCTGGTCGCGGACGAAGATCTCACCGGAGACGTTCACCTCCTTAAAGCACGTCTTGTTGCGGTATGTGACCTCCGAGCGGACACGGAAAACGAGCGTCGTACCAGCTTGAAGAGGCTTGGTCTCGTCATCCCAATCGAACCACTCCTTGGACTGCAACACGCCGACAGCAGCATCAGAGGGCAGCTCAACGACATAGTCGGGCTCCTCGATGACCTCGAAAGTGTTCTCGAAGTCGCTGAAGCGTCCGCGGTAGAGGAAGGAGGAGACGACCTCAATGACACGCTCATCGCCGCGGGTGACGTAGCCCTTAACCTTGACGGCCTTGCCGGCATCGCTATTGGTGACAGCGACAATGCGAGCCTCGGCCTTGCAGACGTCGCCGGCCTTCAAAGGCTTGGCGCCGTCGAGGAGGCGGAAACCGTTCGACAGGTGGACGAGCTTGAGGAGATCGCCGTCGATCGACGCGGGGAAGATAGCCTTCATTATGGCCTGGGTAAAGCCTGTCAGTGTCAAGGACCCCCCCCCGCAAGGTCTTACACGTACCTGCCAGCCAGTGACAATCGCGAAGTCCATGGGCGCAAGAGGGGTGTCGTTGCGGGCAGACTTGAAGGCCTCGCCCTGGTTGCCGACGACGGCGCAGAACGTCTCGACGTCGTCCTCGTCGATCGTGACCTCGGGACCAGTGAAGGTGTCGCGGACGTCGATCTCGGGGAGCACCTCGTTGTCTCCAAACCACAGCTTCCAGTAGAACTCCTTGATGCGCCTGTTGCGGCCGTCGGCGACTTCGTGAATCGGTGCGAAGCCCATCGCGGGCTTGTAGACGAAGTTCAATGTGAGTGGGATGGAAGAGCCGCGACGCTCCTCGGAGATGGTGACGTTGATCGTCGACGTGGAAGAGTTATAGCTGGCCTCGATGACCTTGAAGGAGGGATCGTGCTCGCCAACGGAGCGGGCAGCGCCGAAGACGGCAATCTTGGTCGGGCGGGTCCCGTCGGTCTCGACGATAACCTTCTGTCCACGGCGAGGAGCGAAGAGACGGCGCATGTGGTTGTCGACGTACGCCGTGCCCTGCACGATGGTCTTAGACGTGAGGAGAGCACGAGCCCAACCGAGCTCCGGGCCGGCAATGGTCTCAAGCCATGCGGACGTCTCGGGGAGGGTCTGGCCGACGATGAAGGTCGAGGTGTTGTCCGAGACAGCGGGGATAATCACAGCACGGGTAGGGCGAGCAGCCGGCGCGAGGTACTCGACGGTCGGGATCTTGGACTTGTCACCGCCATATAGACGGTCGACGAGCTTGTTGACGAGGTCGGAAGTGATGTTCCCGAGCAGGTCCTTGATCGGCTCATCCTTAACCTTCGAATGCTTCACAGCTACAGGGCCCTGGAGGATGCAGACACGCTGCGGGTCCTGGTCGAATACGGCGTCAATGTCCTCGGCGGCCCAAAGGGAGTCCTGATATGCATGTCAGTATCTGAGCAGACGCCTAAGGTGGTCGAATGCATACCTTCTTGAACCAGACCTCGAAGCTAGCGTCAAGAACGGGGATGAACGGCGCGGGCTTCTGACCAGGCCTCTGCGAGATGGCAAGGAAGTACGCCTTATCCTCCGAGGCAAGAAGCTGCTCCGTCGCGGCGGGGTACGTCTTGAAGAAGTGCTCGACGAACGCCTGAGGCTTGTCGAGGGACGTGTACGACTGCAGAATGGACGGCTTGAGGCCGCCATTGACGCCAGCAAAGCGCTCTTCGACGCGCCGGAGCCAATCGCCCGTGAGGTTGCGGAGCGAGAGGTCGACCCAGCGCTCCTGGTGCGCAACGTACATCAGGCGGACCATGCGGAGAACGACCTCCTCGTATGTCATGTCCGCGATGTCCTCGACGACGGACCCGTCCTTCTTCCACCCGAACCACGGCTTGGCGAAATCCTTGTTCAGCTTCGCGATCACCTCCGCGCGGCGCTCGGCAAGCCAAACAATACGCTTCTCCTTCGGGAGCTTGAAAACGGTGTCGTCGAACTCCTTCCAGAGCTTGACAGCGCGAGTGGCGATCTTGTGGATGGGCTCGCCGAGCTCGGAGCGGACGGTAAGGATACCACCAGTCTCCTTGGCGTACGTACCCTCCCACTGGGCGTCGTCTACACCAGCAGCCGCGACGATGAGGTCCTTGACAGAAGAGCTAGTGTGTGCCTCCTTCGCAACCATGACGCGGCTAGCGAAGAGGAACCCGTCGAAGGGCATGGGCTGAAGACCGAACTTCTCGACAGACCAATCACCAGTGAGGTACGGCCAGACATCGTCGGCTCCGCCAAAGCCAGAGCCACCAACAAGGAACAGGTTGGCATGCTGGCGAATGGAACCGTAGGTCGCGAGCACGGGCTGGTGGAAGTCCTCGCAAGAGTGGTGACCTCCCGCACGACCACCGGTCCACTGCATGATGATAGGGAAGTCGGGGTTCGCGGCCGCGATGTTCACGACCTGGCGGATGCCGTCGACGGAGCCGGGCTTGAACGAGACGTGCTTGATACCGGCGGCACGGAGGGCGTCGATGATCTCCGCAGCCTTCTCGGTCGAGGGAATACCGGCGGCGACGCAGAAACCCTCGATCGGGAGGCCCTCGCGGCGCATTTCTTGCCAGAGCGGGAACTGGAATCCGAATTGGCGGGGGTTGATGTAGAGCGCGTTGAGCGTGATGCCGACGCCTGCAGGGATCTTGCTCTGGATCTCAGCGACCTTTGACCTCAGCGCCGCGGCATTGTAGTGTCCACCGCCGGCGAGTTCGATGTGGTAGCCAGCGTCGAGGACCGCGCTGACGAACCCAGCCTTGACAGTCGTAGGCGTCATACCGGCCACCATGATTGGCGGCTTGCCGAGGAGACGGGAGAAGGGCGTGTCGATGTGGATCGTGCCGTCACTACAAGGAGATCAGAATATATTCATCAATTAGAGCTTGTCACAACTTACCTAGTCTTGACCAGGCGCGGAGAGTGCCTCTTAGTCCACCACTCTTCAGTCTTGACGTTCTGCGCATCGTAAAGCTCAGCGGCGCCCTTAGACTTGTCTCCGGCTACGACGACGCGGATACCACGACCCTCGAGGCTGCGGGCCGTCAAGGGGCCGATACCACTGAGACCACCGGGACCGAAGTCGACAATGTGCGTGGCAGTTTCCGGGAAGTCGGTCGCCTTTGCCCAGTGAATCGGTAGGGTAAAGATTTGATCGCAAAGCGCCCTGGTGAGGGAACCCTCCGTAGAGCGCAAGTCAGAACCTAACGGGCCCCTCGTCAGATATGAATACAAATAATCCGAAATAATTTGCTTACCGTTCTCAGTGTGGTACACTGCGATGCCAAGATCCTTGCCAGTCCACAACTCCTTACCCTCCAGGTCGTCCAAGACCTCGTCGGTGACGTTCTCGAGGTACTTGCTGTGGTAAGGGACACCAACCACAAGGAAGCGCACCGAGAAGACAGGCTTGCGCTGGGAGAAAGGCGTCTTGCTCTGGTCGAGCCCGCTCGGGGCGCGGACTTTCCGGAGGTGAGTGACAAGGCCGTACAACGCACGCGGTGGGCCGGTGACAACAAACGCCTTCGGGCCGTTGTAGAGAGACACGCCGATCTTAGAGTTGTCGGGGAGGTGCTTGTTCGTCTTGGCGATGTAGCCCTCGAGGTCCTTGAGGAGAAGTCCTGTGACGCCCAACATCGGACTCGGGGTGCCCTCTCCACCCTCTACGCAGTCTTGCACAATGCTAGGCTCGAGAGCGAGGACAGGGAATGCCTGCTGGCCGCGAAGACCCGAGTAGAACAACCACTTCAGCGCCTTCGACGCGTTTGCGGAAAAGTCCTCAAAGGTTTTCGAAGCCGCGATTGAGAGCGCAGAGATGAGACCTTGCGAGTGGCCGGTAGCACCGTGAAGACGCGAGAGGAGGTCACCGGGGGTGAGCTGAGATACCCGGCAGACAACCAGGTACTGTGTCAGCTGGGTGAGACCAATGAGGGGGAAGGAGATAGGGATGGAGGCGAAGTAGGCGACAGGGGGGCGCGGCGATGCGCCCGAAAGCCATGAGACCACGTCGAGGCCATGTGTGTAGAAGGACTCCTCCTCGGATTCCTGGACGAGGGGAATAAGGATATCGCGGGTAATGGTCGTCAGGAATGGCGAGACGTAGGGCTTGTAGATGTCGTAAAGAGATTGGAGCTCGTCGAAGTAGACTTCATTCGTGCCCTGGCCGCCGAAGAGCGCGTAAATTGACGCGTCTCCACGCGTTGCAGCTGAGAGCAAGGCGCTGGCGGGGGCGCGCGGGATGTCAGAGATTTGCTTTGCCTCAAGGGCAGCGAGAGCAGTGAAATACGACGCGATGACGGTCTTGCGAACGTCGGTGTCGAAAGCGGCGGCAATTACATGAATGTCCTGAGTAGAGAGGTAGGACGAAGTAAAGTACTTCAGTGACTTGAGGAGGATGGAGGTACGCGCTGCCTCCGACTGCGCGTCCTCATCGAGCTTCTCCGCTGCAAAGCGCAGGAAGCGGGCAAATAGCTCTACAGCCGCCTCGGTCGTGTTTTCAAGCTCTGTGGTGTTGTCTATGGCATCGTCGGTCGTCTGAACGTGGGTGAACTCGTCTCTAAGGACTTCTGCGGCAGTCCACTCGTCTGCTTGCGTGGAGACGGGGATCGAGATCTATCGCGACAAATCAGGTCAGCACACTATACCGGAATACCGTACGACATAGCAGCGGGTATAGTAAAACGGCACAGTTCTCGTGAGAGATGATCTCCGGCGGTATCTTGCTATGCATGGCTTCATCCGGTGCACCGGCGGATTTGCGACGCGTGATGCAGGCACCTGCGCGCGACGCGCCAGCACTCCTGGGCGCGTCAAGACGCGTCGACCCACCCACACCATTTCCTCCCTTTTTTTTTCGCGCCCATGTCCACCGATCCCTCGAGCGTGCGCAGTGCGAGAAGAGTGAAAGTGGGACACTCACTCTAATGGGGCCGGACTGGATCTGCATGGGGCGGGTGGTGATGCCCTGGCCGGAGGGGGATGCGGAAGCAGACATGGTCGTGGTCGGGGAGTGTGTCGACGGGGAGGGGGACGACCAGGTCTAGCGGACGGTGAGGAAGAGACGGCAAGAGCGACCGAGTTGTTTTATAACAGGCTCCCCAAACGCCCCCCATAACGGCACCCCAACGAATCCCGGGCGCTACACGCCGCAATTGCGTCCTCCTCAAAAATCCCAATATGGCAACACCGCTCTCGCCTGCTGGTGGCTCGCCAGACGCGAGATAGACGCCCGACCGATGGCCTCTGTTCCGGAATTCCGCCCTCTCCACAGAGTTCTCTCTCCCCACAGCTCCTCCTCCTCGCAATCGCGTACATTTCGTTGGGCTGCCCCGCACTCCCTTGGGGGGCCGGGCCTCCTCAACATCGCGGCAGAAATGCAGAAAAAACAGGCTCCCTTTGCTAATCGCTCCGCGCGTTCGCTGCGTGCTCTCGCTTGGCGCCAGCCCTTTTCCTCATGTCGTCCTAGGATTTCCTCGCAGCTTCAGCCAGACGCGCCCCCCGATCGAGCAGGCACGTCGCGCCGGGCTCGCCCCACCCGTCCCAGGGCCGTCATCCTCAAACTGCTGACCCATCAACCTCGGCCGACCTTATACCACATCTGCAACGCCCTCACAACCATCGCACAACCGTCGCACCACTTGCGCAGGTCAGAGTGGCCTGGGGGAATGCCAATCTGACCATAGCACAGCAATGGCGGGGCAGTAGATTGGCGCGTACATGTGTCGAAAATGTCGACCTTGCCGATGCTACTATACGGTCGTAGGCGGGGTTCCCTGGGACACATATGTGGTAAGAAATCTCGGTGGAGCGTTGGGGATGCCCGGGGCTGGTATGTCATTGTTGTGTCTCCTGCAGATTGATGAACGTAACGCGTCGGTCCGAGCTCTTTTTCTGGGGGAAGCGCAGCGATGAACTGAGTGTACTAGTAGTCAAGCCCCACACGAATTGCCTGCACACCATTATTAATGTGCGGACTATTTGTCCGCGTTGGCTTCACTAGCACCATGAAGCTCCCCAGACCTATGACCTATTCCCAGCACGCCACAACGCGCATGGAATATGCAAATCTCGTCACCCGCGACTGCAAATCGTACTCGACGCGCCCGTCCAGACGCCGCGCCACAACCTTCATCGTGAAACGCCAGGACAGTCCGGGCTGGCTGTGCCTGCCACGACCGATCGCATTTGCGCACCATCGCACCCATGTGAAAATCGCGCCACGTCCGTCCGGTGAATAGAGTGTACATTCCCGACGATATTAAGGAGTAGTGCGCAACATTACCTCGAGCATACACTTAGACAATTATACATCAAACGTAAGGTAGTCCGGTACCGCTATCCAGTGTCTACGGCGCATCACCGCTGCGGTACGCGCATGGGAACGATGCTGCGCTACCATAACCCCTACTGGTCGCCGGGGAGAAGTAGTCTAGGTCTAGGACGTGAGCGCATCGCTCACTGCCAAATTGTTCACTCCTGGGAGCCGAGATCGCACGATTTTGCGGCCGGGCTTCACGACAGCCTGCGCGCTGAGCACCATGTTACGGTCCCGCCGAACCTGTAACTCCATCAGTCGCCATGTGTCCATGTTACTCTGTGGCCGTGGTCCGCGAAGCAGAGTTCATCCGTCCTCCAGCCGCGGGCTTCGAGTGTCTCCTTGAACGACGTGAAATTGGTTTCTGCGTGCTGATGCGTTTTTGCCAATGTAGACTGCAGGACGGCCGGGGTTGTCGGGGCATCCACTGCTATGGACGAAGGCTGTCCTTGGAGGGCGTCACGTACGAGAACTGCATGGAAGATCGACCGCAACATATCGTCGCTCGACGCATCGGGGTGGAAAAATACCGAGACGGTACGCCCCTGGTGCGACTCTTGAGGGAAGAGCATGTACCGGTCGTGCTTAAAAGTGATCGACATCCATCGAGTCAGACGCTGCTCCAAAGACGTACCTGGCCAGCACGCACCTTGAAAACCTCAGCACACACCCGCCACCGCTCGGGTTCGAGATCGTCTCCGCCCTTCAGCACCTCGCCCACCCTGGGGGCAAGCGTGAGCCAGCGATCGCCCTTTTCCTTGTAGAACTCGCCAAAGAGCCCTGTGCGGTCGGCCTTGTCGAGTTCCTCCAGCGAGGGCAACTCCCCGCGCGTTACGTACTCCTGCGCGAGGCCGCTTATCCGGGGGAGCGTGAGCAGCTCGAACGTCGCCACGCGCATCATGTACGCGGTCATCGTGAGGTGGATGGGCACCGCGAGGAAGAAGATGGAATAGAGATAGGCTGGCGTGTGCGAGAACGTGAGCAGGCTGATCCCGGACGCGTACCCCACGAGCTGCGCGATCGATGCCTGTGACTCGTCCTTTGCCGCGACGTCGCCTGTATTGCCCTGTTCAGAGAAGTAGCGGATGAATTTGATGTGCGTGGTGAACCAGATCTGCGTGTCCAGACCCGAAGTCAGCACGTGTGTAGATTATCTGCCGTCACTTCCACCGTACCGCGTTCCCGACAAGCTTGAAGATGTTTCCACCCGCTAACCCCACAGTCAGCCCAAGAACGTTTTGTGCATGATCATCGACGGCGACTCACCAGCGCAGATCAAGAAGTTCCCAGGGGAAGGCGCAATCAGAAGCGTCGCGATCTGCAGGCCGCTTCCCAAGCACCCAAGCACCTCTCCGAACAAAGTGAAGGTCTTCGGGTGGCTGTCGAAGTATGGAGAGAACCGGCGAATGAAGAACAACTTCGCGACCTCCCCTGCGCCGTCTTTGATGATCCACTGTACCGCGACCGCACCGAAGATGCTGCCCTCCGCAGAGACCCCAACGGAGGTAAGGAGCGCTTGATTGCACAGGACGGACGTAATTGTCGCAAGCGTCGTTTCGAAGAATTGTAGGACGTGGAAAGGGACATATCTTGCCGTATGTCAGGACGTCTCGTTGTACGGGGGTTACTGTCGGAAGTAGGGGACTCACGAGCGGTGCACCGAATGGGGGAAGTTGGTAGGCAGAAACATCTGCCCAAGCCAGGACATCGTTCGACCTGTCCAGGTGTTCGTTGGTACAGCGATCTCCCCGCTTTCCGGAAGGGCCGAAGCAATGTCTTGCCATTCCTTCCGCACACCTGGGGACCCACTCTCCTCGGACCACGATATTCGACACTCCCGCCCTCCGACGCGCTCTATCGCAAACGGTCGCAACTTAGACGTTTCCGCATCTGACGTGCTCCGGGTGCGTATATCTGATGACTGGAAGCGTAGAAATTGTCTAGACGTGAGGGTCCCGGTATACGGCGCGAGTAGTTGTTGGGTGCGGCCCCGGGTGCCCAGGCGTGTCACTTGAATACATAATCGTCTCCGCATTCTTCTAAGTCTCCCAATTTCTATGAAAGGAGCTGGTTCTATGTTTCAGCCCGTTGAGATAGTTGTGTTAATTCCGAGGGCTCAACAACGAGACACCGCAAGGAATCACATACACGAAAATGTCTAGTGTTCTGCGCGTGGGTATCGTTTGCCAACCTTCAAGCTGTGGGATCCTAAAGTGTATAGTCGTACAGAGAACGAGCCTCCCCAAGAGCTTAACAGGTCATCTTTAATGTCGGGGCAGGTAGAGGTTTCCGAATCAGCAAAGTTTGGGACAGACAGAACCAGGTCAGGATCAAGGTGCGTCTGCGAATGACGAAGCGCCTATTCCTATCACGGACAACAGAGGCGGAGTACTACTAGTACTAGTACAAATTCAAAAATTGTCCAGGATCAAGGCGACAATAGCGAGCCTGTGCGATTAGCTAGTAGTCCGCAGAGCATACGTTCTCTAGCTATACAAAGCCAGCCCATAGCAGGGAGTCGTGTTGCGTTCTATGGGAATCGATTTCCAAGGAAGTTCGAGTAGCCAGTCTTAGTAGTATCAACTCCGTAATATATCGATAAACCCCACAGAAACCCGCTGTTTAAGAACAGTTATTTACCTTAACAGACCTGTACTTATTCGTCACACCTACCATAGACGGAAGGAGTCGGGCGTCTGACTCCCACACCATCGCACTTGTCCCGCGCTTTCCTCTGCAAGGACCTCAGTTGCCATGCCCCCCTATATCGGTCGTCCATCTTCTGCCCTTTCGGCGGCTTGGCTCCCTGAATATTGGGAGTTCGGCATGGTTGCCATCTTTGCGGAAAACCCCTGGGGACAGTTTATGGCAAACTCGGTCGCTGCCGGAGCTTATGCTCGCGAAATAGTCGGACAACGGTATATGTACAACCTCGTTGTTGATTCCTTGTCGTATTGACGGTGAGCAACAATATTCGGCGACTGGCATCATCACTGAAGTATCCATTTTCAGTTGGCTTACGACGGAGTTCCCCCCGCTACGTGGTGGTACTAATCGAACCATCCGATTGGATACAGTGAGCACATATCGCCAATGCGTCATAGTAATACAAGGTCTGCCATCGCTTCGCTCTGGCGGGTTGTCGGACAACAGAATCATGCATCGTACAGGAATATTGTAAGGGGAACAACAGGGCTGTGAGCATTGGGACTCGACGCCTGGCCAGTCGAAGTTTGGTCCCCAGGTCCTGGGATAAAGTAATCGGGAGGGATACGGTGTATACATAGTTTTGGTAAGGATGAAAGTGATATTATCGATATCGGCCAGAGACGTCTCGTAGCAAGTACCAAGCACGGGTCTGAATTGTCGATGCATTGCCTGACGGCGTTTTACAGACAGTAATAAGTGGTCATGACCATAAAATAGAGGTGCCAGAGAACGGGTTGGATTTAGGAACAGGGACGCGACGACCTGGAGCCAGAGCGAAGGAAACAACCTAACGATGAAATTGGACGGCGCCTTGGCACGCACTGGAGGGTGCCTGGTGCCGATAGAAGCTGAGGGTTGCGATAACTTATGCCAGGCTGGACGGGAGCCTGACAGTGAGGTAAACGACAGGTCAGACTAATTAAATGGTGGGTAGTGGAGTAAATCAGTCGATTACAACGTGGAATAGGAGGCCGCGGCAGTTCAAGGCAGATTGAAAGGAGCCAAACAAAGCCAAACGAAATGGGTCGATTTCCGTAATACGTAGTGTATATTAGTACAGGAACTTGAATGGCAGTATCTATGAATGCACACGTTGCCGTACTAGCTACGCATTCCGCCGTGACAGTCCCTCCTCCCACATCAGTCTCATGGTCGCCAGAGGCATGACTCGCTTTAATAATGCGAGCCTATTGAGGCTGAGTCTCGGCACACCCATCTGTCACTTCACGCTTATAGTTTCTCATGCTGGATTTTGACCATCGCTCAATCGCAGTGGTACGGCTGCTGACGTGCTGCTATGTCTAATATGCCTACTACGATGCACTGGAGGAAGGTGTATTTCCGTGCAAGCGGTCAGTAGCTGTTCTCAGGCTTCCGCTTTGATCTGCGCCGATACCTATGTTACCGTGTGTGCTGTCAATGCGCACTCGTTGATATCGAGTAGTGATGAAATCTAGGAGTACTGTAGCCCACCCCCAATATGGACACCTCGGCGCAATCTAATAAAACGTCGCGGACATGAACAGAAAAGTCGGTCACTAAGAAAATCGACTTCGGAACATACTGCCTTCAAATTATTGATGGCTCTGGGGCCCCTGGGACGGTAGTTGGAAAGGCTCGGGGCTCCGAGACGGTGCGTCGTAGGTTTCTTCGATGAGCCAAAAACTGATGCCATTTGCGCCGCGGCTCTCCAGTGTCCTTTCCGGACGCTGTGAATGATTGGGTTTCTTGTCCGAGGCATTGGGCAACACCTAATGCCTACGTGTACTTAGAGCTCTAGATGTCATCGCGCCTCATGGCAATACTAGCACAGGTGTGGTATAGCACTCTGAGGGCCCGGCCTGCTCGCGGCGTCCCAAGGTCGGGCCCGGGTAGTATTTGGGGTTATTTGTGCATGTGGGCAATCCGCCGACCAAGGTCCGGTCTACTAGTCGACTTGCAAATGTTAACTTGAATGTGTGCTGGGACACCGTCTCCATGCCCTGCTTTGCTTATGCACAGTATGAACGAACCGACGATTGCTTAGGTCATCAGACCCGGGGGGTAAGGCACGTTCACACAACTACCGGTACATTCTTGGCAGATCATATGCCAGGATTTAAGCCTAGAAACAGCAAGGGCCCCGGGTCTTAGACGTCACTTTGGTATTCAGATTCGTCATGTTCGTTGAAGGCGCTATGAGCACAATAGCATGCGAGCGTGAATAAGCCTCCATTGCATTGTAATGCTCGAGGCACACAGAGACCACCTCAATGATGCGAGAACCAGCATAGCGTTGTCGACGGTTCAAACGCATTTCGCTGAATACCATCGCCGCCGCTTCAAGTTGCCGGATGCGCTTTCGCCAGACCAGAAAGTCCGCTGGACACCCCCTAAAAATGAACGCTTCAGTGACAAGGTCGCTCGTTGGAAAAGCGCGCTCACCCTCGATAGCTCATATGATAGCGTAACGCGTCAGCGACGAGGTAGTACACATCCCGCTGCCGTGAAATCTCCGCGTCATACGCACCTGGCACCAGCCGCGACCGACTTCGCCATGTACCGCCCCCACGAGTTCCCGGCCATGCCGCGCTCCCAATACTTCGCCGCGGACCCCCAGCCGAAGATGCCGGCGGCGGAGACGTGGCCATCCACGTCGACCATGATGTCGTGCTTGTGCAGGTCCCCATGCGTGGACACGACCGCGTGCGGCGGCAGCGCGAAGAACGCCTCGACGCGCGCGAGCGAGTGCTGGTCACCGTCGCGCCGCCGCACGGGGGTTGAACCGGCCGATGCTCCGCATCGTGTCGTAGAACGCGGCTTGGTTCGGACACGCGGCGAACGGCGACATCGGGACTCTGAGCGGCCCACGTATGGCCCCGCCGTGCGGGCCCAGGATTGAACGGCGCATCGCAGCGAGGATGTTGGTAGGGTCGCCGCGTATCGTATCGTATCAAGGTCGACCGCGGCCTCGTCGCCGAGTTCGTCGAGCGCGGTCCCCTGCAGGCGTGAACTCGATGGAAGAATCACGAAAACGATAGTGAAAATGATCGAGCGGGCTACAGTCGCGAGGCCATTCTACGCTGAAGGCCGCCAACTTCTGCAGCCTGACCCTGCGCGCGGCAAAAAAAACACGCGTCCTGCGTTTCGCAGCCTGCAACAAGCGCCGTGCCACGACCCGACCAGCAATAATCATAATGCATAGTACTATTATGCCGAGCCCTCAGCGCTCGCAATCCGGGACTTCTGTCGTAGTACTTCTGTTATTGCCGGGGCGTCCCTCCTACGACTCGGATCCCGAATTGCCTGCCACCTAGGCCCGAGTACCTGATAGGTCGCCGGTCACGACTTGTGTACCCGTAGACCAAGCAGGCAGTCCGGCGTACATAGATAGCTTAAATTCGCTTCGCCTCGTAGAGCCGTCCGCGACCGACGCGAAATCATCAGGCAGTGACATTCCCTGTACTGCTGGGAGGCTCTAAGTTGAAGCGCGGTTGCTATGCGGGCGCGTGGAGTGCGAACGATGCCTCGTGGAGCACGCCTGGGGTGGGAAGTCGGACTTCCTCGTACGGTGGGAGACCATCGCTGGCAAGCCATCCTGCCTGTGGTCTGCCACCTGGCATCTGGGTCGCGCGACTGAAGTTGAGTTTAATCTTGTCCGACGCCACGAAGCCAGCTGTCGAGGGCGAACGGGGGTGTGTTCCCAAGTTCGGCGCAGCGGTCGGGATCCGGTCTCGGGGTTCGGGGGTCGGGGGTCGGAATCGAGGTTGGGGCAGGCACGGTGCGGCGCGATGGCGTGGTATTTAGCTGACAGTTCGGCGCGCTTGTTGGGGTCCTGATAGATGGGAGAGAGGAGAGAGGAAAGAAGAAGCGGCGCTGCGCTGCTCAAGGAAGAGACGGTGCCGTTCACGTTCACTGGGTGTTCGTTAGGGTCACGCACAGAACCCGCGCCCCGGGCCCGGAACTCGGAGCCTCTCGCTCTCGCTCTTTCTCTCGCGAGACTCGGACTCGGACTTGGGCTGCAGAAAATAGCGGCGAGCGTCGGGCCCGCTGTGCGCCCGTGCGCGACCCGCTCGCCGCCGACGTCGTGCGCGTGCGGGGGAGAATGGACGGGATGTGAGTTGCGCGCGATGCGTAGCCGTCCATGCTGTGGCGTTTCATTGTGGCTCGCGCCGCGGGAAGCCGAGCGTGGGCCGCGCGCCCTGGAAGCGGCGTTGCCAAGTCGTTCGGCGCAAGTCTAAGTGAGATGGCTGCATAGACGTAGGCTATTCGTCGTGCAGCACTTTTGCGATGGTGGTATACCGGACTGCGATGTAGACAAGAAGCAGTGAGTACGGTTGGATTCGGGCGTAAAGATTTACTCGCCTGGAATCATAGACAATACGCCCCGGGGATGCCACGAAATTTGTATGGGTTGTGTGGCATTTGAAATCATTGGCGGTGTCGGTGTAACTCGGGGGTCCCTCGAGAGCCCGGGCGAGGACTATGAAGCGCGTGTGGGAGCATGCGGATAGCCGTAGAGTTCATCACGCTTCCCTGTCAGCAGTTGTCTCCGAGGAGAGCATTCCGTGCGACGAATGCATTCCGGCGGTGTGGGGGAGAACGCAGAACGCAATGGAGGTTACCCAAAGAGCAAAACAACAAGCGGTGCTGGGGGTGGGGTATGTAAGGATTATGCGTCTCATCAGAGAGCGGAGATCAGTGATGGAGGGTGCGAGTGGGATGAGGGCTGCGCAGAGCTCGTCGACAAGGTCGGCCAATGGAGGGCATGGAGGTGCAGCGGAGGGGTCGTCGGGGATGTGTAGTGTGCTGGGCAGGCGACGGGGCTTCTGACAGAAGAGCGAGGGGAGTGCAGCTGCTAGCCATGAGAGACTCAAGAGGGCTGCTAGGGGCTGCTACAGGCTGCTACAGGCACGGCTGCGGATGCGGGGGACCGGGGGAGGCGCGTGCGGGTGTTGCCGTGCGGGGGATGATGGCGAGCGCGATCGGGGCAGAGGCGCGTGGCCCGCACTGGGGAGAGAAGGCTCGTCCACCGTCTCCCGTCACGTCGCGCTCTGCTTCCTCGCTCGCTTCGCACTCGCCATAAAACATACTCGCCCTCCCATCATGCGCCCTTCTTCTCTCGCCCCTCTCGCCCGCCCCTTCCCCCCGCCTACCCGCTCCCGGGAACGCGCCTGCTCTCCGCCTCACGCGTGATTACCCGCGGTGCCATCTGCACCAGACCTCCTCCTCCGTCCCGACATACCACCTGACCCTCCTCCTGCACCGTCCGCCATAAAGGCACCGACGCCCCTCCGCCCCCATCTCCGACGCGTCTCTCGCCCCCCCTCGTCGTCTATACCCGTGGATACCCGTCCCGACGATGCCTCACCCCACGACGCGCCCAAAGCCGCGTTTCGGGCTCTTTAGTGTTGGCAGGAACAGGGCCAGCCCCGCTCGTGCAGCCAGCTCAAAACGTGCGAGTCTTCGCCAGAGTGCTCTCCGCACAGAAGCCCTCAGGCTTCCTCCTCACCTCGCTCTGCCAGGCGCCCACGGGCCAGACGCGACAGAACCACCACCGGAGCGCGTTCACGGTGGGGAAAACAGGTAAGCCTGTCTGTCCGTCCAGAGCCCAGACCGCGCGAATAGAACCCTACCCGAAGTTATACCTTGTTTTCGCATCCGTACCCACGCCCATCTTTGGGGTCATTTCCTCTTACCGTCCCTTATACAGGCAATGTGAAGCGTACCGACCATGCGTTCCGCTCCCACTCCCTTCATCTCTCCTCGCCCAGCGGTGCTCGTGCCCACTGCCCTCTCTTTTCTCCTCCCCCACCATCTCCCATATCCCTCCGCTACTTCTTGAGCTTGAGCAGCCTCCTTCACCGCTGTGCGGCTGTTTGAAAGGTTCCCACTGACCTGTCTTCCCAGCACCCCGTCGAATACCCCGTCCGAGGACAATTGCGAGATACCCGTGGCAGAGATGAAGGATACTGCCTTACCGCCCTTGCCCACAGATCAAACCCCATTGGCTGGCCCCAGGTTAGTGCTGCTTCGATCATCCTGCCATTCCTAGACTCTGCCCTCTACTGCTATCCAGCTGCGCTTCCTGCGTTGCCTGGATGCAGCTCTGAGTGCTGCCTGATATTTGCATGCGCCTGTCAATGTCCTTGCCATTATAAGTATTCACGCGACCCTCTTTTAGTAGTCCATCCACCCCTCGTCCACCTCACGGCGAACGGCAACCTACCTCGCCTACCTCTGCTCGTGCGCCCCCTACCCCGCCCAAATCGGGACCTTCAAGGCCGCCAGCTGCAGCGTACGTCACTCCATTTCTATGGTTTTTGTCAGGCCCAGGCCAGTATCTGCTTCCGCCCTCCACTCGATCGCCATATTCGGCCTACCCGCATTCATGCATTCCCTAAACCATTTAGCGCCCTACTCTCCGCTCTCTGCACCATATAGCTCTCTCCCCTCGGGCGCGCATGCTCACAGGTTTTCTCTCTTCCCTTCAGCACGTCCATGCCCCCGCCGCGGTCACAAGGCCAGCAAGCGCACTCCGGCCCCAACCTCTTTCGGCGCTTCACGAACAAGCTCCGCTCGTCCAGCGCACACGAGCGCACCCCCCGCGACCCCACGCAGAAGAAACGTACGCCGCTGCGCATGCCGTCGATGCCCAAGGGACCCGTGCCTGCGCCCCCAGTCAACGATTTTACGTCCCTCGAGCAGCGGCGTGCCGCCCTCCGCGCTCGCGGACTGCTTCCCCCAGCCTCGAGCGCCTATCGCGACGCGAACGGGTTCATGGTCCCTCTGAGCGAGCAAGAGGCGGAGCTCGACCGCCGCTACGCCGTCGTCGTCGAGGAGAAGTCGGCGGAGGAGGAGGCGGAAGCAGAGAGCGAGGCACGCAAGATCCGCGAGGCGTGGCTCGCGCGGAACAAGGACGCGGTCGGGCCTGGGGAGAGCACGTCGAGCTTGCTGGACGCGAGCTCGGACCCGCATAACCGGCGCGACGACGCGGCGAGCCTTGCGAGCCGGGACGGCGTCGTGCGCGACAGGAACCCCGTGCGCGCGACATTTGTCGACGCTCCCGCGGGCGCGGCGACCGCCGCGGAGATTGCGCGCCCCTTGGAGGCGACCGTCGAGGACTTCCGCACTGCGCCCAATTCCCCTGTGGACGCCGCCGCTGCTCACGCGGGTGCGCCGCGCGACCCGCCTGGGAGCCCGTCCAGCCACTCGAGCGTCGTTACGGAGAAGGTCTCGCGCTGGCTCAGCTCCTCCACCGACATGCCCACTCCCACAGGCCCGCCACTGCCAGAAGACACAGACGTAGATGCGGACACGGACGCAGGCGCATATGCTCAGGCACCGTCCCCCGCCTCCCCAGACGGGACACTCCGTGCGAAACCACGCAAGGAGAAGCCGCCCCCGATCGTCGTGACCACGCACCGCGCGTCGAAAGAGCACGCGATCGCGACCGCTCCCGCGCCTCCGCCCGCCATCATCACCCTCGCAGCGGCGACGACCGCGCTCTCCGACTCGGAAGCGAGCACGTCCGGGTCGTCCTCGCGCCCCTCGCTCGAGGCGCGCGGCCGCCAAGCCGCCAGTGCGGCCGCTCAACCGCCGCGCCTCGCGCACACCACGAGCTCCGCGTCGCGCAACACCGGCACCACGACAACGACAACCACGACGACGACGCTCCCCGCGCTCTCGCCGACGCGCACCGTGTCGTCCTCGGGCGCGGACTCGACGCTGCACACGCCCACGACGACGTCCTGCCAGCGCGACGTGTCCATCTCGCGCGGCTCGATCTCGCACTCGTCCGACCAGAGCCACGGGGCGCGGCGTCCGCGCCGTGGCACCGGCACCGGGGCGGCGCTCCTTGCGGTGGACGCCGCACTGCAGGTGAAGACGGGCCCGGTGCTCGCGGGCGCGGGTGCGGGCGCGTTGACGCAGTCGCCGATCGAGGAGACGGACTCGTCGGAGGAGGGCGAGTTTGGGGCGGGCGTGCCTGCGCAGAGTATGGCTGCCCCGGCGCACGCGGCTACGGCTACGGCGAGAGCGAGGCCGCAGAAGACGGTGGAGCAGACCGCGCAGGCGCAGGCACAGGCGAACCGCAAGTCGTTCAGCCTCTTTGGCAAGAAATCGTTGGACGTGAGCTGTTTTGTTTTTTTTCACCCCGCGAGTACCGCTGCTGATCACAGAAACGCACTCTCCCCTTGCAGAGCTCGACGAGCGCAGCGCGCTCCTCGTCCTCTATGTCCAACCTCCGGCGCGCCTTCTCGAGCGGGCTCACAAGCAAACTCCAATCGCGCCCCCGCTCGTCCATCGACACCTCCACCTCCGCGCCCGCCCTCGCGCCCGCCACCGCCCCCAAACGCTCGAAACTCTTCGACTCGTCGCACCTCCCCGCGTCGCCGCCGCCCGCGACGACGACGTTCCCCGCGTCCGCCGGCACCTCGCTGCCGCCCTCTTCGTACCTCGGCGTAGCGGTGCCGCGGCAGGGCCGCACGACGGGCGTGGGCCCGCGCCCGCGGCAGGCGGTTGCGCCGACGATGCATAGCCGGGGCAGTATTCTGCACCAGGCGTTCGCGATCGAGGATGACGAGAGTCGGCGGCTGAGCGAGATGGCGTTCTTGACATAGCACCCTTGCCGTCGCGTCTCTCTCGTTTTCGCTCTCGTTATCGCTTTTTCGATCCCTTGAGAGGATATAGGGTTCCAGGTCCGAACCAGCACGGACGTCTCGTCTCGCCTCGTCTCCGCTCCCGGCTGCTCGTCACTCGCACATTCGTTCCCACATCTTGCTCTCCTCTTTTCTCCTCTCTGATCTCTCTGCCTTCGTCCCCCCCTCCGTCTCTCGCACTCGCACTCGCATAGCCCGGTGACATACGTCGCAGCACGCACGCATACTGTACATTTCCGTGTATCCCTCGCCAAAACTAACACTCGCTCACGCTCTCTGTCCGTCTCCGTCTCCATCCCCGCCCCCGTCGTTCCGCATGCTCCCCCTCCCGTCCGCCTCCCCCACCTACACCACCTACGCTATTTATGCGTACCCACCGCTCGTGGCGCCCCCTGCACTGCATGGTGCACATGGCGGGCCTCGTCGTAATCTTCCGCAGGCGACCTTTCTTTGTTTCGCCCGCGTTGTCTGAATCATATGTGTATCATAGATGTTACTTACTCACCTCGAATCTGAGGGCTCGCGCGGTGCGATGTGGAATGACCGCATTAATGCCACTGTTTTTACCGGGACCGCGTGTGCGTGGGGTGGGGGAACCTCAACGACCATGGGTCCTCTTTAGCCGCTGTTTTGGGTGCACCACCACCGGGAAGTTGTAACGGTCGGTGGCGTCGATGTTTGGTGGCTCAGTGTGCGCTAAACGCCGGGTATGTAACGTCGTTCGCTGATATCGGCACCGACGGAACGGACGCCACTCTGAGATACCTCTGGTGAATATTCACCAGCAAAGAACGGAAGCAACGTACAGCAAATTATTTGTGGATGCCTTCGAATTTCGTGGGGCCGGAAGCCGGAAGACGGGTGAGAAATGTGGACACAATCCTTCTTGCTGGTCGGAACCCCCGCCGAGACGTCCCACGTAGTAGTACGCTTACGTTACAAGTTCAAACTACTACGCAGCGCGCTACTAGTACTACCCGCCGCACTGCGGACGGCTGCGCTCCCGCTATCGGCGACCCCGCTGTGTCCCGGAGGGCGGAGGGTATGCGTAAGCTCACCTCGAAGGCTGTTCCGAGACCGCAGACCGCCTACGCGTATGTCAAACCACCCGGTCATCACAATGCACGCTGCGGCGGAGGGATGGTGTATGCACAGGCTGTTGCGGGCGATCTGCTTACTCCTGGTACGCCGATGCAGGTTAACAGCCGTAGCTATCGACAGGCCGGCGCCGCCAGTTACCCCGCGGGGGACGTCCAGCCTTAGTATGTGGAAGCAATTGGATGACTGGCGATTGGCCGCGCCTACCACATCCTGGTGTTGGTACGACCGCAACTAATGCTCCGTCCAGCGCATCCCACAAGTTGGCGGTCAACGCAGCGGCGGTCGCGTGCACGCATGCAAGCGCATAGTAGTAATATATACAGGTCCGCGAAGGATTAGCGCTCCTAATAAACCGAGCGAAAGAGGGCGGTATGGAGATGAGGAGGATGTGTGTTCGTGTAGAGGGGAGGGGTGGCGGAGTAGAACAAATATCTGTGTTGTGAAAAGTACCTCGTCTAGATCCGGAGAGAAGCATCAAGAAAGAAGAGAGAGCGTCCCGACGATGGATGGTATACTGTAATATGGTACGAGCCGAAGGTCCACAAAGGAGGGGACGCGCCCAGGTCGGACGCAAACAGTCCGTGCGCAGTGGCTCAGTGTGCAATATAGAAACAGGTGCCCTGGCGGCACGGGTACGGGGAGGCAGCGACAGCGAGATAAGGATAACGTAGACGGAACAAGGTGGGCGCGACTGCAGCCGCGGGCGGAAACAAGAGGGCGCGCTATAGGGGGAGCAAGACGAGCCGGATGTAAAAGCGGTCGTCAGCTCGTCGGGACTGGGCATACACTAAACGGCACAATTCCGACAGTATGCATTAGACGTAAAGCCACGGAACGACAGTGACAATGTGCGCACAATATCTAGCCCAGCCCCCTCAGCCACGCCTAGCGCAGCCGGAGCTGGCACTCGAAAGCCCCACCGGCGGGCGGCGGGCAGGCGTACACAAACTCCATCTTGACCCGAAGACCTAAGATGTGAGCGACGTCCTGCAAGGGTACCGATGTGCGATACGTGTCCGAGACCCAAGCTCGGTGAGCGACCGCGCAAGCGGGCTCCGCACCGGCCTTTCGACCGCAGTCTGTAACAGCCTTCCTCCCAAACGCTTCTCCGTTCCACTGCACCCGGGCATGGTCCAGCCATCCACTCTGCCTCCGCCCGCACAATCGCCTTTCCGGCGGCACGCTCAGTATCCAGGTCCAGGGCCGTACGCTGCCTGAGGTCCTGGCGACATACGCCCGGCAGCTGGCGGCGCTGGTGACATATGGCCGCCGTACAACGCACCAGGCCCTGGACTTCTTGCCCGAGGGTCGACACCTAGCGCTTGCTGCGGTCCGGGGCTCACCCGACCGTCGGGGTACCCATACGCCATTTGGGGCGCAGGTGAGCGAGTGCGGTTGATTTGTGTCATGGGGATTGCCTCTGTGGGAGGAGCGGGTGCGTAAGGGTCGTTGTCGTAGTATGCGGTGCTGGGGTCGTCTCGGTACGGCTGAGTGACGTTTGGGTTAAGATGGGGGAGCGGCGGGACAGCGTATGGATCCCGGGAGGCGTAGAGCTCAGCAGTGGATCCTGCAGCGGAAGGAGCAATGCTGCCAGCACGGGAATCCGGTCGCGTCAAATTAACCTGCGAAGATGTTTCGAAGCCAGCACCTCCGGTCCTGTTAGTGGGAAGTGCGTGCGAAGGCTCGTCGCCATGGGCGTTGAGCTCCGGCCATTTGATAGCCTCGTCTAGGGAAGATAATCAGTACATGATGCTTGAACAACGCATTGCTAAATCGGATGGATGCACGGAGTCGTCACGGATACACGACCCACAAATTCGGGTTCGGATGACATCTCGCTTATCACCGCTTGCGGGAAAACAATATTACGGTCATGAACGCCGTCTGCAACCACCGAGGCGAAGAAGCGGCTTCGCAGGCCAGTGCAGCGCCCGAGACATCCGCAGCGAGGAAAATGAATGCCACTCACTGTCGAAGTCGTCGTCGTTGAACCGCTTGCGGGTGAACTTCCAGATGACGAACGAGACGATACCAATCAACGCCACTCCTCCAGCAACAGAGAGTCCGATGATGGTCGACGTGCTGACCCCGTCGTCTTTCGGCTTCTTGTCGTTGCCGCCCTGGTCTGCGCCCGCAGTCTGAGACGAGGAAGCAGACGAACCACCGTTGGTGAACGAAGGGGTCACCGTGACTTCAACGGTGATCTCCTGACCAGCCGAATTTGTTGTAGTCTGCTGGCTGACGGTGGGGGTCGGGGTTTGTGTAGGTGTGGTGTTCGACTGCGTACCGGTACCCTGTGTCGCCGTATCGGTATTACTCGTCGCGGTAGCAGTATTAGTGCCCGTGCCCGCAGTACCAGTCTGAGCGCCGGTCTGGGTCGCCGTATTGGTGTCCGTGTTGCCCGCCGTCTGCGTCCCACCTGTTGTACCGGTGTTGCCACCCGTAGATGTGTTGGTCGCTGTCGGGGCACCCGTGCCTTGTCCTGTTCCCGTCGCTGTCCCCGCACTAGTGGCAGTACCAGTCGCGGTATTCGTAGCAGTAGCGGTAGGGTTCCCAGTCGCGGTTGCTGTATTGGTTGATGTCGCAGTGTCAGTGTCGGTGTTCTTGCCAGGGGCTGGGAAGAGTTGACGGGCCACTATGGCTGGGGTGGGGGCGGGATGGGCGAAGGCGATGTCGAGATCTTGGTGTGCATTAGCGGCAGAGAGAAGGACGGCGTTGACAGATAGGCAGAGGAGACCCCGCGCGAGTGTCCGCGAGGTTAACATAGGACACAAAGAAGGGGGTGGTTGGAGTGTGAGAAGGAATTAACCAGCCGGCGGTGTAGGTAAACGAAGGCGGCTTCGTGTCGGAGTCGTGGAGGACGTCGTGCGCGATGAGGGCGAGGTAGGAGATGGTGAAGGACAGAAAAGAAAAGAGGGCCTGGAGTGAGATGGCGGGAGAGGACGACGAGGGAAGCGCAGTTGGCGGTGGCGGGGACGGGAAACAGTTCAGAACCAAAAGGCGGTGAGCCAGCTCGCAGCATCACGTGCAGCTGCCACGGCGACTGATATTTATCCTCCAGCGCCGGCGCTTCCTGCCCGTCCACCCCCACCGCCCAGCTCGGTCTCGATAAGTTTCGGTCCGTGTGCATCATGATGCTGATACCGACGGCGAGAGTAAGGTATAATTAAGAGCAAAGAGAGGGAGGCCCGGGTTTATCATAGTACAGGTTCATGTCCAAGAATAACATCAACGAGCAACCCGACCTAATCAAGAGACCGTCGTCCCAACAGCATTGTAATCTCCCGCCGTTCCTGCAGCCAAGCAGGGAAGCTCGTCTCGTCCGAGGGGCTCTCCCGCATCTCGATGAGGTAGTTGGCGAATACAATCAATGTGCCATAGCGGTACCTGGTGTGGACCGACATCCGCGGCCGCCAACAGGGGTCAGCAATCAAACCGGCTTTAGATCGCGCAAGAGTCGTCTTACAGGTAGTTCACGCCGATGTCCATCAGCTTGCGGTGTTTTGCGCTGCCCTTCTCGCACGTCTCGACCTTCAGCTTGTAACTGAAGCCGACCATCGCGGTTAGCGTGCAGAACATGAATACTAATAACGCGCGCAAGACGCCCAATACGCACTCATAGATGGCCTTGCGCAAGTTCTGGACGTCCTGCATCTGGTCGATGGCGCGATCTGTCAAACGCTTCGCCAGCTTTCCGTGCGAGAGCACGCTGACGAGTTGCAGAATGACTTTGTATTCCCCTGCCAGCAATGCATGAGTGCAACTCAGCACGGATTGACCGCACTCATTTACCCTGCAGGTAGGCCTCCTCCTCTGATGGCCCGTCGATCGAGTCGTACTGATACAGAGCGTTCGCGCCCTGCTCCTCGTCCTGGAACATGCTCTCACGCTCGTGTGCCCAAGTCGTGGTTGTTGCGATCAGGCAGGCAGTGACCATGCCCGTGGTCGTGCGACCACGACCCATCTGGCAATTGAACACGAAATCCGCAGCTTCGCCGGTCTGCATGCCTGAACGTACGCGAGTCAATAGCTGCGAGAGCGCTCCGGGCAGCGGTGCCTGCTCATCGGTCTGTAAATATTGATAGTGTCAGGCGAGTGCAGGAAGCGGCCATGGAAGACGCACGTACCACAGCAACCCGGTCATAGTCCACCTGCGAAATTGATCGCGTGAATATCGGTATTTCCACGAGACCGTAGGGATACACAAACCTTGTATCCCTCCTTAACCATGAGGTTATAGACGTCGCGCGGTGTCATGATGTCCTCCTCGCCTACTTCCTCCCAGATCGGGATAATCGAAAACGCCCCGGGTCGTTCCTCGACCTCGTCATGGAGTAGAATACGACCTTTACCCTCACGGACCTCGTGAAGGACGTCGCGCTTCAAGCTCTCTTCCATGGCTTCGACTACGGCAGTGGTAACACCCGTCGCTCTGCGGCGGGGACGATGAGAAAGTCTTGGCGACAGTGAAATCGTTTACTTACTCAACGTTCTCAAGGGGTTTGTCGAGGAGGCGAAGAACATGCGGGCGGCCAGCAACGTAAATCACCGGTTCCTGGCCAGACATCAGCGGAATAAAGAAGGCACGTCCTGTCCGGATTTACCTCTCTCAATGAGGTCCAGAAAACCCGATTGTCGCCGCCCGGATGGGCGCTCACCCTCTGCAGCGCTCTTCTCAATCTAACAAATTGTCAATGACAAACAATATCGACGAGTCCGCAGTCCACTTACCCTTCTACGGTCGGCATGCCGCTATATCATGGATGTGAAGATCTGCTTACGATCTGTAGTGAATATCACTTACCTGCCGCACACCCATTTGTTTTCGCGGAAGTCGATCTTGTTCTTCCTCTTCGAATCCGGGGACGAAGCAGGAGACGACATTAACTTCAGTGCGAGCGGTACCCGGCGGAAGTTGGGTGAACCATCGATCCGCCTATTGACTCATCAGAAAAGTAGTAATATAGTGATAAAATGATCTACGCACTCGGGGAGGCTCATCTTCTGCAGATTCGAGAAGAAATCACTCTTCAGGATCGTCGACGCGGAGAGAATACTGCCAGTACGGTTGGCGACAACCTTGCGCACTTCATCCGGTAAGGGAACGTCGTCGCCAACGTCGACGCGCTCAAGCGGCTTGAGTGTGTTCAGATCCTCAGAAATAAGCTCCTTCTCGAACGTTTTGATGACTACACCCCAAGTCAGCATAACTCTAATTGTCCATAGGGATGGCTCCCACCTGGACGTTCTTTCACAAACGACTCGAATGACTCGTGCGTCTGCATAGTGTCCGGCTCTGTTGACTGTAAGTATGCCTGGAAGATAATAAGCTCGAAATAGCGCCGCAAGTTCTGTAACCCGCGGTGTGCTTGCAGGCGTCGTTGCCGCTCGTCCGTTGCCTGCTCTGCCCGCACACGCGCTTCCTCGATGGAGTCGCGCAAGTTGAGTACCTCAGAGCATCGGTCGATCGCATCGTCAACTGCTTGTTTGACCTTCGGGCCCTTCCGTATCACGCGGAGCAGGTCTACGCAACGTCAGTGGCGGTCGTCTTTATGATTAGGAAGGCACACACTATTGATGATTTGGTAAGACTGGCGGGGCGTGTGGTGGGGAGCCAAGCTGTCTATGGGCGCAATAGATGAGGATGCTGTCAATGATCTCTTCAATGGCCCTGGAGTCGATGGATCTCTTAGGCGAGTCGCTCTTGCAAGCCATTCCTGAATCAGCAACAAGATGACCTACATAAGGCCGCATTAGAAACGGTCAGCCCCACAAAGGAGGCAACAAACCGCAGTGAGTGTACTCCGCCCGCGGCCAAGCTGGCAATTAACGACTATGGGAGCCTCGGAGGTGTTGCAGCGAATCATGACTTCGATAAGCTCGCTCAAGTCAGAGAAGTCCGGCGGGCGCTCGGCCGTGATGGGTATGCGCGCGTAGCCTAGCTCAACGCCCTCGGCGAAGTGCCTGCGTTCTGCCATTACATCCTTAAGGACCATGATATTGTCGCTGTCGACCTCCTCCCAAATCGGGACGACGGAGCCGTCGGAAGTCTCAGTGTGGAGAAGAAGGCTGAAGAGACGTAAGGGAAAAGGAGAAACATAACGGTATGATGCGCTTACCGCCCGCCAAAGGCATTGACCTCGTTTAGGACATCGTCACGAAGTCTTTCCTCGAGCATCTCCAGACGGGTTGCCGATATGCCGCCATAGTCTGCATTGCATGTTCATACGATCAGTTTCCACTGATCAGAACGCACCAAAACATAGGATGAGCGTACCTTTCATGTTACGCAATGAAAAGCGTTCGCGCCTCAAACAGTAAGGCGCGCCATTGACGTACACGATCGGCTCCTCGCGTAGGGTGATCCACATAATCCGCGAGGCCTCCGGATGTGCAGCGTGCACGCGTTGCACCACTTCGTCGATGGCTTCCAGCGTCGGCTGGCCGAGCGCATAGATGTTCGTGCCGGGTATGTTGCGGAAGTTGATGGCGCCTCGTACGCCGTGCGCGACGTGCGTTGAGCGGCTGAGCCACTGATCCGACTTCAGGAGGGTCCTACCCGATGAATAGAATCAGTCTTGGAGAATTTCACAACTCTGCACGAAACTAACCCCTCTCGAAGGATGATACCACTGCGGTTCTACAAATAGCGGCGAGTCAGTATTCGAGCTTGAGTTGCGAGGCATGGGCCGACCTTGACGACGTGATCCGAGTACTCGTCTCCCAAAATCTGACCGCCCGCGATAGTCAGGTCACCCTGCTGGCTAGGCAATAGGGCACGATCGGCGGCCCCAGTCCTCGACAGTGCGGAGAGGTCGTTGATGGGCGCAAAGACGTTGAGTCTTGAACCATGAGACTTGCGCAAGAAGGTAACTTGGCTATACCCATGTAAAGTCAACGGCGAAGAGTAGAACTTGGCTACTTCACTTACGTCCATATCTCTGTTCGAGGCTAGCTCCGAGTCGCTCGGCGTCAGGACCGATACACGAGGTAAATGGACTGCGGAAGTACCTTCAACCAGTCAGAAAAGCTCTGCTTGAAGTCGTCCTGCATCTCCACGTAGTTGGCAAAGGCAATGGCGAAAAAGCTGGAGCCAAAGTGCGTTAGGGTTTGGGCAGTTCTCTCTTCCCAAACGAATATTCCTTACTATTTCTCGAGCGACTTCACGGACTTGTTCAGGTACTTGTCCCGCTCATCGTCTTCCACAGCAGTAGTAAGCGAGTACCGGATCCGGTTTGTGAAGATGTCCTCCCGCAGGTTTACCACATGATCACCTGCATTTCATGAGTACAACGCGCGCATACGCATGTTTAGATAGTTTACTCACAAACATCAATGACTTTGTCGACAAGCTTCTTGGCCTTCAGTCCGTGCTCCAAGCACCCGAGAAGACTCAAAATGACGCCATAGTTGCCCATGTGCGACTTCCGGAGTGCTTCTAAGAGCGACGAGTGAGTCAGCAGCAGCTCGATGGCTGACTGTGAGTTTTTTGTATCCAGTTCTATCCGGAGTAAGGTTATTGACGATCACCCAGTAGAGGAAGAAAACCTACGCTGCTGGAGGATGTGTGTGATTCGCAAGAGCGACCGATTCATATCCTGTTGCACGCTTGCTTGCTCCAGGGCTTGCAAGATCTTCGCATTAGTCGGCTTTAAAAGTACCTACTTAGTATACTAGCCATCAAATCAAGCGAATGCGTATGCTTACAGCTTGGGCCATTCCAGAGGGCTGTTGCAAAGAAGTTCAGACACGTCTCAAGGCTCGAGTTGTGTAACACATACTGTGCTCAGACCCGACCTTGATCCTACGGATCTAGTCGCGTAAGGATCCTCCAATCCTCGGTCGATGAGTTGCTTCCGGCGAACTATGCACGCGGCGACCATAGCGAACGTCGTCCGCACTGCACCCATACCGCAGTTGAAGACCAATGCGGTGGAAAGAGGATCCGTTTCTACAATCACTCGAACATATGCGTCAAGATAGTTCTCCTGCATATGATGCTCAGTACTGGTGCCAGTATATACACAAAACCTAACCAGTACGGACCTCGATGGGTCGTTCGGGAGATACAGGAATGCTGTTGGGAGTCAGCATGCCAAGGCTCTGGAGATACATACGATCCTTACTTACCGGTAGTACTGAGGAGTCAAGTTAGCGTCAGCAGTAGATAGAGGGAATTAGAGAGACTTACTTCAACGTTCCAGCCGTCCTTACGCATGTTCTCCATCAATTCGCGCTGGGTCCTAACGTTACCTGTGTCGACGGAAGTCCATGTAGGTAGAATAGCCCCCTCCCCCTCTCCTGCGTCCGTAGCTAGTGGAAAATGCCTTAGTATTCGCCTGTATCAACGCGACACCACAATTCCTTACCGACTTCATTGTGCGTAAGTACTAAGCCTCCGTACCTGGACGCATGTGTCACTCCTAGTGTATCCTAGAGGTATATCAGTACTCACTTGCTGGCCTCGGCGAGTATATCGTTCTTGAGACGCTTCTCGATGTCCTCAAGATTCTCGGCCCGATCAGATAACTTCAAAGTCCTCCTGGGTTCGGACGCATCGCGCAAGACGAAGGGACGTCCAGATATGTACACTTCGGGAACAAGTGGTATAAATCAACATTTATTCGATGATTGGAGATAGCAAGACAGGTTGGTAGCATGACATTGCTTCGCGAATCGCTGCCCGACGTCTGAATGGAAGGACGTACCTAGAGGTTCCTCTCGAGTGCAGAACCAGACCACTCGTGTAGGATCGGGTATATCGGGGCGGCAACGAAGCACTGATAAAATGGCACGCAGCCCCTGTGTGCGTGGCTGTGCGACACCATAGACATTTAGATTGCCCTGTCTCGGTGCCCTAAAGTTGGGAGCACCATGGACGTTGATATCAAGGTCAAGGGCTCGGCCTGCGTAGACACATCAATGAAGCTATTGACGCGCTGCCTCGCTTACAATGCAGCGTACCTGATGGGTAATGATCGGTCTTCAAAATGAAGCCGCGCGAGAGGACACTGCCCGTCCGCGTCTTCACGATGGACGGACCGGAGCGGTGCAGCTGAGGCATTAGGTCCAGAGGAGGGGTATCCGGGAGGCCCATGCTATCGACTACGGAGCTACTTAATAGACGGTAGCGTAGATCGCCTTCAACCGGCCGACGTTGCGCGGTCGTTCCGGGGGGAACCTGTGGAGGAGCAGAAGCCGAACGGTGCCCATCCTGGAGGGCTGCGCCGTTCGGGGCGCTGGGGTCTAACGACATTGGAATATCCGGATCTTGTTTCTCCGAGGACTTGCGCGAGGCAGGGGATGGGAAGAGCAGGGATGCGGGGAACGACGGCGAGCAGATATGGGAGAGGAAGGTCGACAAGGAGTGGGTGGCCGAGTCGGAGTCAGCGCTCGAAGTCGCGCACCGCGTCAAGTCGTGCACGGTGCAGGGACATGACCGTAGCGCGTGCCTCGCGCGTGTCCCGCGTCAGTCACGCTCCGATCGCCCCAGCCACTTTTCCCCAGAACAAATCGACACACATGCTCACAACACAAGTATGTCTACATTTCATGTCGTAGAATTCGTGGTAAAGATACAGGATGACTAGACTGCGTCTGACCTTGGTCCCGGAAAGCAACACAACACAGACGAATCGATACAACACGAGAGGAAACCGCGCACACAAATACGCCGAGCGAACGTGCCGCCCGTTCACGTTCACGCCCAGCTGTCGATGAGCGAATCCCGCATCTCCCCAATGACTGCTGCCGAACTCTGTCCCTGCAGCTCTGCGCGCATGACGTTACTCTCCTCCGCAGATAAGGGATGAAACGTAAAAAAGACGCACTGAATGCTGCTTCAATGACACTAATCTCGGTCGCCGTCGTATCGAGTCCCGTGAATGCACACCAGTCGTTGACCACGAGGCCTGCGCCCAGTACATCGGAACCACGGTTCACGGTACCCGCCTGAGCGAAACGGTTTATCAGATCGCGCATCCTAAGCACGCCCCAAAACCGTACGCACCACCAGAGGCACCTGCAATAAGCTACTTAGCTCATCCTGGTCCTGTATGCTCGTCTTGGGGTGTACGATGCCACCCTGGTTCGAGATGACTGCATAGCTTCCGACGAGTACGTTGTCTGCGATCGTCTGCCGGAAGACCTCCACCTTCAGCACGTCCGCGATGATTTCCTCTGTCTCGCGGTCGATGTCGGGGTGCACGAGCGCAACGTAGTCGTTACATGCGATCACGTTCCCGAGCGCAGATAGCCTCTCCTCGACTCGCTGGATCGCAACGGCGTCCGGCAAGGAGTTACGGAGGTGTTGGAGTTCTTGATCGGTAGTTGTAGAAGGAACAAGTAGACCATGGCGATTGCCTGACTCCGGAGGTTAGATCGGCGCATATGCGACATCAGAGAAGTGGACGTACCTGCTGTTAGCCTACCAACAATTCGCGTACCGCCAATGCTCGTGTGCACGATCGGGATGACGTCTCCGAGCTCGCTCTCGAACGCGGAGTAAAAGTTTGTGCTGCCCTGTATGGCGCACAGGCAGTAGCTGTTCGTCAGCTTTGAAAACACGCCGATGTCACTGCTATTTTCGAATTGGATGCCTTGCGCGGAGTATCAGCGTCTGGAGCGGCAAATTTGCATGCGAGCCGAGAAGACGTACGGGTCGCCATTTTCACAAAGGGGCTCTGAGAGTATTTTCGGAGGGCTTAGATCGATGTGAGTAGACTAGGAGAAGCGTGAAGGAGGTAGCAGGATATGTGCGGTGGTTGTCGGTGGATGGATGAAGGATGCAGGTTATAATTTAATATAAAAGTGTAAAAATCAAGTCACGCCCGGCTCCGAGCGCAGGCTAGCGCGCACCGCACCTTCGCTCACCACCGTGACCTTCGCGCATTCCTCTTGCCCGACCTCCCAGGGCCTTCTCTCTGACTCGTTTGTACCATCTGACTGACTCTCGGACGTAACGTCGGCGAGACCCCCGGAGATACGGAACGTTGCATCCCGAGAACGCTTTGTGAGGCAACATGACTTGGGTACGGTGCCGAAACCTGGTGAATACCCTACGAACGCATAGCCTCGTGGGTCTTCAAACTCGTCGCGACGCACTCGCGATGTGTATGCGGTCGAGCCCTACACTGAAGCGATGCTACGCGAGCGGGTCCGAGCGGCCCACTGAGGTGGAGAAGATACTGCTGGACACCATTAAGGTATGTCCCCCTCAGGTATAGACACTGGGCACAACACATCGATATGCACAATCTCCAAGGGTGTACACTGATGTGAAATACCAACCATTTTCTCTCCGTTCAATGCGCCACGGTGATTCCATGCCTTGGCTGGACAGTGCGTACATAGGCAGCGCCCCGCCGCCCACTGGTAACGCCTGGCATGCACATTTGTTCCAATTCTAGCCCTTATACAGACACGTCCGAGGAACATCCTGTTGAATTAAATCCTAGGCTACAGGGCCAATATCTTTCGCGACGTATATGCAAATGTGTTTGTCGCATCCAACCGCTGGATATTACATGCAGGCATCCAAACCCGTCATAGGCCGGGACGGCGACTTCATAACTAGCCCGGAGATCAGCCAAGTATTCGGCGAGGTGAGAAAATACATCAAACCTTGAGGACGTCAGCGATAACAACCTCCTAGCATTATCTCAGTTGTTAGCCATATGGCTTCTGTCCCAATGGCAGTCATTGGGCTCTACACGGAAGATACGCCTCGTTGAGCTCGGGCCCGGGCGGGGTACACTCATGCATGACGTATTGAGGGTGAGTTGACCATGCTGCCGAACACCAAGGATCAATCCTCATGCAAACTCCAAACCAGACACTTGCTCAGTTCCCGTCTGCTCGAGCCGCGACGACAGAGATTCACCTTGTTGAAACCAGCTTGACGATGCGCACAGCTCAAGAGAAGAAACTGTCATCCCTCGCACAGGCACACGGCTGGAAGCTCCATTGGAACGATTCTATCGACGACATTCAGTCTGACACCAGCAAATACACATTAGTCCTAGCGCATGAATTTTTTGATGCGTTACCTTTCCACCTTCTGCAGGTGTGTATTTTGGTTAGGTGGCCGACACCAACTTACTCATTGACGACCTGCAGAAAACGCACCAGGGCTGGCAGGAGGTCCTTCTCGCTTCCGGCCCTGACCCTGCAGCGCCTATCGTTTTGAGACCTGATGAAGGCAGGCCATCCCTGGATTTCTCGCCCACAACCAGCATCTCAAACAGTGCGGCAAGGTTTCGTCAGGTTCTATCACCGGCACCTACGCCGTCCTCGACACTGTTGGGCCTATCGTCCCCACGGTACCAGACGCTCCCAGTGGGGTCGCGCATTGAAGTTTCTCCGGCGTCGTTCAAAATTGTGCGCCGGATTGCCGAGTTATTGTATGACGCAGAGACGGAAGGCTCTCAATCTGCAGGCAGTGCGCTTATTATCGACTACGGAGGGGACAAGGCGTACGGGAATTCTTTCAGGGTTAGCCTTCGTGCTGGGATGTAACACCTCCTTCCTCTTACTGAATTTCTTGTTTCAGGCATTTAAAAACCACAAAATTGTGGACCCTTTTCACCTCCCTGGCCAATGCGACCTCACCGTAAACGTCGATTTTGCTTACTTGAAAGAAGCTACCGCCGACCTAGGTGCGACCCTCTTCAGCTATTCTTCCCTGCATCCCCTGACGTTCACGGCATGCAGTCATGCATCACGGTCCCATATCCCAACAGGCTTTCTTGATCCGCATGGCTTTGCAATCGCGCGTTGACGCCCTCAAGGCCGCTGCCAAGGACGAAGAGCGCAGCAAACAGATCGACCAGGCGGCGCTGAGGCTGATCGACCCGGCTGGTATGGGTACACAGTACCAGATCATGGGTATTTCCGGCAGAAAGACGGATGCGGACAAGTTGACAATGGTGGAACGCTGGCCCTTCATCGAGAGCGTGCCTACGGGGCCGCAAAATGCTAGTATGGGTAACAAACCCGAATAGTAGGCTGGATGCTTGTTACCTCCGTCTACACTTTGGCTGTATGTCTGGCATTGGCGACTCATTACTGAGGTGTAACACGGTGGTTTGTCTATTTGCTGGCCAATGCGCAAGATTCGAGTCGTGTGCATGAACAGTGGGATTCACGGGGTAAGACATTGAGCTGAGATGAGGAGGTACGTATGAAGGACACAACGACCGAAACCGCAACTTTGTGGCCACCGCACCAAATTGAAATCAATAGCTAAGTCATGGTTTGGACAAGGCTGCTAGGACTATGTAGCCGTTAAGTGCCTCTGATGTTCCATATCTGGCAAACATTGCGGAGTCCGTGGCGCAATCATGCACCCTCGGGGCGCTACAAAGGGTCTACAAGCCAATAAAATGTCGCGCCGTGCGGCTCTAATTCCCGACAGTAAACTCACATGGGCCGTCTCCATAGGATACGCCGACTTATGAGCGTGTGGCGGCATCGGCAAAGTCAAACGACATTGGAAGACAGCATAGTCGTTGATATGACGAGAAATCAAGGCTGCATACAAGGGGACAGGATGAATGATTAGCTCCGCCTGGTTGGGCTAATCGAAGTGCGGTCATTTCATCGGTGTTCCCTTCTACGTCGAGGTGACCGGGAGCGTGAGTGGTATCTCCTGTGGCCCTGCCCTTGTTCAAGGCCTCCCTCTTCACGCGCCCCATCATGGTAGTGTTTTCTGGCACGCTTGTCGACCATACGTCTCTCCGGTAGCTTGCGCTCCGATTGGTGACCGCCATCTTCATCCTGATCGACGCTTCTATGGTCGCCGTCGCTCGCACGCCGTTCTCTTCTGCTCACTTCCTCCTTCTCCTTGTGACGCTTGTACATCAGCTTCTTCACGCATTTCGCGCATAGAACGACTTTCACGAGAGCGAACTTGCTTTCCCCATTCTCGGCGTATGAAAACGGGAGCTCGAGGGTGCTGAGCGAGGGCCGTGCGTCGTCACCTTCTTCTAGGTGTTCGTGGTGGAGAGGACAACGGGTGTTACCGCAGGTTGTTTCTCCCTCTCCGGAAAGAACTTCAGCCTCCGTACGCCATCGTAAGGCAAACTGGCACGGTAAATAGCGTCATTAGTGAGGCATTAAACGACGGATCAGATGAATTGGGACGCTAACATTCCCGGACTTGTAATGCTTGAGATCGCACACGGCGTACTCCCGGTATAGTGACGAGTAGTACTTCTTTGCTAGTCTTTCATCCCATGAAAGTTGCCGTTCATCCGTTCCATCATCCTCACGGAGAAACCTGGGTCATAGCACAGAGGTAAGGATATCAGAACTATTCACCATATGTCCCGTGTATGGCAATCTTACTTATGACTACTCTTGAGTATCTCGAATTCGGAGGCACTTGCATGGGTTGAGGAACCCATTCCCTTCGAATGGGCCAAAGCCATTTGGCTGTCTCCAAGTTGAAGACTTGTGTGATATCTGGCAGCACTTTGGTGTGTAGTAATACAACGACGATGCTGAATAGTTTCCGAAGACTTAGCAGTACCCGGGTCTGCGGCTGGATGAGGGTCCCAGTTCGACCAGCCATGACTACTTAAACGGTTATTGGTGACCAACGCGATCGTGATAAATCGTCACGAATGAGTCACAACAAACGCATACGATGTCACACGTCCATTTGGATTATGGCGGGCGCTTGTAGGTGCGAGGTTTCTAGTCTCTTCACTTCGCTCGTCCTTGTCTTTACGCCTCCATCATGTCTAATGAACCGCAAGCGATGTATGCGACCGACGAGGTAAATACGTGGGCGGGGCGCTATGAATTTATGCTGAAAATTAGTCTTAGTACGGTCGGCCGTTCATCATCTTGCGCGAGCAGGCCAGGAAGACGAGGACTCACGGCACGGAGGCAATCAAGGTATGCATTAATCCCACTCAGACCTTCTCTTACTCACAGAAGACCAGTCGCATATTCTCGCTGCCCGCACCGTAGCAAACATCATCCGCACTTCCCTTGGACCAAGAGGTACGCGTTTCCTCATCCTCTATTTCGGTACATTTGCTTCATTTGACTTTGCCTAGGTCTCGACAAGATCCTCATCTCACCCGATGGCGAAATCACTGTAACAAACGATGGCGCGACTATCTTGTCGCAGATGGAGGTGGACCACCAGATCGCCAAGCTGTTGGTGCAGCTGTCAAAAAGCCAGGACGATGAGATTGGGGATGGGACAACGGGTGTAGTCGGTGAGTTTTAAATGCGGCACGCGTGTTCTCTAAACCTAAATGGTCTCTCAGTTCTCGCTGGCGCTCTGTTGGAACAAAGCGAGGAGCTTTTGGATCGAGGCATTCACCCCATCCGGATAGCAGACGGCTTTGACCGCGCGTGTACGGTCGCGGTCGAGCAGTTGGACCGTATCTCAGACCGTGTGCGCTTCTCCAAAGAGGATACGTCAAATTTGCTCAAGACCGCCATGACGAGTCTGGGCAGCAAGATGTACGTCGAGATTTCCTTCTACACATGTGTAGTTTTCGATTGTGGTTTGGAAAAGAAATGCTTCGCGACTCTGACCAGGCTTGTAGCGTATCGAAGGAGCACCGTCAGTTCGCTGAGATTGCAGTCGAAGCGGTGATGGCTGTGGCGGATCTCGAGCGGAAGGACGTACCCTTCGACATGATCAAGGTCGACGGCAAAGTCGGCGGCTCGCTTGCGGACACGAAGCTCATCCGCGGTGTACTCATCGACAAGGACATGTCGCATCCACAAATGCCAAGCAGCGTGCGCGACGCGCGGCTCGCCATCCTCACGTGCCCGTTCGAACCCCCACGTCCCAAGACGAAGCACAAGCTCGACATTACGAGTGTAGAGGAGTACAACAAGCTTCGCGCGTACGAAAAGGAGAAGTTCGCGGACATGATCAAACGCGTGAAGGATACTGGCGCAAACCTTGTCATTTGCCAGTGGGGCTTCGACGATGAGGCGAACCATCTGCTAATGCAAAATGACCTCCCTGCCGTGCGGTGGGTTGGTGGGCCCGAGATTGAGGTGTGTTAGGAGAACCGCCATCCGCCTTTCATTCTAACTCCTAGCAGTTGATCGCCATCGCAACCAATGGCCGCATCGTCCCCCGTTTTGAGGACCTCACCGCCGAGAAGCTTGGTCGTGCAGGTGTTGTGCGGGAAGTCACTTTTGGCACGACGCGCGACAAAATGTTGGTGATCGAGGAGTGCGCCAATGCACGGACCGTCACCGTGTTTGTTCGGGGATCCAACAAGATGGTACGTAGTAACGACGTCCCTTCACTGTTCCATGCACGGGTGCTAATTCTCCGACTCCGTAGATCGTAGACGAGGCGAAGCGCGCGCTGCACGACGCGATTTGTGCGGTTCGCAACCTTGTCGTCGATGACCGAGTTGTGTACGGTGGTGGCGCGGCAGATATTAGCTGCTCACTCGCGGTCAGCAAAGCTGCGGACGAGATCCCCTCAATCGAGCAGTACGCCATGCGTGCGTTCGCGTCTGCCCTCGATGCGATTCCTCTTGCATTGGCGGAGAACAGCGGCCTCTCGCCGATCGAGACGCTAGCGGAAGTAAAGAGTAGACAGGTGAAGGAGGGGAACCCCACGCTCGGCATCGACTGCTTGAGCAAAGGCGAGAATGGTGCGGCATACACGACACAAACCATTGGATGCGATGCTGACCAGCGACGTTCATTTATAGACATGAAGAAACAAAATGTGTACGATCCGCTCATCTCGAAGAGGCAGCAGTACCTGTTGGCGACACAGCTCGTGCGGGCAGTGCTCAAGATCGGTGCGTCCCATCGTTTGTGTATCATCGAAGAGTATAACATTTATATGACGTGACCTGCAGACGACGTGATCACGGCAGGGGAACTCGATGCAGAATAATTCAATGTAAACTAGACGCAGCACACCTAGCTATTCTCTTGTACTCAGATGCCGAGCATATCGACACAACGCCTCAGACACTGCTGAATGCAGCTTACACATTCTACCAGCCGCGCTATGAAGACACTAACTCTCGCGTCCGAAGGCGAGAAGAATCACTTTGAGCAATCATGATCCTATATTCCTAGCGACAGAAGCGTAGGGCGTCACGGAGGCTACGGGCGCGTAAGGGTGAGTAGCATGTTCACCAGGACGGATACTTTGTCTCACCACGTTGTGCAGGCACGTTAGTAGGAACCATCCAAGCCCCCACGTTTCCAACAGCTCATATCTTGTGACGCTATGCGGATGCTGGGTGGTTTGCTTAGAAGACGTGCCATGAATGATTTTGCGTCGGTCACGGCAAAACTCAGCGTTTGATGTTGGAGGGTGGTCCGACATCGACTCCTTGACTAACTCTTCCTAACGAATCACCACATCTAGCCTGTCAAGCTGGTTTCAAAACGGAAACCCCTGATTAAAACATTAGCTCAGGCCTCCTAAGGATCCGACTTTGGTCGGGGCCAAAATAGGTATAGCAAAGACTGGCTTGGGGTATCGGAGACACTGTTCTTGATCCGTGGTACGAACGCCTCACCGGTGGGGCGGCCAGCACCACACTACCCAATCAAGCTCGATCGGAGCCCACTTTTTGGAGGAGCCCTGTGGGTTCTTTGACACGGTCTGTAGTTTCGTTACCACATGTTAGCTTAGACGTCACTGGAACACATACTGATCATACCCGTTTACAGTCTACTCAGACGACTCCGATCCCCGATGCTGATAAAGCGATCTACTTACGTTGTACCGCTAAGTGGCTGAAACATGCCCTCGGTTAGTATAACAACTGGATGGACAATGAAGGTACCTAAAAACCTAACCCCTCTCCCATACTACTGGTGCAACATGCTAACCCTTGAAGAACGCGCTGTAATCTCCGAAGACGGCACCAAGATATTCGTAGAGTCTGCGGGACACTCGTCCAAGCCCGCCATAGTCTTTGTCCATGGCTTAGCGAGCACGGGCTTCGGCTGGGACCACCAGTTCGCCGACCCGCGCTTGCTGCGGGACTTCCACCTGGTGCGGTACGACGTGCGCGGACACGGGCGCAGCAGCAAACCCCTCGGGAAGGCCGCCTACGAGTCCATCCGCTTTGCCCAAGATTTCAAGGCAGCATGCGACAGTTATGGCATCGAGAAGCCCTTTCTCGCAGGTTGGAGCGCGGGAGGTACGCGCGCGCCGGTTTGCTCACCCAACGCGTTCGTTCATGCTAACACGCCGCCACCGCCTCAGCCGCCGTCGTCGTCGACCTCGTCGCCGCCTACGGCCCGTCCTACCTCTCCGGCGTCCTCTACATCGGCGGCCCCGTGCTCGCCTTCCCGAAATACCAGCCCGCATGCATGCACCCGTCCCTCGGAAACATCGTCCCCCTCCTCTACTCCCCCGTACCGGACGACGCATCCCGCGCGGCGGAGGCGTTCGTCGACTCGTGCACCGCACCGGGGCACACCCTCCCGTACGCGGAGAAGCTGCGGTGGATGGGGGCGTACGTCGCGCTGCCCGCGTCTGCGCGGGCGCATAGTATCGGCCGTCCGCAGCCGGTCGAGGTGTGGGAGCAGCGGGCGCGCGGGCTGCCTGTCCTCGTTGTGCAGGGCGTGGAGGACCAGCATTGTGTACCTGAGACGATGATTCGGTTTGTGAAGGCGGTGTATGAGGATGTAGAGGTGAGGCTGCTTGAAGGGACGGGGCATAGTCCGGCGGTAGAGAGGCCCGCGGAGACGAATATGTTCATTCATGAGTGGGTTACGAAGATAGCTGCAAGAGCGGTAAGATCATCTTTTCTCTCCGGACCACAATGCCGTACTAATGTTTGCGGATTCTTGGTCGAAGTAAACCAATAGCTTGTTAACCAATCATGTTGTGCGGTACTCGAGAATCCACCACGTTCTGCTTGTGGCGACGTGTTACGGAATATCTTCTTGGGAATATATGATACGCCCGGACACGGGGTGTACAAGGATATTGCACTACGATGCACTGGAAGCCAGAATGATAATGAATCATGAATCACTGGCCGATACGGCCGCAATTGTCGTTGCGTCCATCCAACTCCTCTGAGCGACACGCAAAAAAGTGAGAACGAAAAAATTAATCGATTGCGTTGTAGGCAAACAAACTGTCTAGCGACCAGAGACGTGGTGTGTGTGTGGTGGAAGTACAACATGCGTGTGCGTGCGCAGTGGATCTACAGTAGTATGGCCGTGATACAGCAAACCAAACAATGCATGGAACGATACACTCGAGTCCGCCGTCGCCGTCGCCGAGTAGTAAAAGTACATTTTACGTTGGTCCATTTCGTCTTCTTCTTAATCCTCGTCGATCTTCGTGGGCCAGCGTGTGGCGGTAGTGGTAATAGCTAGTAGCGGTGGTGGTGGCAGAGAGCGCATGGAATGAAGGAAAACGGGGTATCCGCGCCAGCCGACGTCTACTCGAACTTGGGCACGTCGAACGTGTCCAAGGGGTCCGCGCCGTGCTCGACGATGTACTCCTTGTCCTTCTCGCACAGGTGCATGATGCTCGCGATCGTCTTGTGCGCGTCGATCTCCACGCGCGGGTTCAGCAGCGCGGCCGAACGCACCGCCTCCGCCGCGATGTGATACCGCGACGTCTTGTTGAGGACCATCATCATGAACGGCGACGTCGTCGTGCCTTCCTCGATGTACCCGTGGATCGACATCCGGTCCAAATTCGGACGGCCGAAGAGCAGTCCCTTCATACATCGCGTCAGCGAGAAGGAGGGTAAGAAAGGTGGGTTGAAAGACATACCTTAAGCTCGACGGGGTATCCGTGGTAGTTGAAAATAACGGGCTTATTGCGCGTGAAGAGCGAATCGAAGCCCTCATCACTGAGAGCGTGCGGGTGCGAGCCGTAGGGCCCGAGGATCATCAGATCCGTGACGTTGACGACACGGACGCGCAGCGCCGGGATCTCCTTGCGGAGCAGGGCAGCGGCGGCGATGACCTCGAACGTCATCTCGACACCAAGACCAACGAGGACGACGTCGGGGGACATGCCCTCATCGGTGGAGGCGAACTTCCAGACGGAAGCGCCAGCGATGCAGTGCTATTGATGGGGTAAGCCCTGAATGCTCGCGCAAAGCGGTGAAAGCGTCGCGTACCTTGTCAGCCTCCTCGGGGCTCAACCACACAGGCGTGGGCTGTTTGCTGCCGACCATGAGGTTGACGTAGTTCTTCGCACGAAGGCAGTGCGCCATCGTCGAAAGGAAGCAGTTGGCATCAGGAGGGAGGTAGACACGGGCGGAGGCGGGCTTGAGGTTGAGGACCGCGCCGATGAACGACGGGTTCTGGTGCGAGAAACCGTTGTGCTCCCTATGATGCGTCATCAGTATCGCATTCACCTATGATGAAGGCGCGTATACTCACTGCCTTGTCCAGGTACTCGTCTCAACGTAGTTGAGAGAGCCCATGGGCTGACGCCAGGGGACCTCGTGTGCGGTCTTGACGAACTTCGAGTACTGGACCATCATAGTGTGGACGATGCCGAGGAAGGCCTCGTAACTCGGGAAGAGGCCGGTACGGCCAGTGAGGGTGTAGCCCTGGAGCATGCCCTGGCAGGTGTGCTCGGACAAAATCTCGACCACACGGCCTCCGTTCGCACGGGAGGCAATATCCCATTGGAAGTTACGGCCGCTATGGCGGAGGACAGCATCGAGCTTGTTCGAGACAAGCTCATCGGGCGAGAAGATACGGAAGGACTTCGCGTTCCTGCGAATCAAGTGTCAATGCCGATTTCAAAGTAGACGCGCGCGATGGAACTTACTGCTGGACCACAGCGTCGAGGAGTTCGCCAGTAATCTTCATGCAGCTCTGAGCAGTGCCCTTCTCAACCGAGAATTGCCTCCACTCAGGGACATCGAGCGGCTGGTAGGCCTTGTAGGCCTCCTCGCGCATGCCAAGACGCTTGCTCTCTTCTGTGGGGATGACGGAGAGAATGGCGTCGTTGGGGACACCGTTCTCGCCGAAGAGCTCCTTGGGTCCGTAGGACAGGAGCCACTCTTGGAGCATCTTGCGCTCGTTCGCGTCGGTCTTGGCCTCCGGCAACGGGACCTGGTGGGCCTTGAAGGAACCCTCGATGTACTCGCCGTGAAGTTCCTTAGGGCCGGACCAACCCTATACCATTATGGTAAGCGGGCTGAAAGGGGCAAAAAAGGCGACCGAGGACATACCTTGGGCGTGCGCAGAATCAGCACTGGCCAGCGGGGCTTGACGATCGGCTTGCCGGTACGCGCGGCAGTCTGAATCTTCTTGATCTCACCAAGAGCCCACTCCATGCTCGCAGCGAGATCTTCGTCGATGTGCTCGAGGTCCTCGACGATGCGGACCTGGTAGCCGTAGCCAGTGAAAAGGGCGGTGATCTCCTTGTCATCCATGGTACCGTAGATGGTACGCTCGGAGATCTTGAAACCGTTCACATGAACGATGGGGAGGACGGCACCCGACTCGGCGGGGTCGAGGTACTTGTAGCCGTGCCATGCGCTGAAGAAATTGGATTTGGTCAGAAAAAGTTCGGGATGTCGCCGAATGAATCCCCTTACGTAGCCGTGGGGCCAGTCTCGGCCTCACCGTCACCGACGACGCATACAGCGACAAGGTCGGGCTTGTCCATAACGGCACCGAAGGAGACACCGAGCGCGTAGCCGAGTTCACCACCTTCGTGGATCGACCCCGGAGTCTCGGCGTTGACGTGACTGGGGAAATCAAGATTAGCTTAAGCTTGCTCAGGACGATCAGGGCGGTATAGGTACCTGGGGAAGCCTCCGGGAGAACTGAAGGACCGGACGAGGGCGGAGAGACCCTCCTTATCTCGGGTGTACTTGGGGTAGAAGCTTCCGAGGGAGCTCTCGAGCCAGAGGCAGGAGAGGATAGCGGGGGCACCGTGGCCAGGGCCGACGATGTAGAGGGCATCGATGCCGGTCTTGGTGACTAGACGGTTGATGTGCGCGTAGACGAGGGCAAGGCCGGGGCAGGTACCCCAATGGCCGAGAAGACGGGGCTTGATGTCGTCAGCCGTGATATCTCGCTCGACGAGGGCATTGTCTTTGAGGAAGATCATAGCTAGATAAGCGTATTATGTTAGCTTATGGTGCCGACGGGTAGTGAGAAGAGAAGAGAAGCGACGAACCGGCAGCGATGTAGTCTGCGGCCCTACGGAACTGCTTGATGGCGGTGAGCTCATCTTTGGAAAGAACGCCCTGGGTGTTGAGCTTGATGCCGTACTCGAGGATCGAGTCCGGGAGCTGAGACGGATCCGGAGGGGGGTTGGGCTGGTAGAGGAGTTGTCCAGGCATTCTGGATGGGGATGTGAGGGGGAGGAGGAGGAGATGTGTGTGTGGAAGGGGGCGTTGGGGGATGGGAACGGAAAGGGGGGCACATATTTATAGGAGAATGGAGAGCGGAGGTGAGTAGCTCAAGCCGGCCATCATCTGCGGGTCTCCTGCGTCAGTCGCCCATCCTTCCGCCCGTTTTGGTCCAGACAGCTCCATATACGCGCATGTCACGCCTCCAGCGCCGCCCTGGCCAATCAGCCGCGCGGGACGAGACCGCGGGTGTCACGCGTGACGGGCCCTGCGGTGGGCCGGACGAGACGCGTCGGGGACGGTGCTCAGCCCAAGCCTGGCCCAGAGCCGCCGCCGTGCGCTCCAAGTGCACTCTCCGCCAACTCTCCCCGGTTCTACTCCCCCATGGGCCATCAGACCGTCCTCTCTCTGGCCGGGCCCTTACGAAGCACACCGAGCCAGTACTCTCCGAACACACTTGGGTTGTCCTGAACCTCGCATCCACCGACATGCCGGCTGCCCAGGCCCTGTACTCCAGGAATACCTAGTCTGCTGATTCGACACCGTGGAGGGCGTCGCCACATGTCGTCTCACGCAGACCAGCCTTGCGCTACAAGCAGTGCTTATCTGTTCATCGGGACGTGCCCCTTTTCTGACCAGGTGCGCTACGCCGACGCTCTCCCGCTCTTTCGTTACCTCTGACTAAAGTAACATGACCAGCAGGGTACTCTTCCGGTACTCTTTCGGACTACCCGCTCGTCTGCGCCTGCCCGCATTGTGCCCCCTGTGCGGCTACACAATAGGCTCAGAATGCAGGGCCAGACACAGAGAAATTCGCAAACTACGTAGGTTTTTTCCGTTGTTCAGCTGCATCGAACAAGTCGCCTCTCGTTCTCCCCCCTGCCCTCCTTTGTGCTACGGTTGTTCTTCCTTTAAAAAATACCCATCTGCTGGGTCAGGAACAAAGGATCATATGCCGCCCTTTCACATGTCATTCTGCCTTTCGCGGACTCTGCGTTTGACCGTTTCCGCATCTGTTCACACGTTCGTTGGACGATCGAAGACGGGTGTACCAATGGCTGCCATCCCGGCGGGTTTGAGCGGCGGCCATGTCGCCGTTACGATCCGATAAGACGCGTCCCAGGAGACCACACAGCGGGCGCATAAGAGTTTTGCGGACATGTTCACATCGAGGACTGAGCAGGCGAACGCGCAGATTAGAGTTGTGTAACCAACGACGTCATAGAGGACGTCAGCCACACGCGCGTTTATAGGTCCAGGCTTCTCCATCACGCGCGCCTCCGCCTCCCCCGCACAACACGCCCGCCAACGAGCTCTCTGCCCTGCTCGACACGGCGCTGGAAAGTACAGCCGCTATAAAGACACGCATCTCGGACGGTAAGTCCTGGCATGGCACGCTCGGCATCCAGGAGGAAGGACATCCCTTCTCGGTCTGGATTGGCAATGGGGCCCAACCAGGTCGGCCCGCGGGCCAGACCCGGCGGTGAGCTTCCCCCGCACAAGTCGGACAGGGACGCGTCCGACGCGCACCGCCCGCGTCCTAGCATCCGCCTGGGTCCTCTCTAGGACCTCGCACGCTCACTGGCTGACTGCTCGTCCGGGCGGATGTTGTGCTGACGGACGCGATATCTTCCTCCAGCACGGACCCCACCCGCACCCGCCCCAAGCATATTTCCCCCTCGCGCCGGCGCACAGCGCCCCCATCACCTCACCCCCTCTTCTGCCGCACCCGTTCCTTCTAGCTATCACCCTCCCCCTCTCCCTCTCCGGCCCGGATCCGTATGTCTGCCGAGAAAGGACCGAAACACGGGCTTATCCTCGCAGTCAACGCGGGCTCGTCCTCGCTCAAGATCTCGCTCTTCAAGCGGGACGGCGCGTCGTCCGAGTCCCCGCACGACGTCGTCGAGCTCCTCCTCACCTCGACCATCACCAACATCTCGCAGCCCCCCGCGCTCTTCTCGTTCCAGCCCGTCGCCCACTCCGAGGGCCGCGAGGCGAAGAAGGAGCCTGTGCAGAGCATCAAGGACCACGCGACCGCGTTCCAGCATTTCCTCGACTACCTCAAGCGCGAGGCGAGCATCGACCGCAGCGAGATCGTGCACATATGCCATCGTGTCGTCCATGGCGGCGACTACTTCGAGCCCGTGGTCATCACGGACGAGAGCTACCACTATATCGAGCGGCTCTCAGATCTTGCGCCTTTGCAAGTGTTTTGTCTTGCATTTTAGAGCCTCTGCTGATCATAATACCTTTGGTACAGACATAACGGCGGCGCGCTGTCCGTTATGAAGGCCTGCATCAGCGAACTCCCAAACGCGAACTCGATCGCGTACTTCGACACCTCGTTCCACCGCACAATGCCACAGCACATAGCGATGTATGCCATTCGGCAAGACATCGCCAAGAAACGTGGCCTGAAGAAGTACGGCTTCCACGGGCTTAGTTGTAAGTACACTGTAGCACTATCCTTTCTGCCAGGTGTCCGCTTTACGCTAGACCGCGCATAAGCCCGAGTTTGAATCTTCGTTGATGTCAGCGACTCGGTCGCGAGCGACAGCAGCGTGCGCTTCGAGTCTTGCGCTCGTCCTACCGCTACTTGTATCCGCCCGTGACTATTCATCGGGAACGGTCTAATTGGCCTCGTGCTAGTGGCGGACTTTTGGCTCCCCAAGCAGCCACTGACGCAGCCCCACAGATGCCTTCATCTTACGCGCCGTCGCCTCATTCCTAAACAAGGTCCGTCCTCTCCTCATATGCACCCCAGGACCCCACCCTAACACCTCCACAGGCCCCCACCGACGTCAACCTGATCGTCATGCACCTCGGCTCCGGCGCGTCCATATGCGCAATTCAGCACGGCAAGTCGCTCGACACGACGATGGGGCTCACGCCCGTGTCCGGCCTGCCCGGGGCCACGCGCAGCGGCGCGATCGACCCCTCGCTCATCTTCCACTACACGAACCGCGCGGGCCGCATCACGCACGACCGCGCCGCCGCCGTCGACGTGCACGTCACGCAGGCGGAGGACATCCTCAACAAGCGCGCCGGGTGGGCCGCGCTCACCGGCACGACCGACTTTGGGACGATCGTGCGCGAGATGAACGCCGTCGAGGCGCGGAGGGCTAGGGGCGAGGAGGTCAAGGAGGACGAGGGCAAGTGGAAGATCGCGTTCGACCTGTTCTTGGACCGCATCCTCGGGTATTTGGGTGCGTATTATGTGAAGCTCGGCGGGGAGGTCGACGCGCTTGTGTTTGCGGGCGGTATCGGCGAGCGGAGCATCGAGCTCAGGAACGCTGTGGTTGGGAAAGTGAAATGCCTTGGCTTCGCACTTGACCCGCAGGCGAACCTGGAGGTGGACAAGCACGAGGGCGCCGTCGTCGACATCGGCAAGCCGAAGGACCTGCGGCGCGTGCTAGTGTGCAGGACGGATGAACAGGTGAGTTGGCCCTGGCGTATTCTGGTCGTAGTGTGTGGTGACTGATACGCCACTCCACTTCAGCTTGAGATGGCAAAGGAATGCGCCATGGATCCGAAGTTCTGGGAAGAGTGATTATACCGAAGAATCACGAGATGCAGCAAATTAGAATATACCTTCAAGTTTTAACCTGTATTCCACCGGACGCTTCGTGTACGATTCCTTGTGAGAAATCAATGTAACCGTTCTGTATCCAATTTGCTATGACTTCGAGCCTAGGGCACCCCGGGCCGCCAGTGAAGGTCTTTTCAGGATCATGCTGTCGTTTCTTTGTCTTTTTGTCGAAAATACGCCGCTGAAGGTCATGGCATGGAGTAACGAGCATTTGAAGTGACATGTCGACCCATCCCTATAGCATCTTTATGATTGGTTTATAAAGTGTCCCCGTCGTCGAGCTGCTCATCAGATGCCTTGGATTGCGGAAGTCCAGAGGCATCGTATTAGTGGTTGTCACATCCCCGTGATTGGTGACGCGCTTCGGTGGTTTGCCACGGGCCAATCCGGTGGCGGCAAATGTACCGCTTTAACCACGACCATGCCTCCTGGCTACGCAGCGTCCGGTATTCTTTGGCTGCTCCGTTTTGCACTTGCTTGGTATATGACACCTCGCCGATGGTCTATTCTGCGCGGCAGAGGGTCGTATTTGGTATAGATCTTCTGGGCTATGTCGTGTGCGTTCTTTGACTGGGGCGAATTAACTGGTAGCTTGAGTCCTCGATCTTGGTTCAACGATAAGACTTCGGTGGATGTGCTCTTCAAGGACTTCAAGTTTACAACATCTCCATGGATTTTTAAGAGCCGTAGCCACGCGTGCACTGCGATAAGGTTTCCAAGCAGGCCTCGTGTGTCGCCGTTGTATAAAGTGAGTATAATCGTTGATGCTCCTTTCTCTTGTCCTGTTCTTTCTTGATATACTACGCCTCGGGCCCGAATGATATGTTGCCCCGATTTTCTGTGTTGCGAATGTGGAGGTTTTCCAATTGCGGGTGAATAAGAGCATGGGCTCGTGTTTAAGGCGCTTTACGTTTCCCGCCGGAGTCCATTCGTGTCCAGGCTCTCGTCATTGCCTTCGGGTTCGCAATAACATATGCCAGGCCGCCTTCCGAAGTTGACGTCTGAACGGAGCGGACCCGTGGTCAATTCCGTGCGGACTCCGGAAGGTCCCGTGTTGACCACGGGCGCGTCTCCTGTGTAGAATCCCATGTACGGGCCCGGGCCTGAGGTTCTGCTGGGCCTTGCGAGGTGTACCGCTCGGCCGCTCTGCGGTAGCATCCTCGAGACATTGGCGGTGGGAAAGACCCTGTTCCACGGCGTAGGCTGTCTGGGACCAGCGTGGCTCGACGTTTATGTGGGTTGTACTGTTCCCGACGAGGGCCCCGTGGGTAACCATCCCGATCATCTGGTGGCGGCGCCCAATGTACGAGCCCATAACGAGCAGTTAGATGTGCAACTGTGTATCGGGGGCGGGGATGGTCTCGGTGGGTCGCTTGCGAGACGCCACTGTGAGGCATCTAAACAACGAGGGGCATGAGTGTCAGTTCTAGACAAGGCTGGCTGTGGCGTCAACGGAAGGCAGTTGACCTACAGTGCGGGACTCCTGATCCGCTAAGGAGGGACAGGGGCGCTACCGGCGGACTTGTACGCGGGATAGTGTACGTTTATCGGGGGATGAGACGAAGAGCCTTGCTCCGTTCCCGCCGCTCTTATACCACTGGCAGAGAGGCTGTCCGGGTTCGCACTCCGCCGCGATATCCCGGCCAGCCTCGTTGCGATTTCGACCGGTCCCAATATGCTCTTGTTCGGGCCATTTCGACCCCCTGCGCCGGATGGGGGGCTGGCTTCGCGAAGCTTGTGTGCTTCTCGCGGATATCCGTGCCTGTCTGGCTGTGATAATCGGGGTAGGACAAGGAACTGTCTCCTTCCGCACAGCCGCCGCCACACAAGTGCTTGTCATTCATCCGCTCCCCCGGCATTGGGCTGTAGTGAAGACGCCACACGTTTCCCCGAGAGGCCCGCACCCCGCAGAACGCTGCAGATACCAGTCAACCACAACCCAAGTCGATGCGCGACGCTCGGACGGCCGGGAGGAAGAACTCGCAGTCGCACGCCGTGTTTTGCGCGTGGTCAAGATATCAGCCATGCGTTCCAGAAGGCTGGATATCTGGATATATCGAGACTCGTGCATATACGCTTTGCGGGTGCAGACGGGCGGTGGGGCGGTGCGAATGCGCTTCGTTGATGGTCTTGCAGCCAGTGCTCCGGTGAGCGGTATTCTATCGCAGCGCCCAAAGTAACGTATACTCATATCCCGAATACAAACAACCGATATCCTTCCAATCCCTTCTTAGCCTGATAATCACCGCCATCGTACAACAAAGGATCGTGCCCTCCGCGCTATATCCGCGCAGTTGTCAGCCGCCACCGATTATCGATCATCCGCGAACCCCTCCATCGCGAACGTTATAATCCGACCCAACCACGCCCGAAAGCGGTGGCACAGCCAGGACGTCCGCACGGCTCTGGGATGCGGTCTCGTTCGTGCGCCGGGTCTTCTCGAGGAACAGGAACGAGATGACGACGGTGTCCCGGATCTCCGCCGCGCGTGCGGTCAGCACGAGGGTCGCAGGCGTCGACGTTCCGGCGGCGCGGTCGGAGCGGGATCTGAGAAAGCGTGCGATGGGCTCCTTGAAGCCATCGTCTTCGGAGAAAAGCTGGGAAAGGGGGCGCATTAGCTAGGATGGCGAGAACGGGCTTCCGTGGGCTCGCATACCTCGAGAGGGCGGCCGGGAGCGTTGCCTCGCCATTTGTACTTTCGCCCGGCATCGTCTTGGAAGCTGACGTCGCTGCATAGGCAAGCACCGGTTAGTGCATGCGCCAAGGAAAAAGACGAACCGAAGGCGTACTCCTTCACGTAGAATGGGATGAGGCTGGTATGGAGCCAGTCTCGCAACGACATGGGACCCTTGGTGCCAAGAGTGACCTTGTCTGGGAGAACATCCCTCCATTCGAGGGAAGCGAGGATCTGCTCGTCTGCGTTCTTGACGTGGGTGGTAGTGGCTGACTTGCTATGCTCGGTGTATACAACATAGAGCTCCTTGCCATCTGGGTCAAGGACGGCCGCGTTCGATGGGTTGTCTGGCGTAAGCGTCAGGGTCACAGCAACGGGAGTAGACATGACGATGATCGTAGAACGCTATAGCGAGGCGCTCTGGGGAAGTAACCCCGTTGGTTCCCCCGTTCCATCCTTTTTATATTACTCCGTTGGCTCTGCAATGTGCCCGTATAGGGCGCATGCTTGTCAGCATTGCAAGAACGCGATGCCTGCCAACGACGTGCTGCGGGCGCCACCAGTCGGTACCGTGGTCACGAGGTCGAGACACCCAGAGGAGTCAGGTCCTGGTCGATCGCGCTCGACCTCGTCCCGCATGGTTCTGTCTAGGAAGCTATGGGATGTCTGCATGGAGGTGCCTGTGCTAGTGCTCCCGATCCGCCGCAGTACAAGTTAGACGTAGCTGCGCCGCGGCATTGCCACATACGCCGGAGCCTTTCATGGCTGCCCTGCGACTTATGATGGCGACGAAATGAAAATATTGGTAGTTCGATGATAAAGGATGGAGTAGACGTACCTGGTCAAGAAACATGACCAGATTACGGATGGCGGATCTTGTCTAAGGATGAAATCATTCCAGTCGCTAGTGGTTTAACATGTAGAACAAAGTAGCAGGGGCGTCATTTGAACATTTGCCTAGCCGAAGGCGCCCAGTAAACAGCCCGATGATCGTCTTACCCCCAACACGATGCAGGCTTTAGTAGCGTCGAAACACAATATTAATGGGTAGGTGACTGGCGATACGATGAACAACAAAAAATCCTTCGAACCGGGATCGAACCAGTGACCTCAAGATGCCCTGGAATCCAGGATTGATACCAATTACAGTCTTGCGCTCTTCCAACTGAGCTATCGAAGGCTTGACATGTGTGCATTTGCATACATTATACTCAGCTGACCCTCAGATTTTAAAAAGCTAGAACGTGCGTGCCGGTGAAGCTTCCCACGGAACATTCTGCGCTAGATGATCGGCTGTACATCATTAGCTGCTAGCAGCCTTAAAGCGTAATGCGGGGTAAGTCGTCTAAGCAAGTGGGCTCACTTGGCTGTCCTGCCCATCCTGCGGGCCTGAACACACCAACGCCCTAGAGCACAGCTGCCCGGGCGCGACAAGAAATGTTTGGGGATCCCCATGATGAGTGAAACATGAGAAGATGGGGCGAATAATCGGCTACGGTTGCGGAGGCGATGGTACGAGAGTGAATTGAGTGGCCGTTGCCGAGCCCAAGATAGAGGTGACCCCACCCAGACCGCGAATGCTATTTCGTGAGAACGCCAGCCCACGCAGCTCCCCAAAAACCCAAGCTCGGCCCCTCTCGCTCTGTATCGCACCCGCCTTGCCCTCTTCTCCCAGAACCACCACCCCCTCTCCCGCCGCAACCGCCCGCGCAGCCGCCCTCGACGTCCGTGCTCCTTATTCCAACGACCATGTCCACCGTCCTCCGCGCCCTCTCCAAGCACGCCCGCGCCGTGTCCAGCGCGTCCCGCAGCGTGCCCAGCACGTCCCGCGCGTTCCACTCGCCCTTCGCCGTCCTCTCCACGTCGCAGTCGCCCCTGACCACCCCTCCCGCGACCACGTCCACCGCTGGCGGCTTCTACGAGAAGCAGCTCGACTACTCCTCGGACCCGTTCGTCTCCTCTGCTGGGCACCGCACGTACGTCGTGTCCGAGCCCGACCCGGCCGACACGCCCTACCAGGTCCCCTCCGGCGCGTACCCCACGTCTGCCCCGTACCAGAACTACGTCCGCACGGAGGCGATTCCCTCTGAGGGCGTGCAATACGCGTCGACCGCCCCGGGATATGCGCACCCCATCACCCAGAAGGCGCAGCGCAATGAGCTCCCCGATGTTAACCCGCCGCCCCTGTTCGAGCACGCCGAGCAATTCTCCAAGGCCGGGGTCGACCATGCTTGGAAGCAACGCAAGTGAGCGAGCGTGTCGCACGCCCGCTCGCAGTCTCGATTCGTGCCGTTGCTAGGATGAGGGGTCTAGGAAGGAGGGATCACGGGAAAAGGACGTTCATAATCGCAGGTCGCCCGCTTCGTTGTTTGCACTGTGTCTGTATATGCCGAGAAGAAGAGTTCGTTGTACGAGTACGCTGTCACGACCATGTTCCACCGCGTTGCCCATAATGCATAGACTGTACATTCTTGCCAGAGAACGCCCTCCCCCCTGTGTGCTGCGTGCGTGCCTACATCGTTTCGCCGTCGACCCTCCGAGACTGCATGGATCGATGGCGCGGCCTTCCGCGGCCAGCGTCGAGACAGTGTCGAGACGCGACCGTGTCGACCGCGGAAGCGCGTCGCGGACGTAATGCGTCCAACGACGTCACAGACTCGCCAAGGCACGCGCGCCCAATCTCCACCGGGCCGCGCGGAACAGGAGCTGCGTCCTCCATGTTGGGCCGTTCCTGCTCCTTTCGCTGGGTCAGTGTTCTGCCTTCCGGGTTCGTTCATTTTGACGGGGTGCCGCCATGATAGGCTTGGCCGGAAATTAGGAGTAAGCATTCAAGTTTGATCGCATATAGCCCGCGGTTTGGGACTGGGAATTCACATTTTCGGTGTAGGGCGGGACGGCTTCAAGTTCCTCTACCTATCAGTAGACGCACCACTGCGGAGCGATGCATATACGCGGTCCCCATAGTGTGTCAGACGGTACTGTTTTATCTATGGCCGTTCCTATGATTGGGGTACCCGCCGCCCCAAATTGGAACTCGATCTATCGAAACGAACTGCCTAACATCCGCCCTTGTTGGCGCACGCGCATGACAGGGCGGGCCCTCAGGGTACTCCACATAACGGCCTGGCCTGGTTCCCGGCACCGCGTTAAAACCATCTGATTCTGCCGGGGGACCGGTGCATGAGCTCTTGTTACAGGTATTCACGTCGCTGCGATCCATGATTCCGAGTATGAGTGGCTCACAATCGGGCGGTAATCTTCGGCGTCGCGCTATCGGCATCTCATAACTCTACCGTCTACGCATGAAACCGACTATACGCCTCTCTCAGGAGACAATAGGTCGCTCCGTTTTCTAGGATCAAGTTTTTGAGGGCGGTCGGTGCTCATTGACACTGGCAATGTCCACTGATTTTCAATGGTACAAACGCGATGCCAGCATCCGCTACCCCCCACCCCCACCCCGAAGAACGGCAGTGAGTTCAATTATTTGTGTTGCTTCTCACGTTATGTGGTTCCCTGGAAATATCAACGTAGTGGATCGGACCTCTCACGATATTGTTTTTTTTTCAAGAGGCAGGCTCTACGATGTGTCAAACTTTTGGCCGCATGTTGCAGTAAACATTGGCCTCGTAACAGTGCGTCATCAGCAATGGATGGGGCAAGACCTTATACAGAGACGTGGGCGTTGCGGCCGACACCACAAGCCGATGCCTCCATGTTCCTAGACGTATTTCTAATTGACAGGAGAAACATCGGGGCGCCCGGCATGATGCACACAGTGACGATTCTTCAAGTCGTCCCCAAACTCGTGCCAGTCCATTAGATAATTGCGTACAGATACACCCCAAAAAAGTGCAACAATATAGCTACTATGTACGATACCCAAGAGGTCCAAGAAATCTACCGTCGGTCCTGCCGGACCTTTGTCGTCTTCGGTTTTTCGACGCCGTGTTTCCAGCCGCACTTCATGATCTCGTGCGCGTACTTGCGCTCCGTCTCCCCCCACACCTGGCCCCACTCGAGGATCTCCTCCCGGAACGCGCCGTCCCAGTCGCCCGCGCGGAGCTTCACGTTGTCGTGCATATAGTCGATCCCGATCTCGTCGTACACCTCGCGCCAGAACGGCTTCACGAGCGAGAAGTGGACGAGCCGGAGCTCGTCCTGCAGGCCCTGCCACAGCCGCGGGTTGCGCTTCTTGATCGCGATGTTCCCATTGTACGCGTACGGGAGCCGCACCGTGTCCGCGCCGTAGAACACGTTCAAGAACGCCTGCTCCGCCTCCCAGTGCGAGTACCCCGCCGTGTTAATGTGCGCGACGAGGTCGCGGAACTTGGCCGAGTCTGGCCGGACGAAGAGCACGCCCGCGTTGAACCCGATCGTGAAGCCCGGGTCGCCGACGTATACGTCCGGGACCGCGGCAAAGTTGAACGGGAGCGCGAAGAGCTCATCGAAGTTGCGCCGCACGAGCGTGTCCGCGTCGAGGTACACGACCGCCTTGAGGCCCAGATCCGCGAACGTCCATATCCGCAGCTTCGTGAACTGGTCGATGAAGTGCGAGTGGACGCCGCCGTCGGATGGGGGTTCGACGCGGTCGACGGCGTACGGCTCGAACCCGGACATGGACGCGATGCAGAGCGCTCGTTGGGAGACGCTCCCCGGCAGGTAGAACACGATTCGGCGCGCCGTGCTGTTTGCTTTATTTAGAGAGTGCCCGAGCGTGGCGATGGGGACGGCAAACGCGTCGTTGTACATGCTGGTCACGATCGCGTTATCCGAGGGATGCTGCGGTAATGACTGCAGGTACGCCTCGTTAATGAGCGAATGATGGTGTCTTGACGGAAAGACTACGTCAGAGGTCACGTTTGAATTTGACTGAACCTTCACACTTACAGGTGCTGGTAGTTGTCCAAGGGTGTCCTGATTTCTTCTTTTACCGTGACCACTTTTGCCTTCTTGCGGGTCAGAACTACGTTCCATATCAAAGATAAACAGAATAGCAGTCGAAACCATGTAGCCGGTTGACGGAGCCTTTGGACGATTACACGGAAGCGAGTGGACCTGGCACGGTAAGGGGGCATGGTGCGAAGACGGAGCAGCGACGTATGCCGGTTTTGCCCCGCCGAAGTACTTAAAGCAGCGCCCAGTTCCGCCCGCACGATGCACTGCGGACATTCAGCAGGCCACACTGTCCAGTGTGCGCTGGCACGGCCGGCCGGGACCGGTGGTAGCTTAGGCGGCAGATGGGCGTTTTGTTGCAATTCCCCCCGGCGTCGAGGACGAGATTGATAGGCCAGTGTGTTGTGCGGACAGGATGCGAGGCCGCCAAGGCCGCGACGGCTTGCCGGGACGGCTATGCTTTCGAGGAGTGCTTCCTGCAAACCTTGCCCATCCGGGGGGGTCAGATGCAGACCGAGGCTCTGTGTGCGGGCGTCTAGTGCGCGGCTGCGATCTACCTTACCTCCTCCGCGTTTCTACGTTCCCATGATCTGTCAAGGCTATGCTTCCATGCCGTAAGTACGTTCTGACCGAAGTCGACCTCGTCCAGCGCCAGACGGTATTTGAATGCAACGTTCGACGATGGTGGAACCGTGGGTCATGAGTCGCCTTTACCGAAGGCGGCACGTCTGATGTTGAGAGCGGCCAAACTACGAAATTCCGGTATCAGCGCATAGCCTCGGCGCACACATGCACGCTCAATCAAATGCTATGAGTCTCAACCGTAGAATGAGTGCGGACGGCGGTGCGCACTCTCCAGACACGAACCGACTAAAGCGATACGACCCTTGGAAACGCATGAAAAGCCTTCACGGATGGGTCGTAATCGCGGCGGCCGAGTCGGGGCAAGAGCCTGAGAAGTACTGTAGTCAATAAACGAGTTTCTAGTGACGCTGGGAAAAAGTTTGATCCGCTCGTCAGCAGCACATGTTCCTGAAAAGTACAGCGCTCGTTGCTCGGCAAGTGGACTGCAAGTGGCTGCTATTTACTGCACGTCCTACACACGTCAGGAACATAGCCAAAACGGCGATAAGGATGTGTCGGGGCCGAAACGTACCACAGTGGGCGACGCAACTAGCCGCCACGGAGCCACGACGGGGAGTAGCATAGTTGCGAAGAACAACCAACGCAGTTGTATATGTCGTGTCGTGTGGATGGCGGCGTCCGCTCACTCGCCAAACACTGACGGGAAGCACAGGTTGATTAGACATTTGTAGGCCATCAGGAATCGTAGGATGGTCCTATGAAGTGCAAGGAATCCCAGTTGGAGCTGGTTGGTATCGATGTATGTGTACGATTTGAAAAGAACTCGTACCCTGTACGGTGTGCCTGGATCGATCACTTTCAACTGTCAAGCCTCTAGGACCACGCATGACCGCATGGCGGGAGCGATTGACCCAATCTCGCCCTCTGGATCTCGGTCTTGTCCGGAGCAGATATTCTGCGCGACCTACACAACGATCAAACGGAGGATCGTGGTTGAAGTCCGCACTTGCCCGTATATCCGTAAATTGCGAGGCTATGCGCTTCTCGACTCACGCCATCGTTTCTTGTTATGTGCCTGCATACTGATGAATGAGCCACGGGGCCAATTAAGATACGAAGACGCTCGGAGATCAAGTGGCCGCGACAATAGTGTTCAGAAACCACCTACGCACCAGACAAGGATTTGGTGCTTGCCGTTAGAAGCTATTCATCGATACATGTGAAAGTTGAGACTTACCATGAACTTCTTCAAACTAATATGTTTTGGTATGATTCATGCCCGTTCGTTGAGCTACCCTCCCAGGATTGAAGGTACGATAACGCACGGTCTTGCAATGGGTCGTCGCCTATACGGTCGAGACGTTGGAAGAGCGCATGCAACCAGGCTAGTTATTGATAAAATGGCTACCGGACATGCAGCTAATGCACGGACAGAGGTGAAATAAGTGAAACCAACTTGGGATATAGAGACGGAGACGGAGATATGTGAGAGGAAGAGAGCGGAAACGGGAGACTCGAGCGTTCAACGCCCGCGGCCGGCGGCGGCAGAATACAAAGGACTCCCGCGACGGCCGGCAGCACTACCTGCTCCGGCGGCCGCGAGGCGCGGGGACCAGTGCCGCGTATTGCGGAAAGGGTACGGGGTAACTGTATGGAGGGGAACGAGCGGCGGTGTCCTTTGAGCCGGAACCAGAGCGGGCGAAAGAGCGCATGCGCGGTATTTGGGGAGAGTGAGACGACGAGTACCAGAAGTCCGAACGTGCGATTACGGGACGCCAACCCAGGATAGCGATAGCGAATATACACAGGCGAATGAAGGGGTATGCAGGTGGTGCAGATGTTATGCGGAGGTGTGTATATGTAGACGTCGCGGGGTCGTCAGCCGACCGTCATCAGGTTGCAGGTACGAGAGTCGGGCGCGTGGTGTGCAGAGAACGCTCAGAGCAGTGCGAGCACTAGTTGTTATTGCGGTAAGTTAGGTCGTGGTCGAGTCGTCAGAGCCGTCACAAGTGGAAACGTTTGCAAGCCTATAAGTACAATCCAAACCATATATAAGTAACATCAGCGAGCCGCGCACCCTTGAGTCCGAAACAACGTACAGATAGATCCGCGCAGCCGGTGCGCGTCGAGGCAACGCAAGTCCTTATGCCCGACAGCAGAACGCAGCCCAGAACCCCTTCTTCCTGCCACCACCGTGCTCGCCCTGCTCCCCAACCCGCTCCATCTGTTCGCGATCGTACACAGCCATACCACGAGTACCCGGGCCGTTCATCTGGTCTTGCCTTGCACCAGTGCCACCCGTCGTGGTGCCGTCCCGGCTGGCGGTGCCATTCTTGCCTTGGCCCTGACCATACATGAACGACTCCGAGTTGTTCGGGTGCTGCTGGAGAGGGCTGGCACCATTGGCGCCCGCCCCGGCTCCAGGTATAGGCGACTGCCGCCCGTATGCGTTTGTACGGTACCCTGTCGAGGTCGGCGCCGCGGCATACGGGTGCGGGGCCACCAGGCCACTATCGCGCTCACCACGCGATACATGATTCTGGCTCTGCCGTCTACTCTGGGGAGCAAGAGGCTGTACGCTGACATGCTCACGCGAGCCGCCACGCGATGCATCGTGTGGACGGCGGCTGCTGCTCTTGACGTGCGCGGGCGTGGGTGCGATAACAAGAGGAGAGGAGGGAGATGGCGCGCCTTCCTGGAGCGCATTCCGGGATGACCGGTGCGCCCGTTCGCGGTCGCGGTGACGGTCGCGCGGCGTATGAGGGGTACCACCGTGGGCAGACGCCAGGAGGGCCGAAGTCTATCCGAACGTCAGTGAAGTGCCTGAACATGCTCCAAAAAGCCCTTACGTGGCCCGCTTCCCAGCCCTTGCCACCGTTGAGAAGCATCCAGTCGAAGATGCCGTCCTCGGGTTCGCCGAGCGTCTTCAAGACCTTCGTGAAAAGCTCCCGCAGGAAATCGTAGTCCGGGGTCTCTTCGAACCCGAGCTTACGGACGTAGTTCATGTAGATGGCGAATTCCTCTACACAACCGCCCTATTCAGCGATTGTGAAGTACAGAACCATACGACTTTGCTTACCTGGGAAACCCTCGCAGAGCTCCTCGATCGGGGTGCTCTGCTTCTTTTCACCAATCTTCTCGTACTTCTGCTTGTTCGTCGCAGCACGAAGGCCCTGCCAGGGCAACCCGCCGCGCAGGAAGTACATGAAGACGTGACCCAAGGACTCCAAATCATCACGCCGGGACTGCTCGCGTCCCAAGTGAGTGTTGATGGACATGTATCGAGCAGTTCCGGATAATGACTTCCGTTCTCGGTACGGAATGTGGACCTTGGTTTTCGGATCGCGATAGTGCTTCGCCATACCGAAGTCTAGGGAATAGACCGGTCAGATCATGAGGTTTAATGCATAAACCCACTCCATGCTAAATGACACAGTAACCCCCAACGGGAGTAGCCTCATAGTGGCGTGTTCTGGAGCGTGTTCATTCTCAGCATACACTTACCAATAATATGAATGGTGTTGGCGGTCTTGGTGCCTGGTACACCAATGAGGAAGTTGTCTGGCTTGATGTCGCGGTAAATGAGGGACTTCTCGTGAATGGACTGTACACGCGTGACCTGATGACAACATCGAGCAGTTAGTTTGGAAACACGAAGAGAGTAGTATGACAACACAGTGGAGTAAATGCTGCATCAACCCAAGCCCCACGACGTTGCCGGTACACACGCCACCAACGCTGGGAAGCGCTTTACGTCGGCAATAACGATTTAGGCGCCGGCCACCGATTACAACCACAGATAATGCAGGATGAGACCTGTGGTTGCAGGCATGGAAGAGGCCTTGCGGACATCGTCCCCGAACCGTGCGCGTCGTGTTGGGCCTTTGTCAATGGCATGAGCTGAACGGTAAACTTACCATCTGTTTGGCGGCCAAGCAGACGGTCTTGATGCTGAACTTGCGACCGCACATGTCAAAGAGGTCTTCAAGGTTGGGGCCGAGGAGGTCAATGACGAGAACATTGTGCAGACCCTCCTGACCAAAGTAATGGACCTGAGGGACACCCACTACAATTCCGAAGAAAGCCCCGATGAGTACAGAGCGTCATCGCAGGATATGCGGATACCAGGTAGCGACGTACGAGTGCCATTTAATGTTCTGTACGATCGGTATTCGTCTCTCAGCTGAGGGGCTTCAGACTTGCGAGGTTCCTGCACACAAAGCAAGCGTTGGAAACCCTATTCTGAATCTTTCCAACGACACTGCGTCACATACAAATTTGATGGCGACGGGCTGGTTGTTGAGCATATTCGTGCCTGCGCGGAACAATGACCCCGAGTTTACCACACTGTGCTTCCGTGTTTTACTGGCCTGTCGCACCTTCAAAGACAACACCAAAGGAGCCCTCTCCGATCTTCTTTCCAACCCTGAAGTGATTGCCAACGACGCCATTGGAAGTAGCGGACTGGGAATGGTGACCTGAAGACGAGGCAATCACATGAGGGGTGGCCATGTTGGCGAGGAGGGAGAGGGGAAAAGAGAAGGAGAAAGGGGGCAAGGAGGACGAGGCGGACGAGGAGAGCGTCCAGCAGGACTGGGCCGGCGGAGGATCAAGCAACGGCGGAGTCTCAACTGCCCTTTGCCCGCCGGGTTTCCTGCCGATTTCGGCCCCCACGCCGCCACGGCGCCTCCTGCCAGACTCAGGGACCCCGTCTGAGCCTGTCTGCGTCCGTCCCGACCACCGCAACACCGCAACACCCGAAATACGCGCCGCGGAGCGCTCTTGTTCTTGGATTCTTGGACAAAATTCGAGAGTCTGGACGTACCTCGGAGAGAGACCATGGGACCGTTCACGTCGCCTGCTCGAGAATGGCGCGGGCGAACGGATGGACGGAAGGGCGAGAGTACTTATTAACCTAACCTGAGCCCTGCCAGCCCTGGGACCTAGCGCAACGAAGCCGTGCTCATAGGGGCTTCATTGACGGCCGTTTCGGCGCGCAAGCCTCTCCATAATACGCATGCAAACCATACTCGTATCGCGGACAAAGGAGTTCCCAGGAAGTTTGCGTGCCGGGGGGCAGCTCCAGCTCAGCGTTGCTCCGTGCCACATTCTTGAGATAACCCATGCAAAAATTCGTAATGCGGCCGGAGGCATCCATCCGTAGTCCGCAGCGTTCGGAATTCCTTCCTCTCGCAAAGATCATTAGCGAGATAATAGCTGCGCGGCACTATGTGTGTGCTGCGCTAGATATTCCGGTGTGTGCTGTAGAGTGTACATGTGCGCACCCTGGGAGGTTCGCCCGTGCGCAGCTCAGAACGTATATACCAATGACAGCATACATAAAACACCTCGGTCCCGCTGGGTAAGTAAATGACTCCCATTGTGGCTTGTATAAATGCATAACCACCATTCCAGGGCGCAGTAGACAGTGGACGTGTTAATATTCCACAATCAAGGTAGGCCACCAACAATATTCTTGTTCAATGACTGCGTATTCCCTAACCATCCGTGACGTGCATCCCGCAGGCGTTGAACATGTCCGAAGCACCTGTTGTGCGTGAAGCAACGCCCGCCGACCTTGAACAACTCGTCCCGCTCTTCATTCACTCCGTCGACACGAGCCTTCCAGGGGTGACATTCTCCACCGACCCCCTCTATGCTCCGGATAGGGTGTACACCAAGCTCCAAACCCGGCTCTCCCCGCCTAACTTAACCAGGGCCTACGTCCTTGAGCTGGCATCGGGGGAAATTGTTGCTTACGCCATCGTCAAGCTCAGCTCCAAGACCGCAAAGAGCGATGGGAAAGTGGACGAAGCCACGGGGTACAGAACGGGCGGCGGACAGGACGAATTGGACATGTTTTTTGTGAAGGCCGGGATGGGAGGGCGCGGGTACGGCGGGCTCCTCATGGCGACTCTCCAGAAGGAATGGACGGAGAGGGGCGGGCTGCAGCTTCACACTTTCAAAAGGAACTTGCGCGCGATTCGATTCTATGAGAAGTGGGGCTTCCGGTTGGCAGCTGGGGAAGAGGTATTGCGGTTTGGGTTGCAAGAGCCAATCGAAGAGGTTGTATGCTTGTTGCGCTGGTCGCCCACGTCGTGATCGTGTTATTGGGGAATGTGCGCGTTACCCGGGTGTACTATATGAGCCCAATATACGGAAACAACGGCGGATAGAACCTGCAAAATTGGACGTCAAGATGCCAGACATCTTCGGTGATTTACCTACCGCTGACTACTTTGGGGGTGAAGCCCAGTACACCGGCTGCTTCCTGTTCCTTGCACTTGAAAGATCTCCTAAGTCCGAGCTTCTCCAACGGGCCACCCCCTGTCCCCATTCCTACGGGAAAACCGGAGGCTTCGAGCGGCGACTCGCCTCTGGCACGCGTACCGGCAGGCAATATCTGGGCTTCTCTGTACGATGCACGCAGTTCGCCGCCGTAATACACGGAGATGCGTCATGCCAGTGGAAGCTTCGCTTTCGCGGAAGCAGACTCACGCGGCTCTGGTCCCAGAAGGCATGTGAATGCATATGGGCTGCGACAACGCCGGATATGCACCTACCTGAGCCATTGCACGGATCTCGCTGGCAGTAAACCCTAACGTACCTTCGGAGAGATCAGGGGTACGAGAACAAGTTGAAAGCACCCGAGCCCTCGCCGCTCCGCTGCGGACCACAATTGGGTCGCGTAAACGGCGCGCTGAAGAACGGGACAAAGACCGAAGCATGGCCGAGAGGAGCGTTACAGCAGCATGGCGGCGGGCCGCTTCGGCAGGATGTGCCCCATGGCCGAATCGGCGCGTTTGGGATGCTTGAACACGCATACGGCCAGCGTGCGCGTTTGATTTTCAGACCACCGATACGAAGGTATCAGGGCGCAGCAAGCTAGATGACGTCGAATGAGCTTCACAATGTTTGAACATCGGTGCATGAAGTCGAGTGTACTCACGATCGTGAGCGCCGCTCTTGGGCCCGCGCGTCCGCGATAGCATAATAAACGGCGCATTACGAAAAGCTGCCGCAGCCCATGACGAGCTGGTAAGGTATGTTAGCGCGACAATGTTGGTCATTGCATCATACATGGGCGTCGTGGAGCACTCTTAGGACACGACTCGAAATCAATAGCAACCTAGGGAGACGTATGTATTGAGGCAAAGATAGCAGCTTAATGTAGCTTATGAGACGTACCGAGCGCAGTGCATTAGTCCGGAAAAGTCGGATAACCAGTGTCGGCCACGGTGGAGGGGTGCCCGAGATGCCCATCATGGCTAGCTTTTCTCACCGGCTGGGCCTCCCGCGAACGATGACACAGCTCAGACATTTGAGGTGGGTCACAACGACGATCGTGTCCGCCGGGCCCCATCCGTGTTCCTGCAGCGAGCGCACTCAATTGCTGGGCATCGGCGTGCGATGGGGGATGACTGTAGGGTGCTCGGAGGCTCGGAGGCAAAGACACGGAAGGGGGCGCGCTCCGGCGGGAGAGGGCGGGAGATGAGCCCGGGTCACGCCATCGTCACTGCGTGTGACATACTAGCAAGAGATCTCCCGGGCGGCGCCCAAGGGGGGCTGCTCACCAATCCTCCTCCCCGCTATTTGTAACGGGCCCCTTCATCTCATATATACGGCCCGGCGCTCGTCCAGCCCGCGCGCGATCCTCTGCTGACATACGACTCTGCTACACCTGTCCTCCCTGCCTCTGCGCGCCGTCCAACGCATCGTCTACGCTCTCTAGCCTGCTTCTCAACGTTCGCATCCCCACAGTATCCTCGCGCAAGCTCTCGCACCCCTCGCGCCCGCACCGGTATCTAGGAGCTGACTACCTAGTCATATCGCGCGCACGCCATGCAGCCCGGAGTGATATCGTTAGTGGTCATATCCGACGTCGTACGTCCTCCCCTATGTTCCCGCACCACACCGTGCGTTCCGCAAGCGCGCGTTAAACGCAGAAACGCTCGTTCTCTCCGCAGGTCTGTCCATGGTGCTACATCGGGCAGCGCGAACTGCAAAAAGCGATCAAGGATGTCGAGGATCTAGGCCTGAACATCAAGGTTGAACACCGCCCCTTCCTCCTCAACCCTTCTATGCAAGAGGATGAGGCCATGGACAAGGCGACATTCTACCTCCAAAAGTTCGGAGAGGAGAAGTTGAAGATGATTAAGGAGATGGTTGGCTCGCGCGCAAAGGACGTAGGGGTTGAAATGTAAGTTTCCCCTAGCTGGATAATGCCGTACATTGGCTGATCATTGAGCCCATGTGCGTAGTCATTTCGAGGGCTGGAACTGCCAGACTATCCGCGCGCACCGTCTCCTCCGGAAAGCCTACGTGAAGGGGGGACAGGAACTGCAAGAGAAGTTGTTGGACGCGCTCTACTACGCGTATTTCACTGAGGGGAAGAACGTCGCCGACGTTGACTTCCTCGCCGAGCTCGCGGACACCGCCGGTGTCTTGACCAAGGACCAGGTCTGTCGTGCGCGCCTCCTTGACAGCCGCGTGAGAGCGGATAACACCTTACACCCGATAGGTTGTCGAGTTCTTGAAGGGCGATGAATACCGTGCGGAAGTCGAGCAGATGGCAAACGAGGCGCGTAAGAAGGGTATAACTGGTGTACCCTTTACCGTCATCAACGGTCGGTGGGCCGTCAGTGGTGGCCAGACGTCGGATGTCTACACTCAGGTGTGCTAATCTTCACGAGCGGTTTGTCGTGTGCTGAAAATGCGTCACCCAGATCTTCCGTAAGCTGGCCGGCAAGGGCCCCCTCCATACCATCCCAGCGGCTCCCAGCTGCGATGATTCTGCAGCCTGCCCCATGGCTCGGGCAGCTGCCGCCGCCGCCGTCAAGTCGTGACGTGCGAGAATACACCCCCGAGCACACCTCCGACACACATCAACTCCAATGTGTGCTGGTGCTGACCCCCCTCCTCTATCCGCGATATACCTACCTTTATTTGCGTCGTCTCCTGCGCTGTTGTATACTATTATTTCCGCTAGCCCGGTACGTTTCTTCTGGACCTCATTCTGCGTAGGGCCGCCGTGTAGGAAGTCACGTTGCAAGAGATATTATCGCATGCATATTTTCTGGCTTTGTTAAATACTTTTTTCGCGGCTTGGGCTTTCGAGCGAGGTCCGCAATTACCAAGAACCCAAGGCGCCTGCCTCGGCAGGAGTGCCGGGACTCCAAGGCGTGGCACAGGTGCGTGACGTCATGGTGAGCATAGCACAGGCGGCTGCGCACTCGCTCGGGGCGAGCTTACGCTCGGCTTCATAAGAGCCTCCAGCCCCGCCTCCACACTCGATGCCAGCTCCCTCGAGTTTCTTCTCGCCCAGCCTCCTGCAGGCTTTCTGTCGATCACCCGGCAGCCGCCATCGCGGCTTGTCCTCTCACCCCATTTTTCAGCCAGTCTCATCTCATACGACGCGCACACGACCTGGAAGTACGAATAAGCTGACGCACGATACCAATTATGAGGTTCATCCCGCATCAGCATCAACACTGGCTGTATGTATGGATACCTTTGTTTGGTGCTTTCATGTGGTTTGGTGAGTTTTTCTTGGGTGTGGGTGTTCATGCACTCGTCTTGATACTGATCCCTCGACGCTAGCCACCCTTTGGGCGCTTCTCATAACATGGCTGGCGAGCGGCAGGCCACACTACGTGTCGCAGGATGGTAGCATAGCCTATATCTCCGACGTCGGGGCGGATATTCTGAAGCCTCTGTTCATTGTCGGCTGCGTCATCACTGGACTATCATTCTTTCTCTCTTCCGCTATTGAGAGATTGCTGAGGCATCAAGGGCGGTATGTTACTTCGATGTTGTCTACGGTTGTTTGCGGCTGACGTCGTTGATACAGATTAGTAGCAAACATGCGCCGGAGAGAGCGCGCTCTCGCCTCGCTTGCTATACTGTTCGCCTTCATGGGGATGTGCGGACTCATCCTCCTCTCCATCTTCGATACCAAGCGCTTTGCGAGTCTACACCGCGTCTTTCTACTCGTGTTCATTGTCGGGGTGGGCCTGAGCGCCATTTTCACAGTGGTCGAGGTAATTGGCCGAGAGTGCAACATCACAAGTTAAAAGCTAAACCATCTAACGCAACCCTTACAGTACCGTTGGATCAGCCACGACTTTGTGGAGATCCGCAAACTCAAGATTGCATATATTGCGAAGGGTATCATTGCTGCTATCCTCATAATCCTTGCGGTCGCCTTCGCCATTACGCTCTTCCAAGCCACAGATCCGGGAGGTACGCATTCTCCCGCTTATCGCTTCTGTATGGGCCACCGAACGCCTGCCCCCAACAGCTATCCTCGAATGGCTGATTGCCTTCGGGTTCACCTTCTACCTTCTTACGTTCTTCTTCGACCTTCGCATGGCCAAGGGCGTACACAAGGGCGAGCTCTCTCGCGAACGGCTCCTCGCGATGCAGCAGCGCGGGCAAGGTGTCACCGCCGTCCAGGAGGCCAACGAAGCGGGTAATCGTCCCAACGGTACAGCCGCAGTACCTGGCAATGGTTACGGAGCAAACGGGTACCTCGGAAATGGGCCCCACGACCCATCGGGTGCTCCGAACGGTTATACTCAGATGAGCGCGACCAACGAACCGGTGTCGCTCGGGCGAGGAGGCGCCCCCTTGGCATATCCAGCAAATGCGCGGGCGGCCAACAGAGGTAGTATGGCCTACCCGTAACGTTTCCCCGGGTACTAGTTGCTATTCATTTGTAGACATTACTGCAGTGCTCGTGGACATTACCATAGTATTCATGCTGATTATATGTAGTATCCATTCACCATGTAGAGTAGATCATGGTATTACCGACTACCATTTTGTATCACAAAAAGCAAACATTGGCACCCGGGATAAAATTTCTTCGTCACTCGTTAGTGGCTCCGCCCGGGATCGAACCGGGAACCTTCAGCGATCAGGCAGTGTGAAGCAGACGTCATAACCATTAGACCACGGAACCCACGTAGGAGACACGCACAAGAATTTTCCCATCGGGTTTCGCTGAAACTGTGATGCTCTGGGCAACGAAGTAATCTTACAGTGGGTTCGTAGTGAGCAAATGATATAACACAGTAAAAATACACCCTCAAAAGTCCAAGCAGATCCAAGAAACATCACGTAGGTAAGCGGAGGGAGAAGCATGTCCGAGCATAACTAACGCATACTCATAATTTTTGGGGCAGGGACCGGGGTGGCATACGTAACGAGCCTCATAATGAGATAGACTGGAACTCATAGTCGGAGCGAGCGCAGAGCCAAGTGTCCTGTCCGTCGTCGTGGCCGGGCTCTTAAAGCGGAGGACCTCAAGGGCGCCTATACAGGGAGCTTCAGGTGCATCGCGTCCTTGAGGGTCTGCCATCGTGACCGCTGCAGCTTGTCGGAATCGGGGAACACAAACTCCCATCTGTCGCATGACCGTCAATACGCATGTCGGGTCGCTACGCGTCCGGACCCCAAACGCGACCCAGGAGCAACTCCGGAAGTCACGGCGGACGAGCGACCGCGGGAGAAGCAAGGGGACGTAACTGCGCGGGAGGCAGGGCGAAGGGGGGGGTAAGAAGAGAGAAAGGGACGCACCGGATGACCATGTCCCCCATGCCAACCACACACCCGTTCTTGCGCATAGGCATCCCCGCACCGAATATCCGCGTCCCGTCCGCGGCCTCGACAAGCGTGCGCGGGATGGGGATCGTGTACTCCTCCCCGTTGATACCCCGCACATACACCTCGTCTTCGTCTTCCCTCGGCAGCCCGCCAGCGTGTCCAAGCCCATGCCCGTGCCCCGGACCGTGACGCACGGCCTTGAACGCCCCGCGCCCAAGCCGGTACCGACCCCCGCCATCCCTGTCCCCATGACCATGCCCCGACTCGCTCTCCGCCTCACCATAGAGCTCGCCAGGAGGATATGGCCGCGGCTGCGTGTCGATCCACGGGACGCGCACCGGCAATACAAGGTCATCGCCCTTGCGCGCAAACCGCGAGTGGGGCGCCTCCGCGACCACGAAGACGATGTCCTGGAACGAGCCGTCCGGGCGCTGGTTCCCCACACGGGGTACGCGGATGCGGGTTCCCGTCGTCCACCCGGGTGATACGTGCACGTCTATTTGCACCGTCTGTCTCGTCGCCCCATTGCCTGATGAGGGTGATGGGGACTTCGAGTGGGGCGTTACTGCGGTAGGGACGAGGGTGCGCGTAATGCGATAGCGGTGTACCGCACCGAAGTAGAGATCCTCAAGCGATAGATGCAACGGGAAGATCCAATCTTTCGTGCTTGCGGAGAAGGAGCGTGGTGAGCGCAGCGGCTTGAGAGGCGTACCGAGGTCGATGAACTCGTAATCGTCCTCCCCGAGCGACGCCTTCTTCCCCTTCGTATGGCGGGGCTTGGAATGATCATGGGTGTGTGCATGACTGGACCTGCGGATCCCGATTTGGCGTCATGTGAGTACTTATGCGCAACGGGAGACGATCTTGTATTGCATGCACACCCTGCGTCAGAAGATGAGTCTGAATCCGTATCTCGATGGTGGTGACGATTCGACGGTTTGGGGCGCGGTCGCGAAGGGTTGGGCGCAGCACTAGGCTTGTGGTTGCTAGATCGGGTCGGCTTGCTCTCTGGGTGGGCGGGAGGTGCGTCATCGCGCTTGCGCGTGTGCGAATTAGACTCCCTTGCCGTAGATGTGGTTGCTTCGGTCGCAGTGGTTGCTTTGGACGTCGATGAAGATGCGCTTGGAGTGGAACCAGACCAAAACGGCCGGCGAGAGGAGTCGGGCTCTTTACGCGGCTTCTTGCGTTTGTTCCGTTTCTTGCACTCTTCCACCAATGCTTTGTAGGCCTCGTTCACCTGGCGCGCGAATATTATGATACGGACACTTCAATTCGTCAGCAAGCACGCACCTCAATGAACTTCTGCTTGGCCTCCTCAGGGTCGGTGATGTGGCGGTCAGGATGCCATTTGAGGGCCTGTATACCTTATGAGTATTCACACAAGGGCGCAGTATACATAGTATAAAGACCTCACCAGCTTCTTATAGGCCGCCCTTACGGCCTCTTCATTGACATCTTCAGATGTGAGACCTAACGTCTCGAGATGCTTGTCCACCACGTCTGTCGTAGCTACGGGCATCGCGGGGGTATAGGAGTAGACAGTGCGGACGGTGGTGGAGGGGCAGGAAAACGCAGAGAAAAGGTGGAGGAAAATCAATAGGGTCGGCTAGGAGGAAGTGTCTCGACCACTCGGGGTCGGTTATATGGAGTGAAGTAAAAGAAAACGAGGCGCAGCCCCGAAGAGACGCCTTCGGATCTCCTCTGCGCGAAACGCTGCAGATTACGAGTGACTACGGATATAAGAAGCAGTGCGCCCCTTCGCGGGGCAGCCTCGTGCCAGGCATGCATGATGAGGCGCACTCGACCCGCGACGGAGACGATGATCCCGCCAGTGCCGAACGTGCAAAGCTGGCCACCGGGCCAATGTTTGGGCCCGAAGTGATCTAGTTCAAGAGTCACCGAGATGCGGAAGGACTTGAGGCTTTTCCAAACTGGATATTGTTGTTAGGCGACCATGCAGCTGCCCGCCTGCTGGCAGCCGTGATGGGCCTGCTGGCGGGCATGCGCCCTCTAAGCGGTGCCGAAACTGTGAAGGGCGGTCAGCACGAGATGGACGCTTGCGGACTATATATGGCCTATGAGGAAATTTCGGCCAACGCAACTGTTTGAGGCAGTTTCAGGGCTTGCACGAACAATCACAGTGGCATTTTGGTGGGATGACTCTTCCTTTCAGGCGACCGCTTCATATCGATTTGGAGTGCGGTCCATTGCGTTTTAGGCTTCCGAACATGATGCGAGCATGATACGGGCATCTGAAGAGGGGAAAGAGGCGATCCTATCGAGACCATCCGAAGGAGGAGTGGATTGTCTCCGCCCAAGATGGCAGCAGTTGACGACGAACTGACGTAGGCGCCCATTTACGGAGCGGATGAGGTGTTCCGAGACTGCGGGCCGGGGGCCGCTTTTGGCATGCGCTGTCGTTGACGCGGGTGGTCACCGCCGGGCAACTGCCCCTCCCGCCTCTTTGCTCGGGCGTCCCGCCCCGAGCTCACACCCAGACGGCGACCATCTACCTACGGCTACGGGGGTTCTATGATAGAAGGTCCAATCTAGTTCTATACTTTCCGTACAATGTTTGTGAACCGCACTACAAGACAATGGGAGCACTGTCTCCATTGTTAAACGTAAACGACCTGAGGCGTGTTGCAGTTTGATTGACGGCGCCATTGGGGAACCCAGACATACCGTAGGTGTGATTTTCATACCTTTTACCGCTATGCTCAGCTCTGTCGCTGTTTAGACTATCCCGGCCTTTTCCCATGTGATGGAGACGACCGCTCCGCGCTGCTGGCAGTCCTACTCGCTTCTCAACATAGCCTCGGTGTCGTCGACGTGTTGCATTCCATATGGCATGCATATAGCGCGTTTTCCGCGAGGGGTGGCTGCTATAGTGGGCTTTCAACCCACTTCTCGTCTCTTTGTCGGAAACTGGCGTCCGTGGAACTGCTTTCTACTGAAGGAAGGACCCTTTGTCCAATCGATTGCATGAAAAACACGCCAAGTAGTGCTGTCAGTTCCTTTCTACCATGTATGATGCATGCTTGATACGCATTCGCTGATTCCTGTGGTTCTAGACGTATGCCGCGAAATCAACCCCTCTCGTCGAGTACCAGGTTAACGCATGCTCAGGCGGCTGGCGATCGCAGCTCCGCTCTACCCTTTGATACTCAACGGTCCGTCACCTACCCAACCCTCGCTTCATCCATCTCCACCAGCTCTTCCCCTCTTCTCTAACTCCTGCGGAGAGTCGCATACGGAGAGCTGCTGCCAGGCTTATGCCAGCATGCTCTCGACGGTTGGGAAGCCTCGCCCAAACTGCCCATCCTCTCCGTGCGGTGACTGCACTGTGGGTCAATGCTTGAGTACGACGTCCCCCATGAAGACAATGAAGGCAATAGCCCAAATTCCCATGTCACGTACGACCCATAGCGTAAGCCTTCGCAAACCACCTATCAATAACGCCGCTGGTGGACCGTCCCTACCCCCTTGATCACCGATGGCGAGACATACGCGTGGCGGTTCCTCGCGGAAGGCCCCTACCATTCAACCGTTGATAGTGAGTTCTTCAGGTGCTATCAAGTACCACTCATATACTAGGGTTGGAGCACGAGAACTATAGAAGTCCGATACCCTTCTTCTTTCAATCGACTTTACCCAGTCACGCAAATGCATCGTTACCACCGGCAGGCGATTGAGTCTTGTCTACCTCCTCTTTCTCACGATGCCGGTGCGTACTACTTCCTCTCACTGATAACCTTGAGTTTCACAACCCAACCTACGACCGTCCGGGTCGCGTCAACCAAGATACAACGCCTTTTAATTTCAATACGTTCGGTGGTGCTAATTCCCTCTCTACCTGTGGCCTTCAGTGTGCAGGAAGGATACGACGCGCGGAATTTCAGTGAGCAAATGCAGAAACGACCGACCGTGTGACGTCTTGGAGATGAAGCTTGCGGTCTTCTCGTATGTGCGCTCTTATCTCCGTAGCTGTGTTTCCGTTGCTTAATGACTCGGCGACGTGCCATCTGAACACGCAGTGCAGTGTGACCCACATGGACATCTCTACGCCGTAACGATCCCATGAATCTACGCCCGATGTCACTTTCGATCTCAGGGTCAATGCAGGTCCAAGGGTCACCCGACCTTGCGGTCCGTACGCCTAACTTCTTCCCACTTCACATAGTCCGTTCCGCGCCTCGCAGGCAGATCTAGCGGACGCCTCTCTGCACTCACCTTGGCCTTTTGTCCTTCAATCGCACAAGTGCTGCTAATGTTCAGTTATATCACCAAAATGAGCTAGTGCATCTGCCCCTGGTATGCCACACGATGTGTATCCGGTGAAGACTAATAGTCACATTCTATTTGTCCTATGTTACTACGGTTATCGTCTTGTCTACTAGGCTTCGCCTTCTGTAGATACGTGCGATAGTGTACTCTCGGTATCCAGGAGTTTTTTGATATGCTACACCTAGGGGGTCTCAAACCGCGTTGTAGTAGATGACCCGTACTACGCGCTGAAACCCATTAAGCAGCACCACCACTTGTCCAGTACAGGGGGCAGCCTGAAGATGTGAGACTGAATGCGTACGGACGGCCTCTGGCATAGGAACTGACTTCTGGACACTACTTATGGGGGTATTGCGACAAGTCTTATGATGCTGTCTCGCGCTCCTTGTGCTCTAATCGGCAGGTCAGCTATTTAATGTTGCTCCGTCGATGGATGCTTACTCAGGCGAATCCTAGCTGCTTCCTAACTGCGTACACCATAGTTCCAAGACACGCCTCATTCGCAGATTCGCCGCCTTCTGACCGCCATCGTGAACGTCGAATTTGAACTGGATGATTCCACATGGTGAGACCTTCTGAGACCAAACGGAGATGCGCGCTTATTCCTGCCATGCAGACTTAACAAGGAGTCGCTGTCATCTACTGCTCACTAAGCACCAGCACAGCCTCCCTGATGACTGTCCCTCGCCAGATGGGTCGAGCTGAACCAGGCTGCAGCTCACTCAGGCGGATCGCTGACCGATCCCACAGGCAGCTTGGACTTTGATTTTCGAGTGTCCGTTCTCCAACTGGTATCTTCAATGGCGACACCGGGGGAGAATAAAAGGGAGAGGATCAAGCTCGATGCAGAGCACCAATCCACACTCAAAACACAGCGAACTCACACTCACAAACCCATCTCCTACCCACCTGAACTCCAATGGCCTCCTCGACCACCAAGCTCTTCATTCTCGGCGCCACCGGTACGTAACCGATCTGCTGGCTCTTAATGAACCGCGCCGCTTACGTCCCGTCCCGCGCTTCGTAGGCTACATCGGCGGCTCTGTGCTGCAGCGCATCTTCGAGCATCCCAAGAGGGACAGCTTCGAGATCACCGCCCTGGTCCGCAATGCGGACAAGGCCAAGTACCTGAAGGACAACTACGGCCTCAACACCATCGTCGGGCACACTGCTGAGTTCGACAAGCTCGCCTCGCTCTCCGAGCAGGCCGACATTGTCCTTTCTCTGGTAAGAACTCACTCTCATTATTGACATGCGCAATCTGGGTCTAACAGGGTATATAGGCGGACTCCGACGATTTGGCCGCCATTGAGGCCGTCTTCCGTGGCCTCAGGGCCAAGTACGAAAAGACCGGCGTTCGCGGCCGGCTCATCCACACTGTGAGTACCACAGTTAGGTTTTTCGACAACCTCAATTAACCTGGGTTGCAATAGTCCGGCACCGGTCTCCTCACAGACGAAGCCAAGGGCCTGTGGGTGACCGACAAGATCTACGACGACTCGCGCCCCGAGGACATCGACTCCCTCCCCGACAATGCCTTCCACCGCAACGTCGACCTCCCCATCGTCAAGGCCGACGCTGAGGGTACGCACGTTTTTCTGCACCTTTTCCCGGGCGATCGTTAACGCCGCCGCCTTGCAGGCTTCCTCCGCGGCTACCTCGTCACGCCCCCGACGATCTTCGGCCTCGGCCACGGGCCCCTCTTCGACGCCGGCATCGCGCACAAACACTCGCAGCAGATCCCGACGCTCATCCGCACCTCCATCGCGCGCGGCCAGGGCGGCATCGTCGGCAAGGGTCTCCCCATCTGGAACAGCGTCAGCATCGACGATCGTGAGTACCCCCGCCGCCCATCCTCCCTGGTATCTTGCGGCGCGCTGACCGAGGCGGCGATTTCCCAGTCGCGGACTTCTACGTGCTCCTCATCGAGGCGGTGGCCAAGGACCCCGAGGCGGTCCCGCACGGCCGCGAGGGCTTCTACATCACCGAGACGGGCGAGCACACCTGGTACGACATCGCCAAGGCGGTCGCGACGGCGCTCTACGAGGCCGGCGCGGGCAAGTCGCCCGAGCCCACGCCTCTCACCGAGGACGAGCTCCTCAAGTACATCGGCTCGGTGGTGAGTCCTATACCCCTAACATAAATCGTGCGAGGATGCTGATCGGGCGGGGGCGAATAGCACATGGGATACCTGTCGCTTGGCTCGAATGCGCGGGGGCGCGGTCGCCAGGCTCTGAAGCTTGGCTGGAAGCCCAAGTACGGTAACAAGGAGCTCATTGCGAGCATCAAGCCTGAAGTGGAGGCGATCCTGAAGGAGGTCAAGGGCTCCGCATAGGGGGCTGGCGATCGATCCGCAGAGAGTGCAGCATTCTAGATAGGAACATGGTTTCTCCTCTACATCTTCATGTTCTCGCGTTACGAAATTACATGTAATTGTGCCCTGGATATTGAACACAACAGAGCCCGCATCCGCATTTTCCTGACATCCACCGGGTGGACAAGGTTGTCGCCTTTGGACGCACGCAAGTTGTCCTCGATTGTTCAAGTAGTCAGACGCTCAGACACGGGGATCTCGAGACGTGACTTTTACTGAACTCAAAATGAAAAAGGTCCGACCAAGCCTCCGAAGACATCTTCCATGTTGACCATCCCTCAATTCAACGCCCCCATACCATCACTACTCCTCACCCTCTCCGCCTTCCCCAACACACCCACCCCCTCCTCCCTCCGCACGCCCTCCCCCCACCTCCCGACCCACTCCACGACCTCCGCCGCCATCTTCGCGCCCTCGCGGGCGCGCACCCCCGTCTCGCCCTCGCGGCGCTTGCGCGCCTTCGCCTCCCGCCCCGCGCGCCACGCCGCGTCGACGGCGGTCGCCCACTCCCCCTGCTCGTACTGCGCGCGCGCGAGCTCGACGCCGACGCCCGCGTGCTGGAGGAACAGGCGCAGCCCGTGCTCTTCGATGAAGAGCGGGCGCGGGACGTATACGAACGGCGTGCATGCGTCGACGCATTCGGATACCGTGCCGTAGCCCTGCAGCAATAGAACACATGTGCATATAGTTAGCGTTCCGGACAGAGGGGGATCGGATGATGGGGACGTACGAGTTTGCCGAGGAGGACGTCCGCTGCGGCGGTCAGGTCTGGCATGTACACGTCTCGCGGCGCGACGAAAAACCCCTCGGGGAGCTCCTCTCCGTCCTCACGACCCCAATCCTTCGGAACGCCGCACACGATCGCGATCCACGACGCGTCCGGGAGGATGCTTGCTTCCTCCTCCACCCCCTCAACTTCCGTAGCGTCCCATCCCGGCTCAGGCGCGTCGAACCCGTCCGCAGGGCGTGGAGTGGGCGGGATCGTCACAAACGCTGGCATCTGTGCTTGGGAGGGGAGGCGCGGGGAGGTCGGCACGGCGGCGGGCGGGGCGCCTGCGACGCGGAGCTGGGAGTGGCCGCGCGGGCGTGTGGCGTGGTGCTCCGGCTCGAGCGTGAGGTGGGTGGGAAGTATGCGCAGAGAGTTCTCGGAGTTGAGGGAGGGATCGTCGGGACGACCTAACGAGGCGTTCTTCAGGGCGTCGCTCAGGGCATGCGCGTGCCATTCCGGGTCCGCGACCGAGTCCTGCGTTTCTATGAGCGGTATGGGATGGTCGGATGGGTGCATAGAACCGTTGGGGGAACGATGGGATGCGCTGGGCGTCACGGACTTCGACGGAGTACGACTGTGCGACCTGCTGTGCGGCTTGTGGAAGACCTGCCCGCCGAACGAGACGATGAGAATTTTCGTCTGGTCTGAGTTGTGTAGGTGCGCAGGAACTCCAATTGAGTCAAGTAGTCGGCTACGGCCTTCGGGCGTATATATCTTGGGATCCGTGGGGCGTACTAGGAGTGGTGCAGACCGTACTTCGCGGGGCAGTGGCTTGGGTAGATAAGAGTTTGGGAACGGGATTTGCGAGTGCAATTTGTACGTCGAGGGTGGCTGAACAAGATGGTCGATCACGGATTGTTTGAAGGTTCGTGTGTCCATATCTACCCATTCGGACGAGGGCAGTCCCGGAGTAATGGCAAAGGACGGTAGAGGGATTGCTCCTGGGAGCCGCAAAAGTAAGTCTGCGCATCGATATCCCGAAACGATTTGATCCACGAGAGGGCGTAATTCCTCCAGGGGGACTGGTACGTCAGGTGCAAGCTCTTCTTGACTGCTGGCGGGAGGCGGTACAAGTGCATCCAGTGTTGGGTCTTGTTTGGGGGGTTCGTCGATGAACGACGTCGCGAGATAGCTGTAGACGGAGTCGAACGAAAAGTTGGTGATTAATATCGAGGGAATCCCCGCATCATTGGCAGCGAGGCTGCATTCCATACCGTTAGCTTCAATTATTGTCCGCATGCGTCGTGATGGATCGAACCCACCAGCCGAGAAATGCAGCATCACTTAGGACACAGTCGGCACGGACGGTTCGAAGCCACTGCGACTCATCAGCGACTTTGCGATCCTTGTCATGGAGAAAATGGCGAAGGACTTCGACGCTCTTTTGGCGGTCTACGCGATAACTGTAAGATGGTAAGCTTAATGTGATAGAAAGATACTGGGGGACTGACGCGAGGGGCTGTACGATTACAGGGTCTATGTTGGCGTTACGATACAATGCTGCTCTGGGTGTAAGCGCGGAGTTCTGGTGAAGATAGGCGGGACTGCCGCACCTCCTAGGGCTACACTGTCCGAGAATACATGCTTGGGAGCAGATGATACTATATGAACGATTGGTCGAGGGTGGTGGTTGAGAAGATGAGAAGCGAAGGCCGAGACGCGGGTGGCATGACCGTACCCTAAACGGCCGTCGAGATGAGCTCGAGGCGCATATGCACGGCGAATGGAGCCCCGACGTTGCTTACCGTGTCCCGAGCAATAGTACACGAACGTGAGGCGCGTGTAGTCGTTTGTCATGATAGACAGCTGTCGCGTCGGGGCGCTGTTCTTTCAGAGCCTTTAAAGCCGGGCGACGTTGACAAGGGTTGGGCTGCGGCAGACGACGAGTCTTGAGATGAAGTGGTGTCGAAGATCACCGACGTCAAGATGCCTGCACAGGCTCGCGATGATCAGACCTGCCGGAGAGAGGTGTGCTGTGCGTGGTGATGGACGTCGTGCACGGCGAAGAGCGTGGTGGTCGACATGAGAGAGGCAGCGACGAAAGAACAGCTGCCTGGGCTGGACTGGGAGACGGAGAGGGCCCGTCCGAGCAGTCCGAGTCCGAGCCGGGGACGTTCTATGACGATCGTCGCCTGCCCAATTCGGCAGCGTGCGGGGAGAACGCGAGCCAATCAGGCACGGAGACGCGCCGCGGTCACGCCCCCCGCGTCGGTGGCGGGCTCTCTTCATTTCCCACTGAGATGCGCAAGCTCACCGACTCCGATGGGCCGTCCCCCACACCGCCAAACAGGGCGGCGCTGCACGGTGGGCGCATGGCAGACACCTCGCCTGCCTGCCAGCGACGGCTGCGTCTCGAAAGAGCCGGTGATCCAGGCTCGGTGCCCTGATCATGCCCTGGATACTAACTCCTCCTAAGCGCCCACGTCTACTTCCATCGAACATAAGTATCAGCCTCTGCAGCCGTCCCGACCGCCCCTGCTCTTCCCCTCATCGCCAGCCCTGTCTCCACAGACTATATGCCCTCGACATGGCCAGCCAGCTCCCGTCGCCCGCTCGGCTGGACTGTCTGGCGGCACGCCTCGAGGCCTTCAAGTCCAATCCTTTCCAGGAGCCAGACCGCAAGACCAAGAGCGCCCAGTTCCAAAGGATCCTCGAGGGCGTATGCGCCGTAGTCCGTGACGCAGAGAATGCGGGGACGCCAGGGCTGCAGGAGACCGTCGAAGAGGCCCACAGACTATTGGAGACATGTCTTCTGTACGCATATAGCGACCGCGGGGGACTCACGGCTCTCAATACCTTTGCTCATTCTGAAGACGAGCCCTGGATAGACGATATCATGGAGAACGCAGGTACGTCCTCGGCTGTAGGAGCGCTCGCGTGTGCTCTTACGCGGCGTGTTTTAGGTTCCGATATCGTCGACGAGTTCGTCCGCCTATACGCCAAGACGGTAAAGCCAGGAAGTCGTGAGTAGCTTCGGCCACCTGTGTGCGGACACACCCTCAAGCTCGTGTTCAGCCACTCTCTAGTTCCACAGCCCTCAGCTGACCCGGTGTCCCTCAGCCGCCCCTCAGCTCCCTGCGTTTGCACGAATCCGCCCTTGGACCCGGTCTCCACGTCCTCATGCCCTCACCACCCGCCTCTCCCGCTTCCGCCCCGACATAGTCCCCACTGCCACCGCTCAAACACCGCTCGCACGTATCGTCGCGGAGGCCCGCGCGCAACTCACCACGGACCTCATACCCACGGCACATGCCATGGCTGTCTCCGCAGGTGGTTCCATTCTCGCGCTAGCCAGCGGCGGTGGCTGGCAAGCACGCGAACCGGTCCTGCAATACTACCTCTCGGGAAGCCAATCTGACAACGAACTCCAGGGAGTCAGCATGGATCCCGGGATGTCGGGCGTCCCCCGCTTTGTTGCGGCGGACGAAGAGCGCAAGCTCGTGTTCCTCGCCGACGATGAGAGCATCAAGTCTTTCTCTTTTGCCCCAGGGGAGAGCGGAAAGGTGCCCAAACACCTTCCGAGTGTCCACAGCCTAGACTCCGGTCATTTATGTGACGGACCCATCGCCATCCTCGCGGATGGACGAATAGCCCGTGCGGGAAAGGGCAAAGCTGCGGTCTGGGATCTCTCTGTGTCAGACGGGATCCCCAGCGGAAGCCAGCCCCACTCCGTCGTCGCGTTCGCGGACGACCCCTCCTACGCCCCCTCAACGTGGCACCTGCGCAGCTCTACCGGACATCTGCTCTGCGGAGAACAGGCCGCGCGCTCAGGGGGATACTCATGCATCGCCCTCGACCTCGAGCATGGGGGTCAGCGGGCGGCGCGGTATCTCGGCCATGGAGGCGACGTCGTGCGAATCACCAGTAGCCCGGGCGACCCGAACATGTTCGCGACGGCCGCGAGCGATGGGTATGCGAGGTTGTTCGACGCGCGGCGGCCGCTCCCGGTCCTTACCGTCGAGACCAGCATCCAGCACGAAGGCTGCGCGGACGTCGTACTCGTTCACCCAAACGGTATCCCGAGTAAGTAACCCTTCATCCTCATCATGCGGAAGCTCAATAGCGCTCACGATCCCGACGCGCCTTCTCCCAATATAGCCCTCTTCACAGGCGGCGACCGCACGCAACAAATCAAGATGTGGGACCTGCGCGAGCAAGAGTGCGTGTACGAGCTCGCGACGGGAAACAACGCGGTCAGCGCGATGGCATGGGACCCCGCCCGCACATCGCTCTACGTCGCGACGCGGTGCCCGCACGTCGACCGCTTCGGCGAGCGCACGGGGTACCGCCGCGCGCGCGTCCCCGCGTGGGCGACGTGGGCGAGCGTCGAGCGCGACTACAAGGCGCACAAGGCGCATGGGAGCGGGCCGCGCATCCCGCCCCCGATCATCGTGCCGTGCGTGCCTAGCGATGACGATGAGGAGGAGGACGGGGACGGGAGGGGGTATTATGAGACGGAGAGCGAGGACGAGGTCGATGGGGAGGACGAGATCGACGAGGCGTACTCGGCGGACATGCGGTGGCCCGAGAAGTGCTTCCATAAGGAGAACTACTTTGGGTACGCGTACGATGCGGGGGAGAACGTGTTGTGTGAGTTTGTGTTGTCCTTGTCGGTGTGCGTCGTTCTGAACATTCTCATTTTTCGCGATCGCTCTCGCAGTCAGATGGCACTTCAAGGATGCGCCGGATATCACGCAGCTCCCCGCGAGCACGACGAGCGACTGGTAAAGCCGGTCGGATGGACCTCTTTCCCGTTTTCTCTCTTTAGGCATCACCATCCCCACACTACCCATGGACTCTGATTTGGCATTGGCATTGGACTCACTCGGACTTCAGGATAGTTTCCCTCCTCTCTTCAGGCGAGACCCCCCAACCCCTCCCCCGCGGACATTCATCATACCCCCACGCTCCCTTGCATTTATTCTCTAATCCGTATACCACCACGCTCCCTCTCTTCTGGATTTGTACTAGGTGTTGTCTGTCTGTAGCGTAGCGTAGCTACTAGTGGGCATAATTGGATGGATATGGACTTGACTTCTGTAAGGCCTTGAGGGTAGGAACAGGTGGTCCAATTGAGGTTCGAACCGGGGGATTGGCAATGGTCTGGTTGGTTCGTCGCTGGCGCCTCTGCCTGGCGAACCTTCACTGTGACCACTACCATTACCGAGCGAGCAGCCTTCCTGACCAAAGAACACAAGTGGTATCTCCCGCAAGGTCCTTTTGATATTCAAAAAAAGAAAGATTTAGGGCGTGGCGCGCTTGCTATTCTTGTGGCTCGGCATGTAGTACCGTGGATTTCCTGCTTGAGCGACGTTATGGAGTGGATTGCGATGAGGTCATATCCTCGTCTCCGTACCACCTCACAAGACGTACATAAACACTCCGTGTTCTCAACGGCCGAGATGCACTACAGTGGTATATTTCCTCTGAGAATCACTGTTTATCTTCTCCCGCGACAAGCTCACGTCTCAAAATGGCGATGCTCCTCCAGGTGCGAAACCTCTACCCGCGTATTCGTCTCCCGTTAGAAGTGCTTACCGATGTTCTCCCCAGATCACGACGTTCCTCCAGCAGTACCTATTCGAAAAGGACATGAACAGCCTAAAACCCCAGGGGCCCTCCGCGTCGGCATAATCTCCACGGCCATGATCAACGCCGCAGCGATCATCCGCCCTGCGGCGAGCCACGGCGGAGTGATCATCTCCGCCATCGCGTCGAGAAACCTGAAGCAGGCGCAGGAACACGCGAAGAAGTATGGCATCCCTCAGGCGTACGGATCGTACGAAGACCTTCTCAGAGAGCCAGGGATCGACGCGGTGTATATTTCTTTGCCCAACGGCATGCACGGAAGTGAGTTCTCCACCCACTATCTCGTGTTGGCTGCGGTTGGAACGATCGATACCCACAGCGTGGGCGAGGAAGTCGCTCGAGGCTGGGAAACACGTCCTCCTCGAGAAGCCATTCACCGCGAACGCCGACGAGGCGCGTATGCTCGTGAAGCTCGCGCAGGAGAAGAACCTCGTCCTCGTCGAAGCGTTCCATTGGCAGTTCCACGTGAGTAACATCCTGCGTCTCATCTCTCCGCTGTCCGCCCATTCAAGCTGAAACTACAGCCCGCGGCACACGCCGTCAAAGCCCTCCTCGACAGCGGCAAGTACGGCCAAGTCCTGCGCACGTACGCGCGCATGACTACACCGAAGGGCTCGATCCCGCGCTCTGACATCCGGTGGGAGTACGCCCTTGCAGGCGGATCGCTCATGGATATGACGTACGTCGTCTCGTCGACGCGCTACTTCCTTGGGGTGGACACCCCTCGCGAGGTCGCAGAGGCCAAGGCGCGCCCGACGCGGGAGGACCCGCGCGTGGACGAGGCGGTGGAAGCGACGCTCCGGTACGACGTTGGCGGGCGTATGGTCGAGAGCAAGGTCTACACCGACATGGACCGCGCGAATTTGCTGGGAATCGTCCCTCGCGCCTGGGAAACGCCTAGCATCGAGATCGAGACGGACCACGCCATTGTTTATTTCTACAAGTACGTGTTGGACCCCTCTGCAACTGTGATGCATTTGACTAAACCAACGATACTCGAATCTCGATGCGCAGCTTCATGATGCCGCACCTGTACCACTACATCCAGATCTACGACAAACGCACCGGTCGGACGCATACCGAGAAGCACTACTCCGGCGGACCGCAGTGGGGTTCTCGCGGCGAAACGTGGTGGAGCACGTACCGGTACCAGCTTGAGGCATTCGTGGACAAGGTGTGCGGCCGCGAGCCGCCGCACTGGGTCACACTCGATAGCAGCGTCGCGCAGATGGAGACCATCGACGCTATATATGAGAAGTCGGGGCTAGGGAGGCGCAAGCCTTCGCCCGAGAATGTCAACCCTCTGCGCGTGTAACGGGCCAGCCTCGATGAGGGATGCGCGTAGGTCCTGATCTCCCCGGGGGTGTGCAGGAGTGTAGATCCCGTTTCGCTGAATATGTAAAGTGAACTCTTGTATCGATATTAGAACCCCCGCCTGTGTACAATGCATGTACGATTTCTCAGTGTTGTGTTATGCGCAGGACGCTTCGAGAAGCTTGAAGAATTCCCCGCCTCCTGAGAAGGAATACGCCACGACAATCGTGGGGGTGCTTACCGGTGTCGCCGACCATAATCCGCACGTCATGTCGAACATACTAGCACGCCTCGCCTAGCGGGCGTTGCCCATGACCTCATGCGTTGATCTGTCACGCCGAGACCCATAGCAGGATCAACCTCGGACGAATCGCTGAGGGTTGCCAGACTCCTCCTGAAACCATACTACCATCTCGAAGGGACCGTGGTACAACGACTACGCCCATCGGGACACGGGACGCGTCAGCAGAGCAGACATTGCCCGATACTGGTTAGGTGGTTACGTCCCCGAAGCCTACCACGACCTGAGCAAGTCGTACAAATATCCTATCCACTGCTGATACTGTGCACCCACAACAAAACATGAAGCTCGCTGTAACTGGATGCAATGGTTCCGTTGGTACGCGCGTCGTGTTCGCCGCGCTGCAGCAAGGTCACACCGTGCTCGGGCTCGACATGGTGCCCTGCTCGGAGCCGCTCGCGACGCTTCTCTTGCGCAGGACCGACGACAACGCACCGTCATTCGTGTTCAAGCGCGTCGACCTGACAGACTTTGACGGAGCGCTCTCCGCATTGGAGGGCTCGGAGGGAATCGTCCAGCTCGCGGCGGTGCGGACGCCCGCGGACTACAAGGTGCATACGCACAACACGTAAGTACTGGAATATCCGCGATGTTTACGATGCAGACCATAACGTTGCTGTATCAGAAACGTTGTTATTTCGTGGAACATCCTACGAGCGGCGGCAGAGTTGGGGATAAACCGCATAGCGCAGGCGTCCTCGGTGAACGTCATCCCGCTCGTGTGGACGAAACATCACGACTTCGAGTACTTCCCGATCGACGAAGAGCACCCATGTCAACCAGACGAGCCGTACGGCCTCTCAAAAGTGTATGTTCCCCGCCGATAGGCCCACCTAGCGTGTCGTTGACGTCCCCGCCTCCACAGGATATGCGAGCTCCAAGCCGACACCATCGTAAGGCGCTACCCATCCATGCGCATCGCGAGCTTGCGCCTGAGCTGGTCACTTCCAACCCGCGAAGACGCGCTACGCGACGACCCCGCCCGGCGGAGGAGCGACCTTTGGGGGTACGTCCAGGAGGACTCAGCCGCCGAAGCGTTCCTGCTCGCAGTCGCTGGGGAGAACGGGAGGTGGAGCGGGCACGAGCGGTTCTTCATCGTCGCCCCGGACACGTCTGCGAACGAGGACTCGATGGAGCTATGGCAGACGTATTGGCGTAGCGTGCCGCTAAAGGAGGGGAAGAATTTGGAGGGCCGGAAGGGGTTTTTTGACTGTTCGAAGGCGGAGAGGTTGTTGGGGTGGGTGCACAGGAATCCGGGGGAGTAAGAAGTATGCTTGGTGTATGGGGGCGTTATGATGGATGAAGGAACGTTTGCAACTACCCATTGCCTGTTAGTGCTTGATATTATATCAATTCCATCGAGACCTACGTATTCCTCATAGTGATGTAGCACTTCGCGCAACTGTTTGCGCGATATCTCCGCCGAGTAAAGGATCTCGTCATCAGAACATTTTCCATCGAAGTACTGGTGGATGCTGTATCCCCATGATTAGTTTTACGCCGAAGGACGCTGACATGGACCTGCGCTCGGACACTCACTGCTCAAACCGCCGCACGATATGTGGATCCTTGCCCTCAGACATTGCAGCCAACCACCGCCTCTCCAAGGGGGTCGCGCGCGCCGGGTCGCTGATCATGGACGGAATATTATCGTCCCCGCCGTTCTGGTAATACTCGTCCCACTTCGCCTCGTCTGCGCTGCTCGACAGCAACTCTTCGTCGTATTCATCGGGCTTTTCGTCTTCGCCCTCTGCTTTTCGCTCAGCAGGGGGTTCGTTGGACATCTGTCGCGCCTGTTTGCGCGCGGTCTTCGGTGACAGAGAGACCCAGTATTCCACAGGGCTGGACTCCGTGACGGTCTCCAGCGAGGGGCCGATGCCCTCGTTAGAGACTCCCCGCCGTTCACCGTCGTAACTCCCACCCTTAGACCGGGCGCGGCCGCGAGAGATACTGCGAGCACGCGAACGCGACCGACGGTGCGCGACGCGTTCCTCCCAACGCTTGCGGACGAGCTTCTTCAGCTCTTCTGTAGCGATGATTCGGATGCGGAGGTGCAGCCGGATGAGGAGATCCCGCTTAAGCATCCATAGAACGACGTCAAAATAGAGCTGGATACGCTCTTTCGAGCCCACGACGGTGGCGAAGAAGTGGTTCGCGGTTTGCTTATGCGCAGCCGTCGAGACCATCGCGAGAAGTCGTGGGAGAGGGGGCACGTCCGCGCCTGCGAACGTTTTCGCGAATTCTTCGGAGAGTTCAGTAAGCCTGCATGCGGCGTGAGTGGGCGTACTACAATCAATATTCGCATACGTACGGTGCGGGGAATTTCTGCGGCACCGAGAAGACCGTCTTGAGGCCGGAATGCACCACGTCGACAATTTTAGCCCTGCGGTGGAGGACGAGCCAGCGCACGGCGGGGTATACCTGGGACTTCAGATCCCAATCGAGCAAGCTCGCCATCTCAGCGAGGCTGAGCGACACGGAAGCAATGTCTAGGAATCGAATGAGCTGCTCCGCAAGCTCGCGTTCGGCAGGGTTCAACTGTGCAGCCCGGAGCTGCATGTAAAGCTGATATCCCTGCTCCCCTTCATCGTCTAGCCTGAGGAGCGCCTTCCATGGAGTAAGAGCAGGGAGCCTCCAAGCAAAGCTCATCTCGGGCCCCCAGGCGCTGGGCTCGCTGTCTTCGTCTTCGTGCTCATCTTCTGGCTCGATTTCCTCGTCCGCATGCAGGAGGGTATCTATGTAGGGCGGAAGCTGGAGCTCGATGGGGAGCTCGTTGATTGTCACGCGAGCAATACTCTTTTCCTTTATAGCTTCGTATAACGTTTTCATGGCGGGAGCGATGGTTGAAACCTTCAGAGCCTCGTACATGAAATCCGGAAACGATTCCCCTGTAGACTCATCAGCCGTATTCCATTTTTGCGACGCCGCTAGGGTCCTGTACCTCTGTTCGCATAGTCCTCTCTCAGAGCGCCCAGCAGTTCCGACTGGGCCTCCACATACTTGCTCAGGATCTGCTCCTGATATAGCACCGCCGTGATATTGAACGCAATCTGTTCGTAAATGGTGTCGAAATATTTCGCGAGGTTCCCCGAGGCGGACGAGCTGGGATCCGGCAGGTCAAGCACGACCACAAAATGGAACCTCTGCATGCCCACATCGTCGGTTTGCACCGTCGAGGGCGCCTGAGGCACGCGTTCTGGAGTCAGAAGACGCTCCCCATCTTGCGGAGATTGCCCCTTCTTCGAGCCGCGCCCTCGCGCGGGACGCTTTTCGGGCGCGAACCGCCAGCCACCGTCGGGATCCGCGCACACAGGATGTCCGATGAACGCAAGGTCGTCCACAATGAGCTCAAACTTCTGGTGACACATCGACGGCTGCGGGCACAGAATCTGGGCGAGAAACTCGGTGGAGTAACCGAGCAGGGAGTTGTATTCGTCGCCGGTGAACCCGGGTATGCCGCCTCCGTGCTGCCCGGCACTGGATGCGCTCGCGCCGCGCGTGCCGTCGAGGTCGTACATGTCTTTGGCTTCCTTTGAGGGCGAGGCCCGTCGAGAGGTGGGATGCGAAGACGGTTGCGTGAAGGAGACTGACCTGTCGCGCCGAAGACGAGGGCGCTGCCAGTAATATTCTTCATCGTCGTCTAGCGCGAGCTTCGAAAGATCCCACTGAAGTTCTTCAGCGGGGTTCTCTGGGCTGTTCGCTGCGCGCCATGGGTTGTCTGCAAGCGCGCCTGGGAAGTCGTTCGTGGGGAGAGGGCGGGCAAGACGAGACACGATCGCCGGTGAGGGAGGCCAATGGTAAACTAGATTCGAGCCTTTTGCGGATGAGGTGACGAGAAGGATGCACAGCAAGGTTTCACTCATTTTGCCTTTGGGTTAGACCTCACAGTGAACGGTCGAGCTGGGCAGTTCGATAGGTTGTACTCATAGAGGACTCTAGTCGGTAATACCGTTGAGAGAAGGCAAGGCAACCTCAGCAAGCGCTCTCCATCGAGACCGGCGCTAGCGCGTCCCCTTGATGGGCGCCTAATAACGGGCGCATTAACGCTTGACTTGAGCGTTCCTTTAGTGTAATGGTGACTCCGTAAAGATGTGACCGGATCAAATTCAACACACCGTTCAGCGGCGCGCGATGTGTGTTTTCACCACCCGCGAGGTTGAGGTTCATATGTAAACGTTGAAGGGACACATATAAGTAGATGAACCGGACAGTGTGAAGTCCAGCCGCGCGATGCAAGGTTTCAGTGGTTTCCGTCGGCACTTGTTTTCGATGAAAACTAACTGAATATGAACGGCGGTGATATGTATGCCTACGCGATGGCTGATTCGTCATACTCGGGGAATAGCACACATAAAAACTCAAGAACAGTCTATTCTGCAATACAAATGACTATGTAGTACAGGAGGGATGTCGACATTGAAGTGCCGACTACTAAGGCAGGTAGTCCACACCACCGGGACTTTCGCCCCAATCGTCTTCAGCTGTGGGCTCACCCTCGCCCCACGAGAAGACATCAGCCGCATTGTCGTTGTCGACATCTTCGATATGGGGCAGCCCCACATGTGTTGGTTCGCTGTTCGAGTTGGACGGTGAGCGTCATCCTTGTTATATCGCATACGGCGATAGTAAGCGAAGTAGTTGTGCTATAGACATGCCCCATCAGAGACCTGTGTTCGAGTTGAGCAAACAGTAGTGGACAGCAGCTTACCTGAATAGATCGATAAAGTCTTGGGTTATCAGCGAGACCCATCTCATACCAAGGATTGACACCGTGTCCGGCAGATCCAAGCAGTCACTGAATGAGGACGTTCTGGCTCCCGCTTTCACTCAGCTCGCGAGAACGATCCACAGAATGGATACCCGCTGTAAAACAAATCAGAGGTGGATAAGGCCTTTTTAAGAGTCCAATTGACACACCTTTTAACCGTTCATTCTCAGCCCGAGATTCCCTAATTATATTCTCGAGCTCTCGGTGCCTGCTCCGGCGGCGCTTTTTCTTGTACTTCGAGAAGCCCGAATGAAGTGGAACCATGGCGTGCTTGAAAGAGGGGGTTAATAGATGGAAAGGTCAGTTGTCATCTGAGGATTCGAACGGGATGGAGAGAGATGTCTGAAATGTGGAGCCTCCCTGAAGTATTTGGTGTGTTTTATAGTAGAGGCCAGGTAGCAAGGATACGTGTCGTCAACACAGAGCCCAGAGAGGTCGGGTTTCAAAGCAATTGACAGCGGGGATGAGCAGCGTCATGGTGGTAGCAACAAGAGAGGTGCGTGGTGCAGTGGTAGTGCGGCTGACCATGTTTAACCAAGGACGCTCCAATTTGCCATCACGTGATGCAGCACACAGACGGTAATGTATTCATCCCCTTTTCATCTCTACAGACTTGGCTCGTCGTGTATGCTACTGGATGAAGCTGGATAGTAGCCATTTATAGATGAAATACACTCGCGATTACATTCATAGCCTTGTCATCCGGTCGCCACTCTCAACGCTTTTCAGCCGCACGAGCGCTGAAATCGGCTTTTCCCACCCGCGCCCGGTGAAGTTCACGCGCGGCCATTTGCACAGTGGTGAGAGCTACGCATTCAACGTATGCGCGTATCGATGTACGTCGACGCTGATCTGACTGTATGTAGACGTGTACCTAGACAGCCAGGCGTGACCGCCGTGAAGCCGAATTTGATGTTCTCTCTCTCTCTCTCCCCAGGCCGCCACTCAGGAATAATAGACGCCTTTGAAGGCGTGTGGAATCCGGAGGAGCGGGACCGGGGAAATAGCCGGGTGAGGCCACTGGGGAATTGGCTGTATCGAGGCAAGTGCCCGCGTCCCGCTCTGGACCGCGGCCACTCTGCTCAAGTACTCCTCCACCTCCCCCACACACCGGCCAATCACTGCGTCCTGTATACCTATCCTTCTCCAGCCCCACCATCCGTTGGTCGTATTGTTCACACTGCAGGCATGCCAACCGCGACGACGACGACCACGACATCTGTACTCTCCCTCAAGGCCTCGTCCTCCTCGACAGCGGCTACCCTCCGCTCGCTCTACCCCCGCGCTGCTCGCGCTTTCCTCCAGCGCGATGTACCTCTTACCCACTCCTTGCTCAACTCCGCGTTCTCGCTCCTCAACCCACCCGCCTCGGGAGCGTCTGTGAACGACGCGTTCGCGTCGCAGCGACGGAAGTGGGACATCCTCAGAGTCACGTTCGAGACTACCCTCTACGCCTCGCCGCCCTCTGCTCAGGATCCGGAGCACCTCCCACCTGCTCTTCGCGCTAACCTCATGCTCTCTCCAGAGCCTCTCATTGCTACCATCCACAACCGCTCTCTTGTCCTCTTCACGCCTCTCGACTCCCCTCAAAAGTCTTCGTCTGCTTTCCTCCCCTCTCAGATCCTCGTCACCCTTGTCCTCGCCAGTCTCAAACTCGACTGTACCGACGTCGGTCGAGGCATGATGGAAGACTGGCTTGCAAAGCACGGTCAGGCAGAGATTCCGGACGACCCCAAGGGCTATGCCAAAGTGCTCGAGCTGTACTGCCTCCATGTCCTGCCACGATTGGAAGACTGGGACTATGCGGAGGATTTCTTGACGTATGAGAGGGAGCTTCCTTCGGACATCCGTCAGGTAAGTCTTGCTATTCTCTCGTTTCTCCGCGTACAAGTGCCGCAGAATGGTGCCTCCGCGCATTTCAGTTCCTCAGGGCGCACAGACCATGCTGCATTACAAACGGGCTGCAGAATCGTGCGACGACCTCTACGCCCATGTCCCCCAAACCTATGAAACTGTGCCATATAATGGTGTGAGTTGGCGATGGGCGCGCGTCGGCGCTGACTGTTGGACAAAGATTCAACTTGCGCTGTTACGCAGGGGCACATCCCACGCCGCGGCTCTCCACTCTGCCAAATCCGCTATTTGAATGCAGCGAAATGTTCCTTCCCGTCCCCCTGTCCCTTTGCTCGTGCCATCCACTAACGCCGCACTCAGCAATACACCACATCCCTACGCCAGCTGCGCGCTGAAGCCGTCGCGAACGCCCACGCTCAAGCTTCACTCCCTCCAGTCTCGGCACCTTCGTCATCGACATCCTCCCGCTCGGCGTCCCCCGCTCCGTCGGACTCCTCCGCTTCCTCATCTTCTACGCACACCGCAACGCCACACGCTCCGCGGGCATCCGCGAACGGCCGCCCTGGCTCGCTCACGCCCTTTACACCCTCACAGTCACCCACGCCTAAGCCGCGGGAATCGGAAAACGACCCGGACGGTCAGCGCTATCGCTCCGCGCACTCGGCGTCCTCGCAGAGCATCGCGAGCACCGCGACCTCGCGCACCGTCACCCCTCAATCTGCCTCGCGCGAGCGAGAGCGGGTACGCGCGAAGGGCAAGAAGGCAACGCGGGCGCCGCCTCTGGAGAACGGCTCAGCCGCACGCTCTGCGTCTCGGTCGCGACCCCGTGCTTCGACGCCCGCCGGGGCGTCCTCTACGTCTGCATCCTCCGCATCCGTGCGCGACGCGCTCATCCGGCGAGCATCCTTCGCGGAGCCCACCGTGCCCGCCCGCGCACCGTCGACGCTCGCGCTCCTGCGCGCGTCGGTGCGGAGCTTGCTGAAGGACCTCTCGCGCACGAAGATGCTGGCGTGTGCGGTGCTGTTCGTCGTGCTTCCGCTTGTGTCGTTCGCGCTGCGCTTGCGGAGGCGACGCGTGGCGCAGGCAGGAGCGGGTACGGGCTCAGGGTCGGCGGTAGACGCGGTGAGGCGGCGGTTGAGGGGCGCAGAGGCGCAGAGCGGGGTCGTGGGCAGGATGTGGGAGGAGGTCACCCGGGCTGTATTGGATACGGTCAAGATGGCGGGCCGGGGGCTGGTGTAGGTGTATTTGGGCTGCGCTGGTGCGTCGATGTTGCTCTTGGATATATGCAGGGCGCATGCGCCTCGTCTTCGTATCTAATCTTGGATATACAGTATATTCGCTTATTCTGTGTGTGTGGCGGCCGCGCGAGGAACGCTGATCCGTTCCTCAAATGCGAGTGCACTCCGGTCTCTGCTCTTTGCCAGGTTGCTTTCAAAAATGAAAACCGTCATCGCTCGTGAATGCACACGAATCGGTTCCAGCCTTTGCTCCCGCTGTCTCTGCGTTTGTCATCGGCATCGTAAGTCTCCGCGAATATCTTCCCCCTAAGTTATGAATAGTGTGGTACCATCACTACTTCTGCGCATCGTCCTTCCCCAACAAAATCTCCACCTCGTGCTTGACAGTGTCAAGCATATCTTTAGGGACGTACTTCGGCGCCCAGCCAAGCTCCTTGCGCGCGCGCTCGGCCTTGGAGCGCGCGTTGGAGAAGACGGCAGCACAGATGATCTGCACAACGCACACAACCCCGGCGTCGTCAGCACCCCAGTCTCACAGGGCGGATGCAAATGAAGCGGCGTACCTCGTGTCCGAACACCTTGGGCACTTCTTCCTGCGTGAACGGAACTAGCTCCCGCGTGCGCACGCGTCCGGCGTCGAAGAGCGGCTCCGCGATGCCGTTCATGAGCTCCCTCATGACGAACTCTCCGTTTTCGAGGAAGAAGTAGCCCGCACGGCCGTGCGAGACTTTCTCCGGGGTCCTCAACAGCGTATCGACCAGGACTTCGTAAAATTTCGCCGCTGCAAGAATATCGTCAGCCATCGCACTTCCATCGAGCCGCAGAAGCCGCCGCGAAACCGCGCCATACCGTCGTCGACGTGCACACCACCCCACACGGACGCCGCCGTGCCCATCACCCCGACCGCACCGCGCGCCAAGGCGAGGCGCACAAACACGGGCATGACGATCGTGTGCGGGTTCGAGATGCCCGCGTCGTAGAGCGGGCCCGAGGCCGTGCCGAGCACGGCGGAGGGCAGGACGAGGTGCGTGCGCGCGTACCCGGCCTCGTCTGCGGCGACGACGAGCAGGTCAACCGGGCGGTGGAGCGCGGTTGGGGGCAGCGCTTCGATCGTCGCAAGGTCGAAGTCGGAGTATATCTTGTCTGAGGCATATGTGCCCCGCGCGTTATCGGCTATTACCCCCAGTCCGGACTGGGAGAGAATGAGGAAGTTGGTGAGTGTTGTGGACGTGCGTTTTACAGAGATATGATATTATGAAGAGGGACGGGGCTCACAGTGTGGATTAGCAGCGGGACATCCCCGGTCTTGTCGTGTCGAGCTTTGAGACCGCGCAGGATGGCTTTGATCGCCTCGACATCGTCGGAGCTGGCCTAGGGACATCATAAGAATCCGGTGATCATGTCGATGCGTCGCGCGCGTGCGTACCATATGAACGAAGACGTGAGTGTTCTCGGCCGCGCTGGAGAGCTTGTCGAGGTCCTGCAGCGACCCCACCACACTCTTCACACCAAACTGGGTCTCGAGCTGCTTCGCCTTGTCTGTATTCCGGATCAGAGCGGTGATCTCGAAATTCGGATGCTGGAGAAGACGCTGCAGAATAGACCCGCCGATGTAACCTGCAACGCGCGAGTTCAAGTTGGTGTGAGCAAAACGCTAATAGTAGCGTACACTCCAATGCGGAATGATTAACCTGTCGCCCCCGTTATGAAGATAGAAACTTTCGCCGTCGTCATAATTGCTGTAGGCCAGTGTGCTTTTGTTAGTTTAGGGCGCTGCGGCGTTGCGTTCCTTCGACCTGCCAACCCCGGTCCCAAACTCCTTTATATAAGATCTCTTCGTCCCCTTCCAGTGTCTGAGGTACACATGGGGCTCACGCGCTCTGTGTGAACTTGTCTTACCAAGAAAACCACACCTGGACTGACCGTTGACTTTGCCGCAGTACAATCGGGGAAGTCGGGAAATACGTGCTCGGGCTACTACCGGGGAACCTGTGCGACATATCCTTCAAACTACGCCTTAGGGCAGACACAACTGGGGCAACACGCTCGGTGCAAAGCGGCGATTATGGCATGAAACGTCACCCAGTACAAAGGCCCAGTGACGGCGCCACTTTGAGTCCGGACATATACCCTACCGCATTCAAGTTCAAACACTTCAATAATGATGTCCGTGGCTGAAAATTGTGACTCACCGTCAATATGGCAAGGTATCGGCAACAAGACCGTACATGACCCGTTGTCCAACAACCTCGTCGGCATAAGCTCCAATAGTGACCGTGTTTGCCATGAACTGTCCCCAGCGGTTTTGCGGAAAGATGGCAACCATGCCGAACTCCCAATATTCGGGGAGCCAAGCCGCAGATTCCCAGTCGATGATGCCAGAGATGTGCCCGTCAGCGCCGACCATGATGTTATGCTTGTGGAGGTCACCATGGGTGAATACGATCGCGTGGGGTGCAAGAGCGAAGAACTTTTCAGCTCTTGCAACACAACGCATTCCTCGCTCGTCATCGCTGGCGGGGGAGAAATACCCGACCCGACGCATAGTGTCGTAGAAGGCGGCTTCGCTCGCGCAAGCCGGCAACGGCGACAATGGAACGAGTGGCCCCCTCACAGGACCTCCGTCGACCCCGCACACAGCATCGCCGTGCGGATTCGTAAAGCGACGCATTGCAGCGAGAATTCGTACGAGATCACCACGTATCACATCGAGATCGACCTGGTCGTCCTCAAGTAAGTCCATCTCGACGCCTTGAACGCGGGTCATGAGAATGGATGGTGGTGCGTCACTTCCCGGCGGTGGCTCAGCGAAGGATATGAACCTAGGTGCTGGGACCCCCATGGCTCGTGCAAGGTTCATGGCGAGGCCTTCCTGTTCCGTGGCACGAAAGCTACACTTCAGGAAGAGGCCAAATGGAAGAATATAACCCGTGGCGGGGTCCGTCGTAGTGAGACCACGCAGACGGCAATAATAGACGGAAAGTGGTTTCAACAGTTTCTCGTGAATGTAGAAAAATATCCTCTTTGAAAGGGCAGAAGACGGACGGCCGATAGGGGGACATGGTAGTCGAGACTCCTGCAACGGAGGGAAACGCGGAATGATTCCCAAGGCAGGCTGCATCAGTATGCGTAGCGGGGCAAGACGAAGGAGCGGAGAGAAAGTGCTGCCAGCGCAGCGCGCTGGTTTGGAACTGTAAACTGGGGACCCTTCACAAGCGCTCTGGGGAAGCGCCGGGCCCTAGATTGCGGCCGAATTGTCCTCTCTCTCTCTCTCTCTCTCTAAAGCCCGGCTTTTACAATGAACTGTCCAGATAAGTAACATAACACAGGAAGCCACAAAACTTAATTATACGACTATTGCTGCCGGCGCTTGTCTCGAACGCTTTCTTTGCAGCACGCGCGTGTCCAACTTTGAAAATTGGAACGTCGATGGCTCGCTCATTTTTTCATTTCTGTACTTGTTCGATGCCCCAGCATGCGACGTCACAATTTTCGAACTAATCAGAACCAAGGAACTTTTTTTCTTAGACTTAGGAAACGTTAATCCATGGTCCTCCAAGTCGGGCTACTAGAACCGTCACCTCGGTAGTAGATATCGATGTGGGACATATAGTAATACACAGGAACAGGCCACATTGAAGGCGAAAAAACGCCCTCTACTAGTCCTACGGTTCTATTGAAGGGGGCTGCCAGCGGTGCATATGTCGCCACTGCAGCCGGGCAGCTAATTTCGATGGTCTTTACAGGGATTCAGGACTGCTTGGCGTCCTCTCTCTTCAGAATCAGTTCCACTTCGGACTTGAGCCCCTGCAAGAAGTCCTTGACGGTATACTTCGGCGTCCAACCAAACTCTTTGCGCGCTCGCTCGGCCTTGCCCCGGGAGTTGGCGTAGAGCAAGTAGGCGATGATCTACGCTCGCCGAGTCAGCTCGTCAAAAACGCGGATGAATCAAGCTTCGTCAGATTGCAGAACCCACCTCATGTCCAAAGTACTTGGGCAGCTCTTCCTCAGTGAACGGGACCAGCTCATTGGTACGCACGCGTCCGCGTTCAAACAGGGTGTCCGCGATGATCCGGCTCGGCTCGACCATAGGAAACTCCCCGTTCTCGACGAAGAAATATCCCTCGCGGCCGTGCGAGACTTTGTCCGGGTTACTCAGAACAGTATTGAATATCCCGATGTATAGGCCAACGGCTTCCCCCAGAAACCGTCAGCAAGCGCGTGTTAGAGCATGGATGAATAGTGCTCACTGTCTTCGATGTGCACGGCTCCCCAGACGGATGCGCCTTTGCCTATGATGCCGAGAGAGCCGCGGGTGAGGCCAATGCGAACGAAAAGCGGGATGGAAATCGTGTGCGGGTTGGAAATGCCCGAGTCGAAGAGCGGACCCGTGGCCGGGCCAAAAATGACGGATGGCAAGACAATGTGAGTACGAACATAGCCGGCCTCGTCCGCAGCGACGATGAGGAGGTCAACGGGGCGGTGGAGCGCGGTCGGAGGAAGAGCCTCGATCGACGCGATGTCCAAGTCGGAGTACACCTTGTCAGAAACGTAATCTCCGCGCGCGTCGTCCACGATTTCGGCCAGCCCAGACTAGTGAGAGGGGAAATCAGATATGGATCAACAAGTGCTCAGATTGGGGTAGTAATGGAGGACATACAGTGTGGATAAGGACTGGTAGGTCACCGGTTTTCTCATGCCGAGCTTTAAGGCCACCCAAAATCGCATTGATCGCATTAACGTCGTCGCAGTCAGCCTGAAAGAAAGTCAGCCATGTAATGGATCTATACGAACTTGAACGAACTTCACATACCGTATGGATGACGACATGAGCGTTCTCGGAAAGACTGGAAAGCTTGTCGAGGTCCTGAAGAGACCCTACCGCGGTCTTCACGCCAAATTTATCCTCGAGCTGCTTTGCCTTGTCTGCGTTCCGGACCAAGGCAGAGATCTCGAAGTTCTGCCTATCCGGGTGCTGGATGAGACGCTGAAGGACAGACCCTCCAATGTACCCTGGAGAGTAACAATCGCGTAAGCTGAGAAACAGAGGAGAACAAGAACAATTGGCTCGCCTGTGGCTCCCGTGAGGAAGATGGTCACTTTGTTGGACGACATAGTTGCTGTGTGTGTATTGCTGCTATTGAGTTGCCTCGGGTGTGATTGCGTTTGTGTATATCCTACATGGACTTGTCGCTCACGCCCTTATATACGTGCTCCACACTACGGCCGTAGCCCGATACTTCCTGACCAAGCTCACGGACCCAGACAGTCCCGAGACATAACCGTGTCATCGGGGAAGTCGGGATATCAAGGCGTTGGAGGTCGGGAAACGCGAACGACTCAGCTTCACAAGCATCTACAGCCAGTGCAGCGCACCCAGTCCGCCAGGGCGCTCACGCAATTATCGCGGCGCCGTCTTGACCAAATAAGTGCAAAACCTCACACCCTCAACGTATCCGAGCCCTACTCGCATTTCCGGGGCTGATCGTCGTCGAAGTCATTCCCCTATGTGCCGGGTAATGCCAGACCGTTGTCCGACTCGCACCGATTGCGAGCTCAAGGGGCACAACCCTCTCACATGGATGTCACGTGAAAGGGGGAAAAACGAGCTCACGCGAATGGCCACTCGGTGTCCTCAAGAGGTCGAGTAGCAACACCGTAGACGTAATCAAGGAATACGCAGGAGCTTCACCGGTAAGTATATGATCAAAATATGTCCCCATCAGTTGTGGGGGGGAGCTGCGTCAAGTCGGGCTCGGGGGTGAAGTGCCACCGCACTGACCATTGGTAAATCACATTAAAATACCGTGAACGGGAAAGAAGAACTCACTGAGAACGTGCTCTCCCCCATCGTACGCGTAACCGAAGAAGTCTTCCTTGTGGTACGGCCGCTCAGGCCACCGCTTCTCTTCGGAATACTCTTCGTCTATGTCTTCCGGCTCTTCTTCCTCGTCGCTGCGCGCGTCTTCGTTCATGCCGGCGTCAGAGTCCGAGAAGTCGTCGCCGTAGTCCATGTCATCATCGTCGTCGTCCCCCACGAGATCGTCATCTCCTTCATCTTCGTCCTCTTCCTCCGCATCCGTCATCTCTTCGTCCTGTCGAGATTGTTCGGTGGCCTCGACGGAAGCTGGTTCGGATGAAGGCTCCTCATCGGCCTGCTGGGTGCGTCTAGAATGTTCTCCAAGTGTTGGTCCGGGACCTTTCTCCGTCGAGCTCTGTTCCTGGCCTCCGTCAGGCGTATCGTCAGGTGCCCTAAGAGCAGGTGATTTAGTCTCCACTCCTTCCGGTCCCTCCCCCTTTCCATCTTTCAGCTCCTTGGCGGCGCGCTCTACCGCCCACCACGTCGCCCAGCGCGGAATGCGCGCCTGACGATACCCATTCCGTTCGCCCATCCTGTTCACGCGCCGGCACTCCGTCGACACATACAGCGACGAGCGGCGCGCGTCCCACGCCATGCCCGCAACCGCGTTGTTGCCCGTCGAGAGCTCATACACAACGGACTTTCCGCGGACGTCCCACACTTTGACTTGCTCCGTCCGCTCGCCCCCCGTGAAGAGCGCTGCAGCACATAGCACTTAAGTTGTGGTCACGAGAACACCGAAAGGAAGGTGTTACGCACTGGGGATACCGTCCGGATGCACAAAGACCACATCCGCGCACGCCTCGCTCTGGTGCCCCGTGTTGAAAGTCAGCACGGGGAGGGGCCTGCGTACGTCGAAGATCCGCGCATATCCATCGCTTCCCGCAGTGACAAACACGTTCGGATCCCCAGGGCTCGCCGTGATCCGATCCACGTCCTGTCCGTGGCCCAAGTACCGCGCAACGCGCTTCCCGCCGTGCTCCAGATCGATCGCGACGCACGAATAGCGATGCGTGTCTCGCGCGTTCCCCTGCTCCCCACATAGTAGGTACCCACTCGGCGTGTGCAGGTGCAGCGCGAGCGGCTCAAACATAGAGTCTGCGAACGCGACGACAGCGGTGGGCGGGCTTCCGCGCGAGAGCTCGATCCGCGTGCAGTCATCTTCGCGCCAGCTGTTGTCCCTGTTCACTTCGCCGCCACCGATGAGCTTCTTGGGGTTGTCCTGGTGCGTCTCGAGCGCGTCGAGCGTCCACACCGCAGCCTTGCCCTGGCCCATCCGCGCGATGCGACCATTCGGGAGGACGACGAGCGGACCGCAGAACTCGCGCTGCGAGTCCATGGTGTGGATGTTTGGCAGGCGCTTGGGCACCTTGCCCTTCGCGTTCTGCGCCCAGGAGAAGGACTTGACGCGGTCGTCGTCCGCGAGGAAAATGAGCTTGCGCTCTTCGTCCGTCGTGACGTACCGCGCGACGTTCGATAGGCCGGGTTCCATATCAACGCTCTCCAGGTCTTCATCGTCCTGTTCGTCAAGGAGGTAGTAGCGCAGGACCGGGTCACGCTCTTTCCATCCGCCCGCGCCTGCCATGGCGAGAATGGAGCCTCCCGAAGATAGAGACATGGCGTACGGGTTGCTCACGTGGTCGATTGAGAGTTGCGCGCGGGCTTGATAGATGAGCTGGGCAGCTGGAGTCGTGTCGGATGCAGGCGAAGGTACGCCTTCACGGAAACGGGAAAGCCGCGTCGAGAGGGGATGAGGTCGGGGCGACTTCGTCCATGGAGTTGTTCGAGCAAAATCGGGAAGCTTGGGTCGCGCTAGCAAGTATGTGTGGTGAGTCGATGCAAACTGAGCAACATACTCTCAGAGCATTTAACGCGAAGTTCGCCAGGTTAAATTTGTACCAGGTGCTCCTCACCTAGGAGGCCCTGCAACTGCAGCCCGGGGCACATTGGTATTCGTCCACAGTCGAAACCATTTAAATGGTTTGATAGATACCTAACCCTACTCGAGGGATGATCACAAGAACGATGACTTACGCGCGCCAGGATACAAGTACTGGGTGTAGAACTCCATGAATATCTCTGTGATGTCGGTACCTGTACAGCGTCGAGTGTCACCGTCGTGCAGTAATCTCAATCCCGAACCCGACATACCACACATTCTCATGCCATCCTCTATCTCCGGACAGTCTTTCGAGTTGGAAAAGCACGGGACGTAGAAGTAGTACTCATCTCCGTATGCCCAGCGAAGGGCAGCGCTCAGGACTGCGTGGGCCTTCTCGATGACCTCAGGTAGCTCTGAAGACGCATCCTTTTCGGCGTCGCGCACAACATCACAGGTGTCGCGGAGGATTCTGCCAAACTCCTTGTCTCCACGCTCTTCTGTCTCGGCTTGAACAGCTTGATGTGCATCGAGCTGATCAGCGAGCGCGTCGAGATGACCAAGCCATGGTCCTTGGTGTGACATGGGGGTAGATGATAGTGAAGACTGTCGAGGAAACGTAGAGTGAGTCGACGTCGACTCGACGAATTTGAACGAAGAGCGTCGCGACGAGTCGTGCTTCGTTGACGTCGGCGCTGAGACTGGCCCTGGGGCCGACGACACACGAGGCGGCCTAGCCTTTTCTGTGACCTAGTGTGCCTTGAGGTGAATCCAAGCCCAAGAATGACTTTGTTGCTGGACGCTGCTACCGTCGTCGGCGGACACGCAGGGAGAGTGCATGGGGAACGGGTGCCGGAAGAAACGTTCGGAAGGCGCCAGAGGAGAGCGCGGCTGGGCTATCGCAAATCTCGCGATGTGCGATGACGTCGGGATTCAATACACTTGTGTGAGCAGAACTACTGAGTAAGGAGTCCGTTCTTCTGCTTTGTAAGACGCCTTTCGAGTGCGATATAACGCGAGTCTGCGCAGCTCAAGCAGCGTATCCACAGCATTCTCTCGAGCCTGCAGCCAGTCCACAACTTTCTAGCTCAGTCCTGCTCGACCTTGCTCGACCGACATGTCTGCCAACAAGACGCCCATATTCATCACCGGCGCTACAGGTGCAGCCCAACTTGTCTGGTGACGTCATGCCCGCTAACATTGCCACACAGGCTACATTGGTGGCTCTGTCCTCGAGCGTCTCCTGAAACATCCCAACGCAAGCACATTCGACATCACCGCCCTCGTTCGCAACGCCGACAAGGCCAAAATCCTCGAGTCCAAGTTCGGTGTCAAGGCCGTCGTTGGCAACCACCAAGAGCTGGACAAGCTCGAATCTCTCGCAGAGAACGCCCACGTTATCTTCCACACCGTAAGTAGAACTATAGTGGGAGAAAGCAGTAGCATACATACTAACGCCAGCTATAATTTGCAGGCCGATGCCGACGATGAGCCCGCTGCGAAGGCTATACTGAGTGGCCTCAAGAAAAGGCACGCCAAGCTCGGCGACCTCCCCATTCTCATTCACACTGTAGGTCTATCCGTATTCAACATACTGCGAGGATGTTGACCCATCTATTACTTGTAGTCTGGTACCGGTGTGCTCACCGACGACGCGCGCGGCGAGTACGTCACGGACACGATCTACTCCGACACCAACATTGAGCAGCTCAAGTCTATCCCGCCCACCGCCTTCCACCGCAATGTCGACCTCCTGGTCATCGCCGCCGACACCGAAGGCTACGCGCGCACCCACATTATCTTCCCGTCCACCATCTACGGGATAGCAGAGGGCGTGCTCTTCGATGCCGGCGTCTCGAACCCGTACTCGATCCAGATCCCCTTGCTGATCAAGGCGGCGCTCGACCGCAAGCGTGCCGGGGTTGTCGGGAAGGGCAAGCCCCTCTGGCCCGACGTGCACATCCACGATGGTACGCTCCATCCACCCCACTACATCCTCATGGCAAGACTAACGCCCCCTTCCCCTAATTTTCGCAGTGGCCGACCTGTACATCGTCCTCTTCGACGCGATCGTGAGCAAGCCCGAGCAGACCGGGCACGGGTGGGACGGCCTCTTCTTCGGCGAGAACGGCGAGCACAGCTGGTACCAGATCTCGCGCGCGATCGGCGACACACTCGTCGCACTCGGCATCGCGCAGGACCCCGAGCCGACGCCATTCACGGTCCCGGAGCTCATCAAATACTTCACGAGCGAGGAGTGGGGCAATTACAGCGGTACGAACTCGCGCGCGCGCGCGGACCGCGGGAGGGCGCTCGGGTGGAAGCCTAAGTACACTACGGAGGATATGTTGAAGAGCATCAGGCCGGAGGTCGAGGCGTGGATCAAGAAGCTGCAGAAGGCGTAGGTTTATGTTGTGGCCGCATAACCGGATTGTACAGTTCAACGATGGCATTTCAACATCTTGCATGACAGACAGATTGCGGGCGCGGGCGTTCAAGCGTATCGTCAACAATACTTTCATTGTAGACATCTTTTAGGAATTGTAACCAGACAGATCGCGAGGGTCCGTGCCTACAGAACGTGGCGGTCAGCATCCACAGATAAAATACCAGCAAAGGAACTTGAGTACCACAGTCCGTCTCATGTACGTCGAACTCGACATCGTCCGGAACCGGTGTCAGCTGTGTGACCTTCGCGCCCGTCGTCCACTACAAAGTGCGCATGCACAATCACCACATATCATCATTACCAAACCGAAACCCCTAACCGGGCGCGATGATACACAACACCTACCTCGAAGTGGCCCTCCTGGCGGTCCGGATAGTTCACCTGGACGTTCCCCGACACGGACTTGAACAGCGTGCCGGCGACGTACACCGCCTGGCGCGCGGGCGGCACGTCGAACGTGATCGAGCGCGACAGCGTCGTGCTGTCCTCATCCGAGCTCGAGACGCTTCCACCAAGTGTCACGCCCTCGAGCTCGATCCCGAAGGAGGCGTCAACAGTCGTCGTCTGCGTCACCGTGTGTGAGCCGCCAAGCATCTCGGAGATCGGGCCCGTCGCGTTTCCGCAGCTGCGCGGAGGTGAGTGCCAATACTGTCATGTTGTGGGGTGCGGGTTGAAGTGGTGATACACGACAAGACGTACTTGAGCTGGGGGTCACCGAGGACGGCCCACTTACGGACGTCGGGGTTTTGTACGACGTTAACCTGCATATGAGATGTTCGGACGCCCGTCGTCAGCACGCACCGTCAATGCGGAGAGCGGCTAGTATGGTGGCAGGATGACTTACGAGGGTGCACCTGTCTGCTTTCTCGAACTTGTCGGAGCCGGGCCCGCCGGGGCAGGAGTTGATTAGGTCCTGTGCGTTGAAGTCCTGCGTGCGACGATCGAACGTCGCGGATGCCACGCTCCGGTAAGGAATGAAGGCAGCGAAGGCTGAGCCATTAAGGACGGAGAGGAGGAAGAAGTAGCCGACAAACATCCTGATGTCTGTGGGCCGGTGAAAGCAAATAATCTGGGGAAAGAAGTGAAAGGAATGAGCGTCGACGCCCGGATATTAGTGCTGTGAGGTCGCAGGAGGGCATTCTGCACGCAAGCCTTTGTACGCTTCGATGTCGCCATGGCGGCGAGGTTGAAGTTTGCAACGTCGTCGGGTGAAACACAGCTTGTGGTTCAATGAAGTACACGAACACGAGGGGGAAGAAGCGGGACAGAGCTTCTGTGCAACCAAAGAACGACCTCCGCAGCATGCGACGTCCTAGAAAAGGTCATGCATAAGATTGCCGTCGAAAGTCAATGGGCGACGGATGCAATGTAGAACCACACTTGTCACTCAATTTGATGTCGGGACGGACAATTCGTCGAGCGCAGTGATCTGCATGTCAATCATGCGTCCTGTCTCGGTGGGAACCACGTCTCGCATGTCAATCGCCAGCACGCTTGTGGGCCCCCCAACCCCCGCAAGCTGCCACAGCACACCGAAGGAGTCGAAAGTCCAGCGTTATGAGACTTAGCCTGGCCGATAAACCAAGGGGGCCGTAACCCGCCATTCGGAAGACAAATTTGTTCCTTCGACCCCCGGGGTACCCTCGCTGCGTGAAGTCAAATCACTGAGCACGTATTGAAGCCTTGGCTGCGAGTCGACGTGAAGTGCTCCAGGCATGCGAGTCTTCCCGCCCGCCACTGCTCAGCCACTGGTCCCACACGGAGCCCGCCGTTCTTGTCAGGCCGGGGCTCGAGAGTACTGCGCCGATCTCGGAGGCAACTACGTCCTAGCCGATGTCCTTGTGAGACGTAAATAGAAGGTGAGCAAGGAAATATGCCCATCAACACCCTCACCGTTAGGATGCAGGCCCAGTAGTCGACCGAGCCCCCCCCGTGCAACCTTCCATGCTCGGCGTCTCTGCCGGTTTTTGGATCGTCTGCGTGCTCTCCTTCCGCGCACCGCCACCGTCTGCTGGCTGGTGCGACCTTAAAGGCACCGCACTGCGTGCATGCCCCAATTGACCTGCCGAGTCTGAAAAGACTCCGTTGGAGTCCCGGACCATATTCCAAGTTGAAAGATTGCACACTGTATGGCTACACTGCTCAACATCATAGATCAGCGGAAGCATAACTCGAGCACTGGGGAGCCGCTAAGACTTCTCTACGTCCAACGCATGGTGCTCCATCTTCTCCGAGTTGCCGTGCACACCAGAATCAAATACATCTCGCGCGTCAACCTCGTCCCCGAATACCTCTGCCATCTGTTCGAGTGTTTTCCCTGTGCAGTGAGGTGAGACGAATTCTCTGATTGCTAGAGTATTGCGGGGGCAACTCGCCTTTTGTCTCAGGGAAGAACAGGGTGATGATGACGAAGTCGATCGCGTTCAGGCAAATAAACACGAGGTAATACCTCCAACTGATGTTGTTAATTGCCAAATTTGAGACCTGCAAAAGGCGATGTGAGCAGGGCTAGCGCTCTCCGCGGGTATATACTCACTTGCGAAAAAAGTACATTGAATGCCCAGTTGGCGCATGTAGCGACGCTGGTACCGATAGACCGCGTCCTCGTAGGAAAGACCTGTGATAGAGTCAGTCGTGTATTAGGGATCCCCGTTTAACAAAAGATCTTACCTCGGACGCGAGCACCCAGCTGACAGGCCCAAAACTTAAGGAGAAGAATATGCTCGTCATGAATATCATGGCGATACCTGCTCGCTGTGCCGCCAGGTTGGTGGACTGTTCGGGTGGGAAGGAGGCCACGATGGCGGTCAAAGCGGAGTACGTTACGACGAAGCTTCCCGCGCCGAACATGAGAGGCTTCTTTCGGCCGACCGTATCAAGGACGAGAGTGATGAAGCTACTCAAACGCGATTAGTATATCGTCAGTAGCGCATTACAGTGACCCACAAGAAATTCGTGATGGGTCCGACGGCACCGTAAATCCCCTGCACGAGGAGCGACTGCCCCGCACTGAGGCCCAGCGCCCTGTACATCGAGGGTCCAAAGTAGTTGATCACGTTGATGCCCGAGAACTGGCCAAATACTTGCACGCCAACCGCGACGAGGGTGCGACGGAGCATGCCGCGCGTCGCCCAAAGGTCGTTCAAGGAGCGCGAGCGCACGGCCTTCTCGGCGTGGATCGTCTCCTGCATCTCGGCGAACTCGCGCTCTGACGCTTCTTGGTCGGATGGAAAACTGCCGTGTAGGGCGCGTACTACTGCGAGGGCTTCGTCGTCCCGGCCTTTCTCGAGAAGCCAACGCGGAGAGCGGGGCATGAACTGTGCACCAATAAATAAGAGAAACGCCGGTGCTAGCTGAGGGGGAGTCAATCAGGCTATTACGTGCATTATGGATATCAAGGTACCTGAAGGCCCAGGGGTAACCTCCACTGCTTGTCTCCGCCGAGGAACTGGCAGCCGTACCCCACCTGGAAAAGATGAGCGTCCACGTCCAAATCTCATTGAGGGAACAGTGAATGTACCCAATTCGCAACAATGAATCCGACCCCAATCATCTGCTGCGTGAGTCCTACTACGAAGCCGCGATGTTTGGGTGGGGCGATTTCCGTCTGGGAGGGACTGTTATTAGTCGTTTACTTACCAAACGACGGGCGCTTTACATTGTACAAGGGAACGGTCATTGATAGGATGCTATGACCATCCGTTACTTTAACCAACAGCGTCAAGACAGAATATTGAAACCTACCCTATGGCGAAGCCAGCCACTATACGGCCCACCAACATGCAAGCGAAGTTGTTTGCCCCAGCCTGCATTGCGCATCCCCATAACGCGACCAACGCGCCGAACTTGGAGGTTGCAGTCAGTAACTTCAATGGCCCACTCGTGTGGTGAGTACGCACTTGAACTGTGCGTTTACGCCCGAATTTGTCGTTCGCCCTGCAACAACCCGGCCCGTCAGCTTTTTGTTACTTCCTTCAGTAGTATACTGACCACCCCGCCCCAGCTGCACCGAAGAAACAGCCTCCTGCGTTATTGCTGAAAGTCACAATTATGCCATTTGACCGCGTAAATCATCGACGCACCTGTGAAAGTCGACACTACTGCGCCCGAAAGGCTATCATAATTCTCCGGATTGTTCACAAAACTCTTGAAGAACGAAAACGTGATCACGGAGGATATGATACCGCTGAGACACAGTGCAAAACATCAGCAAGCTCCGCCTATTTTAGTCTATCATCCGGCGAACGCACCTGTCGTAACTGGGGGGTCGAAACACCGGCGAGGTTGTCATCTAGCGCTGTTCGCTGAGCCCAGAAGTACACATACTTACCCGAACAAAAAGGAGCCTAACCGACGAAGCGGAGGAAAATGAGCCCGCCGAGTTCCGAGTTCCCTTCGCGAACATCCCCCAAGTGGGGACAATAGCAGACGGGGTGCGGGGGTCGGAAGAACTCACCTATCGCGCAGAACACGGCGATCCCGATGTTGTACACGCGCCCCATACTAGCTTGTAATTGACGTGGCTCTCTGACCCGCTGAGACAATCCGCAAAATCCGCCGCCTCAGAGATGCGACTGCCCAGGCTGTAGGCAGGCCGGGTTCCAGGCTTATCCACCCTCCGTCGGACGCTTTAAATACTAACTGCTAGGAGAGGTCACCGGTACCGCATCCGCGTTGTACGCCGCACCAGGCCCATCAAAGTTTTCGTCAAACAGCGGAGTAAAGTTCGGATGAGGGCACGGGAGGGCGTAACATGGGTCGGTGAGGCGGTCAGGAGACCTCGCTTCTCAAACGCTGTGGCGGTGTGCATCCAGGTCGTGTGTGCTCCGGCTCGAGGCGGGGGCGGGGACGGGCCGGGCGTACTTGTCGGGGAAGGTTCGGAGGCTTTGTGGGCCGCGCTGAAGGTATCGAATTCCTCCAATGTGATGGACTTTGTTGGAGGCGGGGAGGAGTTGTATCGGGGCGGCCTTGTCACTTGAGATGCGTTGATTGGCGACATATGGAAGCACTGCGGCAGGTCCGTGAGATCACATTTAGTTACTGCTAGCCGGAAAGTAGGCTTGTTCTAGTGAGTATGTAGACCAGCTGCCGGCACGAAACACAAAAAAAGACGTGCTACCGGAGAAGCGCAAGAGTGCTCAAACCGAGCGGCATCTTACGGGTATGTCACGAAGCGGAAGCTGGAATGTGCCATGGCCATCTTACTGTACAATGTCGTGAGCAACTAGGACTTCGGAATCTTCGCCCGCGTCTTTTTCCTACTCCGCAGCGCCTGCGTCCCCTTCTACTGGGTCAGGTGGGAAGTAGAGCGGGATGAGGGTCCTAGAGGATTTTCACTGTTACATCGCACTTTTAGCCACATTACGCAAACGGAACACCCACTCGTATACGTGTTTGTCAGTGTCGCTCCAAACAACAAATATTGTGCGTTCGAGCTAATTTTAGAACGCGCGGGCATTGCAGCTGAGAGTCGCGTGCGGAGAAGCTTTCGCGTACCTTGTCCCCGTCTTGGGAATCTAAGAACTGTCTCACGACATCGAGTGCGATGTGCGTAGCATCTTTGATAGGGTAGCCGTATATACCAGTGGATATTGAGGGGAACGCCTATCAGGATGTTTAGCGACAAGCAAATCTCCAGTGGTAGAGACTGACAATATGCTTTGACCCCATGTCAACAGTTTTCTGCATACTGGTCTTATAGCACGAGGCAAGTTGCTGCGCCTTCACGTCTACGTTGGTTGACGAGTAGACGGGCCCAACTGTGTGAACAATGTGACGTCTATGGAACATGGTCGATCATGAAGCTGCGTAGGACGGGGACCGGCCGTGCGCACGCAGGAAGGTCGTAGCCCTTGGTGACTTTCGCGTCTCCCGTGTCGCAGCCGTTGAGTCTACGGCCTGTTCTTGTTGGCGCGAAGCTTCTTCAACACAAGGGGTAGCTACTTACATTCATCGAGTAGCGACGGGCCGGCAGCGGCATGTATCGCTCCATCGACTACAAGTTACAACGATGTTCTATGATCATCTCGATAATATTGCAAACGCAAATGCTTACCGCCGCCACCGCCTACCGGCGGCACGCGTACGGTCAATGTCCTCCAAACGGCAGTGCGTAAATGAAGGGCACGCACCGAGGAGACTTCGATTAGCGGCGTTGACGATGGAATCGACATCTAATCTGGTGATGTCTCCTTGGCTAGCGACAGTTATGTGTGAGCGGGACAGTTATGGCACAAGGACGCCGCCGCGCGGCAGACATGATGGGCAGACTGAGATCTGCCGGCCAGTGCGAGATAAACTTACTACAGCGAGACTCTGTCGAGCAAGGCTGGCTTGGAGGAATAGCGAACACTTGTGCCCTCTGCGGCCTTGAGCACCCCGACCTTGTAGAGCTCGCGCAGGGTCGGAATTTTTGTGAGGCCAACGGACATGGTTGCGGTGAAAAGTTCGCGAGCTCGAGGAGGGAAATGTGGAAAGATGGCCTAGCCAGATTGGGCAGGAGCAGGCACCGCCTCTGTGGATCGGAGTGCCAGGGAGAGAGATGGGCGCCTGTTGTGCATTGTCTGGTTGTCAGAGGTGGATTTGGAGTGTTTTGTTCCTCGACGCCAATATCTCGTCCCTGGTCCTCCTGCCCCCGCCCGCTCTTCGCTGTTCGTCTCATGGGTAATGTCGCCTGCTGCTGCTCTGAGCCCATCAACTTCGACGGCGACGTCGACCTCTACCACTTCGATCTACACCGCGCCGTCGGCAAAGGCGCTTTCGGCAAGGTATGCTTTCCCCACTTCTCTCACCGACCTTACTCACCGACCTGCCACGCGTAGGTCAGAGTCGTCGAACACAAGAAGACCAAGCAGCTATATGCTTTGAAGTATATCGACAAGGCCAAGTGCATCAAGCAGAAGGCCGTTGCGAACATCATCCAGGAGCGTCGGCTACTCGAGGAGGTACGCCGCCGTCTCTTTTTCGTTTACGAGAGCCCCCCTCCTGCACGTCCCTCCGCAAACCTGGGGAGCACCCCTGCACCCTCGCTCTGCTCTCGATGCTCTCCTTCGCGCTGTAAACCCCCAACCTGTGCACCCTGTGAGTCGCACCCGCCGAGGCGCTCCGCCGTGACATGACAGCCGGTGGCCCATCAAGCGGGGGGCGCGCCCATCTACACTAGGACCGTCTCAGTATCGGCGTACCCCCCCACCTGCTCGGCCATTCCACATCCCTCCGTCCTGGGAAGAACGCCTGCAATTTACCCAGACTGGTGTCGTTACAGGCCGCTCTGACGTTTTCCCATTCAGGTCGACCATCCATTCGTCGTCAATTTGCGCTACGCGTTTCAGGACGATGAGAACTGTTTCTTCGTACTCGACCTCATGCTAGGAGGCGATTTGCGATGTGAGTGGAACGTTTCTCGTCTCACCCGATCGTCGGGTCTCACTTTAATTAGTCCACTTAGAACGACTACGATACATACCTGAAGACGTCGTCCGGTTTTGGACAGCGGAGCTATCCTGCGCGCTGGAATACCTGCACCGGCAGCGCATCATGCACCGGTATGTCTTTAAACCTGCTCATGGAATGCTGCAAACCCTTAACTTGTCCCAAGTGACCTAAAACCCGACAATATCCTCTTGGACGCGTTGGGACATGCCCACATCACTGACTTCAATGTTGCCATTCATTATTCGGATCGGCGATTGCACACGAGCGTTGCTGGCAGCATGGCCTATATGGCCCCAGAGGTCATCGGCCGCCAAGGGTACACATGGTGTGCAGACTGGTGGAGTCTGGGTGTTGTCGCATGGGAACTGCTGTTCCACAGGCGGCCGTTTGACGGGAGGTCTGCGGACAAGATGAAGCACTCCATCCTCAAGGACACGATCCGGTTTCCATCGAGTGCGAAGGACAAGTGCAGCAAAGAGGGACAGCAATTTCTCCTCGGCGTAAGTTCCCCGCTTTTCTTTATGGGGTGTCTAGGATCACTCACAGTGCCGTTGTAGTTACTTGACCGGAATCCGAAGACGCGTCTCGCTTGTAGAGATCGAGAACAGGGGATCGACGACGTTCGCAACCATCCATGGATGGCGAAGATTGACTGGGACAACCTCGAGAACAAGGATGTACAGCCACCGTTCGTCCCTGATGTAAGCTCTCCCCGCTTGTGCACGCTTGAGTCAACCTTTGACCTTGAATGCACTAGATGAAAAAAGCAAACTTCGACGTCTCGCACGAGCTCGATGAATTCCTCATGGTCGAGAAGCCACTCACCCACTCGAAGCGGAAACATCAGCACCCCGATCTCGAGAAGATGAAGCCCGAGCTACGACAGCTCGAGGAGCAGTGCGTATTGTCTTGGCACTTAACATCATCATGTTCCCTCGCTCACAGCCAGGCGTTCGGCGCTCAGGTTCACGCTTTACGACTTCTCCAAGAACCGACGGATGTCCTACTATCCACACAACCAGCCAATAACCACACTGGGGCACCAGGACGAGGCAGAACCGGGCGAGGTCATCCAGTCCGCGACGAATACTCTTCTCCCGACTTCGACGATGATCGACCGCTCGCAGGCCGGTTCACCTATGAATGAGGATGTCGGCCGGCATACCCACCCGCCTATACCTTCACTCGTAGGGCACGACTCGGAGGAGTCATGACGTATCTCCGCCCTTCTTGCATCTATCATATCTCCTCGCATACATACGTACCGCCCGTGATTACCCCCATCCGCTGCATATCTTCTGTCTTCGTTGGATCCGGGAATGGCCCCTCCCTTTTTATTCTTAACTGCCCGCCTTTCGTTCTCATCGCCTCATCTCATGTGGACTGCGCATATCCGACCATCCCGCCTCACATGCACGCATCACTACTTATCGTCGCCTAATTCGTGTACCACCACCGCGTCACCTTCCCGTTGTTTCTCCCTCGCTTGGCATCGCCACTGTACCACACAGCGACCGCTCTCGGGCCTGCTGGCACGGCTCCGGGATGCTGTGTTCCCGCCTTCGACGTTCATGTGTATGCATTTGGACTTGCGAAGTCCTACATAATAGTGTATATTCTTGCACGAGTCGCTGTTGTATATCTTGTCATTCGCGGCATGGAGCTCGTCGGCGATAAATGACAGTCTTGGCGAATCTTCGTCCCACAGTCCTAGGACAGTGTAAGTGCATTCCTTATGCGCATGCAGTGTCGGTACCGGTCCACGGTCCTCTCACTGCTGTAGGGCTGTAGAAAAATAATAATCATCGAATCAAGGTAACAGTTGCTCCCTCGCGTTTCAAATTCCTATTCGCTGCATGCCAACACCCTCGTGCCGTCCCGAAGCCACGCTACGTTCCGTGTAGCGGTATCAATTTTTACCCGGGAACAAGTTGAGTATCAACGATGTATTGACCAATACAGCAACCTGAGAGCAACAGAGCAGCCTAAATATAGTAGTTCTCACATACTACGTGATGCACACACGATGTAGCCACCCCAAGCAGACCGTGAACCACTACAAGGAGTCATGGCGGATGGTGGAATGAGGGCCAGTATCGTTGCGCATTCCACGCGTCAACATCAAGAGGAGGTTCTCAATTCTCGCCTGCCGATCCTGTGGGCGCATTCAGCTCATCGGGAACACCGTGCACAGACATAACGTACCTGTAACTCCTTCATCTCATCTTTCAGCCGGTTCACCGGCAGCTGCCGCACCTCATCTACGAGAGCTTCCACGCGCTTCATCCCTGCCTCCATGCTTGCTGCCGTCGGGAGCGCATTATCCCGCCGACCGCCGAACAGCTTCCCGAGCGGACTGTGCGGTCCGAGCGTCTGGATCTCCCCTGCGCTGGAGGGCGTTATGGAGGGCAGGCCGCCTAGACGTGGACGCGGCGAGAGGCGCGGGGAGGACGTCGGCGAGGCGGGCGAGACCGCACTGCGAGTGCGCGTCCGCTGGCTTTTCCGCGGGGAGAGCGACAAGCTGGTTGTGCGCCTCATCTGTGACGCAGTGGGCGTACGCGACCCGGAAGGCCGCAGACCGGGTTGATGCGTCGCGACGGAGCTAGACTGCGGAACATTTTCGTGCGACTTGGAGGCACGTATGACCGGGGGCGCGGATGACGGCTGGAGGGGCTCCGGAAGGTCTTCTACGTCGGAGTCGTCGAAGAGGTCGACTTCATCGCGCAAATCCACATCGAATATAGCTTCGTGGACGTCCATGGAACTTGAACCGAGCAAGTCGAGGATCGGCATATGCTTCACCCTGCGCGAGAGGCTTGCATATAGGTTGTGTGCACGTTCTGCGCTTGCTTGACGCCAACTCTGACCTTGGGCGAGGAAGCGTTCGTATATCGCTATCACAATGAGTTGCGGGAACGACTAGAGGCGCTTAGAGTTTACAGGATATAGAAAAAGCGAGTCCTTACTGTGATTTTTATGAGAAAGACATTCGTGGAGTGCAGAGCACGAGGTGAGAGGACGAAGCTCAGCGGCCACAGCACCAAGAAGGCTAGCAGATTGAAAGGAGGTTGATAGCTGAATAGCGTGTCTTTGACCCTGAAGCGATGGTGGGCGCTGAGTGCAGCCAAATTGTGGTACAAAGCCTCCTAGACGTACCCTTCGATCGTGGTAATAGCGTATTGGAATAAATACTACAGCAACGCTGAGCCCTATGTGGGTCACTGATAGAAGTGTATCATACCTCTTGCTTAGCGTTCTGCCAATTGGTCAGTATTCTCGCGTCCCTGGACCATCGGGGACTGAGTACCCACCGCATCTATCCTCGCGAAAGTATTCGACAGGATTGAAATCAAGACTGCGTGTGATTAATCTTGTGAGAGGTGCGTCCACACGGCATCTAATGGTACTCACTCGTAAGTAGTAGCGTGTTCGATAGCGCGGCGAACATAGTCATTAACACCGGTCCGAAAAGCGGGTGAAAGCTTTCTGCCTGCGCAAAACTCAAGTACGTGTTTCCAAACCAAATCTGTACCATAAGCCACGCAATGCTCTTCATGGACCACTTCCCAGTGTCTGCCGCTGTGTTTGATGTGTTTTTATCAGCACATATATATGCACGGGGAGTGTAGACTGGCCGTACCAAGGTTATGCAAAGTAAATAGCAACCCTGAGAAGCAGATTGCAGCGATAGCGATGAAGAACACGAAATCTGCAATCATGGCACGCAAAGCTCTACGGATGCTCGTTAGTGGCATTCGAGCCGTTTACCGAGATCGCTCACAAGACGATCACGTTGTTGGAGACTGCAAAGAAGGCGAGGCTACTCCAGGGTCAGTTGTGTCCATAAAAGAAACGGGGACGCAGGGATATACCGAGGAAACAGTATACATGCTCCACATGCGAGCACATCGAATGCAAAATCGGAAGCGGCAGCTAGCTGGATGTAAGTTGCCTGAAACCGCAGCATCCTTGAAGAGACACTCACGATCACTGTTTACGAGACCGCGTATTCTATACCCCAGGTACACCAAGAATATGACGATAAACGAAGAGTCGAATACATTCCACAACTACAAGCTGTCAGGAGTGACCTTGCAAGCGGTGCGGAAGTACCCACATTAGCAATATAAACTACGTCCCGTCACTCTTAAGCATCACTCTTGAGTACTAGTTATGTACTCACTTGTCCAGCCATGCTCTTTAGAAGCGGTGTATTCCTCCAAGGCGAATGCCGAGGCAAAGATGATGAATACAATCTCAAACGTGTTCATAGCATCTGCGTCCTTCTCTGGACGACTGCTTCAGTATTGAGAATAACTCCCCGATATCTGAAGGACAAACTCGACAGGCATAGTAGGAAAGTCGTCAAAAGTAGAGCGAAGTTGAGGAATTCGAGGATGGCCCCGTATTTGGGCACGCGTAACCTATAGTGATCTAGGAAAGGGGCCTTCCGGGCATCGTAAATCTCGATACTCTTCGGTTTATAATTGTCGGCCAGCACCGAACGATTCGAAGTCATGGAAAAGACCATGCGACCCGCATAAATATCATTCACCACAGTTTGCACGAGAGGCGATGCTAGAAACGCCTTGGATTCCGTAGCAATGGCCATCTGCATCCCGGAAACGGACTCGTTAAGGACGGAAATTACAGATAGTAAGGAAGAAGCCAACCTCAAGAGCACATTGTGGGTCGTACATGCCATCGTCGCCTACCATGCCCTTGACGTCATTCACGATCTCTTGAGGAGCGCCCGCAAGAGGGTTCCAGCTTGCCGTCAGAACGGTAGCGACGCGTAGCTGACTAGACGCGAAAGTGCCGAGTAACTTCATAGCAAGGATCTCGCAAAGACTCGCGCGCGAAAGCAAGACACCAGAGTACGCCAAGTTGTCCTCAGCTTCGGACAGAAAATGGGAGCGCACGACGAAACAAGCGTAGACGACCGCCAAGTTCTCAAGGCGAGCGTACTTGAAGACCAACGGACGGACAATGGCGAAGTTGATGTCGGACGCGGTCAACTGACTAAGAGTAGTTTAGAACAGGGGCATGCGATAGATGCGGAGGCGAAGACGTACTCCCAGGTCAGTGCCGTATCTAGAATCGCATAGCATGAATAGGCGGCTGCTACAGAGGACTTTTGCGGCGGACATACCTATGTCTCTCTGTCCCCAATATCCATACCTTAGACCTTATAGTCACAAGGAGCATCTAGGTTTTACTCACGACGACATCTCTCTTCAGGCTCGGAATGAGAGGGAACACCTTGATCGCAGCTAAATTCTCCGAGGTTGGAATGAGAAGACTCTGAGACTGTTCTTCATCCATCACGGGAGTAGAAATGTCGGACGGTTGACCAGCCCTTGCACCTACTATCAAAGCACAAGAACAACCAGGAAGTTACCCAAGCACGGCTGCAGGTTAGGAGGCGGTGTGGTCGGCGACGGTGAACGAGGGCGGCCGCGATGACCGGCCGCGATGACCGGTCGCGGCTGAGGGACTTTATTAGCGCCTTCGGTCCAAATATATTCCAGCCTCGATCACATGACTGAACCGTCCACAATTGTGGGCGCTTCGTCGCAGGGTTTTCATCTCCTGACGCCAACCACCGAGGAGGCTGTCGAGGCGGGATGCCTGCTCTTGATCATCTTCCCGTCGAGGTGCGTGATCCTCGGGCACTAGAAATATAACTTCTTATCTCGCTGTGCCGTAGCTCCTTTACGAGATATACGCTACCGCTTTGTCTCCTACGCTCCCCTTGGCTTGCAAATATCTTTACAGCGTTTTCAAGGCCGCCCCAGCGACTCTCCACGCCGAATTCTTAATAGGCTGTTACGAAGAGTTCTCCAGGAATTCAGGAAGTGGACGCGCTTATGGTCTTATATCCAAAGTTCTCCGATACCCTCTGTGTACCCGCCAAGTCCTCGAGGCCATCCTTCGCAGCCCCCATTGTCCCTATATACCCCCTTCTGGACATCAAGAGAGGAGACCAACTGTTCTACCGAAGCGACTTTTCCGACATCTTACCCCCTCATATTCGTCTATTCAAGTGGGCGAGGGCCTGCTGTCCTTCCTCCATTTCCTCTATGACGACCCGCGCATACCTTCACCAGACGCGGACTCACACGATGGATACGCCCTAACAAAGGCCGTCTACGCGGGTTATACTGAATTAGTCCGTTTCCTGCTCAAACATGGCGCGTCGCCAGACTTCAAGAACCACCTTGCTGTGATCGTCGCAATCCGTCGCAAGAGCCTCCCTCTCGTTCGGATGCTTATCGAGCGGGATAGTCCAGGCGCATCAAGTGAGTCCTCTCCCTCGAGTGGAAGGAGGAAGCGGAAGCGCGAGGGTGGGAGCGAGAGTCAGGAGAAGGCGAGTCATAGTGCAAAACGGCGGAAGCTCGGGGACAGGGTCGCGGTGAACCCAGATATGCTCAAGGCTGCTGTCAAGTGCAATGCGCGCGATGTCGTGGAATACCTGATGCGGGAGAAGGGATGCGTCCCAGACATGCAGACGGTACTCATGATGGGTGGATGAGCTCGGGCGAGGCGCAAGAGGTAATTCGAGGCACGTGGGAGAGAGGTTGGTTTTCATCGCAGTGGGCGCATCGATCTGTCTTCCGTGTTGATATTCCAATGGCTTTTGTCAGGCTTCCGCGTCAAGTAGTTCGCAGTACCGATGCGGACGTCAGATTGCTGTATCATCTCCAGCAAGATGGGGCGGTGCTCAGAGTTGTATCGATTCGCACCGTGATTGCTACACCACAGAGGGTGAGACTGTCTAGTGAGGCCAGCCTTCACAGGTGTCAAGGGGTTACGTGAGGTATATCTCTTGTGAATGAAACCCCTATGAGCGGAGCGGAGCAATCGGTCCGTTTTGGCGTAGCCAGGAATACCCTGTCTATTCTAAAACAAACAAGTACTGGATTGTGTCCCAACAGGAAAATTAGAAGCCCTGTGGCGTATACAGAATGTTCAAGAATTTATGAGTCGTCGACAAGGCTACCATGCCCGACTCCTGACGTACCAGATCCATCTGCGAGTGATCTTCGTATGTCAATGAAGTCGCCGGTCGTTGTTGCTACACAGCAAATGTCTCAAACAATCTCGTTCTTACGCCTGCGCAGGTCGTTCGTCCATGGCTTTGACCGGCCTCACCGTGAGTTCTCACTAGTACGCCTCCGATCCACGCCGTCGACAGCGCGCGTCGGCCGTCTTATGAGCCTCACTGAAGAGAAGAAGCACAAAGTGCTCCCGAATTCATCCGTGATGCATCGGCTGCTGTCAAAATGGCGTGCCGCGAAACGAGCTCTTGCGGCCTCGTAGGGTGACCCAGGGGAGTGCATGGGCCCATGAGCAATTGTCAGGGGGCGGCGTCCTGCGCACGGGACACGGGGTACGACGGACACGTTGGCCCCCGGCCTAACATCGTGCATCGAACCCGACGCGGTAAAGGAGAGTATGACAATAAGGCGAAGGTATATAAGCCTCTCGCGTTCTCGTCGGGATAGCCAACAAATCAGCCTGCGCGACACACGTTCACTCTTTACTCACTTCGTTCGCCCTTTTTCTCCCCAAGTCCTACTCAAAGATGTTCGCAGCCGGCCTGCTCTTCCTAGCACTCACTTTCACCGCGCCCCTCTCTGCGGCAGCCCGGCCCACCCCTATCCAGGACTGCATTAATATCGTAAGCCCCAAACGCTTCTATTCACCTTGCGCTAACCACACGAACATGCGCGTTACCTTGCAGTACGCCTGCGGCCCTCGGATCGACCGACGTGCGAATGCCAACGGGCAGGACGCCGTCGGGGGCAACGGCCGGCCCAACCAGGACGGCCGGGACGCGATCGGCCAGCCAGGAGGGATCGTGATCAATGGAGTGCCCTTCCCACCCAACACCTCGGGCACGTTCCAAGCTGGCAATGGCGACACCGTCACCCTCGAGAACGGACATGTCGTCTCCGTCGATGGCCCACGCGGGCATATCTCGTTCGGACAGGATGGCCAGAACGGACAGAACGGCCAAAACGGTCAAAACGGCCAGGACGGTCAGGACGGTCAGGACGGCCAGAATGGCACCGCGAGCGCTGGAAACCCTGGCGTCGTCATTGGGAGCGGTTCAGCCAGCGGCGGCGCTCCCGGAATCGTCGTAGGCGGCAACGCCAACGGCGGCGACGGCGGGATCGCGGTTGGTGGTTACGGCAATGCGAACGGTCAGAACGGCGGGGTCTCCATTGGGGGCTCCGCGAACGGCGGGAATGGAGGGACGTCCATCGACGGGGGGTCTGCGAACGGCGGGAATGGCGGCACATCCATCGGCTCGGATGGTTCTGCGAAGGGAGGGGACGGTGGGGTGGTCCTTGGCAGCGGGTCCGCAAAGGGAGGAGATGGCGGGGTGGTCATTGGCAGCGGATCCGCGAATGGGGGGTCTGCTGGGGAAAGCAGCAGGGTTGCGGTTCCTGGAAGGCCAGGCAAGCCGGGCGTCGTGATCGGTAGCGGATCCGCCAGCGGTGGTGAGGCAGAGGCTGGCTTCTGAGGACTACGTCGACTCACGAGGATGAGATTGATGCAAGTCAAACGTAGTGGTTAGCAGTGGCCTGGGGCCGCACTTCCTTGTTGCTCCAAGTGAGCACAGACAAGCGTTTCTTTCGTCCAGTATTGTATTATGTCGTTGAAGTCTTGATGACAGTCAAGCCCGCCGTAACTCCGGATAGTACAGGGTGAGTGGCGCGAATATTGTGCACTATTAAGGGATTCCCTTGAAGACTACCCTCACACCACAACGTAGTTTCTAGGTAAGGCAAATCGAGGAGTCCGGTAGATACAAGGCGGCCATGCCCTTTACAGAAGACGAGAGGAACCGCGCCGCATGCAATTGTCGAAGCCGTGTCTTGCTAGTGGAGACCGATCAGTTCTAATTGACAATTCCGCGAGAAGTTCATGATGCGACGTCAGTACTCGATACAGCACGCTAAATCCCGGTTGGTTGTATTCAGATGGTCGTTGTATTGTCGACAACTGCTGACAGGGCATCTGAGGTGCTGCACCTGGCTTTTACCGGAGGCGAGACGGCGCTCCGCGAGTTTTGTTGGCCCGCATGTAGCATTTCCATTGCACCCTATCGACCAACAGGGCGACCTGACAAAGTAGCTCATGGCTGCGTTCTTTCCGCCGGCAAAAGGATGAAGCCTGATGAAGCAGGGGGACTGCCCTTCCAATCCATGATCCCGGAACGCTCCGCAGGACAGGCGTGTGTAAACCTCAGCGCCCTTGTCCTCGGATCTTGTGGGGGCCGAGTAGACACACAGCAGGCAAGCGGTGTTGGTCGCTCGTTCGCGTATTCTTGTCTTGTATCTCGCCAGCGGGAGCCGGAGTAGGGTCCCAGGCACCCACAGAGCCCTCGGTTGCGGGGATGCCTGAGAGGCGTAAGTATAAGAGCTTGAGCCTACCCCCTCTCCCGGGGGAATCACAGAAACCGACAAATCACCCTTTTGAACCTCTACTCGTTGCTATTCTGTTCCACTTATCAACACGTCAGCTATGCTGAAGACTACCACATTCTTCCTAGCTGCACTCACGCTCTCGCTCCCTGTTGTGATAAATGGACATCCCACTCTAGTCGAATGCATAGGAAGCGACGGGTCCATATCTAGACAGGTGAGCGACAGCATTTCACATCCAGTGTCAAGTCGTCCTGACGAGTACCCTGCGCCGTAGTCAGAATGCGGACGAAACCCTTACCAGCATCGCCCTACACTAGCCACGGAGATCCGACACGAGGACATACCCGTCGCCAGGGTGCCTTTCCCGCAGAATATCCACAGTAGCTCTTCCGTTGTTGGCCAAGGCGGTCATATCGCTGCTACGCAGAAGGAAGCACTCAGGCCAGAATTCGTGTGCCCGCGCGGTCAGCAGTGCGCAAACGGCGGTGCAGGCGGGACAGTGACAACCGGCAACGCAAATGGTGGAAGCGGTGGGACTGTCGATAACGGGACCGCCAACGGAGGGACGGGCGGCGTCGTTCTGAACAATGGCACCGCCAATGGAGGCGCAGCTGGGGTCGTCCTCGGCAACGGTACAGCCGACGGTGGGAGCGGGGGTGTTGTCTTCGTCAACGGAACCGCGAATGGAGGGGAGGGAGGCGTCGTATTTGGGAACGGTGTGGCTAACGGTGGAGAGGGCGGGACCAACTTCGGTGACGGTACCGCAAGTGGCGGGGAAGGAGGGACGGTCTTCGGTAACGGCACTGCTGACGGCGGCGAGGGCGGCACCGCCACCCATGGTGACGCGGACGGCGGCAGCGGCGGAACCGTAGGCGACGGGCACGCCGACGGTGGTAACGGTGGAACGACGTCAGACGGAGATGCGGATGGAGGGAGCGGAGGAACCTGCATCAGCGGCGGGACCGCAAACGGTGGGAATGGGGGGACGTCCCTCAGTGGTGGAGACGCAGAGGGCGGGAGTGCCGGGAACTGTGCTGGCGGGTCAGCACATGCTGGGAACGGGGGAACGTCTTCCACCCCTTCCGTGCACGGCAGGGACGAGGGCAAGATCTCCAAGATGTGAGACTGTTGTACATTGGCGTTGGACACCTACAGGATTGTGATATTTTATATGGACGCGTACTATTAGTGTTCATCAATGTTAACCGCGCACGGACCCAACAAGCATACCCATGTTTATAGTCATTGTTACAACTCTGATACTGACCTCCCTGACAATGTGTATTCAGTGTTAGATAGCGCTCGGCGTCGTGGTTTTACGTATAGGGCACGAGGACTCCACGTAGATAGGGCTGCAAAGTGGACAGGCAAACCCAAGGAGGGGCCCCTAGGAACCTACCCGACAGCTTCCCCCGATGGTTGGGCGATGGCTTATGTGTAAGTGGTGGGGTGAGCGGTCCGGCAGCGGCGCTGGACGGGCTGATGGCACGTTGAACCTGAATTGAGAGTTTACCGTAAGTACTTATGGGCTTAACCTTACCGGTGGTAGCACTTACTAGGTCGTATGCAGATCACATAAGAGGTTCACTTGAGGACTGGTCGATGCAGAACATACCCGCTAGACGTTACCGTCCCAACAATGCAATTAGTAGCAGGAGTGAAGCCACCGTGCATGTCAATGGTGATGGGCAGCAGTGAAAGCCTCAGACAGACGGTCACGTTGAACCGCTTGTGATGGGCGCCTATCCGCCATGAGGCTACCAGCCGCTACCCACTTCCCGATTTGGATATGTGTCGGTTCCCGTTCGCTTCGTCGTCCTCTTCACATTTGAACACACAATGACAAACGACGCGCTCGCGTCCTCACGTGAGTTTTGTTTAAACAAAACAAGGTTCAGTCCGATCGTGTCTTTGGGGTCCCTGCTAGTGTATATAAGCCAAAGATTCTGCGCTCTCGCTCAGACACATTCCCTCGCGCGTACCACGCACACGTCGCTCATCATGCTCACCACACTCGTCACACTCTTCCTCACCGTCTTCGGCGCCCTCCGCGCATTTCCTCTTCACGCTGGCGTACTCACTCTCGGCAACGGCTTGCAGGTCAAGTCTTGGGCTATCTGCGCCATACTCGTTCCTCTGTAAGTTTTCTTTGTTGTCTTGCCAAACATCAATTACTCACAGAATCCATAGTCTCGACGACAAGACATCTGTTCTGACTGGTACTTCTATCGGCAGCGGTTTCTCTTACACGCTTCCTCTCGTCTTGTCTCTGCCCGCTCCCCCACTTCTGCTTACTCTCCCTTCTGGCATTTCTGACGACTATCACACTCATCATCTCTACTACCTGCTTACTCACATACTACTGGTCATTGGAAGTCTCGCCTGTACTCTCTGGTACCTTCGCACAGCCTACCTCGTCGACCCCACCGTCGACAACCAACTCAGCCTAACTCTGAACGACCTCACTTTTGGCAATCCATACACTGGTAACACATTCGAGGCGTCTACTCAACTTGCGGGAGTCCTCGAGCACTCTTCAACGGTCACGACCAATGAGGCATCGACATCCCCGAGCGGTGATTCCGCGGTGCGTCCTCCTCAAAAGCCTCAGAGGAGCAAGAGCAAGAGTAAGAAGAGCAAGGTCACTGTCGTCCCCTCACCATCCCCCTCTCCTATCACCCCCGCCACTCGCGCCGAGCCTTCGACATCTCTTCATTCCGTCGACGCGAGCAGCGACTCAACACCCTTCCCCCTCAACAACAATGACGACGGCGACTGGAAGACCTGGACCAACAAACGACAACGGCGACCATCCAAACGCGCTCCCCCTCCTCCCACTCGACCCCAGCGCCGCGCCCACTCAAGGTCCTCGTCCACCCTCTCCTCTTCATACACCTCCGACTCGCTCTTCTCGGCCGCCTCCTCCGCATCCACCGCTCCGACCTCCGTTGCTTCTTCCAGGCGATCCTCGTTCGCCACATCTCTACCTCCCAAGCCTTTGCCTTCGTCTTCTTTCACATGGACTAAGCCTCGTACGCCTCCCAGTATAGTTTCTGATAATAAATTCTCTGTTCTCGAGGTGGAGTAGTAAGCAGTAGAGTAGGCTCTTGCGCAGTCGGGAGGTCGACGAGGGCCCTCGTCGACCTTCTCTGCACTTGGGCTTGCTCATTCTGAGGGCGGACTTGAAGCTGGCCACTTCTAGTCTTGTCCGACGAGCTGCCGAACGTCCTTTATCCTCACACCCTACTCGACGTCCTAGTACCTTACACACCATATCTACACCCATACTACACCACACACTACCCTCACGCGATCTACTCCTTGGATATGTGTTTATTATCTCATGGTGCTCCAATCTAATATCTCTTCACGATCGACGAAACTGTCCATATAGACATCCGCACAACTTGTCCGAATCTTAGTTTGCCCGTTGAAATACCACGTTCTCCTTTCCTGCGGACAAGCTTCACATCCCAACATCATGTTCGCATTCTCCGCCGAAGTGAACTAGTGCCAAGTGTCCTCAAGCTTGTGGCTGATGGAATGATATCAATACTTGGTTTGAGCAGTCGATGTCAGTGGCCCTCACCTTCCTTCCTCAAGTGAAGCTTCCCCTGCCTCAAGAAGCATCCCACCCCAAACCCTCCTCGCATCCCCGACCGCACCCCTTCCCCATGCTCCGTACGCCCCTTGAATTCGCGCCCCTACAAAGGTTCACGGCTGCTTAACGGGGGTGTACTTGCGGCGTGCGGAGAACATATGCCATTAATAAGATAGACCCAACACGGCACTGTTCATAAGTACGCGCATGCAGCAGACAAGGTCCATAGGTCTCCCCTTCGCCGACACACCATATCCATACCGCGCTCCCGCCGCGCACAACCAACTGGTTGAGGACTCCCGGAGTCGCACCGACCCTCAGTACCCGCCCATACGCGCCCATCACGAAACGTTGTCGACCCTCGAACTGACCCAAAGACACCATCCAAACCAACCATCCCGCGCTTCGCTCACATATCCCTCACCCGCAGCACGATATTCGTCGCCAACGCCCCCACGAGCGCGACGCTCAGCACCGTCGGCCCGAAGCGGTCGTAATACAGGCCCTCGGCGCGGCGGTGGCGGAGGTTGAACGCGCGGTAGACGAAGATGAGCGCCGAGTACGCGATCGCGACGAGCGCGACCGCGGTGAAGAGCCACGCGCTCACGAGCCCCGCCGTGTCCCCCGCGGGCACGAAGTTGAGCAGCGCCGTCGCGATCGTGCCGATGTAGATCCCGAAGTGCAGCCATTTCTGCGGAGGGGGGCGCGCGGGCGGCTGTCAGCACCAGGAACAACAGAGAGGAAAGGGCAGGAAGGGTAGTAGCACTCACGAAGAACGTCCGTTCGGCCGCGAAATACACCTTCGGCTCGATCCTAACCGGAATCGCAATCCGCTTCCCAGGAGGCGCCCTCCACGACCTATCCAAAATCCTATCGCTCGCACTCCGTATATCCCCGCCACCGCCGCCGCCGCCGCCGCCCTCCCTCCCCCTCGACCTGCTCCGCTCGTCCTCGTCCTCATCCTCGTCCTCATCCACCGCACTCCCCTCGCCCGCCACCCGCCGCTGCGCGTTCTCCTCGCGCAGCCGGTCGCGCAGCGTCTCGTCGAACACCGAGCTCGTCGCGAGCGGGTCGATCGACATCGCGCGCACCGCCGCGGAGCCCGACAGCGCGGCGGCGACGATGTTCCCCCCGCTCGCGTTGGCCCCGCCGGCCCGCGCGTTTCTCTTGAGGAACGGCGAGCGCTCGTTCGCGTCCTCGCCGTCCGACTCGACGTCCGCGTCGCCGGCGGCTGCGGCCTCGGTGTCGCGCTCCTTGAGGTTCTTCTCGCGGATCGCGACGGCGGCGGCGACGTCGTGGCCGGCGAGACCGATGCGCTTGCCCTCGTCGCGTGCGGGTGCCATGTCCATCGCCTCGTCCTCCTCGCCCTCGGAGACGGGTTCGGCATAATGGATGTGCTCGGGCGTCGTGTCCCCGGAGGTGCCTGCGCGTGAGGAAGAGCCTTTGGAAGAGGACTGCAGGGGGCGTTCGATAACCAGGGCGCCCGTGTCGGGCTTGAGGATATCAACCTCCACTGCGTACATGGAGCTGTGTCAGCCATTGGGGGATTGCTGCCTACTTTTGATACTCACTCTGAGGAAGCCAGAAGGGCACCAAGTCGACCCGATTCGGCAGCAGCGTAGCGCATCCATGGATGAACTTGCTGAACTATTTACACGGGTCAGTTTTGACATTTGATATTTCATTCTTAGCATTGCGTACCTTGGGCACCGCTTCAACGAGATGCGACGAGACGAGCTCGGTCACCCATTGCGGCGGCTCCTGCCCGAACTGCGTTTGGAGTTTAACCTCAAGTACACCATACCTACCACAAACCCATTAGCCTCCCAAACACCTACGCTCAACGTTCCGCCAAGCAAAAGACACGCACTTGAAGAGCTCCTTGTCCTCCTGTGGGAGCTGCTCGAACGGCCAATCGATGCCAATGTCCATGCGGCGCCAGTTGTCGCCCGCTCGCGTACGCCCGTCCCAGTTGTCCTCGCGGACCATCGTGAGCTCCGTGTCCAGCGAGATACGCACGCGCGCGTCGCCGGGCAGCTGGAATGCCGTGCGGTTGTAGAACGTGCGCATCACTGCCGTACACACACGCAGGTCAGCCTCCTGAATGGGCGCGCTCAATAGAGGGGGGTAGGAGTGGGGGACATACCGGGGCCGAGCTTCTTGGTGAGGACGCTGTACTGGACCTCGTTCGCGAGCTGGATCATCGCGTCGACCTCCTGCTGCGACTTCTTCCCGCGCGTGACGAGCTCCTGGAACTCGGCGTCCATCGTGTACTCGCCGCGGAGGAACGCGTTCACGAGGTGCTCCTTGATCGGGAAGCGCGCCTTGACCGACTTCTCGCCCGTCCAGTCCTCACGATGTGTCTTGCGCTCGACGAAGATCTACGTGGGGGAATGAGCGGGGAGACCCAGAGGCTAAGAAGGATAGGGGCGTACGGTCTTCTGCTGCATGTCGCCGTACCACCGCAGACGGACTGCCTCCGCGCCCTCGGTCTTCTCCAGACGGCCGAGGTAGAGCTCGAGGTCCTCGTTATCAAAGTAGATAGACGAGATAGCTAAGACGCGGATAAGCTACACCATGCGGGTTACGCGCGAAGCCCTTCACAGACGTACCAGCATCCTTGGGCTCAAACTCCTTGTCGGCGTTGAATACTAGCATAGGCTGAATTATGCAACTACCACAGAGGAATGATAGCTAACGCACCTAACACTGGCAGATGCTTTAAAATCGCCAACTTCAGGTGAACCAGGTTATCTGGGTGCACCTACGAGATCCCCCGCGCCGTTCAGCCGACCGCGCGCCGTCGCCAGAAGGAAGAAGCACGCACCCAGTACTTAGTCGTCTGCCGCACGAATGCGCTCTGGTTCCCGCCGGCACTGGAGTCGCCTTGCACCGGGTGTCCGCGTGTGCGCACGAGATCATAAAGACGCGAGAGCTTGACAATGAGCCCGTCCCAGTTGTACTTGTAGAACGGCCGCTTCTCGAGGTACTCCTGGATGAAGGTCGGCTTGAGGGGACGGTTTGTTTGTTTCTAAGTGCGCCAACGGCAGCGCGGAGGATAAGGTGAGTTTCGAACGTCACAGAAGCGAGACGCATGCAGGTACTAACGTCATGTTTCTGTAAGGGCGACGGGTCGTGTGACCACTGGTATCAGCTCCCGGAATACGGGGTATACTGCAAGGAGGCGCACCTTTAGGATCTTCATGAACCCAGTGATGTTGAGCTTGGTGTAGAGCGCGAGGTCGTGGACATCAGCGACGAGTGTAGCGACCTCCTCCTCAAGGAGGATGAACTGGTCCTCGAGAGCGTCAACGGAGAGCGCATCGTCGTCGTCGTCGTCAATATCATCATCGTCATCGTCGGAGCCTGCGTCTTGGGTGAGGCCGTCGCGCTGCTGCGCCTCGGGGTCAGCATGCCCTGCGTTGCCGTTTCCGTTTGCGGAGCCGGAGCTGGATTCGGCGTGGTGGTGGCCGTTCTGATAGTGGGAGGAGGCGACGAGGCGCTTGACGGCCTTTTCGGCGTCATTGATGCGGCGCGAGAGCTCGTAGGTCTGGAGACGGTGTGTTGGAAAAGAGGAGGAGAAAAGAAAGGGGCGTCAGGGCGGACCTTTGTCTTCTGGAAATTGTGAATTTTATCGAGCTCCTGCTCGAGCATGCGCGTGAACTCGCGCTCGTCCTGGTCTGTCCATGAGCGCGCGGTGGTGCGCGCCTGGAGGCGGGACGTGAGTGGATTGGAAAAAGAGGTCGTGTGCCCGAAAACGGACCTTGAGCTCGCGCTTAAGGAGGTTGTAGTCGATGTAGAAGGGTCTCCATTCGTTGTAGAGGTCGTTCTGGGGACGGTGGGTGAGAGAGGCGGGCGGAACGAGGAGAGGAAGGACGGACGGTGATCTTGCGGCCGAACTTCATGGCGTGCGGGCGGTGGGGGGCAGAAGGCGGGCGAGGAGGAGGAGGCGGGGAGGGTCGAGACGAGAAGGAGGAGCGAATAAGTAAAGCGGGCGGGACGGGCCACGCCCAGTCGCTCACGGACCAGTGAGCGCGCTGCTCTCGACGAACGTGCGTCGCTTTTCGCCAGACGTCATCTCCTTCCTTTTCCGGTTCGCACTCCGCGGTCCTGCGCGCGCATCGACGCGTCCCGGTCCCGTGCTCCCAACCTGCCCAGTCTCCTCCACTGCCAGTGGAGCGTCCTGCAATGCCAATGGCCCCGTCCAGGACAGCGTCCGCGTCCCGCCCGCCCCCCGCCCCAGACTCGGCCGCACCCAGCGCAAAGGCCCGCGCGCAGGACAATGTCATCCGCACCAAGATCCTCCTCCTCGGCATGCGCAGGCACGCCCGCCCGCTCCTGCCCCGCCCAAGCACCCACTGACACCCACTCGCGTGCAGGAGCGGCAAGACCTCCATCCGCCAGGTCCTCTTCAACGACCTCTCTCCCCGCGAGACCCTCTATCTCGAGACCACAACCCATCTGACAAAACACCCCTTCGAGTCCGTCTCTTCCCTGTGTGCATTCGACCGTCCCTTGACCGTCCCCGCACTCCAGCACAGTCATCCCCCTCGAAATATGGGACTGCCCCGGTGACACCTCCCCCGATACCCTCGACGCCCCTCTCTCCCAGTTCGCGACCATGATCTTCGTCATTGATATCCAGGTAAGCCCCCCACCAGCAAGTCGTGCCAGTTCGCGTTCGCTCTACTTCTCTACTCGAAACCCCTCGCCGATCGCGTTCGAATGAAGGCCGATCGCGGTTCGCACGCCCGAAATGGGTGCATTCATGTCGGTTATTTGCGCTGCGCTCCACGCCGGCCGTCGCAGTATCCAGCGGTCCGAGGACGACGACGGGGCGCATGCGCTCCCTATTTGGCAGGCGCACGGTCGTTCATCCATGCGCCCCGCCCTGCCCTCGTGCGTGCCACCGGCCGGCCCACCGCCCTGCCCACAGACCTGTCTGGGCCAAGGTCACCGCGGTGGCGCTGACGGAGGACTTTTCGCGGAACAACTCACTGCATACTCCTTCCGTCCGGTTGCCAACGAGCATATGCGTGTGCGCTGTACGCTCGGAACCGCCATGCTGACTTCTCGAACCCGCCGCAGGATCTGTACCACCAGCCGATCCAGAAGCTCGTCAACTTCGTCATCGCTGCGTACCAGGAAAACCCGAACATGAACCTCGAGGTCTTCGTCCACAAGGCGGACGTGCTCACCGAGGAATACAAGATAGGTCCGCGGAGCCCGTTCCGGTGAGTATACCGCGCGCACCGCTCACCCCTCCCGCCTGCTTGCCCCGCAGAGAACTTTAGACACATCCAGGAGCGCGTTCTGTACGAACTCGGGTTCGTCAACGCCGAGTACGAGCAGATCCCGATCAACTTCCAGCTCACGTCCATCTACGACCACTCGCTGCACGACGCGTTCTCGCGTGTGCTGCACAAGCTCATCGACTCACTTCCGTATTTGGAAGATCTCCTCAACGTGTTCTGCTCGGTACGCTTGTCCCAACGCACACTCCTTCACAGGTGCTCACACCATAAACAGAATTCGCAAGCGACAAAGGCGTTCCTGTTTGACACAGAATCCAGGCTCTACGTCGCGACCGACGCCTCGCCCGTGGATCCGCCCACCCACAACCTCTGCAGCGACTACCTGCAGACCCTCAACGCCTTCGGGCCCCTGTACAAGTACGTTCACCTACCCTGTACCCTATCGTTTTTCTTGCCATGCAGTAGCTCACATCCTCCCAGGTCAATATCCGCAAGCCCCCTCCGGATGCAAGCCAGCACCCCAGACCCGCCTGTCCCGCCAACCCCAGCAGGACCGTCGGCACCCGCCTCCCCCCGCCCTCCAACGGCCACCGCTCCTCCCAGCGCCGCCGGTTCTACCCTCGCCTCCCCCGCCTCGCCCTCCGCCCCGCTCTCCTCCGCCCAATCACCACATCCCGACAGCGCCCTCCTCCCCGCACTCGCGCCTGCACCCACAACTACGTCGACGACTGCCAGCCCCTCCCCTCTCGCCCCTCCCGCACTACCAACTGCTTCCACCTCCGGCCCCACCTCCACCCCTACACTCGCACCCGCCCCCACGTCCACATCAACACCCTCTCCCTCTCCCGCACCCTTACCAACACCAACACCAACACCAACACCAACACCAACACCTACACCAACACCCACACCCCCCGCCCCCCGCCCGCGCTTCTACCCCTCCGCCGCCGCCTCCCTCTCCCTCTCGCCCTCGCCCTCACCCTCCGCTGCCACCGCCGCGGGCACGACGCTCACATACTACCTCGTCGCGCCGCGCCTCGCGCTCCTCGCGCTCGTCCCCGCGGGCGTGTTCGCCGCGCGCCGCGGGCTCGTCGAGTACAATGTCGTGTTCTTCCGGGAGGGCGTGCAGGAGATCTGTGCGGTCGAGGCGGAGGCGCGGAGGATGCGGTGAGTGCGGTGAGTGGTGAGGGAATGGGGGGGAGGGGAAGGGGAGGGGAAGGGGGGATTGGTGTCCTGGTTGTGTTCAATCATACTTGGCAGTGCTTCGAACCGTAAGCTTGCGCGTTACTTTCCGTGCTGGTGTATATCCTGAGACTTGCTCTGTGGCCCGTGCGTGTTCATGGAAACGTGTTGTCCTCCCAGTAGAGAGGTTCTCCTTGCGTGGTCGAATAGAATTCTTTGACCGCCAACCTGCCAGTGATTCTGAAGTGTGGAGAAGCACAACACGTAATTTAGACGTCGACACTTCGATCGATTCAGGGGTGCCGAAACCACCCCTAGATCCCTGGAGCCCGTGGTGGAGGCCATCGACAGGGACGCGCCGACAACGTTCAAAACGGCTCCCTACTCGGTCCCGACGAGCGCGTGCCGGGTCCACACGCACGCGCTCGCGCGGCGACGGCCGGGTTCGAACGCCCTGTATTACACCGGTCTTCTTTGTTCTAGCCATTTACACAAGCACGTCTGCGGGTGTTCTGTTCGTAGTGGGAAGTGGGAGGGGAAGTCTGAATGTACAGCGCGCGGCGGGACACGAGCGAGCGAGAGATAGAGAAGAGAGAGAGGTATCATCTTTGCGATCGGAGCGTCTGGGGGGTGAGCTACAGGGGAACGAGTAAGTACGGCGGTACGCTATGTACTGTATGTACTGGAGACAGGGATGCGATGGGCGGGCGGACGGACGGGCGGGCTGCGTGCATGCGTGCGTGCGGGGCGGGCGTGTGCTGCGTGCGGATGCGGCGGGCGAATAAGGCGGGATGTGCGGCGATGATTACTGGAAGGGGTGTTAGCACGGTCAGCGAGGGGGATTCGGCGGGGTGAATCGTACCAGGAAGTAGTCAGGCACGCGCCGTGTGACGAGCGGCTCTCCTGCCCGGGGCGCGGGGTCGAATTGTAGGCTGAGAAGCAAACGTCCATGAACCGACTAATCATGTAGAGCATGAAGGACGATACGTACAAGCTATACGATAATTTTTCGTCAATCTCCATGATCGCTGCTTGGTTGCCGCAGCGGTAGCAGTAGTTGGGTGCGGAAAAGATCGTGACGACGTTCCTGTCCTGGCCCCAATTGTAGCCTATCGAGCGAGCGCGTAAGGTGCTTGAAGAATGGACAGTTCTCCCACTGATATCGTACCTTCCATGACCAGCTGGTGCGCCCGCGCAACGAGGGTCAGGCCGTTGTTGTGATTGAATGCCTCACTGATGTCCTGGCCGAACGTGTAACCCGCACCGCGGGGTGAGATGCCCCAGCCGCACCGGTCGTCGGGGTCTGACCACAGAAGGTCACACATGGGACCCTCATGGGGTACCTCCTGGACACGGTCGATGCTTCGTACGTGGTCGAGGGTGTCGATTGAGGGTGAGAGACCTCCGTGAAGGCAGAATATCTATGGAATGTGGTTAGCATTGTGTTGTAAGTGTGGCTGAAGCGCGGGGGTAAGCGCCGTGATCCAAGGCAATCAATGACACAACATCTAGTACCCATCGACGCCGCCGACATGATGAGAGTGACGCGTGTGGATTTTCATGCCGCTGAACCTGAAGTAGAGGAGGGTGCGCGACGGACAAAGGAAAATACGAGTCTCCGCAGACCGCCCCGCAGTGAAACCAAGGGTGGCCGGAAATAAGGTTTCTTGAGAGACGATTTCTTCCGCTCTGTCGAGGTTCTAGGCTGGCTCTTTTGGTCTAGCGTGCTCCATCGTGTGCCATGCCCCATCGCATCATATCGAGAACCAGGCACACCCGCACATAAGAGTGAGCGAGAAGATCACTTACTTGGTTTTCGATGAGGGCGGTGAGGGGGAGGTAGTCAAAGAGGTCGGTGAAGTATCTCCATACGTTCGCGTTCCCGTACTTGCGGAGGCACTCGTCGTAGAAGCCATACACTTGCGTAATCTGTCGCGATTCGTGGTTGCCCCGAAGAATGGTGACGCGGTCACGGTAGCGGAGCTTGAGCGCGACAAGTAGAGTTACGGTCTCGACGGAGTAGTACCCCCGGTCGACATAGTCGCCCATGAAAAGGTAGTTGGTGTCAGGCGAGTTCCCACCGATGCGGAAGAGTTCTGAAAGATCATGCTGGATACGCGTAGAATAGCCGACAGGGCAGGAGGCAGGACGACATCCGAGTCCAGGAGTGAGAATGAGGAGGATGTTACGTATACAAGGGTGGGGGACGTACGAATTGGCCATGAATGTCCCCGCAAACAGTCACCGGACATCTTACAGGTTGCACGTTTGACTCCTCCATCAGGATCTCCCGCGTCTGCAGACCGAACGACAAAGGAAATGGTCAGCGCCCCCGCATACACCGAGGGTGTACACCGACGCAGGACCCGCGGTAGTTCACCGGTGGCGCCTGGCCTTATCAAACATCAGGAGCGAATGCACACCTTGTCGCAAAGTTTCTTAACATCGGCTTCGGAGAGCTGTTTGCATTGACTGAGCTGCGCAATCCAGCCGTCTACTTCGTGCTCCATGCTGTTTTTCGAACGTCGTGGGGGTCGAGGAGGAAGAGTTGGGCTGAGGGTGGTGGGTGATGCGTGCAAGGGAGTCCGTAAGCGGGGACCCATACCGTGACAGCATTTCACCGAAATGGCTCTGTGACGTCACAGTCACACAAGGACTGCCTCGGTCCCAGAGCCGCCTGGGGCTTGACTCCCTTCATCGACCTTCGGTTCCTTGCTCTCGACCTCATTTTCTTCTCTGCTTGCTGCTCGCGGTCATCCCGCTCTGCCATCTACTAGGAAGCAGCAACCTTTAGAGTAACAGATTCCACTATGCCGAAGGTACGCATCGAAACTACTCGACTGATCGCACCGCTCACCGAGATTTCATGTACAGAACAAGGGAAAGGTTAGCAGACAGTCGGCCGGTAACTGTGCTTCACGACCGATCTAAATGCATGTACATAACAGGGTGGCAAGAACCGGAGACGTGGAAAGAACGAGAACGACGATGACAAGCGCGAGTTGGTCTTCCGCGAAGACGGGCAAGAGTACGCCCAAGTGACCAAGATGTTGGGAAACGGTCGCCTTGAAGCTCAGTGCTTCGACGGTGAGAAGCGTCTCGCACACATCCGTGGCAAGATGAGGAAGAAGGTGCGTCGTGTGCATTGCCTCCTCCCCAGCCTCACCTGAACTGTGCGGCGTCTCCGCAAAAATAGGTCTGGATCAACCAGGGCGATATTATCCTCCTTTCCCTACGTGAGTTCCAGGACGACAAAGCAGATGTCATCGTAAAGTACACCGCCGACGAGGCGCGTAGTTGTACGTTCCCCTTCCGCCTACCATCCACTCTATCAGCACTCATCGGTGCGATCTTACGCCGTCGTCAATCCTTCAGTGAAAGCGTATGGCGAGCTGCCTGAAAACGCGAAGATCAACGAGACCGAGACCTTCGGCGAGGAGGAGGGCGAGTGCACATTCGAGTTCGGAGAAGACGAGGAGGTCGACATCGACGAGATTTGAAGCAGTGTATTTCTATCCCCCGTACTCCCCTCCGATCGGCACAGCTGGCGTAGAGGTCATGACCTTCACGATTTGCCTATCCATACGTTTCTTGCACTCTTGTTGTTTTTCATACATGTCGGTGTAACCAGGCCCTTGACCCGCAATCATGCAACCGTCTCCATACGCATATAATATATGAAGACTGCGCGCTGTCGATCTCACGTTGGCCGTTCGGTGCGATGGGCTCATGAAGGGCACGCCCGTGGGAGGTGAGATGCAGAGGTATTTGCACCGTTATGGTAGACACGGAAACGAGGTGCATGTTTTGATTCACGATAAACGACCTGAAATGACCAGGGAGACGATACAATCTATACTGAATACTTCTAATCGCTACATTAGGGTGGGGTGGGAGTGTCGGAACACCATAGCGACTAATATTCAACGTCCTTTTCTAGCTTTATGGAATTGGTTAGGGCTCGACAAAAGCATAGTACTCGGTGGAGAGCCTGAGACGGGCTAGCGGGACACGGGAACTTGAAGGCGAACTGGACCTAGTTCCGGTTGTAACAGTAAAGCCAGCTGAATTGCACGAGATCAGTTGTCGGGAGGAAATGTTTTGGATACATGAGAGCCTGAGGGAGACGGATGAAATGCATGCTACATTCAGATACATTGGGCAAGGAACCAAGCACTGAACGCGAACAATGAGATAGGATAGTATGTAGTCTACATATATATGGTGTAGACTGTGCGGAATAGTGTGTAAGGGTATACATGATGTTTAAAATAGTGATGAGGGTAGTGATGTAAGGTATGGTGTGAGGATAAAGGACGTTCGGCAGCTCGTCGGACAAGACTAGAAGTGGCCAGCTTCTAGTTTACCCTCAGATCGAGCAAGCGCAAGTGCAGAGAAGATAGACGAGGGCCCTCGTCGACCTCCCGACTGCGCAAGAGCTCACTCTACTGCTTACTACTCCACCTCGAGAACAGAGAATCTATTGTAGGAAACAATACTAGGTGGCGGACGAGGCTTAGTCCATATGAATGGAGACGGAGATGAAGGTTTGGGAGGTAGAGATGTGGCGAACGAGGGCCGCCGCGAAGAGGTGACGGAGGTTGGAGCGGTGGATGCGGTGGATGCGGTCGAGAAGAGCGAGTTGGAGGTGTAAGAAGAGGAGAGGGTGGACGAGGACCGGGAGTCGGCGCGGCGCTGGGATCGGGTGGGAGGAGGGGGAGCGCGCTTGGATGATCGCCGTTGTCGTTTGTTGGTCCAGGTCTTCCAGTCGTCGTCGTCGTCGTTATTGAGGGGTGTGGGTGTTGGGCTGCTGCTCGCATCGACGGAAGGAAGAGCTGTCGAATGCTCGATGCGAGCGGCGGGGGTGATGGGAGAGGGTGAGGGGACGACGGTGACCTTGCTCTTGCTCCTGTGCTTGCTCTTCTGAGGCTTTTGGGGAGGACGCACTGCGAAATCATCGCTCGGGGATGTCGATGCCTCATTGGTTGTGACCGTTGAAAAATGATCGAGGACTCCCGCAAGTTGAGTAGACGCCTCGAATGTGTTACCAGTGTATGGGTTGCCAAAAGTGAGGTCGTTCAGAGTTAGGCTGAGCTGGTTGTCGACAGCGGGGTCGACGAGGTAGGCTGTGCGAAGGTACCAGAGAGTACAGGCGAGACTTCCAATGACCAGTAGTATAAGAGTAAGCGAGTAATAGAGATGATGAGTATGATCGTCGTCAGAAATGCCAGAAGGGAGAGTAAGCAGAAGAGGGGGAGCGGGCAGAGATAGTAAGACCAGAGGGAGAGAGTAAGAGAACCCGTTGCCGAGGGAAGTACCAGTCAGAATAGATGCCTTGTCGTCGAGACTGCGGCTTCAATGAATAATTGGTATTGAGCAAAGCAACAGGAAAAACGTACAGAGGGACGTGGACAGTGGCGCAGATAAACCACGACTTGATCTGCAAGCCGTTGCCGAGTGTGAGTACGCCAGCGTAGAGAGGAGACGCGCGGAGGGCGCCGAGGACGGTGAGGAAGAGAGTGATGAGTGCGGTGAACATGTCTGACGTGTGCGTCGTACGCGCGAGGGGAATGTGGCCAGAACGAGTGCGAGGAATGTCTGGGTTATATACGCTGTACGAGGGCTGCTGGACGCGATCGGACTGAACCTTAATTTGTTTAAACACAACACACGTGAGTACGCGGGCGCGTCGTTTGTGTTTGTGTGTTCGAATATGAAGGGTCCCAAACGAACCGAGTAGGTGCCGGGGCTGTCCAAATCGGGAGACGGGCAGTGGTTGGTAGCCTCGTGGCTCCCTTCGTGGGCGTCTATGTTGTCGCTTACAGCTCTCGCCGTCAGCTCTCGTTGGAACATTCAATGGGTTTGGTATTGTAGAAGCACTGTGTTTTGCGCACAGCATATATTTTCTACCTTCTCCGACTACTAGTTAGTTTTAGGTGTTAGCAGTTGGTGGTGTATACTCACAGCCGATCTTAGCGCTTTCAAGTTGTAACACTCATGATCAAATATGCTCCGAAAATATGTTCATTGAACATATATGGCTCGGCCACCAAGCTTAAGCTTTGGGTTTGTACTCGAGTGGACATCTGGTCCTAATCACTCAGCGACGTTGTAGTGACCGGTGTAACAGCATGAGTGTCACTTCCGGTGAAACAGCATGAGTGCCGCTTCCGCTGCAATTTCCCTCGCCGCACTCTTGTTTACCCCGTGACCTCTTCCACATTGTATCCCGTTAACTTAGTGGGAAGTGTGTCGTTAGTAGCCACGCTAATGCGTCTGTCTTGCGCGTTCGCTTACCATAAGCAGTGCACTGCCATGTCGGCGCGGTGCTCGGACCAATCTGCAACTCGACCCACGTTACGACAAGACGGTTGGTTTGCGCATAGTTATTGAGCTGCATCACAAAGTCTATTTTTCGACAGTGGCGGTCAGCACAAGGGTGGTATCCTTTTGCCAAGCCAACCGCGCTTACGTGTCATAGTATAAGCACGACACTTCGGATCGTGGAAATATAAGGAGTGGGGCAGCCGGTGGGGTGATTCGTGTTCGCGCAGCTGGAGCAGGTGGTATGGTGCACATCCATTTATGCGGCCATTGTGGTCAGAGAAGCGCTACACTACCTGAACGCTAACCCTCTTACTGGCATGGAACCTGATGGGCACCACACGGCTGCATTTAATACGCCAGGGAAATACGGACGGTGGTCGAGAAGTGCGAACGTGGGAGCTCCTGCAAAAGAATGTCTATCTAATCACCATGATGGTGTGGACAATGCTATGATAGGTCGACGGAACGCACTAAAAAATCCGGCGTCGGGCATGCGCAGGCACATACGTAAATCCGAAGGTTATGGTATTGCAAGATGCGCTGTAAATAGGTGCGGCGGTATGGTGTGGTGTTGTACAGCAGATGCAAGAATGCGGAGGTAAGGCATGAATGATTGTAGACGTCGTGCGGGTCTATGCTGGATAGATGAGACTGTCGGCTGTAGAACGATGATGGGGAAGAACATCCTGTGAATGCCTGATTGCCATAATTAACGCGTCGACCATAAAACACAAGGAACGGGGCTGCGCCAGAAACTCAAGGCGCTTGGCCGCATCGACCGAGCGTTGGCGGTCCAGCGGGTTGCGGCTCGACCATGAGCTATGGAAGCACTGTTATTCGATGTGCAGCCGAGCGTAGTGGACGAGTGCTCACTTTGATGGTCTGGGCAGTAGTATATATAGCAGCGATCATACCGAAAACCATGAGAGCGATGTCGGCGAGCTTCTCCTTGCGCGTGCGAGCGCAAGCCTTGTAGTGCAACATTGCAGGATACACGTAGCACAGGGGCACGCTAGATCCGTCATGCCGGCTTAGCTCTGCGGAGGCGCGGGACTGAGCCCATTCGAATGGAACACTCACCAGGCGAAACTGCCGACAAACGATACAAACTTGTCAAGGTCCGCAGCGCCGAAGTAGCTAAGCGCGGCACAGAAGGCGACGACCACAAAACGGAAGAAGTTCTTCTGCCACTTGACCAGTACGCTCTGCTTCCCGCTGCGCTCGAAGATCCCGTTCTCCATGATCCGGACGGCCGGGAAGAGCTGAAGCGGGACGGAGAGTAAAATCGCGAGCGAGTACAAGAATTGTACCTGCAATCCAAGGACGAGTGGGTAAGAGGGACGATGCATAGAATACGTAATGCTTACAGCTTGGGTGAATTTGCTCGTGGTATCGAGGTTCACGATGACAACCGTCTGAACATTGGCACCGAACGTCAAATACGACATAACGCCGCCGCCGCAGAAGAGCACTGTACAGGGGGAGAGGAGTAAGTAATGATCATCAACGATCGAAGGTTCATGCTCACCCATGAGGAACAACATTACGCCGGTCAGCACTTTAGGGAACTTGCGCGGTTCCTTCATGGCGTCGGTGATAGGGATGACCAGGCCAATTCCCTCGAATGAGAAGACGGCAGTGCTGTATGTTGTAACCATCAGCATCCATGTCGCTCCGTCCATTGATCTTAATCATATCCCTACTGACCCAATCAACAAAGGCCAGTCCTTGGCGTTGAACAACTCCACATGGGCGTGACCATTCTTCGCCATGATAGCAGCCTCGCTTCCGAAGATGTAGATCAAGCCAGCCAGGATGAATGCGTCGGCTACTAGAGCAGTCGTGCTGAGCTTCGCGAGGTTCCGGATGAGCGCAAGGGGCAGGAAGATGATCATCTGGAGCAAGATGAAGTACTGAATGCCCAGGTGCTTCGCACAATTCGTAATAGCCAGAACAAAGGACTGCAGGTTCTCTGAGACGAAGATAATGTACGCAGAGACGAAGCCGATCTGGGATACGGTGATGGAGGTCAGAATAGCGTAGCGCATCCACGGTCCGTATAATGCTCCGCCGATATCTACACGCTGGAGTTTAGCCATCAGGTCCTACGGTTTCAAGCCGTGGTAAAACATACCACCAAAGCTGCCTGACACCACAAACTTGGCTTTCACGAGCAAGAGGAATGAGTAGAGTGATATCAAGGCGATAAAGGTCAAAATCGCGCTCGAAAACAAGATTCCACCATTGAAGAATCTGAGAGAAGTTAGAAAAACATGCGAGGCGGTACTTGCACTGTGACACTTACGCCTTGCCGAGAAACAAGATACCAGTGCCCACAAACGATTTCAACAACTGTAACGGTGTCAGATCAGGCAGCGAAAATACAGACAGGGGAGACACACCATTAGCACAGCATCAGTGACCGTAGCGTCGCCGTGAGGCCCAACGGATGCTCGTCTGCGCTGCGACTTTGACCGAGCTCTCGTGCTGTGACGTTGTAGTAAGGGCGAACGCTCGTCGGCCTTATGAATGTCCGTTGAGGAAATGGGCGGCGCGGTCACCAAAGGCGGAGGCTCGCTAGTCCCGTAGTAAGACGACCCTTCTAAGTACTCGGGAGTCTGTACTCGAGACTCTTCGTCTTCCGCCGACTCCTCATCCTCCTCCTCGATCTCTTCAAGATCTTCACCTGCCTGAACAATCGAATTTAATTCGGACGAACGGTGGATAAGGCATTTGCCGGAGATACTCACGAAGTGGCCGAAGATGTACAAGAACTCGATGAAATTGCGAACGATGGGACGCTGCGCGGCACGCTCAGGGTCGCGAAGCAGCACGTAGTTGCGGCGGAAACCACCGGGCTCGTGCAAGTGCTCAAAGGCGGGGTGAGGTAGCTCCGTGTTGGTTGACCCGGCAAATGAATTGGAGCGAGGGCGGACTGCCTGCCGCCTTCTATCTGCCTGCCACTTATAGATACTGTGACTGAGAAAGACAAATCAGCACACTTTCGCACCACGAGATAACGCATTCCTGAACTGAATGAACCGTCGTATTCGTACTCACGTAACGTCGGCACCGGGGGCGTCGTAGGGCACAGGGAACGGGTCGGTATCTTCCCTCTCGAGACGAAGGTGAGAGGTCGAGGAGCGCTTGGAGATGTCACCAGCGTTCCCTGCCTCCGAGCCTGCACTGAAAGAGCCGCGAGCAAGCTGGTCGGGGGTACCGGGCCTATTATTCTCGCGCTCTTCACGAGACACGAGATGTCTTCGCACAATTCTTGCCTTATCCTCGTCTGTCAGATCATCCAGAGGATTGTCGCCGCTTCCAGGCGTTCCCGATATGGGACGACGGATGTCGCCCAACGCCAGTCGAGGATTGGAGGTGGAGGCTTCGCCTGCAGGCAGGGGCAAGTAGGACGAGCTCCCTGTAGGCCGCGGGGTACCTGTTGGGGTGCCACCAGCCCTAAGGGGGATGTTGGGTGGAGGTGGTGTGCCCGCGTATTGCGCCCGCAGAAAGCGTGGGCTAGGAGAGGCAGATATGGGCGTGCCAAAGGTTGGCGGGGTGCCCTCAGCATTCGCCGGATGCTGCTGGCGCGGACTGGGGATGTCGAAGGGCTTCGAGGGCGAGGACATCGTGGTCGGAGTGCAAGTGCGGTGCGGTGACTCTCGCTCTCGCACCCACCCGTACGTATCTGGGGCAGGCGCTTCCGCAGACGCCCGCGCGCTTGCCGCCGGCTCCGATCCGACTGGCCACCATGTGAGCCATTGCTAACCGCGCGCTCCTTGTTCCTGGCTCGCGACAAGCTCGAGCTGATCCAGCAAGCCAGTCAGATATGTCGTTGTCGGTGGTCTACCTCCAACGATGTCCGCCGACCAGTTGCTCACGCAAAGCTTTGTTTCAGACACAGCGCCGTGGCATATTCACGCTTCACATATGCACGTCCTTCGCGGGAATCCGACGGCGGAGAATCCCAAGCCTGCTTCTCGACGAGATTGAGTTGAGAACACGAGGGTCAGGTCACAGATCAGCCCGAAGTTCGATTGCCTAGAACTGGGACACGGCTAACCCGAGGCTAGTAATGCCAGTACATTAACGAAACACGGTGCGGAAACAGCGTTGTTTCGAATACCCACCTCACCGTGTGGTCCTACCGAGAAGCCGTTTAATGTCCAGCCTCACCACCAACACGAGTATTCCGCGTTTACATAAAGGTATGCATGCCCACTCCGAGGGACGTCGCTACTGTTCTCCACAGCCATCCCAACATTCCCCGTGCCCCGGCAGGTAGCGCTGGACGCCATGACCGACAGCCGCTCTACTTCGAGAATCAAGCGCAAACCCCCTCCCGCCTTCCCTTACTCCCCGAGATATCCACTCCCGGATCCCACTGATCCCTTTGTGTCTCTCCAGGTACTTCGAGACAGGGCGCATTCGTCTCAGCGGTATGGCGGCCATAATCACTCGTCGTCTTCGCTACCTCCTACGCCGCCCTTGCCTCCGCCAGTGGACGTTGTTCGCCATCACACAAACATATCGGCTGAGCTTCCCCCCCTTCCCCGAACTGTTTTGCATGCCGCCAGAAGTATAGAAGCCATTGAGCATCTGCGCGATGGGTACCATTCGGACGTAATCAGGCCGCCTCGTCCTCCACGTGCTAGAGCGCGTCCGACAGGGGAATCAACGTCCTACTTTTCGGATGCGGATGCGGTACCGTCACATGCAACACGCAGGCAACAACAAGAGGCTGTACCTTCGGATAGAGACCATCGCTACCGCAGACGTTCCCAAACCATATCAGCCTTCCCTGCTACTTCCGCCCAACCCACGCTGCAGGACTCAACTTCACCAGAGATTGTGGAGGAACATCAGGATTCTCATCTGTCAAACCAGTACGTCTATGATGATCGCCAGTCGCACGGCCACGTCTATGGTCCGGCTCGCGCAGCGTCGACGGCCGACTCCCACTCACACCAGCATATGGCTTCTGTGCAATCTGTGTCGACGCCTCCTATGACGCCTGATGATACCATGACTTTGAGTAGCGCTAGCCTACACGAACGTGCGGGCTCTCCTTCTCCTGGGGTCGTGCTGCAGGAACCCCCGTCTCCTCGGCTTCCCTCCAAACCTGCTGCATCTGACAGCGATGCAGGGCATGCTGTTCCAGACGTCACGGTGATCTCTAATGGGCTTGCGGGGCACAACTTGTCGAGGATTCTTACTTCCGACTTCCCTACGCTACTGGGTAAGACGGAGCCAGACTCTCCTGCGCCGCTTCCAGTACCTCCTCCACGTCCGCGCTTACCTCCGCGCGCAGAATCCGAGCCGGAGCCAGATTTTAGCACTAGACGGCGAAGCCGCGTCGGCGGCCGCAAGGACAGCCTAACGCGGAGATTCCGTAGGTCATCTTTATATGGGCGAGACCGCAAGATATCAGATCCCTCTCCCCCAGCGTGGGCGAAAACACTGCATACTCGGGAGTCCGTTCACGAAGAATCGCTGCAGCAGCCTAGTTTGGGCGCACGAAGGGAGAGGGACCGCGAGGTAGGCCCTAGTACCTGGCGCGAGGTGCCTCAAGTCGTGCGAGCCTCCGGAGCGGAGGAGCATGTGCTGGAGAGGAAGAAAACAAAGGTATTGCACCGAAAGAGCCTGAGCCACGTCAGTCTTGGGGTAACACCTCTTCCGGGCCTACCCTTTGGCGGGCCGTCGCCTTCCCCAGCAGACAACGTGAGCATGGCGAGCACTCTTGTCGGGTACCCGGACTCGGACGAATTTGGCCGGCCTGCGCAAGCCCTCTTGCCTCCGCTTCCTCCTATGCCTGTGATCGCGCCTCAGCCTCAGACCCCGCCCCCGCCTCCACCCCCTCAGACGCTCGCTCAGGCTTTGGAACTCACGCCATTGCCGAAGAGAAGTTCGCCTCTCCCCCCCATCAGGAAGGAGTCACGTCTGCCTACACCGCCCCGGGATGAGAGATCTGTGCGTGTATCTCGTCAGGAACCCTCTCCAGAGCCTACGCGCCCCCCGATACACGAAGATGATAGGAGAGAGTTAAATACGGTAGAGAATGGATACACAGATTCTCTGCCCCCCGAGAGCCTCCCTCCCTCGCCCTCGCCTGATGTGGTGCTGCTGCGTCCTGCACGGTACGATTCCGATGAACTTGACTACCAGCAGTCATCTCCATCGCCGCCGCTATCGTCCAACCCACTGCTCTCGCGTCCTACCTCGGCGTTCTCGCCCATCCCGCCAGCGGTGGTAGTACCTCTCATCTCACCATCACCCCTCCCGCCACAACACCCGCCACCGAACAGCAGCTTCTCGCCCATCCCTCCGCGATCGGATCCGGCCCCTCGTCGAGCGCCTTCGCCATCTCCTCCACGACGGCCGTCACCTCCCACTCAGCAGCGCCGGGCACCGTCTCCCCGACCCGTCGTTCAGCAGAGACGGGCGCCTTCACCGGTACTTCAGCCTCGCCGTGTACCATCTCCGTTGCCTCCGCCGCGACACACGCCCACGCCTCCCGCTCCGCGCCGAGTACCATCTCCTCTGCCTCCTCGTTCGGACGAGCCTCCGACTCCGGCACCCCTCCCGTTGTCACCCCCCAGGCGCGCTGAGCACGATCTTCCTACCCCTCTCCCGCAACCCCCTCTGCCTCCACCTCGAGCTACTATGCCAGTGTATTTGAACGAGCTTCCCCGTGGCTTCTCTGCTCCTAGAGCAACGGAGCCTGTGCGCCCACAAGAGCCTCCGACCTCTCGGCGTGTACCGTCACCGACGTATGCTCAGGAAATGCCTCGATCATACTCCCCTGCGCCTGAGCCGCCACGTTCAAGGACTCCCCACGAGAATAGGCATGAAGCAAGAGAACAGCGTTACTCGGAAGACCATCAGGAGCGCACCACTGCCGGACTGGCGTCTGTAGCTCAGGTCAACACTCACCTACAAGCCCAGCCCGCTCAGCAAGCGCCGCCGCCTGTCCCGGTGGCGGGGAGCTCGCGCACAAAGCCTTCGGGGACGCCGTACAACTCGGTTCGTCAGCCCGCCTCCGCGCGAAGAGCTACACAAGCCACCGCGCAGGGACAGTACTCGCATCTTCCCTTCCGCTCTGAGACGCCGCCGCTCACGCATCTCGGCCCGGCCCGCACCCAATCCCCAGAACAGACCTCCGCTCCGCGTGCACAGTCGCCCATGCATGTGCCAACCGCGCGCGCGCAATCGCCCCAGCCCGCCGTAAACACCACCCGCGGGCAATCACCGCTGCCACCTGCTCGCGTTCAGTCTCCGCCCGTGCTCGCAACCGCAACCGCGCCTGCGCCTCATACGACCTCAGCCCCTGCTCCCGCGCCGACGCGCGTGCCTGTCCCCGTCCACTCCCCACCACCCCCTCCGGCATACTTTCACACGCACATCCAGACGCAAACCCGCACGCACGCGCACATGCATTCGCAACCGTCTGTGGTGAGCCACGACGGCGAGAACGGGACGGAGGAGTTCGTCCAGACGACGACGCACAACGCGAGCCAGAGCACGGTGGCGTCCCCGCAGGCGCACAGGCAGTACGCGACGTCGACCGAGTCGACACCGTTACCACTACCCCATACACCGTCGACGACGATCTCGCACCCGTACAGGTCCAACGAGACCGCCACAAGCGCGGGGCACCGTAGTCGTGCTACCGCGGCACGCGGGAGCTCGGCGCCACCCCGGTCCGCAGAACCGCACAGACGCCCTAGACACCAGACAGAGCACAAGGAGGTTACGACGTTCGATGAGCACGCGTGCTTGACGAGGGAGCAGATGGCTCGTGCTGCACCGTTGACAGTCGTCGCCCAGAACGGGCTAAGGGTGCCATTCGGAGAGCTAGTCAAAGAGCGGAAGACCATCGTGTGCTTCATCCGTAATTTCTGGTGCGTCCCTTGCGGGTGTGGGCTATGTTAATATCAGCTGATTTCGAGTTCAGGTGTGCGATGGACCAGGACTACATGTATTCCATCGCGCGGCACGTAGATTATCAAAGCCTCCAACATTCCAAGACAGACTTCATCGTCATAGGCAACGGTTCCCCCGGAATGATTAGCTCCTACCGTCGTAAGCACTACGGTCGTCTCCCGACCGCTATGGATATTGACACATCTACCAGGAATCTTCCGTACACCAATCCCTGTATATACCGACCCTTCTCTTCGGCTGCACGCTGCGTTAGGAATGACTCTCAGAACTTCCGACACGGGCCCGGACCACGAGAAAGGCGAGTACATCCGCCACGGCCCCATCGGCGGACTTGCCATGGTGGTACGCAACGCCCTCCGCGTCGGTATGCCCGTCTGGGAGAAGGGCGGAAGCTCGACACAGCTCGGTGGAGAGTTCGTTTTCGGCCCAGGGTAAGGTCTTCAATCTCAGTGTGAGCGTACCTCTAACTTGTCCGTTCCAGGCTGAACTGCTCGTACGCGCATCGCATGACCAACACTCGCTCGCACGCGCCCATCCTCGAAGTCCTCATGTCCGCGGGGCATCACTTCTCCATTCCCACTGCCACCAACGGCGCACCGACTCTCTCACCGGAAGAGGAGGAAGCGTGGATGGAAGAGCGGCGTCGCAGTCTGGCAAGAATGCGCGCCAAACGCGAGAAGAGGCGTATAAATGGACCAGGATTTGGCACGTACGGGCCGGCGCTTGACTACACCCACGGTAGCGACACCGACAGCGGTAGCGTCAGTCCCCACGGAAGCTGGGCGTCGAGCGAGGAGAAGCGCGAGATGGACCGCTTAGCGCGTCGCGCACGAGAGCGGCAGAAGGAGCGGAAGCGTAAAGCCGCGGCGCAGAAGATGGACGCCGTCGTAAAGGAGCGGCATGGGTCGAAGGTGCTTGGATTGCATCTCTCAAACCCGGACGACCAGTACGACCAATACGATCGCCGGGATAGGGACCGCGACCACGACCAGGACGACGAGCTAGAACACCGCCGCAAACATCACAACTCAACCCGTGTTCACGTTGCGCACCATGACTCTCCCGACTGGAGCGATGCGAAGCCAACTCTAGCGTACATCAATGAGCTGGGAAGACGGGAGGACGGGTACGAAACAGGAGAAGAGAGTATGCCTGATTACTCGTATCGGCGTGATTGAGGGACAAATCGCCGTTATATGTGGCCATGCAGGTTATATTAACTGGACATCCGCTCACTATCTACTATTTTCCTTCCTATCGCAAGCTTTAATCGTTCTGTAGCTTCATGTCACCTATACCGATTTTGTAGCATTATCTTTATCACCTGCATATTATGAACAAGTACAACTGGTCCTCCGCTGATTAATTTGAGGAACATCCATCCAAAACCCCAGTGTCTTCCACGTTCTTTATGACGCGGCGGCGCGGGGGTGCTTGCCTCGGGCGCTAAAGATATGTGCTTAAACGACACGAGGCTACCAATCACTACCACAGTCCCGATTTGGACTTGTTCGGTTCACGCACGACGCGCTCATGTCTCTTCACATTCGAACATACACAGACAAACGACACGCCCGCGTACTCACGTGCGTTGTGTTTAAACAAATTAAGGTTCAGTCCGATCGCGTTCAGTAGCCCTCGTACAGCGTATATAACCCAGACATTCCTCGCTCTCGTTCCGACCACATTCCTCTCGCGCATACCACGCACTCCTCGCTCATCATGCTCATCGGACTCATCACTCTCTTCCTCACCGTTATTGGCGCCCTCCGCGCATCTCCTCTCTACGCTGGCGTAGTACTCACTCTCGGCAACGGCTTGCAGGTCAAGTCATGGTTTATATGCGCCGTCCTCGTCCCTCTGTACGAATCATTCATTTCCTGAGCACACCCGAATATATTTGCTAATACGCGTCCCACAGCCTCGACGGCAAGGCATCTACTCTCACCGGTACTTCTTTCGGTAACGGCTTCTCTTACTCTCTTCCTCTGGTCTTGTCTCTGCCAGCTCCCCCTCTTATACTTACTCTCCCTTCTGGCATTTCTGACGACTATCACACTCATCATCTTCACTACCTGCTTATTCTCATACTACTGGTTATTGGAAATCTCGCCTGCACTCTATGGTACCTTCGCACAACCTACCTCGTCGACCCCGCTGTCGACAACCAGCTCAGCCTAACTCTGAACGACCTCACTTTTGGCAACCCATACACTGCTAACACATTCGAGGCGTCTACTCAACTTGCGGGAGTCCTCGAGCACTCTTCAACGGTAGCAACGAGTGCGGCATCGACAGCCCCGAGCGGTGATTCCGCGGTGTGTCCTCCTCAAAAGCCTCAGAAGAGCAAGAGCAAGAGTAAGAAGAGCAAGATCACCGTCGTCCCCTCACCATCCCCCTCTCCTATCATCCCCGCTGCTCGCACCGAGCCTTCAACATCTCTTCACTCCGTCGACGCGAGCAGAGACTCAACACCCTTCCCCCTCAACAACTTGACTGACGACGGCAGCGACTGGAAGACCTGGACCAACAAACGACAACGGCGACCGCCATCCAAACGCGCTCCCCCTCCCCCCACTCGATCCCAGCACCGCGCCCACTCGCAGTCCTCGTCCACCCTCTCCTCTTCATACACTTCCGACTCGCTCTTCTCAACCGCCTCCTCCGCCTCCACTGCTCCGACCTCCGTTGCCTCTTCGAGGCGATCCTCGTTCGCCACATCTCTACCTTCCAAACCTTCGCCTTCGTCTTCCTTCATATGGACTAAGCCTCGTCCACCTCCTAACATAGTCTCTTACAATAAATTCTCTGTCCTCGAGGTGGAACAGTAAGCGGTAGAGTGGGCTCTTGTGCAGTCGGGAGGTCGACGGGGGCCCTCGTTGATCTTCTCTGCACTTGGGCTTGCTCGATCTGAAGGCGTCGGACTAGAAGCTGGCCACTTCTAGTCTTGTCTGACGAGCTGCTGAACGTCCTACATCTCTACACACATCCTACTCCTAGTCTCTCATACTACTCTATACATCATATTTTCTATACCGAACATACCACCATCTCTGTTACATATTACTTATTGTGCGCCCATGTATCCATATGTACCCCTGCCGCAAATATCATACATGTGTTCCGAAACTTGACTCGGAATTTTTCGGTCTCGCCTTCCTCGCCGGACAAACGAATTACGGCTTCTCAGCTGCTGCACCGCTGATAGCTTCGACAGCACACTGAGTTTGTAAGGCTTCGAGTAATGCAACACATCTCATTTACTGACATTTGATGGGGGCGGGCCCAGTATTCAGCTTGAACTGTCATCTGAATACTAACGGGCACCCTCTCGGATACTATTCTACGTCCCTTCACATAACTCATCCTTCCTTGCACACTGGGCCTTCGCCAGATCCACCAAGGCCGGCCCTGGGCGTTCTCCGAACCCCACATCTACCTGCCCAATCTGCACGCTCTCCACAAGCACTGCAGGTAGCTCTGCCTCGACAATCTCAGGGTCCCGCTCCATGACGGCGCTGAGACCCTGCGCGATGCAGGCCGTGCAGTGCGGGTCAAGAGGGGTACCGTTATTATTTGCATCCCGCAGGACGCGGGTCAGGGCGTGTAGGATGATACGGAGAGCAGATCGGTGGCTACGTGGTTGGGATAGAAAGGACGAGTTGTCGCTGGTGTAGAGGAGGAGCGCGAGTGCGCAAGATTTGAGGAAGAGCGATGGGTGCTGATATTCATGGAGGCAGGCGCGAGCGAATGAGATAACATCTCCCACGGCTGCAAGGACTATGTTAGTCCTGGTGGTGTATGGCTGGGGTTGCAGGAGAGCTGACCTGAGGGTGAATAGAGGTATACACGTTGATGTGTGGTTTCCCAGAGCAGGTTCAGCGCCGCGCGACGGAGACGGAACGGTTCGTGCTCGCCCAGAAGCCTTGCAACAGATTCAAGCACTGCTGTATAGAATATAGGCACTCGTGGGTCTTCAGAACAGGCTCCAACAAAGATCTCCCAGAGCGTCCACAACACGTCGAGCACGCCTAACTGCTGTGGGTCGTGATCCCGTGGGAGATGTTCTAGCAGCCTAAGCAACATGTACACGCAACGTTTGCGCGCAGGCTTCGGGAGGTGTGCACCAGCGTCCTGCAGCAGAGCGGAGCAGGCCCGAGAGCGAACTTGGGTGACGAGCGAGAGTGGGGGAATATGGAGGTGAGCTGCGAGGATTGTGAAAGCAAGGAGGGAGGCGTTGTCGGGACTGAGTTCAGCGATGAATGCAGTCATGGAGTCTTGCGTATTGTCGTCTGTAAATGAGGAATGAACCCACACCAGTGCTTTGAGGTCTAGCGTCTCTTGCTGGCGCTGCACAACGACGCGATCTCGCTCGCTCCAGCTGGAATTCTTCGGCTGGACGGCCTCGAGATTCTGCGGACACCGGAAACGGGCAGTCGCCTTGAACGCCGCATATCGGGACACTATGGCAACGAGGTGCTCTTGCGCCCGCACAAGGAGCCAGGATTGGGGAGACTTGAAGGGACAACTGGCATGGAAGACTGGTGCGATAGTAGTCACAACGTAGAACAGAAGCGCGACAACAATTAGTGCGGTGACGATGCCAGCTACAACGAAGTGCAGCATGAAAAGGAAATCAATGAGGCCGACGAAGAATAAGATCAGGGATAATTGAAGCAGGAGAGGAAGTAGTGTCATGATTTCCGGGATGTACCACGAAACCAGACAATTGTAACGGTACTGCCTGAGACGAACAGCCTCCCGCGAAGAGAGGGATGCAACCGTGAGGTATTCGCGCAACCATTGTTTAGCCATGATAGCAACTAGCGCGGAGAAGAGCGAAAAGACCAAGCTTGAGAACCAAAGTGCGTTGATGCGTATGCTCTGGCTAGTCGGTTGGAAGATTGGGTTGCTTGCGGGAGTGCAGAGGGGGCTCTCGCATCCTGAAGCGGGCGCAGAAATCTGCCGGGAGATTTGTTGTAAGATCTGAACGGATGTTTCGTTTGGGTCCTCCTGGAGTAAGTGGTACGCTTCAATGTTGAAAGCGGTGACTACCGCCGAGAACAGGCCGGCCTGCGGGTGATCAGAAGTGCTATATGATCATAGAGATTGAAAACATACGAAGACGAGGAGTGTGTCAATTTCCTCCTTCCAACCACGGACCATGGCTTCATCGTAGTCCCTCATGCGAGTCGTGCATGTCGCCCAGTCAGGCTGAACCTCGGTGGAGATGTCTGGGTATAGGCGCTGAATTCGAAGAGGGTGGTCCGGTGCGCTGAAGTTGGCTCGAGGCGGACGCGGTGAGTCCATGCTCTCAACTATTGACTGTTGAGGCGAGAAACACGGGGGTTGTCTCTAAGCCTCTCGAAGAAGCCGCCGGAGTGCCAACTTGACATAGTTCTGATGCCACCCGTCAGGATTTACGTCTGCGATACTGCGGGACAGAAATGCGGAGAATGCGCTTGTACGACGCAGCCCACGAGCATCTTAGAGCATTCGTGATCCTATATGAGAGACTGTGCTGAATTAATAGTCCAATTGGTCCGAATGCAATAGCTGGCTAGATATCCAGAGTCCGGGTTAAAGAGTACTTTGACGCCCGGCAAGGAATAGACGCCCGACAACATGAGACGCGGGCACGTGATACGACGCGTGCATCCCAGCCACGCGGGGAATGTTCAACTTGGGCGTCTTGCCGTCCTCCGTTGTCCCAGTTCGTCCTTTGTCACTCGTCCTCCTCCTCTATCATCCCCTCATCCCCTTCTTTCCTTTCTCTTCCTTGCACCACTTAAAGGCGACACCATGTTCAAGAGCATCCTTCCTTCTCGCCGTATCCCCGCCGCCGACTTCCAGATGCTCACGACACCAACGGACCCGTCGGAATCGGAGTCAAACGGCAAAGAAAACTACTTTGCCTACGATGCCACACACGATGCGAAACCTAGAACAGAGAAGAGAAAGAAGGCCAAGAGCAAAGCCCAACCTGAAAACGAGCCGCTATCTGCTGAGGACTTCGACCGCTTGCTTGTGAGTTACCTCTTCAGTCTTGCCCCATAATCCGACGCCCGCTTTCGCATATGCGGCGTGAGCCCAAGTGCTTGAATCCTTGCGGTCGCCACAGGAAGGGCCAAGTGCCCTGTATCAGTATTCAACATGAATCACACCTACTGTTTGGCGCCGCTCGGCTTGCTTGCTTCGTGTTACCACCCAGAAATAACGAGATACGAACTCAAACTATCCTCTTCTCAGGATGATCTACAAATCCCCTCAACCATCCGGCCAAAGCTGGCCACGATGGACCCCACTGTCAAGGCGGCGTTCCTCAAGTCCTCGCAAGTCCTCGCTCAAATGAGGCCTGCCGCTGTCTCCAACCCGCCGCTAACGCCTCGTGGACTCCGCAAGGCCCACAGTAGCGAGTCTCTGGCGTCCATGGCCTCTCCACGGCCAAAGAAGCCGTCACTGGAGCAATATGACCTCTCCCCGGCGCGTAGCCAGCAATTCTCGACAGCGCACCCTCGTGGTTCATCTATAGATGTTCGCCGGCTACCAGTCGATGCAAAGCCTGTGCCGATTGCGCCGCTAAAGACGAGCAAGGACAAGAAGAAGGCTGGTGTTCTCTCGCCAGAGAAGCACGTTGATATGCTTCTCAGCCAATCAAGCACCCGCCTCAACGTGGAGGTAGTCAAGAAGCTTCGGTTGCTGCTCCGGAACGAGGCTGCGAGGTGGGTTTCAATGTCAATGTGTGGCCCACGAAGGTTGACGTCGCCATGCATTGCAGTTGGACGGATGCGTTTGTTCGCACAGGTGGGTACGAGGCGATCCTCACCCGTCTGAACGAGATTCTCGACGTGGAGTGGAGGTAAGATCGTACATCGACGCTTCGGAGGTTACACCGCTCACCTGACAATAGGGAGGAGCAGCACGACGACCAGATATTGCACGAGCTCTTGCGTTGTGTCAAGGCACTCACAACGTCCGCCGTTGGGTGCAACGCCCTGCGGGCAGCATGCCCGGCGCCATTCGACAAACTGGTCATCCTCCTGTATTCGGACAAGCGGCCAGGAGAAGTCGCCACTCGGCAACTCATCGTCGAGCTGCTTCTTTCCCTTTTCGACTTGTACCCGCTCGGGGCGCTTCCGTCGACTGGTAGCCCAGCAGCGGGGCTCATGTCACACTCCCGCTCGCGCTCAGTACCATGGGAGCTTTCCGCCTCGGCTCTCACATCCTCGAGCAACCTCATCACCCTTCCCCGCCCTCACCAAACCCTCTTTTCGCTCCTCAAGGCCCTTCTCCTCACTCGCGCCCCTCCACCCAGTGAAGCACCCGGGACGCCAATTGAGCCACATGAATTCATTGAGCAGCTCCACACGCCTCGTATTTACAAGACGTACCTGCAGGAGATGAGTGATGTCTGCAGGGACTACTTCTGGGTGTTCTGCCACCCAACGAACACTATTTGGGACCTCTCGGAGACCGATGAGGCGAAGGTCGAGAAGCCTCGCGCACCTGGCGGTATGACGGGTGGTGTAGAGTTTGAGGCGATGTGCTATATGGTATGCTTTACACAATTGGTCTGATCTGCAGGATCTGAATGACTCTTTTCATATAGACGATGCACTTCAAGTTCGTTAATGCCATCGCGAGCTACGCGCAGGCCCTCAATCTGCCGAAGGATCACGAGCATTCGGCGTACCGCTTCCACCGTGATATGCTCCAATCTGGCATCGAGCGGATACTCTCGGTGCGCCCTGTACCCCGTCGCGTCGTCGTACCGCCTCTCTAACGCTGAGTCCCCCTGACCTAGATCGCGAGGAAAGCGTCGACAACATACTACCCGACGCTCCACCTCGAGATCGCACGATTCGTCGCCTCCGCCGGCCGCGCCGGGCATGACATCCCCTGGAGCCTCTCCAGACTCGTCGGCCCGCCCCCCACCGGCATGCGCCGCCAGGCTCCGGTCGTCGTCCCTCCCCCGGTACACCCCTCGCGGAGCAACCCCACCACACCGACGAAGCAGCGGTTCGGGGCGTACCCGCACCAGCACCAGCACCAGGTGTACCCGGCGCACGCCGCGGCGGCGGTGTACCCTGCGCGGGCGAGCCAGAGTGCGCTGGCGCTGGGTGCGGCGGGGGAGCAGCGGCCGGTCGTGCCGGGGAGCAGGAAGGTGACGCCGATGTTCAATTGAGCGTTGGCGTAGGGGGTGTGTGTGATGGCTGGTCCTTTGTGGCGACGACGACGACGGCGACGTGGTGGTGGTGGTAGCGGACGTTGACGACTTTTGACCACGAGCTGCGACTCGGATGATGCGATGCGCATTGCGTATGGAGTAGAGGGTGGGGCCTGTGCTCGACCGATGACCTTTCTTTTGAGTATGCGTTCGAGTGTATGTTCTTTTTTTTGAGTGTCTGTTTTGTTGTGATTTTACTATGATTGCGTTCGATGCTATGTGCTTGCGAATACGTAGTGTGCTTGTACAGAATCCAGATTGATTGATGTATGCCATGTTGGATCGCGAGTGTTGCTCTATTGATTGTGACGTACACCGCGATGCGATGACGGTTTGCTACTAGTGCTATTGAAAGCGGCGTGTATGCATGCTTGCGCAACGACCACTAGCCGTAACTTAGTATCACCAGTACTAGATATCATTGGTCTGCTAACTACTGTGGGCCCACTCTACACACGCTCCCGTGCGGCGTAGAGCGATCGACCATGCAGACACGCACAAGCGTCGTATGTCGTAGTATATTTTGAGCCGCTCGGAATGCGGGCGTGGGGTACCCACGGTGCGGTCGTCCGTATGTTGACCATGTTCGATGGAGGCGCACACGTCTACCAAGCCTGTGGGTGTACTCTGAGCGTCGGGTTACCGCCACCGGCTTGCTCGCCGTGGTCCCGTGTCCCGCGAGAGGCGTCCCGGTGGCACTGACGCCGCGCCCGGGGATGAGTTTGAAGCACTTCGAGGGGGGTGAGACCATTGGACACATGCTCGCTGCGGGATGGTAAACCGCCATATGCGGGTGGCTGGGGATCATCGTCCGCAGGCTCGGGACTGCGTGCGTACATGGACGTAGGAGAAAGCTGTACAATATAGAGACGATCCGTTCTGGGGAAGAGGGTCACGTTGAGTACGGTGGAGCAATCGCTGACCTCGATGCTTGGTATGCCAAGTATCGTCGTGGAGCGCGATGCATGGATGCACTCTCGGTCCCGTGGAGCTTCGAAGCGGTGGTGCTCGCGGTGTGCGTGGTGAGGCAGCTCAGACGGGATCCCCCGCCACGTACGTCCGGGGAGAGTTCACACCTCGCCCAGGGTTCGCCGAGGACACAGCATTGCGAGAGATCCGACGGTAAGTAGAGCGATCCCAGAGGGGTCTGAGGGTCGAGTCGCGTGCACCCGTTGCAAAAGCCATGGACGCCGTCATGCGCCCCCGGGAGCCCGTGCTTGACCTCTCCGCCGCCGCCGTCTTGTCGCCTCTGAGGGCCCGTTTTAGCGCATAGAGTGGAGTGGCCGCGAGACTAGCCCGTTTTCCGGAGGCATTCACGTGCGTTGCCGCGCGGTGGAGTGGCAGAGTCCCACACCGCCCTTCTTGCCTCTTGTCGTCGCCCGAGCCCGTCCACAACAGCTGCTGCACCCGCCCGCCCGCTGGTGCCGCCTAGACCTTGGAGCCTCGATCGGAGGCGCCACGCGAGAGCAAGAGAGCTGTCAAGGAAAGACGATACACCCGGCGGAACGTTGACGTCGGTGGCTTTTTGGAGATAGCTAGCGCGCAGACGAGAGACGAGGACGACGAGTGCGAGGCGGAGAGGTGCAGCTGCACAGCGGTCGGTTGCAACAGGAGGAGAGACGGAGTGCGGGACCATCAGCGCATCTGGAGACGGATCGGGGACGCCCACAGCGATCGCCCGAAGAGGAAGTGGAGAGGGCCGGCCGTGTTTTGTCCACGGTGTGCTCGAGTGCGAGTGCAAGTGCAAGTGCGAGTGCCCGCGACGACGACCGTGCTCGCTCCCGATCTCTCTCTCTCTGCCACCCGCCGACTCGTGCCTTCTGCCTCCCCAGAGCCGCAGCGACGTGCGCCGCGCTGGCGTCTCAGGCCCGCCCCCGCCGCAGACCCCTCCTTGGCCTCTTCCTCTTCCCCCGGGGCCCCCGCCGCCGCTCCAACACCCTCGACCCCTGTCCCTCCCCCCGCCCGTCCCCCGCCCCAATCGCCCAACATCCACCGCAGAGCTCCCCGCTCTCCCCCGACCCCCCTCTCTCCCCGTCGCCCTCTCCGGCTGCGGGCGCCACCCCCACAGACCTCATGACGACCACCACCCACATATCCCAGCACCAGCTCGACCAGAGGCAGCGCACACAGGACGACCAGCGTCGCCAGCTCCAGCGCCAGTACGAGGACTTCCAGCGCCAGCAGCAGCAGCAGCAGCAACACCAGCATCAGCACCAGCACTCCCAGGACAGCGGCCTCGCTCCCACCAAGGCCAGTCTCAAGACCTGGTGGAACCACTTCACGTTCGCACAGAAACTCAAGCGCGAGGCCGAGGAGAAGAAGGGTGCGTCCTCCCTCGCTCTTGTCGCCCCCTCCGCCGCCCTCCGCCGTCGGGCGGTCGACGACCTGGCGACCTTCCCCGGCGTGTGACTGACGCGATTGCGCCGCAGACGGCGAGAGCCATGTCTTCGGCACCCCCCTCAAGGAGAGCCTCAAGTACGCGAGCGTCCAGATCTCCACCGCGAACGCCAATGGCGAACTCTACGTCTGGGGCTATATACCCGTCGTGGTCGCAAAATGGTGCGCCTCTCTTCCGTGCCACCCTCCAAGTAGCTTCCCCTGAACGCCTGTCGCCCGCAGTGGACTCTACCTCAAGGAGAATGGTGCGTTCCTAATATATCGTCTGCGCTGTTCCCATGCCGAGGAGCCATCTAGCGACGGAGGTAGAGGGGACATTCCGGGTCAATGGCTCGAATAAGCGTATGAGGGAGCTGCAAGCCGCCTTTGAGACCCCTCCAAGGGTGCGTTTACTGCGTCCCTGTTTTCTGCTCATTCTTAGCGTTTATGGTAGTACGGGAAGAACTTGGAATGGAATAAGGAACATTATACAACCCATGACGTCGCAAGCGTCTTCCGACGATACCTCACTCAGATGCCTGTGCGTATCATATCCCAAGCCATCTATGTACGACTCTCAATTCTAGCAGGAACCTGTGATACCCCACGATATGTACCATCTAGTGAGTAGTCTTCCCTCCGCTTTATCTGCATGTCGCTAATTTGCTATAGTTCCGAGACGCGCTCGGTGAGAAGTCTACTCGCTCGGTCCCTCACGGAGAACACCCGCACTGACATGTCCAGTCCAGCCAAGAAGCCGTACAACCAAGACGAAGTGATCGCGACGTACAAGCGTCTCATCCGCTCGATGCCGCGCGCAAATCAGTACCTCCTCCTCTACGTCCTCGATCTCTTATCCGTCTTCGCGCGGAAATCAGACAAGAACCTCATGACCGCGAAGAGTACGCATGATTTACCTTCGCCCCCTTCCTCCCACAACCACCCCACGCTGACCGTGTGCGCCCACCGCAGATCTGGCGGTCATCTTCCGGCCGGCGCTCATCGCGCACCCCACGCACGAGATGTCCCCGCAGGAGCACCAGCTGAGCCAGGACGTGCTCGAGTTCCTGATCGCGCACCAGGACTGGTTCATGCTCGACATCCCGCCGCCGCCCACGACGACGGCGACGACGGCGACGGCGACGAAGCCGTCGGACAGCAGCGCGCCCGGAGCGGAGCCCGTCTCGGATCTCCTCGCGAGCTCGGACGAGGAGTCGGGCGGCTGGAAGCTCATCAGCAGAGTCGACGTGCCGAAGCGGATCGGCCGGCGACGGACGACGACAGAACGCTCCGCCGACCGCGGTGCGTGTTCTGTTTCTCTCCCTCCTCTTCCCTCAGCCCCTCCCTCCCTCCTTCCCTCGCTGTGCGCTGAGACGCGCGCGCTTCCAGAGAAGTCACCGCACGAAGAGCCCGGCGGGCTGTCCCCGGTAGTCGAGACGCCGCCGTCGCGCACGGGCTCGGCGGTGGGCGTGACGCGCAGCCGGACGCTGCCGTCGTCCAAGCAGGGGCGTATCCCCGAGGAGGAGCGGCACGCGAAGCTCGTCAAGAAGCAGAAGCGCGCGTCGGCGCAGCCGCAGACGCGACGCACGCCTAGTGGCGGGACGATGGGATGACCGCTGACGGCTGACCGCCGCCCCGACGGTCTTGACTTGGTTCGTTCGTGTCGCTGTCGCTGGTGACCGCTTCTCTGCCCTCCCCGCTCCCGTTCCGTTTGGTCGTTATACCACACCACCCCTGCCCGCCCTCCCGTCCCCGTCCTGCAATGCACCGCGACCCATCCCCGCCGCAATACTGCTCCTCCTACTGTACCCACCCCACGAGTCGAGTCCCTGCAGTCCGCTTCCCCGTTCGCTATTTAGGTCGCCGGCAGGAAGAGACGCGCATTGACGGCGCGGGTCGGGGAGACCGCCTCGGGCCTCGACTCGCCGCCGCTCCCGCTCCCACTTCCACTGCTGGCCGTCGTGGACGCCACCACCACCACCACCCGCCATCATCACCACGGGGGGCGTCCGCGCTGCAGTTGTTGTCGGTTACGATACGCTACGCTACGATACATACATGCCTGCGCCTCAGCCACCGTCCTCTGTTCTCCATCCTGTCGATGTTGTTTGTTGTGTTACTTAGCACCCTCTTTTCCTTACCTCCCCAGGCTGAGTCCCCTCCTCTTCACCGCCCCGCCCACTGCTGCCGCGTCGTGCCGACCCTCGAAGGCCCCTTTATAATTTACCACGTAGCACCTCCGCCACCCTCCACGCCGTCCGGAATCGCGGGCACGGACACGCACTGGCGGCTGCGGCTGCGCACGCGCACTTGTCTGTACATGACGTGGTCGATACATATCTGTACATGTCTATAAGACCTCCGTATAGCCTCGATGGACTATTACTAGCTGCTCTCGCTCTCGTCGTTTTGGTCGCGTTGGGGGTCATGAGCCGGAGCACTGTTATATGGTGCAGCTGTCGTTCGTTCGTGGTTGGTAGCGGGGGGGAGGTTTGACGTCGACATAGACATGGACATATGGACGTTGACACACACTGGCACTGGCCGGCTTGGGGGACGTTGGCTGTTGGACGTTGGTCGATGTGAGCGTTTTCGTTCTGGGGGTCCTGCGCATGTGTTACACGTACGCTGGCTGTCGTCGCTGCCGCAGGACGTGCCGTCCACCCTCAAAGTTTTCCTTCCGGGTTCGAGTTCCCTTCTTACAGGGTCAAATGGTACCCTCGTTCAAAGCGCGCGCTGCGCTGTATAAATATGCACTTGCGGTCGCGGGCGGATGTATAATTAGCGTGGGCTAAGCATAATCGCCCACCCTTCAGGACCTGCTGCGAATTCGAACTTGATAGATGATAGCCTTGATGCGGGATGAACACACCTTCCCTGTCTGGATCCAGAACGACATGTTTGTCACAGAGCGGTGATACGGCTCGGCGCGATCGCCATGTCGACTGCGCACTGCCGCGCCGCGAAGGAAGGATTCAGGAACGCAGGAACAGCGTCTTCACTTTTTGCCAGGCCGGCGACCACTGGCCAGAGTGTTCAACGGGATTTTAAATATGCAAAGCAGTTTCTTTGCACTCCCATGAGGTGTTCCTTCTACGACGGCCGTTAATACTGGGGGATCGTCGCCGTTTGGTATGCACGCCGCGACCCGCCAGGAACCCGACGGAATAGACGTGTCGGTTCGGAGGTGATCCGCGGCGCGGACTTGAAGAGAGAATGCTGAATGAGCGGAGCTGTGCCGGAGAGGCGGCCGGTGGCATGGGCCAGCAGCTCTCACCGCCCCCGTGCGGCGTAGGCCGTGGCCGTAAGGTGCAAGGCCCGCACGAGGGAAACTAGGCGGACTTTGTCCTCGAGCCCTTCCCGTTCCACGACCCGCTCACGTAGTGCGACGACGACTGACGCCTGACGACCCCACTCTGTGATATCCGCCGCGCGCTGTGTGTTCTACTGCTAGCGAGCGTGCAAGAATAGCGACGAACGAACGAGCACATATGCCGTCCTGGGCCCGTGACGAGTCTCGCGCGGGAGTGACGGGGTCAAGCCCGGACTACTCGCCCTTACCCGTACGTCGGCTGCCCGCTGCCCGCCCAGCCCTCTCCTCTCTCTCCATCCTAACTTGCCCCTCTAATTTCCCGCACCACCACCCGCCGCCCGTCTGCTGCGCAGCCGCCCCACCGTCTTTCCAGCTTCGACGACCCCTACGCCCTCACCCTCTCCCGCCACAGCCCCGGCGCAGACGCAGACACCCCCCGCGCGTCCCTCGTCCACGACGACCCCCGCCCGTACTCGTACTCGGACGCGCCCGCCATGCCGCTCAACAACACATACAACCAGGCGCAGGGATACTCCAACATGGAGTCCCCCTACGGCAACGCTGCGTACAGCAGCAGCCACTGGCTCGAAAAGGAGCAGGCCCGCAGCCGCAGGTCCAAGTGGATCGTGAGTCCCCCTTTCGCTTTTCCGCTCGCCTGCGCGTGCGGTCGTCGCGCAAAGTAGAGAAAGAGTGAAGCTGAGCATGGACCGGGCATGTGTGGGTGTGCTTTGAAGGTCATCGGCTCGCTCGTCACCATCATCGGCCTGATTGCCATCGGTGTCGGCGTCGGCGTGACCGTCGCGAAGAACAACAAGTCGAGCACCAAGTCCTCGTCCTCCTCGTCCTCGGCCGGCGTCGTCACCCAGACGAACCCGAACGACCCGAGCACGTTCACGGCCGACTCGCGCCTCAAGAAGTCGTTCTACGGCATCGCGTACACCCCTGAGGGCTCGCAGTACCCCGACTGCGGCAACTCGCTAGGTGCGCCCCCCTCTCTCGTTCTTACTTGCTGCGTGAGCCAGGCGCTGAACCCCCTCGGCAGCGGACGTGATTACGGACATCCAGGTATATTTCCGGTTCGGGCGGCTGTGCTGTGCGACTTTGGCTGATTCAATATATTTTCATCACCGCGCAGCTCCTTTCGCAGCTCACTGACGTACGTGCCGCACTCGTCTGTTTGCCGGATCATTGGTGCTAATCGTACCCCTACAGCAAATCCGTCTGTATGGTGCGGACTGCAACCAGACCGCCCTTGTAGTATGTTCTGTCGCATCCGCTGTGCAGGCTGTTAGGCTCACCGCCGACGTAGCTTGAGGCCATCAAGCAGACCAAGGTCAACATGACGGTCTACCTTGGGAACTACCCCATTCCCACAGACCCGGCCCCGTACGAGAGGCAGCGTGACGCCATCATCGACGCGCTGAAGACCTACGGCGCAGACCACGTCGCGGGCATCACCGTAGGCAACGAGTACATGCTGAAGTGAGTTCCCGAGCACATCACCACAACTGCGCCATATGCTGACTGTGCTCGCCCAGCTACCTCAACGCGAACGGCGCCACAGACCCGAACAGCGCGGTCGGGAACGTCGGCGCGCAGCTGCTGCTGTCGAACATCACCGACACGCGCACGGCGGTCGAGGCACTCAGCCTGGGCAAGACGATCCCGATCGGGACGGCGGACGCGGGGAGCTTCTTCAACAACGAGGTGCTCGCCAAGGTCGACTACGGCATGTCGAACATCCACGCGTGGTTCGCGAACGTGTCCGTCGCCGAGGCCGCGGGCTGGGTGAACGGGTTTTTCCAGGAGACGAACGTCGCGGCCGCGAACGCGCTCGCGAACCAGCCCAAGATGTTCATCGCGGAGACGGGCTGGCCGTCGGCGAGCAAGGACAAGGGCAACGAGAGCAACGGGCCGTCGATCGCGTCGGAGCCGAACCTACAGGTGCGTTCTCGGTTTGGGTGGCCTGCGATGCGTGGGGTGGGGCTCATGCGGCGTGTAGACTTTCCTCGATACGTTCGTGTGCCAGGCGAACACCAACGGCACCGGGTACTTCTTCTTCGAGGTATGTCTACTGCTTCCTTCATAGAAAACACGCCGTATTGACGCCTTGCGTAGTACTTTGACGAGACTTGGAAGGATGCCCAGTTCGGCGGTGTCGAGGTGCGTGTTTCTTTTGCCTACGTCATTTTGGGTGCTTACGCGGTTCCGCGCCAGGGCCACTGGGGTCTGTTCTACTCCAAGTAAGCTCCCGCCGCCTTGACTCAACCCGGGGACCCGAGCGCTGATTCCGTTTCTCCCCAGCCGCACACTGAAGGATATCACCATCCCCACCTGCTGAGCCAGTCCCCGCGATCCTCCACCTGCGACACCCCTTACCCCTCCGCGCCTTACCTTTCTTTTGACCGGACACTTCACGACACCATTACCCCTTTGTTCGCGCACGGACGCTTCTCTTTATGACACCCTCCCCGCATCTCGCTTCATGTAGCATCCCGTTTCCCATCTTGTGTTGTTCTCACCGCTGCTACATCCCGTACACTTCTTTTCTTTTTTTGCATGTCTCATCTCGTCTCCCCATGCCTCGCCTCCCCGCCTCCGCTCTCGGCGCGCACACGGCCCGGCGTCCACTCCTTTGCAACTGTCCTCTCTGCCCCCCACACACAATTTGGCTTCGGTTTGGTGTTTCGTTGTTCCGATTCTCGCGTCCGCGGAGGGGGGTGAAAGGGGGTGAAATCTCTCGGAACATACGGACTGTAGTAGCGTAAGCAAACCCCCCCGCGACGGACGATGGTGTATTCGTAGCACTACGCGCCCGGGCGCACGCGTTGCGTACTTGTAGTGGCGGTGCACATACTTAGTCCCCGGCCCTACGGATATCGGTGATCTAATGGACGATCTTGGTTTGGATGTGCGGATGTGCGGGCGTGGGGTGGGGATTTGTGCGTCGAAATCGACTGGGCGCGCGGTAAACGTGGGTGAGCGTACGCCTGCCTGTATCACACCATTGCGGATGTCACTGTCAGGGCGGTGCAGGGTCGAATACGTACGGGCGCGCATTTGAACACACAGGGATAGCATTCAGTGCGGAGGAGGCGGGTTAATGTGAGAAACGTGGGCGTGGTACTTCGAAAGTTGAAGGCTACGCCCGCGCGGTACTCGAACTTAGCACATCGGACGCGCTGCCAACAGAAAGGAAAGGAAATTGTGGATATATATGCAAGTTGGTACATGAAAATAGATGGAGATATAGATATGGGATACGTAGGCCTCCGCGCTCTAAGGTAGGCTGTAGATAGTGATGTGTGGTAGTACTAGTGTGTGTGTGTATGCTAAACGTGTGTTGAATAGTATGTAGGATAAGTTGGGACGTTCGGCAGCTCGTCAGACGAGACTAGAAGTGGCCAGCTTCTAGTCTGTCCTCAGATCGAGCAAGCCCAAGTGCAGAGAAGAGCGACGAGGGCCCTCGTCGACCTCCCGACTGCACAAGAGCCCACTCTACCACTTACTACTCCACTTCGAGAACAGAGAATTTATTATTAGAAACTACACTAGGAGGCGGACGAGGCTTAGTCCATGTGAATGAAGACGAAGACGAAGGTTTGGATAGTAGAGATGTGGCAAACGAGGGGCGCCGCGAAGAGGCAACGGAGGTTGGAGCAGTGGACGCGGTGGAGGTGGTCGAGAAGAGCGAGTCGGAGGTGTAAGAAGAGGAGAGGGTGGACGAGGACCTTGAGTGGGCGCGGCGCTGAGATCGGGTGGGAGGAGGGGGAGTGCGCTTGGATGATCGCCGTTGTCGTTTGTTGGTCCAGGTCTTCCAGTCGCCGTCGTCGTCATTGTTGAGGGTGGCGGGTGTTGGGCCGCTGCTCGCGTCGACAGAGTGGACGGTTTTCGAGGGCTCGATGCGAGCAGCGGGGGAGATGGGAGAGGGAGATGGTGTGGGGATGACGGCGACCTTGCTCTTCTTGCTCTTGCACTTCTGAGGCTTTTGAGGAGAACGCACCGCGAAATCATTGCTCGGGGATGTCGATGTCTCGTTGGTTGTGACCGTTGAACAGTCCTCGAGGACGCCGGACAGTTGTGTAGATGCCTGGAACGTGTTGCCAGAGTATGGGTTGCCAAAAGTGAGGTCGTTCAGAGTTAGGCTGAGTTGATTGTCGACGGCGCAGTCGACGAGGTAGGTTGTGCGAAGGTACCAAAGAGTGCAGGCGAGACTGCCAATGACCAGCATTATGAGGATAAGCGAGTAGTAGGTGTGATATAGGTAAGCAGTCTGAGAAGCGCCAGGCGGGAGGGTAAGCAGAAGAGGCGGTGCCGGGAGAGACAAGACGAGAGGAAGAGAGTAGGAGAAACCGTTGCCGAAAGAAGTACCAGTGAGAATAGATGCCTTGTCGTCGAGGCTGTTGGATGAGTGTCAGAAAACATACTCGGGAGCACACAGAGAATAAACGATACGTACAGAGGGACGAGGACGGCGCATATGAACCATGACTTGACCTGCAAGCCGTTTCCGAGAGTGAGTACGCCAGCATAGAGAGGAGATGCGCGGAGGACGCCAAGGACGGTGATGAAGAGGGTGGCGAGTGCGGTGAGCATGATGAATGAGGAGTGCGTGGTATGCGCGAGGGGAATGTGGTCGGAGCCAGAGCGAGGAAAGTCTGGCTTATATACGCTGTACGAGGGCTGCTGGACGCGATCGGACCGAACCTTAATTTGTTTAAACACAACACACGTGAGGACGCGAGCGCGTCGTTTGTATCTGTATGTTTGAATGTGAAGAGAGCTGAATGAACCGAGTGGGAGCCGGACGCACGTCCAAATCGGGACACGGGTGGCGATCGGTAGCCTCGAGGCGTGCACGCGCCTGCTATACGGACCACAAGAATCGGTGCCTCTTGAAATGCTGCCAGACGGCGTATGATGCGATGTTTCCATATAATAGCACATCAGATAGACTAAACAAGTGCTAGGTCATTTAATTAATTTTCTGAGCAAATATACTACAACCCCGTTAGGAACACTTGATCCCACAGCGCTGTGTAGTGGGTGTTACGTTACGTCTATTGGCTTCAGAAAATATTCTCCGCACTCGTATACGTCTAGGAGGTCGCGGCGGCAGTCGTGGAGGGTTTCGCCGTCTTGACGTCCTCATCGGGTGTCGCAGGCGTTGCAGCTGTTCCGGTATTCTTGTTCAATTCAACGGCGCATTTGATGTCCCACTCGCGCACGCCAACTTTCGCCCCTAGCCTACGCCATTGCTCCCAAAGAAGCTCGCGTCGCTCTGCGCACAATCGGACGAGTGGGTTCCAGTAGTGTTCGTGCGAGTACTCAAAGTACGCCGAGCCACCCCATTCGGAGAGTAGCTGCTCTTCCGTGAACAGGCCTTCACTGAGACAGTTGGGGTTAAAGCGAAGTTTAGGTCGGGTAAGAGGGTCAATGAAAGGCGTTATGAGCTTGAAGAATGCGTTCACGAAGAACGGCACGTTGACCACGAGTGCACGGCCGAGGCGCTCAGGATCTATAGGGCAGGAAAGAGTATAAGCCACGACATCACGCAGCGACGGCATCCACTGACAGTGCGTTTGGAGGATGTTCAGCACCTAATTAGATCCAGAGGGTCAGTCTCGATAATATGTTCATCGCAAGCTGGGGAAGCTTACAGCTCGTGATTGACCTATTGACGGGTTTTTTGCGCGGTCGGCAAAGTCAACCATCAGTGCAAGCGTTCTGGAGAGCGTTTATCAGAACCACAGTCAGAAGGATGACGTTGAGTACATACTCAACACCTGGACCCATAAGGTCCGTCACTCTCTCCAATGCCCATACAACGTAGTGTACTTGACGGATGCTCTCCTCCGTGTTCTGCTTACTAGGGCGAAGGTAGAGTGCGGGCCTGTGGTCCGCGTCGTATCCCCAAATCACCATCTTTCCAGTGACGGCCTGCACGATAACAGAGTCAAATTGTAAGCACTAAGCACGAAGAATGTCTTTTTTGGAAGAGAAGAACGTGTACCTCGGGCTCCACATGGGATGCAGTGATGACATCGTACAGGCCGTATTCCCGCCGCCATTTGAGAGTCTCTTCTAACCGCTTGATCGCGGCATGCGCGCTAGCCCACTTAATTGCACGAATGAACCTGTAAAGAGTTAAGTTATATAAACAGGGAGAACACACACATTGCCGAACACGCACCTAAGCAAGCATTCGCAGGACTACCGGTGTCGTATTAGTATCATGCCGAGGCGACGATGAGACCGACGTACCAGCCAGAACTTCTCATTTTCGGTCAAGGCTCCATCTTCCACTCCCGGAAGTACGTATTCCTCGTGATCAAAGTGCTTGAGGACTTCGTCATATAGCTTTTGCTGTGCGTCTGTAAGTTGTAGTTGAGGAGGCAGAACGGCCGGGTCGACAGATATCTGCGGAGGAGCTGGTGCCTCATAAATGTTCACCGTTTCTCCGGCCATGTCTCAAAGACGACTATGAGTGCTCTATGATATGTCGCGCAGAGGACTGGCTAAGTGGTGGTGGTGATGGCACGAAGCAGTATGCGGAGAAGACATCCTGACGGGAGCGGTGATGGTCCGAGGCGTCCGCGCGCTGACGCCCGCCGCCGGGTCGTGTCTCCGGCACGTGGCCGTGTACGCACTCTCCGGGCCCTTATCCGGGTTCCACGAGCCCCGCCTTGCATCTTGACCACCACGACCCGCCTCTATGAGCCCGAGTCTGCGATGGCAATGGCGAGCAAGGAGACGCGGCTGAGAGTAATCTCACTCTACAAGGAGCTACACCGACTCGGCCGCGAATACCCTGACCCGGCGTATGTCTCCGTCTTTGGGTCTCACACGACCCGCTCAGGACGCTGAACGTCCTGGTGAACACAGCTATAACTTTCACAAGAAGCTCCGTGGACTTTTTGAAAGTGCGTGCATCGACTCTTTTTGCGTTGCTCATCTGAAGCTAAATCTTTCTGCAAGAGAACCGCAACCTCACCGATCCGCAGGAGATTGAGAAGGCGATCAAGCTCGGCGAGTATATTCGGAATGGTAAGCCACAGCTCCTTTTTCCGTCATAGACGCTGCAGCTTTCCCCTGTAGAAACGCTCGCCCTATACTCTTTGCGCAAGTACCGCCATCTGAAGCGCATGTACCCACATGAGTCGCCCACAGAGCCCTTTCCATAATGGTTAACCCACACTCGGTGCTAGACTGCTTTGACTTATTCCCCTCTCTATCTGGGTCCGGATCTTTTCGAGGTGTACGATTAGGCATCTCGGTTTGCACTAGATATCCACATATTCCAGCGTTTGCATGACAAAGGGCCGCACAAGAATCAGGAAGTGTCGTGAGACCCTGGGGACGGTTACTCCCCGGGTTTCAGATTATTCAACTATCTATCGTAGGTTCTTCAAACAAATGATCCTAGTTCTCATTGGTCCCAGACGACTCCTCGACGATCCAGAAGCACCAAACAGATAACCCCGAAACCCCAAAGAAAAGCCACCTAGATGCTGCACTCTTATGATGCCCCGCCGAATATCGGCAACACGGTGGGGTCTGCGTTGTCCTTGAAATTGTAGCGCACTACAAACACGGGATCAGCCTCAGACCATGAAGCATTCAACCGCATACTTACTCAATGCGTGCCCCCCTGCGTCATACGCGTATCCGAAAAAGTCTTCGCCGTGGAACGCCCTGTTCGGCCACGACAACTGATTCGTGTCCCACTCGTCGTCCCTGTCGCACCACCGTGTGCCGTGGCGATCGTCGTCGACCTGACTCCTCTGTGCGGCCCATCGCGGTATGTCGGCTCTGCGGTAGTCGACGTGCCGACCCTGTGCGTCAAGGTATTCGTTCTTGGTTGCGGCGTACAAACTATTGCGCGGCGCGTCCCACATCATGCGCATGACGACATTGTTCCCTGTGCTAAGCTCATAGACACAGGCACCCGCGCGCAGGTCCCATAGCTTGACGCTGTGTGAACGGAAGCCAGCAGTGAACAGCGCTACCAGGTTTCAGGTCAGTGTCTTTATCCTCGCCCCAGTTAATTGTGAAACTCACTGGGAATGCCGTCTGGGTGGACGTACAATGCGTCCGGGCAATGCTCCAGCCCCTTGCCCGTGTTAATGGTCAAGACAGGCAAGGGGCGGCGTACGTCGTACAGCCGGGCGTACCCATCCCCGCCCGCAACCGCGAACACGTTCGCATCGGCATCACTCGTCGAGAACGACCGCACAGCGCCCCCCACGCCGAGGAATCGCACGACCTTCCTCCCTCGCGCCTCGAGATCGACGAGCGAGCAGCCATACCGCCCTGAGCGTGCGCCATCCTCGGCGCAAAGCATATGTTCAGTGGGGGCATGGTAGTGCCATGCGGTAGGCAGAAGGGTTCTGTCCTCGAACTGGATTGTTGCGTCTGGGCGTGCGCCTCCCGTCATATCAATGTTCTCGCGGTCGGTACGCGCGCACAGGTGGTCGCTCAAAGGTCGCTCGTTCTTGTGCGAGCCGGTGCCGTCGTCGATATTCCACACTCCGATTTTGCCAATGCCAGCGCGTATCAACTTGCTCCCGGGAAGAATTGCGAGGGGGCCATTGAACCGCTTGCTGCAAAGGGTGTGCGTACTGGAAAATCCTGCCGCGTTTGGCCCGGAGGAGGGACCAGCGGTAGGTGGAGCCGTAGGGTCCCACGAGAACGACTTGATACGGTACCGGTCTGCGACGAAGACGAGTTTCCTCTCAATGTCCATCGCGAGAGCGCACGCCGGCTCGGTGAGCCCGGGATCTAGCGAGACCAGGGGCGTATTTGTCGCGTCTCCACAAGACCCCAGAGGACACAAGTACACGACAGGCTGGAGCCCTCCTTGGCCTCTACGCCCAGTGACGGCCAAGCAACCAGGCCCGTCTGAGGTGGCTAAAACGGCGTCCGTAGGGCGGTCAATCGGGGTGGCGGTCACTTCGCAGAGGGCCTGGTATATCGTCTGTGCCAGGGATGCTGATGGAGGCATCACTGCGATGTTGAAAGCATCGTCACGAAAGCGAGCGAGGCGGGTGGTGTTCTGGTGCGGGGGGCGCGTCTCGGTCCACGGTCCCGCAATCGCAAGCTTTGGGGGACCTGAGGGGATATAGTCAATATGCGAACCGGCCACCATGATATTAAATAAAGCTAATGACCTTCGAAATCCTCGTCAGGACGCTCTGCGAAGTGCTGGTTGAAGTGCACCGCCCAGTAGTGGGCTGGAGTCATACGTAGGTAACCCGATAGGTAAGCATTAATCCCGCGCGTGGCACAGGTTTGCAAGACTTACCACAGTCCTGCAGACGGTCCGCCAATGGTCTCCCTTCTTGTCCGTCGATATCACTCGTGTCATGTGCAAAAGACGGGATATACTCCCACATGGACCGGGCATGCGCGTGCATCAGACCCTTGTTCAGCAGGTCGTCGGCGCGTGCTATGAACTCCTCCTTCTCGAAAGCCGACGCCTCGTTGGTCTCCGTGTCTGTCTCACGTACGAACTTACACAATGCCGTGAGAGCCGCCATAAGACTCATCCTAGGCATGTGTACTGACGCGCTGTTGAAGTACCGGAGGACGCGTGCTCCATCGTCACTGTCGAGGCGCTGAAGCAGAGAAGGAGTGGCGTCGGGCATGGCTGGCGCACAGCGCTGGAGGGCGGGGCGAAAGACGATGGAAGGAAGGGAGGAAGCAGGGGGGGGGGAGTTGACACTCGTGAAGCACTCGCCCTGATTTTTGTTCTCCTGCGCTCATGCCAGCCATGAAGTGCTGCCAGTACTCCTAGGGGGCTGACACTAGGGTTCGGTACGTCGGTTAACCACTTCCTAACCTGTGCGGACGCTGACCGTATACGATCATCCCTGTTAGAACCTGTGCGTAACGCACATTTCCTGCTAGACGAGTCCCTTAGAGCCGAACGGATCGGATGCCACGGCCGTCAGTAGACTGTACATGTGCTCATGCCAGTGAGTCAAGCGCCCTTATGCCTCGAGGCTACTGGTCGCTGTCCGTGTCCCAATCTGGACATGTGTCCGGCTCCCACTCGGTTCACTCGATTCCTTTCACATTCAAACACACAAGCACAAACGGCGCACCCGCGTACTCACGTGCGTTATGTTTAAACAAATTAAGGTTCAGTCCGATCGCGTTCAGTGGCCCCCGTTCAGCGTATATAACCCAGACATTCCTCACTCTCGTTCCGACCACTTCCCCTCGCGCATACCACGCACTGCTCGTTCATCATGCTCACCGCACTCGCCACCCTCTTCTTCACTGTCCTCGGCGCCCTCCGCGCATCTCCTCTCTACGCTGGCGTAGTACTCACTCTCGGCAACGGCTTGCAGGTCAAGTCTTGGTTTATCTGCGCCATCCTCGTCCCTCTGTAAGTTCTCTCTGTTTTTCGACTAAATATCAGTTACTCACCGAATCCATAGTCTCGACGACAAGGCATCTGTTCTGACTGGTACTTCTCTCGGCAACGGTTTCTCTTATACTCTCCCTCTGGTCTTGTCTCTGCCCGCCCCGCCCCTTCTGCTTACTCTCCCTTCTGGCACTTCTGACGACAATCATACTCATCATATATATCATCTATACCACTTGCTTCTCCTCATTTTACTGGTCACATGTGGCCTCTTCTGGGTTATCTGGTACCTCCGAACAGCCTACCTCGTCGACCCCGCCGTTGACAACCAGCTCAGCCTAACTCTGAACGACCTCACTTTTGGCAATGCATACACTGGTAACGCATTCGAGGCATCTACTCAACTGGCGGGAGTCCTCGAGCACTGTTCAACGGTCACAACCAACGAGACATCGACATCCTCGAACAATGATTTCGCGGTGCGTTCTCCTCAAAAGCCTCAGAAGGGCAAGAGCAAGAAGGGCAAGGTCGCCGTCGTCCCCACACCATCTCCCTCTCCCATCTCCCCCGCTGCTCACATCGGGCCCTCGAAAACCCTCCACTCTGTCGACGCGAGCAGCGGCCCAACACCCACCACCCTCAACAATGACGACGACGGCGACTGGAAGACCTGGACCAACAAACGACAACGGCGATCATCCAAGCGCACTCCCCCTCCTCCCACCCGATCTCAGCGCCGCGCCCACTCCCGGTCCTCGTCCACCCTCTCCTCTTCTTACACCTCCGACTCGCTCTTCTCGACCACCTCCACCGCGTCCACTGCTCCAACCTCCGTTGTCTCTTCGCGGCGCCCCTCGTTTGCCACATCTCTACCATCCAAACCTTCGTCTTCGTCTTCTTTCACATGGACTAAGCCTCGTCCGCCTCCTAGTATAGTTTCCTATAATAAATTTTCTGTTCTCGAGGTGGAGTAGTAAGCGGTAGAGCAGGCGCTTGCGCAGTCGGGAGGTTGACGAGGGCCCTCGTCTATCTTCTCTGCACTTGAGCTTGCTCGATCTGATGGCGGATTAGAAGCTGGCCACTTCTATTCTTGTCTGACGAGCTGCCGAACGTCCTTTCTTCCCCCTACATTACCTACATTCTCCATGCCTATTCTGCGTACATTATATCTTCACACCCTATTTCACCCATCATTCCATTTGTTGTGTTATTTGTGCACCTACGAGTCTCGTATCTCCCTCACCTTGTGCCCATGTATGATATATACTTATGTCCTAATCACCCTCGTGTATATCCTCAATGCCACATATTTACATTTCCCTACCGATATTCCTCAGCGTACCGTCGCCCCTACTAGCTTGCGCGGCAACATGAAATGCTACTCTGGTTTTTTTCTTGGCTCCTGTTGAATCACGTATGTTGTGAGGAACGCCGGACTCGAACTCAAAACCTCCAGCTGCCAGACCGGGCTGCAGCTAGACTGGCCTGGCATGTGCCACGCGAGGCTGCCTGGCACATGGCGACCATGGCCTACGTAAGTCGCGTTGGTGGCCCAATTGGAGCCAATTGACCGGCCGTAGCATGTTGCTGACGTCCACCTGAACGCAAAACGAGAACACGGGGCGACCATGTCTCAACCTTCTTATCTACAACGTCTGGCTGCGCTCGAGAAGAAGATTAGCGAATTCGATGACTCGGAAGATTCTCAGGCCCTCGTGCAAACACTTCAGCGCGTCGCGGCGGTCGTCCGCGATGCTGAAAAGAACAACGCCTCCGACCTCGCACAGATCATCGATAAGGCAGGAGGCGTCTTAGATAGTGGTACCAGCTGGGCCTACAGCGCCGGAGACCTCCACTTTCTACCGTCGTACGCCCACTCCGACGAAGACCCGCTGATCGAGGATCCTTCTCGCGGGCTGTCCTCCGCAGGTACGCCGTGCGCACCATTTGATAATGTTCGGAGGTTGACCAAGTCCCATCGTCGCCGGGCACTACAGGGTATGGAACCACCCTCGATTTTCTCACACTGATCCAAAGTTTGGGTTTTTTCAACGGGCAACGTAGGTCAAGACCTCACTAGAAAGACTGGGAAACTGACTAATGCTGACGACCTTTTTGTGGTCTATCAGCACCCTTCCCGGGTCGGGCCCAACGATCGGCACTCATACCTACGCCATGGACGCGATCGCCCCAGCCACATCCCAAGGCGACGCGCCTCGCACGCTTCTACGAGGGAGTCACGATAACCGCAACAGAAACCGCGCCGCTGGCGCGTACTATCCTGCAGGCTCGTTGCGAAGTCAGTGCAAGGAACGAAATGTGCCCTGTCAATGCTGCGATCGCTTCGGATTCCTCCGTGCTCGCAATTGCCGGACAGGGAGGATATAAGAACCGTGACCCGATTCTGACCTTTTGCTACCTCGACGATAGGAACCGCAGCGCTAGTGGCGACGACGACGACGACGGTGAGCAGGTGTACGAGTACGGCGGCTTCCGTAGCACGACGGTCGATCCACGCCTATCCGAAGTCGCATTTCACATCGCGACCGACACTCCCCGCCGCCTTGCCATTGTCGCTGACTCGTACCGCGTCAAAACCTTCTCCTGGGGTGGCGATGTTTCCTTTGGCGATTGGACCCCGACGCGTGGCGCCAACGTCCACACCTTAGACAGTGGCAAGTACAATGGCCCACTCGCTGTCCTCCCCGGAGGGCGAATCGCGCGTTCTGGTAAGGGCGGGGCCGCCATTTGGAACCTTGACACCCTGCAGACGCACAAGGGTGGGCGACGCGTTGGGAAGGGCAAGTTCAACATAGAAGACTCTTGGCGCGAGAACGATACCGGTGACGACATTGAGCTTTCCGTGGGAAGCAAGCCCACCACGACCATCACCTTCGCTCAGGCCGATTTCGTCTCTTCGAGGTGGCACTTCCACGAGCCTACCGGGAAGATCCTTTCTGGGGAGGAAGGAAAGAACAAAGAGCGCTACGGGTGCTACTTGATCGACCTGGAAGACAATGGAAAAAAGGTCGTTCGGTTCCTCGGACATGGCGGCGGCCTTAGCGACTTCTCCACGAGCGCAGGAGACCCGAACGTCTTCGCGACCGCGTGCACAGACGGATACGCGCGACTATACGACGTCCGCCACCCGCTGCCGGTGATGACCTTCAACGCGGGACATTCGAGCGAGTTCTGTCCGGCCGTAGAACTCGTTCATCCTGACGGCTTGCCTAGTCAGTGTTATCTGCATTTATGCACGAACTATTCTGACAGAACGTCGTGCAGTTATATTCACCGGTGGGGATCGTTCCCAGAGCGTCAAGGCGTGGGACGTCCGCGCCCGCGCGAGTGTGTACGAGCTAGCGACCGGAAACGACGGGGTGCACGCCCTCGCGTGGGATACGGAACGCACGACGCTTTACGCGCTGGCCGAGTGCGACAATGTGGACCGCTTGGGCTACCACCACAACTACCGGCCCGCACGAATCCCTCGGTGGGCTGAACTTGATCCGCTCGAGGAGGATGTGAATATGGATCGAGATGCCGACGAGGACGATGAAGATGATGAAGAATATGACAGCGATGATGGTGACCGGTACTGGCCTGACGATGCACAACATGGCGAAGACTATTTCGGCTATGCTTACGACGCGGGCGACCATGTTTTGTGTAGGTCCTATGACACATGCACTGCGCATGGTGAGAACGTTGCTTACCCCGTGGAATATAACAGTGCGATATCGATTCAAAGAGGATCCCGATCCGACCGTGCTACCGGAATATGGCGACGCGCGGCCGGAAAACGAAGGCTTCTACTAACCTGCGGTGGGATCTATAACTTTATGTATATTATGCGTTGCTCCGAAACTGTCCCAATTTCGTATCACCCCTGTTTCGTGAATGAGCAGAGCGGAAGACTGGGCTCGATGAAGTCGTAGGGCTAGACACTCACATCGTTGCCATGTTTTGCAATTGGGACAGCTCAATCGCCTTCTTCGCCATTTGTCACTGCCAGTATGAGCCATTTGTAGTCGGATCGGGGGTGCGAAATTGATCCGCAGGAGCAATCGAATTCATCGATGACGCCCGTTCGGCGAGCAACTGAGCCTGGTCTGCGAGCAGGGACACTTGCCGAACGACAAACTCGGCTATCTGAGCGCCAGTCCAATGCTCTCGAGAGGGGAACGATGGGAGGAGAGCTTCCTGTGCGACTCTCCGGAACTGCTGGGCTAAAAGGTGGGCTTCCGGGACGAGCCACTGCGCCGCCGCCTGCTGAGCGCGGGCGACGAGAGCGTCCGCCTGACGAGCGAGGGAATGCGCTCGGTCTACGAACAAGCGGGTGCCGCCTACGGCCAACCGAGACTCGTGAGCGAGCGCCCTAGCATCCTGAGCGAGCGCCCTAGCATCCTGAGCGAGCTGCCGCGCTTGCGTTGCTAACTCGGATTGTCGCTGCAGAGCGGGTGGGGACGACATGTGCGATGACGCATTTTGAGAGACTTGAAAGGGAGGACTCGAGCCATGGAGTTGCTCATGCATCGCGTCGGGCGCAGGAGTGGGCGGCGATGCCGAGTGTGGTGCATTGCAGTAGTATGGCCCCGGGTTTGGCGGAAGCTGGCCTTGCGGTGCAGGGGTGGGCGGCGATGCTAGGTGGGATACCCTCTGCGACTGATTTGAGCGGCCTCCGTTTCGTTCTCGGCGGTATGCCCGGCGGTGGAGGTCTCCAGCAAGAGTGCTAGTTACACTCATCCTGGAGGTTGGATGAATTAGCTACAAAATGAGAGATAACCATGAGTGTGGTGACCACTGGGAGGTCGTTACCGACAAGGGCCCGCTACTTAAGGCTGCGGTCAATGAGAGTTTGATGATGTCGAGGGAATTTTTAGTCAATATGATGCTGGTGCGCTAACACGGGCATGCCCGAAATACAGTATGGTGTGCCACCGGATGGTGTTGATGCTCGAGCTCGCCCGATACAGCCAGACGTCCAGGGATGCGTCTCCAATTTCATGACGCCAGTGGGCTTTTGCAGTAGTTAGATTTTTCTTTATCCATCGACCCCAGCGGACACTTAGGTTATTAAACGGCGTTCGTTCCCTGAGCATCCCGTTGCACATAAGAACCACTGGTCTATGATTCATACATCAGAAGAATAGTCGCAACCGACATGGCAAAGGATAGGATATCGAAGCTCACGCGACATATCATTCCGCGCATCCCAGGGGTACCACTGGCACAAGCGCATTACAGGAAACCCCCGGACTGTAGGCGGGCACTGCTTTAAATTTCAACTAGCCAGAGAAATGGCGGACGATGCTGTCAGAGGCAGTCGGAGGGCAGAACTCGAAGAGATCAAGTACGGGCCAGTCTTCACGTTTCTTCACAGGCGATCGCCAGTGCCGCAGTTCCGGTCGAATGTAGACGCCGGGGGGATTGCGGGGGCGCCACCATTTCGCCGCCTTCCAACGCCGATCAGCTGCTCCGTCGACGCCACCACACCCGTCCTTGGTCGATCGCCGTGAGTCCAGAAGGAGCTCCGAGTCTTGTGCCAGCGAGTTCAGCTCAAGACAAACGGCGGGACGGGCGGCGGGAGGTGAGTATCGTGTCATTCCAGGCTCCTGGTTTCGACCGTTATTCGTGAGTGGTAGCGTGTTCTGTAGCTCTTTCAGGGTGTTCAGATGTTCAAGAGCCTAACACAAACGGGCTCGGCGTCTTCCCAGAAAAACCATGTGTTTCTCTGCATTGCAAGCGGCAGCGTTGATGACGACTGTAAAGCCACAAGTTGTGAATTCGAGACTCGTCAAACACAGATCACCGCCCTATGCCTTGTGCAGCCATATATGCCACGGACGGTTGGATGGTGCGAGGCCCACATCAGCTGTAAACGCAAGGCCAAGCGTTCCTGGGAACTCGCACCCACCGAGCTAGAACTACACCCGATCTGCCCAGGCACACTCTACCACTAGTCCTCCGACGCGGGAGAAGGTTCGCTACAAACTTCCACCCGCATTTCCTTCTGCTCTTCGTGTTTCTAGCGCATCGTACGCGAGAGTTGCACCCCCAGACTTACCTCTAACCGTTATGTTGTCTCCCCGCCCATGTCCGCAGCGCAGGCGGGAGAAAAATTTTCCACGCAGCGGCTCCAAGCCCTAGCACATCATCGGAGACTGTCATCCCGCTCGACGACCCGCGTCGCCCAGCGAGCTAGCCCAGGGCAACATCTAAGTTCCGAGTCGACGCCCCGATGGCGTATTGTGGCGGTGTTGTTACGCCATTTCCCTCTTTTCCAGAGTATATACCCGCTGCGCCGCCCGCACCTCGCACCGCTCGGATCCCCTCGACCTGTACATCCTTCCGTCCGGTCCTTGCTCAGCGCTGCGAAGCCGTCCCAGCTTGCGTCTGTCGCAGCTCTCACTAGACGTGCCGCCGCCCGCTCGGTGAATCATCATGTCTAAAAAATCCTCTTCTTTCAGCGAGGAAAAGGCCGTTGTGGCCGACCCCGACCTCGTCGTCGACGGCGCCTTCATTGACGTTCAAGGCGATGTTTACGAGACCAGCGACAGCCGGCGAACCATTGGCCTCACCAGTGCCATTTTCCTGTGAGTCCTCTCTTCTGCCGTTCTCTTTTTTTGCGTTTCGCATCATCGGCGTCTATGCTGACTTCTTGGTCTTCCAGCATCTTTAACCGGATGATCGGAACCGGAATTTTCGCCACGCCGAGCAGCATCTACGCGCTCAGCGGCAGCGTCGGGCTCGCGCTCTTCATCTGGGTCGCGGGCATGCTCATCGCTGCTGCGGGCATGGCCGTTTACCTTGAGTGGGGAACAGGCCTCCCGCGCAACGGAGGGGAGAAGAACTACCTCGAGTTCGTCTACCGCAGGCCCAAGTTCCTTGTCACTGGCCTCTACACCGGCTATGTCATCCTACTCGGATGGGCAGGCTCTAACAGCGTTGTCTTCGGCGAGTACATCCTACACGCTGCCCAGGTTGAAGTCAACCGGTGGAACCAGCGTGGCATCGGTCTCGCTTGTATCACCGCTGCATTCCTCATTCACGGTCTGGCGCTCAAGTGGGGTCTGCGCCTGCAGAACATCCTCGGAACCATCAAGCTTCTCATCCTCCTGCTCATCATCATCTCTGGGTTCGCGGCGCTCGGCGGCCACCTCAAGATCGAGAAGCCGCACAACTTCACTAACGCGTTCGCTGGCACGGAGAACGCATCCGCGTATGGCGTCGTCACCGCGCTCTACAACGTCATCTGGTCGTACATCGGATACAGCAACGCCAACTACGCCATGTCCGAGATGCGCAACCCCGTGCGCACGCTCAAGATCGCCGCGCCGACAGCCATTGCCATCGTCGGCGTACTCTACATGCTCGCGAACATCGCCTACTTCGCCGCCGTGCCCAAGGAGGAGATCGCGTCGTCCGGCCGCATCCTCGCCGCGTCCTTCTTCCGCAACGTATTCGGTGCGCGTGCGGAGCGCGCCCTCTCCGTCTTTGTCGCGCTCTCCGCGTTCGGAAACGTGCTCTCCGTCATCTTCTCCCAAGGCCGGCTCGTGCAGGAGCTCGGGCGCGAGGGCATCCTGCCCTTCTCGCGCCTCTGGGCGTCCAACAAGCCGTTCAACGCGCCGTTCATGGGCCTCTTCGAACACTGGCTCGTGTCCGTGATCATCATGCTCGCGCCGCCGCCCGGCGACGCGTACAACTTCATCCTCAACCTCATCTCGTACCCGCTCTCGATCATCAACGTCTTCGTCGCGGGAGGCCTGCTCTGGGTGCAGTCGCACCCGGACGACTACGTGTGGCGCGCGCCCGTGCGCGCGACCCGCCCCGTCACGCTCTTCTTCCTCCTCTCGAATCTGTACCTCGTCTTCGCGCCGTACGCGCCGCCCGACACCCCGGACCAGAACCAGTACAAGAGCCTGCCGTACTGGCTGCACGGCGTCGTCGGCTGGGGCATCTTTGCCGCAGGTGGGCTCTACTGGGTCGTCTGGGCGCAAATCCTGCCAAGGTTAGGAAAATATGCGCTCGAGAAGCAGGTCGTTAAGGGCGCGGACGGGTGGACACGGAACGTGTTCGTCAAGGTGAAGAGGGCATAGTGGTCGGTGGAGTCGTGACATTGTGACGTCGTGTTTTTATGTATACCATACGAAAGGGTGTCGTGTAATACTTGCAAGACCAACTGGATACCCGCATTATTTAGCGGTTCATGGCTGTACCAATCTTACAGTGTGCATGGAGATACTTTTGGAAGCCGTATAGGGGAGGTTCACATATGTGCCTGAACGCATGGATATGGTATGTAGTTCGACAGTGGAAAGTGCCATTGGTGCGCGTGCTTTAAACTTGTTTTTGGATTCTGGATTCAGCGGGAATGAGACAAGCATGCCCAGGGGTGTCCAGACACCAGCTGGTTGGCCATGTTCAAATAAAGATGCAACCTCGCGATTAACCTCGCGACATGTAAGGGACAGCGGTAGGCGAAGCTTACGTTTGGAGTTAACGGGATCCCTAATGCGAAAAGTCCGTCGCGGCGGCGTCGGAGAGGAGACTCACATATCGACGGAACGCCGTTGAGAAGACAGGATGTGGGCTTGTCGCAGACATGGCCTGGGACCCGCTCGCGTCCTGGTGTGGGCCGGCCACCGCGGCTTGTTGGAAGAGCCCAGGGGAATGCCGTACAGAGAAGGAACGACCCATGAGCTCGGGGCTCTAGCCGATGTGAACGTCAATGCACAAGGCTTGTCCCACACCATGTTCTACGTGAGCAGCAAGGCAGGACGTGCTGGATGTCGGCCTTTGGCGGCTCATCATCCACATGGGCCAAATTTCAGTCACGGAGCCTGTCAAGATGGTCGGCCTTGAGAGAATCTTGTGGAACTGTCGCCGGGGTAAGGCGAAACTGGGCCAGTTCTTGAAGCCGGGTAAGCAAGTTCATCCGGGAGACTCGGCCTGCGGCATGGCGCAATAGCTAGTTCTGGTCCAGGCACGGACCTCGGGCGACGAGATGAGGCCGGTACATCGCCACTCGAAGGCGGCGTCTGAAGGCATGGGACGCAGGGGACAGGCACATGAAGTCTCGCGGTTTGAACGGACGCCTCCAAGTCGCCGCACAGACAGCGACTTCAATTTATCAGTCAAGCCTGCAGCTCAACACTCAACGTGTTGACATTCCTGATAACGTGGGAAGGGGGCGGCACCAAAGACGAAAGGCCCGTTGCTGACCGAAGGGTCACGGCGTGACTAGATGCAAAGTAGTCAGTGAGCACTGCTGACTGCACGCCCGAACCGTCTGAAGCTCGAAGATCGTCACATTCTCGCTCGAAGTCCAGAAGCGTAGTCAGAATAGCGTACATGTGCTACCCCCAGAATTACAGTCGCAATTTTCCGCCTCACAAGAGCAAGATGGGTTACAACAGTAGGCACTAAAGACACACGACCGAGACGGCATGAAGTGGGAGGCGTCGCAAGGCAGAGTGGGTGTGATGACGGATGGAGAGGTGATAGGAGCGGCCTTGTAGACTTGCGCAAGTCTGAAGCCCTCTTGGGAGGCAGCCGCTCAAAGGTTGACTACGAGAAATAGTCAGTTTCCTCATGGCTCGGTTGTGTTCAAACCACACAACACGTACTAGGGATACATCCGATAGAGATGAGACCTCCCAGGGAGTTGTTCTCGCAACATACCGTGTGCGCCCCACTGCCGTTGGTTTGTTAGTACACGTAGAGTACTGCATCACGTTAGGACACCCACCAAAACTCTCCTCCAAGACCGATGATAGACAAGGGAGAGCAAGTCAAGCCAATAGCTACGTCTGGCTTGACTATTATACCCAGAAGCTCGAGGAGAAGCTTAGCAATAGGGTCCTTGGCATTGGTCAACTTCTCGCAGCACTGAACCGGGCCGGTCGAGCAGTTCGACGGAGGAGGAGCATGGGACGGCTTGTGCCGTTTCGCGGCTGAAGTAGAATGAATAGACATCAGCGTCATTTCAACTTGTCCCTGTTGTGCTCAATATAATGCGGCACAGTCGCTTACCTGTCACGGGGGTGGGGTTGAACAGCTTGGCTGGCGCACGGGGCGGGAGGCCGCGCGCCATGCGCTCTGCATTCGTCCCGATCGAGATAGCCTGGACGGTCGCTACGATGAGCGCGAGGATAGCCAAAGCGATGGTGGACTTCATATTGGCAAAGGAGAGGGTGGACAGGCGGCCGCAAGGGAGGCGAAAACGAGCGGGACTGAGACGTGCACCTCGGCCTAGAGGAGAAGGGGACAAAGGGCCCCGCAGCCGAAGATTTATACGATGGGCCGTTAGCACGTTCTGGATGTCATAGCCGGCTGTGCGGCGTGTCCGAAGACGCATGTCTAGCTCAGGACGTGCGTTCCGAAGTACTTCGTCCTAACTGCTCCGCGCCAGAGGTGTGCTTCCCGCCTCGTTATCGCCAATCTGCCGCGCCGGCAGTGATCCATGAATGACGGCGAGCGGCCGCGGCATCAGTGCGATCGGACCAGTGGTGTCGGTGCGCGCCTGGGCGGTAGGCCTAATGGCGACAGGAAGGCGTTGGGGAACGCCGCCCCGATGACATGCGAATTTCTGCTGCCGTACACGCTGCAGATTGAACGCACGCCGCAGACGCGGCGTTATCGCCGCGCCTTAGATTCCCGGCAGGGCGAGGTTTACTTCGGGCCCAGCCATTGGTACGACGCTCGAGGATGATGCGATATTAAGGTGGGAACCCCCGGTGGGCTGGCCCCAAAGCGCCGGCATGGTCTGTCCCGTCGCCCTTCTGCCATATTTATTAGATTATGATGGGTGGCACGGCTTCGAGGGACGCCACGTACCCGACTAGTTCCTGCGGGTGCTCTTCTGTAACATCATAATCACTAGGAAATGAGTGTAGCTCCTACTACCAGCAGTGCCCAGGTTGTCTTAACATCGATCCCCGGATGTCAGTAGCCATAGCTATAGTTAGTAGACGTCCACTGTGTTTTCGAGCCGAGGGGAAGACATTGCTCGTTTGCGCGAGTCACCTCGAAGAACTCCGTGCTTTTGTGTAAAGGTTGTAATCCACGGATAGTGAATGAAGCTAAGGAGATCTGGTATGATGGGCGGTAGGAGAGGACAGACCGTCAAGGAAGAAAGGAACGCACAATTGGAAAACGCCACGAAGCCGCTAAGGGAACTAGCGCCCAATGAGCATCACTGGGCGCCTAATCCCATCGTGGCGATATCTCCTTGTTTAACGTCGATGTCTGCTGCTCATCGAGGTAATCCTGCTGCTGCAAAAGTCGATATACCTTATTTATGGCGCGACAAAACGCGTTGCTGGGTGAAAGTAAAGATGGAAAGCCTTGGTGACGGTGGCCGCAAGTCCTGCTATTCTGCAGGACGTCGCGCGGCGATAGAGATGCCCAACCACCCATCGATATTCCCACTATTTCGTTCATTACATACTCACGAATCCGGTACGTACCCCACCATTCTGAAGTGGTGAGTAGAAGCCTCTGAAGCGTACCTGAAGTGATGAAATATCTCCCCGCGCAAGCAAACTTCGAATGGTTGGTTTATGACCTTTACGTGGTTTCACCAGGCACCCGCTTGCTCTGCAGTGTGGTCTCCACTCTCGCATTGGCCAGTTTCTGTCACTCCGAGCTCTAGGCCTTCTTATGCTCTTGTTCCAAGCCTCCGCTAAATCTCCCTCTGTCACCAGTGCAGGTTCCCCGGCTTGACACCCACAGCCTGGATCTCATCTCGACACGTCTGCTCTATGCATTCGTATCGCCCACTCCTGCCCAATCAACAAGCAGTTCAGATGTTTATCACCGCTCAGCCCACGATGGACTGGGCGTCGAGGCCTATTGTCGGCGCGATTATCTGCACCCGCGTCTGGCGGAGACTCGATTCCGGTGAGTTTACATGCGCCTGTCGTGTAATGTACCTTGTTCTTCTAGTCGCCGAAACCACCTCTCAGCCCGTCTTCCCTCCGCTTCCACTCATGTCGGGTTGTCGATTGGGCGGCTAAGGTTTTCCGCAGGTACTTGGTACCTGGGCTGTGCCCGGAACTGCGCGTGTTGGCACAAGACAGCCGACGTCGCATGATACCCACAATCATCTGAAGTACATGAACGGTCATCGTCGGTTCGCCAACGCCGCTCCCTTCGCACCCCGCCTGTCGTCTTAAGTGGCCATTTTTCTCAAACGTTACATGAGCTAATTGTGTTGACAACAAGATCATACCGACCAAGATAGACATATCAATGACCTTGACACCCGATGTAGGGCGGCCTTAATGCGGCAACTTTCTACTCAAACTTAGGGTGTCATACCCACACAAGTGCACCCAAATACGCACGTTTGACACCAGGCTCGCTGCGACTGTCGACACCGGTGCCAAGACGCTCGAGTACGCGCCCAGCCCCGAGAGCCTCACCCGCATCGGCAATAGATAGGATAACTCTGATAACTCTCGGCAATTTTGCGCTCGGGGAAGAAAGTGCGGTCCGTTTAACGTTCACTCGGGCATTGTGGCGTCTTACGACTGGGTGCTGATTTTTAGGTCAGTACTTTCACAGGTATATGCTTCTATGCTGCGTTTCCGGGCATGCGCATTGATGACGGACATCAAGTAGTATTATATCTGACGTACACCGCCACCCTATCACTCTGGAGGAGCCGTGCATCGGTAGGTGCTTGCCGCAAATCATTTAGAGTACGTGCTAGCAGTGTATGCTGTGGCCCCAGAGACTCTTTCTTCTCTCATCTCTCATCCGGGTATATTGTGTTTCTTTCCCTATCATCACCCGTCTCCCGAGTGTGGAGAGTACATATTTGACCCAGGCTAATCACAGCCTTGACCACATGAACCTGACCGGGAACCGCTCTGAATAGCCATCCATGGCATCGGCGTCGACAACGAGCTAATGGAGCTGTTCTCATCTCGGGAGTTCGAAGTCCGGCGGTCAAGACCACTCAGACTTCAGTCACTTCGTGTATAGCTTGTAAGTGTCCAAGCAGTTGGCCGTCCAAAAGCGTCCGGCACGCCCCAGGAAAAGACACTCTAGCACTCTACCTCACCCGATTCGACATGTCATCTAATCACTCCGCCATCAGCCTTCATACTTGGCATGGCGTGGAGGAGGCGTGCACTGCGACGCACTGCCATGCGGTGCACCCAGCCAGCGCAAAGGCCTCGAAGACGGGACCCATCTCTTGCTGCACGCCTTACACTGAGGCCTGAGCTCCTTGTTGCGATCTCTCAACCTAGGCCTTCTCTATCTCCTTTCAAGGTTCACGTCAACCGTTGATCAGGGCTACTCTGCCACCAATCAAGAAGTTACTTGGGTAGCATGTACATTCAGTAGCTCCATGGGACGGGGCAGCATACCATCTACGTATTCAGTGCCTGTTCCACGTACTCACCCTCGGAACCGTCCACCTTCATTATCGGCTCTGCAGGCTAAGCGACATGCCAGAGCTCCTAGGGCTTTCGACTGGGTTGTATCCTATGACCTTCGCCGCCTTCGTCGCAGGCATCAAGACTTGCCCCAAACACTTTCCCGTTACTAGCTTCCAGATACTGAGGGATGTGGCTCGTGATAGCCTCGTCATGCAGAACACGTTGGGTTTCTGCGCCCATCGGTACATCGTCGCTGGCGTCCTCCTTCCCGATGGGAGAACACTCTACATTCGAGCAGACTACTATATTACGCCTATCCCCAGAACCTCCTCGCGACTCGGCGTCATCCTAGCTTACGACTACGAAACGATCACACGAGACAGCGAGCTCATCGCCCACCTCGCCATCTCTCAATTCGCCGTAACTACAACGTACGGTGGACCTACTCTGGACGCCCTCGCATTTCTCCTCGACGTTGCAGACGCCCGGGTGGCTGCAAGTCCTTTCGGCGTGGTCGGGCGCAACTGCTACTGGCTAGCGGATGTCCTGTTCTGCTGCATGGCCCGAGGATTCGATGTCCACTGGCTTGCGGGCTGTCAAATTCCGGCGACGCCTCTGCGGCGCTATCTCCTCGGCGATGCCGGCGCGCTTGAGATGTCGATTGCATGCACCATGCCGCCAAACAAGATTCTGAGGCGGGCGATATGGTGGGGCGAAACCGCATTGCGTGGGCTGCAGGTGTTGGTCACCCTGTATAGCCCGAACCGCTCCCTGATGCACGATGACGAGGTCGCGGACTGGATCAGGGCATGGGAAGCGGCAATAGTGGGGCGAAGCAAACAGCCAACCGGGTTCGGCGCATAGATGGTGGATAAGAAGAAGAATCCAGTACAGAGATGCTGTCCGCAAGTATGGACTGGGGCTGCAAGAATCACGGGTGCATTCGTGCGCATGCGATCGCAGTACGTTTGTTGAGATAAACTCAGACTCCTCATCCTGTGTATCTAACTCTGAGCTTCTTGGTACGGGCTGCGGTATCGGGATAGGTTGCCATGAACCCTTTTGCCTCCCACCGTCCCCTGGATATTCACATATTTACATAGGGCTGTCTCAACTGAAGAATTTTGGACATGATAATCACAGCGAGCGTCGACAATCGTGCGGTCCGAGGGAGGGTGCACCGACGCTAAAGACTGGGGAGTAGTTCAAGTTGTGACGCTTTGTATTGAAATCTTCTCTCCAGTGAGGGAGCTTCGTATGACGGCAGGTTCTTGATCAAATTGTGTTTTCAGGCTGCGAGGTAGAAACGTACGGCATGCTGTGGAGGTTTATAATCTTGGTCTGCTTCTGAGATGGAGACCAAGAAACCCCACGGTGTCCCCGCGACTCGCGACCATGTCGGCAAAGGACTTGATGTAAGTATCGCTTATCATGAAGCCCTTACTCTGGTGACCTATCTTTCTTACTAGTCCCATATTGCAAGACACAATCTTCGTCTACAGAATAGTAGGAGACAACTTAGCCCAGTTCGCCGGAGCGGGTAAGTTGTCAAGTGGACTTGCCGCTATCGTCGCCTCCCTGATATACAAGGCTTCTGATTCTCAGCCCTCCTGTATTATGACTACCTCCTCACCGTCTCGGATGAGGTCCGGTTGGTCTGGAAGTCTCGCATAAATCTCGCGGGCGTATTATACCTCGCCATACGTTACGCTTCAATTGCCGATGCCACTTTGGTGATCATTGCTAGTGCTCCGCAATATGATCTTGATTCAAACTTTCTCGGGCATAACAGGTGAATACCGCGAATGTAACTTCACACTAGAATGCGCCGGTAAAGCTCAATGCACCTTATACAGGTGTCAGATTTTCTTTGACGCGTCAACGGTAATGCACGTCATATACACTGTCGCGGTTTCTGGTGAGTTTCGAACTCGTTCGACATTGCATCGTCATAACAACCTGGACACCATCATTCTACTATAGCCTTCGTCGCGCTTCGTATTATGGCGTTGTGGTCTCGCAATTGGCTTCTTGGTGTCTCCCTGTTCGTAGCAGGCTTGCTGAATTCCACGCCGGTAGTGCAGGTTTGAAGCATTCCCTCTCAGTTGTATGAACGACTGCGCTAACCTTCTGCCAATAACGCAGGTCATCTATATGGCGGGCTTCCAGGCGGTCCCAGCCCCATGGCCAATGCCAGGATGTGTGGAAATTACCGACAGCGACATGTTCTTAGATCTCGCCGGGCAAGTCGCTTTCCGTGCTAGTCTTTCCGGCATTCTGCTCATGGGTTCGCCTTGATTGTCTTGGGGTTTGATCCTATTAGGTTCTATGGTACGCGGGTCTATGAACCGTAGATGAAAATACCTTGTTCATCCTCACTCCAGCGCCGATAGTTACTTCGGCCATTAACATGGCCTACGAAGTGATCTGTCTCGTGTTGACCGTCATCAAGACCTTCCGCTTGTACCGGCACCTCAGCTTCGGCCTCAGGTCTCAGACGCGCTTATCGGGCTTATTACTGCGCGATGGTGAGTTGTGCCACCTGTGGCATGTTATAAAAGCACTGCTGAGAATCCGCTTTTCTAGGTTCGCTTTATTTCGCGTGAGTGGGATTCAACACCGCGATCATGGGTGTTTCCACAACGTTCCAACCCCTCCTCGAATAGGGTGATGATTATACTCGGCGTGGTAAACATTGTCTCGGTGACGGTAGGTCACATCTTCAAATACTTCGATATTAGATATACGTACTCAGCACGTTTCAAGGCGCCTGATAGCACTGTAGGCGTATTCCGTCCAGGTTGTGTGAGGTCGTTCTAACCAGTGTGAAAGTTTCCCGGGGGCGGGATAAACGAAGCGTTCGGCCGAACGTACGTGCCCTTGTTATTCCCTTTCGCAAATCCTAATACTGTCGGTGGTGCAGGTTGGTCGTCATCTTGACCACCCGATTCATATCCAACCTGCGTCGAACGGAGACCTGGACTACGGGCTTTATGAGTTCTGCTCAGGGTAGATCGACGATGAGGTTTGCGACAAAAACCGAGAGATTCTTACAGCCTATGGACGGGTCTCTGGCAGTCTTCGACGACGATTTGGAAGAGGCAGAGTGAGGTGGATGCGTAGTAGAGAAAACATACGCCGGAGTGCCGTAAATTCTTCGGTCGTTACCTGATTTTGTTAGCAGTATAGATCCAGTATTGTTGTACAGTATTCAAGTTACTGGCCAGTAGTGTATGAATGTCTTAGATCCACCATGCTGGCGACGTACGTCGCGATTTACGACGATTGGGCGCGCGCGTTCGTTGGATTCCGCGCGGCTGACTATCCGTTTGCTCTCATGCATGAACTGTCCAAGAGATGCAATCCATCCATGATTAGGGGTATCGCCGGTACGGTACGTGTATCAAAATACAAGATGCGAGGTAACCTGCAACGAAAGAGCAATATGCGGGGCGTATAGATATATGAGATGCGGTCGTGGTTCAGGTGCTGCCGAGTCGAGGTCGTTCGGGCCGGTTTTGGTTCTGGGGGTCAGAGTGGGACAGGTGCAGAAGAAGAACAAACAAGGCATCGAGCAGTCGTATCGCAGTCGTAAATGAGCAGCGGCAGCCGCAGAAGGTCATCTGCACCGCGGAAATGAACACAGTCAGTAAAAGCGCGCCCCCAGTGCGTGTCTGCCCCACTTACCGGAGCCTCTACAAGTCGCGCACACAACGCGCGGGTCATAGGATATCCGTCACACTCTCGAGCAGCACTTTCGGCTTCAACAACAGTGTCCGCTCCGTCCTCGCACCATCGTCCTGCCCCTCCGGCCCCAGCCCGGCCTGGCTACCTGCGCCCTCTCCACTCCGGGTACGGGCGAGCGCAGGCTTCGCCGCGCCCAGCGTCGACGTCGGCATGCCGTCCCCATCGACGCTGTCCGCCTCCGCACGCTCCTCCTCCGGCAGGCGACGCTTGAACGCGAGCCCGAGCTCGACGGTGCAGAGCACCCGGCAGCGCTCGTTCCCGAATCCGGCGAACATGTTGTCCATGGTCTCCCAGTCGAACCAGTGCTCGCCCGGTGCGTCCCTCGCTTCTTCTTCCGGCTCCAGACTCCGCTGCCGTTCCCGCTCGACCTCCTTGACCCATTCCCGCTCGCGCTCGCGGTCCTTGCCTTTGCTTTTCGCCGCACCGTTTGGGGCGGCGTTCTCTCCGACGCTATTTCTCCGGCTTTTCGAGATAGCGCGATGTGGGGGCACCCATACGGCCTCGAAAAATCCGCTCATGACTCCAGTCTTGACGACGCTTGAGATGCGTTCCGCCCGCGCGCTTATTCGGGAGAGCGCGCTACCGAACCGTGTACGCAAGGGGTCACGATGCAAGCCTCGCGCATCCGTACATCCTGCCAGCGCGAGAATAGCGATGATTCCGCGCAGGTTTTTCTCAGTGAGATTGAGGAGCGGAGGCGGTAGCGACGAAGAGGACGCGATGGATGCCGGTGCGGAGTTAAAAGGGGAGGGATTGGCAGAGTCTGGGGAGGAAGGGTCGGAAGACGGGGCGCGACGCTTCGCAAGCAGGGTGTGTGCGTGCCTGTATGTAAGGGCGCGCCAGCGTGAGGTGGTCGGTTGCGGCTCTGTGCCCACCGGTCAGCACATCGCGCGGGCATGCACTGAGAGGAATGCTCACCTTCGCGGTGCATGTGCTCGAATATGAGCCTAAACGCCTCATCCACCTCCATCGGGAGCCCATAGCAGAACGAGTCTAGTACGCGCGCGACGCACCAGACCTCCCAGGCCTGCAGCGCATACTGCACGAGCGTCGGGTCGCCGGCGTGTATACGGTCTTCGAGCAGCCGGATCATATCCGGCCCAAGCGCGCGTTCCACCACCTCGCGATCGCGCTCCTTTGCGGCGGACGGCGAGTTTTCATGAGCGCGGAGCGCATTCGAGAACTCTTCGGCCACGGACGCAGAGAGCTGGATAATCTCGGAGTTGAGGTCTGCGAGCGCCTGCAGTAGCTGCGCGCCGGACCAGTCGTCGGTCTTTGAGAGGAAGGACTTGAGCGAGGCGAGTTCTTCAGCCTGCGACATGATCGTTTGGCGCGCATCTCCATATGTCGCGCGAAGGGCCATGTACAACACTCGAAGGCGTTTCGGATCTGAGAGAGCGGCCTCGGCGGAGTATGATCCCTGGGGTGCCTGAATATGGGGTACCGAGAGCAACTTGGAGGTTTGTGGAGAGTACGAGGCGGGGGCGGTATTGGTCACTTGGAGAGCATTGGACGCTGGAGGAGAGTTGGGCACTTGCGGAGTATCGGAGATTGGTGGAAGGATTGGGATGGGAGAGGATTCAGGAGTCGCCTCAAGGGGCGTTTGTATCAACGGAGGATGGTGGGTCACGTCCTGTGGCGTGCATGGGGAAGGCGGCATGGTGCGGTCGGGAGTTGGAGGAAAGACAGCGCTGGTGAGGTTGGCCAGCTCTTCTCTCGTCACCTTCAGCTGGTCGCGCAACACTTCATTCTCCCGTTCAAGATGTTGTATCCTCTGCCGATACTGCTCGCGTTCCCTGTCCTGTTCGGCGACGCGAGTATTCCGCTTCCGCTCGCGTTCGCGTTCCTTGTCAAAGTCCCGCGTCGACGCGCGGCGCGATACTTGGGGGTTTTGGTGGCTATGGTGGTGGTTGCTGCGGGGGCGGTGTGCCGGCTCGACGGGGTCCGCTAGGTCGTCGACGATGCGCACGGGTGGCAGAAGCCAGTCGACAATGTCCCAGAACGCGTTCATGGTGTATGGATGGCGGTGGGTGGAGTGTGAGCCCTGTGGAAGGGCGCGAAATCATCCGGCGGGGGGACGCCACGAAGCGTGCGTTATGATGCAGCGACAGGTACAGAACGGGTGGGGTATTGCATAGGACGCCAGCAGCGTTGCGGGGGTGGCGATCGTCGCGGAATGGCCAGTGAGCCAAGGCCTGGAAATACTATCACCGTGATCAGGACACGCTTGTCTTATCGAGAGGTTGTGGGCTCACTGCGGCAGGCCGGCGTCGAGGACGATGACGAGGTGAGGGAAAGTGGCGACCTCGCCTCGCCGCGCCGCGTCAACGTGCGTGGTCGCCATGAGCGCCTATTTCATTTCTCTTTCTTTTGCCTCTTTCACCCTCTTTCACCCCGTAAGTAACTCTGGCCTAGGGCCCTTCAACCCCATCTATATGCGCGAGTGCCAATGTTGAACTATTATCAGAGAAAAGAATCACTTTCAGCTCGCTACGCGTACAACTCGGCTCATAATAATACAGTGTTTAGGGGACAGAAATGAGACTCTGCGAGGAGGCCGACCCGACGTCCATCCTCATTTATAGCTGCTTCACGCCCCCTTTTCCTGGCTCTTCGCTGGATGGGCACTCCTAAGAGGACCGTCGATCTCGTCGCGCGAATAAGGCGCCTCAGGATCAGTCGGCCCATCGTGCTTCATGTGCGAAGTGGACACACCAGGCTCGACCGGGGACTGAGCCGTCGCCGACGAATCGTCTTTGTGGTGGCGGTCTTTGACGTATTTGACGGTCCTCTCCTGTAGCTCCTTGGGAGTTCCAGTGAATTGGTCCGCCTATATGCATACTTTGCATCAGGCGTTGTTCAAGGACGGACATGACGGTGCATTGCGTACCTTGATAGCAGCCTCGGACGCACTGGCAAGGTGCTGGTTCCAGCCGGGTGCGTGGTCAGGCATAGGGGTGGAAGTCTCATGCTGCGACTTGCTGAGGTTGCGCCGTTTCTCCTGTTCGAGAACCTAGGGGGACCGTTGGTCGATGCTGAGCGCCTTCGACGGGAATGGGGACGACATACCTCAGGATCGTTGTCATGCATTGTGCTTGAGTAGAACCGGGGCGCCGCAGTCGATGTCAATGTCGAGGGGCGCACAAGAGCACGCTTGAGAGCGTTGCGAGACGCGGTGGGCACGATGCTTGCCATGGCGAGAAACGAGAGCGGCCGGGGACGTTGGGTGTTTGTGGGGGAATGTTGGGGGCGGCGAGAAGAGCAGCGGCGGTATAAGAAGGCGACGAAGGTGGGGTTGTGTCCAGGCGGTCGTTCCGTTTTGGCATGACGTCGTGGCATACACTTCGCGCTCCCGCTGTCCACTGGCCCATGACGTCACACCTTCGCATCTCGGAGTCGCCTCCCCTCGCTCGTAAGTAGTCTCGTCACCAGACGGTACACGCCGGCCCGCGCTCACCTTCTAAAATAGGATGGTCAGAGATCGCGCGGGGGACAGGCGTATACCGTCTGGTGGATTTTGGACGCACGGGTGGGGGGTTGTCACGCCCACGTGAGTCCGGCCTTTTCCGACATGTCGAGCGCCCTGGCGCGTCTTGAGGCCTTACGGTCGCGTCGTAGAGCGAGCTCCACCCGTGTGCCTACTAGCAATACAATGGTCATTTCTTTAGCATCTCTCCTTCGTATACTTGGCTTCCGCCACAATGACTCCGTCTGGGCGTACTCCGCATTCTCACTGGTCCGACTACGAGGACTTGGATGAACCCGACCTTGATAGCGAGCAGGATCCCTCTCTCAGAGGATCCGAAGGTAACGCAAATGACGAGAGCGACGAAGATGAATATGATGCAGAAGGACCCTCACAAAACGGCGGCGGTTCACCCTGTAGGAATCGCACCAGGGCCTTTCGCGCGTTCCATGAAGACAACCCTGGATCTTTGGCGGCGTCCACTCGCGCTGTACTGGTGTATATGCGCAGTCTTAGACTTGATTTACCCCTTCTTCTCTGATCTATGAGTTATAATGTCCCTGAGCTTGTTGAAGATCGATTGGTCAAGTTCGAACGAACTGCACTACTATCAAGCAGTGAACTTCCTTCGCTCTTGAGGGCTTGGCACAAACCACCTCGCAGCCATAGCCGAGGTGTTAAAAGCAAAGGCGGGTCTCGCGCGATCGACGTGTTCGCATTAGAACGAGTAGTCTCGACTGTACGCCGGGAAATGGTGGACATAGGTGTCTATATGCGGACCGAGCCGTCTGTGCCTCTGCGACATCGAGCTGCCATTCATATGGTAGTTTGCCCGCGCACGATTGAGAGACAGCCTCGCGCAGACGCGAGCGAGTCATTACAGAGTCGTAATTGTGTTCCTTCACGGCCTCACTACGCGCGACTTGCAGCAAGCGGCGGGAATGCTCCTCGCGCTGTATGAATGCCGCTTCGGCGGCGTCATCGACCGCGGGCTGCGCGATGGACGCATGCGCTAGGGGCGGCAGGGCGGCGGACTCGCAAGTATTGTCGTCGAGAGGATCCATGCGGGCGCAGAGAAAGGAGAGAAAAAGATATATTCATAGTAATAGCGGCGCATACAAGGAGTCCGGACAGCGTGCAGGCGAGACGTGCTAGGACAGAGCAGAGACGCGTTGCGTAACGCGTGCCATCAAGAGACGTCGTTGTTACTCTTCGTGACAAACGTGACAACCCCCCACCCGTGCGTCCAAAATCCACCAGACGGTATACGCCGGTCTCTGCACGAATCTCTGACTGTCTCGTTTTGGAAGGTGAGTGCGGCCCGGCGTGTACCGTCTGGTGACGAGACTAGCTCGTAAGCACTCTTCATTCCACGCCGCCAAATGTCTGGAAATACCCCTTTTCGGTTCTCAGCGAATGAACATGTTTGTTTTTCCAAAGCGACCTCGGCTCCTTTCTCTTCGCATATGATCCTTGCGCCTCCGTCGGTGGTGTGCGGATATCTGCTTGGTGGCATGGCGCGTTGCCACACCCATTTCACTTCGAAGAACCCCGTTCGGATCACCGACATAGCTTACATCCAATAGGACACAGTTTCTGTCTGCCGGTTGCACGTCGTATCCACGGAATGGTTATTTCAATCTACAAACCCTCCCCACCCCTCGCATTCGGCTCATGGTCAGTCGCTTCAGAGAAAATATCAATCTGACCCGACACAGGCTGTAAGAAGCGCTCAGTCGCCGTCCTGAACCGCACAGTGGAGGAAGGGAGGGTGTCGGGCGACGTCGCGTCGCCCCGCGCATTTTCAGTGAGGTTGACGATGAAACGTGTGATGAGGATCGCTACCAAGCTATGAGGAGCGTCAGCGATCTCTACTACCATTTGAATGGAGTGCATCGTTCCAGCAGGACACATACGATCGACTGAAGGCGTCGTTGATGCTATTCCCGGGGAACTATGGCTCGAAATAAGCACGTCCCTGGTGGCCTGTCATGCGATTGATGAACCTACGCTTTCGTTGGGTAGCTTGGCACGAACTTAGGTCAGTCGGGATGTCTAACACAACGAATGAGCGACCTACCGTCGACGATACGATGTTGAATACCCCGAGAATTATCATGGCCCTGAGATGAATCGCTGGTTCGATACGACCACTTCGAACTGACACTCGGTTTCCGCAACTTACAGGAAGTATAGCGACCCTATAAGAAGTGATATATCAGGACTGGTTCGCAAGAGACGGTGTTGAGGAAGTTGCTTACCATCTCGTAAGAGCAGATCTGTCAGTTGGGTCTGCGTACCCATATTGAGGTGTGCGCGATACGTTTTGTAAGTTTTTGCGACAGTCAGATAAAAACATAATATCTCGTATGCCATATTGATGGCAGACGTAGCGGCGGGCACTAGATGTGAGGTCAGAACCGAGACTATGATGTGAGGACGGGCTCGGAACGCACCATATATTCTAAAGACCCGGGTTTGGGATGATCAGAAATCGCGAATATCAAGGGTTGCGCGACCGCTTACGATACAGCCAATGCAAGCTCGTAGCTGTCCGTACTCTCTAGACACGCGGGCAACGGCCACGGGGCTGGTACACTGTAGAACCTGAAAAACACAAGCTTCGAACCCAAACGATGGGAGTGAGTTTGATTGAGGTGGGTGCAAGCTCGTGAAGCTGTACACGCACCTGTACCAGCGGGGAGGAGTTAATCAGGCCAAGGACGAATAGTGAGACTCCCAGATACCAGTTCCGGGACCAAAGCGCCATGATCCGGGCGGCGATGAAAGCTGTCGTCCCGCATATATCTTGTGAGCGGCGTCGGTTCTACCGCAGGCTTGAGATTCTACATACCGGAGGCTGCGGCGGTGTATGCTAGATGTAAACAGGTTGCAATACTAGATAACGAGTGGCAACTTTGTCGGAAATAAAAGTGTGAGCGAGATGTACCGAAATCGCGCCCGACAAGGAAACACAATCGGAGTTGGTGAGCTTACCTGGCGGAAGTCAATACCGAAGGCTGCGTGAGGAGGGGGCCGGGGGTTAAGAAGACCAAGGCGATCGTCATGGTGAACAGAGCGCCGTAACGAACTACGAAGTAAACGATAGTGGAGAGATTATGGGACTTTCCCCACATAAGGTGTACTTCGTCTGATAGGGTAAGGAAGTATAGTAGAGCAGCGCTGAGGGAAAAGTTCATTGTGTAGTCGACCTACCAGAAAGCTAGAGTTATTTTACTTACCTGCGCTAGCGATGTTGGCCTCGGTGCCGGCGACGAAATTCCCGATGCTGACTGTATCCTGTAAAACACCGCTGAAGTATCGTAAGCGCTAGCACTGTCCAACGAAGGGTATTCTGGACCTACGTCCAATCCATGACGTTCACGGGTTACAGCAGTTACGAGCTTACCGAGTCGATGACAAGAAGGGAGAGATTGGCCTGGGGTGAGGGATGCCTCATAGTTCAAGCTTGCACCCCGTTCTTTTGAACTCCTGTGCAACATTAACATTAAGGTTCTGCTACTCTGTGCTCTGCGCTCCGCTCGGAGATGGATGAATGATAGTGTTGGCATCGTGCAGAAGATTCTGCCGGTACCGGTCGGCGTTGATGACGCCTGTACTCAGGCACGGGGGGCCTCAGTATTAGGTCCGGGTAGGCGTTATTAGGATATCACGTCCATAGCTACGATACCATACGGCAGCGACTTTCACTGATGTCCAAGTATAGCTCCGGTATTCCGTAGGATATGTGTGAGCTTAAACGGCGAACGGTCGGGACAGCCTCAGGCTTAAGGTGCCGAACAGTACGGACTCTGAGGAATTTCGTTGAGAATCCTCACGATTGGGCAATCCCCATCACCAAGGTATACTTGGTTCAATCGATTGGGCGTCCGATATGAAAGGGCATCCAATATAAAGAAAGGATACTGTGTGTAGAGTCTGAGTACTCAGCCTAAGATTGTATAGTAGCGAGTAAATGTGCATCCGACACACCTTAAGGAATATTTAAAGGGTCATCAACATCTCCCCCGAGTGGTCCAAACATACCGTCCGAGCGAGAGAGGAAGGAGAGAGCAGGGAGGGAAACATGAGCTCCCGAGGGTGAGTTAGTACTGTACAACTCTCCCCCTGACTGACGAAGATTGATAATGAAACGGGTGGTCAGAATGGGAACCAACCTACATGCATCCGCCAGTTAGCGCTACCACTCTCCGACTCCATGGGACTTCACATAACAAACTTACACTCTGCCAAGAACGGCGTTAATATCGTCGGGCAGCTGTGTACTCCATGATGAGACGGCTGAATTACACTTCTGAAAACCTGCGGAATGTGCTCACGGGACTGTCTGGGACCTACAAGGTTCACAGTTAAACGCCTTTGTGCAATAAAGGAGAGCGTTGACTCACGGATGCAGATACTACATTGAAGATACCTAAGGCCGTCATAACTCTATAACGGTCATCTTTCGTCAGTGCTATCGCAACCACATCGTCCCCGCGAGACTCGCCCGAAATACAGCGATCCTAAAGGGCCATGCAGGAAGCGTTTACTACGCGTGATATAAAAGAAGGGCGCGTGGCACTAACCGTCTAGTAGTAGTAAACCGGTAAGTGTCGGTCGCATTCCATATTTGCATTGTTCTCGGTAGACACCGAAAGTCTTGAGGACCGTCAAACTGAGGCACAGAACTTCGTATATGATGCTGACGACAGAGGCTGCTATCGGGACTGGTTTTTGTTGGTAACGGACAAGCAGGGGCAGCTCGCCATGACTTACTGTTTTGTGTTCTGAAGCATTCGAGTTAGTCTAAAGCTAGAGCGATATTTTACAGTGCTTGAAAACGTACGCAATCAAGGCAAACGAAGCCCTATCAGAACGGAGAGTCTGGACGCATGCGGACATGGGCCATGGAGCGGGATTCATTTGGAATCCCAGACCTAAAGCCTACAGGCGCAACATCAGCTTGGTGGCTTTGTCAGTCCCCCGAAAAATGCAATCAAACCGGTATCATGGTGGATGGATTGAACATCCCGAACAAAAACAGGAAAATGCCTAGCGGCCAACTGTGCGACCATAATGACGCAATACGCAGGGCTACGAAGGCTGAGAACAGCTTGCAATGATCAGTGGCTGCTAGGTAGACGACACGGGAATACGTACCAGATACAAAAGCGAAGTTCAGCAACTGGATGGTGGTAGCCGATGTATATAGAGCCTGGCAGCTGAAAGCGGATATCAGCCTTGATAACGGGCGGTTTCTGTGTTACCGTCAGCATTACCTCATAGCTGTAAGTACTAAACCCGAGGTAGATGTTAACCGTACGGTATAAAACAGTACGAGGGAAACGTCGACAATAAAGCCATATCGTATGAGAAGGAAGAATAATTTTCCGGAGCTAAGCGGAGCACACCAAACGAGACGAATCTCAGTGTGCAGCGTGATAACGTAGTCATAGTACAAAAGACCTATGATGGAGGCGTTAAACTCATGACACCGATAAGGGTGACCCTGACGCACGTACTGGCGACCGAAGTCAGTAACAACTGGTACTGGACAAATGCGACAACCTCTGAAGGGTCTTCAAATACCGGCCTGTGATACGCTTTTAGTGCTGGTACCATACGTGTGGGGATCGACCTACAACCATCTGTGGTACTCGTCCATCATGAGTCCACAATAGTTCCTCGGGAAAAGACATCTGTGGGTTACTACGCAGGCTAGGCTGATATATCGTCAGTGTAGCGCGGAAGATCGACCCGGACTCATAAGGGATTCAAGAACGCCGGCATACGCAGCCAATCGTGGGGAAAACAGGGATCTTATACGGCATAGCACATCGACAACACCACAGAAACAACGACTCAGACGTGTACGCGAACCGTGATGGATAGCCTTCGAGTGTCCGCAGGCACGGGGATTCACGGCCGGAATATGCGCTACCGGGAATGAATGCGGATGCGTCTTTTGCTCCGAGGCTCGTGGGACGACACCTAGGTCGGACGTTGAGCCATAGTGGCAGTACCTTACGCTTAGTGGCAATACACCGGCAAATGCATCTGTAGACAATTATGCGAGAAAGGACAGGTATGTCACTGGATTTGTTGCGATTGAGTAGGAATATACGTACCCGACGATTCCACAGCGATGTACATCTTTTGCTTGAGCATCGAGCTGCGCATTATCGCACTATTCCGCGCCTGACTTGGACTGATGCACGAAGTTTTGACCTTGCTGATATCTTGCGGAAGTGGTCATGTAGTGCTCTGGGATTATGTGCCTTCGTCAACACTGGTCAACGTTCGTCATGTATAGCGCCCCAACAACCGTGTTTTCAGCAAGGAGTATGTGAAAGGATAACTGAGGACGATGCTCGTAAGATCCGCCATTCTATTGCGCTTTTCTCCGGAGACGGTGGGTGCGTCCGAAGGATACTGAGGAAGAAGTCGATAGAGTCGGCACTCGCGAGCAGAAAAGACTGGGAGAGGTGACCAGAGGTTAGCGATCAAGTCGGCCGAGTCGGAGGACGACAGCGCTAATCCTATCTGATAAGATTTTCGGCTTTAGCAGCACAGGCGCGAGCACGCCAACCGATCTGTCCTGCGCGGAATTGGCTGCATCATGGCTCCCACCTCCCCAGTCGTCGCATCTCAACGTTTTCCTTCATCACCCTGCTCGATGAGCTAGCCCTGTCCCCCGCAGAGGACAATGACCACGCTCGTCTCCCGCCATTGCCTAACTATACCCTACAAGTTTGTCCCCTCATCCTGCAGCAGACAACTCAGCGCTTCCTCTGCCCGGCTCTTCATCTCGTCCTCTATTCGTTCTCGACCACGTTTCACTCACAATCACAGCGGAGCTCCCTGGACACGAAATTTTCAACACCTTGCACAAAAACCGCAGAAACCTGAGGCGGCTGCCCTTCAGTCTCCGACGCCAAAGCCCAAACAAGACCTCGGCGGAGATGCAGTGCATATATCTCAGTCGGAGCAACGGAAGAGGGACTGGAATATCGTACGGAAGTTGGCGGAGAACCTATGGCCAAAGGATGACTGGAAAACGCGTGGACGTGTCTTATTCGGTCTCGGTTTGCTTGTCGGTGGCAAAGTATGGCCGTTCTGCACTGATCGTCTGCGTGGTTGAACTTACAGGAAACGTTTCAGCTTTTGAATGTGCAGGTTCCACTGCTATTCAAGCAGATTATAGACGCACTCAACGTTGACATCACAGCGGGCTCCACCGTCTGGATAGTCGGAGGCTCCCTGATTCTCGGCTGTAAGCACCCCGTTTGATCTAGCAAGACAACCGTTCTGATCCTTCAAACGCGTATAGACGGTGCCGCACGAATCGGCGCCACGTTATCAGGAGAGCTGCTGAATGCGACGTTTGCCAGCGTTGGACAAAGTGCTGTGCGCAAAGTCGCACGGCAGACCTTCGAGCATCTCCTCCACCTGGACCTCAAGTTCCATCTTTCTCGTCATACTGGAGGACTTACCCGTGCCATAGACCGAGGAACGAAGTGGGTATTCGTTATAAAACTCATAACCTAGTGCTAACTTGTCGACCAGAGGTATCACTTTTATTCTTCAGGCCATCATCTTCCGGATAGTACCAACTGCTCTCGAGATTTCGCTTGTTTGCGGCATATTGGTATGCAATTTCAGCCCTCCCGTGATACATTTAAACCTGTTCAACTCGCGCCCAGACATATAAATTCGGGTGGGACTATGCTGCAATCACATTGGCGACTATGGCAGCGTACACCTGGTTTACTGTACGAACGACCTCATGGAGGTGAGAACGAAGATTGTTGCGAGTAATAAGCCACTCACCTTGTCATCAGAACTCGTTTCCGGCGCGAAGCGAACTCAGCTGATAATAAAGCGGCCACGGTAGCGGTCGATTCGCTCATAAACTATGAAGCCGTGAAGGTGTGTACGAGAACGTCACTTCGGTTGGCCGAAGCTAATTTTACCCGGTATAGCACTTCAATAACGAGAAACACGAAGTCGCGCAATACGACAAACATTTATCGGCATACGAGAAGGCTTCCATCAAGATTGCTACCTCATTAGCCTACTTGAACTCTGGGCAGAACGTCATCTTCTCGAGTGCGCTCACGATGATGATGTTCCTCGCCGCACAGGGGGTGATCAATGGTTAGTGTGAGCAATATGCATTTGCCTGTCCAACGTTTGACCTGTCCGGTAGGTACGATGACGGTCGGCGACCTCGTTATGGTCAACCAGCTCGTATTCCAGCTTTCGCTGCCTTTGAACTTCTTGGGTACCATCTACCGCGAGATGCGGCAAAGTCTTCTCGACATGGAGGTCCTCTTCAACTTGACGACGCAGAACCAGCCGCCAAAGGACAAGCCCGATGCACGCCCGCTCGACCTTCGCGGCGGGTCCATCACCTTCGAGAATGTCAACTTTGGTTACCACCCCGACCGCCCTATTTTCCGCAATCTCTCCTTCACCATCCCTGCTGGCAAGAAGGTTGCACTCGTCGGCCCATCCGGCTGTGGCAAGTCGACCGTATTCCGCCTACTCTTCCGTTTCTATGAGCCCTCCTCTGGCCGTGTTCTCGTCGACGGGCAGGACGTCCGCGACTTAAAGATCGCTTCATTGCGTAGCGCGATCGGCGTAGTGCCACAAGATACACCGCTCTTCCACTCGGACGTCCTTCAGAACATACGTTACGGGCGTTTGAACGCGTCCGACGAGGAAGTCATCGAAGCGGCGTCGAAGGCGCACGTACATCAGGCGATTATGAGACTTCCCGAGAAGTATCATACCAAGGTCGGGGAGCGGGGCTTAATGCTGTCTGGTGGCGAGAAGCAGCGCCTGGCGGTCGCCAGGGTGTTGCTGAAAGACCCCCCCATTCTATTCTTCGACGAAGCGGTAAGTAGTGAAGTTTATGGGTTCGCGATGCCTACGCTGACGCGACAACTAGACGTCCGCGCTCGACGCACATACCGAGACAGAGCTAATGCGCAATATCAACAGTTTGCTTCACGAGAAGGCGCGCACCAGCATCTTCATCGCTCATCGCTTGCGCACTGTTGTGGAGTCGGGTATGTGTTGTCAATGCTTCAACTGCGATGGCAGGATAGGCTCATCCGTTTCGCGTAGACCTCATCATCGTCCTGAAGGACGGTCAGGTTGTCGAGCAAGGCACGCACGAAGAGTTGATGAGGGCGGGCGGTCTGTACTACAGCATGTGGCAGCAGCAGGTGTCGGATATCTCTGCGGAGCAGGCGCTCCCCGAGACGACGACGCAGCAATCAGCATGAACGGTTTTCTTACTCACCCGCATCCACGTTAGATATATAGGAAGAATAGTAAGGTCGTTCCTTCGGCCTGCCGAGGCAGTCTGAGACCTGTGTACGGGCCCCGGAGCCTTCTTGCTGCGCTTCTGACCTGGCTGGCCTGGTTCACCCGTCACGGGGCTTGGTATGTTATCAGACTCTCGAAGCCCTGGAGAGCGACTGAATTCGAAGGCGTTGTCGCGAAAGCACGCAACCAAGCTACCTCCTTGCGCCAACGGTGCATCTTTCCGGCCCGGAAGCCTCGTACCCCCATCAAGCATGTCCTCTTACACCATTGCAGCCCCTCATGAGGCGGGAATATCGCGCTCGTTGCGCGTTCTGTGCGTCTCAGCAGACTCGGCTTGCTTCTTTTGCGATAACAGCGTCGCCATAAATAGGGGCCTTGGAGATACGTAGTGGACCACCTCCCAACCGATCTCGAGCTGTTATACACTCATCTTTAACAGTGCCACCATGCCTGTCCCAGTTCCCGAGCTCGGTTCATACAACTTCGTTCAGGAGACGAAGGTGAGCAGTCGTGTTCGTGGGCCTTTGCATACTGCTGACGAGGCCATGATGTAGGAGGATCTCCCCTGGGCGGATCTCATCACGCTCGACTTCAGTCTGTATGGCACCCCTGAGGGCAATCAACAGCTCGCGAAGACTCTCGTCAAGGCCGTGCGGGAAGATGGGTTCTTCTACGTGAAGAACTTCAATATCCCTCAAGAACGCGTGAACCGCCAGTTCGCGATTGGAAAGCAGTTGTACGAGATCCCGCTTGAGGAGAAACTCAAGTATGTCCCGGAAGGGTTGGGTACGTTCGAGTTGTCTTTGAGGATGATCGAGAAACAGCGTTCACGACGCTACTTATAGATGACGGCCAGTTCAACGGCTATGTACCCGCCGGACGTCGCATGTAAGTATTCGTACCTGAATTTGTAACTCGTGCTAATCGGCGGTGATAGAATCGACCCTGTCTCTGGAATCCGTGATCGCGTGGAGGTTTACAACATCCCGAGTGAGTTTTTCTCCTCGTTTCTGCCAGCCCTGCGACTGAGCTTGCCCGTCAGAGTTCAATGGCGACTTCAAACACCAGCACCCAGAACTCATCCAACAACACTTGCCCGAGATTGAAGAGTTTGCTCGGGTAGGCGGCTTTCACACCGTCGTCCGTTTAGGATGCTCATGCCATTGCAGTCTCTTCATACTGAGGTCTTGGACCCTCTTCATACTATCCTCGCCATCGCGTTGGGCCTTCCCGAGGACTATCTCAGGAACATCCATAAGTATGAGGTCAAGAGCGAAGTCGGTGTGGTTCCCCCGCTTTAGTGCTTCCGAGAGCTGACGTTCATAACAAGGATCACTTGAGGTACATGAAATACACCAAGTTCAGTCCCGAAGAAAACGCGAAGCTCAACGGACTCTGGGGCCGTGGCCACACTGGTACGAATTGCATTTACTCAGAAACGGGCGTAGTTTAATCAGGTGGTCGGGTAATAGATTTGGGTTCTTTCACTCTTCTCTTCCGTCAGCCTGTCGCCGCCCTCCAAATCAAGAACCACACTACCGGCGAGTGGAGCTGGGTGAAGCCTCAGGACGGCACCCTCACTGTCAACACGTGCGACGCGCTCTCGTTCCTTACGGGCGGATACGTCAAGAGCACGATTCACAGGTGCGCGCTCCCGTTTCACGCTCAGGGCAGCAACTCACTATTATCCAGGGTTGCAGTTCCTCCCAAAGACCAGCAGCACGTTGACCGTCTGGGATTGCTCTATTTCTCTCGGTACTTTTGCGTTCTATTCTAGGTTTCCTCATGCTTATGAACACCAAATCACAGGCCCAACAACGACGTTGAGCTCAGGACCATCAAGGAGTCACCGGTGCTCCGTGAGCAAGGCTTCACCGAGAACGAGTTCGAGAAGTCTGGGAACCCTGTACCTACCATGGAGAGTGAGTCGTTCGATTCATTCCCTGGACGATGATAATCCGTGATGCTAATCCTCCACAAGCCTGGACGTTTGCGAAGCAGAAGTGGCAGCGCACCAAGAACGTTGCTCGGGGAGACAAGAACTTTGAGAACGCGCAGATTCTGCCTGGATGGAACGAAAAGGTTTACGCGTAATATTGTTACGGGACATGCTGTACCAAAATCTTTTGTTGTAACATATATAATCCGATTCTTAGGAATTATGGTAAGCCGCGTATGTAGGGGGGATATGTAGTGCACGAATGCCACAAACACTACTAGCGCTCATCTCTATGCCCGCCCAGTGCGCGCTTAGTACATCCTCTCAAGTTGCTGAACTTGACGCCTACCATGCCGGCACACAACCAGCAGATGACCGCTCAGGGCGTGCACGTTCCATTAGGGCGATGCAACGTCGCCAAGCTGTGCCCTGAGGGCGACTCGAAACCTTGGAAGAGAGATATCAGGTTTCTCCCTACCTCTCTACGCGCGACTGGCATAGGCGGTGAGCACCCTGGTCAAGTAAGTGGGAATTTTGATCGTTTTCCTCATATCTCACGCGCTTCTACGGCAAGTGGGCACGCTTCCACATACACAAAGACAAGCTTGCGCTAGCCATTGAGGACCCTAGCTCTTTTCCAACCTTCACCGCGCGTCCACACCATGCCCGCCCTCCGTCTGATTCGTCAAGTGGCCCCGAGTGACGTCCTTGCAGTGACAATTTGTGCATTGGAAGTTTTACAAGAGACATCGGATGCTATTACTATAGTTCCCTTTCTGGGGAACATAGTTGGGGCTGCTCTCGGGATCGCTCGAACGGTAGAGGTACGTGGTACCATGACGCCCATCTCTCTCGATATCTTTGTGGTGCTCATGTTATCAATAAGAGACTACGGGGCGATAAGGATCGTTTTGTGCGCCTGGCCAGACGCGTATCCGAATTATCTAGACACATTGACGAGTCGGTCGCGGCCGACCCCGAAGCCATAGATGACAACCTAAAGGTGAATCTTATCGAGTTGCAAACGTCAGTAAATGCGCCATTCTGTATCCCTGTGTGCATATTTGTTGAGCGCGTCGCACAGGTTGTTTACTCGTATCAGGGAGGATGTAGAGACACACAGTCGTAGAAGCTCGCTCAGTCGCTTCTTTTTACAAAGCTCCATCGCCGACCTGATAGATGATCACATGGATCAACTCGATAGCGTCTGGCGCGCGTTTGACGTAAGCCCTTTTTATAGGATATTGTTGTGTCCGGTTGATAGCGTTGTCAATATGCTAGACTGCGTGCCTAATAGCTTTGCGTACGAAAATGGAACGGCAGGCACTCTATGACGACCGCTCCCAAGTTTGTCTCACTGTATAATCCCCTGCTCGTCTATGCCCTCTGATGACGTCCCGTATCGTCGTAGCTGAGACTGTTCCGTTGGAGTGACCTTCGATGCCTTCGCGTTCGGGGGACGTATTCTGCCAGCGGTTACGTCGTCGGGCACGAATGGGAAGGTAAATGGGACGGGCGGGCTGTTGTAATCCGCACCGTCAGAGAACGGCCTGAAACGCACTGGGTGACTACCTAACTTCATCCCTTACATCCGATTTCGGGCAATGACTGACTTCATGATCAAACTAGCGTGAGTCTGTGGTGACCTACTACCCCGACATGTGAGTTAGCATGATTCGTACGATATTTGCAAGTATCATTTTCCCAGTTGGGCTTATCACTGTCATGCAGACACCATCCATACGTCGCCCAAGTTATTGGGTACTCGCACCCAGCTTTGTCAGAAAGGTTCTATGTTATGGACGCTGGTACGAGCGTACCTAATCATATAAAGCCACAATAGAACTTAACTGGTTTGGGTGTCGCCAGGGATTATACCATTGATGACCCAATTCCGTGGGACGGATATCCTGTCCCGCCTCTTTCAGTGGCTACAACACGTCAGCGCCCCGCTATTCATTCTCATGTTTTGGTTTGCACTATCTAATACCCATACTTGTCTTCACAGGTGGTCGATTACCAGGTGTGTGCATGGTCCGACACCGTCAACTTGAATGTCACAAATGTGACGTACTATTGGTGCTGTTACGACGTAGGATGCGTTTCACTACTTGGAAGGGCGCAACTTTCCCGTGAACGAGGTACATATATGGTACAACCTCAGCAACAGATGATACTGACGTTATCGATCTATAGTGCCATAGCCACAATAGATGTCTCCCTTCGGCCATGCTCAATGAAGAAGGGAGACTTATAGTCGATGCTGTAGATTTTTGCAATGCAAATCTAGGATGTTTCCAGTCGTGTTTGCGGACCCTATACGACGAGGTATGTCTTCCTATATACGAGCCTTACGTTGGGATTATACCATTAGGCTAACTTATGTTATGAAGGAATGTGGAACACTATCTCCTGGGAAAGGTACGTCACGCTGCTCCGGGCACGTTGTTATTCATGGTGTACGGCTTATCGCACGCTACCAGATTACGCATCCGACGACGATGTGACACTCTCCGCCTCTATGCTGCTTTCTCAGCTGCGGTCTTACCTCGATACTAAAAATAAAACAAATACTCTTGAATTGGACTCGTTCCTACAGTCTGACCTATCCAAGATATGGTCGTCCCACCAATTCCAAGGCGAGATAAACGGGAAATGGGGAGACTACGGCTATATCGAACGCAATGGGTCTCGCGAGGTGTTCATTCGCTTGGGCAATATTTACGATGTGGTGACGCCAACCGGAAAGTTATCCACCTTCCTTCTTCGCCGATCGGAGGGCTGTGATTGGAAACCAGCCGTAGATTACTTTTGGCCTCAAGGCGGCGCCAGGTGAGCATCCTGAAAACACACGAGCGGCATTACACCAGGGCGACACTAAAATGATGCTCAGGCACGTTTTTTAACTGAAGAACTCCCAGGAAAGGGTTGAAGAAATTGCAGCGGTCCGGACGTTGCCTGATGATTGTGAATACCACGAATTCTTCTGGGACTGCGCCGAAGACATCGCCTGTGAACACGACTTACATGTACACGACGTTATTCTTTGTGAGTTGGACACAAACTTTCTATGATTTCCTTCGACAATAACCACGTTTTAATAGTCGAGGAGAGCTTCCACTATGCCGGAGCGATCATTTACGACGTCATGAGAGACTCCGAGGATGCATTTGAAGACGCAACGCTGCCTCCACAAGTAACGGGTAAAGTCTACACGTACCCCTGCCAAGGCCTTCTGATATTTATCGTATGCTTCCTCCCTCTAGAACTTCCCGCTCTTATTTATTTTCATCAACTACCGTTACTGCATTCAGGAGAGGTTCCCGTTCCATGGGGGTATTGGTCGCTAGATCCCGAGCCTACCCCGGGACCTTGGCCTATCTTCGAACTACCAGGACTCGAACTGACATGCCGGTTCGTCGACATGTCTACCAGTGGAGAAGCCAAACGAAATCATCTGACTCACGCACCTGCCCATTGACAGGTTACGATCCAATTATGCTCGGCTCTCGGCCTTCGAGGGTGAGATCCTAGTATACCTCAACCGGTTAAGGCGGGGTCAGAACCGTTGGCATGCTACGCCCCCGCCCGCGGCGGACGGTCGAGGCCACCTCGAGGAGCTTCATTGAATAGCACTCGTCGTGCCTTGGCACGTCACTGATGCAACACCTGTCTCGGCTGTGGCGTACCTCGTGCAATCCTTGCCTCTTTTCCGATATTCCCGGATCGGTATGGCGTGAAATAGCCGTTCAACTGCAGACTGACCGACGGGATGCCGTGAGATACCATGCAGGGGGGCGGCGTGGGGCTCGTGAACCTCTGCTATCCCCATCGGATACTTCACGGCCGAAGCCTACATGATTATCAGTTGATCGTTGTGTGCCTGTGAATTGAACGAATATAATTCCCTGGAGGTCGGGTCGTCAAGTTGCCACCATCCCGACCCCACGTCTTCCAGTATTTGGCCTCCTTGATGGCTCGTACTCTTCATCGACGCGCCTCATCGTCTAGTCGAAAAAAGACATCATCCACATCAGCAGCAAAAACAGGCAAGGTTGTACCCGCCGTTGCGCCAGTTCCCGTCTTCCCTCCGTTGTCCTGCAAGGCTATCCTCAATACCCGTGCAGCGTCAAGGCAATCCGCGGAGAAAAGTTCTACTAAATAGCGTAGAACTTAGCTATGGCATCGTGCTTGCGTATCTTTGAATGTGTAAGCAATTTGGAACACGGGGCACGAAACCCACTAGTGTACACTCGTCAGTACCGGTGCTACTAACTAAATGCATGAACAGCATGATACTGACGATTTACCATCGCGGCCGATAGCGTGTCGCTCCTTGACGATTCAGCCGCCGTGTACTCCTCTCGATTATCACACTCTCGTACGCAGACGGTGGACACAGGCGGGCCTCCCGGGTTCAAGTTTCCTCCCCACAAACTGCATTCTTCCAGACTCCGGTCGGACTCAAACACATTGGATGCTTTTAGTGCAACGATCAGTAAATATATCTCAGCAGCCACAGGGCTAAGATATCTGACCCCTACGATTTGCAGAATGCATGCGTCAGTGCGCACAATCCATACTTTCAGTGGTCATGGGCCTAAGTGCGGACGTTTGTACTATCGAGTCTCAATTTAACTACCGTTCGGGTGTAGGGGGCGATATCGTTTCACTGTTATCATCGTAGTCAACACATTATAAGCGGAGTCCAAAATTCAATCTCCTGAGAGAGACGCCGGCCACTCTGAGTCTTATGCCGTGACCCGTCACGACGTCGACCATGTTCGAGCTAGTGGCAGAATACCGTCGATGCTAGCCTGCTGCCGCAAAGGTCGCCCGACCTCTTCACGGTGAGTGGTACTCGAGTCCCCATCTTTGAAATATGTCGTCGGTCTGCGGTACCCTAACCGAGGAATTCGGCAAACCAAAACACGTAAGACCTAGGAAGGTACGCCATCCCCATTTAAATTCTGGGAAGTCGGAAACCCGCTTGACTTGAGTTTGACGGCCACGCCGGCACTGCGGTCGAACTTTATCTCCACCAGAGATGAACCTTGGTGAGATGTCGTCGAGTGCAGGTTCAGCTCTGCCACGTACTACACATGCCTATCACAACAACGCCAACGACGAACGATAGTCCCCTTCTACACCCTTTCTCTGTGGGAGATGCGTTGAAGGTGTGTTTAGTACACTATGCAAACGATAAGCCTAACATGTTGTTAGGCCTGCCTTGGTACTGTTGGTGCACATTCCATCCCTGATCGACCCTTGCGCGTACTGGAACGCGGCGGCGACGGCATTTACCAACTGATGCCTTATCAGGACCAGCCCTACGTCGCCATAAGCTACTGCTGGCCTGGGGATCCAAGCTTTCAACGTCTCAGTAGTAGCAGCGAACCAACTGCCGTGGTTACGCCAGACGGCCCTGTTCCATCTTCTCACTTTTCTCAGTTCATCTCCAGGGCTGCCGAGTCTTACGATCCGACGTTCGCGGTTTGGATTGACTTTCACTGCATCAACCAGTCGGATAATGCGGAGAAGGCTGCGCAAGTGGCGATCATGCAACGCATCTACACGCAAGCCAAGTTAACCCTAGTCATGCTCGAAGACGTGGCACTCTCCCCAGACGACCGCTCACTCTTAGCCAGACCCCAAGCTTCTCCAGCTGCTCTCACATTGGTCCGCCGAATCCTCTCTGCTCGATGGTTCTCCCGAGCATGGTGCTCGCAAGAGCTCGTTTTAAGCCACCACGCCCATATCTATGTGCACGACGCGACCCGCCCAGGAAAGTCCTTCGGCTTTTCATCTGACTCCTTCTGGCATTGCGTGGACGCCGTACGGGTCCGCGATGTGTCCTTGCCCCTGTTTACCCAACCCCGCGGACACCTTCCTGACACCGCGATGGCCAAGAGTACATGTGCATGGGCCCTGAGCATCGTCCACCGGCTGGGATGTAGTGACGAATACGACCGCGTCTCCCTGATTTGCAATCTCGTTCGTTTCGTGCACCACTTCACTTCCCGCCCTACCGCCTTCGGCATCCATGTTCCCGCCATCAGTCTCAACGTACTCATGATGGCGAATGTCATCGCACTCAAACGCCGAGACTACTCTCTGTTGCTCACCAACCACGGTCCGCGGAACCCACTTCGCGGTTACCACGGCTTCGGGTGGGCGGGGGAGCCGATAGATGGCGATAGAGCGTCGGCGAATTGGAACCAGAAGGATTTCCAGGTTGCGAAGGACCCGAAGGTGACGCTTGACCAGGTCGGACTCGTCGCATGCGGTTGTCTAGCTCGCGTCGTGCGCGAACTTACCTGGAAGATTCACCACGACCCCACAGGCCTCCGTTTGACGGTGGACGGCTACACCCGTGCAGTCTACTACCGTCCCCGCACTGATCCTACATGGGAGCGGAATCTCGACACTCAACACCTACGGGACCTTGTGATAGCACTTGGGGCGGTCGAGGGCCACATGTGCGAGGAAACCTGTCAGCATGCTCGCGTTGTCTTCGCATATCTCTTCGCAGTGGATTACGAACAGCAGCCTGAACCCGTCGCGGGCGACCTAAAAGCCATCGTGCAATCCCTGCTCGGCGGCCCTCTCTCGCTGAAGGATATCGCTAGTGCAATGAACTTCATCTGGCGAGCGCCGAATCTTGCTGTCTTTAGCACCGTGCTTCTCAACGACGGCGATATCCTACTCGTCAGCGGGAACGCTGGTGACCTTACAGGCCGCCTGCTATTCCAACCCTACGTAATACGGCCCAAGTTGTTCTCTCCGCCGGTGGTGCTAACCGCGAACTCTATGGTCTTGGAAGACCGCCTGTTGTCTTCTGGAGCTCGCCTATGTGTGGGCTGTGTGAGGGGCCTAGGGATGATCTCGGAGGACTCTAGCCTGGACAGCGCGCAGAGTATGCGGGTTGTATGAGTGGACTGCGTCAAGTGGGCGTCCTAGTGTCTTCTGGCCCTGGCACAGCCTCAACTGACGCTTTACGTTTTTCGGCTTCCACACATGCGCACCGCCTCATCCGTAGAGCATCCTACGAACCCGCACGGGATACTTGGGCATAGGACAGCACTCATTCCTTGGTAATGCGGCCGTGATCCATCCCACAACCCAGTAGCTCCCCGAATATGGTGCCCCTAGCCATCGCCCTAAACCTGTGGTCCGTGTTTCTTTGTAACAGTGGCGGTTGCCATGCTATATTTGACAGATCGGCATGCATCGTCGCACATCAGCCCTTCGCCTCGTGGTGTTGTGCCACAAAGCTTGTATATGTTGTCAAATATCGATGGTTCCAGATTTTGCGCTGGTATTAGACACAATATTAGGAACGTTCAGCGAGGACGTGCGCTAGCGCTATTTACTGGTCATGCCAGTGAGTGGTCGGTATGCCAGGGACTCCGGAGCCTCACAGGTTCCCACACCATACAGGCGTTGTCAACTTCAATCAGAAGTCCAGGACGCCCATTTCGGTACTCGCAGTCAATCCGGCGTTATCAAGGAGCGCCGACTGGGTCTCTAGAGCCCGTCATATATCCCAGTCGCAGTGACTATGCGGCAACGAGCTTCCCTCGCCGTTCCTCTCTGCCCTTTGTACTCGTCTTTGCTCTTGTGCTTGCTCTCGTTCGTCTGGTGTAGTAGACGCCACCCTCAACTGGATGTCAGCTAGTAGCTGTTGATATACACATGGCCCCCATCACACATCTTCTCCATCTGGCGGCGCGGCAGCTGGACGATCCGGGCGACGCCACTTTCCAGCCTCCTCTAAATGATTCCACCTTTACGCTCGACTCGTCCGGGGTAGCTGGTTTCTTTGGCGGTGAAGGCGCGGTCCAGGGGATGGCCACCGTGCACCTCCTCCAGGGCCGCCGCTGGCTCGGATGGTACAACACCCCAGGCTCGTACGAGATTGCGAAACAGTACGGGCAACTCGCGAACTCGCGCTTCTGGGATGGGCTCTTCCCCGGGGTGAATCGCGACCCCGCGCAGCTCTTTGGACTCGACGGCAAGTCCGGACCCCGCTTTCTTGCTGCATACTCAGGTTCGTCCATCAATCCGAGCGGGCACCTCGCGCACCTCATCGCGCGCAAGGCACGCAACGAGACCCGCGCGCGCGAAATTCGCAGCAGCAGGCGGTCCACCCTCGAGCACACCGTCACCACCATCGACCTCTCCTACTCACCGAAGCAGACGGAGCATCCGCGTCCGCAGAAGAGCCGCCTTCCGCTCATCGCCCTCATTCCCATAGCTGTGAGCGTCGCAGCATCAGTGCTTTGCGGCCTCGTCGCGGACTGGTGGTGCTGCGGGAGCATCGCCTTTGGGGTGCTCGCCAGCGGGCTGGCGTGCTTCGTGATCGGTTCTGGGCAGCTGACGTTTCGGCATCCCGCGCCTGCGAAAGGCGCTCCGCCTGGAGATGGGATTCTACTCAACGAGGGCGACATTCTCGTGGTCCGCGGCGACGAGGGAGCGGTGAATGCGCTCACGCGCGGGCGGTTCTGCCTCACGTTCACGAGCCAGCCCCGCTACGAGAACATCGGCGTGTGCTCCGTCCTCCTCACCATCCAGTTCCTCATCCAACTACTCCTCATCCCGCAAGGGACGCTCTTCGGTCAGCTCATGTTCGTCGTGACCCTAGGCGTATCCTGGCTCTACAACGCCTACCTATCTGCACTGGACAAGGAAGACATCCAGACAGATATCCTCCTCGAGCTCATGAAACTCAACAAGAACAGCGTTCAGAAGTTTGCTCTAGGCACGCGGACGGCTCAAGTTGTCTTTACGCTCCTTTCCTTGGATTCCCCACAGCCGAGGAAAATACTAGACGAGCTCATCCCCAACGACACTCCCGTCTGGCGGCGATGGAAGGAGACCATTGTGCGGAGGCTATCTGAGAAGAAACCACTGCGTTTCAACGAAGAGGACTGGAAGGTCCCAGAACTTAGTGATAGTGTGGATTTGCTATACCAACTGTTCACGGACGCCGAGGAGGCTTACAAGGGATGGAGTGCGGACGGTCGTCCGTCCCGCTCGTCATCTGTAAAATCCACAGAGAAGTGAACAGCATACTATACTGGGCTTAGATCCTGAACGACACGATTCTTCATGTAGTCAGTAGATACGACCACACGGACATTTCCGCACGATTATCCCTCACGCGATACCTACCTATTGTATGTACCACTCACGAATCTGATACCGGCCTGCTTGACATTGGCACGACCAATCACCGTTGTAAAGCGCTACACGTACACATTATCAACTTCTTTCTAACCAATCTACTCGTCCAACTTCAGGACTAAGAATACAATGTCAACTTTGAAATGGCAGTGGGTCTTGGTAGAACGACTCACCGAACGCCCCGGAACTGGGCTTCGTCGCGAATATGACCTCATGCAGCGCATCCCCCTCGAGATCCTTGTACGGCGCATAGCCAGCCTTGACCTTCGCTATAAACTCATCCACGTTGTCCTCGGCGACGAGCGACACCGTACATCCTCCCCAGCCCGCGCCGGTAATGCGGCAACCGTACGCCCCGGAAGCACGAGCAAGCTCCGCGAGCCGGTCAACCTCCGGGCACGAGCTCTCGCACAGTTTGGCGCAGCTCTCGTGCGATGCGTCCATGAGCGCGCCAAGCGTGCGCAATGTGTCATCGGGCAGGTCACCCTCGGTGACCTGTGCACGCAGGCAGGCTTCGCGAAATTCGAGCACACGGATCGCCTCCGTGACGACATGCCGGGCGCGTTTGTATAGTTGGAAGTACTCAGCCTCAACTGTCAAAGCGATGAGTACGATCAAAAGGCTCCGTTTGCGCACCGAAGGCGGTACGCACCATCTACCCAGGAGAGGTAGACTTCGCGGAATTGCTCCGCCGAGAGCCCACTCCACTTGATCATCTCCTCCATGGTGACGCCCAGCTCGCCTTCCTTGCGGCCTTCGGCTGACGGGCGCAGCTTCTCGACCTCGGGGAGGAATCGTTCTAGTGCTGCTTTGATCTTTTCAGGGCTGGACTCTAGGTCAGGCGATCCTAGCCAGCGCGAAAACACCTCACGGAGCCTGGGGCGCTCCGATGAACTGAGCGTCTGACCGAGACGCAACGCAAGAACACGAGCTCCGACAAGTGTCTCGACAACACGCAAGTTGTAGTGGATCTTGGCACCTGTATGGAAACCGATAAACGTCGATGTTCTGATCAAGGAATTGCGCTTAGGATACGCACTAACAACTTTGTCGCTGACCACCAGTGAATTGGCGCAGACAAATACAGCACGAGGGATTGTGCGAGGAGTGGGGAGTGGGATAGGCTCGGCGGAGAGGCGAGGGAAGAAGTCTACGAAGATAGCCGAATGTGGGGTGCAGATAACTGACGCTGCTTGATCAAGGCTAGGTAGAAAAAAGTCAGGAATACTGTTATTCGTACGAAACAACATATCGAAACGTACCCGCCACTGTTAACCCCTACTCGTTTCTCGTTCTCCATAGCCATTTCGACAAGTTGACCTTTGGTGATACCATCGAGTTTATTATTGACGGACAAGAATGCGAGAGTTGAGGCGACCACCATTGCAGCGCTGTGGCGCATCTATCGGGAGGTGCTATGTGGGGGCACACGAGGGGCTTACCTTGATGATAGGCCCGAACCTGAAGGTACGGATCCAGTAACAAGGAGATCAACGGGAGCCGGATGCTCAGACGTAGATGAGAAAAAGCGGTTCAAAACCCCCTGAATAGTATATCATCAGTGTCCCTCCTATAAATCAATCGGGATACATCACATACATAATAGCCTGCTTTGACGTAGCTCTCCCAACGCAACTCGCGCTTGTCAATATCTAATTGCCAAGTCGCTTCCGCATGAACATTGCTCGCAGCATCCGCCTGCTCTGCAGCAGATGGGCCTTGGGCAAGTTTGAGCATTGGCACGAAGTGCTGGGGTTTGTACTTCGGATTGAGATTCTCTGCCTTGACACCGCCAGGGACGTGAACGCTTGGGGTGCTCGTGCCGGACCCGGGAGGAGAGGGCCCGCACGCGATGAGGATATCGCGCTCGATTGCAGCGGGAAAGCATCCGAATAGGACATAGTCGATGTGCTCTCCGATGAGACTTCAGAAGCAGATGTGTCAGGATTTTATGGACATGTACCCTCATGAAAGTGCACGAGACAGACGCACTTTACCCGACCAGGAGCCCGAGCGATATAAGATGGCTTGTGTCCAAACCGCTGTTCGTACTCTTTGACAACGGCATCGTAGCGAACGCTAGGATCTCGTAAGGTGACCGATTGAATTTCTTCAGCAAACATTAAGCTCACCTCTGTGCTGCCGCCGTCTTGAGATCGGGTAGGGCCTTGTCGAGCGAGTTGAAAATTGGAATAGGTAGTTCCGCAGCCATTCTGTTCAAGGTGGTTGTCGGAAGCGAGGGCAAGGTAGATGGGAGTTAGAAGGAAGAAACAGAGGAAGGACAATCGATTCGATGATGGTCATAGCTCGTCGGAGCAGATGGTGGTCGGGGGAAAGTTACCGGGCGAGGTCATGTCGTCACTGTGCCCGGGTGGGCCCCGGTCCGTCTGCGGTCAACCGTCCCGCTCCGCCGCCACCGAGAACCGGCTCGCTGTTCAGCAGGGTAAAAAGATGACAAGAGTGGGATTTGAACCCACGCCTGGATACCCAGATGAGAAACCCGCTAAAGCAGGCAAGCTTTCGCTTGAGTCACACGCCTTGGACCGCTCGGCCATCTTGCCATACCTCCTGAACACTAAAAAACACCATACCCGTGTAATAAGACTCCCATGGTTCTAGCACTTGGCCAACCCACTGACTCTGATCTTGTTGAAAGTTCACCTTACTCTGACGTTCAGTAACTCCACCACCACCGCTTCCGGGATAACTCCTGGGCATATTCTTCTCTATTGGGGACATAGACTCTACTTGATTTGCTGGTCGCCGATGTTCACGAAACGCTCTCATCGAGGGCTCAAAAACTTGCTATCCGGGGTGCATGCCCGTCTACTGACGTTTGCCTACCATGCACTGCCAGGCCGCACGTTTCCGTATCTGACTCGTCAATGCTTCCACCGACGGACCAACACAGCGGTCTCCGATAGACACCGCTTAGCAGATTGGCCGTGGTACCTCGCGGTGCTTCTCATTGTGGTATTCGGCACATTTTGATTAGGTCTACCCTTTTTCTTTTCGTTAGAAGAACATCCCCAAATAACTCTGTGCGATCCTAGAATCACGCTCCCAGGTGTGGTTTAGCAGAGGTTAGTGCGTGTGAACATGCTCAACGGTCAACCTCATGATCCCGCGTCAGCTTCCCTCGGAAGGCCGCATCCAGAAACCACCCTGTTCCCATACACAGTCGTTGTGAGCAAGGAATGGTATAAAGCAGAGCTCGAACCTCCCTGTGCATTCTGCGCGCAATCTCACGCACCCTCTCACACGATATGGCCTCTGTTGAGATGCAGAAAGCCCTTTTATTGCACGCGGAAGGCGGTAAATACAGCGTTGGAGTAGCGCCCATCCCTCGTCCCGGGCCAAAGGACGTGCTTGTCAAGGTCATATCTGCCGCGCTGAACCCGATCGACTGGAAGATCACCATCCCCCCTTTCTCTACCGCCCTCATTCCCGAGTATCCCTTCATTACAGGCACGGACGGGGCTGGCGTTGTTGTCAAGGTCGGCGAGAAGGTCTTCGATCGCAAAGAGGGAGACAAGATGTATGTGGAGACCACGACCTAGTACTACAAGCTTACGAAGACGATCAGGGTACTAACGGGTCTTTTGGAACTCAGCGTCTTCCAAGGCTGGTTCGCAAATCCACAGGCCACCTGCCAACAATTTTGCATCGTTCCGGCCAATCTTACAGCGTTGGTACGTCGGAGAGGCTATCGCCGCTCTCAGAGAACAGTATAGTTCGTGATCGCCATCAGATTCCGGAAAACATATCGTTCGACCAAGCCGCCTCTGTTCCTCTCGCGCTCGCAACTGTTCTCCTCGCATTGTACAACCAGACCCCAGACTATCCAAAGACGCTTCATCTAAAACCCTTTTGGGAATTCGGTGGCTCGGGCGAGTTTGCTGGAAAGGCTGCATTCATCATTGGCGGCGCGTCGTCCGTCGGACAATATGGTACGTCTCACGTTGTTCTCCTAGAGCTGTGGCTGCGGTTCTTCTCAACATCCTTGGGCAGCCATTCAAGTTGTTAAATCCGCCGGCTTCAGCCCTATCATCACCACCGCGTCTCTTCACAACAGCTCCCTGCTCACTTCCTTAGGTGCGGCCCACGTCGTTGACCGCTCGCTCCCAACTTCGGAGATACTGGCGAAGTTACCGGAGCTTACTGGAGGAAAGCCCATCGAATTGGTATACGACGCTATCTCGCTTCCGGAGACAGAACCACTAGCATATCAGGCGCTTGCACCTGGAGGTGCGCTGGTGCTCACCCTACCAGACGTCATCCCGGACGATATGAAGGCGCCGAACGACGGGAAACGCATCACATACGTTTTTGGGAACGTACAAACTCCCGAGACCAGCGCGTGCGGTGTGGAGATATACAAGAGATTGTCAGAGTGGCTCCGAGAGGGGATAATTAAGGTGCGCCGCGATTATATCCCCCAGGTATCTAGGTGTTGAATTGCTCTTGGGCTGATGTATTGCGTAGCCCAACGAAGTGGAAGTTTTGCCCAACGGGCTTGCGGGCGCTCCGGGAGGCCTGGAGCGGCTGGAGAACAACCAGGTCAGTGGAAAGAAGCTCATCGTACGTCCTCAAGAGACTCCTTGAACGCATGCGAATTGGTCCGGTTAGTGTATCAGCTCCGCCTTATAACATAGTGCACATTGCACATTCCAAGCACAAAGTTCCAAGAGTTCCGTGAATGCTCAACGGACAGTTGCGCTAAGCGCCGGCTGGTACAAAGCCGAGCATGTGGCGCAGTACTGTCGCGGTAGGTTTCGTGTTTTGCGACTCCTGTCATCTCCGCACACCAGTGTCAGTACTGATGCGCGCTCTGGTCCGTCGACTGTATGCGCTACCCCCGACCTAGTACTAGTATTGCCCACACCTGCGTATCATCATCACGGCGATATCGACCTCTGTTTCACGCTCCGACAGTTCCCGTTGACCCACATATGCGCTCCTGCGTGTACCCGCTTTTGGACAAGGAACTGCGTCGATCAGATGCCGTCGGCGTCAACGTGGGTGACCCGTCGATCACCAGAGACCCGTCTCATCGACATCCCGCATTGCTAGGGTTGGACCCACCACTCATTCCGTGCGTGAACATATCCGGTCGGGCAACAGCGTGCCCGTTGTGTTCCTCGGCTGAGTCAGTCCGACCTTACACCTTACAAAGTCTGCAGCGACTTGATAGCTTGTGTGTTTCGGTGCGGCGTATAAAGCAGGCAGGTATTGTTCCAAGAGCGGTACAGTGCTCCCCTATTCTCCCTCACTTTCTTGTCTTCATTGCATATCTACGAAGATGGCCATCCCATCCGTCCAGAAAGCTCTTGTTCTGCATAAGGAGAGCACTCCGTATGTCATTGAAGAGAGACCCGTCCCTCAACCAGGTCCCGGGGACGTCTTGGTCAAGATTCTCTCCTGTGCATTGAACCCGGTTGACTGGTCGATGACGGAGCCTCCGGCTTCAAAGATCCTTATTCCTTCCTTCCCCTTCGTCCCAGGACTCGATGCAGCTGGTGTCGTCGTCGGTGTTGGCGCCGGAGTCACCAGTCCTAAAGAGGGAGATAGGATGTAAGTGGGCTCTCTTATATTTGAGTACGGGAGGGCAGCTAAACATGTCTCGTTGCAGAGTCTTCGAAGGCAATTGGCACCCTGACGCGGCAGCATTCCAACAGTATACTACCGTGCCCTCGGAACTCACCGCTATCGTAAGTCAGGCTCTATCATTACTATGGTGTTGGGTAGTCATAAGCTAATCATCGACTGGCAGATTCCGGAAAACATTACTTTCGACCAAGCAGCAACAATTCCCCTGGCGCTCACAACCGTGGTGCTCGCGCTCTATAACCAGAGTCCGGCCCCGGGGAACACCAGCCTGCGTCTGACGCCTGTATGGGAACCCGAAGGCCAAACAGCATACGCTGGCAAACCTGCCTTCATTGTGGGCGGCGCTACTTCTCTCGGACAGTACGGTATGTCAAAAGCATACTATCGCCACACCTCTTTCATTGTTACTAACTAACTTTCTGCGTAAAAGCTATACAGCTTGCTAAACTCGCTGGGCACAACCCGATTATCGCAACTGCGTCACTTCGTAACGCCGCACTCCTTACTTCGCTCGGGGCCACTCATGTCATTGACCGCTCGCGCCCCAACGAATCCATCCTAGCAGAGCTCCCGAAACTCACAGGAGGCAAGCCCATCGAATTCGCCCTGGTAACTGCGCCGCCTCTACCGGAGGTGCTTCGCCTCGGGCGGGACGCGCTGGCTCCTGGGGGTGCGCTTGGGACGGTGATGCCAGGGCCGCAACGGATCCCAGAGGATGTTGCAGATCCGGGAGAAGGGAAACGTATTGGGTACGTTTTCGGGAGCGCACGCCTCCCCCATACGAGGGAGACCGGCGTCGCAATGTTCCAGCAGCTCAGCAAGTGGCTCGAGGAGGGCATTCTCAAGGTGCGCTTCGGCTACAAACCACTTTCCCTTCCAATCCTTCCCTCGCTTACGCATGCCTTGCAATTGCAGCCGAATCTACTCGAGGTTCTCCCTAATGGGCTCGTAGGCATAAACGATGGTCTTGCGCGGTTGAGGGCTGACAAGGTGTCGGGGCAAAAGCTCGTAGCGCACCCCCAGGAGACACCTTGAGCAGGCTTCGCAAAGTGTAGAATGTTACGTACATTGCCTGTAAGTAATGGCTACTGGCAGAGCCGCCTATTCAAATACTCTCGCACGCTATTATGCCCACCGCGGGAGGCACCGACAGCTATGATCATGGCAGGAGTAGCTTCCTTGGTCCGGGAGCGAGATGATCGTACGGATCTTTTTGGAATAGGTCGTCCACATGCAAGTTAGCCACGGTTCTTGCAACCTAGTCAGATAGATGTGACCAACTTGTTTGTCCCGTTAGAGGCGAAAGAATTTCCGAGATGCCTGCACAGCACCCCCATCCTCGTCGGCAGATTCCGATGAGAAACGGGCGCCGACCAGTGGCAGTGCTACTACTTGCTTTCACTTCCAACCACTACTATGCTCTTTGCGGCTGCCGTACTTGCGATCCTACCTACTAGAGGATAAAGCGCTCAGAGTAACATTCACATCGAAACCCGTCGTTATTGCAAAGACGGGTATCACACAACATACCCAACATCAGACGCGACCAGTAGCTCCTCCGTCACACAGCGGCGAATCGCTATCAACTTATGACCCTCGCGTCGCCTTGTTCATTATAAATCATGTGGTTCTCAGCATTCGAAATGACCTCGCTAAACCGGCATGATGGAGCTACAGGCTTGTAAGTTGACTCGTGTCTCCCACGATTGACTAGAATGACATACCACGCGCCAAAAGAAGCGTAAATTCTCTCTAAGGCAAACAGAGTACGAACGAGCAACTTGAATCCCGACCGGGAGTCGCTTCGTCATACTTGCCATATGTGCACTCGAGTTACGACATTAAACTACAGAAGTCTACATTCGCAGCTTCAACGGCCGCCGCCTCGTGAGAGTGCATATCGATCGTGTCCGGCTAACGTTTGACAGTAGCGTCTAGTTGGCCGCGTCCACAAAATATAAAGACGGAGGGCCATGCCCTTGAAGCAAGCAAGTCACGCTCCAGATAACTCCCAGTAACCTCCACCTTCTTCTATTGTCACCATGTCGATCCCGAGCAACCAAAAGGCTCTTCTCTTGCACAAGGAGAGTACTCCGTACGTCCTGGAAGAGAGACCCGTCCCTCGCCCCGGCCCTCATGACGTGCTGGTCAAACTCATGGCCGTCGCTCTGAACCCATTTGACTGGTCGGTGGCGGTTCCGCCGTATTCTACGCGCTTTATTCCGTCGTACCCGTACATCGCGGGCGTTGACGGCGCGGGTGTCGTCGTTGATGTTGGCGCGGAGGTCAACAACCTGAAGAAGGGAGACAAGATGTAAGTGTGCGATAATGTTGAACGATATCTGGCGTAGCAGTGAAGGTTAATACAAAACCTGGCAGATTGTTCCAAGCGGCTAACGAGCCCGACGGGGCGGCGTTCCAACAGTACGCTATCGCGCATTCCAACTTCACTTCCATCGTGGGTCATCTGGGTTCCTTATTCTTCGTGTTGTCGGCTTACCTCGAACCATTCGGCTTAGATACCCGATAATATTACGTTCGAGCAGGCAGCGACGCTGCCGCTTGCATTCTCAACCGTGTTCCTTGGGCTTTACAATCTGAGCCCCGCTCCGGAAAACCTAAGCATGGGTTTGAAGCCGGTCTGGGATGCTGAAGGCGCCACTGCGTTCGCCGGAAAGCCCGCCCTTATTGTCGGCGGTGCAACATCCCTTGGGCAGTTCGGTATGTTTCCGTCTACACAAGTGCTGCCATCGATTATTTACGAGATACTTCCCAGCTATTCAACTTGCCCGGCTCGCCGGTCACAGCCCGATCATCACCACTGCATCCCCGCACAACGCATCCTTCCTCACCTCGATCGGCGCTACGCACGTCCTGGACCGCGCTCGTTCCACCGAGTCCATCATCGCGGAGCTCCCGACGCTCACGGGCGGAAAGCCTATCGAATTTGTGTTGACTGCTGTAGCGACCGAGGACGGGTACCGTCTGGCCGTCGCCGCGCTCGCGCCGGGAGGCCTCCTTCAGACCGTCATGCCTGCTCCCGACTACGTTCCAAAGGAGGTCGCCAACGCGGGCGAGGGCAGGCGCGTGGGCTACGTTTTTGGAAGCGTGTTCATGCCTTCTCATCGCGAGGTGAGCCTGGGCATGTTCAAGCATATCACGGGCTGGCTGGAGAGCGGCCAGATCAAGGTACGTTTTCGAATGCGTCTAGGTTGTCACCCGTAGTTAACAATGCCTTGGATAGCCAAACCGTGTTGAGGTGCTACCCGGTGGTCTGGCGGGAGTGAGCGCCGGTCTGGAGCGTATCAAGGGCAAGAAGGTCTCTGGCACTAAGCTTGTGGTGCGCCCTCCGGAGACGCCGTGACAGTGATCGAGTGATCCCCCGTGTACTAGTGTCATGCTCGAAAAACTGTGTACGAACTTGAAGCAAATTGTTGTGCATCGTTAACATACGAACGTGTGGCATCACCTGCTGGAAATCACCTGGTGACGGCCGAGAGAGTCGAATCCGAATATCTCTGCTCACTAGCGATCTGATTTTTATCTCAGAGCCCGAAGTAGCTATTTTATATAGCATACCCTTGATCGTTCCGCCGACCTACGAACAATCCCTATGATACATGCGGTAGTATTTGCGTCTATCTCAGGTGGTCTCCCCCGGCCGCACGACGAGCTTTGTGGCGCTCACTTGGTTATTCTTCAACTTGGCCAAGCCTGTCGTAATGCCGCCTAACCCCCCAGGGACTACTTCGACGACCAGAGGCTGCCAGACGTTATCAGGCTCGGTTTCTTGTAACTCTTTCGCAACGACCCACCTTAATGTCACCCGTCTCAAGCAACCCTGATAACTTGGCATACAACGCCTTACCGAACTCGGCATTTTGCGGTAATTGAATGATCCCAGTAATGGACTGAACCGTGCGCCCCTGAGGGTCTTCCTTCGGTTCATGGGGAGCAAGAACCGTCAAGAGCTTCCCACCAGGCGCGAGAAGGTCGAATGCGGCGGCTTGCGTTTCCGGGAGCGAAATCGCATCGTAGACGGTAGAGACCAGCCCGCCCGCAATCTTGACAACCTCTGCTCGGAGAGCCGTGGCCGAAAGGTTGCGGTCCAAAACGTTTGTAGCCCCAAATCCCTCTAGGAGCGCCGCGTTCTTGAGCGACGCGGTCGTAATGATTGGGGAGAATCCGGAAAGCTTAGCAAGTTGGATGGCTGACATAGGATAGGTGTTAGCCTCGTCCTTCTGCGACTCACTACATTCAATTTGAACGGCGTACCAAGTGTTCCGACAACGCTGGATCCTCCTATGACGACTATCGGCGTGTTAGCATATTTCCCCTTGCCACCATCAGCCCAAGGTGCGGTGAAGAGAGGGCCGCCCGCTTGGTTGTACAAGCCTACGGCAGCTGTAGTCAGGGCTAGGGGAATAGAAGCGCCTTGGTCAATTGTGAGCGAGGCTGGCAGCTGGATATGCAACAGTGTCAGCGTGCGTCACGCCTTTGCGGGAACTGGAAGCTTACTTCGGCCACGAAGTCAGCATTGATTAAAGTGTATTGCTGGAACGTAGCATGGTCGTTGTCAAGGATTCCCTGGTATAGGCTGGGAAAAAGCTGGTCGTCAGCATCTGTATCACTAGCCGTACTTATGAACATCCCACTGCACATTTTGTCACCAGTCTTGAACTTGGTGACTCCCTCGCCGACTGCTTCAACAACGCCGGCGGCGTCGACGCCCAACACCGCCGGGAACTTCTCGACGAAGATGCCGTGCGTCTGTATCTTCCAGTCCACGGGGTTCAGCCCACTCGCCCCGTTCTTGATGAGTAGCTCGCCGGGGCCCGGTTTCGGGACAGGGCGCGTCCCGACGGCGAACTCGCCTTGCTTCGCTTGGAGGAGGAGCGCCTTCTGCTGCGTCGGAGTGGCCATAACGGTGCTTATCGTGTGGTAGGTTTGACAGCATCCGAGGGTTTTTTATACGTAGTTCGAGAGGGTGGGAATGCGATGCGTGGGGACAGATGTCGCAAGTCTTCGTCGTACGGTCGTCGAACTCTGCTAGTCTAGGTCCGACGCTGCGATGATTCAGCAAGGGAATAGTTAAACCTTACCAGAGGCAGAAGAACCTGTGAACCAAGCCACCCTCACCCACATCGGCAAGGAAACAGCCTGTGGGAGTTGTGCTCGTAATGGGGCTGTCACAGTTTCTAGCCGAACATGAAGTCTCATTCAATGTTCATCACCATCGTATGGCACTACATTTTGGTACCGGAAACTGGTATTTGTTATAAGGCACCTGGTTCGAATGGCGCCATTTTATAGTGACTGAAATATCGACTTACCAAGCAAGCTGCTACGAAGGAAGCGAAGGCTACTATTTTGACGTTAGGAGGAGCGAGATGAGCCCCCAAACCATAATTGTCGCCAACTTTGGGCGCGGGCTCTCTTATTTCACTGATGGGGTGTAGATCGGGCTCTAAAGTAGATGATAAAATTCAGTGTGCGGTCACGGTGGTCGGAAGACCTAGTTGTGTCGACTGGAAGCATGAGTGATTCTTCCTGTTTTGGCTGTTTGTTTGGCAACAGCTTCGGAACCAAACAATCGTTACGAGGCGCCTAGCTCGATGACCACGACCTACATGTAGTACGACCCGTCGTGCGACCAATTGAGTAGACATGCGCTGGGATATGGTGTGTACAACCAATCTAATAAATATAAGCGAATATATGTTGGCCTTTTTGCGTTATCAAGGAACACTCGCATGGGTTTGAATACCGCAGCATGGTTCATGGTTACATCGCACGGAGATTACGCGGCAGAGGCACAGTTACATATAGGACTTTATAATCTCAAGAACTTGCACATATTCTTGGCGATTCTAATCCATCGGGCATACCCGACCTCCGTCGAATGTGAATGACGAGCTGACCATCGGGCTCAAACACCGCCTTCACAGAGCGCATGTCGACGTCCAGCGGCGCAAAAGCGACTTCCCATTCATAGTGCGCTAATACCAGGCAATTCAGCATACACACTTAGAACAAATTCGAGAGCAACGACGCTCACAGTCACACTCCAGATGCCACAGGTCCGCGACGACCGACAGACGCATGCCCTTCTTCGCGCACACCGTGACCATCTCCGGGGCGAGCCCCTCGGGAAGTCGAACAGCGAGCGTGTGCTCGGCTGCCGTAGAGTGCAGCCGCATCGGCGGCGTACGCGCGGGCGAAGGGGTGCGTCGCGAGTGCGCGATAGGGGACTCCGGGACGAACCCCGATGCACGTGGGGACGTAGGCGAGAGTGGATGCAGAGGGCTCGGCGGAGGAGCGGCGGGAAGAGTTGGGCTCGGGCATTCGGTTTGCCAGGGCGCTCGGGTGAGTCGGCTCGACGGAGGGGACGAGGAAGCGAGCGACGAGTCTGGCGAGGGCGGCGGTGCCATGGGGCCTTTGGTGCGACTCGGGATGCGTAAAGTGGGCGCTGCTGGGAATGGTTTTCTCGAGCGGAAGTGGGAGGTGGTTGGGGCAGGCATTGCAGGCGACGAAAAATCAGGAGTCGGGAGGGATACTGTCTTCCACCCGTCGCTGTCGCGTACATATATCCCGGGTAGAGGATTGGGTTCGAGGGTGTGTGCGGACTCGTTGACGGCGGTGCATCCCCCAGCGTTGTGGGAGAGACCTGAATGCGTCTGCTCTCCTCCCATGCCAAGAGGTCTATCATCTATCGAAATGGCCGGACGTGCTGCCCCAAGGTCTGGTCCCTGGCCTTGTGCGAGCGGGAGATGAAGGGTCGTATTACTGACGGTGTTCATACTGATGCTCGCGCACAGCGCAGGAGAACGCCATAGGGGTTGTTCCGGTAATGTGCCTCCGGAGTCGTTTTCTGAGGGAGGGCGTGAGTCACAGTACGAGTGCAAAATGAGGTAGATAGAGAAGTAGTAGAGCCCTAAACCATAATACATGGACGTCCGACCACGGGAACTTCGCGTATTCCGTGTACGTATACGACGGAGGAAGGCATGACGCACCGTCATGGGCGCGCCGCGCGGGAGGGCGGTGACCAAGAGAGATGAACCCGACTTGTTTTGCGGTGTTGTAAGACGCCGCGCCAGACAGAAGCCCCAACGCGTCCGGCGCGTGGCCCTTTACGGGAATGAAAGCCGCAGCAGCGCTCTGCGCCAAAGCGTCCAGACTCGAGAGCGTGTTGCTGGGCCGGAGTCCGAGAGGGTGCCCGGCAGACGCCGCCACAGAACTAGAACGTGCGCCGACGCTACCAGAGAGCCGGCGAGCGCACGCAGGGAGTGCCATCGGATTCTTGGCGAGAGGCGCAAGCTTCTGGAGGGCGGGCGTACTAGACCAGCGTAGCGCGTGCAGAAGACAAAAACGACCGGCGTCGGCGGCGAGCACAAGACCGCAGCGAAAAGGGTATAGCTACCAGAGCGCGAGAGGATCAATGCCGAGAAGTGGACCGCGAATAACAACAGTGGAGAGCAGAGCGGGAGGTGATTGGGTGGCTGACTGCTCCCGCGTCAGCCTCGCCTCGCCGCGCGTCGCAATTGTGACTAGTAGCGTTAGGGAGACCCATGTCCGACTGCGAACAGACTTCATGTGGCGCCGGGGAGAACGAGCTCACATGAACACGCACCGTTCTCATATACCGCGCGAGCTGGGAGTCCGCGGATAGGGTAACGTGGAGTTTGAGGATCCCAAGTGGACTTCGCGAATCGCGTGCCGGGATGGGCGACGAGAAACGCGGCGCTTCTAGCTCTATGTCCGAGATAGGATTCGCGCACTGTCTGGAGACCGTGGAGGGCCCGCGAAGGTCGGATTTATTGAATAGAAGGGCTTCGACGCCGTGCTCGACGCAACGTCACCACCACTAGTAAGTCCACTTGCATCATTGCATGGCGGAGGCGGGTTGTATAGCGTCAACCGGCCTTGCACATAGTGCCCGCCTTGGGGATTAAGTGGGCCCGGTATATTATCCTCCGCGTTATCGTGGCTCCATGGAGCACCGTCGCATGCAACCCGAGGGAGGATGTGGAGTGAGAGAGGCAGACGGCGCGCGCAGCATTGCGCTGTGCGATGGGCGACTCACCAACGCCTGGTCTATACTTACCGAAGCCTAAGCGAGCGAGCGAGTTACTTTGAGCGATCGCACGCGCCAGAACGCAAAATTCGACTCGTGAGCTGTATACGTCGGCCAGGGCCGGCGAACCACCGTACTTCTGTCTATCCGGGGATTCGACGCCCTGTCCCCACGCTAAACATGCGGCTCGCCAATGCGGTAACGCCGCGCCCGTGCGGCGGTAGGTTGCATCAGAAGGCCCACAAGCTATCCAGCGCGAACCAGCGCGAACCGCGCCCGCATACCACTCTCCGGCCGGATTTGGAGGATCTGCGTCCGCGCCAAGGCTCGCGCGACGGACAAGGCGGTTCTGGTGCTGACAATTAGGGTCAGCTCCGGCACAACCGCGACGAAGATGAATGGCCTCGTATGACGTGCCTGGAGGCTGGAGGCTCGGCACGCTTACTTCCTTTCGAGGAGCCTGTATACCACAGAGGCGCTGCGGGAGAAGAAAATCCCGTCATGTCCTTCTTTTAATGGTTGCTGATGGGTTCCGTGGTATTAGGGATACGTCGGGAAATAACTCGCCACTTGCCGCTGAACTCCAAAGTTCGAACTGCCGACCCCAGCGATAGTCATACGCATACCGACCCGTCCACTTCTTGGGGTCGTTGTCTCCGCGGATCGAGGAAGCTGTCCAGGTATTGGAGGCCACCAAGTAGAGTGCGCGCGCGTGTAAGTCAGAGCTATCATTAGAGTCCTATTGCGGTGTACGTCCATATGTTTGGACCTCAGTAAGACCAGTCCAGGCCGCGACGAGACGAATACGCGGGTTTCCGGGCCAACTTGTTGTTGCGCAGCCCGGCGATGCCAGATCGAACTTCCTTGATGTATTGCGGACGAGAGACCCACAAGCAGCCGCGGAACAGAAACGATAATTGAGCGAGAGACGCACCACGAGGCCTCTGGGCGTATTTTAACAAGACTTTACACAGCGCGCATAACGACGAGGGCACCCTTTTATGATCCCAGCCAGTGCAGAGGCCCAGAGCTAACAGTGAGACCAGGGTTGTCGTTCACAGTTCCAGCGTCGAACCGTTCCTGGTCGTACGGAGTCGAGTAGCCGAGGGTGCTCGCTGCCTGTAGTGTCGTGCCTTTCGAAGCATATTCGTAGCGGCCATGAACAAGATTGTCGTGACGTCCGCGGGTCCCCACCAGATACGCTGCGAGATCTGGCTCGTACTGAGGCCGCTCGACGCTCGTCGACGCTCGACCTTCGGAGGCCGGACAGTTCGCCGGCCGGTGGCCGGCAGCGGCCAAGGTTGGCGGAGGACGCCGAGAGCTCCGCCACCGCCCGGCGCGCTGCATGAACAGGTCAAGATAAAGAACAAGCATCTTCGCCGCGCGCGTCCATGTATGCCATGCATGAAGCTTAAGAAGTTTGCCAACAAAGTCTCCGGGTCTGGTACCAGCTGCCTCACGCGACGCGCGCGCCCTGTGCTGACGCGACCACCTGGACGTCGCCGGTGCACGAGCGACATGATGTGCATGCACAGCGACGTTGGAAGCAGCTGAGAAGACGGAAGAACGCGTCCAAGCACGCGCACCAACACGAGGCTCGCGCGAAGCCCCCGCAACACAGCGAACCGCCGCCTCGAGGCAGCTGCGTACCGCAGACCTAGGAGCCCCGGGTCCTTCCTCTAGCTCAAGTTGGGCTCTCTTCGCCGCACCCGTTCGCGCGCCGTACATCGCGCATCGTGCATCGCGCCGGTAAGATCATCCGACGTCGCCGCCGCTCTGCGTTCAACGTTCAACGCCTGGCGCTCAGCTGTCGGCGGGAAGACCCGCACCTCGGATTCTGACAGCGTAGTGCATTGCTGAGCGAGCACGCGCACGATCATGAGCACCGACGGCGGACGCGCGGGTCGAAGGGACGTACTTGCTGTATCGCGCGCAGGCGGCACCGGCCGCGGGTGCGGTCAGCTGCTCGAAGCTTCTGCTCACAGGGATGGCGCGCGGTGGGAGAAGGATGCGCTGCTGCATTCAGTCGCGTCCGCGCGGAGCAGCTGAGACGAGGGGGGGCTGCTGATCGGCGCGCGCGCGGATGGCTGGCGGACGCGGTGTAAGCTTATGCGGACGTCGATGCGCGGGAGCTGGAGCTGGATGTAGAGATGGATTCGGAAAGGCGGGCTGTGACCGGTGCGGTCCCCGCGCCGTCGGCTTGTAGGACTCGCTCAGGGTGGTGGTTGGCAAGCGCGATCCGAGACTCTCGGCGCTGTCGCCCCGTGCTCGATGCCACATCTCCCAACTGTCTAACAGCGTTTGCTGCTGACCGCAGGGCAAAACCGTTGCGGTCGGGTTGTGTATCACGTCCCGGGGAGTAGCATCTGGATAGCTAGATAACAACACCTCGGGCGAGATTTCGTCGTCGATTGTCCGAAGCCCTCGCGGTCGTCGGCGGCTTAGACTGGAGAGGATGTGTGAGCATCACGTACTGTACGATGATGCGGATGGCTGCTGCGAGATCGCAACTCAGGAGGTCGAGATGGGCACTAAGAACAGCACCGACTCGGGCTCGAGCCCATAAATGGACTGGCGCGCCCGGCCGGACGGTAGGCGTAATGTTGAGGCACCGTCGTCGCCGCGCTGCCGGCGACGGATTAGACTTGCAACTCTCGCCATCAATTTCGGCACCCCCGCAACGCCTTCCAGCACTAGTGCTTACTTTCGTCATCCGAGTCGCGAGCGTCGGTCAGGATTAGCGGCGGGAGCTCAGGAGGCGTTCGAGTGTCGAAGAATTAGAATGCGTTTGTCATGCGATGCGATGCAGCTCGGCCGGCAGCAGGGCGAGGGTGCTGATCCTTCGACCCACATCCACAACGTGCATCTCGTCCGCAGCAGAAGGAACCTCAGGGCGGACGACGTCCGGAGCGAGCAAACCTCCTGAGGAGGCCTGAGCGCTGGGCCCCGAGACGACGACGCCGCCGAGGGTGATAAACAATTGATATTCGCGCATGTTGGCTCTGGAGCTACCGCGGCGCACTGGGGGGCTTCTAGCCGCCGAGCTCGTCGTCAAGCACACACGCCGACACCTCTCCGCGCCGCACATTGACTGCGGGCAGGGCCATGGAGAGCGAGAAGCCCCGACTGGTGCATTGGCGACCGGGCGCCGTCAGCAGGGCCAGGGCCCACGGTGCACCTTGGAGCGGCGGTGCTCGCAAAATACCCGGGCGCATGCGAAGTGGAGAGGAGGGAGGAGCATCAGTTGGGCCGTGCGAGTCGGCCAGGCCCGCAGGGCACAGGTGTTGCTTGTTGGAGCGTACGCAGGGCACTGAGCGGCCTGGCGGCGTGATCAGGGGCCCGTGCAGGAGTAGCAGGGGCGTCCTTGGCTGGTTCCAAGCATGTTTCCTGCTTGCAGCCAGATACACCAAAGCGCCTAGCTGGCGGAGGCGTATACGACGTCCGGCGAGCCAAGGCGGATGGCCGGCGCCCAGCCCTCGGCCGGGCCCGCGAGCGCAGAGGGGCGGGATGACGCGCGGTGACGCGCCGGCGCGGACGGCGTCGGTGGCCAATCTGGACACGAGAGGCCGGGAGCAGACGCGTCCGCCCGAACGAGTAAAGCGGGGGTGGCGTGATGGGTCGCCAGAGCACACATACCGCCCGCGCACTACCCGAAAGGGGCGCAAAGGATCCGGCGGGGCGGACAGGTCTGGGCCCGCACCCGGCGGAGTGGGTCGCGACGAAAACGGCAGAGGGGGATGATCATGGGGTGGGCCCGTGCGAGAGAGAAGCCACCCTGGAGGAAGACCGCCAGCATCGCCTGGGAGCCCGCGCGAGCGAGGAAACTTTGGGAACGGCTGCACCCTGGGGTGGACGGCTGCGCGGCGGGCGATGTGGACGGGTCGGACGCAGTGGGCGGTCGGACGTGTGTGTGTGTGCGGGGAATGGAGTGCAGGGCGGGGTCGCGGCGGGAGAAGGCGGTGGCAGCGACGGAGAGGAGGGCGGGTGATAAGGGGCGATCGGGATCTGAGATTGGAATACGAAATGAGGGGAGTGGGCGCCTGTGGAGGGGCGGAGGAGAGAGACAACAACGGGCTCTCGCAGGCTCTCGCTCGCTGAGCCTCTCGCCAACTTGGTCCAGAAGCCTGGCGTCTGCTGCCCTCCCTTGTTGGCGTTGTATCAAGAATCCCTCTTCCACCGCCTCTCTCATCTCTTCCACCACCGACCGCGTTCTCCCTCCGCACTCACCATACCATGCCCTCCGCCGCCCCGGCCGACTCCGCCACCCTCCACGGACTCGACTACCCCCAGTCCTTCCTCGACGCCCTCCCTGTCCTCCGACCCCGCCCAGAGCCCCATCAGCCCATACGCGCCCTGACGGCCTCCCAATTCGCCGACCTGCACCACGCGCACCTCACCAGCCACGCACCGGACAGCGTCCTCTTCCCCTTCCTACACGGCCTCGAGGGCGACAACGAGCAGCAGAACTCGTTCTTTGCGTCGGCACGACCCAAGGGCGACGTCCCCCGCTTCCGGGGGCTCACATGGGTCGCGTGCGACGAGGACGAGGAGGACATCTGCGATGTCGACGACCTGGACGAAGACGACGACGACTACTCGTCGAGTTCCTCCCTGGACTCGTTCGGACCGACGGATCTGGACGAGGACGTGCCGATGCAGCTCGACCCGAGCGTCGAGGGCCCGATGATGACCGACTGCCCCCCACCCGAGCCGCTGGACAAGATGCCCGTCTCTCCGCCACCGGTGCCGATCACGGCGGGCCAGCTGCCGTCGAACTCGTCGAGCTACGCAAAGCCGTCGCTGCTGACGTCGAGCTTCCGCCCGCGGGAGCTGCTGCGGACGCGGACGGACGAGCGGGGCGCGGCGAGTGTGTTTGTCGAGCCGAAGATCCCGGACGGAATCAGCCTGAGGAACTTCGGGATCCAGGTGGTGAGTGTCGCTTCTTTCGGTGGCGTCGGCGGACGGGCGAGGCATCGAAGCCTGCGCAGGCACGACGTGTGCTCGGCTTGCCGTCGCAGCTGTCGCAACGCGCTCTCCGCCGCAGGGAAGCCGCCGCGACGGCGCTCCTTTCACAGAAGGCGTGGCGTGCATGGCTCCTGGGACGTCGCGGGGCCCCACCCGGACCCGAACAGGCGTCGCAGATCGCCGCAACGGGCAGACGCCCTTTCCCGGCTGCTCGCCCGCATCGATCGCGCCCCGTCCGTGTCCGCGTGCAGCCTCGCCTGCTCACCGTCGCGCGCATCCTGTCCCAGAACGCTCGCTCACCCGTCCGTTGCAGCCAATATACGCTACCATCTCCGACATCGTCGTCTACTCCCCCCGCGGCCTCACCCGCTCCGCCATCGCGGTCGCGGAGAAGTTCAAGCAGGCCGTAGAGCTCAAACTCGAGGAGCGTCGCGCCCGCTGTCCCCACCCCGATGCGCTCGTCCTGTACAACGTGTTTGTGCTGGACGCGTCCGCGTCCGAGATGGCAGAGAGACTCCCCCATCTTGTCGTTCGCACAGAGGACGCTTTCCTCTCCGGTGCGCATACGGACGGAACCGACGCTCATACCCACGGCGAGGGCGACGACGCACTCCGCCTTCTGCGCGCGAACACCATAGACTTTGCTCAGCGCGAGAAGGACGAGATGCGCGACCTCACCCAAGCATCTGAGATTGTCTCAATGGCAGACCCTGAGGCCGGGATTGACGTCAATGCCCTGGCTGGCTCAAATACGGCGACCCACTGGGAGCCGTCCGTAGGTCAGATCTTCCTTGGCAACTCGAACGACGTGCCCCTCCCCCCTGACCGTCGCATCCGCATGCGCACCTTGCGCGGCGACGAGGAGGATGAGGATACGTTTGACTGGCGAACAAATGACCCAGGCAATGGCTATGGGTACGACATCTGCATCGAGTGTCATGACTATGCGCCGTTCCCCACATCCGCACATCTACGCGCGGCCGAGGAACACCTGCGCGTCTTGGAAAAACGTTGGATCGAGCGATGTATTGCGGACGCGGACGGCGTTGATACCAAAAACCCCGTTCCGCAGCGACCACCACCCAGTGCATCGTACGTCGTGCATCTCCCCTTCCCTAGTTCCCCAGCATCCTCGCTCGTCACCGTCAACACCCTTCTCCCCTTCATCTCGTTCCTCGAACGGCTGCTACAACCCCTTGCCGGTTCACCGCTCACGTACGAGGTCGCGAGCGAGCAGCTAGCCCCTCCCCGCTCTCAGAACTCGTATGACGCGCATAGCCGGCGCAATACGAGTGCAGGGTTCACGCCCGGCTCACTGCCTCCCCCTAGCTCCTTCCCCACGTCATTCTTCCCTACATCTCCCTCAACACCGTCCGCCTACACGCGTGTGCGCTCGACATCCGCCACGTTCCTCCCTGCCTCATCGCCTTCAACCCCGGTTACCAACAGCCCAACCTCTGGCGTTCCGACACCGTTGCGCACGCGTCCTGTGAAGATTCTGATCTACTCTGCCGACGGGTATACGGAGTCCTCCGTGCTGGCTCTGTGCATTCTGATGGCTATGCGAAGGATCTCGCTACCAGAGGCATATCTCGCCCTCCAGGTCGAGAAGCGTCGAAGCTTCTTTGTCTACCAGAGCGATCTCGGCGTACTCAGACGTGTCGAGGCTCGGCTAGAGAAGGATCGCGCGGCCCAGAATCAGAACCAGACTACGACCGTTGCGACCTCCGCGACACAATCACAGACTCCGAGCCAGGATGACGCAGAGGGCTCGCCTCATGCTCAGATCCCGCAAGGCTGGGTTCGGTCTCTAGGACGGGTAGCCGCGAAGTCCGTGTCGTTCGTAAACCCTCCGACGCTGGACGATCCGGCGAACGCCCCATCGGGTGCGAGCGCACCCACAGCCGTGAACCCGTTGCGCACTCGATCGGAGTCGGACGCGGACGCAGGAATGCAAACGCCTACTCCCGGACGCCCGCGCGCTCACACCATGCCCCCCACACGAGTACCTCCGTGGCGGGACCACCAGGCGTGGTTCAACGACCCCAGATTCGATGGGAGCTTCCCCAGTCGAGTGTTGCCGTTCCTGTACCTCGGGAACCTGTAAGTGTTATGTTCTCTGCGGTGTGAGTGCCCGTGCTTATTTCCGTTCGCAGGAACCACGCCTCGAATGCGTTCATGCTCCACGCGCTGGGTATCACGCACGTCGTGTCCGTGGGCGAGTGTGCGCTCGTGCCCCCGCCACATCTCGACTCCTCCAATGCCGCAGCCGGTGCGATGTCCTGTTCGCTCCCGAATCCCAACGGGCACTTCGTCCCGGGGAAGGGTCCGGGCGGACAAGGCTCGCTCTGGATCGAGGAGCGTGAGGGCCGCATCAAGGTGCTCGACATCAAAGGCGTCTGCGACGACGGCATCGATACGCTCGAGCCGCAGCTGGAGCCGATCTGCGAGTGGATAGATAAGGCGCGCGCGGAGGGCGGGAAGGTGCTCGTGCACTGTCGCGTCGGGGTGTCGCGCTCCGCGACGGTCACGATCGCGTACGTGATGAAGCACCTCTCGCTCCCGCTCGTCGACGCGTACCTCATCGTCCGCTCGCGCCGGCTGTCCGTCCTAATCCAGCCGAACATGCGTCTGCTGTATAACCTCCTCCGCTGGGAGGTGAAGCTTGCGCGCGAGCGGACCGAGGCGGCGCTGCCGGAAGACAAGCTTGCCGGGCTCAGCGAGCAGGAGAAAGAAGAGAGGAGGAAGACCCGGTTGCAGAGCGAACTCGCGCGCGCTCTCAACTGGCCGTATCTGGCCAAGGAGGTGCACGCACTCAACGAGAAGTATCTGCATTGAGCGGTCGTCGCTCGTGTTGTTCTCCTCGTGAGTCCGATGCCAATTCCTTGGGCCTTGCTCCTTCTCCTTGTACCATCCCCGTCTTTGTCTATCCCGCCATCATCTATTCCTTCCCCCACCCACCCGTCACCACTCCCCACGCCGCCACCCACCGTCGTCTGCGTGCGCTCCGCCGCACCCGCTCACCCACCCCTCGAACCTGCCACACCCCGCTTTCCAACCCCACACATGTACAATCACGCTGTAATTATTGTACGTTCGATGTAGCATCTCTCCCGTCCGTCTTCGCACTCGCACTCTCGCACCTTGCACCTTGCACCCTTTCTCTCTGTCTCTCATATTCGTTTGTCTGGCTGGATTCCCTCGCAATCTTCCGTACTCGCGTTTCGTTATCCTGTCCCTGTCTCCCCCACCCCCACCCCCAACCCCTCGTCCTACTTTCGATGCGTACGGCTATATGTATATGCCAGTGGTGTCGCGTGCGGCCGAGGCCGGTTACATGCACATGCATATACGACCACAATTCACCATCATCACCGAACGACGAACATCGAATGTCGCGTCGCTCGCGCCCCGTCCTACATAGTACACGCCCTACGATTGCGCCGTGTGTGCCCGATATATGTATACGAGTCTGGAGTAATGCATTACCCTCCTTTTCTGTCTTTCGACTTGTCGAGGTTATGTTCGGTCAAGATTTATGTTAACATCCCGTACACCCGGTGGCATGAGAGGAGGGGGGGTTTGAATAGATCGACGTTGATCAGCTATTGCTGGTCCATAACTATGTACTAGCAAAGTCGAACCGCCCGGTGCGCCCCACGGTCACATTGACACCGACACGATGCGAGCCATACGGCGCGCAACGCTGCTTTGCTGGGGGACGTTTAGTGCGGCCCACATCTCGGACAGGAACCTTGAGCTTCATGCCGCGGAGCTCTGTGATATAGGGGTCTCCGAGATCACACGGGTGGGCCTCTCGCGACGGTGCTCGACAAGATCTCGCTCAAGGATATGCGGGACGCGAGGTACGGCCGGCTTATGCCTGATGGCAGGCTCTTGAGGTGGTACGCTGACTTGATCGTCGACGAGACGGAGGAGCTCGATGCGAAGGGACGCACCATTTATAACTCCATATTGGGCATGATTTATTTCCCTGAGAATATTGAGTCGGGGAAGAAGGCAACCCGAGGGGGTCGCCCGGGTCGGGCGAACAACGAACTTAGCGCGAGGAAGCTCGCAGCCCTACCAATGGAGTCGTGTTGGATATTCGTGAGACGCTTAGTGGGAGGCACCGTTTACGGAGAGCTGCCCTTCCGGCGGACTTCAGTTCAAGTTTGTCAAAGCCATCAGTCATTCCTCCAAGGCGAGTCATGCTACACATGTCCATCATTACCCGGTGGCAGGTCCTAGTACTAGTGGTATCGTTCTGTTCCCCGTTGGCTCTTTATCCAAACAGTATCATGCTGCCGCTTTGGTCTCTTGAGGGCGAGCGATCAGTTTTCGGCCGCTGACCTTATTAGCCCTGAGGCGTTCAAGTCCATCTGGAATGCCGGACAAGCCGTCGGGGAGCACCTCGATCTGGTTTGGCTGCGTGCCGAGCGTCACAAAGATGTTCCTTGAATGATGCATGGCGAATGGGGGGGTGCTTACCACAACCAGCCCTTTCTCGAGGTACTCTGTCAGCCGCCTATACAGCTCGACGCCCACCTGCCTGTTTTCGGGCACATGTACCGTCCCGAAAACGAACACGACCTTCTTGTTATCGCCCGCCTTCTTTCGCTCCGCAGGAATCAACTCTGGGAGGACGAGGAGCAGGCCCCCTCCCGGCGCGAGGATGTCGTATCCGAGCTGTTGCGTGTCCGAAAGCGAGATGGTGTCGAAGACGAACTCGATCGGCTTGCCCTCGGCGAGCTTTGCCACTTGCTCAGTTATGGCGCCTGGTGGGAGCTTGCGGTCGACGATGTGCGTTGCGCCGAGAGCGTTGAGCAGCGCAGCGTTGTGCGGGGACGCGGTGGTGATGATAGGGGAGAACCCCGATATCTTGGCCATCTGGATAGCTTCGAGACGCGTCATGCAGTCAACAATCGGCCGTTGCAGTGGTGCGGGTCGTGCTCACCGTACTGCCCCACAGACGACGCGCCGCCGATGATCAACGCCGGCTGGCCCGCGAACGCGGTGGAGCCGCCTTCCTCCCAGGGTGCAGTGAAGCCAAGGCTTTGAGCTTGTGGATTGTGGTTGTACATCCCGATCACGGCCGTGTCGAGGGCGAGAGGCACGGACGCCGCCTGCTCGAAGGAAATGTGGTCTGGTATCTGCGTTATAAGAGTGTCTCAGTAGTCTCCTCGTAACGAGAGACCTGGACCCACCTTGGCTACTATCTCAGCGGGAACGATGCCGTACTGCTGGAACGTGGCTTTGGGATTCTCAAAATACCCCTGGTAGAGACTGTATACAGGTCAACGGGCGCGCCTTGCCACTGCATGATAAACGCGAACGTACACTCGATCTCCTTTGGCGACGGTGCGCACGTCCGAGCCGACTTCTTCGACGATCCCAGAGCAGTCGGTGCCGCCGACGAGGGGGAAGCTTTCGACGACGTAGCCTAGCCTCTGGACCTTCCAGTCAACTGGGTTGAGCGCGGTGGCGATGATCTTAACGAGAACGTCCTTGGGGCCGGGAGAGGGCACGGGAAAGTCCCGACGGAGGACCCACTCGCCGTACTTGACAGGCAGGACCAGTGCGTTTTGGGTGGTTGGGAGGGACATGATATCTGAAAGGGGATGTGCGTACAATGTGTGAGCCCGGGGCGGTTGAGACATAGTGGCCGTGCGCTCTTGCTTTTATAAGTCGATGCGCACATGAGACCAAGTTCAAGTCTTCTGGGTGTACGGGGCATCAATATTCGCCTTCCTGCACCTCGCCACGCTGCAATGCTTATGAAGACCGTGCCTCCCGACTTTCGGGATCGGGGTTACCGGCATTTGTCACAACCGGGTTCCAGCACACTCGTTACCTGGTCATATGCCGTCAAATTCGAGAGGTCAACATCGGGGCCGGCATGGCCAACACCACATAAGACGTGCGCCCTGTTGATGTGTTCACTTGACAAATTGCAGGGGCAAAGACCCAATTCCTATGATCTTGTTCGCTGGACCTATCGCAATGTGCACAGCAGTGAGTATTAGCATCGAACGGAATAGGGAGGACGGACATACGTGCCATCTTGAGGATGTGACACCCAGATAAGTGAACGAACCACACTCATTAGGACTTGAGCCACCACCCAAATACATTAACAAATACAGTTACAACGGGCTCATATACCTCGACAAATTTGGCGTCTCAAATCCCCTACATCGTATTGCCTCAAGGGGTCTCCTGGGGACGGCCGATCAGTTTCGTGCCGCTGACCTTGTCGGCCTTGAGACGCTCGAGTCCTTCGGGAATACCGGCAAGGCCGTTGGGCAGGACTTCGACCCTGTTTGGCTGTAGGGGAAGGGTGAGGACACGTTCAACGCATGTACAGTCAAGGTCCGGGCACATACTACGATGAGGCCCTTCTCGAGGTACTCCGTGAGATGGCTGTACAAGTCGATGCCGAGCTGCCTGTTCTCCGGGGTGTGTACGTTGCCGAACACGTTCACGATCTTCTTGTTGTCTCCCGCTTTCTTCTTCTCAGCGGGTATGGAATCAGGCAGCACGAGGAGAAGGGAACCGCCCGGCGCAAGGACGTCGTACGCGACGGGCTGGGTGCCCGCGAGTGAAATCGCGTCGTAGACGTACTCGACAGGCTTTCCCGCGGTGATCTTGGCGACCTCGCTCACGATCTCGTCGTGAGACAGCTTGCGATCGATGACGTGAGTCGCGCCGAGGGACTTAAGAAGCGCCTCGTTGTGCAAAGACGCGGTCGCGATGATCGTGGAGAATCCAGAGAGCTTCGCCAGCTGGATAGCTGAAGTATGACGTCTTAATTGGCTTGCGTCACGAAAGCTGGAATTTACGCACCATACTGTCCGACGGAGGATGATCCACCGAGAATGAATGCGGGTTTGCCTGCGAACAGGGTCGAGCCGCCTTCTTCCCAAGGGGCAGTGAAACTGACGGACTTGGCTTTGGGATCGTGGTTGTATATTCCGGTCGCGACCGTTGCGAGCCCGAGCGGGATGGATGCAGCTTGGTCAAAGGTGACGTTGTCCGGGATCTGAGATGTAGGACTACTTTAGCATTCCCTTGTAAATATAGGGGGTCGGTACACACTTTGGCTACGATTTCAGCGGGGACAATGCCATATTGCTGGAAGGTCGCTTTGGGGTTTTCAAACCAGCCCTGGTAGACGCTAAGAAGTGTTGATCGGTAAATGAAGCGAACGCTTCCGTGTGCAGGCCCGACTTACATCCTGTCCCCCTTCGTGACGTTGGTCACCTCTGCTCCGACCTCTTCGACGATGCCGGCGGCGTCCGTTCCGCCTACGTAAGGGAAGGTCTCGATGAAGTAGCCATATGTTTGGATTTTCCAATCGACGGGGTTGAGCGCGGTGGCGGTGATCTTCACGAGGACGTCCTTCGGGCCGGGAGTGGGAACGACGAAGTCGTTGCTGACAATCCACTGCCCCTTCTTGGCGGGGAGGACGAGGGCCTTCTGGGTAGTCGGAGCGGGCATACTGCAGGGGTGCGATGTATGGGTGTGGCAAGCTGAGAGATGTGGTCGGGGTAGGGTAGAACCCGCGAGATGCGTTTTATAATCGCTCCCATCGCCGTTCCCGGAGATCGTGACGTATTCCACGCCGGTCATCGTCGAGCATGGCTGCAGGGAACCGGCCGGCGGCTAGACCCCGGTGTCGCTCTATCCCTGGCCATTTTACTAACGGCTGGGTGACGCCATGACGAGGGTGAGTGTATGAATCAGCGCGCTTCACATGTAGACTGCTCAACCATTCATCCACTGTATACAGGCAGCGGCTCAACATACCCGTGGCTCATCGGAAGTGGTGTGGGCCTTCGGAGTGGGTATGGGAAGTAGAGTGGGTAGTCGCGCATGTTCCAGACACAGAACAGCACAGAACACGGACGGAGGAGTGGGTGACGACCTTTGCAGAACGGAACGGCGGGAACGGGACGGTGATAGCACAACCAGGCACAACTAGCAGAATCCTCGGAGATAAGATTAGATGCGCTCACGCGGACTTGACACGGGCCGGGACTCCGACAATCTCGGAGTGGAGGTCGATATGCTGGATCCCCGCATTTCCTTGTCCTCGTCTTTCCCTTCCTTCTACCACAGCCTACCGCCCCCCGCCACCATGGCTTCACCTTCGGACCCTTCTTTTACCCCCATTCTACTCACTCTACCATCCTTGACCCCATCGCTTGCGTTAGAGGTATGCGTCACGCGAAGGTCATGACTGCAAGTGCTTTACCGACGCCACCGGTCTTTCCATTAGGTTCTCCCCGCCGGACTGACCCTTCATCGCCTCTTTGTGCAAGCCGATGGCAAGGTAAGCATACAATATACACACTCATAGCATTCCGCTCAGCGCAAGTAGACCCACGACATCCTGATCGGACCCGAGGACCCCACCGGTCACATTACCCAGAAGTACACGAACACTATCATTGGGCGTTACGCCAACCGTCTTCCAGTCGGCTCCTTCTCAGTAGAGCGTAACGGTTTTCGATCTGTGGTGTCCCCAAAGTCGAACGAGGCCCCTACTGTTTCTCTGCACGGAGGCCCCAAGGGCTTCGACGCATACCCATGGGAGCCAATTGCTGACCCGAGCACGGCAGAGCTCTTCACTCCTGCTGAGATCGCGACTATTCAGACTCGCCTTCCCACATCAGTGATATTCAAGCGAATTTCCGAGGACGAGGAGGAGGGCTACCCCGGCCGGCTACTGATTGAAGCCCTCGTCGGGCTCGCGCAACCCGAGGGCGCGCCGAACCTGACTACCGACGGCAAGAAGGAATGGAACCTCGGGAGCGTCCTCATCGTCTACCGCGCGAAACTCCTCGAAGAAAGTAAGGTCACGCCCATCAACTTGACGCAGGTACGTGCTCCGACGTACCACCCGCGTCATATACGGAGCCTAAACCGGTCCTCGTTTCCCGTTGCGTGCACGCTCGTGCGCGTTGCGTCATTCATGCGGCTCTCGATTACAGCACTGGGGCTTCAACCTCGATGCGTCTCTCCAAGAGGGCGACGACACACTCACTATAAAGGATCACGCGATCTCGATCAAGGTAAGGTTGACAAACATATGACGGTTGTTCTAGAGTTGACGTGTTTTACTACGCAGGCTGACAACACCCTCGAACTTAACTCTGAAGGCCTCTCCACTGGGTCGCTTCTTCCGGTCGCGGGAACATATCATGCGCACGCAGAAAAGACCACCGGGCGCATCGGTGAGAACTTCCCTGAACGCGGATACGGTGAGAACTTCGACCACCACCCCGCAACGAATTGAACTGACGTGTTGCCTTTCCAATCATGAACGCATCATATTCTGTTCATTTTGAATGACTTACATCCCCAGATGAGTTCTATCTCTTCTCGGGGCGTGCGACCCCCCCTCCGCCCTCCATCCTACCCGCTTCGGAGCTCAAGCCCGAGGTAGACCTTGTCGGTGCAGCGCTCTCACGCGACGGACCTGCTTCAGAACAGGTAGCCTCTCTCGCGGGAGGTAAAAGTGGCCTCCGAGTTAGCTTCGCTACAAACCGTAAGCCCCCCCCGCCTATCTGCTTTATTCTTTCTGCTCACACTACTCGCATACACGCAGAGCCTGGTGTGCAGTTCTACTCCAACAATTTGTCTGCCCCGGAGAAGGGCGCGCGGAAGAAGATCCACGGGGGTTCTGGGGCCGTCGGCGACGGCTACCCTGCCGGCAGTGCGTATCATTCCTCCGTCTATCGTCTGTTTCGAGGTATGTCTACGACAGTATGCTGACGGGGCTCGGTTGTGCGGGTACATAGCTGCGGCGTTCCTTGAGTTCCACGCACCGCTCGCGGCGTGGATCCACCCGCAGACGCGCGGACCGACTGGCGAGGACAGTCTCCTTGCGTCTGGGGAGGTGTACAACAATTTCGTCCGTCTGGATGTGTGGTACCGCGACGGTGCGGCTTCGGGGCCTTCCTCTGGTGGGGACTAAGGGGGTAACGATCGAGTAGTAGAAGCAAGTTGACGAGGTGTAAAATGCGCTTTTTTGTTTAGTTTGTGCGGCATGTATACGTAGTGTGAGACTGGGGTTGATTCAAACTGCAAGACTCACTGATCACTTTTACGGTCCATGCAGGGGCATTGCTTGGACCCGACGACATTCGATCGAAGCCAATGGTTAAGCCATGCTTTTGACAGTAGTCCAATAGCCGCGTGGTCCACTCTAGGATCAGCCGTGGTAGGAGTCGCCCGCACGATAAAGCCCTTCGGTCAGCTCGCCGTCATGTCGTCGTTTACAGACTCACGAATGTCCATGGTGACGGCGGTAGATGGGTCGAGGTGATTGGGTGCCTAGCTAGTTGAGGCTATCGATACACTCGAAGTGTTCATACTCCTCCATTAGCGCGTGGGGCGCTGCTCGTATTTGCGCATGTCATGACAGAACCCGATGCTCGAGTGTGCTTCGCATAGAGAACACTACTTTGGGAAGTTGGTTCTCTGCATAGTGAAAAATGTCTCGCGGCCCAGCGTATGTGTAAGTTATTTTGTTTGCACTGTAGGTTTATTCGATTAGCCTCGCGGACGAAGTGGGCAACCAGATGGTCGTACCGAGCATTATTGCATCACCATCGATATCCCTAGGGTCAAACACGTTCACGTTACTTGCATTCGAGTAAAGAAGAGCCATCCGTTGTTTGACGTCCGTGACTTCGGCCCGTATTGTGAAGCCGTATCGAGAATGTCGGTGGAGAATACACGCTGGCGTGAGGTGCGCGTTGTAGATTGAACGCGAAATATAATGAGCCAGATTCCGAATCAATCAATGCGCCGCAAGCCCCGGCACATTTTTATTCACCTAATCCCAGTTCCAGCGCCGGAGCATCAGAGCTTTGCCGCTCAAATTCCTCAGTACCGCCATACCAGGGTCCGAGAGAAATGAGAACGGGAATGGCGACTGTCTAAGATGACTTATGCGCTTCACATACACTAACCATATGACGGTAAGTGAGATTGCCCGAGTCCTATAATCGTCAGTGCAACACGACGAAACCTACAGCACCAAATCCGTTCCCCGCCTTGATTGCACGGCGCACGGCTCCCGAACGTTGGTAGACCGGACGTACTGTCACGTATACAGCCGTCCAATGTAGAACTGTGCGAGGTGGCCACTATCCACTATCAAACACGACATATGTTAGTCTCATAGCTGAAGAAAACGACAAGATAAGTATGGTGTTGATCACACTTGACTGCGTTATTTATGAACCCCTTGAGACGGCTTTTCCAAAGGCATAATGGCATAACTTAGCGTAACTCAAGTACAGAGTAATTGAATTAGCATAGTCCTGACGCCATTTCCAAGACGCCCAGTCACCTGAAATACTCCGTTCAGCTCACCCCTTCGCGCCTAAGTTAGCTGAAACAACACACACCATCCACTCACAATTCGGGACTGAGCGATCTCCGCCCTCCCGCCTGAATCTCTCGTAGATGTTGCATCACCGTCTGCCACAGCTCCGCTGCCTGCACGCCCACCACTGCCGGGCGCACCAGGTCATATTTCGCGTTGAGACGAGGAAAACAGCGATCGAGCATTGCCGCGAGCGCACGCCAAGTCTTGTCCGGACGGTAGGAGCCTGTCTCCGCGTCGAGCCCAAGGAATAGCTCACGCAGTCCGTGAGACGGAATTATCGCCTCCCGCCATGAGTCCCGTGCCGTGCAGTCGAACCGCGCGCATAGGACAAGTGTCTCGAGCCGCGGACATGCGTTCGCGAGAGCGAGGAAGGAAACAATGGGAGGGAGCGCTTCGGTGTTGCGTGTTGGTGCGTGTGCGAGTGTTAATGTCACAAGATTCGGCCATGCGGATGCGAACGAGAGAATGTCCTCGCACGGAATAGCGAACGTATAGTTGTCCTCGAGCGTGAGTGCAAGCGTGTCGAGAGCAGAATGTGCAAGGAGCGGCGCGAGGACGGTGACTAGCCTGGGAGGGGGCCGGTCGCCGTGCTTTGCAGCTGAACGCGTGTTGATCACGAAGCTACGCATTTTCGGGGCGCGCGTGTGGAGGTACTCCATGATATGAGTGAGGCCCTCGGTGGCGTCGCTCGAGTGCGGCCATACTTCCAATCGTGCAGTCTCGAGTAGGGGGAAGTCGGTCACTTGGAGCGCGCTTATTATTGGCTCCGACAGCGTGAGGGCGACGAGCGTCTTGACACGGTGGAAACGTCGAATTTGGAGGTTCTGTAGATTTGCCTCTGCCCGGCGCGTCCAATATAGCTTCACGTACAATAGTTCAAGGTCGTCGTACGCCTCTATATCTTGATGGAGAGACGGCGTCATCCATCCGGTGATGATCAATACGCGGAGTCGAGGAAATCGAGGCAGTACTGTGGAAGAATCCTTTGGGGGCGCCCTGAATATCACGTTCAGCACTTCCACCTCGGGCGCTCTGTCTGCTGCTGCCTTGAGGACGACTTCCGCGCTTGGACGAGAACCCTCTAGAATATGGCTGCTCACTGGGTCGAAATTGAGGGTGAGGTCTCGTATGGAGGGTGCAAGCAGTCGTAGGGTACGGTTGATGGAGCGGGGATCGAGCCGGAAACGCGCGGACTGTAACCGAGGGAGGAGTGGGGGACCTCCTTTGTCTGACCATTCCTCCAGGGTGTTGTAGTCGATTACCGCGCGGACGCCGATGACGCATGCTGCGTACCAACGATATCGCCGCCATTCCCGTGCGTGAGAGGGGTCGATAGTAGTTGCGGGCAGAGTCTGTGAGGCTTTACAGTCAGCTCCAATGGCTCTACTAACTGTCTGCCGGTGGGTTCTTGTGGGGACATTGCTAACGCAGTATTTCCTAGCGTTCCCCCGGGTGTAAGCACACATTTACCCCATAGCCCAGTTAGGGACATGGAGTGAAGTTCTTCAATGTCGCAAAACGGGAACTGTGCGGGGCATCCTGTATTCTATTTACCAGGAGTGTGTTCCTGGGCTGTACGGACGCTCGTCCTACTTACGGATTCTAACTACCAGACCTGGTGGCTCGCACCTAGTTTGAGTACTCACATGGATAGGGATTCCTGTCTCGAGGTCCGCATACGAGAACTTCATCGCCTCCAACAGGTACTGCAGGGGTTTGAGATCGGGGAGCGTCCTCCATAGCACTTTGAGGGCGTGAGGGGCGAAGAGTCGCGAGACCCGAGAGCATTGGACGAGTGTTCGTTGATTTGCGGAACATGGGGAAGCGTCCACGCCTAAGTGGGTGAAGTCTTTTGTAGGGTCGATGTCGAGTCGATCGGGAAAGGTGAGGACGACTTGACGGTCCCAGACGTAGGGAGAAAGGTGGCGGAATATGGTGCTGAGGACCTCTTCAACTTGCAAGGCTCTGTAAGCGGATGTGGACGACGATATTCCGGGCATGATGGGGTCGGATAGAAAAGGAAAGAACATAGATCAAGGACGGCGGGAGGCAAGAGCTGCTCGGCCTCGAAGGACGGAACATGAAGGTGAAACCGCAAGTGTAGCACACGATCCAGATAGCGTCAGCGAATATTACGAGTCCGATTACCTCGAAATCCAAGTACACCAATTGCCAGCGTCGTCAGGGTGGTGAACATCAGTGAAAATAGGCTGTCGGGTATCAGAACAAGAGCAAACACGCAGAAGTAGATAAAAAGTGGACAAAGGGAGCAAGCCAGAGTAACTTCAGCTGTGGTCATAGCTGAGTCCAGACCGAGCATGGATCATCTTGGTTCAGGTCCGGACTAGGACATAAGCCCCTTGTTTGTACTCTCAGTTCGATTGTCTTAGGCCAAGCTGAACCAAGGCCACGCGGGCGCTCGTTAGCCCAACTCGCTGAGATCCGGGTGCCAGTGCGTGCATCCGACAGTCCACCACCCTCCCATTACCCTCCGCTAAAACTCACAGCTCTGGTCTTCGCAGTTCAAAATGAGTGTCTTCAGGTCCTTCCGCGCCACTGACATGTTCAAGTTCAACCATGTGTGAGTCCGGTCACCGAACGACATTGACTTCATGACGTTAACGCACTACGCTGGATTAGGAACCTCGACCTCTGGACAGAAACGGTATGTCAGTCTCATACCACCACTGTCGGCTGGACGTAAACCAAGGATTATGCAGTATGCAATCAACTTCTACTTGGGATACTTCTCGCGCTGGCCGGATATGTGCGCCATTCAGGAGACCCCGCAGGGCCGAGTTATGGGCTACGGTAAGTCCCCTTGCGTCCAGCCCTCAATGCTGTTTGTTTATGTTCCTGTTCCCCTCATGTAGTCATTGGCAAGGCTGAGGGCGCTGGCTCCGAACGACACGGGCATGTCACCGCACTGAGCGTCGCGCCCGAATACCGCCGACTAGGGCTCTCCCGTAAATTCATGTCCTGGCTTGAGCAAGTATCGGACGAGAACTACCGCGGCTTCTTCGTCGACCTCTATGTCCGCTGTGTTAACACAGCTGCGATCGCGATGTACGAAGGCTTTGGGTATAGCGTGTACCGCCGCGTGAAGGAGTACTACAGCAATCTCGGGCTCGACCTCAACCCACGAGACGAGGAAGACGGGTTTGGTGCGTCCTTGCGAACCCTAGATTGTTTTTGCCGGAAACACGCTAATAACCGCAAAGATATGCGAAAACCACTTTCTCGAGATCCTATGCGACGATCCGTACGGGCGAACGGGCGGGATATCACCGTTAGCGCACATGAGGTACCCTAGCAAGGGCTTGCAAATGATCGGTTGTAGGGTGTATGATATGTGCACATCTAATGCTTGTTTTCACGTCCAACGGATCACTAAAACAACTCACACAACAATGTTCAATTCCTAATAAGTTACGCTGAAGTGTAGCCTAGGCTACGCATACTCGAATATAGAACTACCTATGAATGTGGTTAGTTTTGCTATGATATCAATAACTTGAAGGTCAGTGCGTACTCGAGCGCGTTGCTCGCAGTAGTAAACCGGACGTAAGTCCTTCTCCTTCCCGAGAGCCCAGCAGGGTTAGGCCCCGCGCGCCCTCCGAAGGGTCGTATGGCCCCGGCAAAGTGTCATCCCATCGAACAGATAGTAAAGGTACTCGCCTAAATCCCAACATAACATCACAAAGCGACGAAAGCGATTGGTTCCGTGTGCCGGCACCGTAGTTACTCATCATCTTCGTCGGTGAGCTCCTCGCCAGGACGCACGCCGAGGTGTTGCCCGAAGCCTGGCTTTCGCGCCCACGCGCGTCCGTCCGTGTAAGGCTCGATACGTAGCGGAACGAAGAGTGTATAGAATGGACTACTTGTAGTTAGTTGTGCTTGTAATCGTCCAGAAATAGGCATCGATACGCACTATCCGTTTGGACCCACATTGAAAAACAGCTCGAGATTCTTCCTCCAGCTACGACGGAGAACATTGAACATCCCTTCCTGTCCGGGAGGACAGCTCCACTCACCCTAGATCGTAGCAATTTACAAACGCCTATGGGCGCCAGGTCAGCCTCTAGACTGCGATGACCATGTGAGTACAAAGACGGACCTCTCCTCTGTGACCTGCAATCTTGCGGTAGTGTTCATGGTCCTGCGTCTCCACAGACGTCTCTCCGGACGCAACCATGTAGAGATGCCACCCCGCCATCGCAGACACTGCGAGGAATAGAACAACGGCAAGAATATACGTTAGAAGGAAGGCCACGGGAGGTGCAAAATACGGCCATGGTTCCTGTGATGCTTCTGTGAGTGGAGCTACATGGCATCAAAGGGAAAAAGGCACACACATTGAACCAGCCCAACGCTAGCATAACGTGTCTCCAGCCGAAGACGGTATAGCAGAACGTCGAGATGATCAAATAAGCCCTGCACCACGAATGGTTAGCCTTTTGCAGTGTACCAGTAGAAGAGTAAGCGTACATGAACAACACAAAATGCCTTTCGTTATAGATACCAACACACTGATTTATCCCTATACGCGAAACGCAACCATTATCGAACTATGGTCTTCGTCCAATACTGCAAGGCAAAAGCTCACACTGCGCGTAAATGAGTACGGGAGAACACCATACAGGGGCGACACAACACTCACTGGGCAATGGTGGTCGTACTTCAACACGCAGCGGTTGCATATCCGACAGTGATGTGACCTCTCACAAGCGTACCTCAGCATACACCCACCCCTATCCGTGAACAAAATGCGGCGTACCTCGGGCCGCGTCTCCCCGCACTTTCTACATTTCGACATCGCCGCCCTTGTAACGTGCACGTCCTCGGACCACCGGACACCCGCCAGCGGCCGACTTGCGTAGTCCCGCTTGCGCGCCCACAGTAATCCTGTACCATGCCCGCGCGGTGGATCTCCGACAAAGCCAGGACGAACAGTGCAGACGTAGTAGTAATGCGCAAAGAGGTTAAGCGCGATGAGCAAGCAGAGGGGCGTAGTGAGCCATGGCCAGGGTAGGGTTGGCCCAATAACCTCAACTAGTACCGTTGCCGCGTAGGGTCAATAAACCTGCGAACTAGAGGATAATACTACGCACAAAAGCAGACTAGGCCAACTGAGAGGAGAACAACTGCAAGGGCGACGAAGAAAGGTCCTGCCGCGCCTGTTATTCTGTCTCCGACCCGCTCGAGCCACTTGAAGCAGCGAAAGACCTGTCTTGTGTACCATTGTGGCATAGCGACCGAGATATGACCAGACCGACAGACAAGACGTGCCCCTAGATGCCAGGCCACAAGCAGGGAATCAGGTAAGGTCGCGGTGGTAGAAAGCAAAGTCCAACTTGGCATTCACAGCCATGACTGCGTCATGACAGGTCATGACATGGCATGTCCACCGGCGTCTCAGACTCTGCATTCGACTCGTCAAGGCCCTGACTAGAGTTTATAGGTTCGCAGAGCACGACAGGCAATTAGGCAGCTCATCAGAGAAGAGGGATCACTAGCAAATATCCAATACAGAATACATACGGCACCCGCGCCCTGTTCCTAACGAGCAGAGAGCGGTGATGTCCGGGTGGAATACTACAGACACAAACGAGTCTTGACGGGAAGGGCGGACCGAGATGGAAGCAGCCAGGCACAGCGACGAAAGGCAGAACAGAACGAAGCGGTATTGCACGAGGATCAGGCGGACGGGGGAAACAAAGAGGAAGTTACTACACTACTGCGGGATGGGGAAGTAGGAATGATATAAGAAGAGGCGATTTATCTGCCCTTGCCAGGAGTGGTGGCGCGACGAGGTGTACCTGGGGGCTTACGAGGAGTGGGTGGCGGAACGCCCGTCAGCCGCCGTTCGGACATGCCTGCGGAAGCGTCGGTGGCGCGGTGCACCTCGCGAACGGCGCGGCGAGCGGCGTCGCCAACCTGAGTAGGAGGGCGCTCCGCGTCTATGCGTGAAAGTGCGCGAAGCAAGTCTTGTGGGTCCGTTCCAGGTCGGGGATGTGTGGGAGGAATATATGAGGAAAGTGCGGTGGGATCTGAGTGAGCATGATGCGCAGGCTGGGAGCGAGATGTAAGGGATATGTTGAGGAGGGCGAACCGACGATCGAGGTCGGCTTCAGCCACCCGCGATGTTTGGAGAGCAGCGTTAGCGAAGGTGTGCACACGGTCCATCTATGAAGAGATTAGAAATGTGCCAATATCCTTTAATACGACGTACGGTGCATTCCAGCTCCTTTATTCGGCCACTCAGCGGGGATCGTTTAGATAGATCTCCGAACACTATCCCCCGTGCAAGCTCGACGTTCCCGCTTGATAGGGATTCCTCAGGCAAGTCCCGTCTCTCTACGTCCCAGTCGTCCAAGTCCTCCGTAGATGCCCGCTCCTTGCCCTTAGACTTTCGCGTCGCCAGGTTACGTTTCCGCTTCTCCATGTCACCGTGGACGGACTTCCGGTGCGCATCGTACGAGTCCGACAGCTCCTTCCACGCTTCCGCCTCTTGCTTTGACCTGTCGCACGTTGGGATGCTGAGTGAGACGTCTACAAGCGAAGGTGATCGTGGGTGACGCACTGTTGTATGTGGGCATTGAATCGCGCCTCGCGAGCCCGATTCTTAACGTTCTGTTCGTTCTCCCTTAGTGGTCGCCCATCGCCGCTCTGTGATCCGGCTCCTCCATACACGTTCGTGTCCACTTTTCTCTCCGCGATCATCCGAATCAGACTATCTTCCGCCCGCTTCAGTATTTCGGCCTGGGTAGGCGAAAGGGGTGGTGGGTCCTTCCCAGAGTTGGCAGACTTTCGTCCAGATGAGCCCGACTGGGTCGTTTGGTCCGATAGTTCGTTCATGGCTCGATTGGAACACCACATTAACAGTTGACGTGCTCGCTGTGGCTCTGGCAGCTCGGGATCGATATGCTTGAAGAAACTCGAAACCGACACAGATGTATGGGGGTGGGCTACAGCGCGTTGAGGGCCATGTTTACCATAAAGACAAAGAGTGACATGCCACTCACAGATTACGCCGGTAGTCTCGAAGCTGGAACTGATACGCTTACCGCGACTGACGGAGCTTCTCCTCCTGTGGCCCGTCTCCCCTCGCATGATCTTGTTCTTCTCGATTTGCGGTGTCTCCTGTTGTGCGATCGGCATGACGGTGTCCACGTCGTGACGGTAGGACGAGCCCGGCGTCCGTGATGACCGCGCCGGGAACTCAAAGTCGCGAGGGACAGAACCAGTAGCTTGCCCAACTGCCTGAGAACGCCGTTTCAGTGTGTCCGTTTCTGACTGCATCTGCCGCACGTCCTCATCAACCTCAGGGTCTGTCCGCGTCGTGGCGTATACGTCTCGCTCCTTCGCCTTGCCCACTGTCCGCGACGAGCCGTCCGCGCGCAGTTTCTTTGCTGGCGGCTTCGTCGATTGCGAGGCTTGCGGCTGAACAGAGGGCTGACGACTGAGCGCGCGCGACTCTGCCGGCAAGGGCTCAATGCGAAGTGCATGGTTCGCGGGCGCGGGCGCGCGGACTATGACCAACCCGCCCGGCTGTTCCTCGCCATTCACTATTAACGCGAAGGATCAGTATGAGGACGCGTCGATCACCGTACGGAGACACTCACGCTTGCGCTTGTTCGAGGGACCGGCTTTGGAGCCCTGGTACAAAGCCTATAGCGCGTTTTACTTGAGCATATAATCATGACCCACCTCTCGCTTGAGTTTCTTGCCCGTCGTCGTCGTGAGGGGATTCGCATCGTCGGTGGCTTTCCGTTTGGATGTCTGGGGTTGGGAGGGTATCATGAGTGCTTCTAGTCCAATAGTGGTCGTGCGCGAGCCGGTCATGTGCAAGAGTTGTGGACGCGTGTCGGGCGGGCGTCGTCGCGTATGTCGGGCGGCGGGGAGGGCGGGACGCGCTCGCCGACGCGCGCGGTGGTGAGGGCGCGAGGTTAAACAACGGGCAGGCGGAGACTGAATATTCTTCCCACACTGGTGCACGTCCACGCGTAACATTCCCACGACCACGGCGTGACCTGGGGCGCAGACGCCCGATGGGCGCCTGTCAGCCACGTTTTTAGACACTCCGGAGGTTGAGCGGCAAAGACGGCACGATCGGAAGGCGGCGGCGGGCGTTGGCGGGCGTCTGGGCCAACTATGGAATGGTCGGCCGGTGATTGGCCCCCCCGCCTCCGGGGGAAACCGGCACCCGGCCTACTTATAATCGAAATTTGAGCCCTTGCTTTCGTCACGACTCTCCATTACCTGCTCTCGCAGCCTCTTGTACCACCACTTCCTTAATCTCCCTCTCTCCGACCCTCTTAGATTCTAGACATGCCTTACGCCAAGGGTGCGACGCGTTCGGCGTACTACAGCGGACAACAATTGACCGAGTTTCTGTTGCAGGTGACGCTGCTAAGGGTGCTGGCCTCTTCAAGACCCGTTGCGCCCAGTGCCATACCCTCGGCGCTGGCGAGCCTCACAAGGTTGGCCCCAACCTGCACGGGTGAGTGTCGCCCACGCTATCCTTCCGGAGGAATCTCACCGCGCTCTCAGTGTCTTTGGCCGGAAGACCGGCCAGGCTGAGGGTTACTCGTATACCGCTGCCAACGTGAACAAGGGTATCACTTGGGACGAGCAGACCCTCTTCGACTACCTCGAGAACCCCAAAAAGGTATGTGCCTAGGTGCCACGTCATTCCTAGTCGTTCGCTCGCTCATGATGTTACTCCAGTACATCCCTGGCACGAAGATGGCGTTCGCGGGTCTCAAGAAGGACAAGGATCGTAACGACCTCGTCACTTACCTCAAGGACGCGGTACGTCATGATTTGCAACTGGTCCTATACTTATCCTAACGCTCCACTCCCTAGACCGCATGATCTTGCAGACGTTACACTATTATTTACGACTACTGTACACGATTCACCTATTGGTCATGGTAATGTAGACGACCGCGACATCGTGTTCCCTGCATCCTAGTGTGCATTACAGCCACCGCTCAGCAATTGGATAGATACCTTGACGACAGTACGTTCGAGCGAGTCATGTCTGTAGGCTTCACTACGGTATGCAGGAAGGTAATCGTATCGGTGAGTTTTCATGGGCACGTCGGCGTATGGTATCTCAGAGCACATCAGTGGGAGAGACACCGTGGACGAGACGTCATCGCAATGTCATTGAGACAACACACGTAAATCTTTGATAGAGGGTCCTACAATCCTTGCTGTCAATCGTCCACAGTATTGCTGTAGCTAGGTATTTGAATGTGTTGAGATCCGTGCAGAGGCAGAAGCTTACCAGTAACCATCGACCGAGTATGACCCATCCCAATCTACACTGCGTACACTGCCGTCTTTCTCGCGATGGACTTCGTATGTTTGCCAAATCAACGGAGTTTCTTGCGGCCAGAGCAAACATAGATATTGGAGTGAGGGACCGATCGTGTCGGGCCGCACAGCGCGCCCGTCTTCGATGTCCTGGGCGACTTGTTCCATTGACACCTGATAGTCGTCCGATGGGACGGCGCTGTGCTCGAAGTCGAGAAATAGTCGAAGGGTGCGGAGGTTGGCCAGAGAGGTGAGCACGTTCATTATATGTACCTATTCGACGTCATATACTGCGGGCTATGCCAGGGGAGTGATGCTTACCACCGGGACGCTTGAATAGTCACCCTGGTCACGGTAGCGATGGACTTGCAGCGTTCGGAGCAGCGGGTACGCCAGTACTATGTATCGAAACATCTCCACATCGTCTTCGTCCACCAAACGTTCGAGCTCTAGCCTGTGCAACCGCACTTTGTTGTACTTCCGCAGGACTTGTAGAGTGCCGGACGATAAGGGCGCACTGTACGTACGTGGCGTGGGGCCGCGTGGCGGAGGCGGCTTTAGCATACTCAGATGATTCCGGAGACATGCCATGTATCAGATCCTGTTTCTCTAGGCTGTGTATTCGCAGCACAGTGAGTCCTCGTTCTCTCACCCTGATCGGTTCGGATAACATTCATTTGTTGTAATTACGCACTTGCTCCTTGTGTTGTCATGGCCAACCACGGTGCGCGTTCGCCCTCCCAAGACCTGGCAAGATATCTCAGCAAAGTGACGCACTTGATCCGCACGGGGTTTGTCGAACCTGACAACTCGTTGTACCACTGTGATGCATTCTTGATTCAAAGAACGTTATTGTGAGTGGCATCTGATGTTTTCACGGGCGCATATTCACGCTTCTCGATGATGAAGAACACGCTAGTGCTGTATTTCAATAGTAACCGTAGTCTCGCAAGCTTTGTACCATCTTCAACTCCCTCCTCGAACCAACTCTCGAGAGGAAGCTTCTATCCTTTCGGTAGGCACTCTCCATCAGCAAAACCCCCAAACCGATCTAAGTGAATACAAGCACTTGTAAGGATAATATAATTGACAGAATCGCTTACAATGCTCGGAATCGTTGGAACAACATTATATAGAATACCCCGAGGTATTGAGATTGATTATAATGGGGTCTATCGCTCGTAACATACGCAATGTATTCTACATGTTATGAGTGATTTCGGATATTGCATTGAATTCTTTGGGCTTAGAAGGACTTGTGGCTATTACAAGCCCTCGGGCACATGTTCCCATTCACCACCGCTTGCACTTGGATAGGATAGCATTCAAATAATACATCACAAATTATATTGAGGCTATGATATAAGTAATACATAGAAGCACGAGCACGAGCAGGGGGGCTAGTGCCCGAGGGGTCAATTAGTACACTACGAACAAAGGCAGCTAGGTAGATGGCAGTGCTCAAAGGTGAACATGCCCTGGACAGATGGAGAAGGAGATGCACTGACAGGCGGGTTCAAGTCATTCCGGGTGTGCTGTAGCGCCGGTAGCAAGAGAGCACAGTCCCGCGTGAAAACGGCGGACCCGGAACCTAGAATACATAAAGTCAGCATACTGTAGAGTGGATGGCGACGATACAAAGCAGTTGTGTGCAAAATCTACCTATGTATATGCACTCACAAACGCACGCTGGGGAGCCCCAAACTCCGCCAAGCCGTTACCGGCATAAATACACGAGTCGGGACGCCACTTTGGTCACGCCGCGCTATAAAAGACCTGTGAAGTAATGTGGATCCCGTTGAACACTAATCAGTGAGTATATGCGTGTTCTAGGCATATTGATGGATCCGCTTACCCACCAACAGAAGTCAACTTGAACGCGGCCCGTTTGGGCCCTGAAATTTCGTTCGTGGTTGCATTGGAAGACTTGCACCTATAGTCAAGTACTTTTCAAAATAGATGCAATAATTATTGCTGTTATAACACACTGAACCAGCTTAATAGTTACTTACCAGAGCGCCGCTACGGTCCGTCAGTGGAGCATGACCGGATCCCGGGTCCGCGAGGGGTATACAAGACCAAAGATGTAGTAGGAAGTTGAGCGGGAGAGGCCAATGATGAACTCTGAACCTGAAGGCAGGGAGCACAACTGTAAGCCGCACAAAGGATTCCTCAGTCAGTGTGAGCAAAAGACTAAGATTGCATATGCAAGTACCTGTAAGCCGCACAAAGGATCTACAAGTACTTGGTAAGTAACCATAAGTAAGCATAGGTAAGAGAGACGACTTACTCCTCAGTCAGTGTGAGCAAAAGACTGAGGAGTAGGGGCAGAGACTGTCCTCCTTATATACAAGTCCAGGGGACGCATGAGTAAGCAAAGAAAGGAGGGCAGGTGACCCAGCATACGATGAGTAAGGAGATGGTGCGAGAGTGGTGTAAGGATCGCACCATCGTCCAGAACTATCCAGAACTATCTAGAGGTGTCTGGAGATGTCCATAGGAATCCGGAACAGCGTAGAACGCAACGGAAGAATCCAGAAGTGTCCGGATGGGAAACTACAGTAGAGATGCAGAGAAAACTAAATAAGGAAGGTAAGTAGGAAAGTCCATGCTGTGCAACACAGCCACTGTTGACCACCGGACCGTGTATGGCCAGTACACAACCCGGAAGTTCAACACTCCCACTCGTTCAAGCTGTGGGATCCACCAAGCCAACACCGTCCCGGAAACGCTCCACTATAGAGAGAGGAACGTTCTTGGTCAGGGCATCAGCCAGTTGATCCGCCGTAGCTACATAGTACAGATCAACGCTCCCTCGCTCAACTTGTTCGCGAATATAATGGTAGCGGATCTCTATGTGCTTTGTTCGGCGATCGACCACGGGGTTGACAGACAAGAAGATAGACCCTTGGTTGTCCAAGCACATGGGCGTAGGATGGGTCATGTCGTCCCCGAGTTCTTCACCGAAGGTGCGAAGCCAAGCCAACTGACGAGAGGCATCCGAGGCAGCCTTGTACTCCGCTTCAGTTGAGAAAAGCGAAATGGTTGGCTGACGCCTCGACGCCCACGATATAGCGCCGCCTGCCATCAAGAAGGTATAGCCCGCAGTTGAGTGCCGGTCGTCGCGGTCCTCAGCCCAGTCAGAGTCTGAGTAGGACAGCAGACCGTCAGAGGATGCCCCACGGTAGCGCAAGCGAAGGTGCTTAGTCCCTTGTAGGTAGCGAAGGACATACTTGGCATAGTGCCAGTGCGCATCCGATGGATTGGCATTGTATTTGGACAACCGCGTAACAGCGAAGTCAATGTCAGGGCGCGTCCCAAGAGTTGCGTAGAGAAGACTGCCGATCAAACTCTGGTAGCGCTGACGAAAGGAGTCGGAAGCGGGCTGCTCAGAGGTTTCTAAGACAGCACCAGCAGGGAGGGGAGTGCGAGCCGGTTTGCAGTCAGCCATATCGAAGCGCTCGAGGACAGACTGGATGTATTCTTCCTGGTCAATGTCGATCGTTCTGGTTGTACGATCACGAGTGACTCGAAGACCAAGGAAGCGCTTTACAGCACCCAAGTCCGTCATCTTGTACTGCTTCTTCAAGGCATCTTTGACTTCCTTGATGTGCTTCCGGTTATCGCCAAGGAGTAGTAGATCGTCGACATAGAGAACTATAGTCGTGACCGAACCCCCCCCTTGTCGCCGATATACGTAGACCCCGGCGTCGGAGTACGTCCGTTTGAATCCCAGGTCAAGGAGAGACTGGTGGATCTTAGCGTTCCATTGACGAGACGCCTGCTTCAGACCGTAGATGGCCTTCTTCAGAAGACAGACGTAGTCCTCCTTGCCCTTTACAACCCATCCCTCAGGTTGTTCCATGTAGATCTCCTCCTCCAAGTCGCCATTCAGGAACGCGGTCTTAACATCCATCGACTCGATGTCCCAGTCCTCAAGTGCAGCATGCGCGAGGAGGTAACGAATCGACTCAAACCGCGCCACAGGCGAGAAGGTTTCATGGTAGTCCTCTCCCCAGACCTGAGTAAAACCCTTGGCCACTAGGCGAGCCTTGTAACGACCGTCGTGTTTGATGTCATAGACCCAACGATTGGCTACAACTTGACGGTTTTTAGGCCGCGGCACAAGGACCCAAGTCTTGTTCTCCATAAGGGAGTCATACTCCGCTTTCTCCGCTGCACGCCACTTGCCTGCATCAGAAGACTTCATGGCATCCCTGTGACTATTAGGGAGCCCAGTCTTGTACTGAGACGCAGCAAGGAACGACAGAATGGCCTGAGCTTCACGAATAGCATGATGCTCTTCAGCGTCTACCTGAGCTGGAGGTTGTTCACCATAGACATTCCCATCTCGATAACGTGCAGGACGAGGCACATTCTCTCGACGAGGACGATCCCGAGCAATGCTAGGACCTCCCACTGGCTCATGACGGTTACGCTGGTGGACGGGCCTAGGTGGTGGTACGGGAGGAATAGGTGGGTGTTCAGGAGGTAGCTCAGCTTCAGCTTGAGGCGGTTCTGGAGGAGCAGGGGCAGGAGCAGGAACAGGAGCAGGAGGTGGAGGTGGAGGCTCATCCTGAAGAAGATCAGGGATAGGCTCTGGAAGAGGGAATGGAATGGGGAGGTTATCACCCGAGTCCGAATTGGAGACGTCGTCAGAGTGATCCTCAGATTCAGGGAACGGATTATCGTCTGGGGTAACAGGACGATTGCCGGGAAGAGAGCGTGCAGGGAAAGACTCCTCATCAAATATCACATCGCGAGATATGACAATGGAGCGGGTGGCCGGGTTCCAAAATCTGTACCCCTTAGTACCTGGCTCATACCCCACGAAGGTCATCTCGACAGCCTTCTTGTCGAGTTTCCCCTCGCGCTTGGATTTCTGCACGTGAACATAGGCTTTACAGCCAAAGACACGGAAATAGGACACGTCCGGTACGGTCCCATCCCAAGCCGTGATAGGACAACGCCATTTAAGACGTCGCATAGGCTGACGGTTGTAGATATGAACGGCTGTTTCAACGGCGAGTTGCCAGAAACCGTGGCTAAGCCCAGCGTGGTGAAGCATGGACATGGCCTTGTCAACGACAGTACGGTTCCAGCGCTCAGCACGTCCATTCTGTTGGGGCGACTCTGGCGTAGTCTTGTGGTGTTCGATCCCATGGCGCTTCAGATGATCTGTGAACTCGGTGGAGAGATATTCCCCCCCTCGATCAGAGCGTACTCGCTTGATCTTCTTCCCAGTCTGCGTCTCAGCCCAAGCCTTGAAGTTGTCAAAGGCCTTGAAGGCATCAGACTTGTGCTTGAGATAGTAGGCAACGCCCAGACCAGAGAAGTCGTCAATGAAGCTTGCAAAGTACAGATAGCCACTCCCAACCGACGCTGTGCGCATCGGCCCATCGAGGTCAGTGTGAACGAGCTCAAGAAGCTCAGTTGCACGCTTCTGGGATGGTGGGAAGGGGAGACGATGGGATTTGCCAAAGGCGCATCCCTCACAAGGTTCATCGTCTGCAGGATCGACATGGTCAACACCCTTGACTTTCTTGGGAAGTTGGCGAAGTGCCTCCTTGCCCGCATGACCAAAGCGGCGATGCCAAGTTTTATAGTTCGACTTGGACGTCGCAGCTGCTACCGAGTCAGGGTGGACCTTTCCGCCAGATACAATCTCCAAGGTGAGGTGGTAGAGATTGTTGATGGGAAGGTACTGCCCCTCAAGGATCTTACGACCCTTGATAACGACCGTCGAGCCGTGTTCAATAGCGCCCTTGGGCGACTGATTGAAGATGCTCATTTTCCCTCCTCCCTGGAAGAGAGAGTAACCATTCTTCTCAATGGTGCCAGTGGAGAATAGTCGAGACGACACCGCTGGGACATAGCAGACGTTGTTCAGATCGACCGTCACTTCAACACCATCAATGAAGGTTCTGCTGCGAACTGTGCCCTCACCCAGACCCTGGACAATACTGCCTTGGCCAGACGAGGCCGTCTTAAAGACTGTAGGCGAGTTGTAGGGTGTGTAGTCCACAAAGTCCTGGAGGTCGTAGGTGATGTGCTGAGAGGCACCAGAATCCATGAGCCAGTGAGTGTGATGCACACCAGCGGCATCAGCCGCACCATAGAAAGAAGCGTGCATTTTAGCCGGATCCTGGGCTACAAGTACATTTACAGCGGGGGCAGCGACATGAGCATGGTTATTAGAATTGTCCTTTTCCTTTCCCTTGTTCTTCTCCTTGTTCTTGCCTTTGCCACCCAAGTTCTTAGGGCGCTTCTCCGGGTGCTTCTTCCAGCAGGTCGACTCGTGATGAGTCTCACTACCACAGTGAGTGCACGGACCGGAGGGCTTAGGCTTGGTCTTGGAGATCCTGGACGCAGACGCAGATGCCGACTTGTGCATGGATTCCTCTGCAAGGGCCTTCGACTGGATGGTGTCGATGGTCAGCTTGTCGAGGTCTGTAGTAGCCATGAGCGCAGAGATCATCGACTGGTAGTTGTCCGGGATCTTGGAGAGGAGGATGAGGGCCTGGATTGTCTCCGAGAGTTCAATGCCGTTGGTGGAGATTTCCCTCAGACGAGTGATGAAGCCACTCATCTGGTCCTGGAGGGGACGAGACTCTGACATGCGACTGTCACTAATGAGGGACTCAAAGAGCCCCCACACGTGAGCGCTATTTGGTTTCCCGAACTTGTTCTTGAGCGCGTCCCACATCTCTTTGGCCGAAAGAGAGGCCGCAGAGGTAGTGGTCCCAGTTGCCGTGGTGGTGGTCTTTGTCTCCAGGAGGTAGTGGAAGGTAGGGGCAGTCCGCATGTAGATCAGACCACAGGCCTGAGCGTTCTGCTTGTCCCAGTCCTTCTGATCATCGGCATCTGCAGGGCGAGTGAGTGTGCCATCGACTACACCCCAGCAGTTCATGAACATCATGTAGCCCTTCATCTTGGCGGCCCAGCCGTTGTACTGGCTAGCTGAGGAGAGGGAAGGAACAGAATCCGGTTTGACATCTCCCATGGCAAGTAGATAGAATTGGGGAGAGTCGTCGGAGTCGTTGTGGAAGTCTAGGGAGAAAGGGAGAGTTGGAGGAGATGGTGGGAGCGGAACCGAAGTCCAAGCCTCTGGTGAAAGAGGGAGAGGGACTGCTGCTTCAACAGGGAGTGCCCAGGATTTGAGAGGAAGAGGATTAGGAACTGAGGTGTAGCGATTGGGACAGAATTCTTCCTCGCAAGGGACCCAACTATCTTTCTCTTCAGAGAAGTGGCGATCAAAGCCGTCTTCTAGGTCGAAGCAGTGTTGAAGACCAGTACAGTCTTCGTAAGAGGATGAGCCCGAGGTGGATGTTTCTGAGACTAGGCCGAGGTTAGCGTCGACTTCGTCTTCAGAGTCCGAGAGGGCAAGTGGTTCCGCAGTAGTTGGCTCCAAAGTGGTTCAGGGAAGCGCGATGGTTAACGATGGTTGTGCACCAAAAGGATAGCGAGTAGGAGCACCTGTTCAGGTGAACCAGAAACCCAGGCAGTCGAAGTAACCCGAGAGTCTGGGTAGAAGTCGCCAACTGTGCCAAGAAATGCTAGGTACGAGGTATACGACACAAAACTATCGTAAGGAGGGTCCGAACGGTTGTCCTCCGGTCCAAAGCTCTGAAAGAGCCCGGCTACGACGACTGGCAGCTGCAAGTGCAGGGCCTGGCCGAAGTATAGAAGAAGATAGTAAGGCCTGAGTACAAAAGGCCTGTGTACGTATGGAGCTAGTACAAGTGCTATATAAAAGCGCTCAGGGCTGCGACACGAGCGCAGAAAAGTCCCCCTGGCAGCAGTGTCGGCGGCACAGTCAAGAGGTTAGGAATAGGAAGGTGGGGAGGTGCACGAACCGAGGTCGACGAGGGAAGGGTGCGCGCAAGGTGTCGACGAAGAGGAGCAACCGGTTAGAGCGCAGGGCTCATAACCTGATGAACTCTGAACCTGAAGGCAGGGAGCACAACTGTAAGCCGCACAAAGGATTCCTCAGTCAGTGTGAGCAAAAGACTAAGATTGCATATGCAAGTACCTGTAAGCCGCACAAAGGATCTACAAGTACTTGGTAAGTAACCATAAGTAAGCATAGGTAAGAGAGACGACTTACTCCTCAGTCAGTGTGAGCAAAAGACTGAGGAGTAGGGGCAGAGACTGTCCTCCTTATATACAAGTCCAGGGGACGCATGAGTAAGCAAAGAAAGGAGGGCAGGTGACCCAGCATACGATGAGTAAGGAGATGGTGCGAGAGTGGTGTAAGGATCGCACCATCGTCCAGAACTATCCAGAACTATCTAGAGGTGTCTGGAGATGTCCATAGGAATCCGGAACAGCGTAGAACGCAATGGAAGAATCCAGAAGTGTCCGGATGGGAAACTACAGTAGAGATGCAGAGAAAACTAAATAAGGAAGGTAAGTAGGAAAGTCCATGCTGTGCAACACAGCCACTGTTGACCACCGGACCGTGTATGGCCAGTACACAACCCGGAAGTTCAACAGCCAATACCGGTACGCATGGCCAGTTACACGAAGGCGCGGTGGGGAGTCCGGGGTGCCAAAAGTGTAGGGTCGGGAAGGTGCATATGCGCCCGCCTCGTTTTTGAGAGCGAGCGAGCGGAGGAAGCCACTGCGGGGTTTGAACGTATTACCTTTTAGGGAGTGATACCTTCTAAATCTGGGGCGCTCACTGTTAATACGCCTGTCGCATGTACCGGCAGCTGAGAGAACTTGACTGGACTCGTAGCATATATTTCAAGTGCCAACATTCCCCACCATGGCCCTGTTACGGGGCTAATATATGTGCTTTAGCTCTAACCATCAGTCTCTCTACCATACAAGTGTCATACCAACTAAAATACCGTTCAACACGGTGTCGAACACTGCATATATGTGTGAAGATTATGTTTACATACGGACTAATCTAATATCATGAAATCTGATGCCTACAATACAGGGCCTCACAAGTATTTATAAGTGTGCTGCACTATTGCGCGGGCTTGGAAGGGGTCGCAAGCCCTTGTAAACGTTTATAATAGACTGTCCGAATTATAAGCGCCAGGATCGCTTGTGAGGCGTTTGCGGTTTTGCTGATGTCGTTGAGTCCAGAGAAATACGACTCCCAGTCTCACTCTCTGGTCACCGGTAAATTGATGAACTCTGAACCTGAAGGCAGGGAGCACAACTGTAAGCCGCACAAGGATTCCTCAGTCAGTGTGAGCAAAAGACTAGATTGCATATACAAGTACCTGTAAGCCGCACAAGGATCTACAAGTACTTGGTAAGTAACCATAAGTAAGCATAGGTAAGAGAGACGACTTACTCCTCAGTCAGTGTGAGCAAAAGACTGAGGAGTAGGGGCAGAGACTGTCCTCCTTATATACAAGTCCAGAGGACGCATGAGTAAGCAAAGAAAGGAGGGCAGGTGACCCAGCATACGATGAGTAAGGAGATGGTGCGAGAGTGGTGTAAGGATCGCACCATCGTCCAGAACTATCCAGAACTATCTAGAGGTGTCTGGAGATGTCCATAGGAATCCGGAACAGCGTAGAACGCAATGGAAGAATCCAGAAGTGTCCGGATGGGAAACTACAGTAGAGATGCAGAGAAAACTAAATAAGGAAGGTAAGTAGGAAAGTCCATGCTGTGCAACACAGCCACTGTTGACCACCGGACCATGTATGGCCAGTACACAACCCGGAAGTTCAACATAAATTATATTAAATCAGTGAGGGCTACGAGCCCGAGTCAGGGCCCACTGTCACTTGATCATGGCAACTTCAAGGACAAGCGTCTCTATCTGGGCCTTTCATTATATCCGCTAGTGCGGACCGGTATTCTAAGAATACTTTAGAAAACCCTCAGGTTCTCAGGCAGGCTGGTCCCGTACCTCGGTGGGGCATACGCCGGTCCCCGAAACTCATCACATGTAGATGTCGCCGATCTCTCACGCCTCCCATTCATAAAGACCCTCAGTCTTCGTACGAAACGATTCCCCTGATTCTTCTGCTATCTTGCCCTGTAGCTTCATACGCAACGACACCTCTCGACATGGAAGAAAGTGAAAGCACCAGCCCCAAATTCCAACAAAGAGCCTTTTCATTGCTTATTCCCCTCACGCCACCGTCATTTCCTGGTGGTGTTGCAGAAAGGGTACGTCTCAATATGCCCTGTAGCACACCGAACAGCTATCCTTCGTACGTCACCAACAATGTCCCTCTACAGCTAGCTTGGGACGTGGCGAGGGGAAAGATCGATCTATCCCAGCTCGATGATGAATCCTCTGATGAAACTCAATCAATTTCGAACACGAATGTAGTCTCTTCGGAAATTGAAGGGTCACAACTAGGTCTGGAGGTCGAAGTAGCGGCTGCAATTCCTCCTGATTCCGATTCTGAGCACTCAGCAACATCTACCGAAGAAGTACGTGTCAGTGCATGTTGGGTATGGCATAACTCTGAATTGTAGCCCCGAAATGCTTGGCAGGATGACGCTCATACCGTCTGGTCAGGCTCAGAGCCGGAGGGAGTTCAATATAGCGCAGATACTGACCATTCCAGTTGAGGGGTTTCAGTTCTTGGGTTGCAACCACCGTGTCTATTAGGCACGTCGAACTTCACACCGGACTTCACACCACTGTACTTACACCATCTAAAATTCACTCTTAAGAGTGAATAATAAATGTGCTTTCCGGGGTTTGAACCGCTACCTCACCAGGCCAAGAAGCACAACTAGTGTACACACCTTTACCACTGCACCACAACAGCTTATACAAACAATGAGTATTAGTGTGCCATATCAGTTTCATTGGGTGGCGCGAAGAGGACCCGCCATTCATGCTCCCTCCCCTCCCTCGCTGCGCTCGGGGGGTCCCCTGAACCGGGAGCATTCAGGCGGGCACACTAAAGCCTCGTTCGCGCTCTTAATACAGACCGGCACCCCTTGGGGTAGTCCCTAACCCTGCTAGCCTAACCCTAACTGAACCAACCCTAACCGAAAAACCCTAACCAAGAAAACCCTAACCTAACCCTAACCGAACGGTTTCTCGGGCCTGATTGGTTAGGCGCCGGGGATTGCACTGGTGGTAAGTCCGCCGTGTCTATTAGACACGGTGGTTGCAACCCCAGTACTGAAGACATTGTCCAGTTGGCATGGGTTATTCCTGCGCGAGCGTAGTAGTGTTTCCAGGACCCGGATACCCAAGGGGAAGTTGACGCAGTTGACGCCAGCTGACGGTTACAAGAAGATCGGTGATATACGATGTAAGCAAGAACCTTCAGGCAAAGTATGTGTGCCCTTTCGTTTCTAATGACAGAACTAGGTCAGGGATATACGGCCGGCCTGGTATGCTCTGTAGCGGTCATGAATACATTCCGTGTTTCGGTAACACGGTGCACGAGTAGATGCTCGGAATCGGGAATCAACCAAAGCTACCGTTTTCGCTGCTGGTGGATACATCAGCAAAACGTCATTTCATCTGAGAGCACTGAAAGCACTGACCAAAATAATCAGACATAGTCAGACCCTTCCAGACTTGGCAGATTTTCTCAGAGCCTTCAGATCCTTCAGAGTCTCAGAGCTTCCCCTGCAAACACTTTTGATAGCTTTTTAGCCTTAAAATATTAAGAATTGTGAAAGTACCTGAAGGTCTGAACATCTGAATACATCTGGCAATGTCTGACCAATGGTCTGTAGAGTCTGAAGTCTGAAGGGTCTGTGGAGTCTGCACCAGTGTTTTCAGTGCCCTCAGACGAAATGATGTTTTGCTGATGTACCGGTATGTGTCTTGAAGTTGCAGCAATTTCCAATACTCACGACGAGAACGGATTCCGCTTGATCAGGTTCTAATACTTCGTGAGCCAAACTTTCTTCGCATAGCTAAGCGACACAGCTGGGGTAATGCTCGGGCTAAACAGCTGGGTGCTTGGTGAGAACCACTGCGAAATAAAACCTTCTCCGTCAGGGCGAACACGATCAGATCCGCTCGTGCCTGGTGCATATACCGGATGCGGCCCATGGGATGAGAGCGTTCTACGTCATCTTCCCGTGGTCCATGGGGAGCTCAAGGGTCATGGTTTCGACCGGGACGTCTCCATCCTACAGAATGAAGGTGTTCTTCTTGGGAGAGTTCAATACAAGGACCAAACCCAGGCTTGTGCGTAGCATTTCTGCTAATTGTTGGGCGATGTGATTATCACAAGCTCGAGTCATGCTGATGGTGCGTTTATATGCCACAGATTTAGCACTCTCTAGGCCAGATCAAATCCGTGTAGAACTAGACTGCTACTCGTGGGACGAAAAGCGAAGGAGTGAGCTGGAATTAGACCACCAATTTGGTGTGGCATGGGCTCTCAATCGCAAGCTTCTCGAGGACGAGCCTGATGGACTGTTGGCGATGGGTAGGCTAGAGTGAGTGGCATATCACCGATTGTGCCATCGAGTTGAACATGCGATCAACTTTTGGTGCCAATCCAGACACCAAGATGGCTTCGAATATCCCGATGACGTTGCTTTGGTCCCGGTACGTTACCAACGTCCGTATTCCGTTTTGTTCGAACAATGATCATGGTTTTTGTGATTTCAGGGCTTTATGAAGTGCCTACAATGCAAGTTACCCAAAATGCATCCGATGGTAAGAAAGCGGTCTCCGACATCATGTTTCCCGCACCCGACCTCAAACGATGTTATTATAGCGTAGCGAAAATTTCACCTTATGGTTTGCTATACAGCCTCCTCCGAGCGCAGTACCGAGCCGCCGTACCCGAGGAAAACTAGACGAGGGTGAACAGTGAGTAATCGCTATTCAGTCTTTGATCCGTGGATATGATAATAACTGTCTTTTAGGGGGCCGTCTTGGGTGGCATACAACGAATGGCCGTGTCCAGACTTCCCCGACTTCAGCGACCCGATTCCGGCCGATGTGTTGCGTCCTGGAGTATGGGCCTTACCCTTGAGTAAACTCACCTTCTATGAGTTTGCCGGAAAGCGTAAAGGGTTTCCACGCACTCACGAAATTGTTGTACGGAGAACACTGCCCCAGTCAACTACCACTGGTACAAGCCAGGAGTCCGACGTAGTCTACGAGTCCCTTCCTGTTCTTCTTGACACCGGTGAGTCTTACAGGAGGCCAGATTTGACATTCCCCCGTAACTGAGTATCGATATAGGTTCTAGCCTATCTAGAGTTCCGAAATGGCTCTTAGAGGACATTCGGAGGAACGTGATCGGAGATCTGCCCGTCCCACAAGCTAGGGATGATTCAAATCCGAAGGTACCCCATCTCGTTGGTAGACTCACCAAGCCGAACTTGGAAGCTGCACCTGCCACGAAGGAAGACACGCCTGCTACGGGGTCGTCTGAGGACAGATATATCATTCCGAATGACTTCCCGTACAGCAAGGCCTACGTGCGTTATGAGTTCGAAGGTTTCGATAACCGGCCGGTGGTGGTATACGGATCATTGCGTCCCTTCCTCGTGGCTCGAAATCCTTTATTTGCTGGCGACACTCGTGAGCGACTGATAGTGCAGGGTTCTGACAATTACGCAGTCTTCGGATTGGTTCGTGTCCCATCCGTCATTGGCACTTCGTCGTTGATACTTACACTGGGCCTATAGGGTTTCTTCCAAACAATGTTCGTGTCATTGCATCAAGCGTCGGGCAACATGCGGGATTTCGTTAGGCTCGCACAGCAGAATAGAGAAGGCAAGAAGTACTCGCTCCCCTATCCTTGGAACGTTCCTGCGTAGGGAGTGTTGACACTGTCGCCGCCTGAAGTCTTGCCGGTTAATCGAATGTGACGTATTGTAGCACTCAGTACAGTGTTTGAGGCTCGCGACTCGAATTCCACGACATTGATTCGCCAGTTCGAGAGAAAACTAGTACCCTTGCTTGACTCTTGGGAAGTAACAGCGCACGTAGGGATATGCTGCACCCGTACGGAAGCTATGGCTCTATGCACCATCAGGAAAAACCTCCTTGCCTATTTAGCTCTAAAATATGTATGTACCCGAGATAATGACTTCTAATGGAACTATTGTGAATGAGCCGCCGAATTTGAGGCTCAAACTGGCTGACGATACTCTGTAGGCTCGTTATATGTGGAATATATGTTCCTGCAGCTAGAAGGTATGTTTAATGACCAGCCCGTGAAGTAAACCTACGTGGGGACCTCGGAAGCGCCCAACAATCACTCGCTCCTCCGAAGTCTCTTGGGCCCTGCCCTAAGCCTCTCGGCGCCTATGCCTTAGATACGGCATCAATGGCGACGTACACGTATCTCTCCTCGTCCTCAGACCACGATCTTCTCTTCTGTGACTCTGCGCTTCCTCCACTGGATCATCTGGGGCTCCCTTGTTCTATGCTTGGTTTGAGGTTGTCTCGCGGCTCTCTGGTAGTGGCTCTCTTGTGGCTCTTTAGCGGCGGTTCTCTTGTCGTTTGTCACTATCTATAATCTCGCGGAACTCTTAGGCTTGCGGCTCTCTCACGGCGGTACTCTCGCGGCTTTCTCGCGGTACTCTGATGGCTCTGGTTGTAGACTAGCACTTTGGAGACCAAGACTTATCTACAATGCCGGTGATATCTCTGGTATATGTTGGTTTCCATTAGTATGTCGCCTTGGGGCTCCGGGGTGAGGCGAATAGAGACGGTTCACGGATTCACGGTAGCTAAGCAAAGTTGTGTTCGGACTGTTAGTGTAGTCGTTAGTGTCTGTAAATGTAATATTGTAACTCGGTCTCGATCAATATATTTTGTGGTTTCATCATTATGATATTGGAGTGTTTTGCAACTATTGGGTTCATAAGGACGCGCGAAACCAGAGCTATATCTGTCACTAAGCTGAACTATTCAATTGCTCATTAGGAGGAGACTTTCCGAATTAGCTCTAACGCCATAATCGCTCTCGTTAGGAGTAATTAGGAGTAATTAGTGCTAATTCACGAGGGAGGTTTTTCCTGATGACGCTCTGTGGTCGACGTACGGTATCCCAGAGCATATTAATGCGGGGGACACCATGGATGAGGCATCATCACAATGGCATTGAGGCGACATACATGAATATCTTACAACGGGTCTACAATCCTTACTGTCAATCATCCGCAGTATTGCTGTAGCTAGGTATTTGAATGTGTTGAGATCCGTGCAGAGGCAGAAGCTTACCAGTAACCATCGACCGAGTATGACCCATCCCAATCTACACTGTGTACACTGCCGTCTTTCTCGCGATGGACTTCGTATGTTTGCCAAATCAACGGAGTTTCTTGCGGCCAGAGCAAACATAGATATTGGAGTGAGGGACCGATCGTGTCGGGCCGCACAGCGCGCCCGTCTTCGATGTCCTGGGCGACTTGTTCCATTGACACCTGATAGTCGTCCGATGGGACGGCGCTGTGCTCGAAGTCGAGAAATAGTCGAAGGGTGCGGAGGTTGGCCAGAGAGGTGAGCACGTTCATTATATGTACCTATTCGACGTCATATACTGCGGGCTATGCCAGGGGAGTGATGCTTACCACTGGGACGCTCGAATAATCACCCTCGTCACGGTAGCGATGGACTTGCAGCGTTCGGAGCAGCGGGTACGCCAGTATTATGTATCGAAACATCTCCATATCGTCTTCGTCCACCAGATATTCAAGCTCTAGCCGGTGCAATGGCACTTTGTCGCACTTCCGCAGGACTTGTAGAGTGCCGGACGATGAGGGCGCAGTCAATAGCCACGGGGGACGATAAGGTCCTATGATTGTCATCGACAGCTCTTCCAGCCTCTGTGTGAGCGTATAGAGACGCGGCCAGGCTCGTATTGAGAGGTGACGTAGGGACGGTGGAAGATGGTCAAATACTTGGTCGTCCGGATGCACCCACGTAACCGTGAAGGACTCTAACTCGGGCCATGGAAACCTGGCAACATCGTACCCGGAAGGCCAGATAGGACCTGGTTGATATTTGAAGGAATGCATGATTTTCAGCGAGAGGACCCGCAGCAGGCGCATCCGAGATAGTATGGAAATCAGGGGAGTGTGAGCCCTACAGAGACGGTGGGCGTCGCCACGGATGTGTAACTCGCGGAGGCAAGGCCAGTCCCAGCGGATCATGCCAGTGAACGGCGCGCACTCGCTAGGAATGGAAAGCACTTCGAGAGTCGCTGATAACCTCTCGAGCAAGATGGCAAGGACACGCTTCTCGGACGAGTGACTGCGCGGCGGGAGGCGGAAGTCGTTTGGGGAATATGTGAAAGAGGTGATGGGAGCAGGCCGAAAGTGGGGTTTCTTTGGAGGTAGACTCCTGGGTCGGTAGAGTTGCCCCCTGACCTCGACAACACGTAGATGTCGCGTAGACAGGACGACATCGAGGATTGGCCACGGGATTCCGAGTTCTCGCCGATCCAGAAAAACGACTTTGAGAAGGCGCGGCATTGAGCGCAACGCACTTGCGAGGAAGACTTCGTGACAACTCTCGTCGCTCGCGTGAATCATGTTGTCTAACGCGTCCGAAGAATCCCACTCCTCTTGCAACAAAGGGCGTTTGAAATACCCTGTAAACTTTAACGACCTAGGATTGTTGTGTTATCGAAGTATACAAGGGCACTACATGAAACGTACGAACTGGATGTGCGGCCATAGTGGAGGAGGCGGCAAACACCCAGGCTGCCCAAGTTCTGTAGCCGACGCGTAGCAATGCTCAAACAAGACGTTGAGACAGCTTTGGCGTATCCATTTGCAGGTGCACGACAATTCTTTGAGCCCCCCTCGGAGGGGTAGCTGCTTATAGAGCAAAGCTAAGCAGTCATCGTTGAGTATACGGAATCTTTGTAATGGCGGTGAATATACATCTCGACCTCAAGATAACACTAGTATGCTTACGGATTTCCCGTCTCCATGGCGGGTTGAAAGGGTCAACTTGAGTTATCGACGCTGGAGCTGGCACTAGAGTGTTGGGATGAACAGAGGCGGACACTCGGGGACGAGACCAAGAAGGTACAACGGAGACCGCACCAAGTTGAAGTTGCCACGCTCTTTCGTGAATCGTAGAATCGCACGCTCAAGCGCTAGTGCGAATCGCTCATTATATGGATTGGGCGCCTGGCGACGCTTGCTGGATGATCGGCGATATCATCATCATCATCTTGGTGGAATGTGCAAGGCATGGTGTTGTAATGGTGTTACAAGGGCCTCTATAAATCGGTCAGCTCCACTGTGACCCCGTACGGTATCACGGCGACAGCGGAGACTACTACGGGATTATAAGGTTGACGCATGCCCTTCATACGTGATGTCCACGTCGGTATGTGATTGGTGTTAGTACGAGACTATGTAGGATTACCGTCGCCGTATAACAAATCGCGAAGTTTAAAGTTGGGCAGCCAGGAGTAGGTGACTTCTTGACCCACTGGTTACCGTATGAAAGTTTTGACCCCGGACCATTCTTTGTTTTTCGTCACCCAGATCTTCAGGTGGTTCAACTTGGTCAAAGAAACTGCAACGACAGAGGGCCGGCCATTGGCCAAATCGGTCGGGATAGACTCGGAGCTAACTACGTGACCGGTGGCAGTCTCCAAGCTGCAGAATTCGCATAGCCGACCTCACAGTGTGTTCGATACATGATGGCGAGCGTCGCTTACTATTGAATGTTACGAAAGCCGCCATCATCGATTTGGGTGTGGTGTATGGTTTCTCAATTTTCTATACTATTACACCCCTCGCCATCAATCGTCTGTGGTATTACTGGGACAACATAAGGAGTTGTATTGACATTTGCGCAGTGTCGAAAGCTCACCTATACCCGTCGACAGAATCCAGCCCATTCCACTCCATGGCGCTTACACCGCCGTCTTCCCCACGATGGACTTGATATGTTTGCCAAATCAATGGGGTCTCTTCCGGCCAAAGCAAACATAAATATCGAAGCGAGGGACTGATCATGTCGAAATGCACAGCCTCCTCGTCCTCCACATCCTCGGGAGCCTGTTCCGACGTGACCTGGTAGTTGCCCGATTGGACACTGGAGTCATGCTTTGAGTCAAGGAATAGTCGAAGGAGGCGGAGGTTGGCTAGAGAAGAGAGCGCGTCCATGATGTCTGCCTATTCGACGTCATACACTGCAAGCTATAACAGGTGAGTATCACTCACCACAGGAACACTCGAATGATTGCTCCCGTTGGGATAGCGATGGACTTGCAATGTGCGGAGAAGGGGATAGGCCGTTGCAATATACCGAAACATTGTAATTTCGTCTTCGCACACCAAGTATTCCAGTTCAAGGCGGTCCAACTGCATTCCACGACACCTCCGTAAAACTCGTAAAACGTTCGATGACTCGGGCGCGGTTAATCGCCATGGGGGAAGGCTAGACACCATGACCTTCATGGAGAGCTCTTTCAGCTTTTGTGTGAGATTATATAGATGCGGCCAAGCGCGTATTGAGAGGTGACGCAGAGACGACGGAAGATGGTCGAAAACTTGGTCGTCTGGATGCGCCCATGTCACCGTGAACGATTGCAACTCGGGCCACGGAAACCTTGGAAAATCGTACCCGGAAGGCCAGATAGGAACCGGTCGGCATTTGAAGGAATGCATGATTTTCAGTGAGAGGACCCGCAGCAGGCGCATCCGAGACAGTATAGAAACCAAGGGAGCGTGAGCCCTGCAGAGACGGTGGACGTCGCCACGGATGTATAACTCGCGGAGGCAGGGCCAGTCCCAGCGGATCATGCCAGTGAACGGCGCGCACTCGCTGGGAACGAAAAGCACCTCGAGAGTCGCCGATAGTCTCTCGAGCAAGATGGCAAGGACGCGCTTCTCGGACGAGTGACTGCGCGGTGGGAGGCGGTAGTCTTTAGGGTAGTATGCAAACGTGGTGATCGGAGCAGGTTGAAAACGGGGCTTCTTTGGAGCTAAACTCTGAGGCCGGTAGAGTCGTCCCCTAACTTCGACAACGCGAAGATGCGGCGTAGACAGGACGGTATCAAGGATTGGCCACGGGATTCCGAGTTCTCGTTTGTCCAGAAAAACCACTTTGAAAAGGCGCGGCATTGAGCGCAACGCACTTGCGAGGAAGACTTCGTGACAACTCTCGTCGCTCGCGTGAATCATGTTGTCTAACGCGTCTGAAGAATCCCACTCCTCTTGTAACAAGGGGCGTTTGAAATACCCTAAAAAGGTTAAAGTCCTGGATTCCCGAGTTACAAAGGTTTACAATGGTCCCGAACCACGAAACGTGCGAACCTGATGTGCGGCCATATTGAAGGAGGTGGCAAACTGCGAGGCTTCCCCAGTTCTGTAGCGAATGCGTGGCAACGCTCAAACAGGATGTCTAGACAGCTTTGACGTATCCATTTGCAGGTGCACGATAGTCCTTTAAGGCTCCCTTGGAAGATTAAATACTCATGGAGCAGAACTAGGCAGTCGTCATTGAGTATAAGGAATCTACGTAACGATGGCGATACATATTTCAGTAATGTCTCCTAGCCCTAAGCCATGCTATTGGTATGCTTACGGGTTTTTGGCTTCCATTACGGTTGAAGGGATCGAATTGAATTATCGATGCTGGTGCTAGCACTAGGGCGTCGGGATGAACGAGACGAACGATGTTCGACCGGAAACAACTGGCGGCGACCTGTGCGGCACCGGTCCTCTTTCTGGTTCGTAGAATCACGCGCTCAAACGCTCGTCGTTCACTGGGCGCTTAGCGGCGCTCGCTGCGTCTTGGTGGGATCATGAGTGAGGGGATAGCCGGCACGCAAAGTTCGAAAATTCGATAGAGTCGACGACATTGTATATCTTAAATGTATAGTCTGGAAAGTGCATGGACGATCCATCAATCCCATATTGCTTTGAAGTATTACAACAAGTCCAGCACAGCGTGCCTAACCCAGCCAACCTCTAGCGAACTTCATATGAAAAACAAAGATGTTCCGATCCTCGCCATTCTACAGCGGGGGTTCTTGTACCGCGTGCAACCAAGAGCCGAGCGAGAAAGAAGTATATTGCCGTGTATAATTAAAGGCGGAAGGCGCGCGAGTTCACACGCGGCAAGATTTTCGTAGACGTCGCAGTACCCTGGTGGGCGGTCGATGTCGACGCATGCGTAGCGTGTTTAGAGACGCTGGCTGAAGCACTTCGCGGAGCCTGCTCGGGGGTGATCTTGAGCGCGCTCGCAACCATCGCCGTCTTGATTCCGAGGTCGTATCGGTCGTTCGCTGTAGATCGCGCAAGGAGGGGGCGGTCCGGTCAGCAGGAGCGCACGCGGTAGTAGGCAGGGGAATGTGACGTACTGTACGCGGTGGACGCGTCCCAGAGCATGACGCCACCGAACGAGGAGTACTTCGCCTGCGCGTCCGAGGCGTATTGGGCAAGCTTACTGGCCGAGACATAGCCCTCACCCGCAGAGTCGGACGAGCCGGCGGCGCCGATATAGACCTTCACATTCTTGTTGGCAGATTTAGTCTTCGCCCAGTTGTCCCAGGTATCGAAGTTGTAGTCAGAAGGTGCGTCGAGGCCGCAATAGTTGTTATCTGTAGGTATCTCGAGCGTCAGCGGGCCTGGGAGGATATTGCGTGTGAGAGCCAGGTACGTACAGAACTGCACGTAGACGGCATCAAAGGGTGCGTCATTGAGCGCAGCGCCGATGTAGGCGTCAGGGTACGGACATTGCGGGGCCGCAGTAATGTAATAGTATCTGTCCACGATGACCACGGCCCCCATCAGTGAGCTGTGCGGGCATCCGTGGAATGTCGCACTCACTTGTTCTTGTTCGTCACATTCATAACAGCAGTCGTGTTCTTCCTGATAGCATCATGAGTCGTGGCGTTGGCGTGTGCACTGGTGGTGTTCGTGTGCTTGCTGTTCGCATGCGCCGTGATATTGAGCGCGAACGACGTTGCGTTTAGGTTCGTCTCGCCCGCGTTAGCACGGATCCGGTTAACAAATGCCGCATAATGAGCGGGAGTGCCGCTCTCGATGTCGAGGTCGATGCTGTGGTGCATCACATCAGCATTCCGCCACACACGCTCACGGCGATACCGCGTCCGCCTGACTGCCCAGGTACAGCCCGGAAGAGCCTAGCTACGGCGGCAGGATCCATCGAACACGCACCCGTCAAGCACGGCGTCGCCGAAGGGGCGAATATCGCTTTCGCCGCCGAGAAAGAGATTCCAGACTTGGTCTGCAAAGCTCTGTGCCTGCGAATCGGAAGAGAAGCCGACCTGGCCTGTCGCCCCACCGAGCGAGAGTGTGACGAGCTTGCCCGCCTCCTGGCATGTCTTGATGTCCTGCGCCATGATTGAGCAGTTCGCAAGGTCGGTACCCGGGTACGTCCTCTGGTCCCATTGGTTGCAGGTCTGTGCCAAAGCCGCGGGTGAGATTCTGGGCACACCGAAGCGTCGCGGATGCAGCACGAACGTTGGCGAAGTCAATGACCGGCTCGCCGCCCTTGCCACGGAAGATATACAGGAAGGCGATCGGGAAGACATCGATAGTACTGCCCTTGCAATAGTAGGACAGGCGCTGCTGGTTACCGGCAGAATCCTGACCCCAGTAACTACGGCGGGTATATTAGACTCGTGCCCGAAAGCGCTACTTGTGGAGTGCACGTACACAGCAAGCTACAAAATATAGGTCAGTAAAAAGAAGCAAGGAGGAGGGGCAGGCTCCAACATACATTGTCATTCCTTGAGAGATCGAAAGCCGCAACGCGTTCCCATAGCCCGAGAGCGAGGATGGTGCACGTCAAAGTGAGTACACCGTACATGGTGAACATGGACACCGGCCTGTAAGTCGCAACTGTCAAAAGGAAAGGGAGGGGACGAAGACCACCTGCGGAAAACCAGACCAGTCGCTCTTCATGTCCTTTATACTATCACTCATATGCTTCGCAGAACCTCCGGCAATCATCCCGCCCTTTCTCCGTCGCTATCCGCCCGCTGACCGCGAGAGGACCGCAGGTCGAAGGCGGTTATTGATATCTTTCCGGGGGTCGCGTTGCCCTGGTCGCGCGTTTGGCCATGAAATTTTACTTTTGCTGTATGAAAGGCGGGCGCCGTCGTGGGTGCCATCAGCGTGGGGTATAATCTACGAGGCTTGATGTGGCACGCTTGACCTGGGCCGAGAAAATACGGCAGGAGGCGTGAGCCGCCAACGGGAGCGGGGCGGGAAGAAGCCTGGTAAAAAGGCCCGGGTAGCGTACGTGTCTCCGGGCCTCGACGTGGAAGAAGCGCGATGTCTCGATCAGATGACTGAGGGATGCTTAAATCCAGCGTCTTTCGGCGTTGCAGATAGCAACACTTCATATGGCGCGGGGGTCACGACGAGCACGACTCGCATGCACCAGCGGGAGATCATTGACAGAAGGTGCGACAGATGACTGGGATTAGGGCATGAGGCGTAGTCGAAGACACCCTAGGAAAGCCGACAGAATCCCAGGCAGACCCCTGAAGATAGAGCCCGGGACGGCGAGCGCAGCAGAACAAACAGATAGACAGAGCAGAAGGGGCTAGGCGCATCATTCGACCGGTGAACTTGATGTGTGTGACAGATGTTCCTGACATGGCGCAGATTCGGGACCGGGAGAGACCGGGCGGCGTTCGATGGGATAAGACGCAGTACCATCTGTGAGCGGCCTGAAGCACGTTAGACATGGGGCGTGGCCAGATGGCACGGGTGGAGACGTGTGTACCACTCCGAACGAAGCGCGACGTGAGTCCCAGGGTGTTGAAGAGGCCGAACGGCGGATGTGCAATAGCTGCTACGAATACGCAGTCATGCTCATCGCGAACCCGGTGATGACTATCAGAGGCTCAGCGCGAACAACTGTCGAAGACAGATCATTCGAGAATTGAAATTGTCACGGAATGGTTCCCACCAATCGAGATACCAATAGTGGTGCTTGCAACCCCAAACCCGTGGAATGCTCAAAGGAACCGGCGTGAGAGACACTCACAGGGGCTCCACTAGCACAAGGAGTGGGAATAGCGCGCCGTGTGTTGAAGGTCTGCGCAGGTTGACATGGCAGCTTAGAATAATCGGTGTCTAGCTAGCGGCGAACGCCATTGCGCGTGGCACAGGCCGGGCAACGGTGTCCTAGAAACGCGGACACCGTCTATGTCCGTCAAGGAGCATGCAAATTCAGGGTGAACATGCACTGAGCCCACGGGCGGCGGGGATGCATGAATCGTACACATACTAATTGCTTGTGACTTGTAAGCTTCGGGAACCAGAGACACGGCGAAGACTAACCGGACCACAAGGGCACTCGAAGCACCACGATTTCACACTAGCCGCCTTTCTACAACGTGTACTGAGTTGCATTCACGACCATAGAGTATTCATCTGAATCTCGCAGGAAGTCCAACCTGACCACACTGTTGAGGGGCGACGAAAGTTAGGTCGAGGGGTGTTCTGATAGGCCGCGTGCAGTGCTCGAGCTAGTCGCCTGGAGACTCAGCCCCACGCCTGTCTACACACATGTTGCACATGCATGTAAGGTCGACGCGTTCTCTCAGGGGCATCGCTGGGCGAACATGGACCAAGGACTTGAAGGCGGGAAAGAGCCGGGTCGGGGTTCGTGACGTCGTGGTCCAGGCACGCCGGCGGCGCTTATTCACGGTGCTACTCCCCAGCCCGCTTTAACCCTGCTTTCTCCAACACCTTCACCGCCTGCGCTCCATCCGCCTCACCGCTCAACGCTCACTCACTATGGCTACGAGGCAAATGCGCCGTGCAGAACCGTCCGACGGATCACGGACGATCACCGTACAGGAAAACCAGCCTCGCGAGGATGCGCAGAGCGAGGCGGAGTCTTCCACCGTGGGCACTCTCCGCCTTCGCGGCGCGTCTCGGAATCGTCAGCGGGTCGTATGGCGCGAGGATGTGGTTGATAACGAAGGCGCAGGAAAGAAGAAATCGAAAAGTATGTGCCAAATTCGCCACAGCCACATCTAATCCGCTCTGACATGCCCTATCTGCCCGTCTACAGTTTGTTGTATCTACCATAAGCCGAAGCGGTTCGACGAGTCTTCATCAGACGAGTCCTCCGATGACGACTCGGACTCGTCATGCGATAGCCGAACGCCCCGCCGCTGCCGTGACCATGACCACAACCACGATGACCATGGGGAGGGCAGCAGTCACGGAACAGCGACCAGGGACGGTCAGGGCTCCGCCGTCATCCATGAACTAGAAAGTGAAGATTCGGATGATACGAACGCGTACGAGAGACAGCCTCGAAAGAAGCCGAAGAAGCCGAAGAATGTCTCCAATAATGACTGTGAGTAGGGCAACGCCAGCGTCACTGACCTGAACCTGACGATGTCCGGCCGTATAGCTTAGACTCAAGTTATCCCCCTACCTGCTGTCTTGATATCGTTTGTCGTTGTATCATATAATCCTGGTGCCCATATCGAGCAATAATACGCCTCAAGAATACATGTTCGTTCACGGGTTCTCGCCTATCCTTCCCCTTGCCGGCTCTAGATCGAACGTTTCCCAGAACTCCCTGCTGTCCATGGCACGTCCTATGATTTCCGGAGTGCGTGGAAGGGCTCGGATACCCTCCTCGCGGACCAACTCTTTTACCCAACGCGCTTGCTTCCCCTCCTCACCCCATGCTGAAGCCAGATCCCACCAATCGTACACACGTGAGTCTGTGAGCAGCCATCGTTGCCCCGAGGCGCGGCCAAAGTTTGCGTGCACGGCGAGGACCGCGCGTGAGACGTCGAGGCCGTGGATCAGATGGATGCTGCCCTATATGTGCCCGAGGGCGAGTCAGCTCACTCTGCGCCGAAGAAAAACCACGAGGGGCGCTGCTCCTGCCTTCTGCTTGAGTGCATTTTTGGATGGCGCCACGCGGCTGATCCAATTCTTGAAGTGTCTGGGACCGCCCCAGAGCCCGCACAGGTCGAGCACCGTCGTGGGCACCGAAGGCGCGAGCGCAAGGAGTTCCATCTCAGCCTTTGCTCGGTCGTTCGTTTCGTCAAATTTCGAGTGGCGGTCCGTCCACACATGACCCTCGGGTCTCAGCGTAGGTCCCCCCTGGGTCCCATACCGATAAGACGGCCACACGACGGTCTCGTCAATGGACGCTGGGACTTACATCCCATATCCCGGTCGAGCCGAGCTGAATAAACGCCGTCTTGGGGCTGTCGCTGTGCGTTTGCTGGTACAGCCTGACAAGCCTCTCTGACGCGCCCGCAACCTTGATGGGGAAGGTGATCAGAACCGTCTGCGCATTGGGGAGCAACTCGAACTGGCGCGGGCTTGTCGAGTGCGGGTCAAACTCGAACACGATCGTGCCGTCGCGCCCTGTGCGCGAGGTCGCGGCGTACGTGATGTTGCGCGCTTCACAGAGCGGGATGAGAAACGTTGACGTCCAGCCCGCGCCGAGGATGAGGATGTCGACCGTCCACGCCATCCGCGCCGTGGTGGTGGTGCGAAAGCAAGATGAGATGCTGTGACCCGCCCCGTCGGGGATGGGAAAACGATCTTACGCAGGGGATGACAGCATCGTCGATGGGCGCCTACCACTCACCACACGCTCGGATGGGGTAACTAGATTGTATTGCGAATATGGTAATGTGGGTGTACTGTGTAACAGCGTAGAAATACATGTATACGTGCGAGACGGGTAAGAAGGCACTCAACAAGCGTCCGTGTACGAAAAAGCGGAGTAGTCGTTGATGCTCGCTCCGTCATGAGACTTCCTCCATGTCGTCGTCCTCGTCGTCCTCGTCTTCGTCCCCCTCCATCCTGATGTCCTCCTGCTTGACGTCGTACCCAGCCGGGATAGGGACATTTTCCGCTTTGATCTATTACCCGCATCAATAGACCGCAAACGTGACGAACAAACAAAGTGCCCACTCCCTCTCCCTTGTAGTTAGCCATAAGCTCCCACGAACCGTTGAACTCGCCACTTCGGTGCAGGAACGCAATCTCGCTGAGGACCTCCTTAAGATACGCCTCGGGCTGCTGCGTGCGCTCTCGCAATACCCTGATAGGCCAGCGCTCGCGTTCTTGGAACGCGCGGAACAGCTCGTCGAGTAACTGGTCCCGCGGCATCCGCGCCATGCGTTCGAACTGGCCCTTTTGCGGTTTCGGCTTCGTTTTCTACCAACGGCATGGCCCTGGTGAGCAGTGCACGGAGGTATCTAGATATCGTACGCACGACGAGGTTGAAGCCTGCGTGGTTCTTCGCACCGCTCGTGAGCATGTTGATCTCTCCACGTCCGCCAGGGTGGGCGTCCTCTATGCGCTTTGTCGTTCTTCGTGGGGCGTTGGCGGCTCGGTTCCGCTCCTTCAGTTGCCTGCGGTACCTCTCTGTCATGGTGGGCCGCATATTGCACTCGTGCTTAACTGAACCAGTGAGGATGGTTGTCCGAGCACGGCTACCCGTGCCGGGCTCCTTTTCGCGCTCAGCGATGACGATCTGGTTCTCCACGTCGTGGTTAACCATGTCCATCTCGTACTCGTCCGGCTCGCCCGGATGGGCCGGGTCTGGAGGCAGCGTAAGGACTATGCGCGGACGGCGTCCGAGCGACGACTCGGCGTGGTGGTAGATACGGATGTTGGCGAGATGGACGCCCTCCTCGTCGATAGCTGACCAGCGTTCCATAAGGTGTCTAGGGATCTTCCCAGCGCGGCAGTTGGGTATGCGCGAGCGGTGGTCAAGCATGCGGACGCACCTTCACGAGCCACACCTTTCCCAGTCCCGCGTCCATCATGAGCTGCTCATCTGGGTCGGGCTGGGTGTCCTCATCGGCGCCGCCGTGGACGGCGTCGAATCGCTTCGTGTCCTCTTCCATGACCGTGTCCTCCATTTCGTAAATGTCCGGGGTAGGAACAATTGAACAGCAGTGTGGAGTGTTCTGGAGGATGTAAGGAAAGAATGATGTTGGGACAAGAAATACGGACGGGGGCGAGAATGTGGCTTGAGAGCAAACTGGTGCATTCAGCTTTCCCCAAAGCAGATGCCAGTACTGTGGGCGGCGCAATCCTGCGTAAATGCACACAAGTAAAATATTGTAACGGTGCCCGTGGCGCTAATTTATTTCTAGTTAGTTATGTAATTATGTTGAAAGCCCTAGACGCCAAACACTTCGCAAGCTTACGGCAATACCGCATACCTGGAATACCGCACCAGTGGGAGTTCCTACTCGTTCCAGTCTTTGGCTTAATTTCTCAACGCGAAGCGTGTTCACAAAATAACAGCATCTCAGCAGGTACACGAGGCGGCCAGGTGTACAAGGTGCGAGGCACGACCTTTACTCTCCTTATCGATGAAATCTACTTGACCTGAACTACCGTCATGTCGCAGACAGCACCATCCCCATCTGAACAGTCCTCGGAGGCGAGAGGCCGCACCTCTAACCCTACCACATCGACTCGGTGCGCCCATTCCATGTGCTGTGGGTGCCGTTAACCAATAACCACTGATTTTAGGTCCAAGATACCTACTAGACCCGGTACTTCCCCCGAGCCCCAAGGAAAAACGTCGTTCAGGTACGCTGTGTAGCCTATCGAAGGATTCATACATAACGGGAATCCGTTAGCCCCCTCCTTGACGACTCTCCGAGAACAAAAAGAACAGGCTCGCGACACGGGCTGGGATCATTTGAAGAAATACGGAAGACACTGGCTTCTATCATCATGTCTGACGTTTTGCTCGGCAATGATGACGAATGGCTACGTCACTATACCCCGAATCGCATCGACAAAGCGGCAGTGGATGCACTCGTGGCCTCCCTCCAGGCATCCGGAGATATTGTACAGGACGACAAGGGATGTCTGCATTGGAGTGCGTTTCCTATTACTCCATCGCAGCTTCATACCCAGAGGAAGGCAGAGGGGAAGGCGGGGAAGAACGAGAAGAACGGAAACGATCGCGGGTCAGCAGATCAAGAAAAATTAGCGAGTCCTGAGGGGGACAATGTAACGTCGACGATACGCGAGCCAAGGACCACGACAGCCAACGCAAGGGGTTCGACCGAACGACAGATCTTCCGACCTCTTGGACACATCATCGATGCTATTGCCGGTACATCTCTTCCCAATCTCTCCCCGTCGTGCAAGTATAGGGAGGAGCCGTATGACACAGACTCCGAGGTAGCAGGGTCTCAGCATCGAATCGACGGCTGTTTGCAGCTCCTCGAATCCACCTCGCCTCCTTTAACCTCACCCTCAAGGATGCCCACATCGGACGTGGCCGTAAATTTCGAGTTCAAACTGACTGAGACCGTCGACAATGTGTGCGATGTGAGTATCAGATCCAATCCGTTCTCAAAGCAGCAAAACTCACGGAACGCAGAATCGATGGAAGGTTCTCTACTCGGCGTATCATAACCTGCACAGCGATTGCAGGAGGAAACATACATACAGTGTACGTCGTATTACCCTGTTGAGTGCACCACGGACGCACCGATGCATTGATGTGTAGATTACCATTGAAGACAACAAGGTGGCCATGTGGTATTTCTCTCGATCTCACTCAGCCAAATCGAAGGCCTTCGATCTCCTCGTATGTGCTATCTCGTCGCGTGTGCTCTAAGTTTCAGACTCTATCACAGGATGTCCGTACGGTTGTTTGGGCCCTATCGTCCTTAATCTTCTCAACCGTTGAGGAGCTTGGTTACGACGCAGACATCAGACGAATCGCCGAGAACGATGCGGAGAATAAGGAACACCTTCGCTACGTCTATCGGATGAACGACGCATTCTACAAGACTTTGAAGTGTATTGACGAGTACGATGATTTGATCATCACCGGTCGTGCAACCCGGGTCTGGGAAGTCGTTCGTGTTCACAGTTTCGACGATCCGCAACCGATCCCGGGCGCAGAGCGCAAGGTGTTGCGGGACGTCTGGCTTGATTATGGGACCGATACGGAGAGTACCATTCAGCAAAAGATATTCCGCCGCTGCGAGGAATTAGCCAACAATCTTCCTGCCGATAACGACCCTCGACTTTCTGGTATGAACGAGGAAACAAGGGATGAATTGCGTCGTCGGCTTACGCAGGGGACATATAAGGACCTGTTCCTTACTATCGAGGCGGACTATCGAGGCTCGAGTTCGAAGCCTACAGCGGAAGGCTTTATCGCGGTGCCCGACATCTTCCAGGCGCCTGAATACCGGAACAAGAATGCGACGAGGCAGGGCGCTGATTTGCATCGAGCTTCCGCCTCTCGCAGCAACCTCGTTGATCATGCGCACAGCGTCCAGCAGGCTGCCGATCATCGTGATTATCGACCGAAACAGCGCAATTTCGTCGTATACAAGGAGGTGTGCGATGCGTTACACGAGCTCGACGATCTCCATAAAGCCTTGCTGGCCTTAATCGACTGCTTGTTAGGTGAGTGACTCCGACTGAGAAGGTCCCGCCCCGGATACCGAAACGTGTCACGTTATAGCCGTACAGATACTATTCTTGATTAGTTGGATCCATCGCGACATAAGCTCTGGTAACCTGCTATTCTATCAAGGTCACGGCAAGCTAGGCGATCTGGAGTACGCGAAAGAATTCAACTTGGCCGTGGGCAAGCGTTCGTCTGATCCCAAGACTGTGCGTGGACCAAGCGTCTTTAGTCACCTCGGCATCAACTAAGGTTGGAATGGCATTCAGGGCACGCAGATCTTCATGGCCGTCGAAGTCCAGTCCGGTTATCATATTCATAAAGCGAATCAGCGCCTTACGCTTGGCGAGGAATGGACGAACTTCGTGCAGAAGTTCAAGGCGCTCCGGTCTGAAGGCGGGGTTCGTCACAATTTTCAACACGACCTGGAGTCCTTCTTCTGGATAATGACCTGGCTCGCCGTCACACGTATCAAAGGACACTATTACGCGGACGTCGCAATGGAACTCTTCCACAGTAAAGCAAATCAGTTCGACAATCGCCGGCAGTTCCTCGTCGACGAACGGGTTTTGGTAGACAAGCTTCAAGATCTGCGATCCGATCTACCTGACCTTGGCGCAGGGCTCTACTTAATGCGTGGTATACTCCATGACGCTTATGTTCATCGCGAGGCTCGGTATGACGATATGTCTACCTATTCGCCTCTTTATGATGCCTTTCGCCAAATCCTGAAGCAGATCGCTTCTGTCGCTACTCCTGGCAAGATTCGCCTCGTGCGCCCATCTCCAGCGAGCACTCTACTGAAGTCGGGCTATGACGGTCATCATAACACTGACCGATTATCAACCAAGCTCCGCGACCCCGAGGCAGTAACCCTATCCCCTCACAAGGTGAACTCGCTCAAGCGTGCGCACGACTCTTCCAACGAGAACAGTACAACGTTGGACGAGAACGGAAGACCGGAAAAGCGTCGTCCCACCAATGATGTGAGTGCTCCTGCTCCTGGTTATGCTGCAAACCGTGCTCACACAACGCTCAGCCACGCGCATCGGAAATATACAGCACCCAGTGAACAGTTGCTGCAAAGTATGACTGGCTTGATCCCCGAAGTCAACAGTGTGACGATTGGTTTTACCGAGCTCTAGTGTAGTGATCCGTACACATGCATGCTATCTATCTACCTGTTTTCTGCTGGCCCCTGAAAGCCGTAGCTACCCGTGCCGTGGTGTACTCCGGCTCACCCATGGCTCGAGCCTAGTGGTAGCGTGAGAATTATGTGTGGACGACGCCCAAGAGATGGTTAGGCATGGCGGTAGACGCGCATATTAGCCAGGTGGAGCACAAGGACGAGCGGATGAGTGGATGGTGCTCTAGAGTGTCTTCATAGGATTTGACACGACTACACTGACCAACGCCGGGGCGCTAGCGCTAGTTTCGCGGGGAAATATAGTATTACTATTAATTCAAAGCTGGGTTACCTTAGTTCGAGTTGAGCGTTCTTGCAGCAAGTCGGTTCGTACGCCTGTACATACAACAGCGAAGTCTCTATGTAAGTACCAACGTGGGCGTCGTGTGTATTGCAGTGCGCGAGCGGCGGTACGACGGGCGAGCACGGGCGAGCAGAGCGCGCGCTCCGCCGGGCGCTCTGGATGATCTCTCAAAAAGTAAGCAAAATAATCTACATGCTCGTGCCATTACCCCCCTTCTACTATCGCGTTCTCGCAATTCGATCATCCGGTTGTTTGCAGCGGGTGGGATACGTATAAATGGGGCTCGCGGTGCAGTGGGGAAGCGTCGATGAAAAGCGGCAATGAGGGGCGCGAGGTCGTCTGTCTGAGGTAACCGGATTCAAGAAAGGAATCGCGGTGGGGCGGAGAAATGTCGACGAGGACGACAGGTGGCTTGAAAACAAGCTTGGATTTGGCTTTCACCGCTGCAGCCTGTACAAAATGCGGTCTGATTAAGCGCTCATGATCCCGGCCCCGGTGCCGAGTTCTTTCGGAGAAGATGCTGAGACTCTGCCGGTACTCAGTGACTCACTGCAGCTAGAACGGCCATAACTTCCACTGTCCACTGTACTCTCAGCACCCTTTCGACATCTTTCTCACTTCTCGAAACGGGAACACGTCCGGAATCGTTATCTGAAAACGTTACGGGTAGGACCCGGGCCCTTGTCAGAATATCGACCATACTGGGTTTTATTCTCATGGACGACATTCTGGTTGGCGGAAAGGCTGACTGGATACGCCACTACACTTCAAACCGCATTGGCGAAGCGGAGGTCGATGCAATCGTCTACTCCCTCCAAGCATTTGACCAGATCACGAGGGACGACAAGGGGCATCTTCGCTGGAATGCGTTTCCTGTCACTCCGTCAGAGCTTTATAGCCAAGGAGGTGCTAGCCGGAGTAACTGGGACATTGCCAGTGCTTGGGAGGACGACCCGAAGATGGCGAGGAGCATGCAAGCCTTTCTCATGGTGATCCCAAACAATCTAATTTGCAAGGCGGGAGAGTTGACCGAACAACAGATCTTCCAACCTCTTGGGCACATTATCGATGCTATCACCCGCACGGCCCTTCCCGGCCTCTCTCCATCTTGCAAGTACACGGATTCGGAAGAGCTGTGTGGCGCAGACCTTGGAACAGAGGTTGCACGGTCTCGGCATCACACCCACGGATACATGCAGCTCATCGAATCGGCCTCCCCTCCGACTTCAACCTCGCGCCCCGGTATATCCATACCCGACGTTGCCGTTAATTTTGAGTTCCAGCTAGCTGACATGTTTGAAAATGTCTACGACGTGAGTGTTAGGTTCAATACGTTCTTAAGCAAGTAAAACTCACTGGCACCGATTGCAGAATCGATGGAAGGTCCTTCACTCGGCATCCCGTAGCTTACACAGTGACTGTCGACGGAAGCATACATATGGTGTACGTTGCATTTCCGCGTTGAGCACAGCGTGGACATACTGAAGCACGGGTGTCCAGATCACCATCGAAAACAACAACATGGCCATGTGGTATTTCTCTCGATCTCACTCAGCCAAATCGGAGGTCTTCGATCTCCTCGTACGTGTTGTTCTGCTGCATGTGTGTTTAAGATGGGCTCAAAAATGCATGTTAGGATGTTCGTTCAATCATCTGGGCCCTGTCGTCTCTGATCTTCTCAACCGTTGAGGAGCTTGGTTACGATGCAGACATCAGGCGAATCACTGAAAATAACATAGAAAATAAGGAGCGCCTTCGCTATGTATATCGGATGGGCGACGTTTTTTACAAGACACTGAAGTGTCTCGACGAATACGACGATTCCATAATCACTGGGCGGGCAACCCGAGTCTGGGAGGTCGTTCGTGTCCACAGTTTCGACGATATACAACCAATCTCGGGCGGCGAGCATGGGGTTCTGCGGGATGTCTGGCTCGAGTATGGCGCCGATACAGAGAGCGACATCCAGCACAAGATATTCCACCGTTGTGAGGATTTAGCAAACAGCTTCCCCGCTGATGACGACCCTCGACTTCTTGGCGTGGATGAGAAGACCAAGGAAGAACTGCGCCATCGACTCACGCAGGGTACGTACAAGGACCTCTTCCTCACCATCGAGGCGGATTATCGCGGCTCGAGTTCGAAGCCCACAGCGAAGGGTTTCGTTACCTTACCCGACATTTTCGACGTATTCAAATATGGGAACACCAGCGGCGCGATGGAGCAGGATGCAGATGCGTATCTAGCTTCCGCATCTGGTAGTAATGCCAACCCGGGCTACGTACGTGCGGGCGGCCCGCAGACTACCAATCATCGCGATTGTAGGCCCAAACAGCGTAATTTTGTTGTGTACCAGGAGGTATGCACTGCATTGCACGAGCTTGACGATCTTCACACAGTCATGTTGGCCTTGTATGATTGCTTGCTAGGTATGTGACTCCGGCCGAGGAGTCCTTAACGCGATACTGAAATATGTCACATTATAGCCGTACAGATTTTGTTCTTGATCCGTTGGATCCATCGTGATATAAGCTCCGGTAACCTGCTCTTCCATCAAGGTCATGGCAAGCTGGGTGATCTGGAGTACGCGAAGGAATTTAATTTGGACGTGGGGAAACGTTCGTCTGATCCCAAGACTGTGCGTGAACTAAGCGTCTTCAATTACTTGTGCGTAAGCTGAGGTTGGATTGATATTCAGGGCACACCGATCTTCATGGCCATCGAAGTCCAATCCGGTTATCGCATATATATACCGACACAACACTCCACCTCCGACGATGATTTGGATGAAATGTTGGAGAAGGCAGAAACGTCCGGGTCTGGACACGTGGTTCGCCACAATTTTCAGCATGATCTGGAGTCCTTCTTCTGGATAATGACCTGGCTCATCGTCACCCGTATCGAAGGAGATCACCATGCGGAGGTCGCAGCTCTGCTCTTTCGCAGTAGGGCAGAGCATTTCCAGCTCAGTCGTCAGAATTTTCTCCTCAACGAAGACGTTTTCCTAGACAACCTTCGCAAGCTGCGAGCCGATCTACCTAGAAGCCTCCGGAAGGGGCTCTTGATGATGCGTACCGCTCTCTGTGGTGCTTATCTTGGTCGCGGGGCTCGGTATGACGATATATCTACCTATTCGCCTCTTTATGATGTCTTTCGCCGAGCCCTGGACAGCATTGCTTCTGTCGCTACTCCTGGCCAGATTCACCTCGTACGCCCACCTCCAGCGAGGACTCTATCGAAGTCAGGTTACGACAGTCATCACAACACCGCCCGCTTAGCAGCCAAGCTCCAGGACCGCGAGGGAGTCGCCCTATCCCCCCACAAGGTGACCTCGCTCAAGCGTGGGCGCGACCCTTCCAACGTGAACAATACGACGTCGGACGAAGGCGGAAGACCGGAAAAGCGTCTTCCCACCAATGATGTGAGTGCTCCTGGTTATGTTGCAAACCGTGCTCACACAACGCTCAGCCACGCGCATCGGAAATGCACAGCACCGAGTGAAGAGGTGCTGCAATGTATGGCCGGCTTGTTCCCCGAAGTCAATAGTTACCGAGCTCTAGTGTATTGATCCGCACACATGTCCGCCATCCATCTGCCTCAGGCAGCCTTCTGCTGGCTCCTGCACGCCGTAGCCGCCGACGCCCTGGTGTACAGGGCAACCGGGAGTATTGGTGAAGACGAGAAGGCAGACGAGGTCGAGGGGCGCGCGTTTCAACGATCAGTAGATTCAGAGGGCTGCTGACGATGCGTTCGCGATCGATATTCGTTGCTATCCGACAAACGTAAGCTAATATTTCTCCACTTTGCACGATAACATTCCCTGTGAACGTGCTTCATCTATACACACGACGCCATGCCAAGTCAAAACGGCACTACATATACAGTGCATCCCAAATATGTACGTCTATCGCCGTTGTGCGAGGAGTGCGCCGGCGGTCTGGTCTCTCACACCCTTCACAAACTGGAACGCGTCCGTACCACCCGTGCCCTTCGGCGCCCCGTCCTCGCCCGTCGTCCCAGCAGCAGCCTTGCGGGAGGGAATGAGGATGTACAGCGCGACGATGCGCACGTGCTCGTCGCGGAACTCCTTCAACGCCGTTACCGCGACGTCGTACGCCTCGCGCAGCGCCCAGTCCGTGGACTGCGCGACGAGCCGCCTCAGCGGACGCGGGTTCGCCTGCAGGTGACGCAGGAATGCACGGTGGTGGCGCGGCATGTACGACTGCATCCGCGTCAGGAAGGGCACCTTGGGCGGACAGGGGGCGGAGCTAAGCGCTGTGGTGCTTGGGGCTGCGGTCGGAGCCGCGTCCGAGGAGCCGGTCGGGTGGGAGGACGTCTTGCGGCCTCCGACGGAGAAGTTGGTATGAGAATACTGGTCCACGCCCAGGAAGATATCCAGCGCGTGGATGAGGGAGCTCTGGCCTGCGCTGGGCCCTGAGAGCTCGGTCGGCTCCTCGAGTGTAGGGTCGAGCTCGATGCCGTCGAACACCCACTTGCGGCCCTGCGTGTCTGAGTCGGCGCCCTTGAACCATGGCCGGATCTCATCGTAGAAGACCTGCGGATCACATCCCTTGCGCACGTCCGCGAGCAGTTGTCGCATTTCCCCGATGACATCGGCGAGGACACGAAGATACGACGTGATGCGTCGCACGGCTATCGCGTCGCCGACGAACGCTTCGTCCATGATTGCTCGCATGACAGAGAGCGCCTCCACGCCCCGAAGCTCGATGCGTGCCGACGAGAGATAGAACTCCTCTTCGTCGCGAGTTCCGGTGAAGAGTGTGAGGCAGCGGAGGTTATGGAGCTCCTGCTTCGGGGCGAAAAGGGCGTTTGGAGCCGGTGGTGTCTTGAAGGCCCAGTTATAGAGCACATCGTCTGAATAGGTGAGAACGGGTGGGAGCTGCAGCTGCGCGCACACTTGCAAGTGGGGGACGGTGACAGGCGGGGGTATATGAATGTTGCGCACAGCCGTCGATGTCGTGTGCACGTAAAAGTGCATGATCCAAGCGAGAACATGGTGTGCGCGTCGGAGCCGAACCTCAGAGGTCTTCAGTTCCGTAATCGGGAGAATCGGGAGCTGTACCACAAAGAAGCGTTAGTGACCCCGCTATCCGCCGAAAGCTTGAGTGGATAAGCTCACCTCGCGAACACGGTTACGCCATCGTTCCGCCTCGTTCTTCTCATGGTTCGACAAGTCTGGCTTGTCCGCGAGCTGTAGTTTGCTCTGGATCGCGTCCTCTAGGACGGCCTCCCATGGCTCCCATGCGCTCGGAAGACGGGTAAGCGGGGGCTCAGGGGGCATAAAACCAGTGCGTGTGTCGACGTCGAAATCATGCGCAGCGAGCGTGGATGTGTCTGGTGTGCCTGCGAGCGCTGGCAGAAAGACGTCGGGGCGCGGGAGATTAAGGAAGTGGTTGGGTGGTAGATTATCCATTTTATTGACGGTGGGCGGCCTCACAGGGGACCTGCTGAGCGGATCTAGACAGTCAGGAGGTCCGAGGGCGGCACAAGCGACGGCGTGACGCGGATGGTTACAGTCCGATGCAGAGAGGGTGTCCGCGCGGGATGCGGCTGGCTTTAGACGTTTTAAAGAGGCCCGACGCCGGAGATGGTCGCGATGTGTTGACGCGGAAAAGTGTTCTGACTGTGTCCTCCATCTAGATCTTCTTGTGGCTGACGAATCTTGGCTCCAGGCACTCGGGGTGGACATCACCCAATCGGGCCAATCCCGACCCCGCCCTCGATCGCTTCTTGCCGCCGGCCCCGCCCCCGCGCCTCTAAATAGGCGCTGGTTGGGGCGACACCCCCACATACACCGCCCGGCGAAGCAAGGGTATCGTCAATCCTAGTTCATCTTAGAGAGGGAGAGACTAGCGCGGAGAATTAGAGATGATCGCGTGAGCAACGCCCCCGGGTGCTTACTGAGTTGCCCGGGCGTAACTGTACCCCAGATGCGAACGGAACATGGGCCGTGTCTCGATTGCCGCGTCATGGGAGCGCCAGTTGAGTGCTTTGAGAGCGTCCTGATGTCCTCGACCCTGGCGCGGGATACAGATGAGGATTATTAGTCGCCCATGTGCTCCAGGCTCGGTGATGTGCCGAGGCTTAGCAGTGTTTGCCAACGGCCCGGGGTTGCGGAAGATGTCTTGGTTTTGCCAATGCTTAGCTCAAAGACGTCGTCAAGCTGAATAGTCGTATGTCATCTTGTGTGTTCTCGCGATTGTTACATCAGTCCGCGGGGCGGCGGTGCCATGAGCGAGCGGCGTAAGGTGTGGGCGTTAGATGAAGGAAATGGGGAGTTGGGGAACGGAGACGCACCGGTGCTGGTACCGTAATCGTAGCCTCCATTGTTACGATTGAATGATGACACTTGTCAATGCTGTCCTCATGCCCGGCGCACATAGTACACATGGCTCGTGTTATGAAACTCGTGAGCTTCACACACACATGATCCGTACGCAGTTTGCAAACATCCGCACTGGCCATAACGGACGCCCTGTTGGGGTGCTCCACCTCCGGATCCGGTGATGGCAGCGTTTGAGCCCGATTGCAGGAACGCGAGGATACTGAGGCTCATTTGGATGAATGTCGGACGTTGGACATCAATGTCGGATAGTAGTTGAAGAGGGAGGTGGCGGTTAAGATGAAAGATTCAAATCGTTTCACTTTCGCTGGTCTGCATGAATCCTGGGTGACAATGTGGGATCCCGCCCTGGGCTGAAGATGACGTAAAACAGCGTCTCCTGGCGGCAACTCTCCCGATTTGTGGCACTACGAGGTACCGATCTACAGTGCACTCGTCGCGCGCTGGGCGCTGAGACGTGTATGCGGGGGGATAACGTGGCGAGCTAGACGATGAGAGTCGCCATATTCTAGCTCAATGGAAGGTGAATGACATAGGTTAACAGGATCTATGTGCACGCAGATCGTCGAAACCTACGCGCTGTGCGTCCCGAAACACTCCTCGAGCCCGATTCAGTGGGCTACTACTTAGACCGACGATCCGAGTCCGGACGTTTGGGCTGTGAGGTGTTCTCGCCCTTCGCTCCTCATCGGTAGGTCCAGGCCCAAAACCTACTAGAGCAATTGTATGTGTTGTTATATCGGTCGAGACCTCGCAAATATAGCTTCGGCCGCGGAACAGAGTCAGAGCGACATCAAGAGTATCTTAAAGCGGTAGTTGACGCTTCCCTGGGGGCACCTCTCGGCACCGTGCTGCGGTAGGGACCCGCGTAAATCGAAATGAAGGAAACCCGAGAGTCATTGCAGCTCTGCATCGACTCGAAGCTCCCGTAACAAGGCCGGACAGACCTTCTACGTGGCGTTACGATTCTGCGGACTCCTGTTGACGCGTCAGATCAAATGGAATGTCGACGAGAGATAGAACCTACCGACGACTTTGGCGAACGGCCGCGCTCAGGGTCAAACTGTTGCATTCGATGTCGCAACCAGGACCAAGGCTTCATTCATGATGAATTGCAGAGAAGAGGCACAGCATGCCTGAAGGAAGCCATTGTGAAGGGCGGCAAGTTCAAAGTTCAGTGTTACGTCGGATGCCAACAGCTGTGATTGAAAGATCAGCGTCAGGGCGATGAGCGACTCTGCAATCCGAAGACTTCTGTCAGCCTCGATGCGACACGTTGCGCAATCTCGTGCAGATGGCTCATGCATCGTGTTGGGTTCGATCTTCCGGTGCCCGAAGCTACCGACGTCCAAGGAGACCTGCCTGAGGATTCCGGCAGCACGGCCGCAGCTACTACAGCGCGTTCGCCGAGGGGCTGGTCCAATGGAGCACCATCGAAGCACACGCATTCCCCTACGAGTAATGTTTCAAGCCTCATGCTTGAGTTCTCCGAGCCAGCGAAGATTATACGGCGGCGAGGAGGACTTCGCGAATCATGAGCCACAAACTGACAGATGCGGGTTCGATGTATCACTCTGAGGCCTCAGGGCGGGAGGCGAAGACTTCGAGAACCGCGTTCGGTTGCCAGCGCGGAGACAAGACAAAAAGTGCGCGGACCGGGCTTTTTGTTGGAGGGCGCGCGGGCGCATACACGCTGTCGATGGATCTTTTGTGTCGAGGGGCGGTATTGCGGTATATTACTTTCGAGAACGCAGCCGAGACAATAGCGGACGGGGTGAGACGGAGCGAGGCTCGACGCGTGAGCAGACGAGACAAAAAGACAAGACCGCATCGGCAATCGGCCCTTCCCGAAAAGGAAGGCCAGTGGCGGGGGATTACAATTGGCCACAAGCGCCCTTGCGACTTTGCAAGAACCGCGGTCCACATACACACCTGCGAATATTCAGTATCCACAGCCATGCTTTGCTCTATAAAAACCAACCTTCAGCGATGGCAGAGGCACCACGACTCGCCGTCGATCTGCACCACCCTCCCCGATCTGCCTACTCCTCGAAATGGCCGCTGTGTACGCCCAACCCGCTGCCGCCAACTACTTCACCGCTCCGGCACACGCTGCCCCTAAACAACGCGGTTATCGCGTCTGCGACCAATGCGGCTCCGTAGAACAGCCTCATCTGGGACGCTTCAGGCTCTGTGGTGGCTGCGTAAGTCTCAACGCACACTTAGACCCCGATCGCTTTCGCTAACCCCTCGGATATCTCTCCAGATGATCACCCAATACTGCGTGAGTCTCGTCCGCTGCCTGAAATCATTTTACCTACGTCTGACTCCATTTCCAGTCCCAGGACTGCCAAAAGGCACACTGGCCATCCCACAAGCCCATCTGCCAACACACCGCGTCGCAGATTTCTACCGCAAAGCAACCCAGTCCAATTGACGAACGTCTCGTCAAGGACCTCCGGAAGTTCGTGTCCGCGCACGCTTCCCTTATCAGCTGGGCGGGTTTCCAGGCGCTGCAGCTGAAGCGGCTGCCATCTAACATCCGCCAAAACGCCCTCCTGATCGAACTCAACTACCGCCACTCATCATCAGACTCCTTGCGTCGGTAAGTGGTTGCGATCCTGAACTCTGTACACCCATCCTCGTTCAGCCGCTGACGTCATTCTTGTTTCGCAGCTTCTCGATCAAGGGTACCCACATCGTCCCGCGGACGTACGTGACCGACAACGATCCCCTCGTCGGGCAGGACATCCTGCGCCGTGAAGACCGGTGCCGTAAGAGCGGGGGCATCGGCTGCGCGGTCATCCTGGTGCAGTGTGGAGAGATCAGCCAAGTCATGCCCGTCGAGGTTGACTCGCCCGCACGCATCTCGTGGGACGCGCGCGAGGACTGGACGCAGGTGCTCCAGCACTTCGTCGATTCCGGCCGCACGGACTTCAAGCCCATATCGACCACGCCGAGGGGGTGAGTTTGAAGTCTATTTGGTCCTTGATTGAGTGTCAGGCGCTGACGGACATATGATCCGCAGCATCGTCTACGGGTGAGCCGCCGGCGCTTTCCTGCTACGGACCCTCCGGCGTAGATCGCCTCGGTCTCCATCCGCGCGACTGTGCACTGCGTGCCCTTGCGCGCTTCTCGCTGCCCCGCCCGCTGGACCTTCGTTCCCCCACTCTCCTCCCGTCGCTCTGTTCGTCGCGCGTCTGCTCCTCCGGTCGCTTTCGTATTTTCGTAATCCGGTTATTCCGCGCTGTGCATATTTCTCGCCTTTTCCTCGATCCTGTTCCGCTCCATGCATCTAAGTTATACCCCGCATCTTCGTTTTTTGTACCACAGATGTATCACCACCGCAGCTACGATGTCTTGAATAATGATCACATTAGACCTCAATGGGTGATGCGTGCTAGTTGTTACGAATTCTTCATGGATGCTTAGCCGCGCACTGGGAGACGATATTTCGCTCACGATCGTGATCTAGGTTCGTGACTGCGCTCTACGGAGTTCCTCCCGGGTTTTGCATTTGACTTGGCGTGTTTCGGAGAATGATTGCTAGTACAAACTTGGTCTTTGTGTCACGGCACTGCAGGGTGTGTTACTTGCACCACTGCCTTAAAAATTAAGGGAGAAAGCACACTATCCGGAAACGGGAGCCTCGGCACTAAAAACCCAGTTTTTCTGACAGGATAGAATTCGTTGCTGTATGGTATACATTGTGTTACAGCTGCGTAGTACATCTGGAATACATGCCATTCTCTTTCCTCTATCGAACACGCCCCGCAAGCACCACATCATGCATGCACCTTTTCGCTAAAGCCCGGCAGGATCTGCGCGGTCTCGTACTTGGGGTCGCCACGGACGATGTTCTTCGTGCGCTGCCACTTTTGCTTCGCAAACGTCCACTCTGCAAAACAAAAAAAGAGCAAGGAGTCTGTCAGGAAACCGGGCAGGAGATAAAGGGGCAAGGGAGGGTACGCACCCTCCATTGTGGGGACGGGATTACCGGACTTCTCAAAGTTGTTCTGGGTGAAGCCCTCACGCTCGAGCACGGGGGACTTGACCGTCGCGAGCTTAACGTCGTTGTGGGGCCTGCCATAGATATATGGTCAGTATGCAGCGCCTTGTTACAGTGAATGATGACGCACCGAGAGAAGTAAAGGAGTCCGAGACGGTCGACGTGCTCCTGGTCCTTCGGAGGTGAGACGACGCTGCGAATCCGCGATGTTAGCATCGCCGGAAGTCACTACGGTGGGATCGCGAAGATTTACCGGTGAATGGTGCTGCGAACGTAGCCGCCGGTGAGGAACGAGAGCGCGTCGCACGCGTTCACGGTGAGCGTGCCATCTTGGGGCTTGACCCACTTCCATGCGCCAGTGTTGTGACTCTTGATCTGGAGCGCGGCGACGGGTTGGCGGAAGAGGAGCGTCCACGAACCGAGGTCGGTGTGCCCTTGTACCCACTGCGAGCCGATCTTCTTGTTCTCCTCGGGGGTGTACTTAGAGTACTTCATGTAACGGAGGTGGTCCTATCGAGCACACGGAGTGTAAGGTTGTAGGGCGTGGGGAATGGGGAGGGGAGCATACCTCGCTCTTCACGTCGTACTTGTGAATGTTCGTGAAGTAGTCCTCAGGGAGTTCGAGGGCGATGGCAAGGAGGACGTGTAGTGGGTCCAGGACCTCGGTGTGGAGCGACTGCACCAAAGTTAGCATTTACACATTAGGGGCAGAATGTGTCGCTTACGCGAGCAAACTCCTCGATTTCGGGGAGGAATTGCTCAACGACACCAGGGTGCTGGTGTGTGAAGTCGCCGTTGAATTCTGCGTCCAGATTAGACCTGACAAGTACATGTGGTGAAAACTAAAGGCAACGCTGTCAACTTACTGGGGATGTTGTAGATTTCAACGCGATCCTTCAAGCCAGAAACGGGGTCGAGGCTGTACTGGGTTAAGCTAGATATTGCAGTGCATATAGGGAAGCAACCTACACCCGGCGGCCGGCGGGAACATATCCGTTAAACTTGCCTTCATCTATGTATAGTGGGGTAAGTATGCATCGTGCGATGTGAAGGGACAAAGACATACCGAGGCCATCAGGAACGTACTTCAGCTTCTCCTCGAGGGGCAATTCGTAGAACTGCTTCCCGAGGGAGAACTGACGGTTGACGCGCTCCTGAGAGATGTCGAAGTTCTTTACATAGAAGAAGCCGTGGTAGCGAACGGCCTCGATGAGCTCCTTGGCAAGCTCTTGCTTGCCCTCGGGCGTCCCATACTTGCTGAAGTCGAGCGTCACAAGGTCCGCCCAATCAAGGTCTTCCTATGATATACGTCAATCATCGACTTCGGTTCCGAAGAACGGCCTAGTGATCCGTACCTTCGTCTCCGGGACGAAATTGAAGGATCCGAGTTCTGGGACGGGAACAGGCATGATAGGCAACGAAATCAGGGATGGGCGTGGAGATGGGCGTGTGTTGGGAGCGGTCCAGTCGAGCACCTCTTTTCAACCGTCTGAGCCGTCATCAGGAGGAGGCCTGCAGACACATTACTCTCACGCCGGATGGGAACAGGTCACCTCATCGACGAAGGCGATGGTGACAGCTTGACGAAATACGAGAAATCGTCCTGTGACCAGGGGCGCGTGGCGCGGAGGCTGCTTATCTGTAGATAAGTTTTTAGACGGTTCGCCTCAATCATCTTACATGAGCATCTGCGGGGGCGGAGGAAGTAGCGCGGAAGAGCCAGGCAGCCGTTGACTCTGCGCATCCAGTGTCACCTCGATGGGTCGGGGGCCGCCTTGTGCCTGTACGAAGGTCGGTGAGCGGTGAAACATCAGAGACTTGGCAATGGGACACACTTTTTCCCCACCAGCTGAGCTGCGAGCTGGGATACGGCATCCCGACGCCATGATTAGCACGAAGCTGGATGACAGAAGCCGGAGCACTCGAGACGAGAGCCTGAACTCTCGAGTCAATGAATGCGGAAGCCGTGGAGGCCAGCGACGAACCCGCGCCGCTATCCACTTGTCATTCGGAGTAGAAGACAGGCTGCTTGGCGGTGTATAGCGCACATTCGGCGCGTGCGGCTCATAAGGGAAGAGGACATGAAGATATGTAGGCGCGCGCGAACGAACTTGAACGGCAAACGCCGGGGACCACAACGCCGGCGCTTCGCTCTTCTCAGCTTCATTCTCGGACATTGACTGCACACAACTCGCCCAAGCATACGCCAGGGCCTTCAGTTATTCCTCCGTCGAGGGTATGTCTTTGCGAAAAAACGACAAGTTCACAGTTAACGCGAAGGCTACGCGGAGGTAGGGATTTCGTGGTGGCGCTTCGAAATTGCGCGATCTCGCATGCTGGCTTGATGCTGCGACCAGTCCCGTCTCGGAGGGTCATAGTACACCATTCTAATGTACAGTCCTGCCGTCATGGTGTAATCACCTGCAGGTCGTCTATCTGGTCTGGTTTTCCGGCTGTATGCTGCTCCAGTGCCTTGCGAGATGTATCGGCTAGAACCCGGTGACGATGATATACATGGGGCCTCACAGCTAGAGCCTTTGCTCGGGTATCCTCCCGGTCCCTCGTCCAGTGTGCCGTTCGAAGATCTACCGCCCCCGAAGATGTCTTCCAAAACCGAGAAGCGCCATTGGACGACTTACATTTGGTCCGTACCTTGCTAGTTCTTCTTCTTACGCAAAGCTTACCGCCGGCACAGGGACACTTGGGACAAGCCCGCTGCTGAGCGTCGCTTCCTCTTCAAGCTCGACGCATGCTTGCTCACGTATGCTGCGCTGTCGTACTTCAGCAAATAAGTTTTCTCTTCGTGTCTGTGCTGAGCGTGTGAGCTCATTCCATCGTTTCCACGTACCTCGACCAGCAGAACATTACGGTATGTGCTTTACTCCTTCGTACTTGCTCCACGACTAACGTACCTTCTCCAGAATGCATATGTTTCGGGCATGCAAGAGGAGTAGGTCCAGTCTCTCTCATATTCGACGAGCTCAACTAAAACCTTTGTTTCTCAGTCTCGGGCTGTAGGGCATGACCAGCACGCTCCTTATGAATTGGCTAATTCGGTTATAGGCACGGAAATCAGCTCAATTACATCACGACGGCATGGACTTGTGGATATGTTCTGGGGCAGATTCCATCCAAGTGCGCCCACCGCTAGTTCTTTGAATGCCGCCCGTCCTCATCATCGCTGTGTAGTATGCTGATCACTAGGATCCGGCCTTCAATATGGGTATGTACTCATGTTCATTGCCGCCCTATAGTTTGCTCATCGTATCGTTTACCACCGTAGATCCCAACCATGGAAGTTATATGGAGTGCCCTCACGATGATCCTTGCGAGTTCTAAGAACTTCGAGACGCTCGTCGTCATTCGGTTCTTTGTGGGTGCGTGTGTTTTTCTTCCAAGATTTCAAGATCTACTGGGCTAACATCATGACGTTTCAACAGGCCTTGCGGAGTCAACGTTTTACCCGGCCATTCAATACGTTATCGGCAGTTGGTACAAGGGTGATGAACTTGGAAAGCGGGCGTGCATCTTCCACGTATGAGCCATCTTCCCTTACTCAAACACGACTTGGCTGACTTGGCGGGCATCAGACCGCCAGCGCGCTAGGGCCCATGTTCAGCGGTTTCCTTCAGACAGTACGTCTAAAGTCCTGCGCTATTCGCTGTACACTCTGACGTCAGCCTCGCAGGGTGCATACAACGGTCTGAACGGCGTGCATGGGCTCGCAGGGTGGAAATGTCAGTATAGCTATGTGCTCAGATGCAAAACCCTCGACTGATTCCATTGTTGTAGGGCTGTTCATCATCGACGGCATCATCACCATTCCCATTGCCCTCCTTGGATACTTGATCATGCCCGGTATGCACCTACCGCTTACCTATGATTCTGCAGCCTCTGATGCATCTCTCAAGACCTTCCGTCGAACACGAAGCCGTCGATCTTCTACACGCAGGAACAGATCGAGATCGGTCAGAAGCGTATGGCCGACATCGGGAGGAAGCCCCCGGCGCCCTTTACACGCAAGAAGGCAAGGGCTACTTAATTGTCAAGTGGGCTTCACGCTGACAAGATTCCATCTAGGTCCTTGGTTTTTTCACGACATGGCATATCTACACTCTTGTACCTCGTAAGCCGCCTTTATGTTTATGCTGTCAGCTTCAGATGTCTAATTACGTCCCTACAGTTTACATTCTCGTAAGCTCGCTTTTGCGCACGCAGACATGCCTTTAGCTAAAGATGGTTGCAGTTCAACAACGGAGGTGGACCTGCGAATTCTATGATTTTCTGGTTCGTCTTACTTGCGTCGTCCGCGATGGGGTTTACTCAGCCGGCGTTGCAGGCTGAAGAGTTTCAACAAGCCGGGACATCAAGTGTACACCGTCGGACAGATCAACACTTACCCCTTGGGGATCCAAACTGTTCAAGTTGTCACCAGTACGTCTTGATCGCCTTTCTCCTGCTCGTGTGGAGGCGCTAACGTCTGCTGGGGTAGCTTTGATATATGCATGGTGGTCGGACATCGTCAGAGCCAGATGGCCGCCCATGCTGTTCGCTGGCGTACGTATAACGACATGTCCATCGTAGGCCTACCACTGATTTTGCTTCAGACCTGGATGATGACAACATGTATCGTTCTCGCGTCAACGCCTCTATATGAGCATATCACGCGGTACGTTATCGTGACCTATCTATGTACATCGTACTGATGGGGCTTCAGGCGTTGGGTCTTCTACTACTTCGTGAGTTGCACGGGCTCACAATGGGCTACTCGGCGGCTTACAGTTTCGTAGACTGGATGCAATGGTGGATTATCAGGCCTCATCCTCGCGTGGGCGAACGAGTTGAACGGTCATGACAACGAAAGTACGCTCAATTTCTCGCCGCTGCTTGTGCGCGCCCTCTAACGTTCCTCGCACGATCACAGAACGTTCTTTTATCGTTGCCAGCTGCAATATGTTCGCATACGTGATGCAGGCGTGGCTGCCCATGTAAGTAAGCCCCTCGGTCTGTCAGGTGCGGTTACTAAATTACCTTGCCCTCCAGTGTTATCTTCCCCCAGGTCGAGCAACCTCGCGTATTCAGGGGTAACGTCACCACTGCGTGCATTAACTTCGGAATGAGTGCGTCTCCCTACTATTTTCACTCCCTATTCCATTTCGTAGGTTGACTGATAACGCCCTCTCTGTGTAGTGTCCTTCGCGATGGCGACGCTATACTTTTCGCGCCGGGACGAACGCCGGGCGCGGAAGCTCCGTGAGAGCACCGCCGGTAGCGACGTGTCCGACGACATCGTGCTCGAGGACGACATCGACGCTGACATAAAGAAGGTGAAGGACACGAGCGCAGAAGCGCTCGACCCTGCAGTCGCGACGCTGGAGCACCGACACCCCGCACACCTCGCGTAATGCCTGAGGAATAGGCCTTGTGTAGGCCGCCTTTCATTGCATATATATACAAATTAGGGTCCCCTGCATTATGCAGGCATGAGGATGGGTGTACGAACGACGTTCATGTTCTCTTACGCAGTTCAGTAGAACTCTATACAATTGACGCTGCTGTCATACTGTAGCCACAAGCAGGGGGACGTTGTTTTGGGTCACCTGGCGGCGGTTGTTACATAGCAACACCATAGAACACGCGGTCTATGCAGTGTCGATATACCAGCAATCAATCCCTTTGTAGAATGACCAACTTCGCGCTTCTCCTCATGCTCAGCACGTTTCCCAGGGCATTTAAACCCTCCCAAAGGCCCGCCTTGAATGCCCCGATGACGTTCCTGTCAAACACCCACCCGTCAAACCCATCAACGACCGCCACAGGTGTCCAGGCTTCCAGCCCTGAGGGGGTAGAAGGCAGCGTGGCAACCTCCGCGATGAGATGGGTGATGTCTCGCGTTGCGGTGAGCGCCTGGAAGGAGAGGTTCTCCGTCTTGTCGTATGTCCACGTCGCCGGGTGGCCTGTCTCGAGGCCAGGAAGAAATGGCGGTGCATTTGAGTGCAGAAAAAGGGAAGCACCGGTCTGTGCAGCGAGGTTGGATATGTGGACGTACACTATCGTACGGGGACTAGATCAGAATGGCGCGCGATGTGGAGCTATACTGCACGCGTACCGTTCTGCTCGGACGCAGAGATCTGGTTGAGAGCATATAGGGCAGCGCCACCTGGGTAGTTGGCGCAGGCTGAACGCATCAAAAGAAAGGTTGCGGCACAATTGGCCACGAGTAGCGCCGCGACGGAGAAGAAGCTGAGTCTACCGAAGAGCGTACCCTTTGGTCTGCTGATGCTGTAATCATGGGTGAGTGGTTATGGATATAAGAAAGAGAGTACGGCACTCACAGCCAGTTAGCACCCCGTGCCGCGGCGATGTTGAACGCAGGCACAACATAGATGATAAAACGCCATTCTTTATGCCCAAGTCCACTGATGAGGGTAAGGAAGGCGAGGTAAGGCAGGAGGAGTCCACGGACTCGGCTATCGAGTAGGGCCCCTAGGAGCGAAAGGGGAGCAGATGACAGAAGTAGCCTGGGAAGGTGGGAAGTGAAGTAGGTGTGGAATGGGGATACCTATCGGCACGTTCAACTTCAGACATTCGGCCGCATAAAACTAAACTTACACCCCAATCAGCGCTTTTTCCTTCCACTACGTTAAAGTAGATCCCATATAGTTCGGGCCATAGCGGCCACCTCCGCCAGAAGTACGAATCGACCGACATTGTTAGGGCTGACTACGATCAGTAAACTCGTGCATAGAGGACGACACACGGCATACTCACCAATAGATAGTACGCCTGAAATCAGTCCAACTTTTATCAGGTTGGACGTAGATGTGTATCGCCGGACAACCGCCTGTAACGCAAGAGGGGCGAGCAGCAAGGCCAATTCGCCACGGAAAACCACCCCGGCAAAAGTCAATAACGCAATCGCGCGATGGATGTTTTCCTGTGATGGTCGGGTGGAGTTCGGAGCCCTGTCAACGAGTAGGTATAGGGCCAAATTTGCTTGGAGGTGCTCAATATGTGCATACAGGTAGTTGATGAGGGGGAAACGTACTCACTAGGGAATAACGCGAACATGTTGGGAAGCGTACGTCCCATCCAAAATAATAGATGGAATTGTGTACACGTCAGAACGACAAAAAGAACGCCGGTAGGTCCACCGAAGCGGCGGGAAATGGCGCGACGCAACAGGCACAGACTGGAAGCATTGATGCCCGCCAAGACAAGGCGCACTAAGGCACGTTAAGCAAGGATACTCGCATCGGGCTGGTACGCGGCTCACCTATGATTTGTATATCCGACTTGTCTGATAGAGATCCGATGAATGAGACTATTCGCAACAGCATTTGGGAGAGCCAGGCAAGCAAGACACTCCCGACAAATGTTCGCGGAACAGCACCGGGGAACGTGAAGTGATCATACTTCAAGGATCAGGCCTCGGCTGCTACATGTGTATAGACGGCGCACTTTTGAAAGGTTTCGAGGGCTGACTCCGTACATGAGAACGTCGTGAGTCGCATGGAGATTAAAGCTCTCTTCCACCTTGGTGTATGGCGCCAGCGAGACATACGTCCAGCTTGTGAGAAAGATGATCGCGTCTAGTGAGGTGCTCATAGCTGAAGTGTCGGCCTGATGAGTGGCATACAACACCGACTACGCAACCGAGTAATCGGCACAGCTGTATCCGGTACTAGGAAGGACCAGGTCGTGGTATTGAGCAGAGTTTGGACATAGCATGCAGTGGACGACGACGTCTGAAGCGCCCATGACGTAGGATGCTCCGAGGTTCTCGGACATCTTAAAAAAGACATCTAGATCTTCTCCGTTGAGTTGTCCCCCCGGATTAGTACGGGACGTCCGCTTTAAGATGCACGCTAAGGCGAAAATCATATGATAAGGCATGAGAGTGGTGGCGGTCGTATCGGAATGCCGCAGAGACCAGCCCAACTTCAGAAATCCATGGGCTGTCACGTTTTATCATGTCAGTGCGGCACTGGCATGCATTTGAAAGTGCCCATTCGAATCAAGTCCCTAGTAGTGTAGGTGTAATGGTGTGGAAGCATGCCGGTGTTGTTTGCGCCTAGGCTAAAGGCGGACGTTGGCCCGCACTTGAACATAGCCGACCACGCGTTTAATCTATCTGCGTACACTTCGGGCCGGTAGTGTTTAAGTTGGTTCGATAGTAACCTGGTGTCGAACAGCCTGTGTACGGGTGGCCGCTGCTGCATATTTTTCAATGTGCCTTTAGAGGTTGTATCATGAGTCAAATAGGAGACTCGGGGTATCTACTATCGAGTGGGGCGGCACTACGAATTACTGAGCCTTGGTAGGAGTGTGGAAGCAGGGTATCTGGAAGGCCCGACTGGATATGCATGTATGCATGTAGAATATCGTTCGCCAAAGTGATATTCGTAGGTAGCGGCCCCGCCCTGGCCGTAGCGATGCGCATAATGCTAAGCTTGGGCTGTGCTAGTAGCCGAAACGAATTGTTCTCGCAACATAGTCTTCGGGAGGTTCGAGTGGACGCTCTGAAAACGTGCCGCGTGTGACGCACTAGCGAGAACCTTTTTGGGCGACATTCCTACGCCACCCCCGAGGCTGTAGTTACAATCGGAGGCATGTTTCGCGAAAGGAAGGAAGTCCGGCGCGTCAATTAACAATGAGACGCTGGATCAGAGACAGAGGGTGAACACATCATTGTAGACGCACCGATAAACTAGGTGAGCATATTCGGCCTCACGCGCAGATCGATAAATATTCAAAGGAGCCACCATGAGTAAGATATCACGCAACGAGAGTTTGCGCACCCACGGCAAAGGCTACGGTTATGAGAATACAACTTCGACGCGTCTCATGGTACTTCCGAGACCACCATCTGAACTCTGTGAGGTCGCGAATGAGAAAATCAATCCATCGCACTTCCGAAAAAGCTTGCGAGTATTGTTACCGTTTACGGCCGTCTTTCTTTCACATATTCGGATGATATTCCGACTCGTCGGCGTCTGCCAGCATATTCGCCGAGCACAACTTCGTCATTTGTAATCCGAGCCCTGGCTAGTCGCCTCCTCGAACTCCCTGACTGTTCCTGACCACCCTCGTCCACGCTCTGTCGGATCAGCCGATGCAGGAACCCGGTTATGTGTGCCATAAGCTTCCACAACGGCCACTGAAGCCACTACGCCTGGCTCCGCAGTATCCGCAGCTGGATGGGAGAATGCGTAGTCGCGGACATAGCCACGGTCCGTACGAATCGGTAGTAGGCCACATGGAAATGAACTCAAATACTCGAGGACCGACCAAAGAGTTTAACCGCGCGTGCCGTGCCAGTCTGAGGAGCTCGGTGAACGTCGGGAATCGGAGACCCTTGTGGGGGATGCATCTTAAACCGGAAGGCGCCCGTGGCCACTCTAGACGCCCGCAGTTGGTCCTGATGGGTGCCGTCAAAACAAGCGCCAACCGACTCGTCCAAGGGCGTGTCTTTCAGTCCGTGTCGTAGCGGGCGAAAATCAAGTTAGAATGCAGGAAAAAATTATAAACAAAGTTGTAGCAGCGCTGACACTTTAAAAAGTCTTCGCCCGCTACTGGTGGGACGGTTGACTATGCGTAAGCCCAGTAAAACATGCCTAGGATGCGCGCCACTGGCACTGGCAGGCGGCGCGATCGTCACGTCGGCGGTGAACTCTGCCCCGCCGGTACACAAACGCCCTGTGGACAAAGTCTACCAAAATTGCCTTCTCCCTTCCGGACGACGGCCGTGATCTCGCGGGCACACAAGCCGGGAATTATCCCAGAATGCGCAGGCATGCATCGCCGTTCCGATAGTTCTCCCCGACGACTTACTTGGGACCCTAGAGGATTGGCGGGACACCTCGCAACCGTAAATATATGTCCTGTATGTTGACTTCCGCTCGGCAAGAGAAAGACTGTTATATGTCAGTTGCTACGAGCGATGAAACGTCTGCGGAGCCGCCGGTACCCTTCAAGCTCCTCTTTAAGCTGTGGGCTCGAGGCTCCTCTCCAGTTGCTCCGGGACACGCGGGGCAGTCCGTAAGCCAAGAACGACTGCGCAGAAATTGAACCGTGCGGCCGCCTCGTAAACTAAGCTATGAGCTCTCGAGAGGGGGCCACACCCGGTCATATTATTCGAAAGGAGAGACTAGGAAAAAGACATTCAATGGGGTGCAGCCAAGACCAGCCATCCTGCGTGCATGCGGATGATGGTTCTGCCTCTCTCATGCAGGATGAACAGCGGCGAGCCCTCGCCGCGGCTGCAGCTGCGATGGTCATCTCAAAGCAATAGACCCCCTTTCTCATCGAAACAAAATTTACTCCCCTCCCACGACGACGACGAGTCTCGTATCTACACACCATGAGGATCCCATGGCTCAGCCGCGCCTCGCCACGGCTACCTGTGTACCAGCGGTTGGACGCCGAGGCGCAAGCAGACCCCAGCACACCACCCAGCTGCTTCTCCCTCCGGAGGCATCGCATCCCTCTCTATGTCTTCCTCGCCATCGCCATAGGCAGTGCCTTTGTTATCCTGTTCAACGTCGGTGCGCATGTCCCACATCCTTACCGTCAACGCTACCCTCTTTCCCCTCTCCTCCCACCACACCTCTCGGACAAGCAACGCCTGTTTTCGGCTGCCCTACCTATCCTCGTCGCCGATGGAGTCGAGCTTCCTTCGACCCGATGGGCGCCAGTAAGCATCAGTACCTGTCATCCCGGAATGCATCCCTACCTCGCGCCATGTCTCGCCCAACGTCGCGAAGGCGCGATATATGGTGAGGAACTCGTTTACCCCGACTTCCGCCTCAGACAACCGCTCTTCGCACGGGCTCGTGTCGAAAACGATACACTAGAGTGGTGGAAGCTGGTCGACGGGGTCAGGGAACGCGGGAGCAGGTGCAGCGATAAAGAGTGGGTGTGCTACCGTGGACAGAACGGCCAAAACATCGTTAGTACTTCTTTTCCATTCCAGCTGGTGGATACTCATAAGGGATATGCGGATGCTCACCTAGGTCCTCGCCAATGCGACCTACAGCGGGAGCCCGCCAGCGGCCAACTGGAGCGACGCAGCATGCATGAGTGACGGCGTGTCCACCTCGAAGCTCGAGACGGCGCCCACCAACGCAAGCAATAACCAGTTCAAGACGCAGTCAGAGTACGACGAAGCGTTCCCCGTCGACACCCTTCTCGTCGCGACATCGCCTGACTCCTGGTCCTTCCAACACTTCCTCGACCGAGTGACGTACGTCTCAATCTTCCTCCGTTTACGCATCGGACTCTCACGCTGTCGCACAGGCACATAGTTGCTCAAGGGAGCCATCTTGCATTAGGGCAGCGCATTGACGCCGTCGCCGGCCGTACACCTGGGTCCGCAGTGTCCGAGATGTGGGAGATGCTCGGGTTCTCGTCCTCACAGGTGCACTATAACAGCCCGCGCGTCGCCGCCAAGGCCCTCGTCTTCTCCTGCCGCACCCCGCTCGTACACCCCTGGTTGTCATTACGTTCGCTCGAGACATTTGGGCTCGACCCAACGAATGTCCCACTTGAAAAGCGCAAGAAAGTACGTGACTACGAGACGAGCCACCTGACACGTAGATCACTGATGGCATCGCCTTGTAGCTCGTGTACTTCAGCCGCTCGCACGGGAATGTAGCAAACGGCGGGCGGCGGGTACTGAACGAAAACCAGATGCTAGACCAGATCCGCGAGCTCCTCGTCGAGCGGGGACAGGGCGAGGAGCTTGTGCTTTTCCACGATCTTGGATTCCACTCTCAGGCGGACCTCATGCGATGGTTCCACCGAAATGTGCGGGCCGTGTTCGGCCCTCACGGAGGTGGGCTGTACAACCACCGCTGGTAAGCGCTTTGGGTGATGCGCCTTGCGGTCAATAATCACTAACCAGATGCGATTACAGGGCAGGTAAGGACACGCTGGTCCTTGAGCTCATGCCGAAGACGTTCACGTCACTTATGTTCTGGGAGGAAGCGTCGCTACTCTCCCAGGTTTATGCCACGATGGTGCTCCCGCAAGCGGGCTACAACGACATGCTTGCGGACATACCCGCGGTATTGGATATCCTCCGAGAACATCTCGGTAAATCAGACGTAAGAGGGCCCCCCATCGAGGAAATGTATCGTTGGCACGCACCAGAGCTTGAACTTCCACATTAGACACGTAAGCCGTCAACCAATCTCATTGTACCCGCAGCAAACTGAGATACGAACGTCAGTAGGGTTATCGCAAAGCCGAACAGTGGAGACCAACACCCTCACCAGTGCACAGATCCTGTGCTGTCGGTCATCGGAGGCGGCCTGTGGTTACGTGGTATTGAGGTGGCTGTACGCGTCCAACGAGGCCCAGTGGGACACGGCCTCCGACGGGAGATGGGGCGTGGTGATCCTTTCGTACTTGAACATAGATGTTGACATAAGGACTTGATGGCGACTTATAGTAGAGAACATGAGAAGGGAGAGCGATGGGAGGGCGTCCTGAGGGCATGGTATAAATCTAGGTTTAAACCTGTCACCTCAACATCTAAGAACACAGACTGCATAGACTGGAGTTACGAAGCTTCAGGGCGACGCCTATTCTGGCAGGTGCGCAGTAACGCCTCCGCAGCGTGATATCAGCGCTTAATCTACCACCCATTCGTTCTCCGGGCCGTAGCCCTGGCTCGAGGCGCTCGATTCCCGCTTTCATCGCGGAATCGTTCACTAATTCGTTCATTTTCAACGATAAATTTATATCCACATGCTCCGGAAGACGGTTATGTGACGAGGTACCGCTTCCTTCAGTCTCAACGATCAAAAATCTAGGCATCACTGCGCACAACGGCCCTACAATGTACTGTGAACCCGGAGTAGAAGTATAAAACATCTGTTTTCATGTCAAGCTTATTCATATAATAGAGGTCTAGACATAATTTCATCCGCCTCTAGGGAGTGCCGGCCGGTACCTCGGCCAAACCGTAAGGTTGGTGCGCTGCTGTCGGACCTTGTAGACGAGTAGTAGTAAGAGGTATCGGGACCATCAAGGGACTTAAGATGAACAATGAAACGGGTTGTGAGAATGGGAGTGAGTCTAGCGGATCGCTGCGTCAATACTAGGGTTGAGTTAGGACCAACAAAGATGTTCCTCACACTCGAGAGTACACAGCATTGACTTGTACGTCGGCCGGAATCTGCGTGTAGTATCGTAGGCGTCAGAGTAGACTTGAGAAGAACGGAGTACCCATGTACCAAGTGAGGGGGAATCTTTGTGATCTGTTAGCGGATGGATGCAGAATGTAAATCCCGGGGAACTCACCAACACTGAAATGATGTTCAGTAGTGACAACGTGCTCATAACCCTGTTCAACTAGATCAGATCCACGTAAAATAGAGCTGTTACATCTTATCACTAACGCAAAATAAAGAGAACCTGAGGGCAGCATGCTCAGACCCAGGGCATAGGATGTCACTCACGGAAATGTAGTAGTGCTTACCATCTCGTAGAAGCATGGACGTGAATCGGGTCGACATCCCTGTTCTTCGCTGGTCCTGCCACAACGAGAAGGTCTTGAATGCGGTTAAAACAAGACAGGTGAGCTCGTATACAATGCTGACAGCCGAGCTAATCAGCGGAACTATGATCGGTCAGGGCAGGAAATCTGAACATCACGTTCGAAAGGCCTACAGTATTCAATCCTGCGATAAAATATGGGCAACAGCGCGTTAAGATGAAGGCGGAAAGGACTCACATCACTGGATACAGCGAGATAGAGCTCTTACTGAGGTAACTGACGCATGCTACGAGGCTCGGGGGTCCCGGAACTGCTCGATAAGCTAAAGCATTCAGCTGAGGCAATGGGGACAACATTCACCCAGCGGAATAAGAGCATATACTCCGAGTTTTTGGGCTTGTTCACACGTACCACAGTAATTGACGAAGGGTTGACGAGGCCCATCAAAAATAATATTGATCCAATATACCAGTTCCGAGACCACATTGCGAACATTCGAATCGCAACAAAAGCTGTGCATGTCAATGAATGGCACACTGAGAGGATCAGCTGCAGCCCACCAGATATAGCTGCGAATATGCAAGCATTCAATACGACCGAGAGACTAATCAGGCCTCGGCAGCTGTATTGGTAGTCAAATGATATCAGAGAGATAGAGGCCTCGTTGCGAGTGGTTCTGCGGGCGTACCTGCTTTCGGTCAAATGCAGGCCGGGGCCCGGAAATGGCGGGGGTACGATATGCACGAGTGTAAGCGCGGAAACCAGGATTGACCCGTAGCGGATGATGAAGTAAAAAGCTGTTGAAAGGCCCGTACGCTTCTTCCAGACGAATTGGACTTCGGAACGAAGTGTCAACAGGTAGTCATAATAGAGAACGCCTGCGTAGGGTTTTCAATTTATTCACATGCGGAGGGGTCAGATATCGGTAGGCTCACATGCTCCAGCTAATTCTGTATAGACGGGTACGACAAGCAAGTCGATCACGTCATCGCTTTTTACGGGGCGTCAGTACGGGCACAACAATCCTGATTTACCAGGCCCTCGGAGCACACCTCGTTTGAATAGTAACTCTGTTCATCTTAGGGTAGTAAACTTCAGTATGAGCGACACAAAACGTGGGACGAAACGCGAGTGTCTTGAGGGATTGCTGGATTTGCGCAGTAAGGAGCTGTCAGCGGTTAGTAGGAACTTCAATGCTTGAACACAATGTAAGTCTCACCTCGTAGAACCAAAATACGCGCTACTGGGGATAGTAGAGGTATATCGAAAAACATGAATCCTTCACGAGTTGTGGAGTGGGGGGGCGGGTAGCTAATTCTCATAATATACTTTTGGGGACCGCCCTAGAGCGACCGCCGCCCCAACCGCGTGAGCCCATTGAGGGTCCGGATGGTGGTTACGCATCGACTATTGGGCGGGCGTCCGGATGTTTGAGTGTGCTTCTGCGGTGCCGCAGCCTAACAGTGATTGAGAAACTGGGTGACCCCGCGTGAGGCCGTCGATCCCGGCTCCCGGCGTCCGCCGCGCATATTGCTCATGTTCAAATTGTTCCTCTGCGGCGGCGTAAATATGTGTTTCCGATATTTGAATTCGGGAGCATTTGAACCTGTGAGGCGACGGCAGGCGGTGCAACTAATAAAAGCGGGGGTAGCGGTCTTTTCGGGAACATTAATACACACCTTCACCAGGGGTTGACACAAGATCCAACTCGGGCGTGAGAATATGAATCCCATACGTAAGGCATAAACGAATAGATACAGTGATCCTAAATTGTCTCGATACGGTGAGACAAACCCTCCACCAAAAGACCCCCAGAGCGTAACCTAGGTCAACTCCGAATGGTCTCGTTCGTTGTGCGAGTCGAAAGGCACGGCGAATGACCGTAACGCCGCGTGGGAGCCGGGAGCCCCCGAATTGCAGAAGTGAAGTGCGCTTGAGTCTCCTGTACTTTCCATACTGCCACGTAGTTCGACGTCGGAATCATTGTGGTGACACGCTCGAAGGTGGGCGATGAAACGAGCCGTAAGGATCGGCGTAAGTCTGAAAGAACAATTTGGTTAGCTAGCAGTTAGAAGTAGTATGGTTGTGGGATTAGTGGACCATACTTACGCTCTAGGTATCACGGCATTGACCTGTATGTCGACTGGAAGCTACAAAGGTTGCGAGTAAGATAGCGAGATCAGGTGTAAAAGGTCATCATACAAGGTCTTGCGGGAGCTGGGGAATATTGGATCAACTAGACATCAACATGATTATCGGGAAGCCTACCGATGCAGCTACGATGTTTAGGATGGCAAGGATGAACATTACGCTTATCATTACGGTGTCAACGGTAGACCCACGATGAGGCGACGAGGTTCTCACCCGAAGTATAGCGACCCTGGAGGTGTGCTTCATCAACTGGAATCGGACTCCAACAATCCGAGCATAACCACTTACCGTCACGCAGGAGCATTGCTGTGAATTGGGTCGGCATTCCGATACGCCGCTGTTCTCGCCATAGGGACAACGTCTTGGCGAGCGTCACAAGCAAGCAGAAAAGCTCGTATACAATGCTTGTTGCAGAAGTAACTATCGGGACTATCCTTTCGGTTAAAAGACGGGGTGCACGATAGTTACGCGTTTCTTACACGTTCTTAGCCTGAAAGGTCGACATGAGATGTGTGCTTTGTTGGGGAACGCAATTACGCACGTTAGTGACGATATGATGCTCTTGTCCTCGACGTGATTTTGGCATGGGGGTAACGGCCACGGTGTGACGGTAGTCTCAAATGCGAAAGTAAGAAGCTGTAGATGGACTGATAAGCAATGATACATGACCCTAAACTTAGCTCTTGACTCACCTGTGTAGTACACACCGGGCTTATCAATCCCATCAAGAATAGGCATGTTGCCAGTCGCCAGCTTCGTGACCATAGAGCCGAAACTCGGATAGCTACAAAGGCTGCGTATACAATATGTGAGATGCTTCCCGATGTGGGATGGAGAATTCAGGTTACAACTAACCTGATACAACGACGTAGTTCAACATATTGAAGACCACCGTGAAACCCAATAACACTTCACAGCTAACGAAACCCGAAGTTTAATGTCGGCGATAATGGGGCCTTTGTGAGAAACAACGTACCTCCTTACAGTCATCATGGGCCCAAACGTAGGTGTTGGACGTAAGTTGCGTACCATGGCCAGGGTTACGACAAGGATAGCACCATAGCGAATGGCGAGATAAAAGGCTGTCGCAAGGCTCAATGGACGCTCACATACTAGGCGAACTTCTCTTGAAAACGTGAGGAAGTACTCATAGTATAGCAAGCCTACGAATCGAATCAGCGCGAACTTCACGGATTTGGGCATACTACCCACATGCACTAGCCATCAGAGTATAGTTAGGCTCCAGAAGCCGCTCGACCGAAGCAGCGCTGGCGAGGTAGAGAGATTAGCGGTAGTGCACCATGGGGTTCACGACGCCAGCCACTCGCCTGCTAACGCCAAGGCTGTCATCCATGGCCGTGCTCGAAAATCGGGGGAAAAGTAAAGACGAGTTGTCGAAACATTTTATAGACCCAAAATCAGTAGTGGAGACGGTTCGCTATATTACTCCACCGAATATCGCTAGCGAAACTTAATATTCCGCGCGCGGGCGAGAGGGTGCACGTCTCCACCCTCGGCAATTGTGTCTCCATCGGGCAAACGTTAGGATGAATACTGCAGCCGGACTGCTATTCAGAGAGGCGTAAGTGCAAGTTATGCGAGTACATCAAGACTCACCGAAGAGGGCCTCCATGAGACTCATGACGTCAAAACTACGGTCCCTAAACTGCTAACAAAACAGAGCCCGACAAATTTCCACACATCTAAACCCCACCCCAACTGAGCTTTCATAACAATGAACGCGTTGAGCCTCGGGGCAACTGAATAGGGAAAGCAAGTAATGAACGCCCAACGGGGAGGGAAAACAACGATTCCGCCTTCAATGGTACTACTGGAAGCAGGGAGACACGCGATCCTAACGCTCCCATCTTCCCTAGTAAGACATTGATTAATGACTCTATGCGCCCTACAATAACAAGAGCGCAAGGAGCGAAATTCAGCATCAGCCCGTGCTAGTCGGAATGTGGCACCCACCAGTAGACTTTCGGGCGTCCATAAGGCGTAGCGCAGAAATACTAATTTACATATGTCGGTTATCGTCGTATCATCCGTCGTGAAACGCGCAGCAGAAAACAAGGCCGTGAGGGCCGAAACAGTTTGCTTTAGGGTTCCGGTCCACGTAGGCTCCGTACGAGCATCAGTAAGACTACACGTGATCGGTGTTGGAAATCTACTACGCAAACGTGGGAGGGTCGTCCTCAAGGGCGCGAAGCCTCCGTGTTCGTCGGGTCGTCGGAGTAAAAGACGTCATCGCCTTCCCAATCCGCGTCAAAGTTCATCGGGTCGACCACGGACATAGGGAAGCGAGGCGTTGGCGTGCTGCGAAAGTGAAGACTGAGCGTAGGTAACGTTACACAATCATCGTACTCCGGCTCGGTCCGGCGGAGATGGGTAATAAAGCGTGCCGTGAGTATTGGAGTGAAACTAACATGATAATACAATCAGCGACTCCAGCTGGCTTTGGGGAAAGTGGACATACACTCTGCCGAATACCGTATTGATCTGTATGTTGGAGGGCCTTTGAGGTATCTCACAGAAATGGGTCATAAGTTTGCATTGTTCCGGAGATTATGGGAGTGTCCTACCAGCCCAGACGCAATATTGATGATGTATAGCGCGGACATTACACTTTGAGACGGCAGTATGGTGAGTGCATGCATCTGTACCACAGAACGAGCGAGACGACGTACACGAAGTAGAGGGATCCTGTAAGGAGAACAATATATAGACTCGTTAAGCATAAAGTTCGGATCGGGGTATCGCTGGCACGCACCGTCACGCAATAGCAGAGTAGTCAATGTTGAAGAATTCCCACTTTTCCGCTGGAAGCGGTATATCCCGAAGGTCTTCTTTGCAGTGAGCAGTAGGCAAAGCAGCTCGTACACGATGCTGATCGTAGATGTGACGATGGGAACTATTGAGAATCATTGGTTGTCTGCAGGCTGGCTGCTGGTGTATATGCGACGTACGGTTACGCGTTCTACGGCAGGTGTCAATAAGGGGGCGACGGAGACGAGGGTACACGCACGCAAAGGCATTGAGTGCAAGGTCGTCCGGTTCAATGTAACCCTCGCATCCCCAAAGAGGCCAAGGAACGAGCTTGATTTTAAGTCGGAACAGCAACGTCTACTCAGCAAAGGTTAGGAGTATTCACAAATACGCCGGCTCTACCCTTACTGCCCAAAAAAGCCATACCATTGAGACCGCGCTGGGATTGACAATGCCCAAGAGGAATACTACTGCCGCGATGAGCCAATTGCGACCCCAGATAGCAAACATACGCGCGGCTACAAAAGCTTCAAAACACTCGGTTATTTGGAATTGAGGCGCGCAGATGAGGGCTGCATTCTCACCGGCGACGCTGGCAAAGTTGATGAAGTTGATAATCACTGTAGAGTCGTAGAATAGGCGACACCTGTATCGCCGCCATGAGTAAATCGGTGTCCTGTTACCCTGGATTGAATCGAACCGACCTTTCTACCGTCAACGGAATGCCTGATGTTTGCGTGAAACGCACAGTAAAGATGGCAACGAGAGTGATATTGACGAGGAATCCGTAACGGATGAGAAAATAGAACACTCCGGCTAAGCGCAGAGGAGTGCCCCAAAAGACGCGGATTTCGGTAGGTAGCGTGAGCAGGTAGTCGTAGTAGAAGATACCTGTTCTTGATTAGATCTGACACTGAAAAATCGAAGGGGACAACCGACGCACAAATGCTGGAGAGAAGCATGTAGTTTCCCAGAGTCAGGGGTGCATTCACAGGAAACAGAGCGCTGTTCGAAGGATCAGAGGATGGATGATATGACCAGATGCCAAAGAGTAAACTCAACCTCCAATCTACTGTGCTAGTTACGTCCATCGGAGGCCCGCCGTCGCGCGAGGTGCTATTCACAGAGATGGTGGACTCGGTAAGAGCTCGACTTCGTACCACAGCGAGGGCCTCGTCTGAGGGTGCGACGAGCGACTAGCCATACGACTGCCACGGAGCCCGAAGATATTCAGCGTCTCGATGCAAGACGCTGCGCAGCCGAAAACGCAGCCACTAGGGATCCGCGCGCCTCGGAGCTACTGGCGGCCACACTAAATTGAGCGAGACCGGGAGCTCGCAGAGACCGAGGAACGGCGGCCGTCTCACACAACTACATCCACATGAAATGAAGAACGTTACGTGTGGCATATCTCATATAGTATAGCTCACGCGCTTGCCATTCATTACAAGCATATTAACGTAGACCCCCCGGGGCCCGGACTCGAGTTTTGATGTTCCGTGTTCTAGCTCGCAGCGCAAGGACCGGACACCCTGGACCCGCCTGCATCAGCACAACAGTGAAACTCGGCACCCCAGCAACGGCAGACTTAGAGCAGACTTAGAGAGGAAAACGGTATTGCCAGGATATCCGAAGAGCGTCGTGGGAGGAGATGAAAAAGGCGAACGCGTCGTCAGCATTTTCTCCTTCAAGTAGTGGCTGTGCCTGATGGTGATGAGTAGCTCCAAATTAGGAAGCCATTGAAGTTCAACGCTCCAGTTGGGTTAGATAACCTCGCTCGACGGAGCTCTAGGTGGGCATTCAAAACATAATGTGAGAAAAGCAATGGGCTACATGATTGCAAGAATCCGTGTGTATATATGAACGTATTTTCAAACGGAGTTTGGTGTATCAGGGAGCATATATAATGGCTCCGCTTTAGAATGCTCGTTCGCCGATTTGGAGCTGTTCACGGATGCCATGAGCTGAGCAGCCCATCGTAGCTCGAGGGTTTCGTCATTATGTGACGGGAGAAATGTATCTGCAGTATAATTTGTATCGATCTGGCGCAGGTGGATCATGAAGCGCGTAGTTAGAATAGGCGTGAAGCTAGTGTGATCCGATTTAGGACACCTCAGCAGTAGGTAAGCAGGGCGACGTACGCTCTCCCAAAAACAGTGTCGATTTGTATACTTTCTGGAGATCCAGGTATCTGTTGAAAGCTCACATAAAGAACGAGTCTAGTGCGCTATCCGTAAAGTTTGCCTACCGATGCGGAGATTATGTTCAGAATCGCGAGCGCGGCCATAACCCTTGCCAAAATAGCGAATCAGTTCCGGTAAACTCACTGAGGAAATGCTGAGCCTCAAACTAACCCGAAATAGATCGACCCTGCATCATAATTAAACGATCAAATCGACCGAAACACTTGAAAGACTTTCCTGAAGACCTACCGTCGCGCAACAGCAAGGACGTTAACTTCGCTGGGTGCCCCAGCTCTCGTTGAGTCCGATAGATGCCGATAGTCTTCCGAGCGGTCAAAAGCAGACAGATCAGCTCATACGCGATGCTGACCGATGACGCGACTATCGGTACTGCTCAGAGTTAGTCATCGGGTGAGGCAGTGTTTGATTTTGATATCGCGTACGCTTTTGTACCCTATCCGTGTGGAATAGACTGTGAGTAGCACGCTCTGCCTTCCGACAGACACACAACTCACATTAGCTGTACGACGGTGCTTGCAGCGCCTATATCTCCTTTGCACTGCCCTCCCGATCCCAGTAATGGTATGATCTCTAAACCGAGCAAAAATGTCTTACAGTTTGTTAGGAGCAATACATACGTATGAGAACTTGCTCGAGACTAAGATGGAAGTGGAATAAACGTACCGGCATGATTGAAGTAGGGTTGAAAAGGCCTAGGAGGAAAAGGCATACGGCGAGAGTTCGGCCTCCTCCCGATATCGCATACATGCGCATTGCAACGAAAGCTTAATAGAGCACGTCGTAAGACCTAAGATCTTCAATGGCATAGCGGCGGAGCGGTAAGCCTCGTACCTGAGACGTTTGCGAAGTTTAACAGATTGAGTATTGTCACCACGTAGTTGAATACTGAGCAGCTGTTGAACGGATTAATGCTTGCGGGCGTGCTCAATGATGAGAGCGAGATGAAGTGCTTACGTATGGAGTGACATATAGGGAGCAGGGTCATTTGTGAGTCGTACGCTAAATAAACCATCGATAATCGCGCGGAGGAGGAATCCATAACGGATTAGGAAGTATGATATGCCTGTAAAGTTTAAGCGCGAGCCCCAGAATGTGCGGACTTCCGCGACGAAAGTGATTAAGTAGTCGTAAAAGAACAGGCCTGTATGTGCATAAAAGTAAGACATCGGGATACGGTAGGTCTAAATTACGAAGCTTACACATGCTGGAGATGAGCAGGTACTCTGCGTCCGCAAGTGAGATAGTGTCTGCGATAAATGTGCTGAAATGAAAGTAAGCATTGGGATTAACTTATCGTATTCGGATTGATAAGGGCGCTCACCTTTTGTCGAAGGAGGTGCCGTAGGACATGGTAGCTTTGATGTAAGGGCGAGTGCATCGGCAGGGAAGAGAGTGCCGTTGTTTAAATCAAATCCTACGGCGGCGTGTTGTCTACGGCTCTGCGGTGGATCATATCTTTCGACTCCCGAGTGCACCTAGAAGGCGCTACCGAGACGTAAGGCTCAGCATCGCTGGAGTTCGTGTAAAAGGTCCATATAAGGTGACATCAAACTAGAAGCACCACAAACGGGTTCCAGGACTACGAGCGGTAGAGTACACACTCCCGGTTGGCAACTTTTACGGTTTATTATACCGTGCGGTTGCGGCCAAATAAACCGTTTCGTTTGCAGCCGTCTTAGCTTGCCCGAAGCGAAAAACATTTGTTCAAGCTGGGAATCGAACACATGACTCCAAGTCACTTGCAAGTGCTGGGCGCCAACAGGCACAAGCCAATGATTTAGGCCACTAGGCCACCGTCCCTCTTATACAGTTAGATGCTTTCTGCGTTATATAGGTCAGTCAATACTATGTCTAGCGTACTTGAAGGTTCAAGTTGCTGATGTGTACGGGCGCCTAATTGTATGGGGTGCCACCAAGCCTCCTCACAATGCAACCGGCGCCTTAGGTAAGCAGGAGCAACCGAAATGTCTGTGCAACCGCCCGGAATGCCGGTTGCAGCCTTCTGCTGGCAGAGGATAGGAAAGTACAATTATTATATATTCGGTAATTATTGCGCCATTAGTAAGGACCTTTGGCGTAGCGGTTCCGGTGATTGATCTTTCTTTCGTTTGGCCGCCCGTTCGAATCTTAATTGTGCCCTCTTTTTAGAGCCCATTTGGTAACGATATTCCCACGGCTTTTCGAGGCGCGTCTCGTTTGGGCGTCTAACATCACAGCCACCTAAGCGCTTATTTCTCTCGGTCTAATATACCGTGAAAGTTGCCAACCGCACGGTATAATAAACCGTAGAAGTTGCCAACCGGGAGTGTAGACGACTCACGAGCGGTATACAGCTTTCAGCCTAATGGAAATAACAGCGCCATCACCGCTTTGTTTTCCACCGCAAGCGGTTCGTGCACACCCGGGAATGCCGGTGCGCTCAGAAGTAGGGCAGTGAAGTAGTAACTCAGCGTGGATCGCGAGGCGTGGTATAAGGTGCGTATGACCGATTCGTGCGAGCCGGTGCGGTGCAAGCGATACAGGCTGGGACTTGTCCCAAGCGCTGTGTCGAAATGTCGATAATGACATGTTTGATGGGTCGGCGACCACCACGAGGGACAGTGAGAAGTTCGTAGCAGCCGATGGAAACACAAGAGCAGCAAAAGGGGATCCCGGCCGAACATGCACCGGATCCGATGATGGTAGGGGGAGAGTGAGCCAACTTGGTTATGAGCGTCAGTGTGGCTATGCCCTAGATCAGACTCTCTTCACCTCTCTTCACAAAACGATATCGTGTCGAACCTCCACACCACATTGTCGGATCACTCAGGCCGTGTTGGTTAATCCGAGACAAGGACATGCGCCTACAGCAGTTCTCACCACCGATTCAGCCTGAGATAGTACGTGCACTGCAAGATATTGGGATCAAAACAGACACGGATCTCCTACTCTCCGATGACTCAACGAGCATATTCAGACGGCTTCCTTCGGATGTTGGCATCAGCTTGCTGGACTTTCGGCGCGCCGTCGCGGAGGTCGCAGCACTCGCGTCTGCTACCCCGGAGTGCGGAGAGAGATTATTGGAGGCTGAAGAGCAACGTCAAGAAGATGTTTTTGCGAACAACATGACCTTAGGAGTCCCAGACGTCGACGCGCTATTGGGAAACTTTAGTCCTCCGCGGATTGTAGAGCTTTCGGGAGATTCAGGTTCCGGAAAGACGGTATTGTATTTCGCTCAGTTTTTCTTTCAACCTACTAGTAATGCCAAATCTCTTCCGTTTTCATAGGCACTGGCCCTCCAGCTGGCGCTTCGGCATCTGTCCCGCGTTGACGATTCGAGCGTCCTGTGGGTGGATAGTACCAGCGACTTCTCCCCCGAACGGGTGTCGCTGATGCTCGAGCGGATGGGTGGAACAGTACGTCGCTTCAATGTTACCAGTTACTACGGCACTTTGACACCTGACCTTCATAGCATTCTCCGAATATTTTAGAACGGCTCCAGGTATCGATGGCATTCGACATCGAAGCCGTGCACGAAGTACTTGAGACTCTGCGACAGTCTATGGGCACCAGGTCAAGCTACAGCGGATCTCCCGTAACACGTCTTATCGTCATAGATTCTATCACGCCTCTCGTCGGACCCATGCTCAGTGCGACATCCTCACAGGGTCCGTCCTCGGCTCGTTACGTTTTGCGCCTATCCGCTCATAATATACATCACCATTGGTAGGGCATGCAATTATGACAACGTTCATGCGTCAGCTACGAGCGTTCGCAGACTCCTTCTCTCTTACGGTTATTGTTGGTATCTGTCCGCCGAAGCGTATATCACGACACTCACACCATAGCATTGTCCAGGTCATCAACACGTCCACGAAAATCTTGCCCCGAAACCCCGAGGCGGCGTTCGACACGACGCGAAAGCCGGCCCTCGGTCCCTCGTTTACGTTCATGACGGACGAGACGCTTTGGCTTTCACGTCGCCCGAGTGAGGATCCGGAGGAAGATGAAGAAACCGCCGTTCACGTTGTTGAGGTACTTCGATCGAGGACAACGGTGCGTATCTCCTTCTATGCATACTTACGCCGTGGCTCAGGACGTGCTGCAGCGCTCGAAAACGTGGGCACGCTTCAAGATCACTACAGGTCTCCTCGTGGGTTTATAGCCTTACGCACACCGGTTTACACCGCCCAAGGGTTCCAGCCCGACCAGGGTTACAGCCGAAGACATTGTCCGTGCATTCCTCTGTATCACTAGTAATCAATCGTACAATACTGTATGCTATAGATACCTCGTTATCCACTAAGCTCAGTAATATTCGCTGAACCTATAGACGACGTGAGTTAACAAGTTGTGGAATTTCCGCGCAGGATTAATCCGCGAGCAACGCACCTATCCGGCATGAGCACGGGCGCAATCAAGCTCCATGAGTACAGGACCATGCAGAGCCAACTCGAGACGACTCTCATCCACATCGCAACCTCGGACCGTCCAATGTAGACGTCTTGGTCGTGGTTGGGGTTCGAGTCGGGCTTGATGACATTCCTGCAACGGCAATATTGGGACCCCCGTACAATGGAAGCTCCGTAGATGAGACGTACCAGTCGGTCAACAGCATCGCAACATACATGGCTCCGATCGCGAAGATGATGTGGAACCATGCGTACTGTAGTAGTAACAGTCCATCAGAAGAGGGGAGGATTAAGTGATAGAGAGCGACTTACGTTGTAGCGGGTACCAGAACGCTCGTCATCTCGCGAGTCGCCTGTGACGTCATCGTCGTCGTCGTCGTCCATTTCTTCGTTGAGCGCAGAAGCGGGGATAGCACTATTGGGAGTCAGAAACCAGCGTACCGAAATTCAGGCGATATTCCAACTCACCCAGCTTCAACGGCGGCAAGAAGCGCCTGGTAGCGAGGAGATTCCGTCCTACCCGGCTGTGTGTTGACAACACCGAGTTCTGCGTGGTGCTCACCCTCTGCAGGGAGTTGAATCAAGCCCTTCCTGTCCTTCCCAACAAGTGCCCTGCTTTGTGTAGCGGCCCTACTTGTCGAATATGCAATCGCCAGGAACGTGAACACTGCGCCCAGTACGAGTGTCGTGTACTGCGTGCCTGCGCCACGGCGGAGCGGGTTGCACGTCTCATGCTCGTGGTTTCCGACCGCTGACATGATGAGGTACGTGCAATACACCGCGACCATGCTTGATTGCGCGAGTCCAGAACGGGGGTTGTACTCCTGCACGGTCGGGTGCACGCACATGATTGTGATGAGGACGCAGAGCGCGAGGTTGAACGAGATGAAGAAGCGGTTGAGCGTGCACCCCGAACCGGCGAAGAACGCGTAGAGCACGCCTGTGAGCGCGATCGTCGCAGCGTACATTCCCGCAGTAGAACCGATGAGGATCCACTGCCAGAGGTTCGAATTAGACTGCTCCCAATTCTCGAGGCAGGTCTCAGACCAAGAGTGTGCGAAGTCGACGAGGAGGACGAGGCCGAGGAGGATGAAGACGGAGGCACCGATGAGGGCAACATAGTTTCCCCAGAACATGAAGAAGCCGTTCGGGATGAAGAAAGACACTGTGACGAGGACGAGCCAGAGAAGAACCTTGGGGCCCCACCAACTATGGCGGCTTCAGCGAGGGGTACAGGACCGTACGGCAGATACGCACCCATTCTGGATAGCAGCGCGCTTGTCCTTCGTATCCTTCACCCCAATGAGAGAAGCACCGAGGAAGAAGTGGAAGAGTGCCAATGCGAAGCAAATTCGGTGGACCTATACCGGTGTTATGCGTAGTACGGAAGGTGAACGAAGGGATGCGTACCGCAAGAACACCGTAGCACTTGTCTCCTTCGCAATCCATTTTCAGGTATCCATGGCTCATCTTCTCGATCTGCTCGATGATGAGGGGCGACTTCATGAGCCACGCTAGCATGGAGTTGAGGCAGAAGATCATCTAAGCCGACGTTAAGCATTTGTTTAACTAGATCCTGAATACCGTACATACCGCGAAGCCGACACGAGTCGCGATGGAGGAGTTGCAGTTGCAAGACTTGCAGAACATTGATGCTATAATTCTATGAATATCACGCCTTGGACTAGCATAGCTCCGTTACCCACCTGCGGTCGAAGTAAAGCAGAACGCAAGTCCGGCAAGGCATGACGATCCCACTGTGCCGAAGACCCCAGCGAGGGGGAGGGAGAATAGCACACCCATCCTGCGGGCGACGCGATAGTAGAGGGACTATCCAAAGACGGGAGAGGCAAGGACAAAGGTTAAGCTCAGTGGTACTAGTAGGTAGGGATGTGAAGGCTGAGCAGGGCTGCTCGAGAGACCCGCGCCGCAGCCAACTACGGGCGGCTGCTCAGACAATCCCCACGCCCGGACGGACCGGCGTGTCCGGGGAGCCGGCTCGCACGGCCGATGGGCCACGGCAACGCCTATGTAGTGCTTCATTCAAAGGGAAGTTCGAGCGTTTCCAAGTCGGACGCAGGCAACGATGAAGATGACAACCACAGGACACCTTCAAATCCACCACGAAGGCAGTAAAGAAAACCCTATCATAATAATGTGTTGCGTTCTACGCGAACACCCGGATATCATTTATAATTGCTCAGTGTTGACGAAAAATCAGTTCACAAGCAGTCTCTCCTGGTGCCTCCACTATGGGTACGCTGCACGTTATGAGACGCCGAACTTCTGGGCAACGCGGATAGCCCAATGACTTAATGCCCGACTCCGGCTAGATAACAGTCTTGTCCAATAACGTCGCAACATTGTTGGCTTCCACCAGAACATCTTCTTTATGGATGGCCTGAAACAGGCCTGGCACATTCTGACCCAATGGACGCTACCGTCTTCTGGGGACAGATCCCTGCCGAACACACGGATTGACGCAGCGAATGACGCGCCGTTCTGCGAAACCATAGTAGCGCTAATGAGAGCGACGGCGAGAGGGCGCGCTACCGTAGACGTCTTTTCTAGGAAAAGGGAGGGCGAGGTGTCGGTGTTGGCTTGCGGACCGACCACCCCCAGGATATCCGCCATAGGCACGCATAGTTCGGACCACTCTAGGGGTGCGGGCGTGACGATAGGCCTGCCGACAGAGTAGCGAGGAGCCCGTCAGAAGCCACCAGAAGGCAAGGATCGTACCCGCGCTGTGAGCGATGAAGACTGTTTGGCCAGTAGGGACTTCGGCAGCCAGAAGCGCGTCCAGGTCGGCGAGCATATAGGACAGGGATACACCATACTCTGTGGGAGGCGACAGGCCCGAGCCTGCGTGGTCATCTGAGGACATGGGTACTAGGAAGTAGGGATAACAGAGGCTTGATGATATGGAAGAAGACGCCAGAGCTGACACCCAGGCCATGGATGCAGACAAAAGTCGGGTTTGGGTGAACCGCGCTGATATGCCATCGCTCCGTATCAAGTCGTGAACAGGCCGAGACTGCCACAACCTTGAGAAGGACCTGTAGCTCCGGGCAGGGCATGGTGCGCGGTCAGCTTAAACAGTTCGGTAGAGTTCTGAGCGGGAAACGTATACAGCTTGGGATCCATACCTGTAGATTTATGATGCCTACTAAATGATAAATACTCGACATCATCCAACGCAGCGGTTCCGGCACCGGGTGGTGCGTGGGTGAACTGATACTGCTTGCTGGTGATAGGTTACCTCTCGGCTTGTGGCTTGCATAGCTTGCGGAGAACGGCCACAGCCGCACTGGGAACAAGCACAGGCTATCGCAGGTTCACTGTATCCCCCAAGCCGTCCGCTTTCGGATATCCACCGAAACATGGCACAGCCCCACACCGGGGTGTGCGACTTCTCGGTACAGGAATGGGCGCAGGAGCGGGATAGATTGTCGAGGGCCAATGCGATCTCTGCCTTCATGCGCTCTGGCCGGTCGCGTGCAAAAGTGCGGAGAGGGGTGTCCATCGAGAATAACGCAGTCCACATACATAGTGCGATACCATCCAACCAAGCCCAGGACCCATGGGTATTATGCGCTCCTACTCTCGCCTCCGTGGATCGCGCTTGAAGTACTCGCTGTTTACGGCCGTGCCCTGAATCATGTCGAATATCGACTCGCCGACACCGAGGTACTTCTCGGCGACGGACCGCAGCGTGCCGTCCGAGATCTTGTCCGTCTCCACGCTGGAATCAGCGTGAGCACGGCCTGGTGGTAATGGGAGGACGGAAAAGGGCGTACGTGAATCCACTCGACCGTCTCACGCCCGCGAGGACGGTGGACACCAATGCGGCGTCTAGTGAAAGATGGAATAACCTCCCGAGCATGATTATTGTTGCCTGCTTTAGTTCGCAAGGGTCGTGGTAGTGGTGGTGTTAGACTGAAAGGAGCGGCGACCCCGAGCAGACGACGAAGAAGGTAACAACGTTGTTGGTGGGGGTGGCAGAGTGCCGATGCGATTCCGCATGCGAACGGCAAGAGCCAGCAAGAGCCTGGGAGTGTCGTAACCGAATCCTTACCTTGGCATTACTCGACTTGCTTCTGGTAATTGCTGCTTGATCGATACTTATAATCTGAGTTTAATAATCTTTACTAGTATACTTAAGCACACTCTACCTCCTTCATCAAGGTCTCTGGGACCATCTGCTTTTATCAACTGTTCCTCAGTCACAAGTCCCGAGCTATGCCGAAGCGTCGAGCTCTTGCGCACCTCGCTGCGCCTGATCAACCACACTTTCAGTGACGCAGACTCAATTGGAACACCCCTTCCTCTGCCTAACGCGCTCTCGCATCCGCCATAACGCACCCGGTCGTCGTCTATCTTCGGCGAGAAAGCTCTGCATCGTTCATGGCGCCGTCGTTGGTCCGTTTCACCGCGCAGGTTCTCGGGCTCGACCTCTACGGCACTCAATTCTCGAAGATACTCGGGCGTATCTGATCCTTACTCGTCGGCGGTCGCTGCCATCTCCAGGCTACATATAGAATGGACACGGATAGATAGGGAGCGGTGAGCTCAAGTTCGATTCGGAATTGGATCACCTGGTGCCACCTGAAGCCACTGTTTATGTAACTCGGGACGCACCTCGATGTCTCCAGCTGCCGTACGGGCTGCAGGCATGAGGCAAACGCTCGCATCTATCTGCACTTATTACGACCCGTACGACCCGTCTATCCTCGTCTTCGCGCTCTGCAGAATCGCCGGCCATGGACTACTCCTGTGAAGTACCTCACTCGGAGCTTCTCGTCGTGCGCGCTGAGGAGCCATATAATGCTGAGCCGACTGCTGCTGCTCTTGTCGAGTTCCCCATCACCCCAGAAGACCTCATATACTGCAGGAATCACGGCCCTGTCCTAGAATTCGACGAGGCGTTCACTATCCGAGTAGATTGTACTCAGGGGTCACGCACGCTCTCTCTAAAGGAGTTGCAAGGTGGGTTTCCGCGAGCCGAAGTCGTTGCAGCCCTGCAGGTATGTAGATACGCTGATGCTCGGTCGAGAATGACTGACCACTTCGCAGTGTGCCGGAAACAGGCGCAAAGAAATGGACGCGGTTAAGAAAGTACATGGCGTCCTATGGAATGACGGGGTCATATGCAACTGCCGGTGGGCAGGTGTTCGCCTCCGCGACGTCCTTCAGAGCATGGGTGTCGATTCTGAAGCTCTAAGCGGGTGGCACGCCTGTTTCGCGTCGCATGTTACCCTATGTCAAGACGACGAGTACTACGGCGGGTCCATCCCGCTCTCGCGGGCAACGAGTATGGAAGACGACGTTCTGTTGGCATATGAGGTACCCCCCACCTTCTATATATGCACATATGCGACGATTGATCACTTTCCTTCAAGATGAACGGCCAGCCTCTCTCTCCTGATCACGGTTACCCGCTACGAGTTGTTGTCCCTGGGGTCCTTGGAGCGCGTTGGGTCAAATGGGTCGATACTATTTCCCTCTCACCGGATGAGTCACCCAACTTCTATCAACAACGCGACTATAAGGTACTGCCGGAAGAGGTGCGCAGGGTCTTCTGTTGCCGTGATTGCTACTGACGTCTCAGTGCCCTCCTAGGTCGATACTAAGGAAAAGGCGGCTCCCCTTTGGTCCAAAATGCCCTCCCTCACTACACTCCCACTCAACTCCGTTGTCGGATCCGTCACACGCAAAGGAAACAGTGCGATCCTTGTCAAGGGCTACGCCATTGGGTGTGGGGATGTTCAAGTTGCGAAGGTTGACGTCTCGACCGACGACGGCGTTACCTGGCGCGATGCGCGCATTACGTACCAAGAGGGTAAATGGAGTTGGACGCTCTGGGAGGCGCTTCTGGAAAATGTGCCCGACTCGGGAGTTGTGTATAGTCGCGCGACCGACACACGAGGAGGTATACAGGCGCGTGAAGGGAAGTGGAACATGCGTGGGGTTGCGTACAACCCCTGGGGTTGGGGCAAGTGGTAGTTATCGAGTCTATCCCATCCGTCTTCCTTGGCTTCACCTTCTATCAGTGTGTTTGTACTCTTGAATTACCGATAGACCGTCGTATCATTCGAAGGCTCGCACTCTGTCGTATGCTGAAACAGCTTCGCATGAGAACCCAGGGTAAGGTTTCGACGCTTACTCGCAGCCCAGCTACGTTCAGCTGACCGTGCATATTTCAGGCCACTAACTACGCCCGAGCCTTCTTCGGGGGAATGTCATGTTTCGGTGCCCTGAATCACTATGGAACGGTCCCCTACCTTGAGCTGCATGCTATCGACTGCGCACACTTGACGCCTCCAACCCGCTCCCGTGACAGCACCGCGCGCGTGCATCGCTTGTTGACGCTAATAGTCATGAATCGGCGAGGTGTGGTATTCGCCTACGACTCCGTTCCCTGACGTCATGGAAAGGTATGTCCGTCTATGTTGCCCTGGGCGTCGAATATGCATGCTTCTTGCCGATAGGACAAGATGCGGCATCGGTCTTTGCCATTGGTGGCCGCTCTCAGCCATGCGATCATCGCCCGTGTGCCCAGGTGTGCCCTCGGAGAAGAGAGTAAACGCCTCTCCATTAAAGCGGATAGGACGGGGGAGAAGAGGTCCCCGACGAGCCACAGCCGCGGTGCCGACGTCCCTGGTGCCTGACGGGACATACCGTTGACTTTGCCGCAACTAATTTGGTCATTTTCCAAGACAAAGCATCCAATTTGTGAAACTACCAAGGACGCTGTGGAATACTCGAAAGTGTGATACCGAAATGCATACCGTTTCGCATCTACTTCACTAAAATGGGTCAAAGCACGATATGGTGGAATGAAGACGGTAGCAACGCTCAACTTGCCCCCGTTTAGCACAACGCTTCGAAGTCTTCGACATGCTCACCAGTGCTCAAGACGTCAGCTTTACAATCTCGCCAACAAGTGAGTGCATGCATCTGGTCCAGGCCGTCGCGGTCCAGGAACGCATCACCGCAAGAACGACCGAAATCATTATCCGCAGAGCGCGCTCTTCATTCTTCCACAGAACGCCTTCACGCTAAAAGCAGTATAGAAATGCTAGCAGGGAACCAATTTATCAATTTATCACGCCGAAGACTTGGGATATAGTAGTAGTGCAAGCAACGACAAACTGTGAGGAAACGACGCAGTAGGGGGCCATTATCTTCCTCTAAACCTCGCTAACGTCAATGGATAGGTTCCGTGCATCGTTCAAGTCTGATACGCAAGAAAGGCAGACGCAGAGCTCCTCCGAGGGCTGCATTTCGGGTGGAGCGGCCAATGCAGATTGCAATGCTTCCCTCGCCCAGTCTTTCTCGGACACCCCGGTAATGCTACTTTTCGACTCGCATTCACAGGCGGACGATGTTCTCGTCCCGCTATGTGCGGGTACCTGCAGGCCTGCATTTTACGGCGTTCCGGCACTCAAAGGGGTCCCGAACACCCCAGACTGGAGGGATATAAGCACGGCGAAGAGGGGTCCAAGAAACGAGGAGCCCTTCCTGGCTGACTGCAGCACCCGTCATGTCACTCCTTTGGCTTGCATCCACACTCTCTTTCCTAACCCTTGGTACTCTGCAAGCGGGTGCGTTCGACAACTCGCGGTCGGACAACGTATGTCTTCTGTCCAATGGTTAACGTTTGTTTACTGACGACGCATATGCTTCTCGCAGCTTGCTGTGTAAGGATACAGCCATATCTCATCTGTCCGGCCGTTCTGATGTTCTGCTTCTTCCAGATACTGGGGCCAGAACTCCTATGGGGCGACCCACTTGAGCGATTCGGCGAACTGGCAGCATAACATCGGCTACTACTGCCAGGTGAGTTTTCGCATCGATGGAAGTGTTCGGTGAGACCATTGACGGTTGTTTGGTAGGACGACACTATCGATGCGATTCCAATCGCATTTTTGAATGTGTTTTCCAGTACCGGCGGATATCCCAGTATCAACATTGCCAACGTGAGCGATCATCCCCGGAAGCGTCACGAAGCCTATCTGACCGGTCTATAACTCCACCAGATCTGTAACACAGACGACAGCGGCGTATTCCCTGGGACATCCCTGTCGAAGTGTCAGTTCCTCGCTTCGGATATTGAGTATTGCCAGTCGCGCGGCAAGATCGTTATGCTTTCCCTCGGGGGTGCGACGGGCGCGGCTAGCTTCTCTTCCGCGGCGCAGGCGACCGCCTTTGGTGACACCATCTGGAATTTGTTCCTCGGCGGGAGCAGCGATATCCGGCCTTTTGGCGACGCTGTTCTTGACGGGTATGTGCATACTGTGTTAGATGCGCCTAATCGACCTCATGGTATACCGCAGTATCGACCTTGACATCGAAGGCGGGTCGACGACCTACTTCGATTCTTTCGTTAACCGCATTCGCGAGCTTGCGGATGGCTCAGGCAAGAAGTATTATATTACTGCTGCACCACAATGCCCATATCCGGACGCATACCTCGGAACGTGAGTAAAACGACGTCGACGGCGTGATTCGCATATGCTAACAGATTACAGTGTCTTGAACGCTGTAGCATTCGATGCTGTTTACGTGCAATTCTGCAAGTCTTTTCCCGTTCCTCTTTTAAATCACTAGCTAAGACCGTATTAGACAATAACTGGTGCGGCCTACAGAATTTCAACAACCAATGGGCCTGGGACTTCGAGTCCTGGTGAGTTGTTCACATTCCCCAGTATTCCGTGGGTTGCTGAAGCCTCCCTCAGGGACACTTGGGCAAAGACCGTTGCGGTCAACCCGGATGTCAAAATCTACATCGGCGCACCTGCTTCCTCGACGGCAGCTGGCTCGGGCTACGTCGACGCGTCGACACTCGCCAATATTGCTCTCGAAACTCGTGACGACTACTCATCCTTCGGTGGCGTTATGCTCTGGGACGCTTCACAGGCGTATGGCAAGTGCACATCTTTCCCCCTAGAGTCCCCGCGTCACTCACGTGGTATGCATCATGTAGCGAACAATCGCTTCGACGCTCAAATCAAAGAAGCCCTCAAAGACGACACTTGCAGTGTCCCATCGTCGTCTGCGTCCTCGACCCGCTCATCGACTTCCACATCCAGGGCCTCGACCTCCAGCACTTCGACGCGTACCTCCAGTAGTCCAACCTCGACCTCGCGCAGTTCTACTTCCAGTAGCCCAACTTCAACCTCGCGCAGCTCTACTTCCAGTAGCCCAACCTCAACCTCGCGTAGTTCTACCTCACGTACTACTTCGCGTTCCTCCACTTCAAGGGTGTCTAGCCCGACTTCCAGGTCAACTACCACGGTCACTCGGACGTCGACGACCACCGTACGCTCCTCCACCACATCCCGCAGCACTTCTAGGTCGGCTAGTACATCCCGGGCCACTAGCACCTCACGGGCCACCAGCACGTCTCGGACTAGGAGTACTTCGCGGACCACAAGTACCTCTCGCGCTACAAGCACCTCCCGTGCCACAAGTACTTCTCGCATCTCTACGTCTACTTCGCGTCCAGCCACGAGCACCACTTCGTCCGCTCGCCCGACGTCCACGTCCGGCGCGTGTTCTGGTATCGCTGCGTGGTCAACGAACAAGACGGTATGTCGCCTTCCTCGTCCGTTGAAGGGCGTGGGGTATAACGGAATATTTTTGCAGTACGTCGGCGGGGATCAAGTGTCTTATAAGTAAGTCGACATGTCGCCGAGCGCCGCTTTCCGTTTTCTGACATGTGCGTTCCTCCAGCGGCCACCGTTGGACCGCGAAGTGGTGGAGCTACAACGACGTTCCTGGAGGTGCGTTGCGTTGCGTTCAGAGACTTACCAAACGTGATATTAATTGCGTCTCCGAAGGCGTTGCTGGCGTCTGGACCGACAACGGCTTGTGCTGATATTTTACTCACATGAACGCTCACGGCATATACTCGGTTGCGAGGGCCGAGGAAGCCACCGTCCCCGACAATGTAACTTTATCACGTACCTGATTGCAGGCAGCTCCGCGCGCGCCGTGCACATGGCTGTCTGCTGCTGCCGCCGTCTGAATCGATCATACTGCATTTTACATCGACCCATGACAAGGATGTATGATCTCGAGCCAACCAGCCTATACTGGTCTTCTCCATTTCCCATGGGGACATCCCGCCCTTCAGCCGTCATAGCCTACCGTTGTTTGCGTGCATGGCATGAGCCCGTTTATCCATATGTTGTAGCCACATTTGCATGGCCCAGGACGGAGGAGAGCGGTCATGACCGTGTCGCGGGAGCCGTCCGTGCGTGGGTCTGGGCGTCTCGGGTCGGCTAGATCCTTTCCTCACGACAACGACCACGAACAGCCTCGTTTTCTGACAACTGGTTGTTTTTCATGTCATTCGGGCCGCGGGTCGTCCAGCTGACCATCATTTCCTCTTTCATGCAGTTGCGGCTGCAGAACATCGCATTCCACATGCTCGATATGTCTCCGTCCTGGCGATAACAAGATATCCGCCAGGATATTTCTTGACATGATGACATTGCAGCCGCCAGTATCTTCGGGGCATCCACTACTGCATGCTCATAGAAGCACGGACACGAACAGCTTTCTTTAAATGGATTCAGAAATGAAGGCACCCGAGACACGACGTGCAGTACAGTTACCCTCGGCGTGTAGCAGCCATGCACCGGCGACTAGTTAGGAGTACTCGGGGAGCGCCTTGAGCCCATGTGCCAGACCTTCTCTACTTCGAACACTCCGCCGCCCAGCAGTTTTCAGTCCCATGCAGCGCGTATCTTAATCCCGGCAGTCCGACGCGCTTCTGATCCCGCGGAGGCCACCCAAGCTTCGCGATATCGTGTGCTGCCTCGCGGAACGTGATCCAGCACGACCCGCCCCGATACTCACCTGGACCACGACTTACTGTGCGCGCGTATGATTGCCAGCCGCTCCGCCGCGTGGTGCGCATCTTCCCATGTCCCCCGCCTTTGTCTACTTGCCTGCGCTAGAGCGGTACGTCTGCCACCCGCCCGATATAGGTCTGACATCGAGCCGCCGAACATACTACGGCCCCAGAAAGGTGTATTCTATCAGGGTAGCGGCCGCCCTTCCATGTGGATGCGAACAGTCATCATCCGGGGCGCTCTTCTGGGCAACACGGAGAGAGCTTCATGTGTTCGCCGCGCGCGATCCTGCATGGTCGCCTTCTGCGGCGCTCTCCTGGTGTGGAACGCATCAGGTCTCCGCGGGCCTTCTGGCGCGGCACGGAGGATATAAAGTCCAAGCATTGCACCCTCTAGGACCAGGCCTCCCCAAGGGTACTCGATCAAGCAGTCGAAGATGTCGTCCTTCTGGTTCGCCTCAGTCCTATCTGTGCTTTCTCTGGGAGCTCTCCGAGTCGCGGCTTTCGATAATTCGAGGGCAGACAATGTATGTCCTGTTGTTTGCGGGTTAGGCCGTGTTGTACTAATCAACGGCACGACAGGTTGCGGTGTAAGCACCACACGCCAAGAACGGGCTCGACCCCACGCTGACATGTGTCTACCGTGACCAGGTACTGGGGACAGAATTCCTACGGCGCGACGCATAGCGATACCGCCAACTTCCAGAAGAGTCTCTCCACATACTGCCAGGTAGCAGATTGAGTTGCATTAGCCTTCGCACGCACTGATCGGGCTTGGGCAGGATGATTCCATTGACGCCTTCCCCATCGCGTTCCTGAATGTGTTCTTCAGCACCGGTGGGCTCCCTTCCATCGACCTTTCCAACGTTGGTATCTTTCGTTGTTCTTCTAATGTGCCCACCACTAACGTAAGGTTGGACTATAGATCTGCAGCACTGTGGATGATCCCGTCTTCCCTGGGACCAGCTTGCCGGATTGCAGCTTTATAGCATCCGACATTGAATTCTGCCAGTCCAAGGGCAAGATCGTTACAATCTCCTTGGGAGGCGCTACCGGGGGGGCGAGCTTCACCGACGCCAGCCAAGCTGAGGCTTTCGGCGACACTATCTGGAACACGTTCCTCGGCGGATCCAGCTCGACTCGCCCATTCGGCGGCGCCGTCCTTGACGGGCAAGTGAAGCATGATCTATCCAGTGCCGCCATGCTAACTTTACACTTCCAGCATTGACCTCGACATCGAGGGCGGCTCGACGGCGCATTTCGACGCTTTCGTCAACAGGATCAGGTCCCACGCGAATGGGGCGAATAAGAAGTACTACGTGACTGCTGCACCGCAGTGCCCCTTCCCGGACGCCTACCTCTCCACGTGAACAGCACTCCATACTATCTTGCGTCCCAAGAACTAATGGTACCTTCCCTAGGGTCTTGAACGCTGTCGCGTTCGATGCCGTCTATGTCCAATTCTGTACGTTTAATGAGGTTAACACGGATTCGCATTGTGTACTTACAACCCTCGTAGACAACAACTTCTGCGGCTTGTCCGAGTCACAGAGCAACCCCAACGACTGGGACTTCGACCTCTGGTACCACGCGATCTCTTATCATTCACGACTCATTCACCAACACTATTTTCAGGGACAACTGGGCAAAGAACACCGCCATCAGCAAGGACGTCAAGATCTACATTGGCGCGCCCGCGTCATCCTCCGCGGCTGGTTCGGGCTACGTCGACGCATCTACCCTCGCGAACGTCGCTCTCCAGGCGCGCAGCCAGTACTCGTCCTTCGGTGGTGTCATGCTCTGGGATGCGTCGCAGGCCTTCGGTACGTCCTTCGCCTGCCATCAGACCTCCTCCCGCTGACTGATCGTGTTCCTCAGCGAACAACAGGTTTGATAAGGCCATTAAGAGCGCGCTCAAGCAGGGCGGCGGCGCGCCATCGTCGTCCCAGCCAGTGACTGTCTCGACAAGCTCCGTCTCGACGGTATCCACGACGGCCCCGCCGACGACGACCTCGCACAGCACGACGGCGCAACCGACGACGACTGCGAAGGCTGGCAACTGCGCCGGGGTCAACGCCTGGGTCTCGAACATCGCCGTGAGTGCAGAAGGCCCTATCCTGTCCCTTCACGCACATCGGTACTGATTCGAGCATGCACACAGTACAACGGGGGCGACACCGTGATCTACAACGGCCACCTGTGGACCGCGAAGTGGTGGAGCTACGGCGACGTCCCCGGAGGTAACTTCCCCGCTCGCGCCGCATCGTCTCCGTCTGCAAGTACGAGGCTCATTGGCTGTCATCTTGTGCTAGGTGCCGCGGGCGACTGGACCGACAGTGGTTCGTGCAGCAGCTTCGCGGCGGCGGTACCCACTGCACACTTCGCCGCGAAGCCGGCGAAGGTCATCAGTGCGCCGACGGGTGCTTGAGTTTGGTGATAGAGGGGGGGCGGGAGGATGTGTATCCTTATTGAAGGAGACGGGCTCACCGCTGGTATTTAGGCGTCGGTCGTTGTTCGACGATCGCCATGTATGTGTGGATGTATTCTGCCGACGAGCTGTAACCTGTTATGTACATCATCGTTATGATTAAGGCGATATCAGTCTCCCAGCCGCCAGATTTGACGACCTAAGTTGACCAAACATAGCTCGTTGTTACTTCTCATCTTTGTTTCGCGCAAAAAAATCCCGCGAAATCCAGGAAGGGGTATCTCACTCCATCCGTCCCCTCAACCAGCTCAGCAGCCCCTTCGTTCCTTCCCTCTCCCACACTCTCCTCGGGGGTATACGGAACCTACCGAGATCTGTCAGCATGTAGTCACTTCACAGATAGTCAAAGGCACTCACGTATTGCCATCAACCAAGAATACGTCCAGCGGGAGCATCCCCAGCTCCGGCGGTAGTTTCCCGATCTCGTTGTCCCTCAAATCGAGCTCCTCAAGCCTCCACTCCGGGACATCTCTGTTTCCCTTGAAGCGCTCCGCGAGCTGCTGGAAGCCCTCCAGCTCATTCAGCCTGTTCCCGCGCAAGCGCAGCTGCCTCAGCCCTTTCCTTATCACTGTTCCGTCTTCCGCGGGCGGCTCGGCGAAGATGAGCGTCGACAACGCGTCCCTCGTGAGTGCCGCGGCCGTTAGCGCGTTGTACGACAGGTCCAGCGTGCGCAGCGTCGGGAAGAGCCGCGCGAGGAGCGGGAGGAGCGGCTCACTCGTCCGCGCGCAGAAGTCATCGGTGCCGCCCTCAGACGCGTGTGCGACAGGGATGGTGTCACCGAGGTTGCAGTTCTCGAGGCTAAGCTCCTCGAGCCATGGGAGGTGCGTCCCCGGGACAGCGGGGATGCTGAAGGACGGGTCGTTTCGCCGGTTCGCGAGGATGAGCACCTTGAGCGTTTGTGCAAGTGGCTGTGCGGCGATTGCGGCGAGAGGGAGGGTAGGCGTTGGGATGGCTAGTGCAAGATCAGATGGGGATTCAGAGAGCCCTTTCCTCGCTGCGGGGGATACAAGGGAGAATGAACGCATGTGGGTCGCTTTGGATGGCGGCGCGGAGGGGGGTAAGGTAAGGGTCTGAGTGGGTGCAGAGTAGTACTGAGCGCTCGCCAGCGCTGAGGCGACGGTGGTCGGCGTATGCGAGGGTGGAGAGGAAGCAGAAGGGGATGGAGTCTTTGGACCAGGCCCGGCACCGTTGCTCGCAGAGGATTCGGCGGCGGCGAGCGCTGCCGCTGCTCTGGCACGCCTGCGCGCACCCGCGCTCAATAACCCCAGCTCCGCCTCTATCTCCCAAGACTCCTTTTCCACTGCTGGTTTCTTCTGAGGAGTATTAGGCGGCGCAGACCCACTAGGAGCATCTGAAGACGTGGCCGCTGATGTGGCTGGTAGTTGAGTAGCTGCCGCCGCTGCTCGAGCACGTCGCTTGGCTCCTTCAGAGAGCAGTCCTTGATCGGCCTCAACTTCCCAAGCTTCCTTAGGCGCCTCCGACACCTGCTCTGAAGGTGGGAAGCCTATGCTGGAGTTCAGAGTGGCGGCGGCCTGGCGACGAAGTTTAGTCCTTCGTTCGGCCTCAACCTCCCAGGCTTCCTTGATCACCCGCTTCCCTACAATCACGCGAAGGATGCCATCTGGGGGCTCCTGGTTCGTGACGTCGAACTGGAGCGTCTGTTTGACGACGTTCGGAGTAAAAGTGGCCTCAATAGCAGGGCGGGAGACATGTGTCTCCTCCAAATCCAAGACCTTGAGGGAAGGAAACAGTGAAGCGGAGGAAGACGCAAAAATCGAGACAGGGAAGCTCTCATCGCCGATGTCTGCACGTTGCAGGTTGATCTCCTTAAGTCGATGAAGCCGGCCGAGAGCACGGAAGAGGGAGTCACTCTTGCCGAGAGGATTCTCCGACAGATCTAGTTTCGACAGCAGCGCGGGTAACCCGGGTCGGCCTTCAGTGTGGTCGATTGAAGCAGCCGAAAGATGATTGTGTGAGACCTCGAGAACGGTCAGGCGCGGTAACGGTTCCGTGGCGCGAGTAATGCTCTCGGCGAACCAGTCTCCACGGGGATCTCGCGTTCGGCCTAGAGGATTCGCGCCCTCACTAGCAAAAGGTGAGCCGAAGGGCAGGGTCGTCAGATCGTTGTGGGAGAGATTGAGAGACGTGAGATTCGGAAGAGCCCAGAAGTTCGTAGGGAGGGAGGTCAGTTCGTTGTGAGACAAATCAACTGCGGTGAGCGCGGTCAAGTCTGCAAAACTGTCTGGCAGTGCGGTCAGCTTGTTGTTATGCAGCTGAGGCACGGAAGTGGTGAGCGAGCATACAATCATTACAGAGGGCGTCCAACGTACATCAACCGTCTTCAATGAGCCGAACATGGAGATTTCGGGTTGCAGCTCTATGATCTCGTTCGACCAGGCCTTAAGCACTTCGAGATCTTGAGCTTCATACCATGACGGAGCGTTCTTGTCGTCTTTCCGTCGGTCTGATGACGAGTGGGTCGAGATTGGCGGCTCAACCGGAACCGACTTCAGTGGCTCCGGCGTGATACCGAGATGGATCTCGAAAAGAGCAGAGGGCAAGCAGGGAAGATCACGAGAGGAAAGGTTGATCGCGCCTTGTAAGAAAGTCCTTGAACGATAGGTACCGCGTCGGCTGGGTGATAACGAACGAGTTGCACAGGCATGTCAAGCAGCAGGTCACAGTACATAATTTATAGGGTCTTCACGAGTATCAAAGCACGTAGGTCTTCTTGCCCGGCTTACTTTGTGTGGATCGGGCACGTTCGGAAGACGATACATCGTGTAATCGGGATGCATTCTCGAGCTCGACTGTCCAAACCATTTCCGCAAATAGGATACAAACAGTACAGACGCATATATGCGCCTTAGACACATCACGTAGCTCTTACCGATGAAAGAGCACGCGAGCTACCCGAATATTATGCCCTTCAGCCACAATCTACGCAGGCGGTTTATGGAACTGACCCACGCATTTTCGTAGGCAACAGATAGCAGAAAACACCACTGCTTGACATGCTGCACGCAAAGGGACAACTTACCTGAACTGCGAGCACGCTCAATCGTCTCCTTGACAGACCACCTCCCCAGATCGACATCGACTGGCGTAGGCTGATTAAATGTTTCCGGAGAGGCATCCTCCAGACCTTCGAAGTGTTCCTTTGGTGCTATGTTAGACTGAGCTGCGGCCTTCTTCGCCTCCGCTCTCCTGAGCGCAATTTGCTCGCGGATGCTCAGTTGTGGCTTGGGAGGTGGCAGCGGGACTTCATCCTCGGCAGGGAGGGGCTGGGTCCGACGGCCAGGAGATTTCGTGGGGGACTTTGCGGATTTAATGTTCTTAAGACTCGGCTGTGAGCGAAGCGTCTGCTGGCGAGGACTCGGAGTGGGTGCCGCAGATTGCGTCCGAATTCGAGGTTTCGCCGGTGTAGCGAGTAACGTTCCTGGCGCACGAACGGTGCGGGCAGTGGGGGAAGGGGAAGGGGCAGGGGAAGAGGGTGCTTTGAGAGGAGACCGGGTCCCCGTCCTCGACGAGGGCTGGGGCAGGCGAGACATGGCGACACTGCACAGAAATAGACAGTCGGGAAAGAGTACTGAAAGAGTCAATCTCCAACCGCAAAGGCGCGTAGACGCCCAAAAGCGCGTTTGACGCGTGCGAGCGTCACGACCCCGGACCATGGCTTCCGGGGTCCCAGCTCTCCACGTGGGCATCAGAGCGCCCATTCTGGGCGAAAATCTGGCTGCCAGTGAACGACCGTACCGCTCCCGCTCGGACTTCAAGACAGATCTCAAGGCCCCGCCGCCGCTACACGTCAATGTGAGTGTTGTAATCCATTTCTGCAGCCCGTTGGAATGGTTTGGGAGAGTGTTTGAACGGAAGGGGTATCGGGGCGAGGCTGGATGGGCACAAAAGGTTTCGGATGACAGGATTCGAGTGGGGAACCTCTGCTGGAATACAGAGCTAACGATCTGCACTCTAGTCGGAGAAAGTGCGACTGACGTCTCGCAGTGAGTACTCCTTCATTGTGAACACAAGATCAGCCCCCTAGATACTCGCATTCGTACAGCTTCCGACCCCTACACTCAAGCCCGCCCAGCATGATCATTTCGAAGCCCCACAGGCGCATCATCTACGAGTCCCTCTTCAAGGGTCTGTACTCCCACTGTGACCGTGTCGTAATCCTCCTGATCATCGGTGTTATCATGTCTCCTCCGGAAACACAGAGGGCGTATTGGTCGCCAAGAAGGACTACAACGCTCCCAAGCACGAGGAACTCGATGTGCCCAACCTCGAGGTCATCAAGGCCATGCAGAGCCTTACCTCCAAGGGCCTTGTGAAGACCCAGTTCTCCTGGCAGTGGTACTACTACGTCCTCACCCCGGAGGGCGTCGACTACCTCCGCGAGTGGTGCGTTCTCGTTTAGATGGATCGTTGCCACGAGTGCGCGGAGGCTAAAGTGACATTTCACTAGGCTTAACCTCCCCAGCGAGATCGTCCCTGCTACCCACAAAAAGGCGGCTCGTCCCCCCCGCCCTGCGCAGGTCCGTGGCCCCGGCGGCGAGGGTGCCTACCGTGCTCCCCGTGGCGATCGCGAGGACTACAGGAAGAAGGAGGGTGCGCCCGGCGAGTTCCGGCCACAATTCGCTGGTGTCGGTCGTGGTGCGCCCCGGGAGTAGACGCACGACGTCGACGATCACTAGGAGCAGTCACTGCCGACCCCGCACATTTATTTTCCCATCGTGTCGGTCATGCAAGAGGGCGAGCGTCGGAGGGCAGTCTTGTGCTGGTCGGATGGCGCCTTGGATGGCGGGCCTGGCGGGGCTGCTTGCTGTGTAGGAGATGTGTTATGATATTGCTGCCATCCGTCGCAAAATTGTAGTATGAGCACCCCATGCCCTCGCTTATGCTATGTTTACGCTGCTTTCGCTCTCTGCTATCAGTCCGTACGAGGTGTACCGCATATGCAGCTTGTTTCGCCGCAGCCCGGTTGGTCATCGGCCGAGTGCACGAAACCTCGCAGCCTTTTCACGGGCGTCTCTCGCTCTGTGTCATTCCTGACGGTCGTCTAGTGTCCGCATCTCAGGTTCCTACCTTCCCCTAATCCGCCATAGCCTTCCTCCCAGCATCCTGCTCTACACGTGTAGATCTTTCCGCTACAACAAGCGAGCCTACCACATTGTGAGCGTTATGCGCGAGTTCATCGCCACGGCTTCAAAGCTTCACTCACATCGCGAGAAGCTCAGAGAACCGCATATACCGGATTCAAACGTTTGAGGGTGCGACGACTAGGATACTCAGATATTCAGCGTTGCAAGTGAGGTGACAGACTCTGTGTGCTTAACCAAGCGGCGAGCGCTCATGCAGACTTGTATACAGTCGAAACCCTCTTAACCCATACCTGTCGGGAAAGGCCCCAGGTTATGGGTTTTCACAGGTTATGGGACAACTGAGTAAGCGCCCAATGAGCGCTAAGAGTTGCAGGAATAAGCGCCCATCCAGAACGAGCACTTTGCATTATTGTCATCCACTGTCCGATCCATGTTCATGTTTTATGAACAATGTACTGCAAAGTAAGGAAGATTTACTCATTTCCGTCTGTTTGAGCGACAATAAATGTGAGGACATAGTAGCGGGGCACTCAGGGGTTGCCAATTACAGTCATCGGATTGCAATTAGGTAAGCAAACTTATGGGTTTTGTTCGGGCATTGGGCTATGGGTTATGTGATATCACAGGTTCATGGGTTATGGGGTCAATTTCCACCTGTACCAACTCGGGAAAGCCATAATTCTATGGGGTTTCACAGGTTATGGCTTATCAGAGGTATGGTTTAAGAGGGTTTCGACTGTACATGTTCTAGTCTGACCCTCCTTGCATACGAGGAAGCAGGCTCGTGAAGTCTGCGGAGTATGCCTACAGGGGCAAGACCCACGCGCAGCCCTCCCTCTCGAAGCATACATCCGTCGAAGTCTCGAGGTGCGCGACATAGCCATGAACAATCCAGTAGAGCGCAACGCCCTGGGGCCTCTCCTCCCTCAGCAAGTCCACCCGCAACTTCCCCTACAGTCCCGCCACCCGCAAATCCATCTGCAAGGCCCCCTTTCAGAATGTCCGCCTCGCTCCTCACCATGGTCACCCTTGTTGGGTCCTTCTTTGTGTTGTGCACGGTTGCGTCGTATGGAAGCAACTACTTCGCGATCGTCTCCGCGCGCCCCACGTATGCCCTCTACCCCTCGCTCGTGGCGGCGATGCTCGTCGGCGGCGTGTGCGCGTTTATATGCTACCTCCCCACGATCATCGCGGTCCTCTGCTTCCAGCTCCTTTTCGAAACAGACATCCGCGTCGGCGGCACCCCACCGCCTGGGGTGCAGCCCGCCCCGCGAACGTCATATTTGGACTTCGCGCACTCGCTCATGCGCGACGCGGCGAACGTCATCAAGCTCGCGCTCGTCATCGCGCCGCTGTACGTCATGGCGCTCGGCAGCTCCAGCTACGTCGCGGTGGAAAACAGGTCGCTCGAGGCGGCTGCTGGCGGGCAGCTCGCTGCAGCTATCATGACGCTCAAAATCATGCTCGTGGGGATGAACGAAATCTGGAGCTTGGTCCCGTTGGTCGTCTTTCGATTGGACAGGGACGCACAGGGGTAGAGGGGGCTTGAGCGGTCCGGAGTGTGCCAGGTATGTACGAGACGCGGGTCTGACAGAAAATTCGTGCGCTGGTCGGTATGGTGTATCCTCGGTCTGTTCGGTCTCCTATAGCCTTTTCGTACGCCATGTGTGTGTGCTGACTATTATCTCCCCCATGCAAAGGGCCATCGATCTTCTTAGGTCGGTCGCGACTCCAATGAAGCGCCGGTTCCTAATGGCTCCCACCACTGTATCCTGGTGTGGGAGTCTGTCCGTTTCGGCGGTCGTGTTCTCGTGCGTTTCCATTCTTCTCCTGCTCAAGTGGACGACTACGGACGGCTGCTTGGCAACGCCTGCCAGGCTGTATAGGTGGGAATGGTATGAACCACCCTTAGACGCTGTAAAGCGACGGGTGTCTAGCCCCAACAGAAAACAGTACGAATCGTTGGTAATCGCCTATATATTCTACCTCACTCTGTATACACTGGTCATCGTCTTGTTCAAATGCAGATTAACTTGATTGCACTAACAGCGCCACAACGACGCCCATCGAGATTGCCTAGCCGGTCCCCGGTTTGGCTTCTCGGGAGAACTGAGCCGGAATCAAGTCCTCCAACGACCACCGACAGCATCTGCTACAGTGAGTGATGCCCCGTGCGTATAGCTTCTTCCGTTATCCCGGTGGGCTCGGAGTTTCGCGATCGCAAAGGCGCTGTCTCAGGATATGTCTTTCCTGGTCAGTCTCATTCGCAGCATAGGCAGTAGGAGGGGATAACTACGCAATCGAAGCCGGGTCTTCTCGCTCGCGGTCTTCGAACGTGGTGGGGTGCGGTTACCGGCCTTCGACCTTTTCCATCACGGCGTTACTGGGCGCCTATGTGGGCCTGGTATACACCGCCTCCACCTTGCTCATGCTTCACCCTGCCCTGCCACGGGTGGAGACTCAGCTGGGCCATCCCAACATATCATTTGATGGTGTTGCGATCACCGAGTAGTGGTCCCCTGTCGACATCATACCGGTATGCCCTCCAGGTGCGCGCCCGCCCCCGCCCCCGACGCGGCTCGTCTTCTTCCCCCACCTCTTCGTCTTCTCCCCGCAGCCCGCGGCAGCGCTCTGGCTCGCTCGCCTTTTCGCCCCCCCTTTTTTCTTGACTTCGACGCCCGGCTGGTCTGGCTAGGAGCTTGCTTGAGTGTCTGCGCCGCCCGTCTAGTCTAGTCCGCACGCTGTCTCGCCCAGGATAGGAGCACTTTCACGCCGATCCGGAGATGCCAGCCCACACGCGTGCGTTTTCCGCTCTTCTTGCGTCGGTTTCTACGCCCGCCGTGCTAACTGTGGTCCTATATGAAGTCATTGTTTCGGGATACCAAGCGACGCCCACGAGGGACCAGGAGCATGCCGAGCTCAAGGTCTTTCTCGCGTTCCAGTTCACGGGCGCCATAGGGCTGCTCGCAGTCCTGATCACGGCGTTGTTCGCACCGAAAGTGTACAGGCACTTTACGTGGCTGAACTTCTGTATAACCTGGTTGATTTACTGCATATCGTACACGATGCTGTGAGTCGCCCCTTCGATGGTGATGCTTAAGAATGGGTATTGACTGCGCGGCTGTAGTGCGTTCAGCGGTCAACAGACGCGACCGGAGCCCCCGGCATACCCTCTCTGTCTGACTCAAGCAAGCCTGGTGTATTCAGCCCCTGTTCTGTAAGCTGGTACTCTCTGGCGTTGACGCTGATATTGACGTGTGTTCGCCCTAGCGTCGCAATGTCCACGTTCTCCCTCGTCCTGCAGCTCTTCTTCACGCTTTCCAGCGCGTTGAGGCCGCCCCCGAAGGATTCCGTGGCGCCCCGCGCTACAATGCGCAATGCTTTCGTATGTCATATAACTCGTCTGGGAGGCATGCGCCGTACTAAAATAGTCAATCGTAGCTGCTGCTTGCGCCGTATATCCTATGGCTTGGGTTCATCATTGCGATCCTTGTGGTAAGCGACTTCCTCCTCAAATCGCCTACCTGTCTGACTGTGGTGGTAGATCGGGACCCGGAACCCCCGCTCTGTTGCGCGAGCGGGTGGGCTGGTGTATTGTGTCATCAAGACTGGAGCACCGTGAGTCTCATCATGCTCGCGCTTTTCGGGCTGCCTTTGAAGCGATTTGTGCAGTGGGAACGCGACTGCGATTACTGTCGCAGCCATTTTGCTTTGCATGGTCGTCCTGGATGGTGAGGTTTCCTGCGTTTTTCCACGAAAGAATCGCGTTGACACGAAGCGGCCCCAGTTTACATCGGCGCAGTACTGTACAAGAACTGGCGTGCGCTGAGGGGCTCCGATCGCCCGGGCAAGATTCCGTTCTCGCTGATCCTGCGCGTGGCGATCTTCAGCTTCTTCTGCGTAGTTGGCATTGGGTGCGCCGGTTTGCAGAAGCTGTTTGTACTGTGGATCACTGATTGTGGCGTGCTTCACGACGTATAGCTGTTCGTTCGTGTTCTTGTCGGAAGTCTCGTTCTTTGCAGGAAACACCCTCATCGCTTTGAGTGCGTATACATCTTCTCGAGCGACAGCATCTGCTGATCCTCGGATAGTGCCCTTGATCGCGTTCCTCGTGTTCGGCACGCAGCGGGTGAGCATCCATAAAGTCTGTGCGCGCTGACATCGGTATCTGATTGGTTGACTGGTTTGCCTTGCAGGACATCCTCAAAGTGTGGCTTTTCTGGCGGCGGTGAACGCTCCTTCCGTCAGCGGCCGGACCTCTCGCGCTCCTTTACTTTGCACTGTACATTTAGCGTGGACGTATCCCGCACCTTATCGGACGACCCTTACATTGCTGTGTATGTATCATAGGCGGCGGTCCTTCCCGATTGACTCGGGGGGTGTTATAGTACGCGGGTTGGGAATGACATGGGATGATGACAAACTATGGGCGCCGTGTTAACGCTAATCCGGAGACATGAGCGGTAAGTAGAATTATTCGAGTGAGAATCTCTGACTCGCTTTCCACAGGCACAAGCCTTCCTGCAAATGCGTCCTCGTACCGATATGTGGTCGAATTATGATCGGGTATTTCTTCCGTAGCCCCATCATGATGGTCTGTATCCGAAAGTCCAGATACGTCTGCGCTGAGAAGGAACTGGTTTAAAGCGTTCCTCGTCGTTCTGATTACCAAGGCTATCTTTCGGACCTTAGGGTCTCTTGCATGCGGTTTCGAACCTAAAGACTTGGGCGCCATTTTTGTTCCTCTCCCATGGTATTTTCACGCGCGGCTGGAGCAGTTATCCCCACCCGTGTTAGCCTGAACTGCCCATCCCATGGATAACGGATCTTGCGAGATATGACGTAGCGCAGTATGCGTCGATGAGTTACATGATTTTGTGTACTGCCTATGAGAATACTGAGGGAAACATGTTGGCATCATCCAGCTTTTGCTCTGGCTTCCTAGTCCCCCCTTGACAGACCTTGCGTGTACTGGTATTTGGAGTACAGATCTGGTTTTCTGTTTAGCTGGAAGTCGGCGGGTCCCGAAAGGGGATAGTAATGCTGGGCTCCATTGGACTTACGATTGAATGGCGTGTCTCTGTGGGGGATTGCACAAACGCCATTGAAATATCCTATGTCTGTAGTTAGGATGTTCACTGGGGCGACCTGTGGTGCAGGATTTTGACGGTGCTTACCAGAGGCAAGAACCCCTCTGGAATGTCAAAATAACCCGATATAGGCGCAAACACTTCCGCATAGCCACCGCCAGACGTCCTTATTTTGGGCGCTCGACAGACCTGGAAGCTGACTTCGACGTCGTCTCTCTGGCGTCCTCGACTTTGCCAATAGCGGAGAAACACGAAACACGTTTGTATACGCCGCGATCGGAATTCTCCTTACTTACACTCACGAACTCACTTACAGACAGTGCTGCCACATGTTCGTCGCGTGAGACCGGCCGAATTCAAACCTCCCACCAATGAACCGCCTTCAACTTACGTGGGTGATGCTGCGCTCTACAAAAGCCAGATGAGCTCGGCGGACGCTCTGCGTTACCTCATCCCCCTCAGCGACTGTAATGTCGTCGTAAGATACCCTGGTCTGGCCACCATCACCTCGCGCCAATCGGGGGGAATCTCAAACACCACCTTATAGTCGGATGTGAAATGTGCGTCGCCGGCTCGCTCAGGCTTTGTACTTTTTACACGCCGACACTGTCTATACAACGAGGGACGCCCCTCTGCGAGATCGATGACTTCGCTATCCGCCTGCCTGCTTGCTCTATTGCGCGGATAGTCTAATCGTTTGGATTCGTTCTGGATATCCAAAGCGAGACCAAGTTGCCCCACCGGATTGCGCGCTCTCTCAAGTAGTATAACTACGTTCGTTTGGCACCGCCTGAAAGTCTACGCAGGACGGGATAGCTCTCGATGCTAAAGAGTGTCTTGGTCGACTGGCAGTGAGTCCCGAGCTTATGGAACGAAGACAGCCGACTAATACCCATTTTAGAACACTACTGCCTCTGAACAATGACCTTGTCGTTGGTAACTACATGCTTTTATCGGCTTCTTGTAAGTGCTAGTTTTCTCGAGGCGCCCGAATATACTCAAAGCGAGATTTTCAGGCCTCATTTACTACGACTACATCATTACGCTTGCCACCGAAGTGCGAGTCTTTAGGAAGTGTCGGCTGAGTCGTGCCGGCCTCTTCTACCTATCTATACGATATGGATTCCTCGTAAACGCTGTGCTCATTTTATTGGCGAGCGTGCGGATGTCTCCACACTCGTGGCCCTCATTGACGAACGAAAGGTGAGTCTTCCCGTACGTCGTATCCCTTTCATATTCGTTTTTAAACACACATCTCGCAGCTGCCGGACTCTCTACGATTTGGTTGTATCCATAAACTTGTTGAACTTCGCTACTGTATCTGGTGAGCCCCCATGCAGCATCGTGTCCTAAGGTACAAATCGCTGAAGATGATCCAGCTTTCGTAGCAATGCGCATGTATGCGGTATTGGGTGGCAATTGGCCAATAGCCATTGGGATATTTCTCCTGGGACTTGTAAATCCGAACGCTATTAACCCGGTACGTTGCGACATTGACTCATTATGTGCCCCCGCTGACCCTACTCATTTTTAGACTATGTTATATCGACTAAAGCTGCAAGCTTCGCCGTGGCCTGTGTGGGGATGCGAGCTGTATATACAGGATGATAGTGACGGCTTTATTTTTTTCGCGTACGTCACCCTTCCTCGCCACAACTGACCAGCTTTAACCTACATACGGGATTTCAGATCCCAAGACTGTACGCTACGATGGCTTCTCTCATATTTGCTCTGCTGACGGCGCTGCAATGCAGTGCCAATCATCATCTCGGCGGTCAATATTGCATACGAGCTCCTTTGTCTCGTTTTGACAGCGTGGAAGACCCTGGGGGCGTACCGCTCGCAACATCGTTCTGGTGACCCTACCACACTGACTTCACTGCTTTTCCGCGATGGTATGTTGTCTCCGGTCACACGCTATGTACACGGTAGGTCATGTTGCTCATCGTTTGCCCGTAGGTTCCTTGTACTTTGTGTACGTATACAGACCAACGAGTTTGTGGAGTCATCGCTCACGTTGGCTTTCCTTAGAGTGATGACAGCACTCTCTTCTACTAATATCATATGTGCTCTAGTGCGTATGCGTTTGCCAGTTATTATCCGATTTGCCCACAATCTTAACCTCAAACTGCGCAACAGGTTTCCGGCGTCCCTTCCAACATACAGGTCAACTCGGTGTTCGGCAGGTCGTACGTTTCCACACGCGAGTCTCACATTCGTATGCATGTTACCGAACACGGATTCGACAGATTGACTCCTATCTTGACGACTCGGTTTATCGCCCATCTGCAACAACTCGAGCGGAAGGACGTCGGCGGTTCGGCGTCCCCGTGCTCAGCGGCTGCTCCTGGCCTGCCGTGCTGCCGGTCGCACACTGGCCGTCTGTTCACTTCCGTGGGGATGTCGATAAGCGACGCGAGCGAACTAGAATACGACTAGAACAAGCCGCCGACGTCGAGCCAAATACAAGGCCTCAGTATACGTCCGCCGCTTGTTGTACAACTGCATATATGTACTACGAATCGTCCTTACCGACAGATATACCGTCAGCACGTCCCAGGAACCACTTGAGAGCACTCATCCCACAAGAATCTCCAACTCGAACACAGTGAGTCTGATCCCAACCCACGCTGCAGCAGTGCGATGGCAGAAGCGCGGATAAATGGCCTTTTGTGGCTATTACAACAACGTATACAATAGTCCAGTCGAGTCAAAGTCCCACATCACCGCCGCTCATCCTTCCTATTCGTCTTCAACTTCGGTGTCGGCGCCCCCCCGCCAAACCCGAACCTCGACGCCAACGACCCAAACGCCCCCTCGAAATTCTTCCCCTCACCCCCCTCCGACGGCGTCGCATCCTCCTTCCTCGGCGCGGACCGCGTCTCCTTCCTCCCCCTCCTCCTCTCCGTCATGTTCTTCTCCTTTGGCGGCGGCGCTGCCAGAGAGCGCACGGGGGACGGCGCGGGGGTGCCCCAGCCGTACTGGGACTGCAGCGTGCCGAACGCGGCGGCGTAGTCTTTGGACGGTGCCGGTTTTGGTGGCGTGTGTGTGCGTGTGCGTGTGCGTGTGAGTGTAAGTGGTGTGGATGAGGACGCGCTCGAGGTGGTGGCCACGGAGAGCGTGGATGGGGAAGTGAGGGATGAGGATGACGGGGGGCGGCTCGACATTGTTGGTGTTGTGTGTGTGGGTGGGTGACGGTGGCAGTGGCAGTGGCGCGTCTGCACGCAGCGCGGTATGAAGTGCGGCTGCGAGGCGAGACTGGTGCGGTGCGGTGCGGTATGCGGTAACGAACCCAAAGCGTCTCGCAGGCTTTATACTCGGGACCTGCGCGCGCACCTCCGATGCGTCATCGGGGAGTGGGCATCAGGGTACCGATGCGGTTGGTTGGTTGGTTGGTTGACTCGACGCAGTACGGCCTTTGTTCCATCTGTCAGTACATACTAGTGGGACCCGGGCGCCGCTGCGGACTCGTCGGACGCAGCCACTTGCTAAGATATATAAGCGCTAGCTATAGCGCGAGTTGGCGTTCAGTTGCGCGCATTGACATGTCCGGCGCCGCGACTCGCTCCCGGTCGATGCTGCGCGTCGTGGTGCGAGAATCTCTGTCGGTCGCCTTGTGGACTTCGGGGGTTGTGCTGCGCCCCCAGCACTTGGATGTAGCTGCGGGGAGAGGCTAGACTGCCGGTCTGTCTCAGTATCTGAGAGAGATTCGCATTCACTGCAAGCCCGGGAAAATCTTCCCGCACGTAAACACCCCGATTACGCGCCCTATTCGTGATGTTTGCGCGCGCGAATGGAGCGCGTTTAACGCCGGACGGGAACTGGGAAAGCGCCCCCTATTCACTGTTTCCGGGCCATGCAAATGCCGGGTATGCACGATCCGCACACGCTGTGTTTGCGTGCCGAAGAGTCTGAATAGTCCCTCTTTTCCGACTCGGCACACAGAGAGTTTCCAGTCCGTAAAGTGTGAATTGACCCTCTGTACGCTATGCAAACTTCGCGAATTTAACATGTTTTCCGGCGTGCTCAGACTGTAAACAGCTTGTATTCACATGTGCGGAAGGCCGTAAATGGTATGTATTCCAGAGTGCGGAAGACCGTAAACAGTAGTTGCCCATTTGGGGAGGGAGTCCTGCACCGCTGCGCTCGCTCACCCAATTTACGCTGCGACGAAGGAAAAAAAAGCTTTTTAGAGCTAACCATGAACGATCCCCCCTCCGCCTCCCAGGAAAGTTCCCAAGGGACGCCGTTGCTGCCTAATACTCCACACAACAACCCGTCACCCTCTCCTGGTCCTCGCATTCAGAGCTCTGCCCTTGATGGTTCTCAGAACTATGCTGTGTCTTTCGGAAACGGACCTGCCATCTCGGCCCAGAGCAATCTGCAATATGGTAAGTGCCGTTCAATGGACTTTAGAGGCCCCGGAAACTGACTGCGTGTTTTCCGTCACCTGCAAAGGTGGTTTCGGCCTGCATGGGGCCACACCTTCGCCCACTTACTACGGGCACGGTCCCCGGGCCGTGCATAGCGCAAGTAGCGGAGGGATCACCGGCACAATGGTTGGTGGGCCAATGTCCACTGGTCAGACTCAAGGTGATGTGCCTCGACCTAGTACGATGGGCCTGCAGGTGCGAATGATGTCATTTCAAGTTGCCACTCATACGGATCTGTGCGGTACTCACGCAAGGATGTAGAACCTCGGGATGACTTACCAGATGCAAGGGCCGCAGCAGTCGCAGTCGCCGTTATCTGTGGGAAATAGTATGTCAGTGTTCGGGACTACACTCAGTATGCCACCTACACCACGGTACACACCAACTCCGCCTTCATCCGCAAACCCCAATGCTCCTGCCACCATGCCGGGGATGCAGCAACAAGGCAGCGGCATCCCTGCAATGCAGCCACCGACGAACCACATCCTGTCAACGTCCTCAATGAGGCAGAGTCAATCGGGTATACAAGGCACACTAGGCAGTAATATCGTACCTGGTTCAACGGGAACGGACTTGCTTGGGGGCATGGTTATGCAAGCCGCAGCCCCGGAGTTCATGCCAACCGATGCTGAAAGAGCTCCGCTTCCGCGCACAAGTATGGCGCAGGCTGTCTTTTTCGATACCGCCACACCGCAAGAGTTTAGTGTGACACTGAAAGAGATGGTCGCGCAGATGCAATCCACTTCTACCCGGCTTGCCGAAGTCGAGGCCCGGATGGCGGAGCAGGGAGTACAAGTGAACAAACTCATGGAGGAAGTTGAGGAGCTCAAGGGGATCCTCGCGGAGGGTGCTGAAGGAGTCCAGGTTCGCGGCGATGGGATCTCAGTCAATGAGCATCCGACACTGAAGGTAAGCGTGATTATTAGCATGAGCAGGTAGACGGACGACACCTTACCGTTTGTAGGATGCAATACACGAACTTGCTTGGTGCTTCATAGGGCTAGAAGACTTTCGGAGATCGAAGGAATGCTGGAAGAAGCTCGGTGAGTTAAGGCCACATGAGGACGGACTTGCGATGGAAGAACTGGAGGGTGGAGAGATCAGGCGATTCTACCCCCGGTTTGATGCTGGTGTGAATCATTTCACGAACCAGGCATTCATTAAGGCGCTCGCTGGTCAGGCGTATGACAACGAAACGGTAAGCACTTTGATCTCTATAATGTCAATAAAATGTCCTTACCTCTGCTATTCACAGCGGTTTCGTGCGGATGGAAGTGGGCAGTCACAAAAAGGCTGGAAGAGCTTGCCTGACGTGTCATACAATTTAAAGGTCATGACTGTTGTTGCGGAGGAATATTGGACGACCCTAGCACGACGCTGGCGAGAACGTCAGACCGATGAGGGGATCACCAAACGTAGGGTCGCTAACGAGAAGAATAGCTCACGCTCGAGACGAGTAACAGTGAGTGCTACTCCTGATGGTATCCGAGTCAGTGTCTGGGTACCAACATGCTTAACAACATAGAAAAATCGCAACCGTACACGTATGGCTCACGTCGTTGAGCGCCTGTATGGACTGGAGGGCGCAGCATCCTTGTGCGTAACCGACTACGCATCGAGCCAGTACTCCGAAGATAGCGACACCATAACGGAAATCAATCGTGAACGGCGCAAGGCACAGGGGTGCGGCCGGGGTGCAAAGGTCATAAAAAGTCGACTGTGGCGACGACGCGCGGTGAGTCGCTTTGCACACACATCATCAGACATTGAACTCACAATTATGTATACTAGTATGTGCGCTTTTTGCGCTTCCTGGACTATTTGCTTGCTCTAGAGCAACGGTGCCAACTTTCGAACCTTGAAGGTATGTCTCGGCTGAGGCAGGAAGATTTGGCTGCCAAAAAAAGGCGCGAGTCTGCAAAGAAGATGGCGGGAACTGTGCGGGGAGCGGAGTCAGCCAGCGATGGTCCGCCAGCCCCAAAACGTGCTCGTATTCACTCGGGTACAGACACCGATGTTCCTGAGCTCTCAAAGCTCATCAAAGAGCCAAAGAACCCTCGCACCATGGTGAAGACAACGTACCAAGATGCTTGGGAGAATGGTGACGGTCGCGCTCCACATACTGCGAGCAAGCGTCGGAGTGGCCCCTACGAGTGTATGGTGAGACGGTCATGGCTTCGTGAGTATGAGGAAAAGACGGGTAGGACTATAGAGATGCGCACAGAGTCAGAGCTTCCATGGTGGAGCACATTCCAAATTGGCGATGATATGCTACTACCAGACGACGTGACGTTGCTAGCAGAGATCCCAGATAGTGGCGATGAGCCCGAAGGCGAGACCGTGTTAGGTGTCTGAGACCGGCGCGCTGCCTGCGACTTTAGTTTACATGTCTGGCTCGCTGTAATAAATATCTTAGTTACGCTGTAACCGCATAGCTCACGAGCACACTCACATTGTCGAGGGGCACTGTAGCCCACAACTTCGTATCCGTGGTGCCAACAGTCACCGTCTGTAAGGCAACATAACCTTTGATATCTGTAAGTGGGATGATAGTGTCCCGCCTGTGTTCGTATTCCTCTATGCACCAAAGCCGAACTCCGAGGTGATTCCTAAACAATCGAAAGCTCAAATTGGGTCCGTATATCCGAAGATAAGCTCACTTACGCATCAGCCCAAACCGGTTCACAGGTACCTGTCCACTCACGGAACCATCGCATACGTCCGAACCAGAAAGGTGGTGTTGTACTGCTCTGCTGAAATTCGAAAATCTCTTCCAGTTCCCCGCAGTGAGTAGAGGGCATGGACAAAGGGCCGGTATTTGCAGATTCCGGCGCCAGAGCGTTCGAATCGTAAACCTCCACAAGGGAGGAGCGCTTCGTGTTAGCTTCGCTACTCGCATAGTAGCGACGGCCGCTGAGAGACACGTAATCGTAAAAATGAGCTGTAGTGGTTAGTGGTACACTCTGAGGATGACGGGGCTTCGCAATGAGTGAGTGGAGATGCCAGTGGGGATGCAGCTTCCGCAAATGTGCTAGAAGATCACGATAGGTCTGTGAGGACATTGTGCGGGTCTCCCGACGGATGCTCATGGTATACGGAGATGCCCATGGGTGTGCTAGGAATAATATAGAGGTTATGAGTCTTATCACCGTCTATTGGATAAATTGTGCTGGACGCACCCATGTCTAGATCCTCATCAGCCTGTCTGGCCCAGGCAGCCAGACCTGCTACAGTTCCTCGGCCATCGTGTGTTGCCTTAGACATGGCTGCACCAAGACGACCAAGGAGCGGTTGGTTTGGGATATCGTGTTCCATAAATGTGATCTACAACGCACGATAATCATCTAGTAATGCGGGCGTATATATGAGGGCTTACCACACGGGAGGACACGGCCGTCCGATGAAACTCTTGAAAAAACGTCGTCTCGAGCTCTCCGTCACTGCGGTTATTGGCATTGAAAGACTTGAGGACCTTGTTCAAGCGCTCAAAGAGGAAACTCCAGAACTCATGAAGTGGCCCGAACTTCAGGGCGAAGTCGGGGACGTGTGTTGCATAATGGTGGTTGGGACGAACGGCATTCGGGCCGTAGAGCTGTCGGGTGAAAATAAACTTCGAAACATAACTAAATCATCGCCATAGGAAAGCATCACTTACTCGAACTATCTCTTCGCCATATTCTCGAAGCAATCTGTCAGCTTCTTGGATATCGAGCGTAGTGAGAACGTGTGCCGTGAGTAATTTGAGAGCTTCGGACAACTTCAGGAAGTGGGCGGGGTCGTCAGGATGGAGGCAGTAAACCTGCTGGCCTCGTTTAGGCGTCAGTGAGACAGTCTCCAGGGGAGCGCCGAGTTGAGCTGTAGACGTTGATGTGGATGCAGCGGTCGCCTTCGAGTGCGTCGTAGAAGGAGGAGTGGTAGTCAAGGAGAGAGGCGTCGATGCAGCTGTGAGGCAGGAACCCTCGGGGGGCACAGTTGATGCATCAACTGTTGCCGCTCTCTTCTGCGCACGGCTGCGCGCCGCCTTCTCACGAAGTTGAGCTTGTCGCAAAGCTTCGTCTCTAGCAATGCGCTCAACGCGGTCATTAAGCAATTGATTCGGATCTCGAGGTAGACACTTCCTCCAAAGCTGTGGGATCTTTCCAGGTTCAGTCCAATAAAGAGCTCAATCTGTAAATGAGACGTACAAGAACTGGTCCATGAACAAGCGCCAGAAGGCGCCATTGATCCGCCGTCAGTGAGCCACCAGCAGGCGTCCCGATGTCCTTCGGAAGCTTGCCTGCAGATGAGGGAACAGAGAACTACACATATGTCAGATGTCGTCACTGGGATCACACAGCTAAAGATCGTACATACGTCACGGAGCATGTCATGGAGCACGCGCAACTCGTGGTTCTCTCGTAAAATACCCATCTGAACCCAAATATGATAGAAGTGTGTCTTCACCAGTCCTGGGGAAGCATTCAGTATACAAATGTCGAAGAGGATCAAAGTGGGATACCTAAAAACAAATTGTGCATCGGATCGACCACAACCTGCTCCACAATGTTGAAGTAGGGCAGTCGAGAGAGCTCCGTGTATCGAGTTGCGTAATTCTTCACAAACTTATCACGCTGACTCTGATTCCCTAACGCCGCGTAACGTGCTCCGAGACGGCGATGTTCCACGTCCGACCTTGACGGAAAGGCTACAAAAGTTGAACAACTTAATTCATAAACGGGTGATCACGCTTACCTCCCTTCTTGAATGCTTCCGGGTCTGCCTTGTCGCTCTGCTTTATCCAATCCTGTGTACAGAAATACCTGTGGTTGTGCGATCCAAATCCTCCCATTTTGTGAGCGGCGGGCTTGTCACAAACAACCGCGATCAGTATAACACGAATCCGGCGACCTGTGAACAATGAATATGAGTGTCATCATCTTAGTATGTCGTCAGACACCTCACAGACCTTCAGGAAATAAGGGTGTCTTCATGACAATTCCGTCACGCCACAGCCGTAATAGGTCGCTCACTATTGGTCGTATGAATCGTTGAAGCTCGTCGGGGCTCTGCTCCTTCGGGCCGGGGAGGATGCTGGTCAGCAGAAGATTCGCCGTCCGGTAGCGGAACTCTGGGGGCAGATTGCATATAGCAAACGATGTCGGACATGATGAATGTGAGGGAGCTATGTTGGACTGCAGATACGAAAACCTATAAAGTGTGTCAGGTTATGGCATGGCAATCGAATGATATGCGACACGTACCAGTCCACAGCCCATTGGAGCCCAATGCGCAACTCGTTGCTAGAATCTGACTCCTCGGGCTTCTTGAAAAATGGATGACCATCAGGTGCTAGGAGGTTCTGTGCCACAGAACCATCGAAGATATCGTGATAGACCCCAGGTTTACGCGACTTCGTCCGCCAGCGCTCGAGCAGTTCCTCCATTCCTTGGACCTGAAGAAGATGCTCGATTTGCTCCGAAAGCGATAGATACGGATACTTGATGAGCGGCACGCGCAGGCCCCGTTGATACCAGCGTGAGGACGACCGAGCGTCCTTGAAAAGCGGCGTATCACAACCCACGGTGCTACAACGTGTAGGCGAGCTCTCGGAGCCGCTGTACACCGCCTTGCATCTTGAGCAGACCGCGAGCACTTGAAACGGGATATCCAGACCCATGAGCTCATTCACCTTCTTGAGCGTGAGGAAAGGCGTCGACGTCGACGGAGAGACTAGGGTTATGACGACTGCAAAGCACAGGAGGAGAGCATTAGAGGCGACAATCGGGAGGTTGAACTGGAGGTGTGCCCAAGGAACAAATGCATATATACAAAGCAGGTGTGCGGGGATCTGCCGAAGGTCCGGGGATTTAGGGCGAGCATTGTAGGGCGGTAAAAATGGATCGGGCTCTGTGTCTGGCCATGGAGCATTTTGCATGAGGGCGTCCCATCGGTCCTTGCATACGCCATGCGGGGGGCCGGAATCCACTAGTGTGTGAGTGGCTGCACTCGTAGGTGAAGCGGCGGGAGGCTCGAAGGGACCGGGAGTTGCCTGCCTTGAAGTCGTCACTGGAGCCTCCGGGGCTTGCCAAAACGCACTTGGTACTCCTATGTCTGGTAGCTTTACGTCAGCGCATCATCCTGCTTGCAATTTAGAGGCCAACTACCGTCGTCACGCGATGGTGTTAAGTCTTCTGGCCCAGAACCCTGTACACCATATGCATCATCCGCCAGCACAAAGTCTGCCTCGCCAACATCGCACACAATGTCCGTTAGTCGCGGTATGCTGCCCAGTGACGCATACTCGTCCTGCTCTGCGGTGTCGGGTTCCTCAAGTGGTATGCACTCGTCGAGTGAGAGAGCTCTGACCAGCCCCGTGAGAGCGCCATGGGGCTCCAGGGGCGTCGAGCTGCCAGAACCGACGTCCGCCAACGGAATGGAGTGCGCTTCTCGGGATGTCAATGGACGAGCTGCTGCCTCTGCAATGGAATTTCTGTGGGCAAAGTACTCCGTGTGAGCTAGGAGAACGTTCGGATTTGGGATCCCATGGCCCAAGTGAGGGGCCTCGAGCTGCAGATCCGATTCAAGCATGGTCCCATTGGCGAGCATAGTTTCCTCGGTCGCATTGGGTTGGTACCAGCCCGATAGATCCAAATTAGACAGATCTGGCTGTGAGGCAATCGAGGGACAGGTACTCGCCCCGCTTAGAGGTTCCTGGAGCCGAGGCGCACTGGAGATAATTCGAGTTGATTGACGAGTCGAATTCCGAAGTCGTTTCTCATCGTGTTGTCGCTTACGACGGGGAGGAATCCATGCCCCACCAGGCGGGCAAGCCGCACAGTCGCAGAACGCGTCGTTAGAGGCCGGCATAGCGAGGAAGGAGAGGGCAGAAAAGGCTGCTCTGATCGATGAGAGCAGCGCGCGCCTATCACGTGACCGTTCATGAAGGCGGATTCAGTCGATGCAGGCACACGTATACGAAGTGAAGTGCCTCGCATGTTTGTTCTTCTAAATTGGTACTTTGAGGGCCTTATTCAAGCTTGGCATTGACTAAACATGGTCTACTACTTTACTACTTCGAGCAAAGAGTGTCCTCCACCCGGTGACCTCGAAGCAGTGTAACCCCCAAGTCTCGCCGTCTCAAGTACTCCATCTCAAGTACTAGTACTCGTCCGACCGGCGCCGCTTACGACCTAAACGGGATAGGATGATAATCAGTTGGCACATAAACACAGATATTCCGAGTCTTACACGTACGTTGCATGTATTCATGTACCTCAGTAATTCTCGTTTCACGCTCTTCCACCTCACGCTCTAGATTACACACTTCCTGCATAATATGGTGTCAGTACACCATGCGCGCCGGGGGACAAGGAGAAACATACCATGATACATTCGAGAGTGTCCGGAAGCCGGTTATAATCACCAGTTGACCCCGCCTCATTGGATGAACCATCTGCGTCGCTGTCAGCACTGTACCCTGACCCCGCGCTTGGAGATGCGGGGCGGGGTGTCGCGGGTGCGCTGATTGTGACGGACACGCCGGGTTCATTGAAGTTGTTGTCCGACAGGCCCTGCCGTGGTGGGGAGTGATTCACTCACATGGGAGGCATGACGAGCGGGCCGGAATGCGAGGATGGGCAGGGGTTGTCCAAGTGGATTTGAGTCTTGCAAAGTAGGTACCGCTCGCGAGACAGTCGTAGCATTCACGCTGACCTCAAGTACTGTTCTGGGTGCATGAAACGCAGACATGGTAGAGTGTTGATGGTGTTGCCGCTCGGTGGACTCCGTCTGAACAGCGACCTCGCGCGAGCCGTGAGGTACGCGATTGAAGTCCGAGCTTGCCCTAAGTTGCACACATTAGCGGTCAAGCTAGAACACATGCAGTACGTAGAACACACATATACATGTCCCAGTACCTGGACCCATTTTTTGCCACCTGCGCGACTTCTGGGTGAGGAACGTCCACCTGAGTGGTCCGATGGACACATTTGGCGCCGTGACGCGGCGTGAACATTAGAATCTTGGTTTCGAAACTATGTGAAAAAGGAGGCAAACTCAAAGAACCGGACGGTGATCACCTACCAAAGGCCTTGAAGGATCGGAGACTAGGTGTGGCTGGATGATGGTTGCCTGCGGCTCGGAGGTACAGGGGTCGAAGTCAACCGCGAAGACGTTGTTAGTCCGGACAGAGCGAGCATTGAGAAACGACCAGTGAGGCCCTTGCGGAGGGTCGTCATAGAATACAAACCGAGTTCCACTAGTACTAGTACCAACCATCGGTATCAGGAGAGAGTCTAAGTCAAGAGGGCTGAGGCTACCAGATCCGAGCTTTTCAGATGTGAGGTGATGCCCGCCGGTGGTGTTCGGACGTAAACAACTTCTATTCATCATGTGCGGACCGTTAAATGACCTGTATGCATAAAGTGCGGACGGGAATAGAGCCTCTGTGCATGGGCGCACAGGGGTGGTTATACAGGTCGTGGACGGAGGGTGTAAACGCCGAAGAGAGCCTGTTTTCGCGCCGCAAACAGAGGGAATAGAGCGCCCGTTCCTAGATATTTACACACTCCGACTACTGAGTATAAACGGTGTTTACAGGCTCCGCAAAGGCTCTGTAATCGGGCGCAAACTGTGAAAAGAGCCTCAAATCGTGTCATTTACGCCTGCCAGATTTTGGCGGTTTTGCAGTGATTGGGCGCTTACCAGTGTCGGTGCCGCTCGCGTAGCGAGCACACCCCGGCTCCGAGGCGATCGGAGTGAGTCCACTGTACATAACACTGACTCCTACAAAGTACGAAGTTCTAGCAGATCCTGGCTTCGGATTCACCGTGCATGTACGTACGTGTACCTGACACAGCTATGCCGGGCAATTGAGCAGAAGCCTCTGATGGCCTCTGCTGGCATGCGGGTGCGCGGATGTCGGAGCTAGGGCCGCCTTCGTACGTTTAACGAAAGGACGAACCCTTGGGGCACCGAATGTTGATGCCAGTACTTGGACGCATGTGGACGTGGGCGCGAGGTTGGGTGCTAGTGCGGCCTTGTTATGCAGCTAATTGGGCGCCATGTGGTAGCTAAACGTATACGCAAGTGCTGCAAGTATAGGGGGTACAAGAAACGAACGTCGAAGGCTCGTAGCCTTGTCGATCCCCGCGAATCCTATTGGCTCTTATTGGCTGCGTCGCTTGGCGATGACGATGTTTGGGCGTCTCGCTGCGGTTTTTTTGGCTTTTTGAGCTTGACTTGATCCACCAACTACTTGCTTGCTTCGGACCCGGCTCGCCTGTACGATCTCTTTTCCTTCGGATGCCTGAAACCGTATCTCGGGAAGGCCTCATCGTAGGACAAGGCTGTGTAAACATCACGACATTCTGGACTGGATAAACCGGGCGCGGGCTCGCTCACCGGGGATGGTGGGACTACCTGAGGGCGGCATGCGTGCTTTGCAGTGGTGGTGCCATGGGGACACTTCCAGTTATATATTGCGCTTCTTCGCGTGAGGATGGGGTTGAGCACCGGGTCTATTTCATACGTGTGTTATCCCGTATTCCAGCCTGCAGCAGACCGCGTACGTGGATCCGCGGACGCCTCTAGATCTGGGTCGCCGCGTACACGTCCCTTTGAGTATGTGTCTACCCACCGCCCCTCTTTTCTCCCCTCGGCTGATCTTCAAGACCGGGCATGGCACGCTATGAGGTCGAGGATGCACTGCCTCGATTCGCACATCGCAGTGCAAGATTCTGGTATCGGCGCGCAAGTTTTTAACCGTTCTTGCTCGGCCCTTGCTGTGTTTGCTGTCGGCGTTGTGCTACTTGGGATGAGCTGCCGGGCGCGTTCGGTGCGACCATCCACTCGGAGCGTCGTAGTCCTAACCTCGTAACCATTGTCGATCTGTTGTTTCGCCATCCCTCCGGCGCGTACCAAGAATTTAGCCGCCTATGGTGTACCCCTTGGCCTTCCCTGCAACAGGCGGTGAGTACCCCTCCCTTGTGCGTGTCTCGATCAGCGTCTGATACGCGTGAACCATTCTCGTCATAGCCAAAGTGCTCTACAGCCTCAGGAGGCGTGCGGTGTACATATCCTGGTCTAGGGTTCAATGATGCGCCGAGTTGCACGGACTCTCGCGAGTTGGTCTAGTCCTATCTAGAGAAGAGCACCGACACTTGGCGTTGTGGATGGTGCGTCGCGAGGAGTACGCTCCTGGTCCGGAAGGGCAAGAGGCGGGGGAGGAGAGGAGGCGAGCAGCGGGCGCGAGGAGGATCGTCCGGTTTGGGCAGGCGTCCCCGCGTCGCGCACGTCGCGCGGCACCCTCTCCGCCAGACACAGCCCGTCCGAGCGTCGAAGCGGGGCCTAGGATGGAAGGTCGGCTGCCATTCTGGGATGCCTCTCGTCCACGCGCGGCAGAGCTCTTATAGCCACACCCCCTCCGACCATCCCTCCCTCTCCGCCCCCCCTCTCACCCGCCGCCCCCCTAGGCCGCCCTCGCCTCCTCCCCCATGGCCGACGACGACGCCCTCGAGTACGTCTTTCGTTTCCCCTGTTCCCCCGCAGGCTCTCACCGCCCCTCCTAGCTTCCCGTCCTCCTTGTCCTCGTCGCTCCTCGCGCCAGACAGCGACCCGCTCTTCGACTCGTACATCGACTCCAACGCCTGCCTCGACCAAGCCTTCGTCCGCTCCCTTCCTTCTCCGCCCAACGCTCCAGCTAACCTCCCACAGTGCTCCAACTTTTCCTGCTGTGGCCAGTCCCTCCCCGACCTCCACCACCTCCTCGATCACTTTGAGCAAGTGCACGTCCTTCCCTTCCCTCCAGACGACCGCCCTACCTACTCCAGCCCCGTATACGCTCGTCCAGCCGGCCCGCACGCAAGCTATATCCTTAGCTATCCTCAACCCGATCCCCCCCTTCATCCCCTTCCCCCCGTGCTTTCCTCTGCCCATGGTCCCCTTCGCGTCGTCCCCGACGTCAACCAAATTCCCGACCTCAGCCTCTCCCCGCCATCCTCGTCCGCCTCCTCTTGCGTCTCCTCTCCCATCCTTGGCGAACCTCTTTGCCTTCCACCCGCCCTCTTCTCCTCCCACCCTCCATCCTCGTCTACACCTTCCCAGCGCCGCCGTGCTGGACCCCACCGCAATACAAAACCCCATCCCCGCCCCGGTCCACTCGCGCGGCACCGTCCCCTCGCGCACGCTTCTGAACGCGCCGCGCCACATCCCGGCTCGCGCAAACGCGACGGGCGCGAGAAGGCGTACAAATGCCCGGTGAGTTCGGCAATTCTTGCATTCATCCCACCGTGATCCCTGCCCGCGCTCGGTCGCTGTTGTTCGTATCCGTCCAAGAGAGTGCCGGATCGCACACGCGCAGCGCGCTATATGCACCCCGCCCGCGCGGCGCGATCCGAACTCAGTGCGACAGTAGCGCGCGGCATGCGATGCGTTCGTGCACCGAGACGAACTTGAACTGACGTATGGTTTGATTCTGCCCTTGTCGACATGTTCTCCCGGCCGTCTCGCAACGTTCACCCACGACGTCGAACCGCCATGCTCGCTCGTTCCTGGATGACGCGCCGTCCCGGGACGCCTGTGCCCACGCTTCCGCTTCCCCGCGTTGATGATCTCCGCCCCGGGTCTGTAACCTAATCACCCCGCGCATTGTCCCCGCACTCTACATCCACATCCGCATTCCCCGCACGGACGCACGCCGCGCACAGCACGCCGGGTGCACAAAGGTGCGTGCCGACGCCTGCTCAGTTCATCGCGTCGCGTTGACGTCAACGTTCGTGTTGCGTGACGCCGCCCCTTACCCGCGCGCGCAGTCGTACCTCAATCCGAACGGGTTAAAGTATCACCTCGACAAGGGGACATGCACGACCGTCGGTGCGCGGTCGCAGTCGTGTTCCCACTTGCGCGGACACCTCGAGTTCGCCGCAGGCACAGGCACGGAGGCGGAGGCGTCCGAGCCTACCGCTTTCTCCGAGGCGTCGTCTGTGTCCGGGTCGGACGCGGGCTCGGAGGCGGAGGAAGACGCGTTGGAGGACCGGACTTGAGTGGCGCACCCCCGGGTCCTAAGTATACGTACTCAACTCGCCGCCGCACAGGCAGGCGGGGCCATAGGTAACAAAACGCGAGGCTGCAGATGGGCTCGGATGCGTTCGGGCGACGTTACTCCACCCCCCGTCGCGTCGACCGCTGTTCTCGTCATCTACCCAGGTGTTGGCCACCTGCTCCGCTGGCGGGGGCTCAGATGACCTTTAATACGCCCATTCGTGGTCCGTTCATAAAAGTATAGTGGCGTCACAAGTTTGCAGGCAACGAGGTGGCCCGCATGATCGGTGTGACACGCGGTGAGGGGTGTTACTTATACGTGTATTATTGGGTGTGCGTGCGTGCGTGTATCATAACGTGTACTTTTGAGCGATGTGCTTTCGCGTTCTGTTGTTGCGTTGTAATCGTAATTGTCCGCGTGGTACGAAGTACGAAGCGCGTTGTACGTCGGAATGCGGGGGTGGGCGGGTATCATGTGGTGTACTGGACGTGGTGAGAGTGACGTTTGTATTGATATGCCGGGATAGAATGACAAGCTCCACCGGTCGTGTGTGGTTCAACGTCAACGTTGTCCCTCCAGCATTCAAAGTTCAACGTTCACAGTCCAGCGTCCAGCGTCCGAGACAAGGCGCGGCGTCACGGTTGCGGAGTGTCATACACGCGGCATGCGACCCCACTTATTGGAGACTTGCGCATGCGGGGTCGGGGGTCGGGGTCGGACCCGGTCTATTATTTAGTTGGGGCGTTTACGCGCTGTGGGGCGCGGGCTGGCGCGGGCGGGCGCGGGGCGCGGGGTGTGCGGAAGTATAGTCGAGGGCGCGCTTTTCCGGATCCGCGGCTTGAGAGTTTGGGAGTTGAGGCCTTTAGGAGCTTCGGGTTGGGATCACGGTGCACGGGGACGCCGGACTCGGAATTGAGCCTTGGACGTTGGACGTTGAACTCTGGGCGTTGAGCGCTGAGCTCTGAGCTCTGAGCGGGGCCTGTGGATGCACGGCACGGTGGGCGTAAGTCTGCCTACGGTACTACTAGCCAGTACACGGTTACTAGCTATAGTGTTACGCGCGGTGGAGGGGCGACGGGAGGCGTGAGGCGTGAGGCGCGAGGCGCGGGGAGGGCGCTTCGGCTTGTTTGAACGTTTGAACGTTTGAACGCCGGAATGATTGAGCGGTGACCGTCGGGCGAGGGGTGTGTTGGATTCCGCACGTTGGTACTACTACTGGTAGGTCCGTGGTGGGCGTTTGATGGAGGGGCGTGCGCGGGTGCGGGCGCGGGTGCGGGTGCGGGTGCGGGGGCCACCGCTGGGCACGCGCGGAGATGCGCATGCGCGCTGGACCGTGACGCTGGGTGTTGGGGTACACCAGGTCCGGGGGCTGGGGGCTGGGTATCGAGGAGCTGAGGAGATGAGGAGCTGAGGAGATGGAGGGTAAACGCGGACGCCTCGGATGGGAGGCAGGACGGCTTGGACCTTGGTTTGTGCGGTGCGACCACGACCCTGGGGGGTTGGGAGCGCTTGGGAGCGGAGCGGGCGGACGATAGCTGGCCGGGGCGACGTGGGCGAGCCGCGGGAGGCCAGGCCTCAGGGGTCAGTGGGATCGGGCCCGTGTGGGCTGGTTGACGGTCGCGGGGTGTACGTACGTACCACTACCATATGTGTAAGCGTCTTCTGGGGCTGGCGAGTTCAACGTTGAAGTTGGGAACTGGGTGGCGCGTTGGAATGCGCCGATGCAGGGACGCGCGGCGGGACCGGAGCCTGGTTTGCCTAGAGTGAGCGGGTGTGTACGTACGACGGTGCGCACGGTAGGCGGCGCACCGTCGGCTGCCAGTGGTCGCTGGCGGAGTCGTGCCGGGGTTGACGGCTGCTGCGAGGGGCGCGCGGTAGGCAGCAATGTACGTTGTTCCTGTTCGTTGAGTGAACATCACACTGGGACTTAAGCTTAGGACCGAAGACCGAATTGGCGAGGCCCTGTTTTGTGCAGTCTGGCACTGGCAGGCCCAAGGACCCGCGGGCCCCTGGGTTACTGGGTTTGACGGGGGCTGCCGCATCGAGCCGGGCTCAGGGTCCGCAAGCGTCACGCGCGGCGCTGGGGCGTGTGTGCGGGCCCGAGGGGGCTGCGCGCGTGCTGCCCAGGCAGGGGGCGTTCCTCGCTGCTATAGCTGGCTAGGCTCGGAGGTGAAGCGAGGCGAAGGCGAACGGCAGGCGGGCCCACCGCAAGACGTCGCAAACGTCCAGAGACTTGACGAGTGTGGACACCACGAGCGCTGCGCGCGTGGTAGTTGGTTGGCCTCATTGGGCGTGTGTGCTTGCGGGTGTGGAGTCGGACGTCGGACGTCGCGGACTGGGACGTGAACTCGGACGCGGGCGTGGCGTGGCGCGACGCGACGCAGGGCGCGCGACTCGCGACTCGCGTGATCCGGGCAGGCCGTCCATCGAGGAGGCTTAAAAGCTTGTGTGAGCGACGGACAGATGCGGGGCGTGAGAGTGTATATACGTACATACGTTGGATATATTTATGAAGCAAGACCGACGGAGGAACGCAAATTCGGTGATCATTTGCTAGTGTTACACAGTTGCTGGGCGTTCTATAGTAGTAAACTTGCGTTGAACGAGGGCGCAACTGAGCTCAGGGGCCTGAGTCCCCGTCAGGCAAATGACCTGCATTCGGGCATATGACTGTGAGAAGCCCCAAGACGCACCCGCAGACGAATCCGGTAGTGCGACGCACCTGCACAATGTACAGCCCCCACCGCAGTGGCACGCTGCAGCGCACCTACCATCGCGAGCAAGCTCTCCAGGCCTCGCGGCGGAGAAGCGCACAGTTCACGCGCGTGAACCGTGATAGGCCCTGCGACGCTTCGACTCCGAGCTTTTCGGATCGTCGCTCGCTGCTCGCTGCGCGCCGGCGGGCTTCGGGCTTCGCCATCGGCTCCTTCGAGCTTCGAGAGAGCTCGAGGGGGATGATGCGCCGGCCTTTTGCGGCAACTCAAGGGCTCCAGCGGGGATCGTGTCTGGACCTCGCGAGAACGGCGCGAAGGAGTGCGGGCGTCTGGGCGTGCGGGGTAATCTACCGTAAGGAAGTGGGCGCTGGGCGGCACGTCGCGAGACGGTCCGGGTCTGGGGTCGACCCGCGCTTGCCCCGCCCTGCGTCCCGTAAAGAAGCGCGGCGGCGTCGAGCGGGGTGCGCCCTCCGCGCTCCCTCCCCCACCCCCGGATAGGCCGCGAATCGGGGTGTGGGGAGGGAGCGACGGGTTTACGAGAGCGGGGGGCCCGGGGATGATCACGGTGACGATGACGATGCACGATGCGCGATGCGCGCGTACTTATCGTGGGGAAGCAGGGATCAGCGCCACTTGCGGCGAGCGAGTCGTGAGTCGCGACTGGCTGGTGCAGCGCGACGCGGAGCGATGCCGTACATGCCTCCGAAGCCGGGCGCGCGAGTCGGCATCGACGCGCTTCTGTAGCCCACAGATCCTCAGTGCAGCGAGGGGCCCGGGCGCGTACGTAGATACCAAGGTGGGTGGGTGGGTAGACGTGAGCGCGAGGGCGCCACGAAGACGACTCGGAGCGTCGAGCGGCGCTCGTTTCGGTGATCAGCCCGTGCGGTACACTTACGGGGGCGCTTACGACATGGGACATGCGCATACCGCCCCAGTCCAGTGAGGACCTGGGGTTTGAGGCCTGAGGACCTGAAGGGGACTCAGAGGATGGGGGGGCCAATGTTGCGCGCGCGCTTGCAGTTGTAGGTACGCGCGCCCTTTGACGAGGTGGCACTGACAGGGACGCGCGAGTGTGTGACGCCGGCGCGTGGTGGAAGTCGCGAAGGTGCTGTGTTCATTGGTTCGATAGATCTTCGGGGGTCGTTTGCAGGCAGGGACGCGGGCCTGTGGTGCGTGAGGAGTACTGGATCTGGATAGTGATTGGGAGGTGGCCGGAAGCTGGGCGGGTAGGGGGTGTATGTAGTGTGCTTATCGCTGGTTCCTGCAGGGGTAGGGTCCGCGACATGTTATGAAGTCATCGGTTAGTACACCACCAGGCGCAGGGCTGCAAAGAAAACGGCAAATGTTAACCTACCGCGCTTCGGTGAGTTCGAGGCAAAGTCACGTCTGGACATAGACTCTACGACGGACAGGTAGCTTCGAGATGCATGAATTCTAACGTGCGCCAACGTCAAAGCTGGGCGAGAAAAACCGTTCCTGCAAGTCGCCAACAACCAACGGCTCTCCACAGCGTTCCTGCTCCTCCGTTCCGTGATGACGCAGAGGGCGGGACGGGACGTACCTTGGTCCTTCAAAATCCATCCTTGGCCGTGACGTCCGGGGGGAGAGCCCTGGGCCGCCGCGAACCCACTAGGCACGTCTCCGGGCAGCCCTGAGGCCTGAGCCGTCCTGGCCGTTATTCACGACTCCTTCCGTGCAACGGTCAGGCCTGAGGCTGCGTCCCGCGACGATCGATCCCGCCCGGCGCACCAGGAGAGACCAGGAGGCACTTGCCACTCGGCGTGCCTCCACGCGGCGTCGCGGCCGGCCAGGCTGACACGCCGCGACGACGGGAAGCAGGCAACGGTTACGCCGCGCCTGGGTCAGACATCATCATGCACAGTGCACGGTGCCACAGTGAATTATGCTCCCGGCTCAGAGCACTCTGGAGGCACACTCGGGCTCTCGGAGCCTGGCACTAGTGGGCAGGCACCCGATCTGCCCATCCGCAGCAGGCAGCAGCGCACGACGCCGACGTTGGCGACCGCGTAACTGGAACTTGGGACGGTCTCCACGACAGCAGCACGCGTCGCGACCCCGTCACCTCGCCCCGTCACCTGGGGTCCTGGAGTCCTGGACCGACGGTGGACCCACAAGCTCGCTTGCCGGCGCCGCAGGCCACGCGCGATCTGCTCCGGAACGGCGCTGCGCCGGGCGCTCGAGCGGGTTGGGCGTTGCTCCCTCCTTGTTGAACGTTGATGGGTTGTGTAGATGCGGGGGGTAAGTACTTACGACGCATCGTGTGCGTGTTCGTGGTTTTTGAGCCGCGGCCCTTGCCATCGGCCGCGCCGATGCACGACGCACGACGCGCGACGAGGATCTTCCTGCCAAACAGGGGAGAGTGAATCGTGATCGGCGACTTGGCCATTGCTGCCCAATGCCAGCCGGGCGCGTGTGGGGTCTGGGCTAGGAACGGCTCAGCGAGGCCGCGAAGCGAAGCGAGTGCATGGACGTTGGAGCGATTGGCGGGCTCGCGGGCTCGCGGCGTGATTAAATTTAGGCTTCTTTGACCGTCTGAATCGTCGGGAAGGGAAGCGCGCGGGCGCGGGGACGGCTTGGGTTTGAGGCTGGGGAGTTGGAACTGTCACACCTCTCGAATCCCGGCGCGTATTTAGAGAGATGAACTCAGAGGCGGGCAGCCGGACGATCTGATCACACACACACAGAGGACTCGTGGTTTGGGTATATGCGGCGTTTGGCTCACATGTCCTGGCTCGGCCGGCCGGCGTGGGAGTCGAGAGGGGTATGACGGAGCGCAGGGACGCGTCGGAGTGAGCGCGACATGTCGATGGAAGACAGGCTCGGGGTTGGGTGGAGACTCGAGAGGCGTAGAATGAGGCTAATGGGGCGCTAGTGAGTGCTAAGTAGGTGGAGGATGGCATTGGAGCGGGAAGAGCTTAGAGAGGAGACGGAAGCGACGGCCGGGGCGGAGGGAGAGAAGGTGAGACAAACGGAGGAGCGCCGAGCTTGGACGACGGCAGATGCGCCTGGGGGCAGGGGCGGGGCTGCCAAAAGCGGGTTCATCACGCACGTAAGGCGCAGGCGGCCTGGCGCTATCATCATCTGGATTCTGTCGCGTCGTAGACGAGCGAGAGGGGTGGACACTGGGCTCGGCGGGCTCGTGACAGTGGCAACCGATGGGCCGGCGACGGACACTACTACTAGGGTGGGAGCGGGCGGCGGGAGTACAGAACTGGAGGGCTCGCGGTCAGCGCTCTGGCTGGTGCCGGTCAGTACTCTCTCCGCGGACCCTCACAATCAGACAGGCGGGTGGGACTGGCCAGTGAGAGGGGGACCGCAGTTGCTGTGCTTTATGGGTACGCTGATTGGCTGTGGTAGATGAGAGGTTCATATCAGTATAGCGAGAGCAAACGGAACAGTGTGTTTTCGTCCGGGAAGCCTAGGATGGGCGGTCGGATGAGGCGTCGGAGAGGAGACGGCGAGAAGACGTCAAAGAGCAAGAGCATGGGCAGTCGGATCGCGAGTGGAACGCTGGCGCGGGACACGAATAAATACAAATCACAGTGTCAAAGATGCGCCCCGCGCTCCTGTGACGAGCACGAGCCGCGGTGGGAGGCGAGCGTTGGCGCGTTGGCGTCCGGTCGCATCACTCAGCGTTTGTCAGAACGTGCACGGCGTTTGGGTGTTGCGTCTGCTGCGAGCCTGTCCCTGTCCCGGTGCGTGTTGGCGTTTGTCTGTGGCTGTCAATGGACAGGGATGGGACAGGGATAATAATATGTTTGGGACGGGGGCAACGTGGCGGTCATGGGTGGGAGGCGACGGCGGAGAGAGGCCCAAGGGCGGGCAGACATGTGATCGTCGGGTGTGCCCGGGGACGATCGGAAGCAGTTTTCGGAAAAATGGCGTTGGGTGACGATGGCCCAAAGAGGCAGGCCCCGGAGCCCGGCCCGCTCCTCTCCCCAGGGACGGGCGCCTGTCCCGCGCACGCGCGGGCGAATCTGAGCTTCATCTCCATCGCTCTCCTCTCCTCTCCCTCCCGCTCATCCCCCCGGGTCTCCTCCTCCCCCGCCCTCCCCAGCCCTCGCTCGAGGCCGCTGCCCCCCGCCCGCCCCGTCCTCCGCACGGCCTCAGTCGCTCTGTAGCCCCTCTCTGCCCCTCGGACGCCGTCCCTCGGCACCCCTGGCCGCCTCTACCTTTCTGGGCGACAATCCTCCCCTCCAGGCCCCTCTGGTTATCGCCGCTCTCCCGCTGTACATCATCTCGTCCCTCTCGGATTCCTACCCTCGCGCGCACTCCTTTGACCTGTACTACTAGCTTTTTCTCGTCCTGGACCTACTCGACACAATGATTTCCACCTTTCCGTCCCCGATCTTATCCGTCGCAGCAGACGCAGTCCGGGACATCGAGGGAGAGGATGCCCTCTGCGGCCTCTGGGCGCGTGCGTACATCCCCCCTCTCTCCCTTATTCCCGTTGCTTAGACTGTCGCACAAAGTCTTCACAAAGTGCAAAGAGTCCCTCAAGGACGGCCGCCGCCTCGAGAACATCTCTTGGCGTCTCTGGTATCGGGAGATGGCGTCTGCCCAATACTCTCCCGCCTCCTCTCCTGGTTCTCTCTCCCCATCTCTCTCCGACCGCAGGAGCCCATCCCCAATCACTCCCATATCCGAGGACGGCCTCGCCGCCCAGCAAGGTGCGTGCTCTCCCCATCCCCTTTGGATTTTCCGCAGACGAAATAGCGGTCAATATGCTGACCCGATCCTTCCAACCAGTCCCCCTGTGTCGTGAAACCCTCACCCCGTCTCCCGATATCTCTCATGCGCATTCATGGCACGGAAATCATCCCGAGCCATCGCTCTCTGCCGCCGGGCGCCGGCTAAGCACCGTCAGTACGGTGAGCGCCCCTATGGAACGTCGCAAGTCCCACTCCTCTGTAGGTGTCGGTAAAATGATTCTCGACATACTGCCCGGCAAGTTGGATGTGAGCAGCCAGAAAGTCGCACGTCCGGCCGCCCGACCCTGCATTGCCCAGCCGCGACCCGTCGTCGCGTCCATTCCCACTGTGCAACTCCCTGCGACCCCGCCGCAGTTTGACGCCCCCTCGTTCCCCCGCGTTGTGGTCGTCGTCCCGACCCCGCGTCCAACGCCTCCTGCTACGCCTGGCGTTTCCCATCCCCCGACCCTGACCGGCGCCACTCTGCCATCAACATTGCTTTTACCGCCCCAACCGGCGCGGCCCCTGGCCTCGGCGGCTACGACTCCTACCCCGACCTCGACGCAGTCGACCGTTCCGCCCTCCGCCGCGTCTCGCCCGCAGCCGGCGGCAGCGGGAGCGGCAGCCTTCTCGGGAGTGCCCAAGCGGGGTTCGCCTGACGCTGCCTCGACAGGTCCGACAGCTTCCAAGTCAAAGACGTACAATGACGAGACCCTGAAGGCATCCGACCGCCGCTTCTTCCTACAGGACTCTGGCTCTCCGGATGTGGATTCCCCCGAACGCCCCCCGTCCAACACCTCGAATGCGTCCGAGGCCAAGGCGCACAGCCCGAGCAGCGGCACGTCCAGTCACATGAAGTCGGAGGTGACAGGGCCCACCGCAGCCAAACGCCCGCGCGTCCAGGTGCGCAAGGCCAAGGAGCGGCATGTCCCGGTCAGGCCGGCGCTCCAGCGGCTGCATTCGCACGGACTGCGACAGACATCGCAGAAGAAAGCCCCCGCCGCTGAACCGAAGAAGGCAGCATTCAACATTGGCTCGGTGTCGTCCAACGGCTCCCGCGCGGGTCCGTCGACGAAAGGTACTAGTCAGAACGGAGACGCCCCGAGCCGGACGCGGCCGCCGAGTCCCACCGCTCCCGCGAAGCAGGCTGCCCCGCCGCAGAAGGCTAGCACCAGCGCCGCTGGCCCCTCGCAGCAGCGGCGCGGGATCGTGATCAGCACGTCGTCCGAGTACGAGACCGACTCGGACGATGATTCGGACTGGGCGTCGGAGGGCGACAGCGCGGAGGAGCGCGAGAAAGCCAAGAAGACAGAGACGGCGGAGGAGAAACGGATACGTGAAGCGGTCGAGGAGGCCCAGCGCCAGCGCGACATGTTCGCCAAGGTGCCGAAGCGGTCGTACTCGAATCTTAACCGCACACGCTCCGGGCTGCTCTCTCAGCTGCTCAACCCCGATCCGAACATCTTCCCGCCTAATCATCCGTATCGAAGCAGTCGGTCGACACAGGATATGACGCAGCTGGGGCGTTCAGGGACTACGCCGATGTTGCAGATGAGCAAGAGCTCTGCCGCGGTTCCGCTCGCAGCTCAGGTGCAGGTGACTGCACCGGCGCCTCCGAGCGCGGTGGACAATACCCGGCCCGGCGGTTACAGACCGAAGGGTCGACCGCAGGAAGAGGAGCTCGAGGACACCGAGAGCGACGACGATAACCCGGATGACACCATCCAGGTCTCGCGGAGTCTTGCCCAGCAGAAGCTGGCCGCCTTGGCGAACCCAAATCGTCGGCGACCTACGGATCGTGGGCTGCTCTCTCAGCAGAAGGAGCAGCAACAGCATTTCCACCAGCAGCAGATGCAGGAGACTGGGTCCAGGCCTGGGCTCACCACGATCGCGAGCGCTCCAATCCCGCTCAATCACCCATACAACCTGCCTGCGCCCGCACCGCCCATGACGCCCCGCACTACACGCCGTCAAATGCTGCAGACGGAGCTGTCGGAGAGTCTCCGGCGGAATTTGCTGTGGGAGCGGCAGGTGAGCCGGGTGAACATGACGGGCAGACGCGGTGGGGGGGTGCTCGGGAGCGGGATCCGGCCGCTGACCGCGATGAACGGGGACGGCCCTGTGGCAGCACAGCAGCAGCAGCAACAGGTGGTGGGTCCCAGCGCGGGCCAGGGGCGACCGCAAGGTCAGGGCGCGCAAGGGAACAGCGACGATAGGGAAGAACGGCGACGGCGCGCGATGGCCCGGAATCGCAGCTGGGCGGACGATTACCACTACTCGGGGTGGTGATCTCACCCTGCGTACGCGGGCATCGTCGTCGTCGCCCGCCGTCCCATGCGCACGCGCACACGCGCGTCAGGTCGCGTTTGTCAACGGGACGGACGTCCCGGGCCAGGCGTGCTTCGTGCGCGGTATTTAGTCTGGTGTTTTTCTCTCTTCTTTCTGCTCTCTCTGTCCATGGTGTACTATCATCCGCATTCTGCTCTGCTCGTCGTGCCGCCGCGCGCCCCCATCATCCGGCGTTTGGCTGGCGGTCCCCTGCGGTGTCGTCTTCCCTCGCTCGTTCGCCTCATCCCCGCATCGTCATCGTTCATCATTGTGTTTCCCCTGTCCTCGGCCTTTGGTCCTCGGCGTCGAATCGTCTCAGCACCCTCGCACCCTCATCCATCACATCATCGCCCATTCATCGGTCTCGGTCATCGGTCGTCGTCGGTCTCTGTCCACCCATTCAGCCCATCCCGCATCTCTGAATCCGTCCGGGTCGTCCCGTCCCATCCCATCCCATCCATCGCATGCAGTCTGGGGCCGTTGCAGGCTTGTACTCTATCTATTCTATCCACGTATTCTAACCATCCCCCCGCCTACCTCGGACGTCGCCCGGGTCGTTGCCCCCGCCGCTGCTCGTGCCATCTCGCCGCTTCTGCCGACGTCATGCCCCGGGCGCGTTCGTCCTGGGCGCGTCTCGTCGTCCATCCTCCTCCTGTTTTTCTGCGACATTTCTTCTCATCTCGGTTCTCGTGCTCGACCGCCGCATCCATCCATCTATCCATCGTCAATGCAACGCCCGCCATGCCCCTTCATGCACGCCAAACCTGCCGTTCCACGCATGCCACCAGCAGCCCGCGCTCATCTCAATCCCATCGTACGTGCTCCGAGTGTGTTCCCTTCTTCTTCCGCTTCTCCCAGTGTTAGTGTTCCTGCTCGCGCGCGCGCTCTGTGGGCGCGCACCACCGCCATCGACGACGGCGTCGCCGCATTACATAGTGTGTATATATTCTGTACTGGTATCGTCCTGCGTTCTGTCCGCCGGGCAGTACATATATTCGCCTTGCCTAATGATATATCACTGTGTTGCGCCGTGCGCCGTGCGCCAGGCCTCCGTCGGTCGGTGCTGCGCGGGTACACATTGCTGCTTTTTTTTTGTTTTTGTTTTACGTCTTCCAGCCTGAGAGTCTGCGGGTGTGCTGTGCGTGCTTGTTGGTCCGCGTCGTTCTTTTGAGAATTCTTTTGCACATGCGGTGCGATAGGGAGTCGATAGGTGGGTGATAGCGTTGGCTGTCGGTACGCCATCAGCTGCGGCCGTACTTACGCGTACGCGACCGCCTTCGCGTCCGAGAGCTCGAGTATGATCTGGTAGACCTGGACCTGGTGTGTGGTGCGCCATCGATGCCGGCCGGTGTATACCGTACCTGCCCCAACGAACATTCGCGCTGATGTGATTGGTGGGTGCGGTCTGGCAGCGGTGCGTGTGCGGGGCAGGTGATTCTGGCGGAGTCGTTCACACGAGCTCGGAGCGAGCGGGCGTGGGCGCAGTCAGAGACGGCTTCTCAGCTTGTTTTGGGCAGTGCATTAATCGTGTATATATATGCACGCACGGTTGCTCAGCCGGTCGGATTCGAATCCGGACGAGACGTGCTGTGCTGGTATTGTGCAGCGATGGGCCCATGGCTGGTAGCTGTAGACGTCGCTAGCGCTATCAGGTCAGTGATCACCGTCCTCGGTTCTGTGGGGGTACGTTACCTCGATCGGGGGTTCGGACTGTGCAGCGGTGGAAGATGTAGAGTAAGTAAGTAAACGTGGGCGGATGCAGTGCCCGACTGCGATAATTGGGCTGCAGGGTGGCTCGACTTGGAGATATTCGCCGGACGCTCATTCGCCGACGCCGCGCGCTGCGCTGGGAGCGGTCGGTCCTCGGAACACGAGCTGAGCAGGACGCGCTCTGTCATGCTGCGGGCCTCGGGGTGCAGCTGAGCGTCGGGGGAGGGGGAGGGGGAAGCGCAGGAATGAATTCGAAGGGGATGGGAGGCGCCGGGAGGACGTGCCGGGCGAACGCGTCTATTCGCCTGGGACTCGCTCAGGCGCACGCTCGCACTCGCCCTTCCTCCGCCTTCGTCTTCAGACTTCGACCCTCTCCATCCACTCCCCCGCCCATCCTCGTCCGCCCGCTCTTTCCCTCCCCATCCCCCATCCCCCATCCCCGCCGCGCACCCCGCCGCCCGAGCACCCGCCCGCGCCCCCCCGCCGTCGAGCACCCGATCGCACCCATGTCGTCTCCCGAGGAAGACTACAACGACGGCGACTCCGTCCAGAACGCGAAGAAGCGCAGGATCCAGCGGGCGTGCGACATGTGCCGCCGGAAGAAAAGTGGGTCCCCCGCCCCCGCCCCCGCCGTTACAGTGTCCTCGCTCACCGCGCGCCCATCCCGCCGTCCCGCTCCGCACAGTCCGATGTACGTCCCCCGCCTTGTGTGCCCGCTCCCTTCGGCGCTGAACCCCGCGCCCCCCGCGCGCAGGCGACGGCGCGCAGATGCCCAACAATCGCTGCTCCAACTGCGTCTCCTATCGCCTCGACTGCACTTACGTCGAGGCCGCAAAGGTGCGCGCCCCTCACTCTCGGCACATATCCCGACTCTCTCGGACTTGGTGCTGAGCCCCCCCTCGCAGAAGCGTGGGCCCCCCAAAGGGTGAGTAAGCCTCCCGCTTCCGCCTCTGACAGCTCCGATGACTCACGCGGGCGGGGGCAGTTACGTAGAGAGTCTCGAGACCCGCCTCGAGAAGATGGAGAAGTTGTTGAACAAGGTATGCAGCGTCCGCCCCGACGCCCCCTTCTCTCTCTCCTGCGCAGCGCGGTGACGTTTCCCCGGACACGTATGCTTACCCCTCACACTCTCGGCCCGCGCCGCCACGATAGCTCTGTCCGAATGCCGACTTCACAAAGGAGCTCGGTGGCCACTTTGACAGGGACGCCTGGATCGCCGAGCGTAACGGTGAGCCGTCCAATGTAGGTAAGACTGGGTACGCGATCCCCACCACACAGTCGTCCTCGTCGATCGCGTCCCCGCCCGCACCGCCGTCCGGCCAGATGGACTCGGACGACCTCGATTCGAGCGACGACGAGGTCATCGCCCAGCGGAACATCGTCCAGAAGCTCCAGAAAATGTCTGTTAACCCTAGCCAGATGCGCTACCACGGCAAGTCGAGCAGCCTGCTCTTCATACAGACCGCGATGGAGCTCAAGCACGAGTATGCCGGCATCCACCTCCCCGCGAGCGTCGAGCCCGAGGACCAGAGCGTCCTCCTCAGACGACATTTGCAGTACTGGAGTCTGCACCCCGTAGGTACCCATCTCCCCGCCGCGCGCGACGGTCCGCTGAACGGCTCGGGGCGCAGTGGCTCACCGCGACGATGCACGGCGAGATCCCGCCACACAAGGACTTCCCCGCGCCAGAGTTGCTGCACAAGCTCGTGGACCTGTACTTTGCGAACATGAACGCATACATGCCGCTCCTGCACCGGCCGACGTTTGAGCAGGGCATCAAGGACGGCCTGCACCTCCACGACGAGGGCTTCGGCTCGACGGTGCTCCTCGTGTGCGCCAACGGCGCACGCTTCACGGACGACCCGCAGGTGCTCCTCGAGGGCTACGACACCACGCAGTCGTCCGGGTGGAAGTGGTTCCAGCAGGTGCAGATGGTGCGCAAGTCGCTCCTCGCCCCGCCGCGGCTGTACGACCTCCAGATATACGCGGTACGTCGCTAACGCATGCTCGTCCGTGTTCATGCGCGGTGTTTATGTGTGATTGTTCGCCCGCCCGTCCCGCTTTGCCCTCTTCTTTCCCCCCTCTCGCTTGCCCGCTCGCTGTTCCGCCCCTTCGCCGCCGCTGTTGGCCGCGTGATCGACCCGTTGGCGTATCGATGCATCGGCCGCTGGGCGGTTTGCGCGCGTGCAGCTGACAGCGAGCTTCCTGCAAGGGACGTCTGCGCCTCAGGCGTGCTGGACTATCATCGGCATCGGTATCCGCATGGCGCAGGACGTAGGCGCCCACCGCAAGAAGGTGTACAGCTCCACGCCGACGATGGAGGAGGAGCTCTGGAGGCGTGCGTTCTGGTAATCCCCCGTCCGCTTTCGAACCGCGGGAGAAGGTGGGACTGAACATTGCACCGCTATTTTCAGGACGCTGGTCGCTATGGACAGGCATGCGAGCTTTGCGCTCGGACGGCCGTGCGCCATCCAAGACGAAGAGTAAGTAGCCGAGGGAGACGTTCGCCCCACGATCAGATAGGTGGGGCTTAGTGTGCTCACGCCGTGGTCCCGTCTGACAGCTTCGATCTCGACCTCCCGACTGAATGCGACGACGAATACTGGACGCACCCCGACCCTGCGCAAGCGTTCAAGCAGCCGCCGGGGAAGCCGTCCGCAGTGACGTTCTTCAACTGCTATATCCGCCTGCATCAGATCCTCGCGTTCGCGCTGCGCACTATCGTAAGTGGGCTGTCATGGTCGAATCAGCGCGCCGAGGAAGCTCACATGTGCCGGCCGTCGATCCGCCGGGGGCGCGGGTAGTACTCGATCAACAAGTCCAAGGCACTCCTCGGGTTCGTGGGGCAGCAGTGGGAGCAGCACATCGTCGCCGAGCTCGACTCGGCGCTGAACAAGTGGATCGACTCCGTGCCTGATCACCGTGAGTGCTTTCCCTCGTCCGGCGCGACGCTGCGCGCGCTCATTCGTGCCTGTGTCTGTGTCCGTGTCCGTGTCCGTGCGCAGTGCGGTGGGACCCGAACCGCGAGAACCTGCTCTTCCTGAACCAGTCCGCGAACCTGTACGCGCACTACTACCAGCTGCAGATCGCGGTGCACCGCCCGTTCATCCCGTCCCCGCGCAAGCCGTCGCCGCTGTCCTTCCCCTCGCTCGCGATCTGCACGAACGCGGCTCGGTCGTGCATACACGTTCTGGACGTGCAGTACAAGCGCGCCGGGGAGACAACGTATTTCAACCAGATGTCGCTGTTCACGGCGGGGATAGTGTTGCTGCTCAATATATGGGGCGGGAAGCGCTCCGGCCTCTCGACCGACCCCGCGAAGGAGATGGCGGACGTGCACAAGTGCATGAAAATGCTCAAGATGCTGGAAGCTCAGTGCGTGTGCACCTCCTCGCCGTTCCTGGTTCGTGGCTGATAGTAGGTCCGCGTTCAAGTTGGCATACGGCTGGACGATTGTGGTAAGCGTCTTTTCCGAAGAGCATGTTAATCATTTTGTGGATCGGCTGACGTCGCCCAGGGACATCCTGTACGAGCTCGCGTCGGTCGGGGACCTGCCTCTTCCCCAGGCATCCCCCGCCCCCAGCAACAAGCGCGACCGCGACTCGGACAGCCCGATCTCCTCCGCCGCCCCGTCGGCAGCCGAGTCGCCCCGCGCCCTCGCACAGGCGGAGAGCGCGCGCGCGATCGCGGGCTCCAGGCGCGTCTCGCGGGACGGGCTGTCTCTCAAGGACGGGCCCTCGCTCGCCGCGACGACTTTTGCGCAGCCGTCGCGGTCGCAGTCGCAGCCCCAGTCGCAGGTGTCGACGCCTTCTGCTGCGTCGGAGTCGGACAAGGCTCTGTCGGCTGCCGCTGCTCAGGCTGCTGCTGTCGCCGCAGCGGGGAACAACGGCAATGGAAACGCGGATTTCGCGCTCCCTGTGCACACCGACGAGCTCGGTCGGCTCCCGCTTCACCCTAGCTTTAGTGTGACGTTCCCGCCGGACTGGTCGCACGGTTCAGATGCCCACGCGTCACAACCAATGTCCGCTGCAGACGGCCCCTCTCAGCGACAACAGTCACAACAACAGCAACCTCCACCGCCACCGCCGCGGCAGGCTCAAGGTGCCCAGGGAGGAGGAGGGGGAGCGCAGTTCGACCCGCGCGTGTTGTCGATGTTCAACGTGCCTGGGGCGTCTGCGTATGGCGAGATGTTCCCTGGGGCGTCCCCGGCTGCACCGCAGGACACGCCGCCGTTTGGCGCGCCGTACCTGCCGGAGCTGCAGACGATGCCCGGGGCGGGGCCTGGGTTGACGCCGCAAGAGATGGCGTTTGCGGATAATACGCTCGATATGTGGTCCTCGGCGCCCAGTGGATTCGAGTGAGTCGTGAGGATTTATGTATAGTCAGCGGTTGCTGATCATGGGCATTTGTGCAGGTGGGCCGATTGGGGCACGTACATCAACAATGTGAGCGGGATGAGCCACCCTCCGGGCGGGTCGCAGCCACAGGGGCCGGGGACGTAGGTCGATCGCTTTGCTTTGTTCGCGTGGTACTCTCGTTTTGTTGTGTTGTTGTTACGGCTACTAGTCTCTCGCACTGCACCTCACACCCCGCTCTGCCGTATTGACGACTTCCCTCTCCCTCTATCCCCCACCCCCCACCGAAGTTTGCGAACCCTAGTATATATGTAGCGTTAGATACCCGCCTTGATGGGGGGATGCTCTGTGGTCTTCTGTACTGGTCTCACTTCCGCCTCCTGTCTCCCATTGTCTGCCTACGGCGCTCCCAGCCCCAGCCCATCCCAGTCCCGAAACATGTATCCCAGCCTAATCTTCCGCTGCATTGTCTCGACTCTCACTGTCTGTTCCATTGCTAGCTAGCTGTCCCCGGCCGCCGTCCATGTGATTCCGCTGTATTCATACGTGCTTAGATCCCCCACCCACGATCCATGACGTTCACGGTTTCATGTATCCCGCTTGAGCTCGTTGCGTGTTTCCCGCGTCCGTTTCAGGGGCGCGGCCTTCAGGCCTCGGGCCTCAGGTTCCACAGGGGTTCACGGACGGTTCTTGTTAGGAGGTACGGGCTCTCGCGAGACAACGCGCGGCGTTTGGCGGCGTTTGCATTCTTGTAAAGTGGAGAAGGTATTAAAGTGAGTACGACGTAGAGGTGGTGGAGGCGGCGGGGGGTTATATTTGCAGTCGGCGTGCTTGTGACGTCCGAGACTGACTGTCTCTCCCCCTTCGGTGCGTCAGCTCCAAGTTTCTCTAGCGAGCGCGAATCGTCTTCTCCTTCACTCTTCACTCTGCAAGCGCCACGAGGTCGGCGTGAACAGCGAAGAGGTCGGTCAGTCAAAGCAGGCCACCATGGTCCTCCCCGTCCTCGACGACGACGTCTTGCGTCAGGTCTTCTCGTACTTGCACGGGCGGGACGCGCTTCGTGTTTCGCTTTGCTCAAAACGCCTATACGAGCTATCTCATTCACGCATTCCCGCTGTCGCGGTGTGCGGGAGTCCTGAAGACCTTCGGCGGCTTCACCGATACATGGTCTCGGGCGGTCTAAACCCCCGCGCTCAATATCTGGAGGACCTCAGGATAACCCTGCCGACGTTTGACTACCCACAGCATTCCCGCGTCAACTTTAGCGACTACTGGGACTTCTCCCAGGCTCATCTCATTGGCGACTTACTCTCGCTCGCCCGCCGCCTCCGCCGCCTCTCTTTCGAGCGGTTCCACCCATGCCTCGACGCGGACCGCCGCATTGGTTCCGCGCTGGCGGCGATGCACCAGCTGGTGTACGCCGAGTTCGCGACGGTCGCGGACGGAACGTTTGCGCGTCTCCCACCCCTAGGCAAGGCGCTACGCTACCTCGGCATAGCATACGTGTGGGACGAGGACGACGCGCTGGACGTGCTCGAGAACGAGACGAAGACTCTCCCGCCACTCGTAGCGGCTGTTACTCCGCTTTGCAAGCTTCACACGCTCGACTTGTGGAACTTCACGCCGGCCTTGGGTGCGGTGCCCACTGCCTTTGCGCGGTTCCCCTCGGTTCGCGAGCTCAAGCTTACCGCCGCGTCTGTCGGCGCACTGGAACTTGTGGGAATGTGCCCTGGATTGACTAGCCTCGATTTCTCGCTCGGCGTTGGTGAAGCGGGGGGGCACATAGCTCCGGGTCCGCGGTGGCCGCCACTGCGCAGTTTGAAGTTGGCGAAATACCGAGAGATCCCTTGCGTTGTCGACCGGGTCAGCAGGGCGGACCGGCTCAAGATATTGGAGAACGTCATCATCCGGACGGAACGAGGGGATGAACTAAGGGCACTGCTCCCTCTTCTCGCGGCTGCGTCCCCGGTTTCACTCTCTTTATTTATCACCATTGGGCCTGCACCGGTGGAATTCTTCGCGCATGTGCCTTCCCTTGCTCCGCGTTTGCAAACCCTCGAGCTCAGTCTGGCGTCAACCGAGTTCGCGGCTGAAAACGAGCATTGGCTTGTGAGTCCGCCATTGTGGCACCTTTATGGGCGTAAGATATGCTGAACGTTCCGGGTATTCGCAGGATAACCTGCCAGACGCGCTACGCACACTGCCACTTGTGTTCTTGTCCCTTGCGATCAAGAAATCGTTTCCGGCGAAAGGGCCGCGGAGAGCGACCAAAGGCGTGCTAGCCGAGGTTGAGCGACTCGAAGAGCACCGGAGCGAGTCGATTGCCTCTCTGCCTGGACGACTTGCTTCGGCAATCCCCACCCTGCGCTTCCTCTCTATTACCGCAGCAGGGCCTAACACAAGCGATTTGTACGGACAGGGCACGCCCTACGGTACACCGCGCACGAAGGGGGAGCTTTTACAAGTGAATTATTGGAGTGTCGAGGGTGCTGGGCGTGTTTTGAATGCGTTATTGCCGAGAGAGGGGGAGCAAGTACGTCGTATACAAGCTAGTGTTCCCCTATAAATAGATTTGGGATAAAATCGTTTAAAGTTCCAATCGAAAGGCAAGTATAGCGGCGGTGTGGTTCGAGATGTTACTACCTACGGTCGGGAAACCTTCGTTTTCTCTGTTTTCTCTGGGTTGTAATGCTTTGAGATCGTGCCGGGTAAAAGGAGTATGGCTCAGGTGACATTTTAAGGGCATTCAGGAGGCGCGATTTTGACAACTCGAAGTAACTGTAATGACCGACGAATACTATACATCCCATATGTAGACAACACTTAGACTCCGCAGGTTTAAGCGCCGAGTGACCGCGACGCAGTCTACTCCGCAGATCCTTCTCCGACTGAGACGAGTAACGTCATACAGTGCATCCAGAACATACGCTAGCCCCTTTATTCCGCTACTATCTTGACTTAGACTGGCCTCATTGGATGGCAATACACATCCTCGAGTCCCTGTCAACCCTTGTCCCACCACCGGTAAGTTTGCGTAACCGTGACCTTGCTCTAGCAGTAACTGCGGCCGTCGTTAACGAGCTGATCATGAGCTTGGTTCGCTCCAGGAAGATGGAAGGGAGCATACTTCGGCTTAATGACGATGCCCTTCTCCTGATATTATCGTATATCCATGGAGAAAATGCCCTCAACATTGCCCTAACGTGCAAACGTTTACACGACTTGGCCGCCCCGCGTGTAGCCTCTAGAGCCAAATGCACGCAACCGAAGACGTTCCTTCGGCTATGTGACTACGCTCTGATACCTCCCCCGGGATCATCTTTCATCCGAGCCAAGCACTTGCAGGTCTTGATCATTACGAGCTCAGCCGTGGAAGAGGACGAAGGCCCCGACGACGATTTGGGGCGACTTGCCAACATTCTGTCAGAAGCTCGAGGCCTTCGGGAGCTGAGGTGTTTTGTCTCGTTGGAAAACCGCCAGTGTTACCATTCGATACGAGACGCATTCCTGTCCTTGAACTGCTTGACCACTCTGGAACTAACAGGGGTGTCAGACGACACCGTTTCGGCGCTGCACGAGCTTGTCGCTATGAAAAGCTTAGTGTTACATTACGGAGCCGCAGCAAACTCCGAAGCAACCCTCGTCCAAGAACGCAAGGCGACCACCCTCTTCGTGCTATTCAAGACGTTGTCTAGTCTACGCAGGCTCACTAAACTAGAGCTACATTCCTTCGATCCGCCCCCAATGCCATATCGGCCGCAACTAGATGGTGTACCGCCCTCGTTGCATCGATTCGTATCCATCACAGACATTTCCCTCATCGGTGTTTCTCCGAATGCCCTCTCCATCGTGCAACATTGTCCCAGCCTGGCGACTCTCGCGATCTCGGCCCTCTCACATAGTCTTCATCAGGCGCCCCACGCGAGCGGCACTCCAAGCAGCTCGTATCCACGTTGGCCTGCTCTCCGCAGGCTCTCGATATCCACTTGGGATCTCGAACTTTGTGAAGTCGACCGTCTCGGAACAACGCGAGAACTTTACATAGAAGACGAGCCGTTCGAGAATAGGCTGGCCCCGGCTCCGTTATCCCGCGCGCTCCCTCTTTTGGCACCCCTTGTGCTGTCAGTCACCTCTCGCTTTACCATAGAAGTGTCATCGGCATGGAAAGCGCTCTCTTCGAATACCGCAAACTGGTCCGGGGTTCGCCTCATGGACATCACAGTCAACCCTCCTGGGTACAGACCATGGTCTGAACAGTGGCCGGTAAGCCGCGTCGCCTTCATTGGAAGGCTTTTACGTCGTACTTACCCTGTTCATAACATGACACTTCGGCGTGCTTAGGATCACGTTGCGCCGTCGCTTTCTCACCTCCCTCTTCTCGGTCTGCGAATGGCTATTTACATACCTGCATACTCGTGGAGAGCTAGAGTGGAAGACATGCGAGAAGCAGCGCTTGGTGGAGACGAGTCGAACTCGACGCGCGCGGCCCAGCGTCGCAAGAAAATATTGTCGACATTGCCGCTAAGGCTCTTCAACGCGCTTCCCACCCTTCGTGTCCTCGCAATCGCGGAGGAAGCTTCGGTAGGCAAGTCTTTGCAACATCTCACCGGCGTTGGACTAGGTGCGAAGGTCGACCGTGAATACATGAACGTCGAAACCCAAGTAGTTGGTCCCAATGCACGTCCTAGACAGGTGAGGTGGGACGCGCTCGACTGGACTAAGTTCCAGCCCCATTGGTGGTGTCGCTCTACGAATCCGGGAACACCCACACGTGTGACGGAGAAGGAGGGTGAACAGGTGTATCGATGTATTGAGGATGTTTGTTCCAGCGGTTCAACTCTTCCCTCGGATCTCATGCGTGAGTCTCTTTCTTACTCGCTAATCTACTTGGTTCTGTACTCATCTCACCATTGGCGCATTTGCTGTGCAGGATTGGTATCAGCCATGTCTGTCTGACAAATACATTCGCTATCATCCCCTGGACGCACATTGTACAAAATAGAAAGGCCATAGGACTATTGTGATACTGTGAGGTAAGAGGTTAGCGACATAATTTGAAATGTCACGCCCCCTGGTTGAAGTTTCAAAGGACTTACGAGATTAACTATCTCGCGCGGTGGCACACCCTAGGGAATACGAAAAACGTTATGGGTGTTCATCGTGTCGCTCCGTGGCTCTATAAAACGCGGAACCCAAACTCGTGCGAGAGGTAGATGAGGGCTGCCTCACCTCCTGCTAGTCCCTGCCCCGAGCCAACGACTGTGTTCCGACCACGCTCTTCTTGCCCACGATATCCGTCGAGCGCTCCATAATCTGCGTCAAGTCCGAAATGACGTGAGGGCTGGGCGGGGACGCGCCCACGCTGCGGCTGAGCGGGCTTATCCCGGACAGCGAGATGCTCATAATGTCCCCCGCGGCGGGGATCGATCCGGGGACGATGGCTTGGTTTCTCGCCGCCGACTCGATAAATATAAGTCGGAAGGTGGGAGTGCCACGCGTCGGGTCGCAGACGAGAAGGTCCGTGGACTTCGTCGGCGTCGGCTTGGTCGGACGCTACTACTAGGCCGGGTGTACCGTCTTGGAGAACCCTCTGGACTACATGAGGATGGGGAAAAGAGGCTGAAAACGGGTGGACGCAGGCGGGAGGATCAATTTTGGGAGAACGAACTCGGAGGGGCGTACGAATGTGAATGCCCATGATACGCTACTGTACCGGCACGGGCGGGGACAGGTTCGTGCTCGTCGAGACCTGCAATCCCCGTCAGTCCAGTCTCTCCATCGGGAATGATGGGGATGCTACTTACCAGCTTCTGCTCATTCACGAGCTTCTCAACCATATGGCTGGTCCCGTTAGGCTTCCCGCACCCCGGCTTCAGCGTAAACACACTGTGCACAGTCTGCTTCCGCGTGCTCATCCCAAACCACGGCCTGAGCCCGCCGTGCACCCACTCAATTCCTTCCAGAACCGCAGACTCTGCCCTCTCAGCGCTAGCGTGTACATATGCTGCGTCGCCTCTGCCAGTTGCGTGTCCGGCTCGCCCGTGGCCGATCCCCGCCGCCCACCGTCCCAGTCCCTCGACAGTCGACGCCTGTATTTGACAGCTGGACATCACAGGACCTACGGCTAATTAGCCTGCCATTTCTCCTCCCACTTGCAAGGCTAACTAACCTCATCAGAGCTGTTACGGCTGTAGTAATATAAATCACCAATGAATTCCCGGTAAGGAAACGTCCAAGTACCAGAAACGTGCAACGGTGCGCCTCGGGCGCTTTCTTTCTTTACTTATCCGGTACTTTCAAGTTCCTACTGCTTATAGTAACTTAGTACTGCGTTGCCTCACGCGCTGCGCAGGTCCGGCCACTCGTTGTCTCCGACTTTAATCTCCTCCCTCCAGGAATGAGATGAATTTACTGAGCTTGCCGGACGACGTATTACATCTCATTCTCACTTATGTCCACGGGACAGACGCGCTCAACGTTGCACTCACGTCCAAACACCTCTCCGGACCTGCTCTTCATCAAATCGTTGCCGTGGTTGTCTGTGAAGCACCGGAGACACTATATGGCGTGCATCGATTCTTGTCCTCTGGTCCACCGCAACGCGCACTCTCTCTTCGTTCTCTAACCGTGGACGTCCATCCGGAGGAGGCTCCAACGCAGGATGTCGACGGCCAGCCCCAACCGTTGCCTATCCCTCACCTCGTGGTAGACCTGCTACTCCAAGCTTGTAACATATCGCACCTATATATGGGCAGTTTTGATAGCTATGCGCTCAGAGAACCCCGTATTGGTGCTGCGCTGTCTTCCCTGGTCCGCCTGCGTCACTTACGGCTCTCAGAACTGACGGACGCCGCTTTGCGCATCCTGGCCACTCAGGGAAGCCCCACAACTGTCGAGGACCTCACCCTGATCTACGACGACGACTTTTACTCCGTGTTCCAACAGCATGAGTTCGAGCCCCTCCTCGCAGCGCTCGCCCCTCTACAGCGGCTCCGATCGCTGGCGATTTGGAACTTCTATCCTCGCACGTTCCCTCACAACGAACCCTGCTCTCATCTCCGGTTTTCCTCCGTCACCGATCTCCGCATGGGGGGATCATCCGCCGCGTCGCTCGAGCTCGTCCCTCTTCTCCTCCGTCTCTCTGCGTTAAGGTTCTGTATGCAGTGGAGACGGCCCGAGCCTCCAGGCGTGATTTTCGCGACGCCGCTTCCTGGACGTCCTCGTTGGGCATCGCTTCATCGGTTGGTGCTTGGCGAGCACGCCGACGGCGAGAGCATGTTGGAAAGGTTGAGCATGGTCGACCAACTCCAGATATCCGGCGACTTGGAAATAGGAGGCACGGAGGGTCCCCAGCTATCTCGCTTTCTCGAACTCCTGGGCGCGGCCTCGCCAGTGTCGCTTTACCTTTCTGTCGTGCTCAGCTGCACGCCAATGACTTTCTGGAATCGCGTTGTTGCCGCGGCGCCGAGGTTGCGCGTATTAGATCTCAAAATCGCGCTATCGAAGCCCGCGCTCGAGTTCTCAACTTGGCTCGTAAGTCTTCTGATTATCCCCACTTTACGTCGCCCCCGCTTACCATCGCCGACTCTGCCAAATATCGCACAGGAGGACCTCGCCATCGGCCTCCAGCCGCTCCGCTCGTCGCTGTTGTTCCTGCGCATCTTCGTCCCGCATCTCGGAGACCCCGGGCACCTGTTCTTGCACGAAATCGCGCACGACACATACGGGAACGTGGACGAGGCCGCGGTAGACGCGGCACGCGAGATGGAGGACCGCCGGGTTGCGTCGATGGCGCTGCTCCCCCAGCGTCTTGTGGACGCCCTGCCGGCCCTCCGGTACCTCGTCCTCCTCGATGGTGGGCGGAATGAGGCCTTTTTGCGCTACCCGGTACGTGACCGGGCTTCTCACGTACCTACGAACGACGCGGAATACAGCGAGAAGGGGGAGTGGGACGAACTGCGGCGGACAGACCGCATCAGGAATCGGAAGTATTGGCGCGTCGTGGACGATCGAGCGGGCAGGAAACTCGAGGAGATTTCCCAGCTCGAGAGCGACTCTGCGCAAAAGCTCGTTGAGGGCCCGAACTAGCAGTGAGCCTTGTAGGTCCCCCTATACGATGACTAGCACGTGGTCAGTGCGTTGATAGTGTATTGGTTTTGAACGCGGATACATCATCTGAACGGTGGTTCGCTGGTCTGAGATTGATCCGCAGATGTATTTCTTTCGTTATAGATGTTCGTGCGTGAGATAATGGTCAGCCAAGATAAAACTCTAGAGACGGAATTCTCGAAGCCCACAACTCGTGGACGAGCGCGTCCATGCCATAGCACACACAGAAGCCGCAATCATCTGTCTAGGACGAGGCAACATATTAGGAGCGTCAGTTGTACGTGTGCGGTGAAGGTTTGCAGAAGAAGACTGGCCTTGCTGTGATTTAATTTAACTCTAACAGCCCCCAACGTTTCCCGTATGTCCGATCTTCGTTTATCGAGGAATCCGAGCTGACACAACGCGGGGAGCAAGGAAGACATAAATGCGAAGGGCGCAATTATCTGTACGTATTACACTAAAGGAATATGCAAAGGCTAGCGATAGTCCTACAACACATGGCGCAACGAGCTACTTAGATGCGAGAGCACGGTATCGACATAACTGACAACTAAATAGGTCCGCACCCAGACTCAGCACGGCACCCGCGGAGTCCCTACCCCTCCACGCCTGCGAGCACCTTGAACACCATATCCTGCCGCTCCCTAAACGCCCTGAGCTTCGTCATCGCGACCGCGAGCGCGTTCACGCGGTTCGCGAACGCGACCGCCCGCCCCTCCGTGCTCGTCCGCCGTCGCCTCAAATCGCCTCCCGCGCCCGCACCTACACCCCCAACCACACCGCCCTGCACGGTATCATTGTACACATGCCCCACGCCGCCCTCGATGATCTCCCTCGCGCGCTCGAGCCGCGGCACGGGCGGCTCCTCGCCCCGCTGCAGCGCGCGCACGGCCGCCTCCGAGTCCTCCTCTTCCATCGCGTGCGCCGCCGCGCCGATCGCGCACAGCTCCGCCATGAACGGGCGCAGCGCGGCGGGGCAGTCGTGCAGCGCGAGCGTCTGCCCGAGCACGCCGCGGATCACCGGCTCGTCTGCCACGGCAGGGGAGGGGAGGATGTCGGCGAGCGTCTTGAGCGTGGGGTCGGGGCGCGTCGCGGAGGACGCGGCGACGTCGAGGATGGCGAACGCGACGGCGGCGAAGTAGGCGCGCGGGGCGGCGGCGGGGCGGAGGAGGAGCGCGCGGAGTTGGGGTTTGCGCGCGAGGACGTCGGCGAGGGCGGCGTAGAGGGTCTCGCGGATGAACTCGAGCCCGGGCGTTTCTTCGGCGAGGATGGTGGGCGTGGGTGGGCCGATGGCGTGTGCGGAGGGTGGGAGAGGGGAGGGGGAGATGGGCGGGGAGGAGACGGAGGTGCGCGAGGAGGCGCGGGAGTGCGTGTGTCGTGAGGAAGAGGAGGGTGAGGAGGGAGGCTCGAGGGAGCGCGCGGACGCGGGTGGGGACGTCGGTGGGGGGCCTGCGGCGTTGTTGTCGTCGTAGCTCGGGGGCGGCATGAAGCTCGCCTTGAGGCGGCGGTCGCTGCGCCCCGCCCCGCCGGTGCCAGTGTCGAGCGCGGCCTGGAGGTCGTCCGCGTACTTTTCCTGGAACGTGCGGCGCATGCTGATCTCGATCGCGACGGCGCGCATGTCCGCTGCGATCCCGTTCAGACGCGGGTTGAGCGGCGTGGCGCGGGGGGCGAGTCCGCAGATAACACGCGCGAGGTCGTGCTGGTGCTCGGGCGCGAGGGCCTGGATCTGCGGGACGAGCTGAGACCAGACGAGGAGAAACGGCCGGAATGCGGGCGGGCAGTTGGTCAGCGAGAGGTCGGCGGGTGCGAGGGCGGTCCCGCTGGTCTTTGAGCGGCGGGGGAGAGGCACGGAGGGTGGGTTCGTGGTGGAGCGCAGTGCGGCAAAGTAGAGGCACAGCGCGGGGCCTTGGTCGTAGATTGAGGGTACGCGTGGGTGTCGAAGAGTGTGGGGACGTACCAGTAATCATGAGATCGGCCTCTGCGCTCGAGAGCGTGTCGGTATCAAGGAGCCCCTCCACCTTTGCGTGCGCCAGAGACGACTTGAGGTACGAGTGGAAGCATTCCTGGACGTACGCCTCGGAGAGAGTGGGCTCGCCGCTGTCGACCGCGTTGACGACGTTGGACATCCGCAAACAGGGATAGATAGCGTTGGTGGTAGTAAGCGACGACGGCGAAAGCAGAGTGTGTGGTTGGGATCTGGCGCTCGGGGCCGAGGATACTTAACGCTTGCGGGCGCCACTGCGCCACGTGGGAAGCTCGGCACTGCCCTGTGGGTCGGGCGGAGCCTGTGCAAAGTTCGGCATGGCGGTAAACGGTTTCGAGCGCAGTGCAGAGGCCGAAAGCGGAGGCAATGCGAAAAGCCGGATGACGTAGAGGCCAACGGGGAACTTGGGCCAAAAGAACGACGGTCGTGCCGGACTGAACCGGGTCTGTGGCAAGAAGAGCTTGGTAGCAGCAAGAGGCATGGGTAGGACGTTGTGGAAGCAGGGCAAGCCTCCGGGGTTGCCGGAGGGATGCGAAGCACACAAGAGACGGAGGAAAACAAGGCGTTGAGAGCCGGAGGGCACACGTCCGGAGTTAGAGATGGTTTACGAAGCTCAAGCGCCGAGTTTCGGGGCTTCGGATTAGTGGGATATGCCAGGCATATGAGTCACTCAAGCAAGAAGGAGACGTATCAATAGCGCGCCGTGAAAACGAGTGGCGAGTGGACGGCGGCGCTCGGAACAGTGCTGTCTAACACGTCAATGACGGTCTTCGCCGGTGGTGAGTGGGAAGAATCGCGCGGAGGAGTGTGGTATATCGCGAGGAGCGCCGAGAGCCAGTGAGTTTTGACAGAGGAGGGGCGAATGAATGCTGTTAAGACTGCCGGGACGCTGGGCGTGAGAGGCCAAGAGACAAGGTTGAAGTGGAAAGGATGCATTGTCGCCGGGAGGAGCACGGCCGGAGAAGACACACAGGGCAAGCGTCTGCGACCTCGAGGAGCAAAGCCGAGGGGAGGCATGAGAAGCGCAGGAAGCGTTGGGGTGACGTCCGAGTCATGGCCATGGAATGCAGTTCGCCGAAGAGCTCGTTACGGGCAAAGTGCTTGACGAACCCGACATGCACGTAAGGCAAGCCGCTGAAGGAAAACACTAGAGCTAGAGGCAACGAGGAGGGGTTGGCTGTGTGGTGGATGGCACTTAGTCCGGGGATCGCAGGAGGCCTTGGTATTTAGAAGGTATGGCCGAGGAACCAGAAGCGGAGAGTAGTCTGTCCCGAGAGGATGTCGGCGTTGGGTGTATTCGAGTTTCCCCCAAGTACTAGGAAGTACAGAAGTAGAAGCTTACGAAGCTTAGAGCAGGGTTAGTAGTCTTCAGAAAGGCGTCTAGAGTGAAAAGCAAGCAGTAAGAGAACGTGCCAGTCTTCGCCGTCGACAAGCTAGAGCAAGAGCGTCAAGCAGCGGACGCGGGCAATCACACGCCAACGCGCGCTGTCACGGTCACGTGATGCGTAGTCACGCAGCGCGTGGCCAAGGCAGAGCGAGCGGCCGCTCTTGTGCTCTCCTCGTCCTCGTCCTCGTCCTCGTCCTCGTCCTCGTCGTCCGCCATGTCCGAGCCCAACACGCCGCTCCGCCGCTCCAAACGCGGACAGCCCGCCCTCGCCTACGCCGCCCCCGACTCCCCGCCCGGTCTCGCCTCCTCGTCCGCCGTCGTCCCCGCCCGCCCCCTCTTCTCCCGCCCAACTCGCCCACAAGACCTGTTCGAGGACGAGTCCCCCGACCTCGACGCCCTCGAGCCCCTCCAGACTGCCTTCTACCTCTCCTACTTCCGCTCTGCCAACCCCGCTGCTGCACGCGCTCCCGTCAGGACGTACGGCAAAGTCTCCCGTCCCCGCAAGAGTGACCCAGACCCCTCTATCCCCTTCAATGTCGGCGACCCTGTCCTAGTCAAGACCGCATCAAAGGTCCCCAGCGTAGCCGTTATTACTGCTATCTGGACTATAGAGGGTGACAATTTCCGCCCAAAGGCCCCTCTCCACATTCGTGTCCATTGGTTCGTCCGTCCAGCCGAGCTGCCCAGAATCCGTGCCCGAAGGGACTTTTACGAGGTGTGCTTTCCGCCCTTTTACATCCTTAATAGAGTAGACCGGATTCCGTTTTGAGTGTGAGATCAGTGCCACAAGCGTCCTTCCATGCCTGCTTGTAGCGGCCTTATACTAGTGCCTTAGCTGAGGCCTTGCGTTCAACCACCGGTTACGAAACCACACGCTCCAACGCCCTCGGCACGTACTAATCATCACCCCACAGAACGAAATCCTCTACAACATCTCCGCCTGCGACACCATCGCCCCCTCCGCCATCCTCGCCCATTGCGCCATCTCCTCTTCTCCTTCCAAGGCCGTCAACATCCCCGAAGATGCCTCCCACGACGACCTCTTCTGCCGCCTCGCCGTCGACCCCATGCGCGGCCTCTACTTCGCACACAACTGGGATGCCTTCCGCCTCAAGGCGCTCTCCGCACAGCCCTCCTCGCCCGATGCCGATTGCGAATGGCCCGACGACGACCTATGGGCGGTCAAGCCCGCCGTCCCGGCGCCCCGTAAGACGAGCACCGCGAGCGGGCGCGAGAGCCCCCGAAAACGACGTCGCGTCGCACGCGAGCTCGAGGATGAGGACGCCCGCTCCGAGTCGTCCGATGACGGCTCCGGGGACGAATTCGAAGCTCCACCAGACGGCGAGCACAGCGACGCGGACGAAGACGCGGACGCCCGGGCAGACGAGGACGAGGACGGGGCCGAGGAAGACGACGTCGTCGCCGAACTGGCTCCCCGCACGCCCTCGCGCAAACGTAAACGCGCGGGGACGTTCACCCCCCGTACACCGAGCTCGCGCACACCCCGCCGCTCGACCACCACCACACCCCGCCGCCGAAAAGACGCGGCCGCACTCGCGCAACCGACGCCGCACTCCAAAGCAGCCCTCCGTCGGCGCAAACGCACCGCGCTCGCCGTTCGTCCGCCGCCCCCCGCGGAGGGCATGCTCGACCTCGAGCTGCTAGATGCGTCGGGGGCGCACGGGCTGAGCGCGGACCCGTGGTTGCGCGCGATGCATGTGCTGCATGTCGCGGCACGTCCGGGGGCGTTGCCGTGCCGGGAGGCTGAGTATGCGCGGGTGTTGCGTGCGGTTGAGGAGTTGCTCGAGGAGGGTAGCGGGGGATGTATTTGTGAGTCGCGCGTGTCCGCTTTTTCGGCCGTATAGTTACGGGACTGAGCGAACGAAATGATGCACAGATATCTCGGGGGTGCCTGGGACGGGGAAGACGGCCACCGTGCACGCCGTCGTGCGTGAGCTCAAACGCATGGCTGAGCAAAACGTACGTTGCACCCATAAATGCGCCCCTCCCCTCTCTACTCACCTTCACTAACCATTCCGTGGGCCTGCAGGAGGCGAACCCGTTCGCGTATGTCGAGATCAACGGGCTCAAGATCCCGGAGCCCGCGGCCGCATACGGCCTCCTCTGGGAGGCCGTCTCCGGGCACGACGCCGCGCGCGATGGGCACATGAAGATCGGCGCGAAGGAGGCGCTTCGCCGGCTCTCGCAGCACTTTAGCGGCGCCGCGCGCGTCGGGCCCGCTGGCGGGCACGCGTGGTGCGTCCCCGCTCTCCGTTTCCTCTCCACAGCGCGGAGGACGTTCTGACGGCGCGCATGCAGTGTGGTCTTGATGGACGAGCTCGACCAGCTGATGACGAGCAAGCAGGACGTGGTGTATAATTTCTTCAATTGGCCGACGTTGGCGCGTTCGAAGCTCGTCGTGCTTGCTGTCGCGAACACGATGGACCTCCCCGAGCGTGTGATGTCTGGCCGCGTGCGTAGTCGTCTCGGTGCGTACATCCCGTCCTTGCGCGCGGCAGCTTCCTTCCTGCGTTGGGCCAATGCTGACCCCGTGTAGGGATGGTGCGGATAAACTTCCAGCCGTACACGACGCCGCAGCTCGAGCAGATCGTGCGCGCGCGTCTCGAGGCGGCGCGGCGCGGACTCTCCGCGGTGCCTGGCTCGCCGGACGTACTCGCGCCCGACGCGTTGAAGTTTGCGGCGATGAAGGTGTCGTCGATAAGTGGCGACGCGCGGCGCGTGCTCGATATTTGCCGGTGCGTCCCGGTTTCGCTCGCCCTTTCCACTTTCTGCATCGCACGTGCTGGTGTTGACGTTGGGGTAGGCGCACGGTTGAGCTCGTGCAGCCGCGGCGGCGCACGGCGCGCACCGAGGACGTCAAGGCGGTCATCAAGGAGATGCAGAACAGCCCGACGGCGGCGTTCCTCCGCGAGCTGTCCTTCCACGAGCGCCTCATGCTCGCCGCGCTCGTCAAGTGCGTCCGCAAGGAGGGCGTCGAGGAGATCAAGTGGGCCGACGTGCGTAGACTACTCCCTTTTTTGTTTTGTATTATAGTCGTGCCTGCGGACTGACGGTACCCTCCTCCGACGGCAGATTCAGCACCAGCATCTCGTCTGCCTCAACCTCCTTGCCGGGGCGGGGAACGACCCCAATGCAGACCCGGACCCGTCGCGCCGCCCGAGCGCAGATGAGCTCGTGCTCGTGCTCGATGCGCTCCTCGCGGCGCACGCGCTGATCTGTGAGGACGGGCCCGCGGTGGCGCGGAAGGCCGAGGGCGAGCGGCGCGTTGCGCTCAATTTGGAGTATGCTGAGGTCGAGAGAGTGTTGGGCGAGGTCGGCGGGGCGCGGTGGCGGAGCGCGCTGAACGTGTGAGGAGGAGATGTACTGGCTGTATCGATTCGAGATAGGTGCCTGCCCCGACAGGTTAAGTCGGGCATATTTGTATTATTAGGGTTATTTCTACGGATGTACGGATACATGCTGCATGTGTCCGGCTTGGCAAGTACAGGTTCACGAACCCTGAAGAAAAGCCTACTGGTCTGGGTTCTCAATGAGCTTTGGTCAAATTGGTGCGTGCCCGCTTGCCGTGCCTAGGAAATCGCCTCAACCGAATGGTATGCCAGTTCCAGAAGTGATTGTTATAATGATGGCTGTAAGTTGCGCACAAGCTTGCACCTACTACGACAGAGATATAAACGACACCCATACAACAAAGCCCGCATGATCAGAGAGGAGTTGACGCTGTGGGACTCGACTGAAGATCATCACGACCGTCGCCGATTTGCTGCGTAGCGCTGCCCCGCCACATCGTTTCCCGTCGGGTGAGCGCACGCCTCTCCCGCTGGCTACAGTCACCGGCGGGCTGTGTTGAAGGCTCTGATCCTTCTAGATTTTTGTGCTTAGGTTCCTGGCCTCTGGACGCACACCTCGAATCCTGGGAGCGAGGAGGAGCGGGGCCGCCGTGCAAGGCACGATGTTCTGTCGTCCTCATAGTATCGCACGCTCCGGCTGGCGTTATTATCTGATGCTGTTGTGAAAGAACGCGCATCTCTACTTTTCACCGATACCGTGCAGGACTAGGCGTTGTAAACCCGGAACAGGCTGGTGAAGCTGGTCGCACGCCACACACCCCCGGCGATACGTCTGTTGTATTCTATCGCAGTGACCCGTGGTTGCAGGCAACGAGAAGGGACGTGCTTGAACGCGGCTTACACACATTCTTGTGCACCATGTGGCGTCCTTGGCAACGGCATCCTCGCCACGAAATAGACAACGAGATATGCTTCCTAGGAGCTCCGCGAGTATAACTACGCTTCGCGACCGTGAACGATAGTACGCCACGCCCCACTTCAGACTAACATCAAGCACCATGAGCCAATACAGTCTGTCCACCTGCGACCCCCTACAGAGGAAGAAAGGTGTTTCTTTCAGACTTATGCGCCTTTGTTCGCGTGCACTGATTCGTGATACACTAGCTGACCGTAAGGACGTCCGTAGAGCGCCACATATTGGAGCCTTCGTGAGCACGGTGCTTTTTGAGATGGGAACCATGGACACTTTCTTCCCTGGCTCTCGCGCGGGCACGATCTCATTACTGGAGGACATATCCGAAGTCGGCGCCGAGGATTACAACTCATTCAAGCCTATCCTGCGATCGCCGCGGGGATCCTCCAGCGACATTGATGTGGCAAACAGTTCTCTAACGGCGGGTAGTAAGCACCATACACGACTATATTGACGACTCGCTTTTCTCATGGCCTGCCCGTTGCAGCAAGGAAGAAGTCATCAAGCGTTGCAACAGTGTTTGGCGGACCGGTGCTAGAGAGCCCGTGCTCGTCTCGAGCGAGCACCATGGATGAATCTGCAGCACTTCTCGTCGGGGGCACGACATATTCTGCGTCGCCTTCTTCTTCGCCTCGTACTTTGAACCAGCCCGCGAAGAAGAGGCCGTCGCCGTTGCAGCCTGCGGAAACTGTGGAAATGTCTCAGTCTGCAGATGCTGAAGCAGTTACGCCGACGGCGCCGACGCCAACGACGCCATCCGCATTCGCGCGTGCGTTCGGAGCGATGATAAAGTCTCGGTTTTTGTAGACATAGTAGTAACGCCCCAAGTTGCACATCGTACCTTGTATCGTTAGTTTGGGTCCAGTATAGTGGCCATAGGTTCTGCATCATTGAACCTTTGTATCCCATGAGCTCTGTGACTGTACTATCTCAATATGTGGATACAAGTACTCAGCTAGACCCAGTATCTCGATCATGACCACAGTAAACGAGTGTACGGAAACCAGGTTCGAGGCTAAGCTTCCCTGCCAAATTACCGCCCTAACAATCCGGACCGAAGATCTTACAGCAGTAAACAACGGACGTGCATCCGGCCCCGAGTGCGCCCAAAACTCCGACAACAACTGCAAGCGGCATCAGGGCCCACCCGCACAGCTGCAGCGCATGCGCCACCACAAAGCCCTTCGGCACAGCGTGCGGCAGCACCGCTACCCCCACGGCAAATGGAAGGAGCGACAGCACGGATCCGCAGAAGATGGCCACTAGCCACTGTGCGTGTTCGTGTCTCTCCCCGATGAGGTACACGAGGAACGCGACAAGCGGCACGCCGGGGGCGCATTGGATGAAGGCGCCGAGGAAGGAGAGCGCGAAGATGGCCCCACCCGAGGGAAGGAAGTAGGGTTCGTCCGAGGATAGGAAGATGGCTCGGCTGAGGAGAACCGCGAGGGCGTTTGCGGTCGCGGTGACGATGGTACTGGCGGGAACGAGAGCGAGGACGGTGAGTGTGGTTCTGATACTTGGAAGCTCGATGATGGTGGTGTTATCGTCTGGTGTACCCTTAGCGGTTGTGGTGGGCTCTTCGACTTCGAGAGTCGTTCCGGAGGACATCTCGTCCTGCGCGACTGGTTGGTAGCGGTGGGGTACGGGAGGCATGCGGCAATCTATGGGTAGTATCTAGATGTTGTAGTTTGCACCGGCAGATTATAGAAGGAAGTGGTACGGAGTACGGAGTTGGCGGTGGTATCGGGCAGTGGTCGACTTGGTGTGATCTGGCCTACGCTCTATTTTCACAGTGGACTGTCTTATAGCAGGGGCGTACAGGGATTCACAGCTTCCCCTAAGGAGACGGAGCCATTTCGTGAGTTACCAGAGAACAAGGAATGGCTAAGAATACAATTACACAGGCATGCTTAGGTCGTAAAGGCGGTAGTGCACTTCGACTGTAAACGCATCGCGCGGTCGCTCAATTGTAAGTGCAGGAACCCAGACGACGATTCCCAGAGGTGCGAAGTGTCCTGAGGCATAACTTGGATGTTTGCGATCCTTGAATCAGATTCCCGAGAATCGACGAGGTAGGCGACCCGGAAGATAACGAAGCGAGATACAAAAGACGACCACGCTGGAGACTTCGGGTAGGGACAATCCGATAGGCGCCCAACCGGCATATTCCGGACCACCACGGTCGCCTGTGAGCGCCTGTGCCGCAATTGTCCAGTGGTTGTCCTTTCACCACCACTCGCCGGGTGGCCCCTCGTCATCCCTCGCACGCATGTTGTGCGCTATGGTAAGTTCCATGCAAGGGTCGCCTTGGATCTCAGCACAGGTACGTACATACCGGCACATGTACAAACGTCACTCGTGCCCATGAGCTATCGTTCATCCACACAGGCACACCGCCTCGAGGTCTCTCACTCCCCGTAACGTGTTCAAAAACACCGCAAATACTGGCATATATTGTGTCTCCAATTTAGTCTACATTACGCAAACACTTTCGTAGCTCCAACCGCCCGTGTGTTCATGCCATGTCCGATCTGGTCGTTAGATTTTAGTCAGACGCATGGGCCGGACGCCCGATCGATTTATCGGACTCGACGCTTTGGCCGCCACCCAGAGAAGTACGCGTGGCTGTGTCCGGGCTTCTTCGACTCATGTTCAAGTACTCTCGGCTGCTGCTCTGGCGCACCGCCTCAGCGTTGCCAGACCAGCTTGCCTGCGCAATATAAAGACCACGCTCACCAGCCTCTGGCGGTATCGACCCGCACCGTTCGCCATTTGCCTCCCTTGACACAACCACTACCATGTTCACCGAAAACAAGACCTCTTCTCGCTCTGTGTCGCCCCTACTTCCCTTGACGAGTGACGATCTTTCGCCGTCGCCCCCACGATCTCCCCAGTGGCGTCCCGTCATGCAACCACCCGAACGCCCGGCCGCTCCCACAGGACCCCGACCCACGATGCGCTTTCTGCGCCGTGTCGGTATCGAGTTCCTCGCCGCACTGTGCCTAACGCTATGGTGCACGGCGCTTTCAATCCTCGCCTCCTGCGTGTTTGGTTCCATCGGACTCAGCCTCTTCAAGAAATCGCACCCGCACAGCCCCGCATTCTCCGGGCAGGGCTTATCCATCCTCGTCATCGGGTGCTTTATCCTCTCTGTTGCCATTGGTGTGTGCGCACACGCGCTCTGGGCCATTACCCATCTGCAAGAGGAGCCGGTCAAGCTCGGGAGCCGGCGGGGTCATCCACTTATCGCACCTGCCAGCTTGCTCGCCGTCATCGCTGGCGGCTTTGCCCCGGCGTTGGGTATTGTCGTGTATCCAATCCACGTTTTGCCGCTCGGTTACACGGCCGCAGTTGCCTTACAACTATTTGGGATCGGACTCGGCTTTGCAGCGGGGCTGGTGGTGTTCATTGTCGGGATCGTCGTGCTCGGTCTGATGGTCTGCGGTGGGTAAGGATCCCTGGCGGGACAGTAGACAAAGTTTCGGACATATAGAAACCTCGACATTGTATCAGATCAACCCTCCCCCATTCTCCTCATTATGTAGATCACAACCTGTGACCATCGCAATGAAACGAAAATGTACGAGGACGCTCTCGGGCGCTTAGATCGCAAACCCGTCACACAAGTCAAACCCGCACCGTCCCGAAGTTCATGCCGACCTTGATGATCCACAATCTCGCTCACTACTTCCGCCACCTTCTCTTCACGGTGGCCATCGGTTTTGTGGCCTATTTCGTCATGGCCTACATCGTACTACTCCTCTCTATTGCGACGAGTCACAATGTTTTGGACTCGAAGCCGCGGCTCCTCGGCCTCCCGGGCTTCCAGACGATTCTCGTCGGTCCCATTCCATCAAGCGGCCTAGTTGTGATCAACTACATTGTTTGTGCCGCCGATGCCGCTTCCCTCTCGATACGACCTGGGATTCCTCTGCAATCACCTGGGATGGGTGATCTCTACGTCTTGGCTTTTAGTCCCAGCATGAAATGCGGAGTTGTCGCGCAAGGTTTCGAAGCAATCATCCTTTCTCAACCTTTCGGATACGACTTTGGCGTGCCATTTTTGATTGTGGGTCTTCTTCCTCTACCGCTATATCTGGCTGGGTGGATAAAAAAGATGCTTCGGAAGGCCCGTTCGAAACTGTGACGCTCTTCAACTTTTAGTTGACGCTAGTAGTAATGTAAGATTTTCAAATTCTTACTAACTTATAGAGTATAGTAAGTAAGGGTGCACAGATGCACAGATGATGCTAATCACGTTTGGAGCCCTCTATTCAACATCTCAGTGTTATTATGCCACAATCTCTCCGAATTAAATTGCACTGTAGCGAGTAATTCCGTTCTACGCCGATTTCAACTGACCAAGAGGGTTCATGGTGACTAGGACCCCGCACTCACTTTAGGTGTACGTCTGAAATTTCCCGCCACAATCTGTTCTCTGAAAAAATAGGGTGCGATATACTGCGATATGTTTCCAGATGGAACGATACATGAGCCTGAGACCGTGTCGCTGCTGGGAGCCTCGAGGTCGACGAGCCGGCGGTGCGTGCACTGCCACGCCAAAAACTACGCCTGCCTGATCAGGAGCGAAGGTCAACAGCCACGAGGCCGCAAAGCGCTGCGCGCTTTCAAGGCGCACCGCGGGGAGTCGGGGCTCCTGCCTTTTGCGATCTCTTTTGTTTCTGCTCTCCCGCGTGCACGAGAATTAACGGTATAATTTTCATGTGCTCGGCACCGGATGATTGAGCTAAAGGAATCAAGAAAGCAGAATCGGAAGATCATCGCCGTCGTCCAAGGACGGTGGGTATTGTCCTGCCAAACAAATATCTCCGCGGGCTTCTGGTGTCCTAGTTTTCTGGATAGCTTCAGTTTCCGCGCTCGCTCCCTTCGCTTCGGCTGTGCTATTATCTGGTACGACAGATTATCGTGGGCGCACGCACCCTGAGAGCACGCACACCCGCCCGACTACTACGGGCGTCGCCATGCTCTACGGCACCGCCCCGAAACCGCATGCTTCGCGCAACCAACGTTTGTCCTCACGCTAGCTTTTTTTGTGTCCTGTTTCTGAGACACCTCGTGCCGTATTCTGCATGACCGGGGGTTCTCACCTGGGTTCAGGTATCGCTATCCGCGCCGGGCGGTGGCGCGGGGCCCTTTAAAAGGGTGACCTAGGACGCTGAAAGAAAGGCGGGACCGCACAACGCACCGTTCCTTCGCTCTTCGTTCGCTCAACACCATCTTTTTCAACCACTCAACACATCCTCGACTTTCGACTTCCGCTGCCGCCCAGTTCGTCGCAAGTATGTCTCAAGACGCTCTCCCGCGCTACACCACTTTCCCGCAGGATGACTCCCTCAAGGACGCCCCGGTCTCGCAGGCGTCGCGCTTCTTCCTCGTCCTTGGTGGTCCTGCAGCACCACAGTACGTCCGGATCCCGACGTCGGACTCCGAGGTCGACCTCGAGAAGGGTCTCTTGACCCCCGTCGACAACGCGGTCTCCTTGTCCGGCAGTCCCGGCGTCCTCGCCGCCACCCAGGCCCCCGCCACTCAACCGAGCCTCGTTCCCTCTGCGCCTCCGCCGCCTTCCAGGATCACCCTAGCCAACGCCTTCTGGCTAGCACGCATGGGCCTCCTGCTCGTGGTCTCCGGCGCCGGCGTGTCGCTCGTCACGAGCGTGATCTCCTTCTACCTCGGCATGGTCGCCGTCCTCGGCTGGTACACGCCCTTCGGCGACATCTCTGGCACTGCTGCGTTCACCGCGTGCGCCGCGGGTGGACCCATCGTCGGCGCCGCCGCGGGCGCTACGGCGTTCGTCGCGCTGTGCGTGCGGCGTGCGCGCACGCCGCTGGGCGAGCTACAAGAGGAAGCGAGGGTCGACGCCAAGCGCGCGAGGCGTCAGTGGATCGATTCCGACGAGTGGCGCATGGAGGAGCCTTGGGAGTTGTGGGGCATGATGGGCGTCGCTGCACTGCTGGGTGCGTTTGGGCTCGTGGTCGGGCTCACGGTCGTGCCTGGGCTCGCGGGCGTCGCGGCGGAGGCGGGGTGGTCGATGTGGCATGCCGTCGCGGTCGGTGTGTGGGGTGTTACGGTGCCGTTCACCCCGTGCATCGTCGGTGCTGTGATCACGACACTCACGAGCTGCGACCCCGTCCGCGGCTTTGAGGGCGGGTGTGAGTTCTGGATGGCGTGCGCTACTGCTGGCGCTAGATCTCGTGGTTACTAGGTAAGCTTCTTCGCTCTGCAGGTCTTCGGGGAGGCTAATCTCAGGTATTTGATAGGTCGGACGAGTTGTTCTTTTGTGTGTTGTAAGACGAGCGCCCTTGTCAAGCCGGGTGTTTATCTTGCGTTCCGAGTCGAATCTGCCTTGCTGTCCCATCATTATGCCTGTATCTTTCCTGCTTTGTATCTCGCGCTCGTGGACGCTGGACTCTCGCGTGTGAAGATGTTGCTGTTTTGTGCTGTTGTATCGTCGTTGTCGGTCGCGAATATATGCTGTATGCCCATGATTCGTGCTCGTCCGCCGTCAGATATTCCAACTGATCCATCCGTGGAGTGGGTTAGCGCGTATGTATGTGGTATTAATACAATGGCCATCCTACTCTATCCCCGATCACTGACGCCGACACCCCGGTACCCTACAATCCAAGTATCCGCCGCTCCCATTGCCAGACCGCATAGCTGATCGCTGTCATGGGCACGACCTTAAGATACCCGATGCTGAGACCGATGTAGAACCCGCGCCAGCCTCCCGCATTCCAGATCGTACGCACGGTCTCGCCCCAGCGAAGCCAGCGGTCGGGACGCGTGAGGCCGCCGACCTGCATCCGCCGCCGGACGACCTCGAACGGATACGAGACGGTCTGGGCGAGCGCTCCGGATACGGCACCGAAGGAGAGATCGGCGAGCGGATGCGACTTTGCTTTCGAGGTGGGGGAATTTGGGGGGAGGAAGCGGGCGCGGAGGAAGCCCCACGCAAGGAATGAGGTGCCTGCGTAGGGGATAATGCCGGCGATGGTGACGGTGAAGCCGCGGTAGAACTTGAGGAGGGGGAAACGCATGAAGAGGGACTGCTGTGTCTCCAGGGCAGTCTGCACTAGCGAAGACCCCGAGGGTGGAGGCGGGCGGACGGCGCCTTCGTTGTAGATGTGCTGCATGACGGAGCGGATGGAGGGGCGGTGGTAGGTCTCGGGACTATGGGAAGCCGCGCGCGTGTAGTAGGCCATACGGACGCGGATAAGCTCGAGGGGGTATGTGAACAAAACGGAGATCATGCCTGGATGCCGTTAGTTACATTAGGGAGATGCACGAGTTGCAGGGAGGGCGTACCGGAGAGCGCGCCGGCGGTAAAGCGGCGAAGGTTGGTCTGACTTTCTCGAGTAGGCATTAACGCCTAGAACAAAAGTTAGAGAGGTAGCACGGGAGACGAGGACAGAACGTACGCCTTCGATTTGGTCGTATGCCATGAATTTGATGGCGGCGTAAGGGAATATTCGGAAGAGGGTGGCGGAGTGGCCCTGGAGAAGGCCGCGGAAGCCGTTCTCGCCGTAGATCTTCGCGACGGCGCGGAAGGTCCCGCTCCATGTTCCTGTGCGAGGACGTTAAGAACATGGGACGGTTAGGAGGGCCGAGGGCGATGGCGGACGTACCGGCATACTTCTGGAAGTCGGGGTTGGATGCTTGAAAGAGGATCTTGACCCTGTCGAGCGGGGCAACGGCGGTCTTGGCCTGCCCGGGAGTGAGTATATGCACAAGGTCGTAAGTGTACGCGGCATTGAAGACGTACGACACAGCCTGCGGTGCCCCCAGCCAAGCCGGAGCGGACGATGTAGTGTAGGCTCTGCCTGTCTTGTGATTCATGGGCGGGCATCCGAGAGGGCGCGGAGCGTCAGCGCATGCGGTGTGGGGCGAGTCTGAGAGCGTGCAGGCTGCCTGGAACGACGAGGGCGCCGTGTGGGAGGGGGAGAGGGTCGTGTGGGGTGGGTGTATGCGCTGTGGTGGGTGACGCTGGGTGTAGCGAGGAATGCGGGGCCCCAGTCGAGGACGAAGAGTTTCCCGGGTGACGTCCGGCTCGCGGCTCCCGCTCCGCCGTGCCGCCCACGTGACTGGCGCGTCCCGGACGCGTCGCGCGTCGGCCGTCCATTCACGTCCATTGACCGGTCTCTTCTTTCCCCCCGTATATAACGACTACCACGAAATTACGCACGATACTAACTCAGAAACCGCAATGTCGAAAGCAAAGCAAACCGAGGCCAAGGTCGCCATCCTCAAGGGAAAGGAAGGTGCGTGCCTCTCGTGCTCATCAGCGTGCATACAAGGTACTCACTCTGCGATCGCTTGGGTAGCCGAGGACAAGGTGCTCGAGTATATTAGAAAGGTACGCGGAACATAGCATACAGTGAGAATGACAGAGGTTCAACACCGGGGGACCCACAGATGAACCGTCCCTTCGGCGCTGTCGACGTCTCCGCTAACCTCAAAGGCGCCGTCCCGAAGGCGACCACTCAGAAGATCATGGTCGCCCTCGCAGAAAAGGGCGATCTTGTTCAAAAGATCTATGGTGCGCATATAGTCGCACCTTGTATGCGCGGTCGCACATTTCGCGGCGTGCTTGGCAGGCAAGACAACCTTCTTCGTCGCGAACCAAGCCGATCTCGAGGACATGCCCTCCGAGAAGCTTGCCGCGCTCGAGACCGAGATCAAGCGAATCGACGACGAGAATAAAGCACTCGGTGCGGAGGTTAAATCTATCGGCGCAGGTGCGTTGGCGCAGCGCAAGAGAACGCCGAGGATTTCCCTCACCTTTGCCCTGTATATATGGGTTAACGGACTAGAACTGGGGAAGCTTAAAAGCACTCCCACGGACAAGGAACTTGCCGCCGAGGTCGAAAACGCAGCTACTGCGGTGCGTATGCCTCCTGACCTATGAATGAGATCGACATGCAGGGCGCTAACTTAACTTTGCGTCGATCCGCTGCAACCTTACGTCCAACCGCTCGCGTTGGCTGCCGCGCGTTGTAGGTCCAGAAGGCACGCGCGCACCTCGAGCCGCTTCGGACAGGGACGCCGCTCATCTCGGCAGAGGAGACAGCGCAGTTGGACACAGAGTGGACGCGCTGGCGAAACGAATGGGTCCGGCGGCGGAAGGTGTTTAACACGTAGGTCTCGGAGCGCCGTGTGCGAGTGCGGCGAAGGGATGCTTGATCCTTCCTGGACGGTTGCTGATCAGGGCCTGTTCACTTTTCACGCACGCATGCATGCTGGCATGGACGTCTCCGCGGCTGCGGCGGTCGGGGCCCGACGCACAGGTTTTGGTCCCTTGCGACGGACGCACTCGCTCCACAGCAGGCGGCGGAGCTGGGGGAGGATTTGGGCATCGAGGTCGACACGCCGGAGCACGCGACGGTCGAGCGGGGGCAGTTGTGTGCGACGGGGAGTGTGCTGGGGAAACGACGCCGGTGAGGGTGCAGCGATGTATGTACACGTAGGCTCGTGAACCAGCAGTTCGGATATTAGAACTCCGTCGCTCCGCTCTGTGAGGATATCCGAACGGCTGGTACAACTCGGCGGTCGTTTGGCGTGGACGTCCCAATTTGGTACCCCGTGTGAAAACACACTTAGTGAAATCGCGCATTTCCCACCAGGGCCATTATGCCACCCCCAAGAATTGCTGTAGAGCCCTATTGCAAGGACACACTGCCACATATTGTTAAATACATAGATGTTAAGTATACATAGAGTCATCTCAACAAGAAAGGATGCCCCGAGAGACACCAGTGAGGGAACTGTGAGGCTTCGGTGCAGGTGAGCCTACCAGTAGCCCGGTTGTTGTTGAAGGCTGAAAATATGAGATGACAAGCCTCCTGTGGGATTATTGGACATTGAGTACTTGGTTCCAAGCTATAGGGAGTGACACAAGTTTGATACAGGACTCACATTAGACATGGGGTCGAATTTTGGGGGTGGATGGTGGGCCGAGTAGTGGAGTCTCAAATGTGTACCTTTGAAAGGCTCAGCAGAGGTATTCTTATTGAAGTCGCCAATGCTGTAGCCGACATTACAGCCCAACATATGGCAGCACACAGCTGTAAAACATCGCTGTGGCTTCTAATTTGGCTACTTCTTTGGGAACATAAATGTCAGTGCGAGCGAGCACACGGTAGGCTGACCACTCACAAGGACAACACGAGATTTGCGTGATGAGAGTAAGTACCGTCGGGTCCACAATCCCCGAGCCTCTTACAGATATGGAACACTGTGTGTGCGAGATAGGATAGGCGTGAGTAGGACGTCGAGGATAAGGGTTTCTAACGGAAGTCATCTGCATGGTGCTCACCGATAGAGATATGCTCGGGACTCCCGCCACCTAGAAGTGCGCCGTATGAGAGAGGATCTTGTTATGTACTCAGCTTGGTCGGAGATGGACCGTCGAGGTAGCTACAGGAGAATGCTATGAAGTACATCATCCTTCGGGTATCGTTCTGTGGATGTACATGGTCGCGAGGGCATATGTTGCACCACTTAGGCTCCTTTGAGATACCTCTTGAAATGCGCAGGTTGGTTGAGAAGCAGAGGTAGAGGTGTCCGAGGCGCAGGTTGCGGCGTCGACCAGACCAGGGCACGGTGAGGGCAGGAGGTAAGCGCCGATTGAGCGCTAATACTGAGCGAGCGCGGACGCAGTGGGCTTTCAAAGGGAGAACACGCGATTCTGCTAAGTGTGTTTTCACACGGGGTACCAAATTGGGACGTCCACGCCAAATGGACGCCGAGTTTGACCAGTCGTTCTGGGATGCTACCTGCCTTTCGTACTCCGCCCCCTCAGAATGGCAGGTGGCATCCCGATCGACTGGTTTCGAGTCTAATGTACACGATGCTTAACACGACGTGCTGGCAGTTGGGGAATGATGGACGTCGTCGACCTGAGCGACTTGGACGTGGGCCTGGGCGAAGACTTGGACTGGCTGGGCGGTGGCAGGGATATTATCTCTGAGGGGGCACGTGCGACTGGTCCGTGCACCGCCCCAAAATAGGCGGGGAGGTTGTTGGGAGGGGGCCGGCTATTTTCGGAGTGCGAATGGTGGGTATATGAATCCTCGCCCGGCGTCGGCTGCTGGCAACGATCCCTTCTTTCTCCTCCCTCCCCGTCCCTTTCGTCCTTCCTCCCGCGGTCCTCTCTCAGCCGCATCTCTTGAGAAATCATGTCTCCTGTCGCTCTTTCAGCCCTCATCGCCTTCGCGGCCGCAACCTCTGGCGTCCTCGCCCAGGACGCCTCCTCGTCCGCATTCGTCCCCCTTGCCTCCAAGCACTTCAACTACCCCGACCAGATTGTAAGTCATGCCCACTCACTGGGGCGGTCCTCCGCGCCTTACGCGAATACCCTCGCAGCCCTACCAAGCCGACCCCGACAACGGCGTCCGTGGCACCCAGTCTGGCTACAACTTGTGCAACTCCACTACGGAGAACCAGAACTCCCTCTGCCAGACCTCGTTCGTTAACCACATCGACGACTTCTGTCTCTGGGCCCCGCCCAAGCCCGACTCCACCATCGGTGACACCGAGGGTGAGGAGGTCGCCTGGTGCACGAAGAAGGGTCACGGCACGCGTCTGATCCCTGGCGGCGCTCTTACTGGTGTGCAGTACATCAAGACCCCTGGTTACATCCAGATCGTTGGCTTCATCGACCAGAGCAAGATCAACATTGCTTCGGACGATGGTGGAGGAGAGCTCGACCCCCACGGTGCTGATCTCGTGAGCAGTGTGTTTCTTGCGAGTGGGTGGGCTAGACTTCTGACGCTGTGGACAGCGCGGCAACCCGCTTGGTGGTCTTCTCTACTCGAACGGGTTCGGCACCGACAACAACACGTACGGCCAGATCATTGAGTGGACGAAGTAAGCGTAGTGTGTTCATTCAGGGTGTCCGGGATTCTGACATTGTGGATAGCTTCATGGGCAGCAACTCGTTCTGCATCAAGGCGTGCGACCCCTCCGGCCCCAACGCGGCGCAGCTCTGCCAGCACATCTACGATCGTATTGGTGTTGCATACAACTGCCCCAACGCGGCCCAGAACGGCACCTTCGAGGTCTGCCAGGGCGAGAACATGGACCCCCCTGGCATCTTCACTTCGAACGGCCAGGTCATGACCTACACTCAGCCCCCTGAGTCGCTCGGCCCGATCTCGACCATGCCTTACGACCCGAAGATCCCTGCGTCCTCGAACTGTGTCACGTTCCAGTCGAGCGCACTGTTCACCGACCTCGCTGCTCCTACTGGTAGCGCGACTGCGTCTGGCTCTGGTTCGTCTGCTGCTGCTACTGGCCTTGCGGCCAGTGGCTCTGGCAAGAGCGCTGGGTCGGCGACTCGCTCGGGTGGCGCGGCAAGCGCGACTGCGACGGGTGCCTCTGGCAACAACAATGGCGCGGGTGCGATGGGAATTTCCGCGATCTCCACCGTTGTTGGTGTGATGGTCGCTGTCGCGTTCCTCGCCTAATGTCCTTGTCCGGCTCCTCATTGACGATGCTTACGAGCGGAATGGGAAGAAGCGGCATGGGCTGGCGGGTGAAATGCACGGACTTATAGCGTAGCAGCGCGATGCGTTGAACTACTATCACTCTACCTCACTCACTGTAGCGTCGGACTACCTAGTATCGCAACGTCTTGGGCTGTTATACCGCCTGGCTCTTCCGAATCATACCCGTTGCTGCGTTTAATACCAAAATGTGTTCGTTGTTTTTGCTGTCTCTGCATCGCCTTGTGTTCGAGAGTCGGCCGCTGCGGCACAGTAGCGCATCGTTCCTATCCGGGCACGACGCGGCCGGGGGCGCCCCACCGCGCCGAAGGCTAATGGTTATTCCGTCATTCGAGGGTTCTCGCATGTGTCGGTGTGCATCCCAGTCTGCGTGCGCATGCGTCGCGGGGGAAAATACGGGGACGAGGTCGCAAAAGAGTGCGTTGCAGACGGCGATGCTCGGGGCGGGGAGGAGAGGGGGCTGGAGATGCGAAAGATGGAGAGACGAGTGCGAGCAGCCGGCGAACATTGCCAATTGCCATTCTGGGAACGATCACTACACCGGACTCCGAGTCCACCGCCGCTCCTCCTCCTTTCCCTCCTCTCCCTCCCACTCTCTCGTCCCATTCTCCTCATCGCCGCCTGTCGTTCTTGGTGTATATTCAACCGCACCGTGCGCGATGGCCCCCGCACCAAAGAAGAAGGCCCTCAAGATCGGCCGTGCCCTCAAGCGGCTTCCTGCTCGCGTCTCAGTCGGCAGAGGCAGCAGTGGCAATGCATTCGCCCCCATCCCCGGCGAGCAGCCCGTCGTCGTCCTCAGGGTTCAGGTCCTCAGCTGCACGAACCTTCTCTCCAAGGACAGGAATGGCTTCAGCGACCCGTGAGTCCTCGTCATCGTGTGCTGGAGTGCTGGAGTGTAGTGTGCTTACTCGCGCCTCCCCCGCTCGGCCGGCAGGTTCGTCGTCACCTCCCTCCTCGCAAACCGTCAACAAACGCCCGTCGCGAAGCGCACCGTCAACCCGACGTTCAACCCGCGCGACGCGACCTTCGATTTCCCCATCTTCCTCTCCCTCGCTGACAAGCTCGGCGTTGTGGAGCTCGTCGTATGGGACAAGGACATGCTCAAGAAGGACTACCTCGGCGAGACCGCCATTCCCCTCGAGGATTGGTTCCGCGACGGCAACGCGTTCGCGTTCGACGATACCGCCAATAGGGTGCGTGCTCACCGCCCCTGCGCACACCTTCCCTCCCCGCGCGCCCACTCCGGGGCTCCATCGCGCCGGACGCTTGCTGACCATAACGTGCCTGTTGCATCCGCAGATGATCTCGCGCAACCTGGTCTCTACACGGAACTCCACGCCCGCAACAGGCAGTATCCAGATCAAGCTCGGCTTCGTGACTCCCCCGAACACCACATCTCTCATGGACTTCGCCGAAATATACTCGGAGCTCGTCAAGCGCACACGGCCAAGCCTCGTGTCCGCGCCCCCGGTGCGTTCCTTTTCATCTCCGCCTGTCCATTGCCTCTTCCTTGATCCTGTATGAACCGTGCGTGCTGACTCGCACTTTCGCACCGGCGCGCGTAGACCGAGGGCATCGGCACCATCCGCTCCAACCAGGAAGGCCCGCAGTACGAGGACGATGGCTTGAGCTCGGACGAGGGCGGCACGAACAGCGAAGACGAGGATGAAGACGGCGCTGGCGCTCAGGGTGCGAGTCCAAGCCAACTCGCGAACTTGTACATACCCCCCAGCCCGAGCCAGGGCTACGTCGACATATCCGAACCCCCGCGCGTCATCGAGCAGCCGTCACCACGCCCCGCGGTGGAGACGCCCGTCACGCCCACCCCCGCAGCGGTTGCGAAGACGCCAATGGCGAGCAAGCCGCCCTCGCCTGGGTTCAGCATCCCGAAGATGTTCCCCAAGCGCGGAAGCACACCGCGCTCGCTCTCGGTCGATTCAACTACGGGCAGCATTGGCGGCGCATCGGCGAACGCGGGCTCGACGGCTGTCAATACCCCACTGCCGCTCTCGCCATCTCCATCGGGCGGACTGACACCGACGCAAACAGCGCGCCCGCAGCCCGATCAGCGCAAGAGCAAGTTCAGGAAGTCGTGGGGCGCGAAGACGAAGGACTTCAACTTCAACGCGGCGAACGACATCATGGGCATCGTCATGCTCGAGATTCAGGGCGCGCGCGACCTCCCGAGACTCAAGAACAGTGCGTTGCTCTTCGTTGCCGTCGGATGGGCGCTGGACGCTGACTGACGGGCTTGGCCTTCCCCCTTTCTCCCGCAGTGACGCGCACTGGGTGGGATATGGACCCGTTCGTGGTCGTGTCGTTCGGCAAGAAGGTATTCCGGACGCGCGTCATCCGGCACTCGCTCAACCCGCAGTGGGACGAAAAGATGCTCTTTCACGTGCGCCGATACGAGGTCGCGTTCAAGGTGCAGCTTGCGGTGCTCGACTGGGACAAACTCTCGTCCAACGACCACGTCGGCGAGGCGTCGTTTGACGTCGCGAAGCTCCTCGAGAACGCGCCCACCAAGGACGAGAAGACCGGGCTGTACCCGGATGACGAGGACGGCCAGCGCACGATGGAAAGCTTTACGCTCCCACTGCAGACCGCCAAGGAGGTCCCGTGGGAGTCCAAGCACAACCCGGTGATTTCGTTCAGGTAAGAACAACGGCTTTTCTCCTCATGGTCGACGCGCGTGCTCAGATAGACACAGGGCAAAGTACCAGCCGTACGACGCGCTCCGGCAGAAGTTCTGGCGCGAGTACCTGAAGCAGTACGACACCGACGACACGGGCACGATCTCGCACCTCGAGCTGACGTCGATGCTCGACTCGCTCGGCTCCACGCTCTCGCACGAGACGGTCAATTCGTTCTGGACGAGGTCCGGCAAGCGCGCGCACGATGAGGTGCTCACGATCAACGAGGCCATCCAGTGCCTCGAGACGGAGCTCTGCAGGCCCACGAGCGAGAAGAAGCGGATTGACCCGGAGGACAGCGCAATGGACACCAGCGCGCCCGTCACGCCGGCCATCACTGGCAGCCTCGAGGGTCAGCAGGCGCAGGCGCTCAACTTTGACAAGCTCGACTTCTCGGGCATGCCTGCGAACACGAACGGCGCGGCGCGCGAGCATAGCGTCGAGGACGCGACGCGGCTCCCCAGCGCGCCCCCGGCGTATTTGACGGAGCCAATGCAGCAGCCGCTCGCGGACAGCGCACGCTTGGCGGCGTCGTCGTCACCCGTGCCCGGCCAGTTCAAGCGGATGAACTCGACGTCTTCGTCGGACGTCGACGCGGATGATTCGTCTGGGTCGAACGGGAGCGGGTCGTCGTCGCCCGAGAGCGCGTTCGAGCGCGTGATCAACGTGAAGAACTGCCCGATGTGTCACCGACCGCGGCTCAGCTCCAAGGGCGAGGTTGATATCGTGACGCATTTGGCGGTGTGTGCGAGTCAGGACTGGGCGCGCGTGGATAAGATCGTCGTTGGGAATTACGTGACGGCGAGCCAGGCGCAGAGGAAGTGGTACACGAAGGTGATTTCGAAGGTCTCGTCTGGGAACTATAAGCTCGGTGCGGTGAGTGTTCGACTCTTTCGATGCTTGGTGGGTGATCTGACAGGGTGGGGCGCGGCTGTAGAACTCGGCGAACATTATCGTGCAAAACCGGATGACGGGACAGCTCGAAGAGGAGAAGATGCAAGTTTATGTACGATTAGGAATTCGGTTGTTGTACAAGGGTTGGAAGAGCCGCATGGAGGGCGCGCGAGGTATGTGGTCTTTGTTATCGTGACGGGGCGAGGCTAACTCATTTGATGTGGTATAGCACGACGGCTTTTGAAGTCGTTGTCCATCAAGCAGGGCATCAAGTACGATGCACCCGAGTCTGCGCGCGACATTCCATCGTTCATCGCGTTCCACCGTCTCAATGTCGACGAGATTCTAGAGCCTCTCAATAATTTCAGTACGTCCCTCCGCAATGTACAAAACCCGTTAACTCATCGCTCTTGTCGTTGACAGAAACTTTCAACGAGTTCTTCTACCGGTGCGTACACATTTGTATTAGCTGCGTATCTCAGACTGTAACATTGTGTCACAGGAAACTCAAACCCGATGCACGACCGGTCGAGTCGCCCGATGACCCTTACCGTCTCGTTAGTGGCGCCGACTGCCGTCTCATGGTCTTCGAGACGGTCTCGGAGGCGACGCGATTGTGGATCAAGGGCCGCGAGTTCTCAGTCGGCCGTCTGCTCGGCGACGCGCACCGCGCCGAGGCGGACAAGTACATTGGCGGTGCGTTGTGCATCTTCCGCCTCGCGCCGCAGGACTACCACCGTTTCCATTCCCCGGTGGACGGGACCGTCGGACCGATGACGGATATCGCGGGCGAGTACTACACTGTCAACGTGAGTACTCGTGTTATTGTCCGTCGTATGGGGTTGTGCTTATATATACATTCGTTCGTTCGTCGTAGCCGCAAGCTATCCGGACTGCGCTCGACGTGTATGGCGAGAATGTACGCAAGATCGTCCCCATCGATAGCCCGCAGTTCGGGCGTGTTATGTGTGTGTGCATCGGCGCGATGATGGTCGGCAGCATCCACACGACCGTCGAGGAGGGACAGCAAGTCAAGCGAGGCCAGGAGTTCGGATACTTCGCATTTGGTAAGTTGTATTTCGTGTGTCTTCCGCTCTGTGCGCTGACGTGCGTTGTAGGCGGCTCGACAATTGTCGTACTGTTCGAGAAGGGTGCAGTGGAGTGGGACGAGGACTTGCTGATTAACGGGCGCGCATGCCTTGAGACCCTCGTGCGCGTCGGGATGGGCATCGGGCGGGGCAAACGCAAGGCGCTCACGGACGGTAATGCTCAGCAGTAGTTAGAGATAAAACGTGAATGTGTGTTATGTACCCTTTGTAGGACGACTCACGAGGCCTGTTGTACATGTGTAGATACCCCACTAAGTAGTGTATAGCGACAGAGGCGTAATACGGACTTCTTGTATACGGTTGTGTTCGAAGTGGAATTCACTTGTGACCGTTTTCCCTTAGATGGTCTTCAACGGCTTTGCTTGGTCGCGGTTTCACTGCCCATTCCCCAATGCAGCAGGAAGGTATGCGAGATGAAGCTAACTTGAATGAAAGAGTGCAAGAGAGAGCACAGAGGGATCTAGACTCATTTCTGTAGAGACTCTACAGAGGTGTCTGAGATTTTCGGGCTGAAACTTGGGGAGCATGTACATAATCTATATAGAATGGGCTGTGCAAAAGATGAGCAAAAATGGTGAACTAGTTTTTGAGATATGGCCTCCACAAGGGGGTATCAGTGCATGCAGCCATTGCTGCCCCCCTGGCATTTTATGGACCCCCAAATTGATTGAGCATATGTGGAACACATAGGAGGAGACTCACACAAATTTTAGTGGTAATACATAAAGAAATGAACACTATGGTCAAAAAACATATTGTCATCAGAAGGACCACATTACCCAACTTTTTTTTGAGACCTGTTTGGCACATCTGGGTTAGGGAGGGGGAGCACCGACGCCGAAGGTGGAGGTGCGACAAACACAATTTGTGGGAGGGGGCGGAACGGGCCAACGGGGGATGGAGTTACCTCCAAACCCACCCCGTTTCGCCCCCTTTAAAGGGCTCATCAGGGCTGTTCCGGTAGTGATCGGACTTACCAATCACCGATGCACCGGGGAATGACTCAGATCTTAAGTCCGGTACATTGGGGATTAACAACTAAGTTCCGGAGGCCGGAGTATCACGATGCAACGCGATATCCGGATGTCATGCACGACTTATGTTGTGGCGGTTAGGGAGGAGGAGCACCAACGCCGAAGGCGGAGGTGCGACGAGTACACTGGGGGCGGGGGCGAAACAGACAACGGTGGTTGGAGTTTCCTCCAGCCACGACCGTTTCGCCTTTATACGGCTCATCAGGTCTGTTTTGGTGTGTTGATCGGACTTACCAATCACCGATGCACCGCGGAATGACTCAGATCTTAAGTCCGGTGCACCGGGGATTAACGACTAAGTTCCGGAGGCCGGGCGCCGCGGAGCAGCGGCCGGATGTCATAACTGCTTACTGCCGGCGGGCCGAGCGGTTATCACATGCTAATTAGTAATGTCTCTTACCCCATCACCGGTCCGGGTTGGTCCGGACCACGTGGCGGCGGACGAGCGCCAATACCACGCGAGGTGATGTAATAGCTGGATGTCTCACGGTCCAACTATTATGTCAGCCCGAGATGCCCGAGATGCCCGAGACGGCCGATTGAGACGGGCGCTTAGGACTTATACTTTGGGGTACCTGGGGCATGCTCTAACCTATGGTTCAATGCGCGACATTGAGCGGTCGGTTGGGTTCTTGCTTAACGAGGTTTGCCGTTCCGGGCCCACTTGCCGTTCGGGCGGTGCTTATGACCTTGCGAGCATTACAGCTATCGTTAGACTCCGCCGCCGCCGCCGGTAGGCGGCGGCTTTAGAGCCACGACGTCGTCAGCGTTTAAACTTACCCCCCGGTTCCGTACCGGCTAATGGTGGGCGCTTGCACGCCGAGGGGTGAAGAAACCTGCTAAGAGTCCTCGTGCCGGCCAATACACTAGGTCAAAACAAGTCTCGGTTAGGGCTAGGTCTAGGGCCTAAGCGCCGGGGCTAGGATAGGCGCCGGTCTGAAGCGCTGGTATTTGATGGTTTGATGCATCAAAGGGGTGATGGAGCGGTTGTGAAGCGGTGTGCGGCACGCGTTCGTCTGTTTAGCGCGCGCGCGTCAAAGTCTGGTTGGTGGTCTGCGCGCTGGCCCCTGGGGGTTAGGGTTAGGGTTAGGGTTAGGGTTAGGGTTAGGGTTAGGGTTAGGGTTAGGGTTAGGGTTAGGGTTAGGGTTAGGGTTAGGGTTAGGGTTAGGGTTAGGGTTAGGGTTAGGGTTAGGGTTAGGGTTAGGGTTAGGGTTAGGG